>JALMGJ010000007.1:13598750-15065000 GCA_023362775.1 Charina bottae
AGACCTCTCAGAACACAAATTAATATTTTTGTGATTGCTATTTTGTTAAAACGAAACACTACTGAATGATTTCTACATCAAGATGCAATGAGTTCTGCCATCACTAAAATACTTAAAACTGTATTATTATAATAAAATAACTACTATAAACACTTACCAAAAAAAAAAATCAGTATGAAAGCATTCTTTTTATTTAAATGCACATATACAGGGCTTTTTCTCACAGCTCTGGCCACGTGCTTTCTTCCTGCCCTTGAGACGGGAGGATGGTGCGGTGCTTTTTTACAATACTGTCCCAATAGTGGCTCTTTTATTCTTTTATTGTAAAGTTGCTGTTGTTATTTTTGGTGCAGCAATTGGTTGTTGTGTTCTAAGAAGAAGCAACCTTCTGGGATTCTCCCTTTAAACTCGAGCTCAAATGCTGAGTTTTAAGGGGATGAGGAAAGATGTCTCTGTGTGTGTGTGTGTGTGTGTGTGTGTGTGTGTGTGTGCTCATTCTTCCTTTGAGCTCACTGAAAGCTTTCACATTCCAAACACTCAAAATCAGCTAAAATCATGTAAAATATAGGAAGAAAGGGTGAACGAAAGAGTAGGGTGAACAAAAAAAGTGGCTGATGCCATGTCTGTGCATGGTTACAGTCTTAGATAGGTTCCTAGTACATTTGCATACATGCAAATTGGATTCTCTTATGTGCAAAAGATGTGCCATGCTGCACCAGGGATTTTCATAAACTGTCTTGCTGAGAAGAACCACCAAGCAATCCTTGTTAACCTCCTATCTGGGGAAAGATAAGTTCTAGCTCTTAAAATCAAAACTGTCTCCGTGCTTTGTCAGATACACAGATCTCTTAATAAATGGAAAACAAAAGAGAAATCAAGTAGGCGGTCTTTATATTCAGAAAGCTGCAGGCTATTTAGATGTTATGCTTGATAGAGTAGAGTAGCCCACACGTCTGTGTGTGTGTGTGTGTGTGTGTGTGTGTGTGTGTATTCATATTCATTTGGATATTTCATTGGGTAATATGAGCTGAACAGCTGATTGTCAAAAGTTTACAACTGACAACAGGTGCTAGATCAACACAGCGCCTAGAATCTGGCACAGTCTGATCCTGCTCCTCTTGCCCAGGCCTTCCCTATTATATCAAGAAGGCATTTGTGACTTTGTTGCGATGCCCCACCTCTTACATTTCTGCCTAGATTGCTGAAGGAAACATTGCCATTCATGCTGCCTGCTAGGAGGCATTCAGCAGGGAAAAGAGGAACTCTTTCAAGGACTGGAAGCCAGGGAGAATTTGTCAGTGGGAGCATTGCTGTTCTCAAGAAAGGTAAACAGATATGATGGTTGACAGAGAACTCAGGAGTGATATCGGGCAAAGTTAGTTTCTGAAAGAGTTGAAGGAGAAAATGCAACACTAGGATTTCAATATGAATTGTTCCTTAGTAGCCTCCTTAATTTGACTTTTTCTTTGAAAAGCCACATTACTTTTTATGGCTTTGACCCCATTGTCTGTTAGGCTGCCCATTACACTTTGCTCATTCAATGGATTGTCTCCTTTTATGGTACAACTGTTTTTTTCCCTATTCCAGTTATGACTATATGGTGATCACAACTTTATTCATTACTTCAGGGAATTGTAAAATTTATTTAAAAAATCAAATTGGCTGACTGATCTATAGAGAGGAGGATTTCTTCTTTTATTGTATTTAAGCAACACCTGTCCTTCAATGTGGTTTTCTTGAAGTTCTCAACCCTTTGCAGCAGACTCATGAAAATTTAAAATGAAAGTAGCAATTGTGTTGGATGTAGGACTAGGTAAGAATGTTATTTAGTGAATTTTGTTAGAATTTATCAAAATTCAGAAATGTCTTCATAAAAGGGATAAGAACTTTTTAAATATGGGGAAAAATAAAACTGATAGATGTATCCATCCAAGTGGTGAATTCTGAATACTGATCTCTTAAAACTGGTTCTGAATCCCTGTTTATTCAATCAATATTGGTACTGAATTGGAGTTGTCATCTCTCTCTCTCTCTCTCTCTCTCTCTCTCTCTCTCTCTCTCTCTCTCTCTCTCTCTTCTTTTGGTGACAGCATCTCATGAAGGCATGTACATATGCCCCTGGGAATTCAGTTAGTACATATAGTCTGAATTAGGTAGTACATATTCAATGGTACATATTCACAGTTAAATGTGAACTTGATTTAGTTCATTTTAAAATAAGGGATTACAAAAAATTCCTTAATTTCTTGATATGTAGGACAGAAAGGTTTCAGATTTTTAAAAAATCAAATGGGGAATGGGGATACCATAGCTGGGCTGCAAATACTTGACTGACCTCTAGATGGCAGCAAAGAGATACAGAAAGTTATATCTCTGCTGCCCTCTGGATATTTGCAGGCCAGATATGGTAGCACTAATGTGGAATGAAGTGAAACTGGTGGCATCAAAATATTATACAGTATATAGCATTATTAGGGTGCTATTTTGATAGTTGTCTTAGTGTGAAATTGAGCTAGTTCTTAGCTAGAGATTGCTGTATTTACTTTTGCTGAATTTTATTAGCTTAATTGAACAAACTGTTATGTCTACTGTGGTATTTTCAGAGCTATTTCAGATAGGTATGTGCATTATTTGATCGCTAATCAGTTGCTCATGAAATTTATGATGATAATTTGGAACTGTAAGAAAAGCCTCCATTAGATAGGAAGTCACATGATTCAGAATGAATCATCTGTAGTACTTCTTATTCTTTCCCACCTGGCTTTTTTCATATATGTTGGACTGCTAACCCCATCATCAGCTAGCTAGATATTCCTCTGCTGGATTACATTATAGGAAATGTAGTTTAATGTAAATTAAGGATATCATGTTGGGTAAGGTGGTCTTAAATTAATATGATGTATAGTCTGATCCATTCTAAATCAGTAAGACCTCTAGTTCCTATTGGATTCCCAAGGATGTTACTGGGACCCTGTTCTTCCTGTTGCTCCCTTTAATTTCTTCAGTGTCTTGAAACAGGATAATCCAGGGGATGACTTACCTCTCGGACGTAGAACCTTGCTGCTTCAGGCATGTCTCTAGTTAGAAATGATATCATATAACACCAATACTCTTTATATAATTGTCAGTGCTGGCTCATCCAAATGCACACTACCAGTTGACACGGATGTTGGGATGGGCATTTTGCTGTGAATTAGCTGGAAGTGTAAGGGTTTTGTGAGAGAAGCATTTCCAGAGGCAAAACTGATATGGCGTGTAATGAGGAAGGATAATTGACAAGATGAGTTGAATACTGAGATATGCTGTTTTTTTTATACAGCCCTTAATCTAAAATGATGTCAAGGCAGTTTACTGTTTTAAAAGATGAATAAAATACTTAAATACATAGATAAAGAACACCAGTAATTTGAAAGGCCTCAATACTGAATGTTTTTGCCTGAAGTTTTTTTTTTAAAAATAATGAGGGTTACTTAGACAGGGACTTTCCTAGGCAGGTACTTGTCCCCTCAAGCTGCTTGAAAGCATATGAGTAAGTTTCTTGACAAGATCCAGAATGATAGGCAGGAATGGCGGATTTATTTTCTTCAGAGAAATAATGGAGACTAAAATAGTTTAAAATAGAGCTTTAATAATTTCAGGGAGTTATAATCAAAAGGAGGGTTAATGAGCTTGTAGTACAATCCTTGTCCATGCGTGTTCTGAAATAAACATACCGTACATTATAGGAGTACATCCTTAATTCATAGGGTGATATCAAAATTGGAATTCTCTGATTCTTAATCTAAATTGTCAAATTACATAATTTAGAAGTTTGATGAATCTTAAAAAGCTATAGATTTAGACAGCTAAATTTTAAAACAAATAATGGTCAATTTTCAATAGTGCCTTTAGGTAACTTCAGAATTTAAATAATAAATTAAATTAAGCTTGACAGTGAGTCAAGTTCTAGGTCAAGAATGGCTAGGGATGTCTGGATCTATAAACCAAACCCAAAGCCACTCCATTTTATTATCTCCTTTATTGAGCCAATATTTTACTTTCGCTGTTGTTATTATTTGAAGACAGTTATGAGTTAGCTGAAGGTCTTCCATGTTTCTGTTTTAACATATCAATGGCATGGAATTCTCAAAATATTCAGGCAATCACATACAATTGCAGGTCACACGGGAATTCCAAGGAGAAACACTGCAAAGAAGAGGCTTGTATCATGATAATTCAACCACTTTTACATTTTTAGCTATAGCAGTTGAGTTAACCGATCTGGAAGAATAATCATAAGACTATGAATGTGCCTTAACCCTTTTTGAAGTCAAACTTAATGTATGTGATCAGCTGCCAGGAGGCATGTCATAAGTACATTGTGAAGAGTACCCTACCAATCCTCCCAATGATGTAGGAGAGCCACGATGACACAAGATGCTAAGATGAAAGTGTCAGTTTGATTCCTTAGAAAGTTTTTGCATTGGCAGAAATTTAATGAACTCCATCCTCTATGAACTAGCAAACAAGAATATGTGTGTAGCATACTAAAGAAAAACCTATTCTTCCAAGGATAACATATAGTAATTTGAAAATATTTTGATTTGTCCAGCTATGCACAAGGGGTATTTAACAGTTCTCCCTTTATCCTTCTATTCTTTTACTATAGACCTGTGAATTTGTTTGTTGTTTAATTATTTATAAAATTTATATAGCCACCAATCTCAAACTTGTGACTCTAGGCAGCTCACAATACAAGAAAATATAAAACACAGGATATCAGAGTCCCCCGGTTGGGGGAGATGGGCGGTGATATAAATTTAAAATAATAAACAAATAAATAAATAAATCATAAAAGCAAAATTACAATGTATTCAAGGCCCCTTAAAAATTATCTCACAGTCATCAATCCCATACAGGTCTGGCTCAACTGATAGCCTGACTCCAATGACTGAGGGAAAAGCCAGATCTTCAAGACTTTCTGGAAAGCCAATAGGTTTGGGGCTGTCTGGATCATGGGGTGGGGCACAGAGGCAGTGCTCTTTCCCATAGGGCAGGAGCTATGTCAGAGATTAGGTAGAAAGACTGACTGAACCCAGTTACCTCAAGAGCTTCGCAGAAATTTGAACTTGAGTCATCCTGGCCTAGTCCAACATATCCATCGTTTTATCTAAATTGTTAAATATATGACACCTTGCTTGCTGCTGCAATGTACTGTTGGTTATCAGAAAGCCAATTTATTCCCTTCAGCTAAGACGGATGACCTAGAAAGACTGGAACAGGCAGAAAATACGCAACAAAAATGTTCAGAACAATACAGAAAGGTAATTCTGGGATATTCAGATATTTCAGTTATTATAGAAAAGAAATCTTGGTTCAAGAAAACACCATACTAGTGAAGTAATACTCTGAAGTTTGAAGAGGAAACCAACCTTTACAATGTTTCACACTTAAAAAGGATTTATGGTATCAGACAGGGATGAAGTCTTCATAATGAGGAGTCTGAATATTGTGATTAGACCCCTTCATGTATTAATTACTGGCAGGTGGAATCCCAGTGTGCAAGGCTCTATGCATGTAGATGTTGTCAGGGGTCCGCTCACCACATATGGTATCATTTTGCCTTGAGGGTAGGGTTAACAACATTCATTTATTTATTTTAAAGATGTATATGGCCTCCCAACTTGTAGAACATAACTCTGGGTAGCTCACAACAATAATAAAACTAAAAACAGTAAATACAATAAAAACAAAAAAGCCGAAACAAACAGAACAAACAAAACAAACCAGGCACCTAATCCATCATATCTAATGCACCAATATATACAATCCTTGGTCTCCAACCTTATCCTATCCCAGTGCTTGAGGGAAAAGCTAGCCCTTTATGGCTTTCCAGAATGCTAAAAGGGTAGGGGCTTGCCAGATCCCATGGGAAAGGGTGTTCCATAGGGCAGGGAGTGCTGTGGAAAAGGCACACGTCCTAATTCCCACTAGAAGACTACATTTAAGGGATGAGACCCGGAGTGTTCTCACCCTGTCTAGCCTAGTGGAGCAGGCAAATATTCTCAGCGACAGGCAGTCCCACAAATAACCTGGCCCCATGCCATGTAGGGCTTTAAAGATAATAACCAGCACCTTGAATTGCACCCAGAAAAAACCTGAAAGCCAGTGCAGCTTATGCAGCAGTGGTGTAACATGGCCAAACCGAGGGACACCCAGCATTGCACAAGCATTCTGGACTGGTTGTAACTTCCAGATGATCTTCAAGGGCAACCCCATGTAGAGGATATTGCAGCAGCCCAACCAGGAGGTGACCAAAGCATGAGTAACCATGAGCAAAGCTTCCCAGTCCAGGAATGGGCCCAATTGGTACACAAGATGTATCACCCCTAGCCATGGCTGCCACAGGAGCCATAAGTTCAGGAGGCTCCCAAATAGGGCACCAACTCTGTCCAGGATTTTGAGATTCCTAATAAACTAAAAAAATAAAAACACCAAGTAATGCAAGAAAATAATGTTGAGTGGATTCCTTGTCCCAATAGAGCAACAATTTCAAGCTGGATTGGAAATTCCTGGATAAAACTAGTCAGGGCTTGTGGAAAAGAATGGTTTCAGCAAGTCTGGTGAAAGTTATAATATCTCTTAATATCTCTAAATATGTTATAATACAAGTTGGTATTCACATTTATGGATTATATGTAGAGCAAGGCAGAGATAACATTGATGAAGGAATGTAGACCTATTAGCAGATAAAACAGAGAGCAACTGACAGCCATGGAAAAGGTGGGAGCATGAGAAAGAGATGCAAGAGACTGCCTTGATTCTGTACATTATAAGTGAAGCCCATTCAGCAGTCTGTTAGAACTACTGAAATGGAGCAGAGCTGCAAAGTTCGTGTACAGAAAAAGAATATTGTTTAAAAACAGAGCCCATGAGCATATTAGAGAGATCCTGGTTAATCTTACTCCTTTAGCCCACCCAAGCATAAAGAAACACGCGCTTAGACATGGAAGGTATGAAAAGTAAGTACAAAACAGTCCTTATGTTTATTCATTCCAGGTACAGCATTTTGGGTAGATAAATGATGTTCCATTTCTTCCTTCTGTTTCCCTAAACTTAATACCTCTTGCCCTGCTTGCTGCAAGAGGCTGCTTGTAGAAAGGGGGGAAAATCTCCTAGGCCCATCCATGGCCTAGATGGAGCAGCACACAGCCATGTGCTTGCTCCCGGTCCAAGGAGAGAGAGAGAGAGAGAGGCCTAGCACATGGTCTCTCTCCATGGAGAGGAGCATCCATGTGCTGTTTCCTCCTTGATTGAAGAATCAGAGAGAGAGAAGAGGAAGTGGGAGTGGGAGTGGCCACAAACAGCTTCCTCAAAAGCATGGAGAGCTTGCATCCTAGAGCAGCCATCCATATGCTGATGAGGCATACTGGATTTGCCAGGATCTCCAACAATAAGAGGGGGCAGAGGACAACTCTGGCAGGCTTTCATGAGTCTGTCATTACACCCAACAACAAGAAAGTTCCAGTAGTTCTTGTGAAGTCTACTTCCTGCCCTGACTTACCTTGAAGAGCTAACATCAATCTTGAAAGCCTCCCTCACTACTTCCAACCAGGCATAAAACCTTTCCTTTGCCACTCTCTGCAAAACAACTTGCTGAAGCATTGTTACCACATCAACAGCAAGAGGATGTACATTAACAAACCTGCACAATGCCATGATAGAAATAACCCAGCATTTGGAAAAGGCTTGCCTCAGCCAGAAGTGGCTCAACAACTGACAGTCCAGCCTGTTTGTTTGTTTGCTTGTTGCTGTCATGGAAATTTGCCAGAGAAGTTTGGAGGAGTCCAAGATCAATTTTCTACTTTCCTAATTGTTTATGGTGGATCAGCTAGCAGAATTTCCTATGGATTGTTCCAGAGTGACTTTTGTTCTGAGCCTGTTGAAAGAAGGGGCAGCCAACTGTGTGGCGCCCTTCATTGAAGACAATGATATATTTCTGGATAATTACCAGAACTTCATGAAGACATTTAGAGCTGCATTTGACAATTTGTATAGGACAGCAACAGCAAATCAACAGATTCATAAGCAGAAAGAAACAACCACAGAGTTTGTGAATACATATTAGATTTTCAATTATACTGTATGCCAGAAATGTGGGGTGGAATCATCTTGCTTTGACTGACCAGTTTCAGGAAGGGTTTGCTGATGAACTGAGAGATGAGTTAGTAAGACAAGGCACGCCAGAGAATTTGAAAGAACTGGTCCAATGCTGTGTGTTAATTACTGGGCGATTGGAGGAGTTGAAGCACAAAGAAAATAGGGGAGATGGTTTTACAGCCTCTCTTCATCCCTAACCCCCTCCCTGTGGCCTTCTCAGATGACAGCACCGGGGAACCCATGCAAATAGGAGTAATAAAGAGATCCCTGTCTTCAGCAGAGAAACAGAAAAGGGGAGACCTTGGTTTATCTTTCTACTCCAGACATCTAACCAAGATTTCCACTGCTAAAGTACCGACCTCTGAGTCAGCTGAAAAATGCTGAAAAGGCCCTCAGCCATTTAAGAACTACCAAGGCAGCCAACAACAGGCATGTGCATTTTATGGTCTGTGTTACTGTTCATACACCCTTAGGTTTAGAAATATAATTCTCTTCTCTTGTAGACTCAGGTGCATCAGCCAATTTCATAGATGAGACCACAGTGTAACAGTTTAAATTGCCCACACAGTTATTAGAGAAACCTATGCTTGTGGAAATGATTGATGGGTGAGTGCTTTGAGCTGCACAACCCTTTTGCAACAGACACAACTCCTTTACAATTGGCAATATATGTTCATACAGAGTTATTGCCACTCTATGTCACAGCTTCCTTAGATGTTCCCATTGTGCTGGCCATTAATTGGCTGCAAACCAATAATCCAGATGTTCCCTGGGAACAAGGAATTCTTTCTTTTCCATCTCAAACATGTCAACAGACTGTTTTACAAATGTCCCAATCTTACCTTTCTTCCTTTCCTGTGCAGCTCTTTGAGTCCCCTTCCTTACTAGACAAGTATGCAGGATTTGCTGATGTTTTGAGGAGAATGAAGTGACTACATTGCCTCTCATCATGTAACTGTACCATTAACTTGAAGCTGGGATCCAGATTCCAGTTAAGAGAAAATATCTCATGTCTACACATTTGTTTAAAAGAGTTTCCAGGTGACAATTTCAATAAAGGATTCATTTGCCCTTCTACCTCTCCAGCATCTGCATGTTTTTCATGCCCAAGAAATATAATTCCTTTAAGGTTGTTCAGGACTGTAGACATCTGACCTCTGTGACCATTAGGGATCACTATTCACTGCCTCTTACTTCAGATCTTCTGGACCACCTTTAGAATGTACAGATTTTCATGAAATTGGACTTGATAGGTGCTTACAATGTGATCAGAATGAAAGAGAACTATTAATATTTAATTACCTTTGATACAGGTTTGGCCAATTTAAATACATAGTAATGCCCTTTGGATTGGTTAATTCTAGAGCCATTTTCTCCAGATTCATGAATGAAATATTTTCTAATATTTTGGACAAATATGTAGTGGTGTACTTGGATGACATACTGATCTTTCCAGAAGACCTATTTTTGCATGGTACTCACGTGAAGAGTATCATAGAGTAAATCCACAAACACACATTTTTTTGCTATGGGAGAAAAATGTGCATTAGACCTTCTCCAATTGGACCTTTTGGGTTACCAGATCTCTACAGGAATATTAATGGCTCTAGCAAAAGTACAATCTATTCTCTCATGGTAGGCATCTAGAAATGTGAAGGATTTCCAAGTTTTTTGGACTTTACAAATTTTTATAGACAGTTCATTCTTAATTTTGCAGAGCATAGAAGACCACTTTATTAGCTTTTAGAGAAAGTAAGTTCAAATGGTCTATTCAAAAGCAAGCAGCATTTCAGGAGTTGAAGATCCTTTTCCCAGCTGCTGCTCAAACATCCAGACCCCTCTCACCCCTTTGTTGTGCAAACAGATGTGTCAGAATCAGCATTAGGAGATGTTCTCCTTCAGGTGTCAAAGGGCAGGGTAGGGTGGGGGGAGATCTCCTGCCCTGTGCTTCTCCCAGCTGGAAGGAACTATAACATTTTCAATAAAGAGTTCCAGGCATTCCAGTAATGGAGAATTCCTTGGAAGAAGCAATCCATCCAGTGCAAATGTGCACAGATCAGGTGGGCACAATTTTTCTCCTGTTTCAATTGCTATATCACTTATATTCTTGGCTCACTGAACAAACTATCAGATGCATTATCATATAAACCTGAATATGATCTTCCATGCTCATTCCTCTATACCACAATTCAACAGTTTTGTTAACCCCCGAGATTAGACCTTCCAGAAAGGTTGTGGGCAGGGAGTTAAGCAGTAGATCTGCCTAGAATGAATGCAACAACAGGATTCATATGTCAGGGCTCAGAAAGATGAACTCCAGGGAGACCCACAGTCTGATTCTTTACCTTTGTCTTTGAATGAAGGACAGTTGCTTCACAACAGTTCTATATAATGTCCCCTTCCTTTAAGGGAAGACATTTTCCAAAAATGTTGGAATAAAACTACTGAATGTATGTGAGTGTTTAAGACTTTGCATTGAGTGCTCAGAGAATTCTGGTGGCCAAGTGTGAGAACAGATGTCAAGGAATATGCTCCATCCTCTCATGTTTGTCTCCAGGAAGGCCAACTGATTTACTTCTTCCTCTCCCTTCATAGCTGGGACCTTGAGATTCTGTTTCAATGGATTTTATTACTGATCTTCCCCCTATACAGGGTTACACAATCATTTTTTAACAATGGATTTGTTTACCAAGCTGGCTCATATTAATTCCTTGCAAGGGCCTTCCATCAGCACAGGAGACTGTATATTTTTTTCTTGACCATGTTTTTAGGGACAGGGGCTTAATCAATCATGTCATCTTGGATCACCGATCTCAGTTTATATCCAAGTTTTGGAAGGCCTTCTTCCAGCTACTAGACATTCAGATTCATTTATCGTTCTTGCATCATCCAGTCTATAATGAATCATCAGAGAAGATGAATCAATTATTAGAACAGTACTTGAAGTGCTATGTCTCTTATCAGCCAGACAATTTGACTGAACTGTTGCCTCTCTCACAACTTGCCTATAACAGTGCAATATATTCCTCCATAGGCATGTCTCCATTTCAGTCAGTCTACGGCTACCATCCCTGCATTTTGCCTGCTAAAACTCCAGCTTCTGTTGATTCTCGCACCTCTAACTTCCTGCTCAGTCTCTCCTACATTTAGCAAAGGCTGCATAGAAGTGTAGCCAAGCCAGAATACATCAAGATTGTTGTGGGGGTTTGGTGTGGCTTTCCACTAAGTTTTTGCCTTCTGCCCACCTGTCTAAAAAGCTGGATTCAAAGTTTATTGGCCCCCTCCCTGTTACCTAGTAAATTTAGCTAATGCACAAGCATTGGGGGAACACAGATTGTAGTCCATCCCCAGCCATGGAACTCATTGGATGACTTTAAGCTACACTCTATCAGGCCCACCTTCCTTACAGTGTTCTTCTTATGGGGATAAAATGGAGACTTCCATGTAAGCCACGTGAAGTGAAGTGAAGTGAAGTGAAGTGAAGTGAAATTGTTCTCAGTTTTGCTTTGCAAACTGTTGGTGATTCACAAACACCTTCCAATGGTTTGTTGAAAGTTTCACATCTTACAATATAGCAGTTGATTTATTGTGGGATCAAGAATGTTTTGATTAGGCTTGGACTATTAACAGGCTAGTATACTCCTGGCCTTCGGCCCATGTTTTCATAATATTGCATTAGTTTTGATAAAGATGCAGATGTTGAGGGGAAATTATATTAAAAAGTGAGTTATGATTGTGCTTTGATTTCTAGATCCTTCCTCACAAAAGCTTATTAAATGGTCCTCTGAGAAACCTGTTAATGATTTCAAGTCCTATGAGGAAAAGCACATAGAATCATAGGGTTGGAAGGGACCTTGGAGGTCTTCTAGTCCAACCCCCAAATGTCTCAAAATGGATACCCTGTGAGAAACTGAAATGTGACATTGAGAATATTTTTGATGTAGGCTTATTTTGGACGTTTGAAGAAAATAAGGCAATTATTTGGAGGAGAAGGCAGAGAAAAACAAACATGCTACCCTTTGCTTTTGTTTTTGTAAGGGGGCGTGGTGGCTCAGCGGGTAAGATGCCAGGCTTGTCAATCAGAAGATCGCAAGTTCGAAGGTTCAAATCCCTAGCCCCGCAAGACGGAGTGAGCTCCCCCACTTGCCCCAGCTCTTGCCAACCTAGCAATTCGAAAGCATGCAAATGCAAGTAGATGAATAGGTACCACTTCGGTGGGTAGGTAACAGCGTTCCGCGTGCGTCATGCCAGCCACATGACCGTGGAAGCGTCTTCGGACAACACTGGCTCTTTGGCTAACAAACAGAGATGAGCACCGGCCCCTAGAGTTGGACACGACTGCACAAATGTGCGGGGGGAACCTTTACCTTTACCCTTTGTTTTATTTTGTTTAATTTTACATTTCTGATGAACAAAATTTTTCAGACAGCAATTCTAGCGTTTCACAGCCAGGGAATTGCTTGCTTAAATCCAAAGTCAAAGAGCATATAAAAACAAAATCAATGTTACAGTACATATTTTATTTGATTCTAATATCACTATTGTGTGTTTTCATGACTAGCATTTATTTATCCTTACAATTTCTGAGGAAATTGATCTTTTAGTCATATAATTTGTTGCATTATATAGTACATTACACCCATAACTTGCCCTCCTATCATCATTTCAAAATGTCCTGAGTATTTAGCTAGTAATTATTTGGCAGCTTTTCATAAGAAAAAGCAATTGCATTTCTAAACCAGCCATGCTATCCCCACACCCCCTTACGTCTGTAAACACATTAGATGGCCAGTGTACTTTTAATATGACAATAAGCAAAGAAGGAAAATATTACTGCTGACTCTTTTGCTACAGCAGCTGCTGATTAAATTCACAAGGAGCCTGTATCTTGATGCCATGTTTGGCTATGATGCAGAAAAACAAATGTTGGGGAAACTTCCTTTAAAATAGTTCAACTTCTGTCCCAAGAAAACCCAACATTCTGAGATCTAAATTATTTCTTTAATTGATTCTTTCAGTATTTTTATTTTTGCTTGTTATGTGATCTCTTTTTGTTTTGTACCTGATATTATATATAAACTTGAAAGTGATTCAAATGCAGAAGCAAAACAAAAATTGAAAGTCAGAAAGTGGAAGCTCTCTCAATCCTTAAAATGATTTAAGGATCTCCATTATATTATTTATTAAGGCAGGTTCATCCAAGACTGAATACTCTTTTTACTGTTAACGTGTGGATTTTAATTGATTTCTATCTTTTCCCATTCTGAGTTATCATACATACATGAAGTGGCCATGCACCCTACATTGCCAGAGTCACTTGTTGAGATGGACAGCCATAGAAATTAAATAAATTACAGAGGACAACATTGTCTGAAAGTATTCTCTGCCCAAGGCTATTCAAGGCTGGTATAAAACCATAGGATGGCAAAATGACTCAACTGTTAGTACCTAGAAACTAAGAAGCCAGGCAGACACATTACAAGTTGTCCTCATTTAATGACCACTCATTCAGTGACCATTTGAACTTATGACAGTGCTGAATAAGAGGTAGTTATGACCAGTCTTCATATTTACAGCCGTCACAGCATCCCACGGTCACATGAATCGCAATTTGCAACCTTCCCTACTAGCTTCTCACAAGCAAAATCAATGGGGAAGCCGACAGGAAGTCAGAAGTAACAGTCTCATGAGGTCCTTGCTTAATCACCCGTGTGGTACTCATTTAATGATGGCAACCAAGACTACCAAAACTGCTGTTGATAAGCGGCATGGTCACATGGTTTTTCAACTTATGATCATGTCGCCAGAGTTTCTGGTCCCAATTACCATTTTAAACGAGGACTACCTATATTTGACCATGATCCTTTCAACTATGATATGTCTATTTAGTAATTATTTCCATGTAAACATACATAAGTTTATGCACAAAAAAAGTATCTGTGTTCTTTCGGGGGGGATTAAGCATTTTCTGTTTTCTAGTGATGCATAAGTATGCATCCTCTCTGAAAGGACTATTCTATTGAGGAGACAGTTATATAGGAAGAACTGAGATGGAACTTTATATATACATTAAAATGCCACTTGCATCATACATGAAATAAACTACATGCAAATCAGTTTAAGTAATACCATAAAGAAACATAGACCGTAGTCTACTGAAAAATGTTGGAAAATCCAAACATTCACTGAGATCCTTATCTTCTTTTTCTAATCACCGGGCTCCCTTCATATATACATCTTTTATTATACAGTAATGTTATTGGGCGTGGTGGCTCAGAGGGTAAGATGCCAGGCTTGTCGATCGGAAGTTCGCAAGTTTGGAGGTTCGAATCCCTAGCGCTGCGTGCGGAGTGAGCTCCCGCACTAGCTCCAGCTCTTGCCAACCTAGCAATTCGAAAGCATGCAAATGCAAGTAGATGAATAGGTACCACTTCGGTGGGTAAGTAACAGCGTTCTGCGTGCGTGTCATGCAGCCACATGACCGTGGAAGCATCTTTGGACAATGCTGGCTCTTTGGCTAACAAACGGAGATGAGCACTGGCCCCTAGAGTCGGACACAACTGCACAAATGTGCGGGGGATACCTTTACCTTTTAATGTTATTAATATATGGCTGTTCTTATAAAAACAGATGTCACCTTTTAAAATTTGTTCATTAATGTAGTCTATTCATGAAGTAATTTCCTAATTATGCTGCTTTAAAGCAACCCTTCCAAAACAGTTTGCACGACATCATTCAGTACACAATCTATACTTCTTATTGACAGCTGAGAGCTAGGTTTGTATAGTGGGTACAATGTTGGATCAAGGAGACTCAGATCTAAATGACTTTGAGCTGTGAGACAGTGACTAGTCTGTTTCACAGAGCTACAGTTGTATAAATTGGAGGAATAAGTACTAACAAATTATTTAATAATACAAATAGAGCTTACTCATTTTCCTCAAGTGATTCTGAGATCCTATATTATTTGTGAATAGGGATCAATGTAGCACCATCCATACATATGACAGAAATATTAACAGATATTGAAGAACCTAAAAACTTGCAGAAGTAGAGCAGCAACCCCCCAAAATTTTTAGTAAATGAAAAAAAAAACACATAAGGGGGTGGGGGAGATAATGCGGATGGAACAATGGCCATAGCAAATTAACTAACCTTTGATAGGAAAAATAGATAGATCAGAGGTGGGAATGGGTATCCTGGAAAAACTGGATGAAATTCTACATAGGAGTGTTCCACGGTTCAACATTTTGATGCCTGCCTCATTTATCTGTCTTGGTGGATGTAGTATTGACAAGCTGTAAGCACCTCCCTGGCCCAGCTTGGTGGGACACTTCTACAATGTGACTGAATCCTCTGGTATCAAACAGTTGATCTCCCACTCAGCCGGATTAATTAATAAAAAGTTAGAGATAGGACTTCTGGGGAGGTATGGTGAACTGAAGACAGCTCTGTGAAAGCAGAGCCGACAGCCGTGGCAAAGACCAAGGAACTAGTAAGTAGACTGGTTGCTCCTTGCAAGGAGACCACAGGACAGCAGGTGTTTGAGTGTCGGGAGATGATGGGATTAGTCATCTTGCTCACAACTGTGGTGGAGACTTTTAAGGACACTAAGTTCGCAAACCTCGCTTTCTAATCACTTTCAGAAATTGCTCATTAACCACTTCTAAACTATTAGAGACTCGGACCGATAAGTTGGAAAATGCTGGGCGAGTCTGCCTTCAATCCTGAATGAAAGAAATTTTTAATTATAAGATTAAGTTAAAGAATCTGAAATAAACAGCAAAAAGCTAAATAAGATTTTGATCTTAGAAAGTTATAAATGGACTAAGGGTCCAGATAAAATTGGAATACTGAAACTTTTACAATAAGATTTCGTAATTAATTATAAAGAACAAACAGCTTCTCGTGGGAAATAGATTCTGTTTTGGTTTTTATAAGACTAAAATGATTTCAAAAACTGAACACTACAGGGGATTAAAAATGTTAGGTAGAGGATATTTTTTTAATCTGTTCAGTTGGGTCTGATTCTCAGAGACTGCCTGGACAAGTCCTTGCAGTTTTCTTGGCAGGTTTTTTAGAAGTGGTTTGCCATTGCCTTTTTCCTAGGGCTGAGAGAAAGTGGCTGGCCCAAGGTCACCCAGCTGGCTTTGTACCTAAGGCAGGGCTAGAACTCATGGTCTCCCAGTTTCTAGCCTGGTGCCTTAACCACTACACCAAACTGGCTCTCAGAGGAAAGATTTACAAACCTGCAAAATGTTACAAAGCATTCTAATAATGAAAATACTGAAGGAGATTTTTGAAGAATGGAATCAGAAAACAGTAGCCACAAATCAGCAATGTCATTAATGATGTCTGCTTCTATGGATAGACTATGTCCAAAAGATGTTATTGAAGAAATGACTGAGGTAGAACAAATTTTAGTTGATAAGATAGAGATGGTATCGAAAGTGGATTTACAACTGACAGGCCCAGAGAAGGACTTAGAAAAGGATATTTCACTGGATCTACAAACAAATTGACCGAGGCTTTAAAATTTAAAAAGGAAATACAAATGACAAACCAAGAGGATATTTCTTTTCCTACTGGATTTACAAAAGAGGCTTGTTAAAGCCTTGAAGAACTCTATGTGATGGGACAAAGAAGAAATGAAGAGAAATAAAATCCTATGGCAATATTTGAATGAATTAAAGATTAAGACTGTTAGAAGTAAAAGGAAGGAATATAAAGTTGGTTTATTTGATCAAGGTTAAAACAAGATATGTTGTTACCTCTGGCAACTCTTTATGGACTTTCTGCTAACACCAGGACTGAAAAGATGATGTTTTATGGATTTGTTTATAGATGAGAAATGGGATATGGGGTGAAGAGATAAATGTTTATAACCTTAGAAAGGGTAGAGTCACTAAATTTGTTTATACTTGTGATGAAGGTTGGAAGTCACTTGTTTATATGTTTCTTTTCTTTCTTTATTATATTCTTACTTTTCCCTTTCTTGTCTCTTTCTCTTTTTTCTTTTTTCTTGCACTTTTTACTTCTTTCTATTCTTTTTCTTTAAGTTTAGTTTGTATTCGATTTTATTATTATAATCAAAATTCTGTTGGATAAATGCTGGCCAATAGAGAGGAAGCTAGAGAAGAGTAAACAGACACAGAGTGTAGCTTTTCAAAGCTATAAAATCTTTACAATAGATAAAAGCAAAGTTGTATATACATGTTACAGCGTTGCAAAAGTAACAAACAGCTTACAAGCAGTGTACACAATCTTCCGTGTTGCTTCCACTGATAGACGTTAAGGAGCACAAAGCCTTGGCAACACTCTCATAGCCAGGTATAGCTACACACTTCTCAGTCCTCAGGAGCAGAACACATGAAGATGGCTACTAGACAAGCAGAAGTCAAGAAGCAAAGGAACCATTGTTCACAGCTAAGATATATACTTACCAATTTTCTGATTGGCTGAAACTTAGGTGTGAAAACACCAAGCACAAAGCATAGAGCATTGCACATAGCATAACCTGCCATAGCAAAACGTACAGAAAGCGATTTGCCATTTCACATGAGAAATCTGACAAATTCTTAATAAAAATTATTTACATTTATATTTATATTTATATTAAAAAGCCAGAGACAGAAGCATCAGAAGAGTAGATTTTTAAAAAAGGCAAGATGATGGGTACAACTGCATGATCAAAGCTTAGCCCCCTTTTTATATGGAGCTTTGAGCATGCATTCACACCTGCCATGTTGACTTTTTGCCCCCTCCCCACACATGGATGCCCTTGGCTACAGATGCCAATAGTGGTTGGAATGGAGGAAAGTGAAGCAAAATTGGAGTTAACCACTGTTGTTGTCCAGGAGAGATAAAAGGAACTTGTGTCACTAATGTGAAGTGGGTGGAGACAGAAAACAACAGAAGCACTTAGATGGAGGCTAAGCTGTCTATCTGCCACTCAATAAACCTTAAGCATCCTCCTTCCTGGAGGACATCACCTCCTGCACATAGGAACGGACTCCAACAGCTATTATTGCAGACCTTAAGGCACTATATACACCATTTTAACAAGACACAAGGATTTCAAAGAGAAAGATTATTATCTTCTTTATTCCTTTTTGTTGTTACCAGGAACTGTTCCTCCCTGCTGACAACCCTCAATCATTTGAGTTAATTCTTTTTCTATTGACTATAATGATACATAAAGCAGAGACTTAATTCCCTTTGAACTGACTAAATTAAAGTCACAATTTAGAGCAAGTCTACATAAATATATACTCCAATCTCTCTGTCTCATCTCTCTCTCTCTCTCTCTCTCTCTCTCTCTCTCTCTCTCTCTCTCTCTCTCTCTCTCTCTCTCTCTCTCTCTCTCTCTCTCTCTCTCTCTCTCTCTCTCTCAAACTTTATGGTCCAAATTCTGCTCTACATATTATATCTTTAGGCCCTGGATATAGAAAGCCAATTCAACAGATCTCTTTCTGCACTCTATACTTAAAAGGTCATTTTTGGAGTTAATCTCCATGTGCCCTGCTTTTTATTAGTTTCTCCAGAGAGTCTCACTTGGTACCTTCTAATTATTTTCAGCACTTGAGACTATATGTTTCTTCAGACCTTTTCAAACTACTTGTTCTGATTTGTTCATACAATCATGTTCTCTTTTCTTCTGTTGATTGTTGATTTGATTTTGATTTTTATTAGTTTATTTTATGCATATTAGTTGCCATGGAAATTTATATAATAAATAATAATTCATAAAATATAAAAAATAATAATGGAACATATGCATACCTTATATGTGGCTCTTCCTTTCAGGATGAGAGTGCTAATGACATACATTTAAGAGTTCATATAAATATGAAAAAAATGAATTACAATACAAAGGGCCAAGAGAAAGAGAGAGAAAGCATTATTCAAATTCTTATAGCTTCTTTCTACCCCCAATTATTCATATGTGAGGTCTTAGCATTGAATCGGGTCTTATGAAAGTGGATTTTAGGATTAGTCATTCAATTATATTTTAGTTTTTCAGACCACTGAAATATATTATCTTATATCTGGGATGTGTTTTTGCAGTTTTATATTATATTTCCAAGCTCATTATATTCTTAGTCTTTGGAGTCCAATGCATATAATGATCATATAATTGCTGTAGTCAAGCTAATTCCAATATCGTTTGCAATTAAGGTTACCTACAGTGTAACATTATTTATCTAGACACCGTGGGGGACATAAAAATGTGTTGACATAGCAATAGAGGGATGACTAGAATAATATGATTCATAAAGCATCTTATCAGACTATATATTGTTCAGCATATAGCAGAATATAGATAAGAAAAATTAAAATATATGCATACATAGAGAGTAAAGAAAGACCAACACTCATATTGAATTGTGAACTTAGGTACCTCTTGTGAAGAAACTGATATTGTTGTTCAATCATTCAGTTAACTTCCAACTCTTGCTGACTGATGGGCACAGTTTTGCCAGTATTATCTGTACATTACTGCATCTTGAGTTCTTATAAGCTCATGCTCGTATCAACATTGATAGCATTTTCCCCACCTTTTTCAATTACCTTTCATTTTTCCAAGCATATGGGTCTTTTCCAATAATTCTTGCCTTCACTTCCCTAAATGATTTAAGCAGTCCAACAGATCTGTCAACCAATTCCACCATCACCACAAATCAAAAGCATCAATAAAGGTATTTCTTTGTTCAGGTTTGCTGATGGTCCAACTTTTCATAGTTCTATGATACAACTACAAAAATACTAATCTTGACAATATGTACCTTTGTTGTCAGGGTGATGTCTCTGCAGTTTAACATATTGTCTAGATCTGTCATGGTCTTTCTCCCATATAGCAGATGCCTTTTTCTTTTCATAGCTAGAGTTATCATCTCTGTGGATGATAACTTTATTTATTTTTTATTTATTCATGAAAATAAAGTCTGGAGTATTTCAACTTCTTCACTGCCTGTTTGCAGTAGGTTCAGATTTCCTGTTTATAATCTGAAGGTTTCTTTAATATTGAGCAACATACAGATTTTGCACTTCTTTCACCTTCAAGAAGAAATTCTTTAAGGTAGCTCCAGCTTTACTGAACTCCAATCTCTGATTAAAATCTATAGAACTATGAGAGATTTTGTGCCATATCATATTTTGAGCCAGTTTGGTCTAGTGGTTAAGGCAACGGGCTAGAAACCAGGAGACTGAGAGTTCTAGTCCCGCCTTAGGCATGAAAGCTGGCTGGGTGACCTTGGGCCAGTCACTAGTCACTCTCTCTCAGCCCAACTCACCTCACAGGTTGTTGTTGTGGGGCAAATAGGAGGAGGGAGGAGTATTAGGTATATTCACCGCCTTGAGTTATTTATAAAAATAATAAAGGCGGGATAGAAAGTAAGTAAGTAAGTAAGTAAGTAAGTAAGTAAGTAAGTAAGTAAATAACTCCCTTCTTTTCCATTTAAATAAGTAAACCAAACACACACACACAAATAAGAGGAGCAGTAATAACCATTGTGATTTTTTTTAACTATAGCCAAATAGTGGAGTTCACCAGACTGTTTTAAACCAAATTAAACTGTCTGAGGCATCAAAACAGGTTCCAGAGTGATCCTTGTCTTCAAACCTACAGTATGTATTATACTTTCGGTTTTGCTCAGTGGCTAATCAGATGACAAGAGGGTTATAGTCTTGTCTTGCTGCTGTTTCTCTATGATCCAAAGCATTCTTTAAAAAGAAAAAATTAAAAAGACTGTAAAGCTACAATATAATATCTGTGTAGGCACACATGCAAGATGGGGTATTAATGGCTTGCAAATCCTACATTGGAGAAGCACTTGGGTGTTGTGAATGGTCAACAATCTGTCCCAGAGCCAGCAGTATGAGATAGCTAAAACAATTATGGGCTGCATTAGAAGAAGTGTTGTAGCAAAGACACATACAATCCTATTCCCCTGTATTCTGCACTTGTGAGATCACACCTGGTTTATGGTGGGGGCACCAAATTTCCAAAAGAATATTGACAGGTTAGAACAGATCCAGAACAGGACAACAAACATGATATAGGAAGTTGGGATGTTCAGTCTGGATAAACAACTGAGGGGAGGCATGATACCACTGTTCAGATACATAAAAGGATACTATCGGGAAGATTTCAGGAACTGTTTTCCATTGCCACAGAAATGATGGGCACAATTTGCAACTAATTAGGTTTTACTTAAATATAAGTGGTTTATATATGGAGATTGTGAGTTGTCCATCTCTTGAAGTTTTCAGGAAGAGTCTGGTCAGCTGTTGTCATGGGGGGGGCTCGAAGTCCGAATTGGAGGACGAGGAAGGGCAGCCGGGCCCTGGGACAGCTTCGGAGGGTGTGCAGGCAGCGACGGACGAAGGTCTGTCTGGGCAGGCAGAGGAGGCGGGGCTGGCCAACAAGCAGCAGGGTCAGGTGTCGCTGCTCAGCAGGGATAAGGACGCAGCATTGCCACCCCCTCCCAGCCTGAGAGCAAGGAGAGTGGAAAGGAGAGAGGAACAGCGAAGGTCGGAGAGGCTATGTGCAAGAAAGCAGCCCCACCCTCCTAAATAAGCTCCACCCGGTTCTGCATCTATAAAAAGGGAGCCGCAAGTTCAGACCTGTAAATACCTAGAGACAACGATCTGCTTACCGGATTCCATATGCTTTGACTCCTGATCGGAAACCTCGTGACTTGACTCTGGACCCTTGGACTCACTTGTCTAACCTTGTTTTGAACGTGAAACTCCTTTAAGGCAAGCTTGCGGAACCTTTGGGCTTGTTTCTGTAGACTGTGTGCGTTTGTGCTCACACTTCCTTGCCGCCTGTTCATTTACTTCACAAGTTCCTCAGTAAAGTTTGCAATTGCCTCCCTGGTGTTCTGCGTGTGATTTGGGCTGGGACAAGACAGCCATCTCTCAAAGATGACTTATTTGGTTTTCCTACCCATTGCAGAGGGTTGGACTAGAGCAGTGCTTTCCAAACTGCCGCCGTTGGCGACACACCAACGGTGGCAGCGACGGTGGCAGCAGCGGCGGTGCGGGGGCAGGGGCATGCGTGGCAGTGGCATGGGGGGGTGCGCGGCGGCGTCGTGCATGGCAGCGGCCTTGCTAAAACGCGGAAGCACTGATGGCGTGCCGCTGCCGTTGTCACTGCCACCACCGCCATGCACACTGCCGCCACGCGTCCCGCCGCGCCGCTGCCGCGCCGCTGCCGCCCACGCTCCCGCCACCGCTTCCGGGTTGTTTCGCGACACACTAAACTGTGTTCCGACACACTAAAGTGTCACGACACACAGTTTGGAACGCTATGGACTAGAGCATTGTTTCTCGACATCATTAACTTTAAGATGTGTGGACTGGCTGGGAAATTCTAGAAGTTGAACTCCACATATCTTAAAGTTGCTGAGGTTGAGAAACACTGGACTAGAGGATTGTTGTGGTCCATTCCAACTCCACAGTTCTGTGATTCTATATCGTTCTATGAAAAGGGTAGTTTATTTCAGTTTTAATATTTAGTGTTACTGTTGAAGAAATAAAATGAAGCAAGTGCTAGTATAACTTTGATGCTATTGAAGTTTATTAAATGTACTTCTTTCATCTCCAATCATAAAGCAATAAATAATAATAATTAAATGTGTGTCACCATTGGCTATTACACACACTCATTAACATTACCTAATGTGAAATAGAAACAGTAAAAGGATAAAATTAAAGTAGAAGGAGATCTTAATTTAACACTGGTCCCATACCTTCTACTGTTTCTACATGGCATAGACAAATGTTTCTGCAAATACATAGACAAATATTGTTGTTGTTCAGTCGTTTAGTCGTGTCCGACTCTTTGTGACCTCATGGACCATAGCACGCCAGGCCTTCCTGTCCTCCACTGTCTCCCGGAGTTTACTCAAATTCATGTTCATTACATCGGTGATGCTATCTAGCCATCTCATCCTCTGCCGTCCCCTTCTCCTTTTGCCTTCAGTCTTTCCCAGCATCAGGGTCTTTTCCAGTGAGTCCTCTCTTCGCATTGGCCAAAGTATTTGACAAATATAGACAAATATACTGTGTGCCAAGTGCAAATGGAGCTACACTCTGTGATACAACTTCATTAAAATGAGATAAGAGAAGCAAATGTTTTCTTCAGATGAACTGAGAGATTATCTACTTGTTTTCAATATATTTCTCACAGACTGATAAATATAACAGGCAATATAAAGATAATGTGGTAAATCCTCAATCTGAGAATGACCACGCAGGCAGAGACTTTGTTCAACAGGGATTTGCTTATTTTTATTTATTTGTTTGTTATTTATCCAGTTGTATGCTACTCAATCATGAAGTCACTTTGGGCAGCTTACACAATAGGGCTACATCTACCCTCAGTCACTGCTGTAATTGTAATCTTAAACCTGTAAATACCTAGATAGTTTTAGAGAAGGTTATATTGAATACTTGCTTAGCTCTTTTATGGTCTACTTTCAGTCTGACATACCAAGGCAAGAACCTAGCTGTCTGTAAGGTTTTTATCTGTCCTAGCATCAAATTATATATCACCTGTTACTGCTCCTTAGATTCCAAAGGAATTATTGGTATTGAGCATGAATATTTATCCAACAATTCATATAAGGCAGATTTCCAGTCTTATAATCTTACTGGATTAACAGATCTACGTAACTGAGAATCTCAATTATTTTAGCAAGATGATTGCAAGCTCATATAAGATAAACAGTGGTTCCTATGAGAAGCCCCAATAATCTTTGATAGAACTGATTATGTATGGTTTGTAAAGATTTTTTGCAGAGGGCACTCCCCTCCCCAAGCATTTGGAGGATAATTTTTCAAACAAATAATGATAGTACTATTCTGCCTTCTTTTGTATGGTAAAATTTCATGATTGTCCCAATTGTCTTAGTTATTACTATTTGAATATGTTCTTCATGAGACTTCCAAGACAGGAATACTTGAATAGTATTTTTAAATATTTAAATTGCTTATACTGTTCAATAGTGGCTTTCTAGCAAACCATTTAAACCAGAGCTTTCCAAACTGTGTGTCGCAACACAAAAGTGTGTTGCCTGCGGGGCCCAGATGTGTCGCGTCAAAACCCGGAAGTGCTGATGGCACGCCATCAGCGCTTCTGGGTTTTCCTGTGGTGACACACCAACGGCAGCACGCAAAAACCGAAAGTGGCAGCAGCGCTTCTGGGTTTTTGCGCGCTGCCGCAATGGCGGTGCTTCCGGGTTTCCCCGCGGCGACACACCAACGGCGGCGTGCAAAAACCGAAAGCGGCAGCAGCGCTTCTGGGTTTTTGTGCGCTGCCGCAATGGCGGCACTTCCAGGTTTTCCCGCGGCGACACACCAACGGCGGTTGGTGTGTCGCTGCAGGAAAACTTTGGAAAGCCCTGATTTAAACCTTTTTGGCCATTTCCCAAAAGACATTACTTTGGTTTTGGCATAATAATCTAGATGTTACTCAGTACTAGATGTCCTAACTTTTTAGATATTCTTTTCAACTCAATTTTTGTTATTGAGCGAAGAACCATATCATCAATATACAGTAGCACTAGTACTTTCTGAGAACTTAGAGATGGAGGGAAAAACTCTGTAGCTGATATACTGTATAAGCACCACCATATAAAGATTAAACAATATGGGTGGGAGGATACAGGATTGTTTTAACTTCTCATTTTGTTGCTACTGCTTCTGTATGCAATTCAGATAAACCTATACTTACTCTGGTAAATATATCAGAATATAACTGTTGCATTAAATGCAGTATATGCATATCTATATCAGTATCAAATATTTTTGTCTATTGAGTCAAAGGCAGCAGCTAAATCAATGTTTTCTATGTATATGGTACTGTATACGTTTTTAAAGCTGAGATAAGATAAAACCTGGCAATGGTCAAGCTTGCTCTGACCCATCCTATTTGTGCACTATAAATAATCTAATTAATCTCTATCCAGTGTTCTAGTTCATCTAATAGTGTTTTGACATTAACTTTAGCAGAAATATTCAGAAGACTGATTGGTCAATAACTACTGGAATTTTGTTTGTCCCCTTTTTTACATATAGGTACTGTTACACCCAGCCTCTGGCCTTCTGGTTAAGTTCCTATTTTGTTAACATAAGTAAATATAGTAGACAGCAAAAGTACACATCAATTGGCATAGCATTTGTACACTTCTGCAGGGACCCTGTCTTCATCTGAGGCCAATGAAGGAATAAATTTTGACACATTTTTCCCCCCAGAAACTGGTGGCTAAGAGTCACATTGATTCCAAAGAGATCCCTGTATGGTCACCTAGTGGTCCACTGACTGCTAAAGGCTGTTATAAAGATCCTACTGAAATATAGACCCCATACCTCTGAATGGATTTTTGCTTCAATCAGAGATCTGTAACTACCTATTCCATTTGCAACCAATTTCCCCAAATGGCTTTCTTTTCTTATCTCTTACAGCGCAATAAAGTTCCCTCCATTGTAATTCAGCAAATTCCCTCTTCTTTAATTTTGTCAATTTTTTTTATAATCAGATCAACTTTTAATTAAGTCCTCTAGTATTTCTTGGGATTTTATCCCTTGCTGAATACTTTCCTCTCTATTCTCTACATTAAAGAAAATGAAGTGCTATGATAATTGGGATGAGAACCAAATATAATATAATGAGCTAGCACTTCTATCTGTTTGCAATAAATGTATATGACTTTGCAGATTGATCCAGATTTGTTCCTGCACACTTAGGAGATGAACACGGACCACAAATTTTATTAAGTACCTTCTAGCTTTATTCTTTTTTTAAAATTACTATTTTGAGAGCACCATGTGGGGAAGTAGTTTAATAATTCTTACTAATTGCCCTGAGGGGCTGCAAAAGCCTATTCGGAACAGCTTAGTCTGGCCTCAAAGTGCCCAAAGATAATAAGAACAGAGTCTGGGAATTTTCTCCATATCAATTTTCTATGCCTTCTGATGAACTTATAACTCTGGAGTTATGGTGGGAGAGGGAGCTGGGGGAAGAGGAGAATATAGATATTAATACAGAACAAAAGCCTAGACAATAGAGCCTGAATCTGAGCCATCTATACATTATTATAAGGTGATTGGAATGCCAAGGAAATGATACCCTGAGTTCTTTTTGTTGTTTATTCATTCAGTCGCTTCCAACTCTTCATGACCAGCCCACTCCAGAGCTTCCTGTTGGCTGTTGCCACCCCCAGCTTCCCCAAGGTTGAGTCTGTCACCTCCAGAATATCATCCCTCTTGCCCTTGGTCGTCCCCTCTTTCTTTTGCCTTCCACCTTCCCTACCTTCAGCATCTTCTCCAGGGTATCCCATCTTCTCATTATGTGGCCAAAGTACTTCAGTTTTCCCTTTAATATAATTGCCTCAAGTGAGCAGTCTGGCTTTATTTCCTGGAGTATGGACTGGTTTGATCTTCTTGCAGTCCAAGAACCCTGAGTCCTATTGGTATTAAAATAAAAAAGGCACACTTGGGCGTATCTTTGACTTCATTGTTAGAACAACATAGGCCTCATATCCTGGTAAATCAAAACCATTTATACCTACCCAAGTCTTTTGTAAATCTTCTATCTATCTATCTATCTATCTATCTATCTATCTATCTATCTATCCATCCATCCATCCATCCATCCATCCATCCATCCATCCATCCATCCATCCATCCATCTTATCCTGTTTTTTGTAATTATTTCTATAGATATTATTCACTTTTGGAGATTGTGTAAGTTGCTCAGACTCAGATGAAATATAGTTTATGGGAAAATAGCTGTTAGGAACTAACGTACTAAGTTTTGGTAATAATTTGCTGGGGTCCCTCACTGTCATTCTCTATAGTTTTCTTTGTCTGGAGCTGGCCTTATGTACTGGCTGGCAAGGGGATCCCGAGACATTTCTAAATTAAAATCTTTAATCATATCTCCCAAAACTTCTCTTTCCCTAATATCAAATATTGATTTATCTTACTTTGTGATAAGAGACATGAAGGTTTTGCTTGCAGGGGTTCAATCAAGTCGTATGATTTAGCTGTCAGCTTTATCTCTGGTCTCTGAGGATTGATGCTTTGTTTGAACTTTGTAATACCAATCTGAAAACTCTCTTTATAGCCAAGATCTTTAGAATGATTCACCTCTAATTGTCCAGCTACCTTTGAATCGTTTGAATGGGAAAAAGAGGCATTGCATCTCACTTGAAGGCCGTCGTTGGGATATAATGGTGGCTCATGTTGTAAAACTGAGGCTGAACCTATTGTCATTTTGATTCTACTATCCAAGTCTCCCATGCAGGTTTGCATGCTGGGCTATCTAGTGTTTTACCTGCTTTCTTAAGTGATGGCAGCTATTACTACTCTGCTCACTCAAAAAAGGATTGTTCTCCCTCTTGATTATAAGATTTTTCTCTCCTAATAAGTAAGTCCCTAGGTCATCTCTTTTTGGCTGGATTGATTTAACTGTCTGAATTTTTGTAGAAGAGAGATTTCCTTCTGATCTCTAAAATATGAAGATAATCGTTTTGGCATTCTTTGGGGGAATTTAAAAAATCCACTCTTTGGGGTCTTGGAGTTCTGGCCTTTGCCTCTTAGAACACCCCTGAGGTGCTTGATCAGTTTTTTGTAACCTATCCATCTGGCTTTCACCAATTCTGGTGAAAGTTCTTAAAACTTGCTATTATTTTGGGTTATCTGGAAGAGTTGCAAAGAAAGGGATTATGTCTTGATTTTTTGAAAACTAATATTGGCCATATCTTTCTTTTCTTCAATTTACATTTTTTTTCTCCATTAATGAGATGGTAGTATATTCTGAGAAAAAAACCCAAAACTTATAGAAACGTGGTCACTTCATTATTTGAAGTCAAGATATAACATTCTGCCAAGTTATCACACTTACAGTTAAGTATAGTATATTACTCAGTTGCTTCCTGATTTTATCATACTTATTCCTTCACTTAAAATTTGATATACTTATTGTCAGCCCTTTTTATGTTGACTGCAGTATCAAATGTTTCTGACATACAATGTCACATTCCTTCTTCTAGAATAAGATAGCCTTTTAAATTTTTTAGGAGCCAGTTCTCTATTCTCTCTTTAAGTTGTTCAGAGCAGCTCCAAGTTGGACCCAAGATCTTCTAACTGCCCAAATATGCTTTCTAGTGTTGCTGCAATGGTGGATATCAGTCCCACTGGGTATTTTTCCTCCTTAAGACAGAGATATTAGAGCATTATTCATTTCCCTTAAATTTCCCTTTTTCTTTTATCCTTCTTACCCTCCTGTATGTTATCCATCTCTCTGAAATTCTTTAGTATCTTCACTCACTAGTAAGTTGTTCAAATCTGTTTTTAGTTCAGTATGTGTCAGGTTGTTTTCACCTTCAGACGCAAGCATTCCATTTGTTCTACTTTGTTTTATTTTTGGCTTAGAGCTGTTTGATTTGATTCCTTTCTTCTTATCTTAATATGCCTCCTCAGATTTTTACCAAAAACTGGACCTAAGTATTCTGTATATAGTAATCAGACTCTGAGGACATGCTGGTAGGAGTTATAAAGCTGTGTCTTTCAAGCAGACTCTGATATTACTAAATATACTATGAATAAATTATATACTGTACATAAGTGAAACATACATCTAACAAAGAGCAACCAGCATGCCACATCAGCTTTAAAGCAAAATAGATTAAGATAAAATCAATGTTACTGAACAAAATATTTTTAAACTTGGAAAAAAACAAAATTGATAACAATTTTGGTGTGTATGTATAGAGTATATGTTTAGGAGAGAGACTGGCAATGCAACACCTGCAGGTTGTTCAGTGCCTGCAACATTGATAAATGGCACCAATAGAACCTATACTGAGATGTTCCCTAGGTTACAAATAGCCTGACCTACGAGACTTGGCATGAATGTTTCTATAAGCTGCATCTAAAATTTTCAGCTGCAGAAAATGTACATTACATGCAGATCACAAGGTAGTCTTGTTCATGGATAACTGTTGTTTGGGAAGTGGTTGAAGTCCTGGCTGTTCTCCCAGGTCTTGGGGACAGGGTGACTATGGAGCCCCCTTCTGTTATGGGTGGTTTCTAGTTGGTGTTCTGCTCTTCTGGTTGGTTGTGCTTTTTTCTTAGATGTATTGTTTCTTATGTGTAAGCCACCCAGAGTCATCAAGGAGTTGGACAGCCTCAAAAATGGATAAAATAAGTATATAAATAAAAATACTGCAACATGAGACCACAAAGGTGGTTTTTATTTTATTGTTATTTTTAAAGGTCTCTGGGGATAGTTTATAATAAACTTTCTGCAGTGACTTTCTACATACAATGAAAACAACAAAAATATTAATTAAAAAAGTATATAGGTGGGATAGAAAATAAATAAATAAATATATTATTATTATTATTTATTTATTTATTATTATTTATTTAATTTATATGACCACCCATCTCCCCTCATGGGGAACTCTGGGCAGTTCACAATAAATAAGTTAAAATAGAATCTAAAAATATATAAAAACCACAATAGTACAATACAATAAGAATTATAAAATCCAGATGGATGAAGGCATTCATTAAGAGAAGGACATTAAAATTAGGGGATTAGCCACCCCCATGAGGAACTATCCCTTCCTCCTTCCCATGCCAGGCGGCAGAACCAGGTCTTCAGCTCTTTCCTAAAGGTCGGGAGGGAGGAAATCTTTCTCAACTCTGGGGGCAAGATGTTCCATAGAGTGGGCGCTGTCACAGAGAAGGCCCACCTTCTAGACCCCATCAGATGGCATTCTCTAATTGATGGGGTTCGTAGCAGGCCCTCTCTGAATGACCAGGTGGGGCGGGTCGATAACATGGGGATAAGACGGTCCCTCAGGTATTCTGGTCCCATGCCATGTAGGGCTTTAAAGGTGATAACCAACACCTTGAATTGTACCCGGAAGCAAACTGGCACCCAATGCAGCTCACGGAGCAACAGTGTTACATGTGCAGATCTTGGCGCACCCAAAACTGCCCGCGCAGCTGCATTCTGCACCAGCTGAAGCCTCTGGATAGTCTTCAAGGGTAGCCCCATGTAGAGCGCATTGCAATAATCTACATGGGAGATGACGAGAGCATGAGTGACTGTACGGAGGGCGTAAATGAGGAAATCCTGTCTTCCATCACACATGAACTTCTATTACATGCTTGGAAAAAGTTGTCCAGTTCCAACTTATGGAAAAATGTCTAGGACTGAATGTTTACATAAATTGCAGAGTGCCTGTATACACACACACACGCACGTACACACACACAAATAAAAATGGCTGACAATTCATCAGACCATGAAACCTTCCCCAAAATGTCAGCAACTTGGCAGACTTAACAATCTTATTATAAAGTTATCTTTGGTCCTTGTGTCATCTCATAAAATTGTGCAAAGCTGCTTGCTGCTGAAAACAAGTACCAACTCCTTGCTTAGGATATATCTTTTAGAAGCCTTTGCTGGCATTTTATTGTGCACAACTAATTTTTAACTCTTTGGCAATATCATGAGGAATTACAGCATCATCAGAATTTGTAATATGATCTCAAAATAGTTGGCTGGATGGACAGGTTTCTACAAGTTTTCTTCTCTTTCTTGCAATATAGCAAAGACTTAGTTTGTTTAATAACCATGAAATAAAGAATGATGATCTAGAAAGAAAATGAGATCCATACAGGATAGGGAGAAGAGGAGGCAGTAATTGGTTGGATCATTAATCTGGAACTTTTTCAGAAGTGAAGATGCTATATTCTATTCTTCAAGATAATTGTGCAGTGATTTCATCAGATACCAGGCATACCCAGTCAGTTGTGGAACTGAATAATTTTAGACCTGGACTTATGACCTTACATAGGACCTTTAGACAGCCAAATCGTCTTCAGTTATGGAATGTACAACAAATAGTTATCTCGCTTCATCACCATCACTGCATACTTTATATTAATATTCCTGAGATACCAGATCCTGAACAAACACACACACACATGCCTGCCTGCCTGCAAAGAAACAGCCAGCACCAATTTTTGAAAAGAGTAGTACTTTCAGAGCATGTCCTGTTTAACATTTTTGTATTCACTTAAATCACAGCAACTCTGTCACTACAGGAATATAGTTTGCTTCTGCTGCCCTGATGCTAAACGTATTTTTCGTAAAACGTATTTTTCAGTCTGTGTGAATCTGCAAAAGGATAATTCCTGTATGAAAGTTCCTACTCAGTAATATCAACAGAAAAATAAATAAAGAAGGAAGGCAGTCTAGTATTCATGTATTCTCAATGCCAGGTTTGGTTTCTGAAGACTAATTATATAACATTGTTTTCTGTCTTTGCACTGTTGAAATTTCTAGACCCCTAGGTATAAAGCTGAAAATGTGTTGTATCCTAAACTCCCTTAAAGCTCATTACTCCACCTATCCTGATTATTTTCTTGGACACAACACACAACACTTTGAGTTAAGTAAATAGCATAAAGATATCTCTCCTTTTTCTAGTTCTTTAAGAAGTGCCTAAAATATGACATGGTGTGATGGTCCCAGTGCCAGTATCTTAAGAAATTCTCCAGACAATTCATCAGAATGCTAAAAGAATTTATTTATTAAAATACGACTACATGGAACAGCTGCAAAGCTCTGAATACCAGATTTGGTGCCAAACATTCAAAGTTGATAGCATCCCTCTGACTTCATCCCTTGTTAGTTTCAAAACAACCGTTTTCTCACTCTTGATCTTCCCCCCTCCCAACCTGTTAAGTTTAATGAGAGTTCAGGTGTCTTATCAGTGTCCTTGGTTTTTCCCAGTCAGCGAAGGAATGTGAGGGAGGCGGTTCTTTACGGTGCAAAGTAGCTGGCTACAAAGAAGGCTGACATGAGTCGGCTTCTATACTGCTTGACACGTGTTGGCTCAAGTACATGGCAGGCAAGCAAAGCGAGTCTGACACATGGTAAGAGCCTCATGAATTTTAGAATGGAATGCAGTCATTCCAGACTGAAGGTACCATCACTGAAACTGCAAGATAGCACTTGGCATGTACAAAGAAGTTTTTCCAGATGATTTTGGAAATCATCTGGGTCTACCGCAGAAAAGGAGAACTATCAAATATCCTGGTCCCAAGTTCCTTATGACTGTATATTTCAAGAGCAAAATCTTGAACATATCTGAGTAGCTAATTGGCAATCAGTTCTATTGTTTCAGCAGTGGAGTCCCATGTATATGGCTGGGGGCCCCTTTGGTCACTACATTGTTAGCCAGCTGTAGCTTATGAACTGAGCACAAGGGCAGATATGGATCTGCATAGTAAAGCATAGTAGAGTAGTCCAGTACAGTATGGTGTATGAACCACCGTTATCTAGGCTGTCCTGTCCAGGAAAGGCATACTTGGTTTACCAACTGAAGTTATATTTATTTGTTTGTTCATTTATATATGAGATTTATATCTGACCCTTTTTTCCAGGAGTTCTTCATCCTTCAATGTTTTCTCCCAACCACCCTGTGAAGTAAGTTGGGCTGAGAGAAGTTGACTGGCTCAGTGTCACCCAGTGAGCTTCCATAGGTGAGGGTAGACTTGAATCTGTGCCCCCAGTCCCCAAATCCCTACCACTACACTACACTTAACCAATAGTCATTCCTAGACACAAAGATAGGTTGTGCCTCCTGTGCCAGTAATTACTCTAGAACCACCCCAATCTACATAGCCACTCTTTTCCAGGGAGTGCAGCCACTCTCAGAACAGGTGAAGTCCCTAGTTCCTGCATCTGGGAATCACTCATTCACACCTTCTTGATCTTGCCATTACTCCATTTCAGTTTCTTGCCCTCATCTATCCCATCATTGATCCTTAGGAGACATTAAGGTGCTGGGCTAGAAACCAGGAGTCTGTGAATTCTAGTCCCGCCTTAGGCATGAAAGCCGGCTGGGTGACCTTGGGCCAGTCACTCTCTCTCTCTCAGCCCTAGGAAGGAGCCAATGGCAAACCAGGAGACTAAGAGTTCTAGTCCCGCCTTAGGCATGAAAGCCGGCTGCGTGACCTTGGGCCAGTCACACTCTCTCAGCCCTGGGAAGGAGCCAATAGGAAACCAGGAGACTGAGAGTTCTAGTCCCGCCTTAGGCATGAAAGCCGGCTTATTTATTATTATTTATTATTCTTATTTCTAGCTAGCAGGATATTTTCCTGATTCACATTCTTCTTAAAACATAAAACCATAACATACTTCTCCCCTCAGGCTGTGATTTTATCACCTACCCTTTCCAGGGCCTCCAGCAAAAGCCATCCGGTCCGAGCAACTAGCATTCGCCCGTCAGCTTTTACTGATGCAAAAGTTTCCAGGCACTGCCCAATCTCCACCAGAAAATTGGAACTGCCTCCCCAATCCCTTGAGGTCTCTAACTGGTCAAGCCAGTCCACAATTGAACTCCAGTATAACGTGAATAGCCAACCCAGGATGTCTCCCTGAGCCCCATCCACTTCTTCCAGAAAAGCCTGATGATTAAAAGCAGTCACTTCTTCAGCCTCCTGTTGCACCTTCCTCTGAGTTATTTCTAATTGTTCCCACACATTACTCAGCATCATGAGAAAGAGCAATCTAAGACTCCCCTCTTGCTGCCCTCTTTTCTTGCCCACCCCCCAATAATTGCATGCATTTTAGCACCATGTGGGGAGTGGAATCTTCACAAACTTTCATCTCAGAATCCCATGACACCAGTGGGGATAGCCAGTTCAACATTTGAACTCCTGGCCCCCAGATAATTGTACTGAGTTGACCAGGGATCTTGCCATTATCAACTTGCTTAACAGATTTCTTTTCCCAACACCACCAGGGCATTATCACTGGATCCCACCTTCATCGCCAATTTGTCCTGCCAAGTGTTCAAGCAGTGCTCAGGTGCTCAGGCAATTGGTTCTTTTAGATCCAGAGATAATAAGCACACCAGTAGATAAAGAAACTTAAAGCTTTATTATAAACTTAAACAAACAAAGTTAAACAGAAACACAGTTTAGGCAGATTACACGAAGCATAACAAAAGCATAGCATATAGAACGAAATCATAACATACTGTACCTAGGCAAGTTGAAACCCAATCTCCTATAAGCTGTCAGGAGCCCTCTAATAAGGACAGTGGAGATACCCCAAGGTGGCTTAATTTTCACAGCACCCAGCGCTCATTGCCTGTGTGGACTTCCTCACTCAATAGACAATCCTAAGGTTTTTATCAAATCTGGCCCCCAAACCCCATGGCCAAGTTTCCATGGTACTGAAGCTGCATAGCCTGACCTTGACTAGGATTCTTCCTGGGGTCTAGCACCTGTCTATGGCATTATTCTAAGAGCCTGGGAAGCTATCAGATAAGCAAGTGCTTAACCAAAACAATTTCTTATCTCCCCCCGCATTCCAAGCCACTGGAGGGGCTGTTGGGGGAGTGAACCTATGCTTAAACTAACAAGCTTGGGGTAATCTATCTCCCCCTCCATTCCAAACAGAAATAAAAACAACCCAGTTAAACATTAGTATAACTCTAAATAAACTCTAATCTCCTAGGTGTGAGGGAGAAAATCAAAACATGTCACTTAACTCCTCGAGATACAAAGGTCTTCTGCATGTTGCCACTACAAATGGGAATAAAAGATAACATCCAGTGGTGAGAAGACCCCAAGAGGCCAAACTTATCATTACCCTTCTTGGTTGGTATTTTGGTGAGCTCGGCTTCTTTTGAGCTATACCTGTCTTTGAAAAAGTTTTTAAAAGTGCTGTTTTGATTGCTTCTCCTGTAATACTATTGGTTATGTTTATGTGTAAGCTGCCTTAAGCATATTTTGGTACTGACAGAGAGGTTGTAATGATAGAAATAAATGAACAAATGAACAAAAAATGGACCAGCATCAAAATGAGTAATAGGTTTCCTAAAGTTGTCTTTGGATAGCATTCCAAACAACTCCACCATGATTCTTTAAAAATAAATATTTCTAGCTCTTATGGGGGTAGGGAGAACCTTGGGAATATACTGGTTGCTTAGGAACTAGAAGGCAAATAAATAATCAAAATGTTATTGTTTGTGCCAATTCATATCTCCTCATTTGAAACCCATAGTCACTTTGTTGAAGTTTATGACTCATGGCTCTCAATTTGGTAGATGCAAAAGTTAAACTTTATATGATTGAATGTATAGGTCTGCATTTGACATGCCCAAACTTTTAAAAAACTATTTAGAGAAGAATTAATTGGTTTGGAAAGAATGACAACCTCTGAGAAGATGGGGAAATGAGGCAAAGTGACTGCATCGGGCAAACAAGGGGGCGAGGGGTGCTTGGTATGCAACTCAGAGTGGAAAAAAAATGCTCAAAGGAAGTAGATTGCCACTGGCAACCTGGCAGAGAAACTGGCAATTTAACCTAACAGGGTTTAAAGATATTACTGCTATATGTTGGTGTTAGGGAAGCCAAGATAGCTTTACAGCTAGAAGTGTCAATAAGGGCATATCCGTACTTACTGTTTCAGCTGTTCCTATCCTGTATTCCTGGCGGCTTGATTCTAAGTCAGTTTAAGAAAATCTTGTCTGGATTGAGGCACTTTAGCAACAACCGCCCAGAGTCCCTTCTGGGGGAGATGGTGCGGTAATAAAAGTTGAAGTATAAATAAATAAATAAACTTGCAAGGTATTCAGTCTAGACACAACATCCTCCCATTAGACAATTCTCCTGCTGTTGTGTTCTCTTACCTTTCGGGGCCAAGAGGGCATGGACCAAGGGCATACCTTCCTGAATTCATTGTATCATCTATCTGTCTATCATCTTATCTATCTATCATCTACATACACACACACACAGAGAGAGAGAGAGTTAAATTGAATTAAAAAACTTTAAAGCATCAAAATGAACACATATGCAGGCAACACAGCTATTTTTAAAAATCCATTCTTCTTGCTTATTTAATTCTAATGACTTTTAGAGCTATCATTACTATGAGTGCTATCATAGCACACTTCTTATGAGCTTTCTACTTTTCCCTGTGCTTTTTTTTTTAAAGTCTGGTGGTACACCATTTCACCAGACCAGAACGCTCAAGGTAATATACTATGGAAAAGTGTACTTCAAAAGCGAGTACAAAAACACACCTTGAGTCATTTTGACAATGTGGGGGTGATTAATAGAGAACAAAGTTATCTGTTCTGTCCTCCAGAAAGAGATGCCTTCCATTTCTGGTGATGGGGCACCTGGGCAGCCTGGATCAACCCCTAGAATTCACTTGCTCAAAATGAAAATGCTGGTGACTCCTAAGATCCAGTTTAAAATTGAAGTGAATATTATGACAATTAATTAATTAATTAATTTTGTGCCTTTGATTCAGTGTTGACTTCTGGCGACTGTCTGGACTAGTCCTTGCAGTTTTCTTGGCAAAATTTTTCAGAAGTGGTTTGCCATTGCCTCCTTCCTATGGCTGGGAGAGAATCACTGGCCCAAGGTCACCCAGCTGGCTTTGTGCCTCAGGTGGGACTAGAACTCACAGACTCCCAGTTTCTAGCCTGGTGCCTTAACCACTAGACCAAACTGGCTCTTGCCTTAATTCATTTACAAGCATATATTTTCATCTGAGCAAGAAGGAAAAATCCTCTATCCTCCAAAAATCCATCCCAGAAATGGTTGAGGACTGTGCTCAATACTTATCAAAATGGGCAACTTTCTTCAGTAATAGGAAAGAAAGAACTTGAGATTTGAAAAAAATGAACATGAGAGAAAGACAACTTTAAATTCTGAGTTCCTAGTTTTGAACATCCCCTGGGCACTCTGCTATGATTGTGATATTTGCTACATATTCAATGCTACCTTTTCGTTTCTTACAGGCTCCTCATCTTTAACAGGGGTCTTTCTATGTTGGAGTAGCTACTTCCAACTTGATTGTTGAGGTTAGAAGATAATTGTTTGGCAAGAACTTGCCAATATTTTCAACATTCTTTGTAAACAACTTGAGAGTTAAAAACAAAACAAGCAAATGTGGACAAAGCAAATTCAGCTGTCCCTACACAGCCTTTAATTTACTAGGCTGCTATTCTAGCAGTCATAAGCAGAAAAGGAAATATATTTGTTTCCACTCTTATTCTCCCTCATCCATGGAACCAGCAAATGCTATTATCAATCAAAGAGACTATTTGTAGCTCAGGGTTGAACTGTGGAGTCCTTGGTGCTCTCTGAGCCTTGTTTTCTTGCAGACGTTTCATTGCCAGACTAGGCAACATCTTCAGTGTGAAAAGGGAGTGGGACTTGCTCTCTGTTTATATACCACGGTTTGTCCTGCTTGTGTTGGTGGAGGTGTTGTTCTCTCCTTAGTTCCTTGATTAGGCTGTTGTTTGCTGCTTGGTTGATTGACTGAGTTAATAGTTCTTTGATTAAGGTATATTGTGCTGTTTGATGGTTCCTCTGGTGCTAATCGTGGTGTTAATCTTTGCATATCTGGGTGTTGATTGCTGGCAAGGAGGTGTTCTGGTCTTTTGGCTTTTCTATTGTCTCTTATGAATGGTATGGAAATGTTGTTTACCTCTATGTGTCTGTTGATGTCTGCTTTGTCTAAGTGCCAAGCTTCCAGGAATTCTCTAGCATTTTTGGATTTGGCTTGGTTTAAGATGCTCAGTTTCCCAGTTGAAAGTATGGTTGAGTCTGTCCATGTGTTGTGAAATTAAGGAGTTTTCATTGTATCTTCTGACTGCTAGTTGGTGTTTGTGGATGCGCTCTGCTAGTCATTTTTTTCTTTTTTCTTCTTTTTTATTTAAATGTAATGGTCTTTCTGTTTTCTCTTGCTATTTTCTACTTTCTTTTTATCTCAATATTTGCTTTTTCCTACTTTCTTTGATTCTCAATATTTTAACAATAAAGCATATGGATTATTTTTTTAAAAAAAGGATAGGATACAAAGCATGGCTTCTTGAATTCTTTCCCACTGTTTTAGCATCAGTGGCTGTAGGAGGCACCTGTATTTTTTTCTGTATAATGAAGCAACATTGGGTGAGCAGGTGTGGGTGTTTCTGCTTTCCCCTTGTGTTCTATCTATGTGTGCTTTTGTGTATGCGCATGCTGAGAAGCACAGGACTGTTTAAATATGCTTTGTAGCAGGTCACATGACTAGCAGGGAGTGGCTTAGAATTGGAGCGGTTGGCAGTATTCCAGGTTATTGTCCAACAGCCATTGAAAGAATTTTTGTTTAGTGTTTTACTCTGTAGTCCCCAGTTGGATCCAGCTCAAATTTGAACTCAATCTTTTTTTTTTTTTGCCCGCTTCTCCAACCATGCAAAATTTGATCCTATTCTTTTTATCAGTTTTGGAGAATTATCCTACCGAGGGACAGGCAGACATAGTGGTTAAGGCAGTGGGCTAGAAACCAGGAGACCGTGGGTTCTAGTCCCGCCTTAGGCATGAAAGCCGGCTGGGTGACCTTGGCCCAGTCCCTGTCTCTCAGCCCTAGGAAGGAGCCAATGGCAAACCAGGAGACAGAGTTCTAGTCCCGCCTTAGGCATGAAAGCCGGCTGGGTGACCTTGGCCCAGTCACTCTCTCTCAGCCCAATTCACCTCACAGGGTTGTTGTTGTGGGTAAAATAGGAGGAGGAAGGAGTATTAGGTACGTACATTCGCCACCTTGAGTTATTTGTAAAAATAATAAAGGCGGGATAAAAATTAAACAAACAAACAAACAAATATACAGCCTCTCTTTATTCAAATGTTACAATGTTACAAAAAAGTTGGGCTGAATATCACCAGAAACTAGAGGACATCAGACACCAAATTCCTGATGATTGTCCTCAATGTCTTCAAATAGAATTAACAATCCTACAAACAAAATCCAGCAAAGGAGATCGTTACCTTGTCGTGGTGCTGGAGCTTGAGCACCTCAATGAGCACCATGAGCTAAACCGTGAAGGGACACCCAAGACGGGAAGGTCATGGAAGAGAGGTCAGATGTCTATGAAGGTTCTCAGTCATCCAGGTGGAATTGTCTGTAGCTTGAATCATGTCAACTGGATTTCTATTTTCTCAGTGGAAACGTTTCACTCCTTATCCAAGGAGCTTCTTCAGTCTGAGTAAAGTTAGTAAGGGAATCCTTAAATATGTTTCTAGGCTGGCTGTGTGACCTTGCACCTGGAGCTAGGTCATGGTTATTTTTGAGATGTTTGTTTCTAAGTCCCTTTATCATCTAAAGGAGGATCGTTAAGATTACCCTGCTGCTGTTGAGCTTGCGAATTGGTCTTAATCTTCCTAGGCACAGAAGACAAAGCAGGAAGGAAGATAGGGGAAAGGTTATGCCTGAGGCCCCCACCTCTATTCAAGGAAGGATTTTCCAAGTTGGCATGAATGGATTCCTTGACCCCTCTCTCAAACCACCTATCTTCTCTGTCTAAAATGTGAACATTAATGTCCTCAAATGAGTGTCCTTTTTCCTTTAGATGAAGATAAACTGCTGACTCTGGTCCTGTGGTGTTACTTCTCCTGTGTTGGGCCATCCTCCTGTACAACGGTTGTTTGGTTTCTCCAATGTAGAGTTCAGAGCACTCCTCACTGCACTGGATTGCATACACTACATTGCTTTCCTTGTGTTTTGGAGTTTGATCTTTGGGGTGTACAAGCCTCTGTCTCAGTGTGTTGGTGGGTTTGAAATATACAGGTATGTGGTGTTTGCCAAATATCCGTTTTATCTTTTCAGACACGCCAGCCATGTAAGGAATGACCAGGTTCTTCCGTTTACTCTGAGTCTCAGCCCTATCTGTCGCTGTTTTAGGTCTGGTAGACTTAGATTTAGTGAAGGCCCAATTTGGATATCCACAGGCCTGCAGAGCTGTTCTCAGATGCTGCTGTTCATTCTTTTTGGAATCCATGGAGGTGGGGATGGTTTCTGCTCTGTGTGACAATGTCCTGATGACTCCTAGTTTGTGCTGCAGTGGATGGTGGGAGTCAAACATCAGGTATTGATCTGTGTGTGTGGGTTTCCTGTAGATCCCTATTTCTAGCTTGCCACCGGTCCCAATGAGGACTTCACAGTCTAGGAATGCCAGTCTGTTGTCCTTGGTGTCTTCTCTGGTGAAGCTAATGTTGGCATCTATAGTGTTTATATGGTCCGTGAAGGCCTGTACTTCCTGGGCCTTGATTTTGACCCAGGTGTCATCCACATACCTAAACCAGTGGGTGGGCACCGTTCCCTGGAATGTGTTGAGTGCTTTCTTCTCCACTTCTTCCATGTATAAATTGGCCACAATGGGTGACACAGGAGAACCCATGGCACAGCCGTGTTTTTGTCTGTAAAAGTCACCTCTGTATGTGAAATAAGTGGTGTTAAGACACAGGTCCAGAAGATGGTAGATCTGGTTTGGGTTGAGATGGCTTCTCCTTTCCAGGGTGCTGTCCTCTTCTAGTCTCTTCCTGACAGCGGATAGAGCATGAGTGGTGGGGATGCTGGTGAAAAGGGAGGACACATCAAAGGAGACCATAGTTTCATCTGTATCCAGTTTCAGGATCTTTGCTTTGGAAACAAATTCTTCCGAATTATGGATGTGGTGTTCAGAGTGTCCAACTAGAGGTGCTAGTATGGTAGAGAGGTGTTTGGCAATGTTGTATGTTACCGAATTGATGCTGCTGACTATGGGTCGGAGGGGTGTTCCTTCCTTGTGGATCTTAGGAAGTCCGTAGATGCAGGGGATGGCTTCTCCAGGATACAGACGGTGGTAGGTAATCCTATCGATGGAGCCATCATGTTCCAATTGTTTCAAACTGTCTATTGCCTTTTTCTTGTAATTGTTGGTGGGGTCTCTTTTCAGTTTTTCATATGTATGGTGATCCTCCAAAAGTGAGGTAATTTTATTGTGGTAGTCTGCAGTGTTTAGAACCACAGTACATCTTCCTTTGTCAGCAGGTAAAATGGTGATGGTTTCATCTTTGCTGAGGGCTGTCAGGGCTCTCCTCTCTTGGACGGTAAGGTTGGGGGGAGGAGGTTGAGCACTGGACAGAGCTGCAGATATTTTAAGCCGGAGTTGTTCTGCTTCTTCAAAAGGTAGGTGGTTGTTGTGGATGGCAGATTCTGTGGCTGTAATGAGCTCCACAACCAAAACACAAGGAAAGCAATGTAGTGTATGCAATCCAGTGCAGTGAGGAGTGCTCTGAACTCTACATTGGAGAAACCAAACAACCGTTGTACAGGAGGATGGCCCAACACAGGAGAAGTAACACCACAGGACCAGAGTCAGCAGTTTATCTTCATCTAAAGGAAAAAGGACACTCATTTGAGGACATTAATGTTCACATTTTAGACAGAGAAGATAGGTGGTTTGAGAGAGGGGTCAAGGAATCCATTCATGCCAACTTGGAAAATCCTTCCTTGAATAGAGGTGGGGGCCTCAGGCATAACCTTTCCCCTATCTTCCTTCCTGCTTTGTCTTCTGTGCCTAGGAAGATTAAGACCAATTCGCAAGCTCAACAGCAGCAGGGTAATCTTAACGATCCTCCTTTAGATGATAAAGGGACTTAGAAACAAACATCTCAAAAATAACCATGACCTAGCTCCAGGTGCAAGGTCACACAGCCAGCCTAGAAACATATTTAAGGATTCCCTTACTAACTTTACTCAGACTGAAGAAGCTCCTTGGATAAGGAGTGAAACGTTTCCACTAAGAAAATAGAAATCCAGTTGACATGATTCAAGCTACAAGAGAGGTCAGACTAAATACGATCCCTGGGGAAGGTAACGGCAACCCACCCCAGTATTCTTGCCGTGAAAACTAAATGGATCAGTACAACCAGAGATATGTCGGTATACCATCGGAAGATGGGACTCCCAGGTCGGAAGATGGTCAAAATGCTACTGGGAAGGAACAGAGGATAAGTTCAACTAGCCGCAGATGTGATGACGCAGCTAGCTCAAAGCCAAAAGGATGGCTAGCGGCCGACAGTGCTGGTGGTGAACGACGAATCTGATGTTCTAAAGATCAACACACCATAGGAACCTGGAATGTAAGATCTATGAGCCAGGGCAAATTGGATGTGGTTATTGGTGAGAAGTCAAGATTAAATATAGACATTTTGGGTGTCAGTGAACTGAAATGGACTGGAATGGGCCACTTCACATCAGATGACCACCAGATCTACTACTGTGGACAAGAGGACCACAGAAGAAATGGAGTAGCCTTCATAATTAATAATAAAGTGGCTAAAGCAGTGCTTGGATACAATCCAAAAAACGATAGAATGATCTCAATTCGAATTCAGGGTAAGCCATTTAACATCACAGTGATCCAAATATACGCCCCAACTACAGATGCTGAAGAAGCAGAAGTAGATCAGTTCTATGAGGATCTGCAGCACCTACTGGATAATACGCCAAAAAGAGATGTTATTTTCATTACAGGAGACTGGAATGCTAAGGTGGGTAGTCAAACGACACCTGGAATTACAGGCAAGCATGGTCTGGGAGAACAAAATGAAGCGGGACATAGGCTGATAGAATTTTGCCAAGACAATTCACTGTGCATAACAAACACTCTCTTCCAACAACCTAAAAGACGACTTTATACATGGACTTCACCAGATGGTTGACACCGAAATCAGATTGACTACATCCTTTGCAGCCAAAGGTGGCGGACATCTATATAGTCGGTAAAAACAAGACCTGGATCTGACTGTAGTTCAGATCACGAACTTCTTATTGCACAATTTAGAATCAGACTAAAGAGAATAGGGAAGACCCACAGATCAGTTAGATATGAGCTCACTAACATTCCTAATGAATATGCAGTGGAAGTGAAGAATAGATTTAAGGGACTAGATTTAGTAGATAGGGTCCCGGAAGAGCTATGGACAGAAGTTCGCAACATTGTTCAGGAGGTGGCAGTGATAGTGGGAGATATACCCAATTAAATGCAAAATTCCAGAGGTTAGCCAGAAGAGATAAGGAATTATTTTTAAACAAGCAATGTGCGGAAGTGGAAGAAGACAATAGAATAGGAAGGACAAGAGACCTCTTCCAGAAAATTAGACACATCGGAGGTAAATTCCAGGCAAAAATGGGTATGATCAAAAACAAAGATGGTAAGGACCTAACAGAAGCAGAAGAGATCAAGAAAAGGTGGCAAGAATATACGGAAGATCTTTGACGGTGTGGTCAGTGAGTTAGAGCCAGACATCCTGAAGAGCGAGGTTGAATGGGCCTTAAGAAGCATTGCTAATAACAAGGCAGCAGGAGACGACGGTATCCCAGCTGAACTGTTTAAAATCTTGCAAGATGATGCTGTCAAGGTGATGCATGCCATATGCCAGCAAATTTGGAAAACACAAGAATGGCCATCAGATTGGAAAAAAATCAATTTATATCCCCATACCAAAAAAGGGAAGCACTAAAGAATGTTCAAACTATCGAACAGTGGCACTTATTTCACATGCCAGTAAGGTAATGCTCAAGATCTTACAAGGTAGACTCCAGCAATTCATGGAGCAAGAATTGCCAGATGTACAAGCTGGGTTTAGAAAAGACAGAGGAACTAGAGACCAAATTGCCAATATCCGCTGGATAATGGAGAAAGCCAGGGAGTTTCAGAAAAATGTCGATTTTTGTTTTATTGACTATTCTAAAGCCTTTGACTGTGTGGATCATAACAAATTGTGGCAAGTTCTTGGTGGTATGGGGATACCAAGTCATCTTGTCTGCCTCCTGAGGAATCTGTTTAATGACCAAGTAGCAACGGTAAGAACAGACCACAGAGCAACGGACTGGTTTAAGATTGGGCAAGGAGTACGGCAGGGCTGTATACTCTCACCCTATTCAACTTATACGCAGAGCACATCATGCGACGTGCTGGGCTTGATGAATCCAAGGCTGGATTTAAAATCGCTGGAAGAAACATTAACAATCTCAGATATGCAGATGATACCACTTTGATGGCTGAAAGCGAGGAGGAGCTGAGGAGCCTTATGATGAAGGTGAAAGAAGAAAGTGCAAAAGCTGGGTTGCAGTTAAACCTAAAAAAAAAACAAGATTATGGTAACGAGCTTGATCGATGACTGGCAAATAGAGGGAGAAAAAGTGGATGCAGTGACAGACTTTGTATTTCTAGGCGCAAAGATTACTGCAGACGCTGACTGCAGCCAGGAAATCAGAAGACGTCTACTTCTTGGGAGGAGAGCAATGACAAATCTTGATAAAATAGTTAAGAGCAGAGACATCACACTGACAACAAAGGTCCGCATAGTCAAAGCAATGGTATTCCCTGTAGTAACCTATGGCTGCGAGAGCTGGACCATAAGGAAGGCTGAGTGAAGGAAGATAGATGCTTTTGAACTGTGGTGTTGGAGGAAAATTCTGAGAGTGCCTTGGACTGCAAGAAGATCAAACCAGTCCATACTCCAGGAAATCAAGCCAGACTGCTCACTTGAGGGAATGATATTAAAAGCAAAACTGAAGTACTTTGGCCACATAATGAGAAGACAGGATACCCTGGAAAAGAAGCTGATGTTAGGGAAAGTGGAAGGCAAAAGGAAGAGGGGCCGACCAAGGGCAAGATGGATGGATGATATTCTGGAGGTGGCGGACTCGACCGTGGGGGAGCTGAGGATGATGACGGCCGACAGGAAGCTCTGGCGTGGGCTGGTCCATGAAGTCACGAAGAGTCGGAAGCGACTGAACGAATAAACAAAACAAAAAACAAACAAAATAGTGCTTTGTGGCAACATGCAGCATAGCTGTCAGTGTATAGAAGTTCAATCACTCTGAAACTATCCCCACAAGTAGGAGGAGAACTGCTATATAACAAGTGCCTTCACCACATTGAGGAAATCTACGAGAATATCAGGACCAGCTGCTGAGAGATCAAAGTAGATCAAGGGAGTCTGGGATTTAAAATTTCCCCAGCTGGTTTCTCCTTAAAGCTTTCCTTCAGTATAGGAGTTTAAAAAATATTGAAGCCTCCAAAGATGCCAAAAAATAGAATAGATGTGAATAACTTGCAGTGCCAGGAGTATATTTGACCTCCCAAAGCCTTCAATGTGACTGCCTTCCCCAGAGCACCACAAAACATTGCCACTCTATTCTCATTTTTAATTTAATGTACTTTTTAACTTATGAAATACACTGAGTATAATCATGTTAAATATATTTAATTAATTAAATGTAATTTTATTTCATTTGCAATCAACTTTATTAATATATTTATTTTCCAAAAGTACTTGGGTACAGCTTTTTGTTTTCAACCCCCACCCCCACCTCCCAAAAAATTTACACATTAATTTTTGTCCTGGCCCATTCACTTTTTGAAGCATGGCTCTCATCTGCCAATTCAAAGCCAATTGTGGCTTCTTGCCTGAAAAAAGATATGCATTCTTACAAAGGAAGGATCTGCAGTACAGTAGTTTGACTGTGGAGTCCTTGGTGCTTTCTGAGCTTGGTTGTTTGCTGGCAGATGTTTCATTACCTGACTAGGTAACATCATCAGTGCTAGTGAGTGTGGGGTTTGCTCCCTGTTTATATGCAGTAGCTTCCCCTGCCAGTGTTGGTAGGGGTCCTTGGTAGTTCCCTGATTAGGGTATTGTTTTCTGCTTGATTGTGGTTGATTGGTGCTGTAGTGATAAGAAAGTCCTTTTGTTAATTTGGTTCCTGAATAGGGATTCAGATATTTTTCTCTCATAAAACATTGTTTTATTTTCTCACAGCAATTGTATCACATTGCTTATGGCACAAGTGGAGATAGACTGAGGAAGTAAATAGATGAAATCCAACTTGTTTTGTGAAACAAAATAGAAGCTCATTACTCTAATCATTATCAAAATAATTTAGAAAATGCACAGGAAATAGTCTGAACTCATTCTGGCTGATTTATCGGGATTTGTGACACATCTGTACATATTACAGATTTAAATAATGATAGTGTGCAAAATATCCATCTAAGTTAAAGTTATTGCTTTTAAATATTCAAATTAACTTTCTATATATGTTTTAAATTATGCAAATAATATACTGTACATGCAAGTGAAGTCTATGTACTGCAATTTGTATTGTGTATACATACAATCATAACATTTTGTGCATTTTGATTAGGACCAGGTATGATCATGCTCTTGATATATGACTTCAGACTGAATGGCTATAGAAATTCACAATATTCTTAGAAATCATTTACATTTTAAATATCTTAAAATGAATTACAGAAAACTTGCAGGTGAGTTACCAGTTTGTCTTCATTAAGTACTGAGTGGCAGAAGACTCTTAGGATAGAGTTATGAAAGTACTATGAATTGCTTTGTTTGTTGAATAAAGTAGTATGTAGCCAAAGAGTCTTAAATTAAAAGTAATTTGTCCAATCACTTATATAAATATTATATCCATACAGATAGATATATCCTTAGCATAATAACATATCCTTATAATATACACATTATTATGTATATATTTATCTTATAATATCAATATAATATCTATATAATACATATAATTTGTATTATTATTATTCACAACAATAATGTGAAATCATAGCTGCCTGTTCTTTAGCTGGTGTTGGCCTTCATTTGCATCACGTTTTTCCCAAGAACCTAGGATGTCGTAATGTATCAGCATAGTATATGTCGGGATCCAAGCAGTGTGGCCTTTGTAATTGACAGATGGAAATTTTGTCAATGCGCAGATTTTCTAAGTGCTGTCAAAGGTTTTTTGGAATGGCACCCAGTGTGCCGATAACCTCTGGGAACACCACTGCTGGTTTATGCCATAATCTTTCAATTTCGATTTTCAGATCTTGATACTTTGTGATCTTCTCCAATTCTTTGTCTTCTATTCTATTATTCCCTGGTATTGCCACATCAATTATCCACACTTTCTTCTTTTCAACCACAGTTAAATCTGATGTGCTATGCGCCAAGATTTTATCAGTTTGTATTCAGAAATCCCACAATATTTTAACCTACTCATTTTTGACTACTTTTTCAACTACAGTATATGTTCCACCAATTTTTCATTACTGGCACATGATAATTTTTACAGATGTTCCAAGGAATCATTTTGGCGTCTGTGTTATGTCGTTGTTTATAGTCAGTTTGTGCGATCTTGCACAAGCTGAGTATATGATCTACTGTTTCTTCTGCTTCTTTGCACAATCTGCACTTTGAATCATTTGATGATTTTTCAATTCTGGCCTTGATTGCATTAGTTTGAATAGCTTGCTCTTGAGCAACCAGTATCAAGCCTTCAGTTTCTTTAATGTTACAGTTGTAAGCCACTGCCAGGTTTTACCTTAATCCACTTTCCCCTCGATCTTTTGTAGAAATTGACTATGTATGCTTTTCCTTGCCAGCATTCTGTTCTTGTTTTTATTACATTATTTCAATATTCATGTTTTGTTTCCTATACATTCAGTAAGTTCCAATTTTTAACTTGCATCAATGCTTGTTCTTGGCTGTCATTTACATAATCAGCCAATGCATGCTTTTCTTCTTCGACAGTGTTTGACTTGAAGTAAACCTCTGTCTCCATTTCTGCGGGGCAGGTATAATCTGTCAATATCACTACAGGGATGTAATGCATAGTGAATAGTCATAAGTTTTCTTGTTTTTTGGTCCAAACTGTCCAGTTCAGCTTGTGTCCAGTTAGTAATTCCAGCAGTGTATTGTATAACAGGTACGGCCCAGGTGTTGATGGTGTTTTGATGGTGTTTCCACTGTTCAATTTTGTCTTTAGCAGTTTTTTCACTCTTTGGATGTATTCTTTACTAATCACATTTTTAACTTGTCCGTGCTTGATGTTATCCAACTGTAAAATGCCTAGATACTTGTAGGTTTCATCTTGATGGCTCCTGATGGCTTGGCCATTCAACATTTCAATTCCATTACTATTCATGATTTTAGCCTGATTTATTGTTATAAGCACATATCTCTAGGCCAAATTCCATTGCTATATCTGTGCTAAAAATTCTTACAGTATTTGTCAATGACTGGATGTCAATTTTTGATTTTCCATAAAGCTTCAGATCATCCATAGAAAGCAAATGTAAGATTTTATTAGCATTTTTTGCTGTTTGTTTTCTTCAAAAACACTGAAAGTGGGATCTTAGCAATGACAAATAATAAGGGTGATAGTGATAGTGATCACCCTGGAAGATGTCTCTCCTAATGTTGACAAGCCCATATTTTTCATTTCCAACCACCAATTTTGTCTTCCATTGCTTCATTATTTTTTCAATAAACATTGTAATGTTTTTACTGACACCAATTGTTTCCAAACATTTGACGATCCAACTACAGTATGTGGTAATGAATCAAACACCTTTTTATAATCAATCCAGACCATACGTAAATTGTTTTTTCAGCTTTTGCAATTCTCCAAAACCATTTTATAAATCAGAAGTTGATCTTTTGTACCTCTGTTTTTCCTTTTATTTCCTTTCTGTTCTACTGGAAGGATGTTATTTTCTTCTAAATAATCTTGGATTTTGTCCAGTATTATGCCTGTGAGTAATTTAAACATTGTAGGCATGCATGTTATTGGCCTATAGTTTCCTGGTGTTGTCGCTTTCACTGGGTCTGAGTCAGATAAGTTATGCCAGTTATTAACCAGTCGCTGATGTCTCCTTTATGCAATACTTCATTAAGCTGTTTAGCTATAATTGGATGTAAGCTACTCAGATATTTGAGCCAAAAGCCATGCAATTGACCATTTCCAGGAGATGTCAGCTTTTATTCCTTTTCACTCAATTTTTAACCATTTTTGCTGCTATTATTAGTTCTTCCATTTGATTTTCACTAAATTCATCTTCAAATTCTTTTATCCATCCAGCATTTTTATTATAGTCTTTTTGAGTTTCCCATAGATCTTTCTAAAACTGGATTGTTTCCTTTTTGTTTGGTTTTCCATTTTCAGAATTTTTATTGCCATTTGTACTTTGGTAGAATCACCTCTGGTCTGACTGAAATAGATGATTTTGCTTAAATTGGATGATTCATGCCTCATAGCATTCAATTTTCCCAGCTGTTGCTGTTATTTGTTGCTTTATGATTTCAAAAGCTTCTTCAACTTGTCTGGCGCTAAGCCAATATTTTTTTATTCGGCTTGTCTTGATCCTAACATTCTTCAATTTTTTCTCTTTCGTGTTCTTTAAATTACTTGCATCTGATCTTAATTTCTTTATCTTGGCCTCCAGTCTGATCTTCCACTTTGGGATTGAATATGATTTTGTTTTTGGCTTTCTAATTTCGATACCCAGTTCTTCTGTAACCACCACTGCTGTACTGTAGGCAAGCTGATTGGTCTGTTCGATAGATGTTATTTTATTCCTTGCAAGCACCTTATTCACATCCTTCATTATAGGCACCAGGTCTTTTTCGGACACTACTTTCAGTGCTGGCAGTCTTTGTCTTTCTACTGGTAATTCCACATATGCCATGATTTTCTCTTTTAATTCTTCTTGTTGGGGGGTCAGTTCATAGGTTGTTTCAGTACTGGCCTGAATTGGTTCTGTTATTATTACTTCTTCTAAGTTATCATTTCTGTAGTTCATATCAGCTGTTTCCTCTGTATTTCCAATTGTTGTTATCTGAGTTTCTTCTACTAGTCTATTGTTTTTGCATTTTGCATTTTTGCAATTTTCCTGAATCTGGTAATGAATCTCCTTTGATCTGCTAATCGTTGTTCAGTGATATTTGAGTCTGGATTAATTATTTTCCACAGTTCAAACATTTCCTTTAAGTATCCCCACTTTGTTGGTTCGATTTATAATAGCAGGGCATAATGGTGCAATTTTCAAACACAGTATACTTTTGTCTTGTTTGTGGTGGTTGTTATTCCAGTAATCCTACAGGGTTAAGCTCTGGTTGTCCAGCCATAGCTCCTGAGTTCCATTGCCCACTTATCGACAGATGCCCAGAAACTCTAACATCTGAGGTGGTCCTTGTTGACCTGGGCCATGACCAATCTGGTATAGGATTCTTTTTCTGTTTTCTCACCATAGTGAATAGGTTGATGGATACACTTTGTCTGACTCCTCTGCTAAGACTGTCTGGCATGGGCAACCCTTCTGGTAGAATACACGACCACCACCATAGCTCTCAACCTCATCAGAGCATCACAAGACCCTCCCCCACAACAAGGGGGTATCCATGGAGGGGATGATAATGATGATTGATTGATTGATTTTCTATCCTGCCTTTATTATTATTATTTTAAATAACTCAAGGCGGTGAACATACCAAATACTCCTTCCTCCTCCTCATGATGATGATTACCCTGAATCAATCCATCCTAGGAAGTTATAGTAATAGTTACAGTGTAGTAATCTACTACACTGTTCCAGTGAGGATTGGTAGGTAGATAGAGAGATGGAGATAGATATAGGCTTCATATATTGTTGATCCTCATGGCAGAGCCATGTGTAAATGTGAATTGCCGTTAATGGTGCTGGGTCATATTGGATTTATATATGTTTTAATATATCTGTTTTTAGTCCGATTAATGGGATTAATTGGTAAGTATGCTGCTCAGAGTCTTTTATAACCGAAATGGCTTACAAGCTTAGCTAATAAATAAATAATCACAGCTTTTTAGTAAATAACATAATATACATAACTAGCGGCTAGAACTGGATTTCTCACACCAACCAAATTATCAATCTTCCTTTGGGAAAGAAGAGATAACAAGGGAATGGGCAAATTGATGGAGAATGAAGTGATGAAAAGCTTCTAGTCAGGCTGACTATGAATTACCTCTAATATCAGAGGCACAAGACTTCTCAGTATCACTTGCTGCTGCCTTTGTTTGTGTGGGCTTTCCAAGATAACTGGCCGGTCAAACTGAAAGCAGAATGCTCTACTAGATAGAGCTTTAGTTTAATCTATCATGGTTCATCTTATGTTAAATTCTTAAAAGGGTGTTTCATCTATATAAAGGGTAACCTGAGGTTAAGCAGGTCACCTTATGGGAACCCAAATGCATCATTAAAACAATGAAGACAGATGTTTAACCATCTGCTAGAGGTAAAAGGATATGTGAATTCTTCTGATGAAGTATTGTATTAATCATGAGCTCCCCATATAATGAGCACTCTGCCTGGGAGGCTGACCACTGAATGATAATTCACAGAATTCCTGTAACAACCAGAATTTGATGTTGGTTGCACAAAGTTTAAAGCTACAGTTTAAAGTTACAGTTCTGGTGCTGAGTCTCTGGGCTTGTGTTCTTATCCTGCCGGTTTCATTGTCTGTTGGCTCAAAAAACTCAAAGGAAAGTGTTTTTCTTTTAAAAAGTGTTTTTTGTTTTTTGCCTCTATGTGGCATTACTATTCTTTTCCAATTTCCAAAAGCAGACATCTAATATTGCTAAGCTAGTTGAGCTTTTACTATTGGGAGGCGTCATAAACATATCCATCTTGAAATGAAGAGAGTTCATCTCAGCAAATCTCCCTGTAATTTGTTGTGGGCTGGGTGGGATGAGTTATTGATGGCTCTTTAATGCTTTTGTTATTTAACAGCCATGGGTATGGAAAGCTGTTGCACCTGTATTACTGTGGTGATAACTTCTCCTACTATTATTTGCTTAGCAAATTAATATTTTTTTTAGCAGCATGCCCTATGCTCTATGCTTCACTTTACAAAACCCACATGGAATATTACTTGAATTACTCCACTACACTCCAAAACAAAGGTTTTTCTTCAGACATGTAGGGCTACCATATCAAGGCTTTAAAAATCCAGGTGAATTTTTATTACTTTTTAACTTCCTCTTTTTCCAGCTGTTACAGTACTATTTGAAATTATTAATGTTGCTTTAGCTGAAAGATTAATTCCTGGAAATGCAGATCTATATCTTGTGAAGTCAACTGAAATCTACACCAATTATGTTTGCCTTTTACAAGGGATTTAGCCTACTGAATAATGCACTTAGTTTTCTAATTTTTTACAAAAGTCAGGAAAATGTATATTGTTTCACAAAATAGATTTAAATCCACTTCATTTCTATACTCAGAAGCTTTTGAGGAAATTATGAGAATGTTTTGATTGTACTTCACAACTACTAGAGTCATATACTTTCTTGGCAATTTCAAAAGTGCTACTAAAACCTAATCATTTTGCATTTCCTGCAACAGAAGCAATTGGTAGTAATGCTGCTATCCAAATTCTGCAGTAAACAAAGTTTTTTAAATTAATATATATTGCTTTTTAATTAATAACAGAAAAAACAAAACACAAAAATAATAATGTTAAGAAACATACATTGTCAAGAAAAAAACATTAGAAAGTGCTATTACAAAAAAGTAATATATAATATAACAAAAGAAAAAAACTTGTCAGTGTTTTGTTATAGTTACAAATACACACACACACACACACACACACACACTGGACATACATACACACACACACACACATAATGTAAATATTATTCAAATACATATATACAGTATTTCTAATACATTTATATGACTATTGTGTGTATGTGTGAATACACACTATGTATATATTAAAGAACTTAGGTTCATAAATCTGAGCAACAAATCAAAATATTCCTTCACTTCATGCCTTTACTGCATGAATAATTATTAAATGGAGTTGGTGATTAAAGCAATAAAGAAAAAAATATTTTGGTTTGAGTTTTTGAGAAATTAAAGTTTGTACACTACCAAATCTGTTTTTCATGACAGATGCTCTATCATAGGATTGAGAATTAACTGGTAAAAATTAAATTGCAAGTCAATCAGTGTTCTCATCATTCTGTTGTTACATTTTGTGCACTTCTTAAATGATGCTCTAAAATAGCAATGGTTTTCCTGTTGGCTTTATGTCTCTAAGGTGCTGGAGAACAATTGCTATATCCTCAATGTCTTGACTGTCCCTCGTCTCATCAGCCAACAAAGCCCCACAAGTGGTTTTGTTAAACTGTTACATAATCTTTGTATAACTTATTAGCTATGATGTGGATTATTTCATTTGGGATTTCAAACTAGCATTTTTGCATTTGCAATAATCGTCTTTCACAATTGCATGCATTTTTTTTAAAAAAAAGTTCTAACAGCAAGAAAAATGAAAGAATCTATTTTTATTAGCCTTTCTTGTTCATAGCTTGAGTCACCCTTGAAAGAGAATTGATAGATAACCAAAAATTGAATACTTCACCAGTACACATAACATTTGGTTTTGTTTTCTCTACTACAACCTCAGTTTTTATGTTGCTCTGCTTGAAGAATGTACAAAGCAGAATTATGGCTTTGTGACTGTGGATGCTTGAAAAACATTCCCCTTTTTCTGTTGCATGTTTTCAGTCAATGTATCCTGAACATAACAAATGATTGGTCATAGTTTGTAACAGGAAATTTTCTACAAATAAAACAAAATTTACATTTGCAAATATATTCCAGCTACTCCCATGATTGGAATCAGGAATAGAGCTACTTTCAAGTGCAGTCAGATGCTGTAGTCCCTGGATATGACAGAAAAGGCTGTAAAAGTTTTGAGTCACCTAAATCTAGTGGCATGGCTATAGTTATAGCAGTTCCCCATTCTCGTGGAAAAAATATTTTTCTGTTACACCAGGCATACTGCTGGTAGATAGAAGGTCAGATTGAGTGTTGTCTTTATCTGGTGAAGGTGTCACCACATTGCATCTTATATAAGTTGTTATTTTAGATTTATTTCCAGTAAAGAAAATTTGCTTTATAGACATGATGGTGAGGACAGTAATAAATTGGTGACCTGCACTAAATAAGAATAATATAGCATTAAGCCTTTTAAAGGCAGGTCAGTATATCACAGATGATAGTTTGCAGAGGTGGAAAATACTTTTTTTTTCTATAGCCACCTAGAAAATTTTACAGCTCTTAATAGCTGTGCAAAACCTCAACATAAAGCAAACCTCTTTGAATTTAAGCATTTGTGGTTTGTAGCATTAATTCTTACCTTGGCTACCTTGTAGCCAAGAGGATAAACTGAAGGAAAGTGCCTGATACCCCTTTAATAAACTGGATAAAAGCTTGGGTGATTGCTGATTGGATGACTCAAAGACCAAACAACAGCTGCAGCAGCAATCTTGTAAGCCACCTAGAGTCACGTAAAAGTGAGATGGGAAGCTGTATAAATCCAATCAACCAATCAGTAAATCAGTCGGTCAATCTACCTGGGACTGCCCTTGAAAACTACTCAGAAACTACAGTTGGTACAAAAAGTGGCTACCTACTTGCTGGCAGGTAAGAGCCATTCCAGCAATACAAAACCTATTTTGTGGGTACTGCATTGGTTGTCAACAGGTTTCAAAGTTCAATACAAAGCTCTATATAACTTGGCTCCTAATTACCTTCAGGACTGTCTTCTCTGAAGAGAATTGGCCTGACCTGTGGGTTTAAGAAGAGGGGATGCTGGAAAAGGCTTCCTCAGTGGCTGCACCATCATTATGGGATAGCTTGCCCTAAGAGGCCTAGATGTTTCCGACACAGTGTATTTTTGGGAAGTTGGTAAAGAGACTGAGCATTAACCTGGTTGTCATATTTTGGAGTTTATTTTTTGGCTTTTTAAAATTATATATTGTGGAATCTTGGAACGGATTCTGAGTTCTATGGGTTTATATGCTGTCGTAATTTTTTTTATTAACCACTTTAGAGTCTGGGAATTGAAGGTGTTATATAAATATTGAAATATATACATACACACTGTACTACTCTTTCTCTGCTGACTGGTTCCCGCCCACATCCCTGCCACCAATCCCATTTTTTCTCCCCAAAACAACAATAATTGTTGATTTATTTACATTAAAATACTTCCTCAAGTGTCTTGACTCCTGGTTCTCCTTCCTCTGCAGATAAAATGACATCCGTATTTTAAGGCTTGTCCACATGCCTGTTTGCCCAACAAACATGGCCCAATGTTTGTTGACATGAGTGCACAATGTTATTCTGACCTAACCTGGCCCACCAAGTAGACAGGCCCTGCTCATCTTTTCTTGCTCAGATTCAAATATTCTCTGACTTCTGTACCAACCAAACTGCAGCAAATTATTCTGAGGTACGTCTAGGGGCAGGGATCGGCCCTGCTCCAACTGGCCACCTGACACCACTGTGAGCACACCCACCAACCAGAGTTTCAGAGTCATTTACCTTTGGCAGTAGGAGAATCAGGGCTTTCCCACTCTGCCAAAAAGCCACTCCCCCACTTTTCTTGCCAATTCATGAGTGGCAGAAGAAGTGGGAAGAGAAAAAGGAGAAACAGTTGCGTTCAGTAAGAATACTCCAGCACCAAAAAGACATACTCCCTCCACAATGTGGCTGAATAGTTGCTTTCTTCCTCCCCCTCCCCCCCCCCCCGCCATCTGGGCAGAAGAAACCAGGCAGAGAAGCAGCAGAGAATGGCTCCTTTGGCACCAGAACTGTAACATGGAGAGAACACTGTGTGGGAGGGTCCTAAAGGAAGTTAGGGAAGCCCAGTTGCTCTAGCTACAGGGCTGCCTGGGGGTAGATCATCCCATCTTGTCAAAAATTTAGCTTTTGAACTGGAAATGTTGGAACACTCTGGTTATTTAGCATGGGAAGAACATTTATTTATTATTTATTTATTATTTGGATTTATCCCCGCCCATCTCTACCATGGCAGACTCTGGGCGGTTAAATAAATCACATAAATAAATGGTGATTCCCCCTCCCCTCCCCTCCCCTCCCCTCCCCTTCCCTTCCCTTCTCTCAGAATGGGTTAAATTCTGATCCACCCCAAGATACTGGGATCTGATGGCCTGATTGCAAAGATAAATCTGATTTAACGGTAGATCTGGCAGAATCCCATATTATTCTTCCTCTCCCTCCCATGGCATTTTCTTATTCTAGAAAGCCCCAAAAATAGATCTTTAAAACAACCCTTTCACTCTTTCAGACATGCAGTGCCTTCTTTACCATCTGGCACTCTGAGCTACCAAGCTATTTATTAAATATGGAGTTTCACAAAAGACATCTGTGGCAGGAGTGGGTGGGCCTTTCTTTCATCAGCGTTGGCTGATAAACAAGCTGCACTGCTTCCTGGAGGAGAGGAACCTGGCACGGGTAATTCATGCTATAACCTCCAGGTTGGATTATAACAAAACAAGTTGTAGGGCAGTCTCTGAAGAATGAACAGAAATTGAGGCTTGGACAGAATGTGGTATGCAAGTGATGAGTAGGTGGCAAGTAGATTTTCTAAATAAATAAATACTATATCCTATCCTGGGAAATAAGTCATTCATATCCCTTCTCTCTTGCTGTGCAACTCAGCCAAAGATCTTAAATCAAATGAGAATAAACAGAAGGAGTCTGATTTACCATCATATGGGGCATGCTTTCATTTTGTCATAAATATTAAATCTCTATGACAGATCATGTTAGCACTTCTAGGTTCTATTTTTAAATCAATGCTTTTTTTTGAGACAACTTTTCATGTGCTTGAATGCATAAAACATTTATATTTCACTCTGAAATAATGGACAATTTACAGAATGTGAAGCCTCAAGATTATATCAGATGTTTTCTGGATACTTAGACTGATAGTATATTTGCTGAAGTTTTAGATCATTGTTTTCATTTTAACAAAATACCGATCAAAAGCCAGATACTTAAAAGTTCTTGAGTTATCTCACATCTGACAGCATGAAAATTGAGACTTTCTTCTCCTTGCATTCCATCAGCACAATGATAAAGACATTTTTAAAAAAATCAGTGTTAAGGAACTAACTTAAACTTGCCTTCAAGTACCATAGTAACATTGACAGCAAGTCATGTACTTTGCTGGACAGGAAAATTCTCTCGAGGTGCTACGTGCATGGGGAGGATGCACTGTTTTTACCTTGCCATATGGACATACTGTATTAATTGTTAGGACTACCCAGCCTGGGCTGCTTAAATCCAGATGGTGACTAGATAGCAGCAAAAAGCTACAGAAAACTCTGTGTTGCCTGCTTATGGTCACCTGGTTTTTTGCAGCCCTGATCTGATAGCCTGTTTACTGGCCTAGACAATTTCTAAACATAACCTCTTTTGCCAAAACCACCCTAGAAATCTAAAACCTAAGAGCGCTACCCACAATGGAGGAATGGTTGGTGAAGATGATGGAACTAGCTGAGATGGCTAAATTGACTTCGCTTTGATTAGAGAAAAGACAATATCTATGTGTATTGCTGACTAGAAACCCCTTATAGAGTTTTTGCGTGAAACAGAAAAAAATGAACTTGTGATTTATGGTTTTGATGATTAAACATAGATTATAGATGGAAGAGAGTTATGTTGTAACCATAGAGGAAGCAGTAAATTTATAATTGTACTTATAACTGCTGTAAGAAGATTGGAAGCCACTTCTTTGTATCTTTTTTCTTTCTTTCTTTTTCTTTGACTTTTTCTTTGACTTTTTCTCAGTTTCTTGCACTTTTAGCTTTCTCTTTGATTTCTTTCTTTCTTTCTTTCTCTTTTCTTTTTATTACTTTTTATTAGTTTGTATTAGTTTGTATTTTCCTTTTAAAAAATCTTTAATAAAATTATATACAAAAAATAATAAAACCTAAGAATCATCTTGCTTCTTGGAAGAACAGTTTAACAAATTTTCTTCAAGAAAATGGATTTATTTGTAAGTTTATAAAAACTGTCCTAAGAGGGGTGGCTGTTTCAATGAAAAGAGTGAATTAATTGGTAACAACACAAGACTCAAACCAGTAATGGCAGGATTTCTCTGTACATGGAGCCAACATACTTTTCCAGTTCTCTCTTACACATAGACACAGTTCTTTCACACATCCTCTCTTTACCCATAGATGTGCTATTCATGAACTACCTGCTCAGAAAATTCCCCCTGTGGAACATTAAGATCTTTTAAAAACTTCCAACTATTTTAATTTATTTTTAATGGTTGAAGTACAGATGGAAATTTCCTGTGAGGAATTTCAATGTAAAGAAACAGCAGTGTTTGTATTCTCCTTTCACTTAGTATTGCCCTACTTAGAAACTGAATATTTGAAAAAACGTCTGCTTGCATGAATGTTTTTTTAAAAAAAACATGATTGCAGCACAAAGGTCTTTTTTGAGGTGAGGTGTCACAGCATTTAAAGAGGGGAGGATAGCTCTGCCTCCCCCAACAGCAATTCTAAAAATACTTCATGTATGACCAATAGCCTTTTAAAAACCTCAATTGTTACTAATGGAAGCATTTAAAAGCCTGATTGCGGACAGGGAAGACCTTCTGTCTCTCATGGAACTTTTCCTTTTTCCTTTCTTTTGATATAGCAGAGGAACCAGGACCAGGGATCAAGCCTGGAGAAGTGCTAAGTCAGAGTTAGGAGGTGGTGAATATGATAGGTAATGTCTATACCCATTTTGTCACAGTTAATGGAATGATTTCCCTCAGTTGTATATACTTTCCCCCCAACAAGATGGTTGCTAGTTTATGTCACAGCAGGTGCCATAACAGCAGGTTGGGCATCAGTTCTGAACTAAAACTGGGCTTTAAAAAACAGTTGATGAGAAGAAGCAGGTCCACTTGTTTTATTTATTTCCTCAGTATCTTTCTCACCAAAGACATGGGGTTATTTTCTCTTAGAAGTCTCAGCAAATGCAACCCCTGGACAATCCTACAATCAGAAGCTTGCCAATCATCCACATAATTTGTAAATGCCCCATGCTGATTGATTTGATCTTATGATAATGAAAGGGATTGGAAGGACATAGCCAATCAGCTCTTTAATCACTGTGAAAAGAATCACATCTCAAAGGAACTACAATCAGAGTTTTACACTGCAGTGTGTCAAAGGTACTTTGTCATGCCATGCTTAAAATAAAAACAATGAGAGAAAAAAACTCTGAAACAGGATTTTTTTTCCTGCTTTCCCAAGGAAAGCCACACAGCAATGCAATCCTATACAGGTCTACTGAAATGTAAACATAATACAGGTTAGTTCAAAATTATTATATACAGTATAGGATTATAACCTTAAGAATATAACCAATGCCTTGCAGCATTTGGCCAAATTTCTAATAGTGGTTAGCCAGTAGTACAAGTAGTTCATCAATAAATCTTCCACTTATTAATTATAAATATTTATTTGATTTTATCATGGCCTACCTCATCTGGAAATTCTAGACAGGCAGACGTGAAGGATCATGAACATGGAAATACCATCTTGCTGAGATTGGTGATAGCTATTAACAGAGCCATGATCTTAAATTTCTATTGAAAGAACAATAAAAAAATATTTATTTATCTGTTTGTTTCTTTGTTTTTATCCCGCCTTTATTATTTTTATAAATAACTCAAGGCGGTAACCATACCTAATACTCCTTCCTCCTCCTATTTTCCCCACAGCAACCCTGTGAGGTGAGTTGGGCGGAGAGAGAGTGACTGGCCCAAGGTCACCCAGCCGGCTTTCACACCTAAGGCAGGACTAGAACTCTCAGTCTCTTGGTTTCTAGCCCAGCACCTTAACCACTTGACCAAATTGGCTCTCAAAAATTATAATTATAATGACTGTTTACTTAAATCAATTGCACTGTATGCAGGAAGAGGTTTTATGCCATATAAACCCTCTTTTCCTTGACACAAATTTCTGATCAATATTTTCGTCAAAAATTTAGCAGTATATTGCTTATAAAAATGTCTATTTTTGCTGCTGTTTCATGATACTTTCTTTTGCACAGTTTAGATCTGGACACTTAAACAAGACCTAGATTTAAAAACAAAACAAAATAAAGCTCAGATCCTCGTGCAGCACTTTCTATAAAATCTGGATCATCCTTTGCCTGCAAATATAATCCTATTCTGTTGAAAAATGAAACAAAAGTTACATAACTTTGCATTTTCCCATGCTAGACCACTGGACACTATTTATTTGCATTTTATTGATAAAATATACATCTAGAGCTTTGTATTTTTGGAATTATATTTGAGATACTTAGTCCAATCAGATAACTCCAAAATGACCTGGATGTCAAGCCCTGGATCCAAGCTCTGGATCTCACCTCTGAAGTAGATCATTCTCTTACTATTATACGTTGAACAGATACCATAATTGACAAATTGGAATGGAAGCAATTCCTGGTGAGAAATAGGCAAATGGAGCTTTTTTTTCACCCAAATGAGAGAGAAGCCCATGTCTTATTTCTCTGCTTCAGCTTGATGGAATAGCTTGTACCAGGTGTCAGAGGAGAGATACAGAAAAAAAACCCATAGACTAATATTAATCTTGCGGCAGCACTGATGATGATGGGCCTGTGCTTCATCTCTCTTTCAGCTCATCTCTCTTCTTTCAGGAGGCACCACACAATGATATACAATACTAGCATGGTTTCACATTCCTCCTATTTTCAGAGATTTTCAGTTTTACTGATTGTTTGAAAGCCACAATAGCAATCTAATCACTGGAAACCACTAATCTATAGAGACAGATTAGTTCAAATCTGTTTAGTTTAATTCAAAACCAATTAGTTTTTCTACTAGGTTTGATCTAGTAGAAAAAGAGTGGGTCAAGTTGAAAGTTTGATCAGATTATGAGAAACTTCTGCATGTTTTGATGAAGAGATATCTGATTTGACCAATATCATTGCTGACCTTTTCAGAATGGTGCAGCAAAATTTCTGGTAAAACAAACAAACAAACAAACAAACAAATAAATCTATTTTCAAGCTGCTATATTAAAAGGTGTTTTCAATCTCACATGGCTTAGAAAAAATAGTTTTTCTTACAATAGTTAATGGGAAAAGAAGGTATTGTAAGGATGCAGCATTCTATATAACTTTGTAAAACAAATAAATTAATAAAAAATAATGGACATCTAATTCATTACCCAGAGGACTTCTTCAGACATTGCACTGATGTAAAGATCACTGTGATTACTGGATACCCAAAGGAGCACCCTAGTTTCACATTTCTCCCCATCATTGTTCTCATCTTCCATTACAGAGAAGACAGCCATGCAACAGAAAGTTTATTCTGTCAATGGAGGTTCTTGTAACTTGAGCAAGTCAGGATTCATCATCAAATGGCCACCATCTGTATGACAGTGTGAACTATCTGTGGCCATATTAACATATGTATCCCTTAAGCTTCTTTTATGTGCCTTCAGCCTAATTTCTGACTCCCATGCAAGAGATCAGTTCTGCTATTTGTCTAATCCTTGCTGGCTGCTGCTCAGGAGAGAGAGAAAATGGTATTAGAAATAATAATAAAAAGACTATAGGAGAAAGAATGGATGTCTCTACTCATGTTTGGCTCCATTCCTATCCTCTGCCCACCCATCATGCAGCCTCCAACATATTACTCCACATCATTCCATGTGAAAGCCCAATAGGAAAAAAAAAAGACGTCAAACTTTTATTTTGTGGAAGAATTTCCAGTATATGTACGCTGACCATATTTCAGGATGGCAAAACGGGATGAGGTCTTATGTAATATTCCGTATTCATGAAAAAGACAGGGGTCCCTGTCCCCGGTCCCCACGATTGGCTCCCGCCTGCAAACCCCGCCCCCAGTCCGCATGATTGGCTCCCACCTGCAAACCCCGCCCCCCCGGTCCGTGCTCTGGCTCGGATCCTCCTTCCGTGCCATTCCCACTGGGTTTGAAAAATGGGACAAAATTGAGATTTTTATGAAAATGACGGGACGGTTGAAAAATGCTTAAAAAATGGGACTGTCCTGTTCAAAATGGGACGTATGGTCAGCCTAAGTATATGCAATCATCATCTTGTGTAGAGGAAAACAGAATGATTTATATTTCTATCTCAAGTGAAAAGAGTATAGGCTTGAAGGTGCACCTTCTTTGTGGTAGACCCACACTATGGAATTTCTTGCCTCTTGAGGTCCCACCTTGCTTGCTTTTTGCAAAGCAGTCAAAACCATCTTGTTCCAAATACATGGTGGACCTATGTCTATCATTGTAATGTTTGTTTTGTGCCTGTTTTTATTTTATTTTGATGCTACTGATCTTATTGTAATTGGCCTAAGAATGTTCAGTGAAGGGCAGTGAAGAAATGATCATATAAATAAATAACTAGAGGAATTTATAAGAGACTGCTTATAAAAATCAAACTCAATATACAATATAGGTTATAAATTATACTCTAAACATTTAGAGTCTCCCTTCTCCTATCTTATCTCAATCTGAATCTTATATTAGTCTAGCCACCCTATGCATCTGATGAAGTGAAATGTAGCTCATGAAAGCTTATGACTTTTTTAAAAAAAAATGGGTTAGAAAAGTTGCTACCAGACTCCTGATTTTTTAAAATTCCTTTTAAGAATGTGTAATTTGGACAGTTTAGTTTTTGGTCCTTTAAATGGCATTGACAACTGGTCTTTTTTATTGTATTTTCATGGCTTTTATCTTGCTTTATTGGACATTGATATATATTGTTCTGTGAACTTTGGCTACAGGTTAAATAAATCAATGAATACTTGATTAGGTGAATTATCCTTTTTAATATGTGAATAACTCCAAATATATTAACACTCTCCATGAATGAACGAAGGGAACAAGTAAAACAAAGAAAATAAATTATACAGTAGCAGTATTGGGGGAAGAATATACCTTGGCATATAAAAGCATCTAGTTATAGTGTATATGAATAAACAAAGTTTTTCCTGTGTTTGTATACTTTATTTTAATCAATTTCATTTTAATCAAGGACAGCAAATAGTGAATATTTACTTAATCAAAATACTTTATTGAATTAGCCATTGATCAGTTCATTAAAAAAAATCCCTTTCTTATACATGATGAGATGCTACTTTTTTTCTGGCAGACGAAACGTTCTCATTTTTCACAAGCATTCCTGTGAACATTCTCCTGCTAAGCCTATGCAAAACTAAGACTATTTAGCAGGATAAACCAGAATAGGAGGAAACAGAAGTATATGTCATTCCTGTGCTTGTTGGAATTTCCCAGAACTTCCTCGCCAGCTGTATCAAGCTCAGTTACAGTCACAATATTTTCTGAGCCAAGGCTACCAGAACTGGGCTGCAGAGATCCAGACAGTAAAGAGAGGCAGGCAACCCTACTTTGCCATCTAGTGCTCATCCAGATTTTTGCTGTCCAGTTTTGGTAGCCATGGCATGTGTCACATTTAACCTGCGAGTGTATTTTATTTATTTATAATTCAATTTATATCACCGCCCCATCTCCCCCGAAGGGGACTCTGGGCGGTTTACAGAGTCAATAATTAAAAATGAATTAAAATATAATACATATGCATATAAATACAAATACAAATAAATTAAAGATAAAATCCAAGAGGCAATAAAATTGTTTTTAAAAGGGCTCTATGGAACCAGCCATCCCCAGGAGGAGCTGTTACCCTTCCCATCCCAGGCGAGGCGGCAGAACCAGGTCTTTAAGTTCTTCCAGAAGGCCAGGAGCGATGGGGCCTGCCCCACCTCTGGGTGTAGAATGTTCCAAAAGGTGGGCATCGCCGCAGAGAAGGCCCGCCTTCTGGACCCGCCAAGTGAAACTCCCTTACCGACAGGGTCCGCAGCATGCCCTCTCTGCATGACTGAGTGGGACGGTTCGATGTTATGGGGATGAGACAGTACCTTAGGTAGCTTGGTCCCATGTCATGTAGGGCTTTAAAGGTGATAACCAACACCTTGAATTGGACCCAGAAGCATACTGGCACCCAGTGCAGCCGGCGCAGCAGAGGTGTAACATGTGCCGATCTTGGGGCACCAATAACTGCATGCGCAGCTGCATTCTGGACCAGTTGGAGCTTCCAGATACTCTTCAAGGGTAGCCCCATGTAGAGCGTATCGCAATAGTCTATGTGGGAGATGACCAGGGCATGAGTGACTGTATGGAGGGCATCCTGATCCAGGAAAGGGCATAACTGGCACACAACACAAAGCTCTGCAAAGGCCCTTCTGGCCATGGCTGCCACCTGCTCTTCGAGCAGGAGCCGTGAGTCCAGAAGGACCCCCAGATTCTGCACTGGGTCTGAGTGAGGTAGTGCAACCCCATCCAGAACTAGAGATGTTAACTTCCTGGATTCAGAGGAGCCATCAATCCACAGCCACTCCGTCTTACCAGGGTTCAGTTGAAGCCTGTTGTTCCCCATCCAGACCCCCACAGCCCCCAGGCACTGAGAAAGGGCAGCCACCGCATCACTTACCTCACCCAGGATGGAGATATATAATTGAGTATCATCGGCATATTGATGATACCTCATCCCGTGGTGGCGGATGATCTCACCCAGTGGTTTCATGTAGATATTAAATAGTAGAGGGGAGAGAACCGAACCCTGTGGCACCCCACGGAAGAGAGGGTGAGGGTCGGATCTCTCATCTCCTATTACCACTGATTGGGACCGGCCCTGGAGAAAGGAGGTGAACCAGCGCAAAACTACGCTGCCCACCCCCAACTCCCTAAGCCAACCCAAAAGGATACCATGGTTGATGGTATCAAAAGCTGCTGAGAGGTCGAGAAGAGCCAGGATGGATGCATTCCCTCCATCCCGCTCCTGCCAGAGATCATCCATAAGCATGACCAATGCAGTTTCCACCCCATATCCCAGCCTGAAACCTGACTGGAAAGTGTCCAGATAATCGGTGTCATCCAGGATCCTCTGGATTTGCAACACCACCACTTTCTTTGTCCAATACAGTAGGGTCCAGTAATGGTTTCTTGAGGAGGGGGTGCACCAGCGCCTCCTTGAAAGCAGCTGGAAACACCCCCTCTCCCAAGGATGTATTAAACATCACCTGGACCCAACCACATGTCACCTCCCGGGCTGCCTGCACTAGCCAGGAAGGGCATGGGTCTAGATGGCATGTGGTGGCCTTTACAATCCGGAGGAACCTGTCCACTTCCTCAGGTCCAACAGGATTGAACTGTTCCCAGATAACAGGGTAAGGATGTTCCTTCGGCATCTCCCCAGAATGTGCTTCACGCTGAGAGTCCAACTTGGAACGAATCTGAGCGATTTTATCCTGCAGATGCTCAGAAAACTCCTCTGCATGGCCCTGCAGGTGGGTCACTGACTCCACTTTGCCCTAGAGAGATCAAGTAATCTTAAACAGGGCCGTCAGGTGGCATTCTGCGGATGCAATAAGAGCAGAGAAATATTGGCGTTTCGCTGCTCTTATCGCCACAAGGTAGGCCTTAACAGCGGCTCTAGCTTGTGTTCGGTCAGATTCGATCTTTGTCTTTCTCCAGCAGCGGTCTAGACGTCGCTTAACCCTCTTCAAATCCCTCAACTCCTCCGTGAACCATGGGGAGTATCGGGTCAGATGTGGTAAGAGAGGTCGCACAGGCGCGATCCTGTCCAAGGCCCCACCTGCTTCCCTATTCCATGCTGCAGCCAGGACCTCTGCTGGACTGTGCAATAGATCCTCAGGTATAACCCCCAGCTCCTTCTGGAACCCCATCAGTTCCATTAGTCGCTGGGGGCAGACCAATCGAATATTGGTATGCCAGGGGTGCACTTCCATAAGTCATTGGAAGGCCCTGGACAAATTTAAATTAAAGATTGTTAATATTCATTTATTTAACCATTTTCTCTTCCATGACATTAACAGTTATAACTTGGTAACTTTGGGGGACTGCTTATGGCCTCAAGTTGTGTATCTCTGCTATTCTCATTTACCTGGTCATAATATTACCTGAAAAAATATGTAGAAGGTTGCACTGCTAGTGTTTAATAGCCACAGAAGTAATTTTTTTTAATAGTAATTTTATTAAACAGTACAATTAAAACGATAAAAACTAATACAAACTAAAAAGAAAAAATAGAAAAAATAGAAAGTGCATCTCTTTTTGAGGGCTTACCTGCACTGCCCTGTTGCCCCATCACCAGGGAAGGAAACTGCAGAAATCTATGTTGTTGCCCTTATTAATCTTCCACTCACAGTCAAAGTGACTTCAGGGTCACTTTGTGCACTCCAGTCCATTTTGGATAGAGTGCTTCAGTTTGTTTAGACTAACCCCAGTACCTCATTGGCTATTTTGCAGAGGAAGGACCGCCCCTTCAACTCCATCAATGCTTACTGTGCACTCAGATAGATTCTATTTTTCCTTTACCAGCACCGTTGAAACAGCATGGTGTTTACAACCTTTGATTCTGTATCTATATACAGCAGATTTTTTTAAATTATGGTGTAATTTTCTTTTCCTGAGTAGCTAGTTTTCCCCCTGAGTTTTTTTTTATTTATAAGTCCAAGGGTACAGCATTTTACTATTTTTCCAGACATCTGTGGTAGAAGTTCTCCATTCACAACTGTATTTCCAAATGATTGTTTTCCCTTTCCACAAAATTGTATTGATCACACTGTGCATATTCAGAAAGAAGCTGTATCTGACAGGAATCTGGAACACACAGATTGGCACTGAAATAAAACTGTTTTCAAAGTCCTTTTCTTTTTTAACATGGCTTGCATCTCACACAATCCCTTATGCTGATAAAATTATCTGTACATTGTGAGATAACCTAGCCATTCTAAATCCATACTTCATTCTCTATGGAGCAGGGCTTTCCAAAGTGCCGCCGCTGGCGACACGCCAGCGGCAGAGCGGCGGGGGCGGGGGCGGGGGTGGGGGCGCGCGCGCAGCGGCGACACAGGAAGGCATGCAGCGGCGTGGGGGGGGTGCGGCGGCACGCGCACGCACGGCGGCAGCGCGGGGGGGCGTGCGACGGCGCAGGGGGGCATGCGGCGTGCCGCTTCCGGGTGGTGTGGCGACACACCATGCTGTGTGTGGCGACACACTTTTCTGTCTCGACACACAGTTTGGAAAGCTCTGCTATGGAGGATGAGGTGTGTATTTTCACCATGCAAATGTTTAACTATACCTTTTACCCAAACTAAAAAAATTAAAGAGTGAACTGGCACCGAAATTCAAGAACTGGAAAGTGAGCTGACAAAGTCTGCACTGACTTCCAGTATTTACAATGTCCCAGCCTTGCCAAAGTGAGACATAAGTGAACATGACAAGGATGAATATGCAATTAATACTCACTAAAGTGCCTAGAACTGAGTGCAAATTCCTAGGGCTTCAAGGAAATGAGAGGGAGAGAGAAAGAGAGAAAGAGAGAGAGAGAGAGAGAGAGAGAGAGGGAGGGAGGGAGGGAGGGTGTTTGCTATTGTTTTTGAACAGCTTTTTATTGCAATTTATTATTGGACATTTGAAAAAAACAGAAAAAAGATTTAAAAGTTACGCAGGCTTCTGTCTGGATGATCTGGTGGTGTTCAAATGACTTGAATTTGCTGACAGACTTTCATTGAGCTGTTTTTAGAATCTCTTTAATAATTCAGCTGTAGCAATTGTGTTCAACAGTCAGAACAGGCAGGGAAAATAGCAGCTCAAAGAACTGGTGCAGCGGAGTAATAATTTAAATCAAAATGCATTATACTGTATCCTTCTTTTTGAAAGGTGAAATGCTGCTGCATGCTGAGTACCTGGAGATATTGGAAAGGGGAAAAATGGGCATACCTATGTATTGTGGTACACAGAAAAACCAACAAATGTTGCTTACATGGAGACAAGGAAAGGTTAAGTTAGACTAATTGTTATTTGAAAATGGTAATTTGTTGGTATTCATTATTGGCCCTTGGCTGAGAAAGACATTTTTCAACATTTCACAAAATTTTAAAAAATGAGTTGGATTGATCTCAGAATGCTTCTTGGTATTTACTTCCACTGAAGTATGCGTTATTTGATCTATTTGATCCAGATGCTATTTCTCCTTCTGAAGTTACACACTGCCTAGAGATTATATGGAAGAATTACCTGTGGTTCCTAAGACAGTAACTCTTCTTTTATAGAAAGTTGATGAAACTGATTTACATGATTTCTTGATGATAGGCTTAAATGTCTTGTCCTGATAAAGTAGTGAATAGTTGATTTAAATAGCATGAATTTAGTTTACTGTGATCTTAAAATGAGATTACTACTACAATAACATTTCTAAATCTTTCTGGACACCTCAGAATATGTTTATTGAGAGTTGGTTGCAGTCACCTTGCTGTTGAAGATGCAGTTCAGGAGATAGATCATTTATTCATGTGGTTTGGACTTGTCCTATTACTGCAGATCTTGTGATGAAATCAGCAGGATTGTTAATATGATTTTGAATCTATTGCTAATGTTAAAGATGTGTATGTTCTTCTTGGCTACATTTATATCTGGAATCTATCAAGAGAACAAGAATTGTGGATATTGTGGGCATGGGATCTGCTTAAAAGAATGATATAGTATTGGAAGGAGAAAATCTACATTTGATTTGCAGCAATGGATTGTGTGTGTGTACGTACATACATACATACATACACATTTTTCCCAAAAAAGGACAAGGCAGGATTTCTGTACAACATGCTAAATATTGGGAGTTCTGTTTATAACATGAGTTTCCTTTTTAAAACTTTTTAATTGTTCTGATTGTTAATTCTGAATTTGCATTTTATTGTTAGTACTTTGGTATGTATACTTTTCCCTCTGTTAATTATATTTCCATAATAAAATCAGATTAAAATCAATTTAATAACTAAAATCATAGAAATCCATGAGAACGCCAATCCCTGTGAGTTTTCCGCATCTCATCTGAGACCCTGCAAGATCTTAAGCAAGAATACCAACCTGTCATGAGATTTTGGTGCTTTCACATGAGATCTCTCCAAATTTCATCGTTTCAGAAATATGAGCCCAAATTTTATCAGGTGTTATGACCTGCTAAGATTTCAGCTGGTGGGAGAAGTTTCCTGTGGCTCAACAGGACTGCAAGCATCTGGGACTGAAAGTAATTTTTCACTCACTTGTTTAAAAATAGTTTAAAGATAGTATTCAGAGTTATCTTGAAAAAAGATCATCAGGCTATTCACAACTGATTAAAGTCAACAATCATATAGCCTATGCTTAATTTATAATTATCACTTTAAAATAAAGCCATTATTTTTGCTTAGAGAAAAATGTGGACAATGCGTATATCTATAACAATAGTCCAGATGACTACTGGACTGAATTTCAGTTGCCATGAAGTGCACTGTTAGAGGGGTATTGCCATCAAGCCCTTTTTTGGATTTTCTAGAATAATCTGATTCTAATAAATAAATAATTTTATGAAACAGGATGCTTGGTTACAAAGACATTAGATTTAATTTAATTTAATTTAATAATAATTTAATTTATTTAATTTAATTTAATTTAATTTAATTTAATTTAATTTAATTATTTAATTTAATTATTTAGATTTGTTACTCACTCCAGAAGTCTCTGGGTGGCTTACAAAATCAAAAAAAAATCAGTAAAAACAATTAAAACAGTTAAAACCCACATAAATAGGCAGCCCGTACTAAAACATCTAGAATAAAGAGCACAAAAATATGACGGGGCCCCACCATTACATAACCACTTTAACTCCAGGCCCCAGGCTTTCTGGAACCGGAGAGTGGTAGCTATCCATATCTCTAGGGGGATGGTGTTCCAGAGCCAGCTGAGACAGAGAAGGCACACTTCTGAGGTCCCATAAGATGACAATATTTAATAAAGGGGACCTGCCTGAACAAACCGGGAGGGCAGAAACAATCAGAGATAGGTGGTCTCTCAGATAATCAGGTCCTATGCCATGAAGGGCTTTGTAGGTGGCAACCAGCAGCTTGAATTGCACCCAGAAGCCTATTGGCAACCAATGTAACTCACATAGCAGCACAGGCATAACATGAAGTGCCTGTTACTGTCAGCCCTACAAGGTAGACCAGACTAAGAAACCAATGCCATAAACTCCCTTTACCTTTATGTGAACTAGGAAGCGGCTTGTCTGAGACGTTTCCTCAAATTAGTTTCTGGGCCTGGGCTCAAGCCCCACTTAACTGACTGCTGCCTCAGTAGCAGCTCTTCCTCCTGTTTTTCAAGTCCTATGCCCTCTACAGTTACTGCTCGAGCCGCTGCGTTTTGTACCAACTATAGATTCTGGATGGTCTTCAAGGGCAGTCCCCTATGGAGCACATTGCAGTAGTCATGAGGTGACCAGGGCATGAGTGACTGCAATCCTGTTATGAGTAGCACGAAAGTAATGAAGGGGTTAAAGTTAAAGCAATTGCCATTGAAACAATTCCATAATCTCACTGGGAACTTTGTAAGATTCTTAATCAGTAATATTACAACTGTCTTCATTTATCTGGCAATATACTTATGTATTATTTATTTAAATTCTTTGTATTCTGTCTTTCAAATGGAAAGGCTGTCAGAATAATTAAAAGATTAATAAAGGAAACAATCTCTACTGTAATGCATACAGTCTTTAAAAAGCATAACTCAGAAGAATGGAGAGAAAGCAAAAATTAGAATGTTCAGGCAACAGATTTTAAAGTTATATAGTACCAGGCAGACACTGCCTGCTATCATTTTGCCTCATTTTTCCTACCTGTAGAATGCAGGTAAACACTCCCTGTATTACAATTTTACTAGTATTTAAAGGAGAATTAATACTAATTTGTCACTAACATGGAAAATGTGGACAGACTCTAGACTCTGTTTTGGCATAGTACTATAACAGAAGTTAATGGTGGTGAATATGCAGATGAAATGCATTATTAGCTTTATGAGGCAAATGGAAACTCTAAATGAAGTGTTTTATTTGATTGGTAAAGCAAGACAAATTGATAAGCTTTATTCCATCATGTTGTCACAAGTCTCATTAACTTTCCTGAAAACACTCTTTCTCTGAAGAATAGGAAAGATTTTGAGGAGGGAGGGGGGCAGTGGAATCTTTGGTTATGGCATCATAAACAATAATGAAGAAAATATTTAAGAAAGGTATTCTGAAACAACCGCAGCTACAGTCTCTGAAGTGGGTGGAAGATAAATGGCTGTATAAATGAATGAATGAATAAATTCCTCCTGTAGAACAAGGATTTCTATATAGGGATACCATTCCCTAATGCGGTAAAAGCCATATAACAAATATAGACTATTTATCCCACACAGATTCTCCTTAAGGGCAAGATAAAATAAATACATTTTTCTAAATGCATTTAACTGCATTTTATGCATAAACTGCCTTATGTTCAACAATCAGTTACAAAGAACCCTCAATCTGAATGTGCTTTCCTTTTGGATCAGGTCACGATCCGTTTCCTACCAAAAATGCTTGTGCTATTTCTCCCCAAAGGTCCTGTTTGCTGCAAAAAAGCACTTTCTGCAACAGAGGTGATATTTGGCAGGAAGATGGCATAGGCCGTAGTATTGATCTGTAACCTACTTCAGACTGTTAAAGTGGTCCAAAGTAATTGTTTTGTTTGTTAGTTTGTTTGCTTGCTTGTTGATGTTGTTGATTTAACATAAGGAACAACTACTTGTACTTCCTCTCCAGCTAGTCAATGGTGCTTCCTACCCACAAGCACCCCATTCCCATTGCAAGGAATATAGTAGTATATATAGGAGTAAGAATTAAGTACCTTTTGGTTTGCTGCTTTTCTTCAGCTTATTTACTCACTTTGCCTAATGATAGGGGCGGCACAATGAATAATATCCAATTTGAATGAGTTTATATTGGCTACTTTACAGCACTGTGTAAGGGCCAGTCAACATGCTTCATAGCTAGATCTTTACTGCTGGAAGCTGTCTAGCTCATCTTATCCAGGGGATAGCCCATAGCTATATATGGGCGGTGATAAATTTGATAAATAAATTGAATAAATAAATATATTCCTAGTTATGGAGTATGAAATGGCAAAAATAAAATTCCATACGCCTATTACCTAGTGCGCACGCGCGCACACACACACACACACACACACACACACTGGTTCTAATGTATCTAACTTTGTTTATAAGAACAAAATGAAACGTGCAGGAAAGTTAGACCCTTGATGTTGGTATGAAGCTTAGCAAATTTTTTAGACATTGATGCTAAAGAACTTTAGTCAGCTAACCTCAATTAATTTAAACCTTTTCCCATTACCTAAAAGGATAACCAATCTGATGTTCAGTATGAAAGTTGGATAATCTTTCCTTCTACCACTTCCCCAATGCACTGGTATGATTGCAAAGGCTAGTAGCTCAGGAAATGGAAGCAAATTTATAGTCTTTTACATAATGCAATGCCCGCTATAAACTTGTAACTCTGTTGAATTGCATCAAGTCAGAAGTCCTAATTATTGTGCCATCTGGGAGCTTTGCAAATGACATAGGCTGTTAAAGACATGCTGAAAGACCTATATTTAGCAAAAACCCTCATGTCTTCTGTTTATGTAATTGGTGGTTCCCAGACTTTTTTTTTCATTCCAAGGACTGCCAGACTCTTCCCTAAATTACATGTCTTTTATCTTTCAAGAGAATTCCAAGGCACCTTTCATCTTAATTTGGACATTGATTCTTGTTTATTATATAAGAAAACTTCTGTTCAACTCATTTTTATTATTATTTATTGGAAAGTCTTGCTTCCTCTTACTTTTTTTTTCCTATGGTGGGTGGGCAGAATAGACTCCTCCATTTCATGTACGTTAAACTTTCTCACTGCTTCCATTTCTTGGTCTGAAGAAATGTGCTGCTCATGATAACTGCCATTATTCAAAGCAGTCCCAGTGATTGCAAGTGAAATTGAAATCTGAGTATGCCATTCAACTGTTGTATGTTCATGGAACAAACTTAGAGAACCTAAAATGATTCAACTACTCCTTCCAGACTGGATTGAATAGGTGCAGGTAATAGTTGAGTAGAAATTACATAAAAGAGTGACTGCACATTAGCTCTTGTTTTTCATCTTCTACCATAGGCACAAGCAGCTTTTGTGGGGGGGGGGGGGACACAAGGAAATTTGATAGCATATGGTCTCAGTAAGCATGACCATGATAAAATGATATAGCAAGCAAAGGGGCTGAGATTTTTTCCCCTTTTTACTCTTATTTTTAAAAGATAGAAAATCATGGTGGGTTGCTGGCAAATACAGCACATATAATCTCTGCAGTCAAGCTAAACTGGATAAATGAGCTTACACGCCAGGGGCTGCACATTCCTGATGTAGCAGAAAAGGTCTGTGTTAGAATCTAACTCTCCCATATTTTTGTACCGCAGAATTAATTACGTTCTGTACTGGCAGGACATCAATTATTTGAAGTAAGTTTTAATATAAATAATAGAAGAAACATGGGGAGATAAGTGCACTTTGCCATTTATGATAGTCAATATGTGTTTAATATAATGAACAAAGCCAGCCAGGAACATTAGTATACAGTAATTAAGGCTACCAGATCTGGTCTGTAGAATGCCAGATGACTACTAGGTGGCAGCAAAGTGTGTGTAGTTCTTTTCCTTTCTTTTCCATATCCCCTGCATAGGAAATGAGGAATCTGTAGCTGTCCAAATGTTATGTACAATGTCCATCAGTTCCAGGTTGCACATTCAGGGATGATAGGATTGTAATCCAACATTTGGCAAAACTTATTTTATATAAGCTTTCTAAATGTGGCCACACGAGGGCGTGGTGGCTCAGCGGGCAAGACGCCAGGCTTGTCGATCGGAAGATCGCAAGTTTGGAGGTTTGAATCCCTAGCCCCGCATTACGGAGTGAGCTCCCGCACTCGCCCCAGCTCTTGCCAACATAGCAATTTGAAAGCATGCACATGCAAGTAGATGAATAGGTACCACTTTGGTGGGTAGGCAACAGCGTTCCGCGTGCATCATGCCAGCCACATGACCGTGGAAGCGTCTTCGGACAACGCTGGCTCTTCGGCTAACAAACGGAGATGAGCACCAGCCCCTAGAGTCAGACACGACTGCACGACTGTGTGGGAGGAACCTTTACCTTTTTAAATGTGGCCATAACAGGATTCTATACAATTTCCTAATACATCACCCAGGAAGCAGGGTTTTTTTTCCCCCAGTAGAGATTGGTTATAAAGCAATAACAACGTGCTCCATTCTCAGAAATACTGAAATGGATGTAAAACTAAAAGTAAAATTGTTAACAGCTGTAATGTTTTTGTTCTCCATATTCTCTACATTATTTGTTTAGATGTGGAGTCTCTGCCTTGTTCATTTGTATCCTATATTAAAAGGTATATGCATTGATGGTAATTGCAGGGTTGTCATATTCTGGACATCTGGTATTTTTAACTCATTGCAAATGTGATTTTTTTTTCTAAAAAAAAGCAAGCAAGCAAGGAAAAATCATTCATAGTTATATTGTTCAGCTGTTTTTAAGGCAAACAGAGCAGAGTGTAAATTGACACTTGAGCATGCATTATAAATAAAATACAAAAGGAAAGAGCAGAGTCTCATACCTTTATAGAAGTGGCTTATGAAGAGGAACATCTGGAAGAGGAAGAAAGTCAGCATTTTTCTATATGTATAATTCTAAACCTAATGAGACTTTGGGAGAGCAAGAAAAAAGAAAATGTGATAATTTGCTCTTAAAAGATGTTGCAAAAAGCAAGCAATTATGAGAACATGACAGAAAAAGCAAGACAGGAAATGCGTTTTAAAAGTTTGTTCTTAATTTTCTGTCTTGGAATTGCCATTTTCATTTGTGGCCTTTCAAAATAGTGAGCATGCGTGTAGCATGTGATCTAAGATTTTTTTCTTATGATGGGTTTACTTTTTTTTGCATAAAACCTCTGTTGTTGTGCACTTTTCACTACCCCTTTGACATTTCACTCTCTTTCATTTCTCTCTTTCTTTTTCTCTGGATTCTCTGGAATTCTCTTCAAACTTATTGAAGTCAGCAGCAACCTTCAGTAGACAATCATGCCTGTATAGGATTATTTGCTAAGTCTCCATAAAACTGTACCAGTCGTGAGGTAGCACACTGGACAATGGTGGAGACCTGTGATGTTCCAGAAATCTCTCACTATGGTAGCTGGGGCTGCTGAGAGCTGTGGTTCAATAATATTTGGAATGATGCAGGTTCCCCCCACCCGCAGCACAGCTCAGAGACATTCTTAAGCCCTGGAAGCATAGAATCCACGTGATCACATGGAATATCTTGCCCCCAGAGGCGAGGCGGGCGCCCTCGCTCCTGGCCTTCAGGAAGTCTTTAAAGACCTGGTTCTGCCACCTTGCCTGGAACGAAGGAAATAATAGTTCCTCCTGGGGGTGGTTGGCTTAGTAATATCCTCCTTTTAAGAACTTACCCTCTTTGGATTTTTTTTATTATTATTTTAGTGGATTTTAGCTGTATAAGTTTTAATTGTTTTTATGATATTGTTGTAAACCGCCCAGAGTCTACTGTTGTAGAGGTGGGCGGTGATCAATTCGAATAATAAATAAATAGATTAATAAATAAATCACAAATCTTATCTGGCAAAGCCCTGGGAAGCTGCTTACCAGGCAGAAAAGAACCACAGTTTAGGCAGAATACTGTAGGTATAGATGCCCTAAACTAGGGGTGTGCTGCACTTTATATCTGAAGTTGAAAAGGTGCTTTGGAATGGATATTGGTACATACCTGTCAGCACCTCCTTAAAGAAATCTTTTCCCGAGCTCACATGGTAGCCTTGCAATCCCAGGAAAGTATGCGTTTAAGCGTTTAAGTTAAGAAGGTGTCAACACCATGCTATACCTGTGTTACTTGTTCGTTTTGGATGTTCATTTTGCAATGAAGATTTAAACCAGAATGTTAGAAGCTTTGAATATAATTAGGATGTAGATACAGATTTGGGGGAGGTAAGTACGGTTTCTGCCAGCCTAGGTGAGTTTAGCCTGCCTGAAATCTAAATAATTTCACTCTGGGAGGTGTTCCAACCTGCTGTGATAATTATAGTTTACCACAAGGGGCAGCCTCACCCAAATTCAAACATCCCCAAGCAAACAGGACACAAAATCCTATTTGAAAACACAGAAATACTGGACAACACCAAAAGCCACTACACCAGATTATACAGAGAAGCCATTGAAATTCACAAACACCAGCACAGTTACAATAAAAAAGAAGAAAGTTTAAAAATTAGCAAAACCTGACTACCAGTCCTGAAAAACACAGCCTGCAAAAGGTCAACGAACTCAGTCCAACCACCAGGACATGGGAATACTTCTCACAATGAACATGCTAATCACGCTCATCAGCCACTCGTTAACATTTCAACACAACAAAAAACCCCACCTAATCTCCTATAATTTAGCTCTATAAATAGAACATTGCCACTCTACCTGGGCACAGAGATTTTGCTTCTATCTGTGCTCCTGCCCTCTGAAGATGCTGGCCACAGATGCTGGCGAAACGTTAGGAACCACAACTTCCAGAACACGGCCACACAGCCCGGAAGACCCACAACAGCCATCCCCAATTTTACCTTCCAGCAAATCGTGATAGCCCATACAGACATTATAGCCAGAATAATGTTTTTAAAAAGTGATTATCTGTTTCTGTGTGGCTTTCTCAGACCCACAGAGAAGCCCTGCTTTAGCACCAACAAAGCAACATTGCACTGTCATGATGCAAGGTCTGCCTCTTTTTATGTACTTTGTGATGTCACGTAAAAGGGGCAGAGCTTGTGTTGTAATGGCGAGATGCTATTACTTTTGTCATTTTATTTACGTGTTCGTTTGTTTTGATTTATATGGCTGCTTCTCTCATCAAAGCAACTCTGGATGGTGAGCAGAATTTTAGATCAACAATATAAATAACTGTAAAAAACGCACAACATATATCCCAAGAAAAAGGAATGGCAGCCAAGAATTAAACACATATACACACACACCCTCAAATAATGACAAACTGGCCTCACTAACTTCCTGACTCCATAGTTGAGCAAACAGCCAGGTCCTAAGTGCTTGCTAGAAGGTTTGGGGCCAATCTAACCTCATTCTGACAACAACTTCAGATCCTGTGGATTTCTCTGCCTGTTATCTCTGCCAATTAGCCCTGCTGAGAGTTACATTTCAAAACATGTAGCAAGAACCTGCTTGAGAAACCCTGGTTCTAGTCCAACCCTGGTTGTAGTCTGTATCTACATCCTCAACTATAGAAGCTCATTGGGTGATTCTGGGGCCAGTCCTTCTTTTATAGCCCAACATACCTCAGAGAGTGATTGTGGGGCAAAATAGAAGAAGGAAGCACTATGTAGAAAGCCTTGAGCCCCTCAATGAAAGGCACAGTCTAAATCAAATAAATAAATAAATAAGCCTATCCCTATAGTTTACCTGTGACTGTCTTTTATATTTATGTCTCTTTACTGAGATGTAGCAAATTGTTTGTAACAGTAAGACAAACATGACCAGATTTTACCAATCTTCTGGATGAGAATAATCAGCAGGTAAGAACCTTGATCTAGAGGACTATGGGATTTAATAAAGTGATAGATCCAGTTTTTCATAATTAGCCTAATTATCATTCATTAAAATACTTTTTACTATGTAGGACAATATTTGCTTAATGAGCACCAGAAGCTCCTCTTTCCACCTCAGATGGTTTAGAATGATTTGATGTGGGAACCTAAGAGCTGGTGATGGGGAATTATTGCCAAATAGCCAAAATAGCCCATTCCATAGACTTGATGTGCTACAGTCTGAGCAAGAAACAGTATCTTGCAGCCCTTGGCTGATCTCAGAAAGCTAGGTAAAAGTAGAATTACTATGTGAATGGGAGAGAATCAAGAAATCCCAAGGATATTGGCTGACTGGGAACTAAAAAAGAGAGAAAGTCATTCTAGGAGGAAACAGCATACTACTTTCATATGATTGACAAGAAAATGATATGAGCATGTCCTTGAAATCACCAGGGGGCAAGCTTATGTTTAACATGTTACAGGTTATATACTGTAGGGTACACAGGGAAAACACAATGCTGAGCAGAGATATTGTAGGACAATTTCTAAAACATGATGATGATGATGATGATGATGATGATGATGATGATGATGGTGATGATAACAATGACTGCTCTGACTACTAATCCTGTGCCACTATTATTGCTACTATTAGTATTATTATAAAATTGCATGTGTTACCATTTGATCATTGGGTTGGGGGAGATGGGTGGTCATATAAATTTAAATAATAAATAAATATATAAAAAATAATTATCAAATAACCAAGATGTATCTAATGGAAGACTAACACATTATAGTTAGTCATGCTGTAATCCTAACCTAACACCCATATGGTATGGGCCATACCTGAAAGAAAGTCCCACTGAAATTCATGCATCCTTGTCTCTAAATAAATGTATATAGGATATCAGGCTGCATTCTAATACACATTTATTTGTGAGTATATGTCACTGGAAACAGTGGAATTTACTTCTGAGTAATCCAGCTGAATGACACTGTCTAAAAGTTTTGTTTTGTTTTGTTTCATTTTGTTTTGCAGCAGGGCTTTACAATAGATAAGTTTTAAAGTCTGAATGGAAACGTGTTCCATTATTTGGAATGCAGAACATAATATAAATGGGATGCAAGACAGAATACAGTAACTGATGAGTTTGGAACTCTTTTTCATTGTGTTGTATGTATTACATAAGAGGTTATGTTATTGCTATGCTTTCTTTTGTGACCTTAATTTCTATAGATTTGTTGCTTTTTCCTAGTCTTCTGAAATTTTCAGCTTGTTTCAATGAAAAGTACCTATCATAGAACTGACAATGACTTATCGAAAAATATGTATTTTCCTGGATAAATTATAGTAGTAGGCATTGAAAATAGGTTATTGGACATAACAAATTATTCCTTCAGACAAAAACATGTAAAAGCCAAAACAATGCCAACATTATATGCTCTTGAAGTAGTTATTTGGGGAGAAAAGTAGCTGACAACCATAAGGGCCAGGATTCCAAATCCCCCATTCCATTCAGAGCCTCTTTTTATACTGCCAATAAATCATTTCAGAAATTTTGAAAAGCTGCCTGGGGTGAGAAGTACTGCTTCATGCTATTCTTTGGGATGGGAGTTTCCAAGCTTCTAACTGAATATTCACAGAAGTCAGCCTTTTTTTTTTTTTTAAAGCATTTGGCTTAGATACTCACAAAAATCTCAAAAGGTTTTTTGCAAAAGGCTTTCCCCCACTTTTCCATTTTCCCTTCTCCAAGTCCCTAAAACTCATTTTGGGGCAGAATGAAATAGCAGTGAGCCATCTCAGACCTCAACAATCTGTTGGTCCAATTTTTTAAGAATTCTCCATCTTGCTTCACCTGTGCCACTTTTCATGAATTATCTGGACTTTCTGGAAATTGTACCTCTAGCACATTTGAAGGAAAAGGCTGATCTACACTGAGTGGAAACACCTTATTATGTGTCAGACATTGGCTTTTCCATGGCTCTTTACAGATGCCATAAATTGAATCTGGGAACTTTGTATTGGCCACTCTTAGCGCAGTCTCCTTTTCAGGGTGAAGGAAAATAGCAGAGAACACTAGGTATGCCACCTTGAGCTCTTGAATGAAGGGCAAGATATAAATCTAATAAATAAAGAATTAAGTGCATAAGAATTTTATCTTCCCTGCCCAGAGTTACCAGATCTAGGCTGCAAAAAACAAACAACAGCAACACATTAAGGGGTTTTCATATCTCTTCACTGCCATCTAATGGGCATTCAGATTTTTGTAGTCTAGATCTGGCAGCAAACTGCTTTTTGTTAAGATAAACACACACACACACACACCACCACCACCACCACCCTGTTTATGTCATTAATATCCCTCATTCTCATCTGTTTACAGTACATGCTTTGGCAGTACAACTAGATCTGGGCTGCCAAAATCCAGATGACAATTAGATGGCAGCAAACAGAGCCCACATTTGGTTGGCTTATGCTTTGGTAAACAAACAGGATAGTCTTTATTAAAAATGGGCTGCATAATTTCCTATGTTGGGGCATGGGGGAGGGAACTGATTTGCTACATATAAAGAGAGAAAGATACATGGCGGGGGAGGGTATAAAAATTATTTTAGTTTATTATAACGTAAGAGTTCATTGTGCAGTTATTTGATTACACCTACCAGTTTAAAACTGCTGTGTAGCGATAATTAGTTTTCACAAGATAATGTAAAGCTCATCTAGGTTGCTCAACAGCATTTTCTTACCCCAGAGACAGCCAGCTGTGTTTATTAGCATTCATCACCCATTGCCTGTTCTCTGGGTCCACTTTCTGGTTTTTGTTTTATATGTGGGAAGGATCAAGGAAATTCAAATGTATTATTAAACACTCACAAGGACTACAATGCACAATATGTGACAAGTAGTTTACTATATACTAAAAGCCTACAACAAAGGAATTTGCTAGTTATTTCAAATCAATGCAGTTCTCATGAAAGTAAATGGTGTCCTAATCCTGGGAGCGTTTTTTTCCTCCCATAGTAGTTTCATCATTAATAGTTTCTTGTAGCAAAAGTGAGACTCAGCATTATTTGGGGGGGAAAGTATCAAGCAAACAAAAGTGTGATGGTTCCAGGTGTTATGTCCCAATGAAAGCTCCTCACGCCAGGTTATGCGGAATGAACTTTATTAAGGAAACATACAAGCCCTAACATCGGTGAAGATCTGAATGCCCCGTTCTGGTAAACAATTGATTTTTATTACGTTTCCCCCCTTTAGTTCAATGTGTATTGCCAGCGCTGTCAGTCTCCTTCTTGGCGCCTCCCTTGTCTCGCCCGTAGGTGATTGGGTTGTCTGACATTGACAGGTGTTAACGATCGCTCTCCAGCTAGCTGCATTCCTTCTCTCTGTCTCCTGTAGCTGGTATCCCGATGTGTATTGCCTGGCTCACGTGTCGGGGTGGAAGGTTGCGATGGGGGACCTTACAAAAAGATAGGTTCCTCTCACTTTCTCTTATCATAAATATGGGAACTGTATGTACCATAACCTAGAGATGGACAACTTCTTAGGCCAGCTTCTATCTTCACATAATATTTTTAAGCATTTAAATTAGAATGGAAGCAAAGCACACAGCTCTAATGATGATTTTTAAGAGCATTTAACATGCCCCCCTTGTCCATGAATTTTTTGGCAGTCTGTGCTCAAAAGTTCATGTGCTTACAGTATTCTCAACCACAGGGATTTTGCTTTGGACACTTCCACATGTTAAGGCTTTCAGTCTTTTCATTTTTTAAATCTTTTCATTTTACATTTTAAATAGAACAGGCATGACTGGCCTGTTCTGACTATTTACTATTAATGATACCAGGACATTATGGCCACCTCTATATTGCAAGTATATAGCACTCAAAGAGAACTGACAGCCAGTACAAATGTCAACTTAGTCAACTGCTGAGCAATGAAACTATAGGATTAGAACAACAATAAGTCATGACTTGGTGCAATTACAAACCCTCAGCAAAAACACAGAATTAACAGACAGGGTGTTACTTTGCTCTGTGAGTAGATCTAAGCCCTCATCTGGAAGTCCCCATAATCAGAGCTGATTGGGTATTCTATGTAATGCTGGGCTCTATTCCATTCACTATCCAATCCCCAGTGACTAATCCAAAATAAGGAGAAAGAAGCAATCAATGAACAAAATAATGCCCAGAAATCAGCAGACACAGAAACAATAATACCAAGCAGAGTGGTTAATAGTGATACACTTAAAATGTTTCTGGAAGGCAGAGGGGAGATTACAACAAATTCTGACCTTGTGAAAGAGCTGAGTTTTATGCAGAAATCAAAATAGTTTATAGCAGCTCTGGTATTTCAGGGTTTTCTTTTCAAATATTTCATTCTAATTTACTTTCAATTTGTTTTAACCAGAAAAAACCGCCCAGAGTTCCCCGTTGGGGGAGATGGGCGGTTATATAAATTTAATTAAATAAAAATAAATAATAAATTTGAGGACAGCCTTGCATAATTTACCTAAAGTAGTATTTAGTGCAGATCTATAGGTCTGAGTTCAAAAATACTTGAGGCATTTCAAAGAACCCCAATGCTGTAGGTTGTTTTAAGAGGGCAATACATAAATAAAACTACTAATAAGAGTAATTATTATGATGTCAAATTGATCATGATGATGATGATGATGATGATGATGATAAAAGTGTTTTGATTAAGGTCAAAAAAATTTCAGTGAATTTTGCATGTTATCTTGTCTGTTTCCAAATCCACTTGATCAGAGGTATCTGTTGAAGATAAAGAGTTTTGTGTTAGCATCTGTACCATTTATATGAGTGTTACTGTTCTTTATAGGTGACACGATTCCTCCTCCACTTCGTTCCTACATATTGTGGCTTTGTATTAAGACAAGTAGTTCAAGAAAATAAATTTCCCATTTCTTCCTTCTTACCAAATGCTTGGGGCACCTTCTGGAGTAATATAGGATTAGGGATGGGCCAGGGGAATTGCCCCAAGCAATGCTCGGATCCTAAGAATTTAATAAGCTCACTACAGGGAAAAAAAATGTTTTAGACTACAACTTACAGTACTGTTTATGACATTTTAGAGATTTTTTTTTTTTGGAACAAGAAAATCTCCATTTCTTAAACTCTTTATACGCACTTTCACAGATGTGTTTCCCCTCCCCTCAAATCTTCACAAGCCAATCACCCTGCAGTGTCTCCACCACCACCATTTTCAATCCAAAGAGATTTATTTACTTGATATCTTATTATCAAAGAAATAATTTTGATATTATTTCAGTCATTTAAAATATTATTTATATTAGTAGTATCATCATATTTTATAAGTAGACAAGCACTCCCTCTAAGTGACCACTGAAGGACCACAGAAATTGGCATCACAAAATGCCACACTCTACTTGGTCTTCAGTTCTCTCATCGATTTCAGCAAACCTGGGCTATCACTTGGGGTCAGGTAAATCGCCTCACTGCTTGCTTTAAAATGAGAGGGAAAATGATAGTAAGACACCAAGGCACCTGAACCTCAGTGTGGAGTGGGAAAGCAAAGAGCCAGGAAGCAGAATGAGGCAGCCGGTCCCACCAATGGGGATCCACCCATGCCAAATCTTAGTGAGGTTTAACAGCTACTGTACATGACAGTTCTTAGTTGCTTCGATTTGGCAAGATAGAAACATAGTCAATAATAAAAGAGAGGGAGGGAGATGGGTTGGTTCAGATTACATGTAGAAATAGGCATGCAAATCTTAGCAATTCTATCAGGAACCATAGCGAAGTTGACAAGGACTGACTGTTAACGAATGGCAAACAAGTACAGTACATCTTTACAGCTATCAATTGTAACCGCAACAACTTATTTTGAAATGTCTATCCATTGTGAACAATTAATAGTTATTCTAAAGGTTTTAGAATAAGCATTTGATGAGCAATTAATAACTGCCAACCAAGTATTAAGAGACAGATTTGAAACTGACAAGACCAAGTAAGTACAAAAGAGTGTAATCCCTAATTAAAATCAGACAGTATTTACCTAGAACTGTACAGGAGAGACACTGCAATCTGTTTTGTCTGATACTGAAGAATGGTTACATTTCCCATATTTGTAGGAAGGTGCCTATCAATGAGAGTAACTTACAATTTTAGAAGAGAGCTAGAATTGCCCTTGAGGTATCTTTTCAGAGTGGCCATAACCAGTCATTTTAGAACTTCAAATACTATATTTGTATTAATATTAGTGCAACCCACTTAGGTCAGGTAAAATTACTATCCTCATATCGCATATTGAAGGCATGAAAAAAGGTCTCATGGCAAAAGGGATCTAGCAGCTTCATTACTAAGGCAAAATTTGAATTCAGAACTGCATCTCCCATTGTTAGCTTAGTGCCCAATCAACATCTGTTTATGGCTGGCATTTTTGTGGGGTTCAATTTTCAGTATGAAAGGTCCTAAGTCAGAGAACAGGAATAAAATGTGCCTTGACAACTTTTCTTCTACTTCATTCATTTTTTTTTCTTGTTCTCAGTCACATCTCTCCTGTCTTATGATTTTAGGATAATTAAAAACAACAGTGGTGAAATAGGTCTGTTATCATATATTCATAGCCAGTCAGGGACTGTGTAGTGAACATAATGACATCATAATATCAAATAGAAATTAGATCTCATTACATGATGACATCGCTGAGGGTATATGAGTATATATATATACTCATATATATACATATACATATATATATACATATATATACACACACACACCACACACACACACACACACAAACACAAATCCCCTTCACACCCCTATGGGTGGTATGTGTCTTCGTCAACCTCGGGTCCTCTACCAGAGGCCTGGGAGTTTGAGGGTTCTGCGCAGTATCTTAGCTGTTCCTAGCACTGGACAGAGAGCTCTGATGTTGCTCCTGGGATCTGTTGGAGCCAGGGAGCAACAGCAGAGCTCTCTGTCCAGAAGAGTGCAGTGCTAGGAACAGCTAATGAGTAACAGCTATATGAGTGTGTGTGTGTATATATACAGTATATATATATGAGTGAGTATGTATATGTATATGTATATGTATATGTATATGTATATGTATATGTATATGTATATGTATATGTATATGTATATGTATATGTATATGTATATGTATATGTATATCATGTATATGATGATGTATATGTATATGTATATGTATATGTATATGTATATGATGTATATGATGTATATGATGTATAGGTATGGGTATGGGTATATGAAACAAGCCCCATTGCTCCTGGCCTTCCGGAAGAACCTGAAGACTTGGCTCTGCCATCTCGCTTGGGGTGGGAAGGGGAGTAGCTATTCTTGGGGGTGGCTGGCGCCTTAGAGCTCTCCTCACGGAATTAGATCTTTACGGCCACTTGGTTTTTATACTTATTTTATATTTATATTTGGTAAATTGTATATGTATATTTTAAATGTTTTTATATTTATCCTTTTAATATGGTTCTTATTGTAAACCACCCAGAGTCCCCCTTTCTGGGGGAGATGGGCAGTGGCAAAATTTGAATTATATATACATACATACATACATACATACATACATACATACAATATGAACTACTCACTATATATGTGCCTAATGGTGCCATCAGTGATACAGCCTTTGAACAAACCTCAAATGAAAGAGGGTCTTAATTAGTCCTGAGAAGAATATTGTGTTCAGGAAAAATTTCCTCCTAAAGTCTTGCAGGGCTCACAACCATCATTTATAAAATAAAGGGAAATTGTTATTGAGATAATCAAGTACAGTCATGCATAATGAGCCATGGCAAATGGTGATAAAACTGGGCATTTAGCCCCAACCTCATTTTGCTTCATCTATTGCTTGGTGCAAGGCTACATTGGCCAGGTACCTTCAAACAGGAACAAGGCCTTTTTATTGGAACATCCTGACATGCAGACAATTTGCTAAGGGGAAAAACATGGACACTACAGATTTGCATTTTCCCAGAAAATAATATAATTGAGGGAAGGACAAATATCCCAAATGATAAATTACATCAGTGCCATACTTTCTTGATCCTGTAAATGACAACCAATGATGCAGAGGGGCAAGGGGCAAGCTGTGTGCTAATGTAATGACTTTACATCACACATTTTCAACCAAACATCATGTCATTTCAGCCCGACATGATTAGTCAAACAAGATGTGGATTGATTGTTCACCAATGCAATAGCTTCCTAGAGAACATTAAGGGCACTAGAGCATTCGAACACCTTGCCATTGTTGTGACTTAAGTGCTAAATAGGGAGCCACAGCAAGCAGTGTAAGAAGCTGCTCAGGCAAGGAGAAGGATAACTTGTCATTTTATGTCATTTTCATGGTGACATCATAAAGTAAACTGATGCAAATGGTGTAATTTGCATAATGGCATCATTATGCAAATGACACATATCATCACAGAAACTGGGTATAGGATACGCAAGGTCTGTCCTATCAAAGTCCAGTAAATTGGGATTTCACCATATTGCTCTATATGCAAACATAGGTTGGCCTATCTCCTCTGCTTCTCCGCCTAGGAGTACTACTATCTAAAATGGTTTTCATACTGATAAATCATAATGTATTAAAAATTAAAGTACACATTATAAACTATGAATGCTTGTGCACATTAGCTCATTGCAGCATGTTTGTGAACGTAAAAAATTCACACATAACAGCACATACAACAGGGACTTGCATAGGACAAAGAATAGTGAATAGTGGGATGAAACAGTGAAATACAACATTGTAATAATAAATTATTGCAATGTAGCACAGAGAAGCAGTAACGAACTGAACCCAAAACACTGAATGCAACTGAAATCTATTTTAAGGAATAACTTTTAAAAAATGGGTCAAATGGGTGAGAAGAAACACTGTTTCTACCCTTGAGGTATGTGAATCAGTCAAGATATGATTCAATTTCAGAATTCAAAGGGAACAAAATTTGACATGAACCAATTCAATATTTGAGATTTGATTCAATAAAAGTTGAATATTTTATTATACCTGTTAGAATATTAAAAAGTCTGCAACTGCTTATTTACTTTATTTGGCAAAACGGGATAAAATACCAGAAAGGGTTAGGTAAGTTCTTTCAATCCTGCAAAGTTTTGGCCAGGATGTCAGTAGCATGCATGAGGAGGGGCAAGGAGCTGGTCAGAGTGATGCAAACAACACAATGGCATTGTGATGCAAGCTCTGCCCCTTTTTTAGGTACACAGCAATGGCACACTTGCTACTGAGCAAGTAGTCTCTATAGAAGGCTGATTAAATATGAAGTCCTCCATTATTATAATTTGTACTGGTTTGTGTGTGTCTCTGATTTCTTCTTCAGGTTCACCCTCAGCATTTTGATCAGATGGGCATATCTCTGGATCTAATTTACATTTGTGGCCAGATAGTGCCATCCGTTGTGATTCTGTGGAGAAATCCAGTCTTCCAGTGTTTTCTAATATTAAATTTTATACCCTTCTGTAATATAAAGAGCAACATCTTCCTACGTGCACTATTCCCTGTATTTGTATTTAGGAATGATAGTAGCTCATTGATTCTATATCTCTATTTTCTATCACAACTGAGCTCTAATTCCCCATCTTTGCTCAGAGGTTTTTAGCAGTCATAGAAACACCTGTATCCTTTTTCAAATGCTGTTGCCATGAGTTCTTTTTATAGCAATTTGGCTCCTTTTAATCTCATTACCATCATGTCCATGAGTCACCCACTTCCATAATTACCCCTGCTATAGTATTATGTAAAACATATACAGGACATTGTCCCAAACTGGTTGTTGCCCAGCATCTTAGTTTTCCCTTGGGATCAGTTTAAAATCTGCTTTCAATAGAAGAGAATATGTGTAGTTCAGGGTTGAATTGTGGAGTCCTTGGTGCTCTCTGAGCTTGGTTGTTTGCTTGCAGACATTTCACTACCCTATTAGGTAATGCACTGATGATGTTACCTAGCTGGGTAATGAAACGTCTGCAAGCAAACAACCAAGCTCAGAGAGCACCAAGGACTCCAAAATCTGCTTTATCATTTTTTTTATGTTACACTCCAGCGGTTTCATTTCAGTACAAATGGAGAACATCTTTCTGGTGCAGATTCAACTTGTCCCTCACTACAAAACTAAATTCCTCTGCCTGGCACCACCATATCATTTACACATTGAGATTCCTGAGCTCTGCCTAGCTGGCCCTGGGGTGGAACAGATAGCATTTCTTTTTAAAAAAAATAATTTTATTAAAAGTTTTTAAAACAAAGGTAAAAACCAATGCAAACTAAAATAAAGGGAGAAAAAAGAAAAAGAAATCAAAGAGAAAGCTAAAAGTGACAGACAGACAGAAAGAAAGAGAACAGAAAGAAAAAAGATAGAAAGAAGCAGCTTCCAATCTTCTTTACAGCAGTTGTAAGTACAATTATAAATTTATTTATTTCTCTATGTGATGTCCCCGATCCGTTGACTATTAAATCAGAGTTCCTGACACAAGCCACTTAGGGATGTGAAGGAATCTTTATTAAAGCCAGTGATCCATTGCACATTAAAGATTTCAGTGAATCAAGCTCCCGCAACCAACAGTTTAATAATCTCCAAGTTCCACCCCCAATCGGGATTCACTGCTTGATCGCCCTTCCCTTCGTCTCTCAGTTTTTCTCTTTCTAGGTCCAAATCAACTAACACGGTGATATCGCCCTTTGATCTGTCCTGGGTGCTGAATCGCTCACCTCGATACTTTGATTAACATAGTTTGCAGTTCTGTGAATACACCAAGTCTCCGCTTACATGTCTGGCGGTTTTACTGCAAAGCACCCCCCAACCGACCCTGTGAGTTTTAACAGAGTGGCGGGATGCTTCCTGGCACCATGGCAGGGTGGCATGGATAACATCCTGACACTCTAAAGTTACATCATGATTCTCCTCTTTCTAAAATCTATCCTATCTAATTATCATAAAACCATAAATCATAAGTTCATTTTCCAGTCAGGAACAGATAACATTTCTAAGACTATTACGCTGGCAATCCTAGGCTTCAATCTGCTACCTAGCAGCCCAAATTTGGTTTCTAGGACTGGCCAACTCCATTTCCCAACGGCATTCGTGCCAGTGCATCTAATGACTAGTGCATCTTCCCAGAATTATCCTGAAGCTCATTTAGACAGTGTGACCTTTGCACTAGCCAAGGCAAGTCCCAGTGCAATGTACACAATCACACAAACTTATATCTTCATTTTTCTAATTATCAAATTGCCCACAACCCAAACCCTCCACCCCTCAGAAGTTTATTCTGGGTATGAGAGAAAATGGTTCATTGCTCAAGGATTAGATCTCTCCCGTCGGAACATCTCCCTTATTCACAAAATGATATTGTCCTTTCTGAAGACTGTCATTCTCCCGGACAACAAAGGCGGTATCATCCAGAGAGTGGGACAAACCTCATATTCCAAAAGAATTCATCTGCATACCTCTCCTGCCAGAGAATGAGTTGTTCCCTGAGACCCAGGAGCATATTGCTCCAAACACAAACTTGTGTCCAACAGACTGAAAGGCATACATTTTACATTCTCTGCAAAAAAAAAAAAAAAAGATGGAAATCTCCCTTCTCTTGTTGGCTTTCTGTCTTCATCGTAGTGTTGAGCCAAAGGATGGAACCTAAAGGAACTTAAATTATTATCTATGAAGATAAATAATCTGTTATCAAATAATATAAACCATCTTATTCTTTATACATGCAGACCGATTCTTTGCATGTTCAGAAAAAAGCAAAATGCTCTTTATTTTTTGATATTTCAATTTGGTTCAATGATTTAAAAAAACTCAGTTTACCCCATTTGCTTGACATTCCAATATTCTATTTTTGAGGCCTTGCATTGGCCAATTTATTTACTTAGCAGATCCAATTAATGACTTGTCATTCATCTGGAAATCCTTCTAAATAACATGATTGATCTTATCTCATCTGGATTAAGCTTTTTTTGCCTCCAAGAACCGTCCAGCTTGAGATGTTCTTACAAAAAAATATTTTCCTATTGTTATATTGCTTCATTCTGATAGCTATGCTAAAGTATATACTGTATTTAATGAACATTTTACCTTATTAAGAAGATAAAATGTTGTGTTCCTGGACCAAAAACTCGTATTTGCTACATGCTACACATACACAAATCCAAATTTATTTAATTATGATTAATGACCAGCAAAGTTAATAATAACAACCCTCATAAACAATGGCCAAACACAACAAAGACAATATAACAGTAATATAAAACTTAAAAATTAAGACTTAAAAACCAGAACAACCAGAAAAAGGGAAGAATTGAATAAAATACAGTAAAATAGTACTGTAGATAAGATAAAATAAAAATTGAGTAAAATAGGAGTGCAGCAAAATAAAAGAGGGGGAAAACTTCATAATGTCATCAAGATTAGGACATCTTATGCCTTCTTAGGGAAATCACTAGAGATAGAAACTTTTCCTACTATTGCATGTAGGAAATGGACCACCTTTCTCTCATTAGAGAATGGTTTTTGTCAGGAGATGGTAAAGGTATGTCTGCTTGTAAATTAATGTAGAGAGGGTGGTGGGAAAATACATGAAAGAATATACATACTGTATATGCAAAAATACATGTCTCAGGTTAATTCTGACCACAAGAGCAGCATCTCTCAGTGAATGGAGACCTATTGTACCTCCCTTCTAGTTCTGCTGAGGATAAGGTGTTGAAATGAGTCTAAGGAAGCCCTTGAAATATAGTTGTAGCTTTGAAAAGCTTGATGGCAACAGGTATGCATCTGCCCCTTTGGAATGAGAAGAGCCCAAAACTGCCTTGGTGCTATTGTTGGCTTTGGCAGAAAGGACTCTAATTTATTCCTGGCAGGCCCTGCCAGCTTGAAAAATTACACCGAAGTGTTTGAAAGATGGAACTTGTTCAGTTTTATTATTTCCAATTTGCTGTTTGTGTTTGTGATGAGTAGAAAGAGAAAACCATATTTTTTTTCAAAGAGAGATTGATTGCAAGCCCATCCTCCTTACAGAATTCTACGAAGGGCCTTCTCCTGAGGCCCGCATGTGTAAGCAAAAGAATCATCAACATTCAGCACTACTGCCAAATGCTTGTCACTAAGTTTAGAAGGGTGGAATTCCTTTCAGTTAAGGCCGCTACCACTGAATTCACACAAATTTTAAACCACAGGGGAGCTAGAATAGAACCCTGCTTCGCTCCTCGATGGATTGGAACATCTGCAGTAAGGTCTATCATATCTAATTTGAATGACTGCATTTTCATACAGCATCCTAATTAGGAAGAGTAGCCACTGATAATAGATGTGAGGCACAGCTTCCACTAGAGTCTGTCCCTTGGAGTAGAAGGGTGATCATCTTTGATTCCTCAACAATTTAGGGAAGTGGAAGTGGGAAAGAATTGAATGGTATAATTTATACAAAACAAGTAGGGGTGGAAGAGTAGCTTTATATTAATTATGCCAAATCAATCTGATCTGCTTTCACTGATAAAATGATCAGTTTAGTTGACCATGTGGATGTGATAGATATAGTATATCTTGACTTCAGTAAAGCATTTGATAAAGTCTGTGCGATAAAACTGGGGAAATGATTTATATGAACTAACTGTGAGAATGAAAATGGCAGACCTGCACAGCTGTCATGAAAAATATGGAACAGAATGGTTCCACAAGAAATGAGAAAAAAAACCCCAATGGATCTAATTTACAAGGAAATAGATTTTGTTTGGACATCAGGAATGGTAAGAGCTATTCATCTGCCTTAGGAAGCGATGGACTTTCTGAAGGTGTTTAAACAGTGACTAGATGGCCATCTGTTGAGAATGCTGCAATCGGTTTTGATTAGATGATCTCTGAGTTTGTTTGTTTATTTGTTTATTTATTTATTTGTCATATTTGTCTACCGCCCATCTCGCATGCAACAACTCTGGGCAGCTTACAGATAATAAAATGACAAAACACTAAAAACACTACAATATAAATACATAAAAATACTGATAAAAATATAAAAATACAAAATATAAAATATAAAATTCAAGATGGCAATAAGATCTTATCCATGGCACCATCATGGTGCCAACCACCCCCATGAATGGCTATCCCCCCTCCCACCCCAAGCAAGGTGGCATAACCATGTCTTAAGCCCCTTCTGGAAGGCTGGGAGAGTGGGGGCCTGTCTTACCTTTGGGGGTAACTTGTTCCAAAGGGCGGGTGCCACGGCAGAGAAGGCCCTCCTCCTGGACCGTGCCAATCAGCAATTCCTCATGGACAGGGTCTGTAACATGCCCTCTCTGCCTGACCAGGTGGGAATTGGACCTTGAATTGGACCCGGAAGCAAACTGGCACCCAATGCAGCTCGCATAGAAATGGTGTTATATGTGCCCTCCTTGGGGCTCCCAAAACTGCTCACGTGGCCGCATTCTGCACCAACTGTAGCTTCCAGATACTCTTCAAGGGTAGCCCCATGTAGAGTGCATTGCAGTAGTCTATGCGGGAGATGAGCAGGGCATGAGTGACTGTTTGGAGGGACTTTCCAACATGGAGTTAGTTTCCAACACTTATGTTTTATGATTCTATAATTCTTCTTTCTCTCAATAGGCTTTTATTGTCATCTCATATTACCCATGAACATTGGGAAACTATTCATAGTGGGATTTGATATGCTGATAGAAGGATATCTATACCTGGAATTCTTTAGATCCAAACCATTAGTTATTTATCCAGCTAATGAACCACATCTTCTCCTTTTGTCCTTTTCTTCACTCATCCTTTTCCCTGTAGCTTTTAAGCAGATTAGTAGTAGCACATGTTAGCATTAAGATATACTTAAACAGATATCTTTAGCCCCTTTGCATGTTGGTTACTCAGTAGTAAGGTGAAGGGATTTTCTATTTACATGACCATTAATGGTTTTCTTTTAATTTAAGTTAAAGTATCATTTTTAGTTTCTACCAATGATTTAGAAACAATTATGTAGCAGATGCATGACAAATGACAAGCAGTCTCTGACTTCTGGTGGGGACATGGCAGACTGAACAGCTGTGTCTGTGGGCTCCACGGGCAGAACTGACAACGCAACGTTTTTTGGGGGGCTCAGGCAAGTTTTTCCTGAAGCCCTGCAGCGTTTTCATGGACAGAAAATACTCGGAATCATCCCATTTGCCCTCCAGAATGGCGACTTGTAGCCAGAGGATCGTAAACAGCGTTCGCACTACTCTGGTAAGAGCTGCCAGGAGGCCAGGACATCATTTCCAAGCTGCACTGTAGCCTTAAAGGGACACTAAGACCAGCCACCCCATTTCTAAATCACCCAATTTATTTATTTAGTTTTAAGTTTATGTACCTTAAGAGAGGCTTTTTACAGCAAGGAGAAGCGAGCTCTCTTGGTGCTTATCGTTATTTTTGGGATTAATGTTTAAAGAAAATTCTTTTTAAGTTTTGGATTTTGCTTTCCATCCAAATATTAAGGAGGGTTGAGATCACGTAATTGTCTCCCTGTTATTATTTGTGTATTAAATTTGAAGACTTTACCACTTTCCTACATGTTGAATCTGCTGTTTTGAACTTTTAGCTTTCTGCTGCTACTTACTCTGGGGAGCTGCCGTTTATTGTACTTTCACTTGTGTAATCATCTTTCAGAAATTTTCCATTAACTCCTACTTTCGCTAGTTAAGTATCTAGGGGGTGCCATAATCTACTTCCTGAGACATGATTTCAAGCAGACTTTCTCAGATTTCCTTTGTGAGCTTAAACAGATTCTTCTCAATTCCTGTCAAGTTATTATGCAAGATATTCAGGACATTGTTGAGAACATCAGTTCTAAAAATTTTCATCTGGCTGGGGATGTCGTGGAAGAAATTGAAGAGCTTAACAATGATGGAAACGTTTCTACTAACAGTGAGATTGAGGCTTCTGTTAAAATGCCAGACGATCAGGCAGTCGAGTTAAAGAATTTAAAGGAACAGAACAAATTGCAAGCCTGAAAGCATGCAAATGCAAGTAGATGAATAGGTACCACTTTGGTGGGAAGGTAACAGCGTTCCACGCACGTCATGCCGGCTACATGACCGCAGAAGCATCTTCGGACAACACTGGCTCTTCAGCTAACAAACAGAGATGAGCACCGGCCCCTAGAGTTGGACACAACTGTGCAGGGGAACCTTTACCTTTACTTTAAGGGATTAATTATGGAAATTGTTGCATATTCTTATTGTTAAAGTCGGAAGTCACCTCTTTATGTAATCCTTAAAAAAATATCTTTTTGGTTTTCACACTCTTTTAGGGGGGGGTTGTACATTTTTTTATTTTTTTGTAGTTTTTATCTTTGTTCTAAATCTAATAAAATTCTTACTGAAAAAAAAGACAAGCAGTCTCTCTCTCTCTCTCTCTCTCACACACACACACACGCACACACACACACACACACACACACAAAACACACAAGTCAATCCATTGCAAGATTCATCTGTTCTCCAACCTGAAATTAATTCATGCTGAGTACTTGTACCTTCAATCCTCTGCTGCACTGGTAAATAATAAATATGCATTTGATTAATAATACAGGCATGTTTAGTTTGTTTTACATTGAGAATTGAAAACTCTATCTGAAATGGAATGATCATGTGTTTTTTTGAGTTTAATGGTTTAAGCAAAATCAACATCGTTGCGGTGAACATGAAGTATATCTGCTTGTGTGTCTGGAAGAGATATACAAAAAAGTACAAAATTCCCCATTCCAAGCTGCTAAACTACCACATCATTTGCAAACCTTAGGTAGCTGCTTTGGAAGTTACTCCAAACTGTTTCCATACATCCAGCCATTTTCCTTCACTCATAATGAAGAATAAGGATTATAACCACTCCTTAGCAAAGTGAAGTGGTGTGCCTGCAGATGCATACAGAGACTGCCAGCAGCAGCTTCTGAAGCATCTGCAGAAACCTTGCAAATGACAAGACTCTTGCAGGCTTGGATTAGCTAAGGTTTTCAAGGGTGTCCTTGAAAATCTGTATGTCCAAACTTTGGAGGCAAACTGTAAATCTAGACGATAATATACCAATGTCCCGGGAGTTTCACTAATTATTTAAAAGCTTCATACTTTAACCTTAAAGCAGGGCAGGCAGTGTCTATGATGCTGAAAGGAAAGGCACATTTAAAAAAAATTTTGAAGTAGGATACAGATATCATGATGATGTGCAAGCAAGCAGATTCAATTTTAGAGGGTTGGACTGGACGGCATTTTTAGAGGGTATTATTTTATGTAGATTTATATCTTGCATCTTCTTCAAGAGCTCAGGACAATTTACATAATCTGTATTATGCTTCCACTTTCATTTATTTTCTACTACTTTTGCAAATCACCATACATATTTTGGTTTCAAAATTGCATGGTATGAATTGCATAATAAAAGGGATGATATTAAAACTACTGTCCTACATGATAAACTGCCTCTTTGAGAGGTAAATGCATGCACGCACAGACGTTTGTGCACAAACACATATATAGTAGCCAATTCCAGTAACTTTAGCTGAAATCTTTTACATTCATATTAATGTTTATCTACATATTTATGAGGGGGCGCGATGGCTCAGTGGTTAAGATGGCAGGCTTGTCGATCAGAAGGTCGCAAGTTCTGAGTTTCGAGACCCTAGCCTCACGCAACGGAGTCAGCTCCCGCACTCACCCTAGCTCTTGCCAACCTAGCAATTCAAAAGCATGCAAATGCAAGTAGATAAATGGGTACCACTTCAGTGGGAAGGTAACAGCGTTCTGTGCGCGTCATGCCAGCCACATGACCACGGAAGCATGTTCGGACAACGCTGGCTCTTCGGCTAACAAACGGAGATGAGCACTGGCCCCTAGAGTCGGACACGACTGTGTGGGGGAACCTTTACCTTTATATATTTATGTACACACATATACATACACATACATTTTTCAATTCATCCAAAGTTGATGATATTTTTGCTGTTGCTGTTGCTGTTACTGTTGCTGTTGCTTTTGCTTTTATGAATCAATTCATGCAGGATGAAAGCCTCTTCACTATGTTTTGCAAGTTTCCCGTCTATGGCTGATAGAGTAATTGGTTCAGAGTTGCTCAGCCAGTTTCACTACTCAAGGGAGAACTAGATCCTAGGTCTCTCTGTTCCTAGTCCAACATCTTACCCAGTATACCACACTGGCTCTTGTTTTTATATCTATCTACTGTATCTATCTACTGTATCTATCTATCTATCATCTATCTATCTATCATCTATCTATCTACCTATCTATCTATCTATCTATCTATCTATCTATCTATCTATCATCTAAATATCTATCATCTTACTGTTAACTGCACTCTCTTCCAAGTAGATGTTTTTTTTCATACAATCAATTGTAAAATAAAGGATAGCTGCTATACTGCAGGGTATTAGTTTCGGGGTGGGGGAAAACTTTTCATTTTAGAGAGCTAATATTTTTTTCATGCCAATATATCTTCTCCTAAGATGTGAAGGAAAGTGCTGCTGCATAAATATTGCTCATCTAATAATTGTGGCATGAAGGATGCTAGGTTTCTGCCAGTTGAAATTAACATTCTAGAATATATGTAATATGGTTTTTTTCCTTTTGTTTATACAATTTCATGGGTTTATAAAAAGAAATTGTAATATTAATGCAAATGTTTTAGTCATCTTTCAAGAATTAGGAAGTTTTATACCACAATTTTCTTTTTCCCCAGCACTGAATAAATGAGCATTTTTGTGTATCTTGAAGGAAAACTACAAAAATGAAAGGAAATCTAGAAAATGGAGCATAATTTCTCACATTTTAAAAAATGATTCCTGCTTAAGAAATGTAAGTAGCACAAATTATAATCTTAGCCAGCCCTGGGTTTCAAGATAGTCTTGGAAAAGCACCCCCATATATATTCTGCCTTTATTACTGAGTTTCCTTGGATTTACTCTGCAGCATTGTAGCAAAGTAAAATGGGAACTCCGAGTTGCTTAGCACAGAGGACCTAAGGCAGGCATCAGCACAGCGCAACTGTGCTTGCTCCCATGCCAGTCTTGTATGCAGAATGTATAAGCTGTAATACAAAAACTCGATACTGTATATGGTACAATTTTACCAACTGGTGAAACAAATGCATATGGCAGTTTTTCTCAACCTGTGAATTGTGGGAGTTACAGGTCCAACACATCTGGGTATTGTTGGTGTAGTATTCTTTTGAGGAGTAAGTCACATCAACATAGCCTTATTAGGTAATCACCTGTAAACTTTGAAAGGTCAGGCAGCACATGATTCAGGTTGAAGAGTATAAAAGAGCCTGCCTGCCTGCCCCACCCTGCCTTCCGCATTTCTGCTTACTCTGTTTCTGTTTACTTCTTACTACTATCTGGTATGTGGAATTGTAATACCTCCAGGGATCTGGAAGAGGACTGTAAATATTATCTGTTTGAATGAGAAGCTAATATAATTGCAACTAAGTTACTACAATGACTGGCGTCTTTATTGGTCTCCACTTCTAAAGCTTCTGCTACTCTGCGTGTGCAAGAAAACACACCTCCAACAGGTATGTCTAGTTAGAGAAGGCTGGTGTATCTTTCGTTACAAAACAAGCCTTAACACAAGTGTTTTGAGAGTATAATAGGGACAGTGCTGGTCTCACAGTCAGGCAACACTGATAGGAATTTACCTTTTGGGAGATCCAGCATCTTCAGGCACATTGGGGATGCAACTCCAGAAGTATTTCTGGAGTTTTTCCACCTTTTTATCCTTTTGACTGTTGGGTCATTATGCGTAAAGATACAGAGCAAGGAACTCCCTTATTGTTCTTCTTGAGTCAGCAGAAAACTATAATGGCACGGCATTTGTTGTCCCTATTGGGAATCCTTTTCAATTGATTATGTGCTATCAAGTCAATGTCAACTCTTAGCCACCTCACAGATAGATTGTCTTCAGGAAGAACTATCCCCAACCTGATCCTTCAGGTCTTCCAAAGGTGCACCCATCACTGCTGTAATTGAGCCTATTCATCTTGTCAATCCTTACCCTGTCTTTGTTGCCTCTGTTGCCAGTCCCCTGACATCCCTCCAAGGTAATGGGTGATAAAGCTTAACAGAGTTTACAAACCTCAAGGCTGTCTTTAGATAGGTCAGAAAGAGTGGGGGGATATTATTTTTAATATTGATATAGGTAAAGGTAAAGGTTCCCCCTGCACATTTGTGCAGTCATGTCTGACTCTAGGGGCCGGTGCTCATCTCCGTTTGTTAGCCGAAGAGCCAGCGTTTTCCGAAGACGCTTCCACGGTCATGTGGCCAGCATGACACACGCGGGACGCTGTTACCTACCCACCGAAGTGGTACCTATTAATCTACTTGCATTTGCATGCTTTTGAATTGCTAGGTTGGCAAGAACTGGAGCTAGTGCGGGAGCTCACTCCGCATGCAGTTGGCTGTTTCACAAATGGGCCAAGGACAAAATGAAGGCAATGTCATGGGGACAAAGAGAAAATAAATGTTCCCAAAGTATTTGTCATAGTGGGGGAAAATGTGAACATGACCTTTGTCTCTGCTCTACTTTCTCCTGAATGGAAGACTGATATTTTTAGGCTTTTTCCTTCAGCCTGATTCCTTCAGGAAGAACAGAATACTTCCTTTTTCTCTTCCTCCACCACAAGGATGGAAAACTCAGAGATGCAGGCTTTACGTTGGCATATTACTTAAACATCTGTCTTTAGATGTTCTTAATAACTTGTTCTTCTCTATGCTTTCCTAAACACTGACACTAGTAAACAAACTGGAGGATTTCAACCAAAGTTGCTTCAACATTTTCTCTGCAGAGACAAGATCTGTACATGTGGCTGACATGATATGCTGTATATAGTTATACGGGACAAAACATGGCTTGCACAATTGCCAAACTCTAGAGGTTATTCACACAGGTATAACAGGAAGGAGTCAGTACTGTACTCAGAAGTGATAATTCTGACTGATTGCTGCTGGCTTTGTGTATGGGCCACTACAAAGCACTGTTTCCACTCCCCTATTTCTTCAAAGAAATTTGAAGTGGACCTGTCAATCATATTCACTTCTACTAACCTTTGAATGTTAAGTAGACAATGAGAACTAGAGCCCACTCAGCTCATGAAGTGGAACCTGCAAATCATTATTATTTGTTTATATTCATCAAGGAATAATATAGTAAAAAACAAACAAAAGAATCACATCTTTGACTAGCATGCTTTGGAAATTCAAGTTCAGCAAAGAACCTAGAACTTATCCTAGTAATTTTGTAAGATATAACATGTAAGATGGATGGATGGATGGATGGATGGATGGATGGATGGATGGATGGATGGATGGATGGATGGATAGATAGATAGATAGATAGATAGATAGATAGATAGATGATAATAACCATAGTTGTAAAAATGTGTTTAATCTGTTTTTTATTCCATTTGATGTGCCAAAAACCACAGGGATGAGTTTACAAGGTCTTTTCTATAATCTACCTATTTCAGTTATTAAGTCTATATATTTTATATTTTTTTCCAATACTCTTTCCTCAATTCTGCTATCCCTGGATATTGCTATATCTACAAAAAATACTCTTTTCTTTTCAGGTATTGTTGTATCTTGTGTATTGTATCCAAAATGGTGATAGTTTGTATGTGAAAATCCCAGAAAGTTTTGACATTTTCAACAACTTTCTCAATTTTGTGATCATACCACATTCATGCAATTTGGAAACTACAGTTTTTGCTGTGATGCCAATGGATCATAGTGGCTGCTCTGTCGTGAAGTTATTTATAGTCAGTCTGAACAATGTTGCTGCGTTGTGATCCAGAGTTTTATCTTTTGCTTTATAAAGTCTGCATTTGCTACTGTTTGATACCTGTTGAATCCTTGCTTTCATCACATTGGTTTGTAATGCTTGTTCTTGAACTGAAAAAAAATGCATCATTCTGGATGGTGCCAGCTTGTAACCACTGCCAAGTCCTGATCTATCTACTTTGTTTTCAGTTTCTTTTACGTATTAGCCATGTAATGATTTACTTCTCCAGTTTTTAAATGGTTTTCTAGAGTTTACTTTTATAACCTTTTTTTTTCTGCTGCTACTTCCAGGATGTTTTTTTCGCAAACTCTGATGAGTATTTTCTCTTCGCTTGCCTTACTCTAATCATTTAATCCATGTTTTTCTTCTTCAATTGCCTGTTTTACCTGTTAAACCATGACTTCCATTTTTTAAATGCTAAGTATAGTTGATCCACATCATTTTGTGCATGCAATATAATCTGTTTTGGGGTTTTCCAATCTAAATTATCCATTTAAAACTGTGTCCAGTCTACTATACCAACAATGAATCTTATTATTAATATCACCCATGTTCATGTCTTTCACCACCTAATTTTGAATTTAGAATTTTTTGCAATCATTTTAAGTATTCTGAACAGGCCTTGTTTTTAACTTCACCATGCAATACGTTATTTATTTTTACTATTCTAAAGATTTTATGAGATTCTAATTTTTGAACTGTACCCATTCATTTCTTCATTCCCCCCACTTTCTTTATGCTTTTTTTAATAAAAACTTTATTTTTTTATTTTTTTATTTTTTACAGTTTAAACTTTATTGATTTTCAGAGTATAGATAAAATACAAAATAGAAACTACAGAAAAGCATGAAAATAGAACTAAAGAAAAGCATGAAAATAGAACTAAAGAAAAAAGAAGAAAAAACTATAAAGTGCAAATAGAAAACAAAGACGGAAAAGTGACTTCCGACTTTCTCCAATACAGTTATAGATAAATTTACAAAAATGATCTCTTACCAATGATTAAACCATAGTAACATTATTTCTATTAAAATAAACCAATTAATCATTAAAACCCAAAATCAGAACATCATTTTTTTCTACCACAAGCAAGTACTCTAGAAGTGGTTGCCAAACAGATAAAAATCCAGAAACTAATTGTTCTCTAATTAATGGTGTCAATTTAGCCATCTGGGCCAGATCCATTAATTTAACAATCCAATCTTCAACCATAGGTATCTGTGGATCTTTCCATCTCTGTGCATATAAAATAAAAGGAAAACTCCATGTTGTTTCTCCAGCTCCTTCTCCATCAAACACAAAAGGAACAGTTCCTGCTTTTTTTGTATATTCAACTAAAAAACTTTTCCCATAAAAAAAAATAGAGAACAGTCTTTTTCCACTTTAAAAAAATAAAAACTTCAGTAAAACAATACAACTTCTAGATTGCTTGCTGTAATTATAATCCATTAAAATAAGTAAGATATATAAGCAAAAAAAAAAAATCCCAAAAATAATGAAAAAATAACCAAGAGAAGATATTTTTCTGTATTAGAGATAGCCTCTTAGAATGTAATAAATTTAAGCCAAAAAAAAAAGTGTTGATTTAAAAGATGGGGGGGGGGGCGGAATTAGTGTCTGTTTAAAAGGCTTCAGCAGCGGCTTGGACAAGATGAAACCCCCGCTTCTCAGCTGTTCACTCACCATTCGATCGCCGATTTCACGACCTCCCAGCGAGCTGCAGCTGTCCAGAAGACTTAAGGGGTGATTCTCTGAGTTCCCCTTTACTCCAGGGAATATTTCAGGGCTCAAATCTTATGTGAGCCACCAGAAAAACACCATGCTGTGATTCTACCTATAGAGCTAACCTAGAGTCGACATTCCGCCATAACTCCTCCCCAGGAAGTTATGAACTTTAAAGTTAGGAACTTTTATTATTTTTCAAAGTATAATTAAAATACAAAATAGAAAATATAGAAAAGGTAGAAAATAGAACTAAAGAAAAAAGAAAAAACTGTAAGAGTGCAAATAGACAGAAAATAGAAACAGAAAGTGCCTTCTGACTTTCTCCAATACAGATATAGATAAATTTAGAAATATAATCTCTTACCATTAGTTAAACCATAGTAACATTATTTCTATTAAAACAAACCATTTAATCACTAAAACCAGAATCAAAACTTCATTTTTTTCCAGCACAAGCAAGTACTCTAAAAGTGATTGCGAAGTAGATATAAATCCAGAAATAGAATGATCTCTTATTAACACTGTTAACTTAGCCATTTGAGCCAAATCCATTAATTTAATAATCTAATCTTCAACTGTAGGTATTTGTGGATCTCTCCATCATTGTGCATATAAAAGTCTTGCAGCTGTAATCATATATAAAAGCAAAATTCCATATTGTTTCTCTAACTCCTTCTCCATCAACCCAAGAGAAGCAGTTCTGGGTTTTTGTTTTTGTTTTTTGTATATTCACTTTAAGAATCTTTTGAATGGTGGCACATATTTGATCCCAAAACTTTTTAGCCTTCTCACAGGTCCACCAAAGATGATAAAATGTTCCTTCACCATGTAAACATTTCCAACAAATATTCGTTACATTATAGATTTTTGACAACCTATCAAGAGTTAAATACCAACGATACATCATTTTGTAAAAATTCTCTTTTAAATTGTAATTCAGGGTGAATTTCAAACCTTTATTCCACATATTTTCCCAGTGCTCCAACATAATATTATATCTGAAATTTTTGGCCCATTTGATCATATGTTCTTTAACCTGTTCATCTTCCAAATTCATCTGTAACAACATTTTATACTTTCTTTATGCTGAGCACCACATACTTGCCTAAAATCCATTTTGATATCCTCAGTATATATCCTTATAGTACTAAGGGTTAAAGATTCAATTTCATTTTTCAAATGAAATGAAAAACTTTTTTGCAGTCATTAACCAGCACAAGGAAATTGGTATGCAAATATCCAAAATTAAATTGACAATGTCAGAGTAGTTAGGAGAAATGCATACAAAGAATTTTAGCTAAAAACAACATTAAAAGAGAGCCAGTTTGATCTAGTGGTTAAGGTGCTGGGCTACAAACCAGAAGATTGTGAGTTCTAGTCCCGCCTTAGGCATGAAAGCCGGCTGGGTGACCTTGGGCCAGTCACTCTCTCTCTCAGCCCTTGGAAGGAGCCAATGGGAAACCAGGAGACTGAGAGTTCTAGTCCCGCCTTAGGCATGAAAACTGGCTAGGTGACCTTGGGCCAGTCACTCTCTCTCTCAGCCCTTGGAAGGAGCCAATGGGAAACCAGGAGACTGAGAGTTCTAGTCCCGCCTTAGGCACAAAAGCTGGCTGGGTGACCTTGGGCCAGTCACACTCTCTCAGCCCATCTCGCCTCACAAGGTTGTTGCTGTGGGGAAAACAGGAGGAGGAAGGAGTATTAGGTATGTTCGCCACCTTGAGTTATTTATAAAAATAATAAAGGCAGGATAAAAATAAACAAAACAAAACAAAACAAAACAAAGAATGCTAAGGTGCTTGCTCAAACTACTCATGTGCATCAAAAGTGAGAAGTGATTAAAATTAGCAACCCGAGTAGTATAAACTTTAAAATAGTTATATACTGTAAAATGCAAACAAATATTGATAGATAAAGCAATAAAATTTTCCAAAGAGCATTTGAGGGTATTTCATTTTTTTATTTATCCAAAGAGCTTGAAATCATCCATTTTTAACAGGTAAAGTATTTTTTTTTTCACTTGGCTTTGATAGTTCCTATGAAAGTTTTATTCTGTACAACATATGAATGATGGGTATCACTGACATGGTAAAAAGCAATGGAGACAATGAATCTCCTGATGTTTACATTTCCAATTTCTTTGTAATTTACCATTGAAGTTGTTTTCTACTTTTTCATAGCTTCATTTACAAAATTCTGGATGTTTGCACTAATGCCAAATATTTCTAAACATTTCCTTGTCCACCTATGTAGGAGAGAATCTGACATCTTTTTATAGGCAGTTGAAGCTATTTGTAAGTTGGCTTTTTTCCCATTTGAAGGTTTTTGGTGACATTTTATGAATTTTGGCAGTTACCTGTATACAAAGAATTTTTGAATATGTAACTCAAAATCACATTGCTAATATATCAGTTAGCAGTCTAAACACTGTTGGCAAACAAGTAATTGGTCTGTAATTGGTCCACAAAATTCTCTCCCTGAACCCCAACCAGTATAGTGGGGCGGGAGAAAGATTGAAAACCAGGTTTCTGGGAGACCAGGATCCCTCTCATCCTGGAGCAGCAACTAGCGACTGCTCCCGGTCGCCATCTTGGATTTCTTTCGCTCCATAATTGCTTGCAATTTCACCTTTGCCTCTATCTTTTATTATCAAGAATATTCTCAGTTGTGATCCATTCTTCAGCTTTTCCCATTTCTAATATTTCATAAGATTGAGTAGCTAGTCTTTCCTGGAGAATCATCAGATGTTTAAACCAAAATCTATGCACTGTACTTCATCTTTTCCTGGTGCACTTCAGTTCTTAACCTTACTTGCTTGTTTTTTAATTATTTCTGATGTTATGACTGTTTCATCAGTTTCTTCACTTGGCTTTGACTGAGCCAATGTTCTTCTCAATTTCTTGTATCCATTTTGCATTTTTATTATATTCTTCTGGATTATCCCAGAGGTCACTCAAAAAGTTTAATGTCTCATCTTTATTAGGGAAGTATCTATGTTTGTAGTAATTCCCAGTAATGCTTTATAAATATATATTCTCTTCGATTAATGCTTTATAAAACACATGCGGTTTGCTCAAAATTGCTGATTTTGTAAACACTGATTCATTCATATTATTCAATTTTCTTTGAAATAGGTCTGGGGAGATGCCTGGGGAATGTACATACCTGATTATCTGGGAACGGTTTGATCCTGTTGGGCCCAAGGAAGTGGACAGGGTTCTTGGGTCTGTAAACACCACCACTTGTCAATTAGATCCTTGTCCCTCCTGGCTGGTGAAGGCATCGTGGGAGGTGACGTGTGGGTGGGTCCAGGCGATGGTGAATTTATCCTTAGGGGAGGGTGTGTTTCTGGTAGCCTTCAAAGAGGTGCTAGTGTGCCCCCTCCTCAAGAAACCATCACTGGATCCCACCATCCTGGACAATTTTAATCCAGTGTCTTGCCTACCCTTTTTAGGGAAGGTGGTTGAGAAAGTGGTGTTGCTGCAGCTCCAGAGGATCCTGGATGAAACGGATTATCTGGACACTTTTCAGTTGGGTTTCAGGCCTGGATATGGGATGGAAACAGCCTTGGTCACACTTATGGATGATCTCTGGTGGGAGCGGGATGGTGGCAGTGCATCCATCCTGGCTCTTCTTGACCTCTCAGCGGCTTTTGACATCATTGACCGTGGTATCCTTTTGGGTCGGCTCAGGGAGTTGGGGTTGGGTGGCGTGGTCCTGCGCTGGTTCACCTCCTTCCTCCAGGGCCAGGCCCAATAGGTGTTGATAGGGAGCGAGAGATCCCACCCATGGCCCCTCCTTTGTGGGGTGCTGCAGGGTTTGGCACTCTCTCCGCTCCTCTTTAACATCTACATGAAACCACTGGGTGAGATCATCCATCGCCATGGGGTGAGGTATCATCAATATGCTGATGATACTCAACTATACATCTCCACCAGGTGACGTAACTGATGCTGTGACCACCCTCTCTTGGTGCCTGGAGGCTGTGGGGGTCTGGATGGGGAACAACAGGCTTCAGCTGAACCCTGGTAAGATGGAGTGGCTGTGGGTTGGTGGCTCCCGGGTATCTGGGAACTTATCATCTTTGACTCTGGGTGTGATTGCACTGCCCCAGACAGATCTGGTGTGGAACCTGGGGGTTCTCCTAGACTCGTGGCTCCTGCTCAAAGAGCAGGTGGCAGCCGTGGCCAGGGGAACCTTTGCGCAGCTTCGTGTTTTGCACCAGCTGTGCCCTTTCCTGGATCGAGAGTCCCTCCAGTCAGTCACTCATGCCCTAGTCATCTTGCGTATAGACTACTGTAATGCGCTCTACATGGGGCTACCCTTGAAGAGTATCCAGAAGCTACACCTGGTGCAGAATGCGGCCACACGAGCAGTCTTAGGAGTCCCAAGGAGGGCACACATAACACCATTGCTCCGCAAGCTGCATTGGGTGCCAGTTTGCTTCCGGGTCCAATTCAAGGTGTTGGTTATCACCTTTAAAGCACTACATGGCATGGGTCCAGGTTACCTGAGGGACCGCCTCACCCCCGTGACAGCGACCCATCCCACCTGGTCAGGCAGAGAAGGCATGCTACGGACCCTGTCCATGAGGGATTGCCGATTGGCAGGGTCCAGGAGGAGGGCCTTCCCTGCCATTGTGCCCACTCTTTGGAATAAACCACCCCTGGAGGTGAGACAGGCCCCCACTCTCCTGGCCTTCAGGAAGGGAGCTAAAACCTGGCTATGCCACCTGGCTTGGGGTGGGAGGGGCAATAGCCATGCATGGAGGTGGTTGGCACCATGATGGTGCCAACAGTAAGATCTTGATTTGCCATCTTGTATTTATATTTCATATTTGTATTTCTATGTATATTATATTTATATATATTTATATTCATATGTACATTGTATTTTAATGATATGTTGTTTTTATTGTTGTAAACCACCCAGTCGTAAACGAGTTGGGCGGTCAAGAAGTTAAATAAATAAATAAATAAATAAAATAAATAGCTATAACTCATTGTTTTAGTTCTTCTGAGACTTCTTTAATCATCTTAGTGCCAATATTCTATATTTTTTGTAAACTTTCCTTGATCTTCTCATTTTTCATTTTTTCTCTTTAAATTCTTCAAATTGCTTATATCACTTGTAATTTATTTTGTAAATTGTAAAATTTATTTATTTATTTGTAACTTGTAATTTAATTTGAACTTTCTTTCCAGTCGAATGTTCCTTTTTGGCAATTGATTTTCTTGTTTTTTATTTACAGCATTCTATCACAATTCTGATGTTATCACTGGTGCTGTGCTATAATTTAGTTGATTAGTTTCCTTCAATGTGTTTGTTTCAATGTTTTCAACTACCAAATTTGCACCTTTCTGAATTTCTGATAGTTCTTTTCTATTCATCTTTATCAATGGTGGAAGCCTTTCCCTATAGTTTGAATCTTTCATATGTCCAATATTTTTCCTTTCAGTTATGTCTGCCATCATACTTTTGCTGTTTTCATATCATTCATAATCACTGTTATCTGTCTCAGGAGTTAATAAAATTTGATGTTGCTTTTCAAAACTTCCATTCATTTGTTGTTACAAATACTATTAGCATTGGCTAGTTTCTAATTCTTGCAATTTAATTTTCATAAATATCTTTGTGCTAAGGATAAATCTTTGTTGATCCATTAATCACTGTTCATCACTTTCTGAGTCAGGGTATTTATGTTTCCAATATCAAACATTCTCTTTTGAAATCCCCCCGTTTTATAATTTGACTTGAAACAGCATTTCATGATTGCTCAATTTTCTTCAATTGACCATTTATTTTGCTTTGCTGGTTCTTCTAGTCACTTTGCAGTTGCCCCCCCTGGTTGCCTACCAATTGTGCCCTGTGGCTTATTTATTGACTGCTGGCCAGGATCCATAGCACAGATGCCCTTCTTGTTGATCCCCAGTGACAGATCTGATATGGAATTCTTTGTATGTTCACCACTGACATTGATTTATGTTAGGACATGCTTCATCATTGAGACAAACAGGCCCCATCCCATGGCAAAATGGAGATCCATGAGGGGGTATTATTACTATCATCATTATCATTATCTAGTCAGGGCCATATCAAGCTACTGCCAATCCTGAAGCAACAAAAAAGTCTCTCTCTTCAACTCCAGACAAAAAGGAAATTAATTAAATAAATAAACAACTTTATTGCGGTCATTAACCAGCACAAGGAAATTGGTATTCAAATATCCAAAAATTAAATAAATTGCTCACATCTCCTCACATCTCCTCTGCCATCCATGTTTTCAGTACAAGTTATGTGCATTTGATTGTTTGTAAAAAAGGGGTGTGGTGGCTCAGCGGGTAAGATGCCAGGCTTGTCGATCGGAAGATCGTAAGTTCAGTGGTTCGAATCCCTAGCCCTGCGTGCAGAGTGAGCTCCCGCACTAGCTCCAGCTCTTGCCAACCTAGCAATTCGAAAGCATGCAAATGCAAGTAGATGAATAGGTACCACTTCGGTGGGTAGGTAACAGCGTTCCGCACGTGTCATGCAGCCACATGACCGTGGAAGCGTCTTCGGACAACGCTGGCTCTTCGGCTAACAAACGGAGATGAGCACCGGCCCCTAGAGTCGGACACGACTGCACAAATGTGTGGGGGGAACCTTTACCTTTACCTTAAAAGAGAGAGAGAGAGAGAGAGAGAGAGAGAGAGAGAGAAGAGAAAAGAAAAGAAAGAAAAAGATCTGATCGTTTTTAATATGAAGTTGCCGGGCTATCAAGCCACCATTCCTCCTGTATTAAAAATCCAGTTATGAGCTGTGAAAGTGGCATAATATGTCATCATTTTTTTAACCAGGTACTTTCCTCCGCACCTCTACTTATGATTGTACACTGAAGCATATTTTTTATATTATAAATTATAAAATTATACAATGCATAATTTTCAGAATGCAGGAATGGAATTAATGGTAAGAGCATTTCCTCACCACACAACGTGCACTCCATTGCGGTAACTGAATCCCTTCATCCTCCACTCCATATGAAAGGGGGGGAAAAAGGAATGTAAAAACCCAAACAGAGTATAACTTTGCATGCCTGTTCCTGCCTTGAGAGCAGAAGGGAGGGAAAAAACCTCTTGTCAAACCAACATTCCTCTTAAAGGACTAGTAAGACAGCTGAAACTCAGTTGTTGAGAGGGGTGTTTAGCTAAGAGTTCCTTCCAATGAAGAAACTGATTGCCCTCTAGCCTATGAGCTTCACCACCCCAAAACCATATATTGTTTTGGAGTTGTTGCTGTTGTTGGGTTTTGGATTTTTTTTGGTATGTGTGTGGTTTGTATTAAACTGACTTAGCAACTGAACTTAGCCAGGATTGGTGGGATCACAGAGGCCTGGACCTACTTTTAAACTGGCAGAGCATATCCAAGGATCCTAAGAATCTACTGGTCCATATTCCACTGAATCAATCTGCTTTTTTAAAATTTTCTGAATAAATGCTAATGATAGCCTGTACATGTTTTTCTCCATATCAATATCTGTATCCATATCTACTCTGTGTTATACAAGTTACATGCAGTTGCAGAACATTAGTTGCAGGCTCCAGTCTATCTTTTTAGGTCTTCTATTGTATAACTCAGATTCCAAGCTTTCAAGTAAAAAAAAATATCACAGAATAGAGCTGATATTGCTGGGGGGTGCGGAAGTATAATGCATGGCTCTCCCCCATCAGTGTACTAATCCAATATTAACATCCTGGCCACTGGTATGAATGTGCATTTTTAAATGAAATAGACTTGAAGGATACTGATATTCACGTTCATGAGGACACAGCAACCAGAATAAGGGAGATTTATTCTGCAACTGAAACTAAGCTTTATTGAATGGGACAGTTTACCCAGTTAGATGTGCATATGAAAGGTTATAATGCTATCTAGCACTTTCCTAGGGATCAGCCCACTGAATATAATAGTGTTGCTTAGTTCTGTGTCAATATGTGTATTAGCCTTTCTCATTATGGTGCTATCCAGGTATGGTGGGATAGCTAGGAAGCTACAGTCCTAACATATCTACAGAACACCAGATTAGATATATAGGCATTATGTATGTTGATGACCATGTGGAAATTCGGAATGGGTTAAATGAAAAGAGATTATTGCCTTTTTTGAAAATTTGCATTTTTAGTATTCTTGCTTTCACACAACACATTAACAGCAGTGAACTGAACCATTTACTCAATTAACATTACCAGTAGCTAACTGAACCATTTACTCAATTAACTTCATTTTCTGAGTTTACAATACACATTGAACCAAAACAACATGCTCACCTAAAATGTATTTCGATGGTTTGTGATTCATACAAACACAGATAAGTGTTATAGGTGTCTATTGTGTTTTTATGGTTTTTAATTTGTAAGCTGCCTGGAGCCACCATGTATGAGTTGGGCGGCCTTATAAATCTGTTAAATAAATAAGTCAGTCAGTCAGTCAGTCAGTCAGTCAGATAAATATAGGTGTTTGTGTCAGTCTACAGGAAGGTGCTTACATCCAGGATCTTTATCAGATAAATTTCTAAGTGGTTACTGAGTGTATCTATTCCCTAGCACACGCTCACATCAGTGACTGTACAAAATAAAGGGCCACAAAGTGCAGCTGGCTATTTTACATATTAATATAATATAGTATATGACAGCAACTTTTTCTTTTGTTTCTTTAAAAAAACTTTCATTACATTTCCCCTTTACTTCAGGAGCAAAAGCTTCCCTGCACTCCATTTTTAACTTCACAATAATCAGCTTGGACTCAAAGGTAGTGATTGGCCAAGGATTATCCAGTGGGGAATCAGAGGTGAGAGAAATTTGCTACTCTCCCTCAGGATGAAAAATATCTCCAAGCTGCCCTGCCTGTATGGATAAAATGTTCTCTTTTTCTCTCTCTCCTCTTTTCTTGTCAGCAGTGTGTGTGTGTGTGTCATGAGGGGGGCCCTGTGTGTCAAGGGATGGAAGAATTATCTACCAGGTCAACATACAAATTCTTCAGCATACAGATTAAGTGGTCTGGTACACCCAATTTGTTATGGTCTATGCAGTCAAAATTGTTAGTTCAATCAATATAGCCAAAATTAATGTTTTCTTGAAACTCTTGCCTTTTCCATTATCCATTGAATGTTTGCAGTGAGATCTATTAACATATAGGTTTTCTATGCCATAAATGATTAAATGATAAATGAAAACTTGTATTTGTATGTTAGCTGATTTCTACCATGCACAAAGTATTGCTTCCGGGAAAGCACAGAAATTGATTTCCACTAAATTATGTAGCAAATAAATAAAATAAAAGTAAAGATGTGTATAGTGTTCTTGTAGTTACATGCATTAGTTTTCTTTTAACAGAATAGATTTATGCATGTGTTCCATGAATGGACATAATGAGATGGGTACCATGAGACCCTGAGCCCACTGTTGCATTTATCCAACCTGGTTATTTCAGCTGAAGGATTTTACACTGAACCTGAATGGAAGGCTACATGAAGGTACAGGAGGTTCAAGAAGGCCTGTTAGCCTTACAATGGGCCTATTTAGGCCCTTTATCCCCCAGTTCCTCCCCTAGAAGATCCAGTTGACTTAAATTCTCAAAGGAATCACTATCCCTGCTTTCTTGGAACATTGCTGGATGGGAAGTCAGAAATAGAGACCCTGCCTTCATAAGCTACATTTCCCAATTCAACATTCTCATGTTCCAAGAGACATGGTCAATTAATGATCTGTTTATTGAGGGATATAAATCCTTAACCCTCCCAGCAGCCCCCACCTTCGGAAGAGGGAGGCATCGTGCTGGTTTGAGCATCCATATTTCAACTGCTCTTAACACTGAGATCATGTCAATAGACTCATTTGAGAATTTTGCACAAACAGTCATTCTTAACTTTTCTGCTGAGAAATTGCTCCTCGTTAATTTTTATATACCACCCAACATCACTCAACTGTGCATTGTAGAAATTTGGGCAAAAGCAGAAATTTACATTAATAATATTCAACTACGCTTTCCGACTGCCCATATTGTTATAGCAGGGTATTTTAATGCTAGACTAGGCCCAAATGATAATCAGTTGTTTGCCAAATTCCTTCAAACTCCACCTAACCTGCAGACTGTCTCTCCCTTCTTAGTTAGAGAATCTAATGATGATGTTGGAGATTTTAGGGGCCTACATTTGTTGCAGACAGTGTACAAGTTGGATCTCCAAATTATGATTGGCACCATCATTACCGACTATCTTGCAGAGTTTTCTCATTGGGTTGGTACAAGGCCCTCTTTGATTGATTACACTGCCATATCAAGAAATCTATGTTCCTCGGTCCTTCAATTTCAGATTGACAATCACCCGAAGAGTGATCACTGTCCCAACGTGCTGTTTTTGAAGCCCTTTGGTGTTCTCTTTTTGGAAATATATCCTATTCCATCTGAAGATACCCCCATGGGCCAAATACGAATGAAATTGACAGCTCATGTGAAGGATAAATTAACCCAAATGCTCTCTACTGATGAGGCACTCCAACTTCGTACAGCTATTCTAGATGACAGATCCTCTGACCAAATTTTGCCATCTTATACTCAACCAGTTCAGCTTCTTCAGCCAATCCTCTCCACTCGCCCAGCTGGTGTAAATAGGAATCAGTGCTCTTTCAACCAACCTTGATTTGATAGCGAATGTCATACAACTGATTTCCTGTTTTAAGGAATATAAAAATGATCCTCCCTTTTATTCAACCCAGGATCTGTTGCTCCTCAAGAGGAAATATAAACAGCTGTTATAGGCAAAGAAGAGGCAGGCTCTGAGAGAGTCTTGGAATCAACTAACTTCTGCTACTTGTTCTAAGAATTCAGCTTTATTCTGGTAATGTGTAACTCTTCAATCTGCTTCCTCTAATTTACGAAGCTCGTCTCTTATTCCTGCTTCAGCCTGGGAAGACCACTTCAGATCACTGTATACACAGGAGGAATCATTTTACACGAAGAGGGGATTAGACTATGAAGCTCACTTGCTCCCCTCCTGGCCCCCCCGTCTCAGGCTCTGAGATTATAAACCTGATTAAACAGCTGAAATCGAACAAAACTCCAGGATATGACTGCATTTCAGCGGAGGTCATTTGCAACAATTTAGATTGCTGGGTACCCGTTTTGGCTTCCCTATTCACCTATATTGACAACTATGCTAAGGTCCCTGATGATTGGGGTCTAGCTTTGGTGATTCCAATCTATAAAAAAGGAGGCAGAGATTTACCTGCCAATTATCAGCCCATCAACCTTCTCAGTGTGGTTAGCAAATTATATGCTAGACACCTATACAATAAGCTCCTGGATTGGGTTATAACTGAGAATATTTTGGCTGATGAGCAGGCAGGCTTTACAGAGGGCCGCTCAATTTTTGACCACGCTTTAACTCTTCAACATCTAGTTGAGAAATATTCCTCTGGAGTTCGCTCAACACTCTATGCAGCGTTTATTGACCTTGATGTGCTTTCGATTTCATTGCTAGAGCCAAACTATGGGAGAAATTGAACTCTTCCTCAATTGATAGAAGATTGCTTGTCCTTATATATAAGCTTTATGAAAATTCCCGGATGAAGGTCCGATGTAATATGTATGGACATTGCACCAAGGAAATCCCAGTCAAGAGAGGAGTGAGACAAGGGTGTATTCTAGCTCCCCTTCTTTTTAATCTATATGTTAACTCTCTCGCAGACAAATTGAATAGCCCATCTCTTCATCCCCCAAAACTGGGAAACAGACACATCTCTGTTCTTTTATATGCAGATGATGCCGTGTTGCTTTCTCGGACACAGATTGGCCTGAAGCTGGCGCTCTGTATGCTTGCCGAGCACTGCCAAGAAGAATGGCTGGAAATAAACTACTCGAAAACCAAGGTTATAGTTTTTGCCAAGTGCCCTAAGGTACGTGTCTGGCAGCTAAACAATCATTTAATAGAGCAAGTTAAGACCTTTAAATATTTGAGGATTGTTTTTCATGCCATGGGTAACCACAGATTCCACGCCGACTATGTCAGCCTGAATGCACAGAAAACAGCGTCAGCACTACAATCTTTCTATTTCTCCAAAGGAGCTCAACATATACCAGCAGCGATTAAAGTTTTCTCAGCTAAAAACTGAGCTCAGCTCCTTTTTGGAGCTCAGTTGGGCCCCTACAGGTCATTCCTTTCTCTTGAAAGAGTCCAATCCAAGTTTCTGTTCTGTTCGGAGTATGACCACCAGAACTTTACAGAAATAGTTTTATTATATAAAAACTATTTACAATTATAAGTCCATAATACAACTGAAGAATACTGGATCAATTGGATGTGCTTGGAGGTAGGCAGCTATGTAGTAGCACAAGCTAAAGTTCAGCAACAAGTAGGACAACAGTCCTGGATCAAGATGCTAGGTAGGTAAGTTCAAACTAGGAAACTCGGGATCAGTTCTTCTGAATTACTGGGAGCGAGGCTGACAAGGATGGACTGAAGTCTCTGGAACTAGGATTGCAGGATAGATGGGATTAGGTTCTTCTGAATTCTCAGGATAACTGGACTGGATTCTCTGGGCAAGCTGGATGCTCTAAAGGACTGGACTAGAACTGCAAGGCAGACTGGACTGATTCTTCTGGAACACTGGACTGGAACTGCAAGGCAGACTGGACTGGAACCTCTGGGACACTGGACTGGAAATGCAAGGGAGACTGGACTAGAACCTCTGGGATACTAGACTGGAACTGCAAGGCAGACTGGACTGGAACCACTAGGAACAGAATGGGAGCTGCAAGACAGACTAGGCTACTATCACTAGGCAACGCTGCCTGTAACCCAAGCAGGACCGGGTATGATAAACTAGAAAGCCCCCCAATGAAAGAACATGGCGACCCAAAATTGATGCAACAAGATGCATGGGGGTGAGCAGAGTACTTAGCTGGAGTGTCGAGGCGTTGCCTTGCCAGGACTGATGAATGCTGTGAAGCTGTAGATGCAAGCTGGCAAATGCCCGAAGCAACCAAAGCTTCCTTAGCTGGGGTTTGCTGAAGAACTACGAGACAAGGTTCCATTCTTCTTGATGCTGCAGCGAACTGGGCTTCTGTTGAAGCTGGGGTCAATTCAGAAATGAGGCAAGGCACTTGCTCTGGTTCCATGGCGGCTACAGGGCAGGACTCCAAGGACCGTTCCAGCTGGACTTCTTCCAAAGAAGCTGTTAGCTCAGTGGAACATTTGTCACCGGCAGCCTGATGCTTGCGCTGGCGCCCTTTTATCCTGTTTTTGGTGTGCCTTCTCTCCTTGGGAGCCAATTGGGACTCCCGCTGTTTGGCGCACTTATCCGCCTGCCTCTCTCTGGCGCTGATTGTAGCCGAACTAGGAAGTAAGTCAAGAGCGCCAATCGGCTTCTCAGGATTCTCCCACACTGCTGGGTCATCCCCGGGTCCAGACTCCTGCACATGCCTATCACAAGTTGGATCATGAGTATTGCACTTTTGACCCTGCGCCAGTTGCTGCTCAGTATCAGTTTCGTTTCTGAGGTACGTGTTGTTTCCTTCTAGCTCAGAGTCAGAGTCAGAGTGAACTCTGACAGTTTCTAAGATCTATCTTTCAAGTACCTCACTGGGTCCCCAACGTGGTGCTTTGCCGTGAAGCTGGCCTACTAAAAATAGAAACTTCTGCTTGGATTTACACTTTTTCTTACTGGCTTAAGCTTTCTTTTTTCCCAGTTGGCTTGGCCCCTTTGATTATGACCGATACCTTTCAATCTTCTTGGTGCCAGGCAATATATTCCAAACTGCAATTATATGGCTTTTCGGGGCAGCCATCATCTTGTTAGGCTATGAACATGCACTAGCTGACCTCAAACAACGGGCCATTCATTTAGAGCTACAATCAGATTTATCAGTTTTACCTAAAAACATTTTTTTGGGCCATTCTGTACATCTTCTCCAAAGAGCCAGATATCTTAGCTGCATAACAATTCCAAAATTTAGAAGGGCCATATCTTTAGCTAGATTCAATGCCCTTCCAACTGCTGTTATTGAAGGGAGATATCGAAATATCCCTTTCGATCAAAGACTGTGCCCATGTGGCAGAGGAGTAATTGAAACGATGGAACACATCATTTTATATTGTCCTCTCTATGCAGCTGCTCACCAGGAATTATTATCTCAATCTTTTACTAAACATCCAGGTCATTCGGATTCCTTTTATCTCAAGTTCTTTCTATCAGACCAATCTGACTTTACTTCATTGACCACAGCTAAATATTGCTCTATAGTTTGTACAACACGACGCAATATCTCTTCTAATTTTTCTTAGATTTTTTTAGAATTTTAAGTGTTTTTTCTTTTATTCTAATCAGAAGTGAATCTTCTGTTTTATTTGCTGGTCTATGACTGAATAAAAATGGATTTGATTTGATTTGATTTGCCCGTAAGCATGCCTTGATGGGATACGGGTGGGGCAGATATCAACACACTGACAAAACAAGGAATTCCTCTTTTGTGGACATTATAGATAATACTGAGATGAATTTTTTCCCTTCTCTAATAGTGTCAGTAGGCACTTACAGAATAGGACAGAGCTTTCCAAACTGTGTTTCGTGACACTTTAGTGTGTCGCAACACACAGCTGTGTGTGTCGCGAAGCAGTGCTGGCGGTGGCTTGCACGGTGGTGGTATAGGGGCGCGTGCGGCAGCGGCGTGCCATCAGCGCTTCCGCGTTTTAGCGAGGCCACTGCCACTGTGCACGCCGCCGCTGCGCGCCCCCCCACACCGCCACCGTGCATGCCCCCGCCCCTGCACCGCCACTGCTGCCACCGTTGGTGTGTCGCCAACGGCGGCAGTTTGGAAAGCACTGGAATAGGATATAGGCTTTCTTGAAAGTTTGTAGCTTTCTTAGAATAGGTGTTTTCCTTTCTTTTATTATCCAATATGTCTTTTTGTTATTGTTGTTTCTCATTAAGTGTTCTCATAGGGCTCAATTATAATTGAATGAATCCACCTTTGGGGATATATTTTCAGAAGGACAAATATTTTATAGTGTAACATTTCTTGATGAAATGTAAACAATGCAACATAGCAAAATATTCCTGAAGGCAGTGCAATATTGTATATTAAGGTAATGAAGCTTGCAATTCTGCAAATGTAAATCAATGCTTTGAATGCTGCTTGAAGTAATCCGCTTTCCCCAAAGCTAACCCGGTGCAGCTTGGGTTAGTTCCTATGCAATTGCTGGCCTTTCTTCTGAGGTAAATTTCATGCCTCAATGGTGACTCATTTTTGAAGCTACATGTGCACCAGGTTCAGGCTTTTTGGCTCCCTGAAGAATCTTAACCATCTGGAAGTACCAGAGCAAGTGCCACTTTCACAGGACTCTAGACCAGTCCCATCTACCTTGGCTAAAATGGGTAACAATTTAATTCTTTTAACTTGCCAAAATTCACATATATCTTAATAAAAGAGGACATGAAACATTTGAAAACTTAAAGAGTGTGGAAGTGAAAGTGGGAAAAGGCAAAAGTGAGAGAGAATTGTCTATTCTGAATGAAATCTTTATTATCTTTTATTATCTCAATGTATGTGTCCACCCATCTCAAATGCATGACTCTGGGTGGCTAACAGTAATTAAAACATTAAAAAATCTCATAAAACAATAAAAACAAAAATACACATGTAATCCACAGCATTGATAAAAACAAAACCGCCAACAACAGATCAACACAACCATTGCATGGGCTCTGCCACACATCCAGATTCCCCAGGCCAGGTGACAAAACCATGTCTTTAAGGCCTTATGAAAGGTCAACAAGGTTGGGGCCAATCTAATCTCTGGGGAATGATGCTCCAAATCGTGGGTGCCACATCTTAAAGAAAAAAAAATTCAACCATGTTTGGAATGATACAGTATTTCCACCTCTCTCTCCCTCCCTTTACAGACTTCTTATCTTTAATAGCTATAGGTAGAGTCAACATAGTCCCTTCTATGATGGGAATACCTTTTCATATTAAATTGGCTTATGCAAATGAGTAGGCATTTGGTTTGTTCATTTTATAAGAAGGTTTTTTTCTGAAGAAGCACCCATAATTGAATATAGATCCAAACTCTATCAAAAATTATTATATACTTCAATTTACTATCCATCTTACATTTTTGCTGCAATGTGGTCTTTAAAGCATCTCTTTTCCTAGCTCCCTAGAACAGAGCTTTCCAAACTCTGTGTCGGGACAAGTTAGTGTGTCGGCTGCAGTGTCTGCGTGTGTCGTGGCTGCTGCTGCCTCCGAGCCCTGCCAGGATTCCGCGCAGTTCCTAGTGCCTGCCTTGTGCCCTGCTGCCTCCAAACCTGCTGTGATTCTGCACAGGTCCTAGTGCCTGCCTTGTGCCCTGCTGTAAGAGTGTGTCGTGAAATGATGCCCTGCTGTAAGAGTATGTCGCAAAATGATGCATGTCTAAAAAGTGTGTCACCAACATGAAAAGTTTGGAAAGCTCTGCCCTAGAACAAAGCTGGTTATAATACCAGTGGTATGTTTTTGGAGGGAAGCTCTTCATTGTACAGTGATCCCTCTATATATGAATGAGAGTCTGGGCTGACATGAGTGTGCAATGAGACTTTGGATGCAAGGATTATTCACAATTCATCACCTGGTGGTTTTTTTTTTTTGGTCTCCATATCTAAATACCTAACAATCATTCTTAAGAAAACTCTCAGGACAACATTAAAAGAGATAATCTCAGATATTTCCATATGTGCTACAAATAAAGAGAAATTTCTAATTTTCTTAAGAAGCCATTTATTATATATTTATTTCCAATGAAATTTGCACATATACAGCTTTAAAGATACTTGATTTATCTCTGTATTTGCTTGTCACACACCCCAACTTTTTTCAGGAAAAAGGCACCCATTTTTACTTCTCCCTTTCCTTAATTTACAACTCTGTTTAAGACTCAGACTGCAGGTGCATTATTTATTTATTTTATTTTATTTTTCAGATTTATCACCGCCCATCTCCCCCAAGGGGGACTCTGGGCGGTTTACAATAAAATATAATTAATTAAAATACAATTATAAATAGACTAAAATAAGCATAATAACAACAATTGATAGATGTAATAAATATAATAAAATCCAGATGTCAGAGTCTTCTTAAGTCCATGGATAAAAGGACACTCTAGGGTAGGCTGACCATATTTCCTTGAGACAAAACAGGACATTAGGGTGGCAAAACGGGACGGGGTCTTATGTAATATTCTGTATTCATGAAAAAGATGGGTCTGCACGATTGGTGACCGCCTGCAAACCCTGCCCCCTGGTCTGTGCAATTGGCTCCCATCTGCAAACCCCGCCCCCAGTCCGTGCGATTGGCTCCTGTCTGCAAACCCTGCCCCCCGGTCCCTCCTTTGCCGCACGCTGATAGGCGGGAGGGCTTCCTCTTCCGGGCTGCCTCCAATCGGCAGCTCCGGCTTGGATCCTCCTTCCGTGCCATTCCTGCCGGGTTTAAAAAACTGGACAAAATTGAGATTTTTATCAAAACAATGGGACGGTTGAAAACTGCTAAAAAAAGGGACTGTCCCGTTCAAAATGGGACATATGGTCAGCCTACTCTAGGCCCACCCTAAGGCGCTATCCATCCTCAAGAGTGTACACTCTCCTTCCCGCCCCAGGCATATTGACAAAACCAGGTTTTAAGTTTTTTCCGGAAGTTCAGGAGTGAAGGGGCCTGTCTTATCTCCGGGGGAAGAATGTTCCAAAGGGCAGGAGCTAAAATTATAATATTTAAATTTTATATTTTAATTATAAATATATTAATCATATATTTAAATTATAATATTTAAATTTTATAAAAAATTATAAAAAATTATTATAAAGAGGTATTAATCTGGGCTAATTCATCATGAGCTTTTACATAACAGAAAGCTAAAATATATTTGCTTTGAATCTAAACCAATGCTGAGAGAAGGAGAGGGAGGGAGTACATGTTATGAGTGAGTGGCAGAACCTTATAATTAAGGAAGCATGTAAATAATACTGGAAGTCATTAGTGTTATTCAGTTTGAAAGAATGTTACAAATGAAATTGGAGCTTTAAGATGAAAATCCATTATGACAAAACATTTGCAGTGCAAAAGACTGAAAATTTGTTAGTTGTAGTTCAATAAACATCAGTTTCTACCCACCCTCTCCCCAAAGTCACCATTAGTGAATTTTTAAAAATGCCCTAAATGGTTTCATATTGCTATTTTTGTTGCATTTTATCTGAGAATTTCATTGATGCACATGAAATAGTTTTGCACTTATGAATTTACAATGATCTGTAAGTCTAGCAAATTTAAGATTTACTAAATGGGAAGAGTAGATTGAAAAGTTTGTATACATAACTCGGATAGTTTTATAGTTCTGTGATTCTGTGTCATAATCAAAAACTAGGCAGGTCCATCTTTACCTTATTAAATCTCCTGTCTCTTTCAGTTCTGATTCTTCTTATGTTTCTTTCTTCCTGTTTCTCTCTATCTCTCCCCCCCCCTATTAAATAGGGTGGGAGGAAGAGGAAGAAAATGATTTAGCAATTACAGGGGAAATTATATGATGCTAAAATTGTACCGTGTTCTGCTATTTGAATGGAAGGACTTGCGCCTTGAAAGGGCTGTAATTTTAGGGTGTGAAAAAATGTAGATTACAAAACAAAGGGAAAATTTAAATATGTCAAATAGCAAAGACAAAGTTGGGTGAGGGAGGCGACAGCTGGAGGAAATTTTGAGGCAATTAAAGATAAAGGAAATGTGTTATTGTGAGGGCACTGAGTGATAAACAAGGTTGCTTGGCAATAAAGTTGGAGAGCCCAATTGCAGCAGAAGCTAAATATTACTCCCTCTGTGTACTGTGTTTAACGTATAGTATTGTGCCTTTATTCCACTGTCATTTTGTCTTGAACAGATCCAATTTTGAGATTAGGAATGGTTCATTCTTGTGGGAACTCCCCTACAATAGACTAACATCAACATGAATCTTGTGGCAACTTGTATAAGGGAAACAGTAGGAACAGCTGAAAATATCCTAATCAAATCTATCTTTTGTTGGGTTCTATAGAATCTAGTGACATGGGACATCTGGCACACTGAATCTCTTGAATGGCGACCGAAAGAATAGGATAACTTCATTTCTTCCTAAAAGAAGTGAGTCCATTTCTGAACCCCTCAGTCTTAAAAATGAATTTTCTGTGTCAATCAGTGGTTCAGTTATGTTTGCACTTTTTTTTTTTTGTTCTCTTTACATACCATTTGAACACATTTGGTGATTAGCAGCCAACCACAGGAATGACTCAGTTTTGAAAGTATTGTGTACAACATAAGATGAAATATTACTGTTAAACTGGGATAGTCCATTCCCATGTTTATAACGTTACATGACACTATGATTATTAGTATCTAGTGATGAATATACAGGATAAACTTACATTTTAATCATATTTCATAGCACTCAGGAAAGCATTTAGTTTATTCTTGTCATGTTCATTTTTTTGCTATTTATTTCAAGATTCTTTTCATTCCTTGAAGGTACATCCAAGCTATCCATTGGGATAATATGCTTCTTAGAGAAAAGCACCAGCAAGCAAGAATGGCTTCTGAGCAATGAAAGGGTCAGATAGGTTAGTGTGGTATTTTAGATGAGTCACTGAAGATCAGACTAGGGATTTTCCTACTTCCTTTTCACAGAAGAGTGGCACTCAGACAATCCTTTAGATGATTACTGAGAAAAGGACTAAAAGCTGAGGATGCTGTAACCCCAAACCCTGTTTATTAGCATCTTTATCAGTATAATAATGTAGGCAACTACTAGCGGTAAACATTTTCTAGCACAATGCATACATGTCCCATTCCTCTAGTGTCTTATACATTGATCGTTTTAGAAAGCCTAAGTATAGGTTTTATACCAAGATGTTACAGTTCTTTGGACAGAATTCAATGCTATTTTTGCAGTAATAGTTAATAATACCTGAAGGAGCAAACAACGAAGATGTTTCAGTAGTACATTAGTACATTTGGGGAAAATACATTAGTTCCTTTCCTCTCTGCCTTTAATGAATAGATTTTGACTTCTTCAAGAATTGCAGTGATGAGTATGTTTGTTTTACATTTTGCTAAACAAATGGACCAATAATGGATCATGTTTAATTTAATGCATTGAGCTGAATGTATCATTATATGAGTAATGAATTTTTAAGAGTTCACACTTCATTTTAGGTTAAGTGTAAAATGATTGGTAGACTCTGATTTGAAGATAAGGTAGTACTCCTCTTAGTTATATACTGTTTATAGCACGCAAAGGTTTTCATAGATTGTTTGCTGTCAAATTAAGTCTAAAAAAATAGTGGTTTTATGAATGAGGCAATATTTAATCATCCTTAAAATGTCTACATTTTTATCGGTATTTAGATGGTAAGTAGCATGTGAGAATTTTACCCCTTGTATACATATACATACATATACAGTACATAGTATTTGTGAGATATTGAGTACAACAGGAAAAATATCTAAACAAGCCTACCCAATGCCCTTTGGGTATTACTAGGGTAATAGCGTGTTTTTAATTAATCAATAAAATATTTTAAAAAAAAATTCTCCATGGATCTTAACAAAAAAGTATCATTAAGCAAATTTGGGAGCAAACTACATGTAATACATAATCCCATGAAATTATTTAATATATTTCATCTCTTCAACAAAGGGCATTGGGTAGGCTTGTTTAGATCTAGAAACTGGGGGACCGTGAGTTCTAGTCCCGCCTTAGGCACAAAGCAGCTGGGTGACCCTGGGCCACTCACTCTCTTTCAGCCCTAGGAAGGAGGCAATGGCAAACAACTTCTGAAATCTTGCCAAGAAAGCTGCAGGGACTAGTCCAGGCAGTCGCCGAGAATCGGACACAAGTGAATGGCAAGAAAAAAAATAGTGTGTACAATGTCAGAGAATCTATCAGTGAATATTTGAATAATTATTAGCATTGCCCTGTAAGATAATAAATAGAACAGACAAAGCCAGCTGGGTGACCTTGGGCCAGTCACTTTCTCTCAGCTCTGGGAAGGAGGCAATGGCAAACCTCTTAAGGAGGCAATGGCAAACCACTTCTGAAAAACCTTGCCAAGAAAACTGCAGGGACTTGTCCAGGCAGTCTCTGAGAATCGGACACAATTGAACGGATTAAAAAAAGAAAAAAAATAATACTAACATTTCACATAACCTAGGTGTAATAAATTTAATCTAGATTCAGTAAAAGATTTTGATTTCTGATTAAGCCCAGAATTATTGTCTCTCTGTCTCTCTGTATGTATCAGAAAGAGAAAATGTACATTTATATTTCTCTCTCTGTCTCTCAATCATACAATGTATCTAAATCTGTACCTGACTTTTCACCAGTAAAAGGAAACATAAGGATGAAATTTCTCTGTACAGCTTCACTTTCTCTAAATTGACTATCTGATAATGAGATTGGCTGGTAAATGTTTTAATTACTTATTTATATAGTTATCACAAACTGCAGTAAAGTCCCTTTGGAAGCTATATCCTGAGATGTTGTAAAATCTTTGCTGCTATACTCTTCAGCAATCCAGATGGAAAACTCATTTCCATATTTGACAGTTTAGAGATGAACTACACTTTGTTCACATAAAGCAGAATCAAATCATACATGTTAGAAAAGTAGGCACGCTAGCCTTATATAGCAATGCAATAGCAAACAGACTTACGGAATCTTAGAAATTCATTTGTTGTGGTGATTCTCCACAATGTAAGTTGCAGAGGCTGTAGATGTGTGGCTGGGATATTTTGATAATTCTTGGGAGAGCCAACTATTCACTTGCATGAATAAAGTGAATAAAAATAATATGTGATGCTGTTTCAGCAGGAATCTTTTGGAATTATAGCATAAGAATCTGGTTCACTAACTAAACTGAGCCATGGTCTGTTTAACCATGGCTTTTGTCTAAATCACAATTGGCTAAGTTCACTTACCATATTAAGACATAAAATATGCATGACTATACATGTTGATGGTCAAAGGATCCATTGGCCCTGCTATGAGCCAAAATTCTTTGATTTCTATCTCTAAATATTTTTTAAAAAGAGTCTCTGTCTCTGGTCCTTCCAGGAGCTAAACTATGGTGCTAAACATAACCCCATACATAAAATGGAGATACATTATTAACTCCATTTTATAAGAAAGTCTTTTTCTTGCTTTTTAGCATTTTTAGTCTAGGAATGATTGACATACATACAGTATATACCTACATACTGTACATACATACATACATACTGGAGAAGGATATCTTTGCTTTTTTCAGAAAGTAAGAAACTTTCATAATCTTCTGTAGTGAGAAATAATTGCTGACCTATAAACACAATAAGAATCAAGAAACCCGGGCTTTTGTGTAGCAGTGACTGACTAAGTCTACCAAAAAGAAAAAGTAATAGCAAAAGTCAAATCCTTTTCATCTTTTAAACTCTGATCTTATTTTAATGAATTGATGCTTTTTCTGAGTTTCTAAATATTTTAAAAAACTATATTTTGGATTCTTTATCTCAGTGCATAAAGAAAAACTCAATTGTTGCTATTTTCACACTCCAAAAAAGCAGGATGATTGGTAAAGGTAAAGGTTCCCCCCGGCACATTTGTGCAGTCGTGTCCGACTCTAGGAGCCGGTGCTCATCTCCATTTGTTAGCTGAAGAGCCAGCATTGTCGGAAGACGCTTTCCACGGTCATGCGGTTGCATGACGCGCGTGGAACGCTGTTACCTACCCACCGAAGTGGTACCTATTAATCTACTTGCATTTGCATGCTTTCGAATTGCTAGGTTGGCAAGAGCTGGAGCTAGTGCGGGAGCTCACTCCGCATGCAGGGCTAGGGATTCGAACCTCCGAACTTGCGATCTTCCAATCGACAAGCCTGGTGTCTTACCCGCTGAGCCACCACGCCCCTTAGGATGATTGGTAAGAGACTGTAAATTATTCCAGATTTGCATGATAATCTAGTGTTGTGTTAAATTGACTTGAGATGGGGAGAAGTGTTCTATGACAATCTTGCAGTGCACCTTAAACTTTGCTCACATTCCAGAAAGCAGAGAAGACCTTTTCTATAAATGGACATCTGACACATAATGCAATAGTGATTGGATGGCTGTTGAGAGTTATATTTTTATACTGGGGTTGATTGGGTTGCTACTTGTGGGAACTTGAAGGGTATTACTTATTTATGTTTTCTATTGATATTGTAGATTGTGTACTGCTTAGAGTCATTCAAGTGGGCTGTGCAGAAAATGGTTAAATAAATAAATAAGCAAACAAAATAAACACTGTAAAGCTGCTTCAAAGACATTATTGAACTAGATGGTTCACCATGGTTCTGTTCTAAAGCATGGGACTGTTTCCCTGACAACTCATGTGAAGTTCTCATATTTATGCAAATGGTATTTTCTTGCCAGAATAATCCAGTACATTCTAAAGACCACCAGAGTGTTTTTCCGTCACATAATATGACACAGTTGATTCCATACCTTCTATCTGTGCAAATTATAATTGCTTCCCATATTGCAGACTTGAGACTTTCCCCCCAGTCATCCATCGTTTATTAGCTACAATATATAAAGCCAGTACCAACACATCATATTATTTTGTACCCAAAATATGAAACCAGTGATATGCTCACACCATAGGCTGTTCCTTACATTCCCCTAATTGCAGCATGAACATGGCATGGTAACTGCTTTTTTCTACCATATCCTCATGACATTGCCTCTATCTCATCTCCAGCTCAGAGCTGAGGCAACTTAAAGTAATTGTTGGCTGTTCCAGAGAATTTTAGTATTTTCCCTTGACTCCCAACACAGTTTTGGCCTTCGACCTGGTGTGTTTCACCAACAATGTAATTGCTGCCACACTTAGGGATTAGGATCTGCCTAGCCCCCACTTTTGGCTGCTGTGTGCATATCTTTTCTCCTTCACTTGCTGGAACTGCCCTCCAGACCTATTTTGACTTTGGCTGCAGGAGATACTGGACACCTGGCTTCCACAACACCTGATAACATACTGCTTGACCAACACTTTCCATAGTGCTCTTCAAGCCCTATGCCTGTACTTTATAAACAAAACTTAGTGCTATATTTTTACATTAAACATTTTAAGAGTTTGATGCTCTTATGTCTTACAGTACCTGGGCTATTTTTGAACAAGGGTTGACTGCTTATAGAAGAACACTAGATCTATATTCAGAAATAGCCGAAGTGACAGGTCCCAGGCTCAGGGGAGATGTTGAGCATTGGGGATGGTCTCTCTTGCTTTACCCCTCCACAACTGCAACTTATTAGTCAGGCAACCTGATAGGTAATCTACCCTTCTGTTCTAAGCATTTGCCTACACTTGCCCAATTCTACTCCACTCCATGTTAGAAAAGATTATTGGTGGCTGTTTTCCCACCAGAACGTGGAAGGGTAAAAGTAGCCAGAGAAATCCACAAACCCTTTCTTAACTTGGCTGTATTAAGTGCATAAGGCTAGCATTGCTTACCAGCCCCATTACTGTTGCATTTCAAGAATAGGCAAAGGGGGCACCAGAATTTATTCTGGCATTCTTTTCCAGTGGATAGTACTTTCGCATAACATCTGGAAGAGCCTTACATGTGTCTGTCTAGAGATATACATAGAGATATTATTCAATAATATTTTTTTCCTTAGTTGCAAATGAGTTTCTCAGCTGGTCTGAGGTAGAGCTTATGTTATTTATGTTATTATATTCTGATCTGAGTGCTTTATTGTTGGCTGTAAGCCACTCTGTTGTGCCCTCTATTGGGGTAGAAGAGGATGGATAAAGATGGCTTTACAAATCAATCAGTAAATATTAAGAAATGTATTGTGACAGATGCTTGTATGGGCAGCAGTTTACTTCATCAGATATTAAAGTCATTTTTAAATAATAGTGAAACAAAAATAATTTATTGTGTTTGTCCTTTCAACAGCTTCAAATGACTCATTTTTTTTGGTCCCTGAACATTTTCTAGTAGCACAGTAAAATCTTGTCTGGACCAAATTTTAAAGAAGCAACCTTGTCAATGGTTTATATTGTAATTAGATTTTTTTTTAATTTATTGTTTTATTGGTTGATTGGTATGTTGGCTGGTTGGTTGGCTCAAGATTCTACACTAGATTAAGTTCCCAAGATGATTTAGGTCAGAATGGTAAATAATAAAAATAAATAAAAATAAATGGCTTTATTTAACATATGAAGTAGCACAAAACTATGATGAAATAATAACAGAGTTAACCCAACTTTACAACTTTTAGTATAAAAATCCACAAAAATACCATATAAGCTCTGATTACAGGTTTTAGACCATGACTATTTAATGAGAGAATAAAGGCCATAAACTCATGTCTTGTTAAAATACATGTCACCTATTTTGCAGAATTCCAGTTCCAGGATATCTCACCATGGATCACTTTATACTATTTATATATTGTACATGAACATAATCATGGGCATTCTCAGAGGGTACAAGAGCAAATGACAGTACATGAATTATATCATAATCACACACATGCCAATGACTTATGATGTCCTGTGACAAGTACATAATCATGGCATTTGCATGATTACACCATCATACTTCGGTTGTCATTTTGGCATCATCGTGGTTTGCTATATATTTGCTATATATTGCAGTCATGAACGATGAGCAACTTTTTAACATTCGATTTAATCCTTTTTCTAAAACATAAATTTGCATTTTCAAAGTGAAATTGCCTTATTAGCTCTTTTTCAATCTCACATTTTCACCCTTTCCCATTCTGTAACTGTGTTTGATCCTTCCTTCCATCATTTTAGAGCCCTTCCATTCTCTTTCTCTTCACTAGTTCTTTTACTAATTTAAGTAACACCAAAGTCAACAGTACCACCTCAGGTTACACTAAAAACACCAGTCTCTTCTGGGTGAAGCTAAAAAGGTTGCTTTATCAGGTTTTATGTCAGTATTTGAATTCAGACTAATTGATAATTCCTGATGGTGGTGCAAGACTATAGGTACTCCCATTAATCTTCTGATACATGTTATGATTTGTAATTAGTTTGAATTTTAAAATTATAATTACAGTACTATAACCCTAAGATTTTCTCTTAAGTATCTATTTTGCAATTTTTGGATGAATTACAGTATTATGGACTATAGACCTGAATTTCTCTATATTGCCAGAGATTTGTAACTTGCTTCTTGAATATTTTCAATGAGTTTTGTCTAAATAGTAACTTCTCATGACTCTCTAATGGTGAATTTCTACCAAGGAAACCTTATGAGCTGGTAGCTCAACTATATTTTCTGCTTGAAGATCTGAGCTTGATCTTCTTTATCTGCAGAGAGGAAAAACCTTGCTAATTTGATCAAGCAAGCAGGTGGCAAATCTTTTTCTTGTGCTTCCCCCCCCCTCCTTGAAGAAGGGAAACATAGACATATAATAATAGCTTGGGTGATTTATATCAGGAAAAAGTGTGTGTGTGTGTGTGTGTGTGTGAGTATATATGTATGCCTGGTGATATATGTATGCCTGGTGACAGTGGTGAAATACCAGTTCCTCGAGTAAATTAAAAATAAATAAATCTCACTGTGTAACTTGTAGCTTTGCCAAGTTGCTAATAAAATGTTAAACTGTTATGCAGTTCTATTTCTGAGGCTGTTTCTGAGTGCTGTTCACATTCTTTTGGAACATAAAACAATTGACTATGGTCTTTATTTTCAACTATGTGTTCCTCTTAAAATGGCTTGAAGGAACTCACAAGTATCCTGATTCAGATATCATACAAACTGGTGTCTCTATGAGTCCTCTATCTTTCATATGGCTGAATTCAATATCTAAGGATATAGGAAACTGCCTTATATTGAGTCAAATCATTGGTTCTTGTAGTCTAGAATTATCTGCCTGAATAAGTAGTCCCTGTAAGGAACTTTTCCATCCCGAAATGGAGATGCCAGGAATTCAATCTGAGAATTTCTATTGCATTGTCTCAGGTCAGGTTAATTTTTAAGATTAAAATCCCAGCACTTGAGGGAGCTATAAACTACTCCTTCTGCTGTGGAAGCTTTTTCATACTGCTCATAGTAGCAACCACTGGTGAGAGAAATACACTTTCTGCTCTTGCTGCCTCTTTTAATATTATTCTGCACACTGCAACTATCATGTTGGCACTGAAAACACGTGGTAGAAATGAAATTTAAAATAAAATAAGACTATTCTGTAATAAAACTAAAAGAGTAACACTCCATATAATAAAGTTCATTTTTCCCAACATTATAATGGGGAGCAATTCAATATAGGCAAGCCTTATTTATGGCTGCTTCTTTGTTGCCAAACGCTAATAAGAACAAACCTTGTCAGGAGGTACATTAATGCTGGCAGCTTTTGGTATTATTGGCTGAATGCCTCCAATCAGCTAGAGGTGTATACCAAGGATCTGCTAATGCACAACCTATTGGGGGTCATGCTTTCAGAAGTCTGCCTACAAAGCAGGTGTTGATTTCTAAGGATCCCCCAGGGATATTCTAGGTTTTTTGTTTAAGGCTTTATAAAGTAGTTGACTTATCTCAGTTCTGAGAAACTATGATCCTCCATACCATATACATGAACGCACACAGTTTACTTAATAAGCTACACTCTATTATCAAAGTATACTTTTTAGGTAATCATCTCAGCAAAAGAGAAGAAAAATGTGTTCATACTTTATGCTTGCTTTCTATTTATCACTCACATGATAAAATCATTGAATGCCAATAACTGCAGTTATTAATTCTATCTCCTTTCAGATTGCTGTAGTGGGGTGTGATGGTGTGACAAGGCATTCACTAAAACATGTGTTCTTCCAGCAGCTGGCTTGCTGGGTTTGCTGTAAATGATCCATGGCAATTAGATCTGGGGCTGCACAGCTATAATTTTGTTACATATTAATATCTATCCAGCAAAAAGAGGTGAATGCCCTTCCCTTGGCTGGGTACAGAATGAGCACTCCCAGATTATTCAGTTGGGCAAATGAATGATGCATTTATGCATTAAAAAGATGATCATCAATGATCATTTTTCTATATTGTTTGTTTAGCAAATTTAGTGCACTGCAATACACTTAAAGAAACAGGATTAATACAAGTTTCTCCTAGGTCAGAGCGTGAAAAGACTGATTAGATCAAATTGCAGAACCAAACTTAATACTGTAGAATTGCACTGCTGTTTGGTAGCCCTTAAATTTTCCCCAAATAAGTATTCGGCGTATGCTATTTGATGTTTATTTATCATTTAAAAACATTACACATAGGGAATGAACCGAAGGACCTTGCATCTCTCAGGTTCACCCACAAGCAATACCATGGAACTCAAGGGTTTTAATCTGTGGACTGCTACCTTTTAAAACATAATTCCGCATTTAAAATAGGAAACATTTAGAAAATATAATCTCTCCCAATGAAAAAGGATGGTGACTGTCCTCCCCTCCCCCACCACACTTGCTTAAAATTCGGCTGAATCGAAGGAAATACAAAGAAATTTTATTTGGACAAAAAAAGAGGAAGAGGAAAGAATACATTTAAAACAAAAATTCTGCTTTAATGTTTTGGTTGTAGAAGGATTTCAAGATCTGTGGGATGGAAGAGGAAGAGAGGACGGAGCCTTAGACGCGCAGAAGGAACTGCAGAGATTAATGGACCTTCTTCTGATTAGTGTTGTTCTTATGCTTTGTGTCTCAGCTTCAGGCTGAGGATGGGCGGGCGCGTGTGCGGGGCGGGAGGGGGGGGGGGCACGACGAATGGATGACACAACGTGCCGCCAAAAACACACACACACACATTTATGAGGCGGGCAGGCAGGCAGGCAGGCGCTAGCCTTGCCATGTGTACCTCCGGTTGTGGAGTTAACAGAAAAGGAGGCTGTCCGTCCGTCCGTCCGTCCCGACAGCGGTGGAGTCAGCAGCTGGCACACTACTGCTCCTGTCGCCGCTGCTCCAGCAGAATGAGCGGGCGCGGAAGAGGCGCTGAGAGCAAAGAGCGCGGATCCGGCGAGGTGGGAGAGCGACAAGCACGTTGTCTCTGGTCCGCCGTGTGGGCGGGGAGAGGCGAGGCTGAGGGAGAGGAGGAAGAAGAAGAGGCAGAACCGAAGCTCGCACGCAGACAGTAGTGAAGTGAGGAGACAGGGCGGCAGAAGGGAAGCGAGACCCAGCCAGCCACGCACTGCCAAAGGGTTGGGCCAGAGGGTGGGAAGCGGACAGAAATAGAGGCAAAAGAGAGGGGCGAGGAGACCGGGTGGAGACAGAAGCAGAGGGGAGACTTTGCGGGGATCCGAGGAGCGAAGGCAGAGGATTAAGAAAGGCTCTGAGGGGGGACATAGGAACGGGGCGGCGCGGCGGGATCTAGGAAGAGACAATAAGCGCTACCTCGAGAGAAGTCTGAGGAAGGCAGAGGGAAAGAATAATCTCCATAACGATCCGAATCAGAGCCATGCAGCCGAAGAAGTGAGGAGTGCAGACCGGTACAAAGAGGCGCACAGTCCGGCAGCAGCCCCGGAGAAAGAGCGCGAAGTGCCCGTAGTAACAGCTCTCCAGCCCAGGAGGGGAAGAGGAGGCGGAGTAGACCATGCCTTGCAGGAAAACGGGCGTATTGTAAGAGCACCCTCGTCTGCAGCCAAAGCAGCCCCAAATTACATCAAGACGCTGGGGGGTATATCCACTGTGTTCATTCAAGGTAAAACCAAGACACCTCCCGCCCCCAACAACCCATTTCTACGTGTCTGCCGCGTGTTATGTTTCTGTACTGTACCATTTGTAGCAGCCTATGCTTTCTTGTTCTGTCTTTGAAGCCATTTGCTGTGTCTCCGCCTGTCTCGATTTGATCAGCTCAGGGTGGGTCTGACACACGAGGAGGGAAAGGGGGCTTGTGAAGTGAATCGGAATCTGGCTGACGCACTGAGCGTTTTAGCATCTCATATATCCGAGGGGCTTTGAAATAGCAGTATATTGCTGTTCCTTGAGATAACTAGTAGGCGGATAATGTTCAGAGTTCTTCGGTGTTATATGCCGAAAGATGTGCTTACCAGTTAGATGACTTTTGGTTCATATATGCGTGTGTTTAAAAATTGAGTTATTTTTTTAAGGACAAAGAAACAGATAAAAAGTTTTACAACTGAGCTAAAGATCTCTGCCAGGCTTCATAGGTGCCAGACCCCTATCGTGCATGTATAGTAGTTAGCGCATCTGTACTCATTCTGTTGTAAATAATAGAAGGTAGATAATTTAGGAATAATATTCAAGCTGTCTGCCAGACAGGCAAGTTTTGTGGAGATAAGTGGTTTTCAGCCTGAGAAACATTGATTTGTTTGCAGTTAAGATTCAGAGTATATTAATGTATAGCAGTGGTGTGTTTTTTCTTTAACATAAGTAGTAAGTTAAATTTGATACTCCTTTTTCACCACAACCTCTGGACTTAGATTTCATGTGGTAGGGAAACTTCAAATAGTTCCTTTAATTTAACATTAAAATGGTAACATATATTTGTTATTGTGGTGATTATTATTGTGGTTATTATTTCATTTGCCCTCACTTCTTCTAGATGCTGGTTAAAATGCCAAAAAAGTCAGTGAAGCATTTACTTAAGATTGACAGAAGTCTAGTAAAACAACACATATTGTTTGTCAGCTATTCCTATTGCTAAACAGCTGTGTTTTGATTTGGTAGGAAGTAGCATATTTGGGTTAGCATCCTTATGATGTCATGGAAGAAATTGCCTGATGGCTGTGAAGCTTACTGTATCTCATTTAAGTATCTGAAATCATCCGCAGGCTGTCTGCAGTGTTCATTGCTTGCAATTACTTCATTGCTATCATGCTGTACATTTATTCTGAGAGTCCAGACTGTGTCAGATGCTTTGTTTGGATACAAATAAAGCATGGGTTCATTTTGTCACCTCCTGTATATCGAAGTTCATGCTGAGAACTTTTTGGAAAAGTACCATTCCATCCAACTAAGCTAAGCTAACTGATACAAGCTAAGCAGTATTTCCTTCACTGAGTGCTTTTACCCTTTCATTTGCTGTAAATCCATCAGTGTTACTACTATCCATTTTCTTTATTCAAGCAGGAGAGGAAATATGTTGCTTTTGTGTTCATTTAGAACAGCTTATCTGTTGCTCATCCATTAAAAAAATACAACACTTATAGACTGTAAGAATGATAACACTGGTGTTTTAAATTTTGTTTGGTTAAGATTACTTTCTGACTGCCATTCAAAACAACAAACTACACACTGTTTTTTTAAGGCAAGCTAGTGTACACCATTAGGCTTGCAAATTACTAATTTTACATTGACTTTGCTCTCTGTTTCCAACTGAGCCTGGTTACCTTGAGAACTGTAGCATTAGCACTGTTAGAGCATGCTCCACTTGTGATTTCGGGTGTGTTCCCTTTGTAATGCTACTTAATGAAGAAGCATCTCAGTCTGCCATAAAGAAGCATAATGGACGAGGGGAGTGATGATTGGCTATGGCTGCTGAAAAAAAAAAGCAAAGGTAAAAGCTGACTGTGGAACATGGTGAATCATTATTCAAATTCTGTGTGTGATACTACGCTATGCGGTATTAAAATAATGGGTGGGTATTTTACATGTGTTTCAAGTAAAGCTTTGCTGGGGGCAGGGAAAGTAGATAAGAACTAGAAAGATGTTTAGAACTTGTGAGAAAACAAAATATAGATAAAAGTCTGAGTCTTCTTAAAGAGGTAAATCAGTTTGACTTTTGACAGTATAAAATTTAAACTTAATAAATATAAACTTAAAATTTAAATTGTAAAATGTAATGTTTATTTCCTGAGTGTTAACTAATAAAATATTGTAAAATAGCTCTATTAAAGAATAAAATAAGCATGTTTGTGAATTGTTGCTGTTTTAAGTGTGAAAGAAATGCATATTTAATTAAAAAACATGAATGTTGTATCTTCATGTTATGCCTATGTAGGTTTTAGAAGTTCATTCAGTTCACATAATTCATCATTATTTTGGTGTTTGCAGAAAGTAAACAGTGGACAACCCGTAGTGATATTAATGGGTAAAATTACATGCCTATAGATTTATTAAAACTTCATTATGTATGAACATAAAATCCTAGGTATGGATTTGTTTATGAAAGCTGCATACATATAAAGCATACATGTCAAGAATTTGCAAAAGTTTGTCTTATAAATATTCTGCAAAACACTTAACATTTAAACAGTTTGGAACAGTGCATATGTGTATCTTGATTTCTGTATGTATTTGTTTCATTAACTAAAATTAACCTGAGAGATCCAAATAAGATTTCATTACACAAGTAAATTTTTCAGGTTCCAGTTACATATACTTGAAAGTAAGTCTTTGGCGTAGAAATAGGTTATTTCGCCTTTGTGTATGCACAAGTGTGGTACTGTACATGTTACAAACTTGTTCTGAACTCTGAATATATACAGATGTATAGATATGACCTGGTGAAACTGATCACAGAAATACCATTTGAAGCAAATAGTGGAATTTGTTCTTCCCAAATTATCTTTTCAAATGGTTATTTTCCCCAGGTAGCAAAAAAAAAAAAAAAAAAAAACCAAAACAAAACAACCCACAGTATTTTTAACTAGCATGTTAACATGTTTTCACATTTCTTTTGACTGGACATATGAATATATATTTAAAAGAATTTGCCATTCTGAACAGAATTATGTAAGGAATTGGTTATTTTTGTGTATGGAACCTCGCATCCATGGGGGGAAAATGTAATCATATAAAGTTCCAGAAATGTCCCAGTGTTAACTGAAGTAAACAAAGTTAAATTTATATCAATGGAGGACAAACAGTCAGATATCAAAAATAAAACATGGACATTCTGAGTTTGGAACCCAAATCTCATCCAAGTCTAAGTATCAAATGATCCAAGAAAATGGGTAGCTGGCGATATGTGATATGTGACAGAATATATCCAATGGTTAATTGACCCTGCAAATACCATTTTACTTGCTGTATATGTTGTATATATATGAAAACACTAAACACATTTCAAACAATAAATGAAAAATTCAGTCATCAAGTGGAACTTTAGCAGTTTTTCCTCATTGGCTGGAGAACCTGATTTCCTGTGACCTAGTTAAATGTATCAAATTGTATATTTTCCATTGCTCATCAGCTATCTAGGCCAAAAGCTTAGTTTAATTTTTAAAATATTTGCATATAAAGAACAGTCTTAGAAATATTTTGCAGAGAAAGAGTATTCTTTTTTTAACATGGGATCATGCAGTATTTACATGCCAAAGAAGCGAACATTCTAAAATAAAGATCTACATAATATATGAGAAATATTGTTGCATCAGATTCAGAACATCCTAATCGAATTTTCTGTAGTAGTACTAGCCAGATATTTCTTAAATAAACAGTTTAAGAAACCATTTAACTATCATGACTTATGTAGACACTATAACTGTAAATAATTGTAAGATACCATAAGTCATTGGTTTTCATAATTATTTTACTCAGTGAGACACATTACTTGTAATAGGATATATTTCTTTGGTGTGCATACAATTTTTAATAGGTAATTATAAAATATTAAACATGAAATTATAATGATTTAATGATTTAAAATGACAAATTCATGCATCTGGAAGCTAAGATTCTATGTGTACAAACAGATCTGGTTCACTTTATATAAATTGATTTTACAGTTTTTCATTGGGCCCAGTTAAAATGGTTGGAATATTTATAGTGAAAGAAATAATGAAGTGAGTGGTATAATAAAGAAAACCAACTTCCTAAAAGAAATAAGTCAGTGTTTTTGAGTGGGAACCTTTGCAGCAAATGTGCTTTTTAAGTATCATTTACTTCTGAAAATATTTTAAGTTGTTTGAAAGAAGTGCATTACAAGAAATTATTAACATTTTATGAAATATTGCTTTAATTTAAACCTGTTCTGAAAAAAATGACGTGGGTGAGTACTATGAACTAGGAAAAAAGTATGCTCGTATTATTAATTAGTTGAAGGTTTTCATACTGAAATTTTTTTACTGTACTTTTTAAAATAATACAGCAATCTGGGGAATGTGTATATAATAAATGATAACTTCTATAGAAACCATTATATTTCTATCTGTTAATTTATATATTTTCATATTATGCAATTTTCAGTTGCTCAATTACTTCCAATTTTTTAGCATCAATGAATTAATCATTGCCATGCTGTAAGTAGAAGCTTGCCCATATTTTATGTGCGGGAAGTATGAGTCATAGATAGATTATAATGGGTTTGTATATGCATAATTGAAACTGTTTTTTTTTTTTTTAGTACAGTAAGGTACAATCGATAGAATGCGAGCACTTAACTCTATTTAGGCTCCTTCCTGTAAAACTCATCTTTCTTGAGATTACACTCAAAATATTTTTTTCTTTAACTTTAAGAAACAAAATTAAACTAAAATATGTGTGAAACAGTTTGACCAAACTGGAGATAAACTACTTTAGATAGATGGACTACAGCCTCTTCCTCTAGCATAATTCGCTTCTCAGTTGAATTGTTTAAGAGGAGATGGGTTAATTTTTCGTTTAATTGGCCTGCGCTTATAGGCAGGTTAGGTTATATATTGTGTCATTGTTAATGTGCTAATGTGTTAATGTTTTTTTCAGTGCTATGTTACTGCGTTTGATTAACGTTTCCACACAATGCCTTCGGATTTGTTTCTTCTAATGGGCTTTCTTTTTTTAAAAAATAAAGTCTATATGAATCTAAATTTAAAAAATGATAGGGTTCTTTTGCGCAATATTTTTTCAGTAGACCAAAATGATTTGAATAGCAAATCTTATGTGTTTACCAACATAACTGTAATATTTTTTTTGAATATACAGTTCATATTTTTTTCCTAAAAACTAGAGTATAGATAAATCACCTATACCAACGCAATAATTCAAATACACATTAATTTGAAGGTTTTCCTCATTGACATGTATTAGACCCATCATAGCTATTTTGTCCAGGTTATTTAATAGGATCCAGGTTCAGTTAATTTAGTACGGGTCAAACATAATGTTTACAATACTTACCCATCAAAATAAAACACAGTAATGTACAATACTAGAACAATAATGTTAAATTATTGTGTTCACATTTTTAACATGATAAAAAACATTACTGTGTCATCTGTCAGTACACAGATCTCTACAAAGGGACTGTATGTACTTGATTGCTTTTGCTGCATGACTCACAATTTTGTTTTCCTTTTAAAAGCACAAGGAAAAGCTGTAATTCAAATGTGAGTACATTAGAACAATTTCATGAATATCTACAACAGCGTGGAGATGTTTTTGAGCGTTAAATCCTTTTGGAGTATGGGAACCTAATGAACAAACCTTAATGAACTTTTGGGAAATCTCTCAAAACACAAAATACCTTAAGCGTGTATACTTCAGTGAGCTTAGCTCTTTCTTGTCTCTGTCATACTTTTCCTAATTTAAAAAACTAGCTGCAGCCCAAAAGTGTATAATTTAGCCATGTTCTTTGTTTCTGATTTGCAAGCAAATAAAGAGCTACACAGTAGATTCAAGTCAGTGTTCAAGTTTTTGATAAGTATATGTGCAAAATACTCCTCTGATAGATGATTAATTTACAGGAATAATACAGTTGTTTTTGCAGTAAGACTAAAAAGCAAAACCTACAAAATACCACATTTCAGAAGGTTTCGTAATAATATAGGGAGCTAACTCATACCAAATCAGGTATTTGGTATACCTGGTTTATTCTCTGGAGTTTCAGGGTAGTCTCTTTTTCTAACTAGAGATGCAATGGATTGAAAATGGTACCATTAAGCAAGCAAAGGACATTACTGAACAGCAAGTTTTACTATTTCCTGATACTATTTACTCTTCTGTCATAATTTGAATAGCTAGTATTTTGGAGCTGAGACAAAGATGAATTAAAGACCAATTTTATCACAACCAATATTAAAGAAATTCAATCTGAAGATCTAGAAGTTCCTGACTCCTACTAATGCTTGGGGCTTTTTTCAATACAGGAGTCCTGATTTCCGATTCTGTATGGATTGCCTTCTGAGAATGGATTGTTCTCCAGTCTGGACTTTTGTTGAATTATTAACAGGAGTCTGTTTTCTACTCCTTAGTGTTGTATCCTGTATGCTGTGGTATTCCACCAATTATAGATAGCTTTTAGATCCAGTACCAGCATGTGACCGGAAGGTTAGGTCATTTCATGTCATGTCATTTAATTTCATTTCATGATGTGTCCATTCCAATCAAGTACACCATGTTCAAAAGGTACTCAACCCTCCACAGCAGACATAGGTAAATGTAGAGGGCTTATTAGGATAGGGGATTGGTGAAAATTACCATCCTTCTGTTCAAACAGGTTCCTTGAACTAAAAGACAGCATTCACTAGAAATCTTAATGATGTGGTGTGATAAAAGAATTACCACTCAGCAATAAGAAATATTCAGGCTTAAAAACTGAGGATGCTAGTTATCTAAATGAGGTTCCCAAGTATGTTTTAACAAGAATACCTGGAGATATATAACTAATTTTATGTGCCAGTTAATTGAAGCCTCATATGTGCATGCCTTTTTAGTTTCAATGAAATAATCTATGGAGATCTTAGATATATTTCAGCTTCCTTTGTTCATAGAACTCCTAGAAAAATCACCTGCAGGGCTGCATAAGAAAAAATTGTCACTTTTGCAAGTGTCATAGTTAGGTCATTCAGGTTACATGCAATTTTATTGAATCAAAATGTTCATTTTTTTCTCCCATATATTAATTGGTAAAATAGAATATTCTTGCATTCTGTTGGCTGAAGAACAGGAAACTGAAAGAATAGAAATTACTAACACAAATCAGATGAAGTAACCTGTACAAATAATAACTTAGTGTACATCATATTAAAATTGTATGTATATAGAATAATAATTTTTTTGCAAACAGATTTTAACTTATTTTAAAAAAGCAAAGCTAGTAGGGGAAATTTATGGGATTACTGGATGCCATTAATCAATAGTAGTAATCTACTACCAAACAATAAAAATTAACTAAATAAAAACTGGTTTACACTAGCCCAGTAATCCCTTAATATGTATGACTAAATCATCATGTGTAACTTGCAAGTGTGACTGAACCATCAAATATAATCAAACCCCATGGGCATACATTAACCCACATGTACACACATATACAAATCTTTAAGTTTCCTCTTCACCAAGGAAACATATAATAGTAACTTATCATTAATTCAGTTAAAAACTAAAAATAAAAACTATTAACAAAATAAGTGCAAGAAACAAATCATTTGAATATTTTCCTGGCTTACCTAAAATGATATCAGCTTAAGTGTGTTGTTCATCCATTAAGAGGAGTTTTCATAAAGCCACCATTGAAATGTTTTAGTGCCAATAAAGATATTTACAGCCATAACTGTCCAACTGATAATTTTTAGAAGAAATGGGAGGTTTTTGCATATGTCAGAGCCACACAGAAACAACAGAACAACAGAGCACGTGCTTCTCCAGTGCCTGTACAGAGACATTTGCACTAGCCTCGGCTCACCCATTACTGAATAAATACCCAAGAGCTCACAGGACAATTTTATACCACCCTGTTGCTTTCAGATATCAACCTTGCTACATCATACAGTGTTGCCAGATTCTGTGCAGCCGTGCTCAAAATTTGTTGGATGATAACCTGTGCTTGGGGCTTAACTTTATAGACTAGATTTAATGAACACTTAATTCACCATATTACAATGCTTAGTAACTTGATATAGTCTTCCACATACTAACCTTTTATGCTCCCTTATACCCATCTAATGGTTCTACCCCTTCTTTTAGATTCTTGCTTTTTATATATACTTTTAGTTTTTAATTTATATCTTCTAGATTTTTACAATTTTTTAATTTTAATTTTTACTCTCTACTCCTTTATGCTTTTTAATGACTGTACCCCACCCTCCTTATGCTGGTATTTGACCTTAATAATGATTTGATTTGATATGTCAGAACATGTATTTTACTGGGAAACATCTCAATCAGAGTGCTTTTCTACTAAGCCAGTTCAAATCAAGCTGAACAATAAAGCAAGGTGTAATATATGAAGCAGGCAGAAGCAGTATTTAAATAGCACAAACAGTGCATCTGTATTTTTGGAGAACACATACATTTCTGTAATGGGTAGAAGGAATAATTGTGAGGAAAAGGAGGAAGAGCCACAATGAAGACAACGGTCAGATAAAAGAAATCTGAGTCTGTTGCCGAAATGTAATTTGAGAAAGCGTCTCAGACATAACCTTCCCTAGTTCTCACAAACATGGAGGGAGGGGGAAAGGTTATTCAGACTTGCAAGATTCTGTTACTGAAACTTTATAATAAAAGTAGTATTAGCATTCATAACCTTGGTTTTCTAGTCTGGTCTACCTTGAAGGGCTGACAATTTCTGGCCAACTTACAATGTGTATACACTGTTTGCTTTTATACAATGGTAAGCAAAGACTCCAAGTTTATGATACCATGTGAATGAACAATGTGCTAGGTATACAACTAATTTGCCTCCACTTTTGCTGGCTTTATATTATTTGTATATACTTCTGAACAGCCAACTATGATTTGTAAATCAACCAGTTCAAAGCAAATTCAAAAATTTTGCTATCTTTGAGTGCAGTTAATAATAAAAGTATGCTAGGGCATACTATGAAGTTAGTCCTCCATTTGTTTACTCACTCATGAGGAAAAAAAGTGAATAGATTTAATAGAGGAGCATGCAGAGCATACTATTCATTCACTTTATGGCTAAAAGAGCAAAGCTTATGACCTTGCAAATGCTATCAAGATCTGTTCAGTGGGTATGCATGCACAAATTCTTCTGATAAATAAAAAAAATGAATGTTTGAACTCTATTGATAAAACAGTATTACAATAGTTATTACCATTTGTATACAGTAATTACAGCAAGTGCTGTGAAAGCACAACTACTTTTTGCAATTTATTCTTGATTATCTAAACCAGAGCTTTCCAAACTTTTCATGTTGGTGACACACTTTTTAGACATGCATCATTTCGCGACACACTCTTACAGCAGGGCATCATTTCACAACACACTCTTACAGCAGGGCACAAGGCAGGCACTAGGACCTGCGCGGAATCCTGGCAGGGCAGGTTTGGAGGCAGCAAGGCACAAGGCAGGCACTAGGACCTGCGTGGAATCCTGGCAGGGCTTGGAGGTAGCAGCAGCTGCGACACACCCAGACACTGCAGCCGACACACTAACGTGTCCCGACACACAGTTTGGAAAGCTCTGATCTAAACATAGGAGTTTTGGCAGGGGCATCCTGTTACATGCAAATTATGTTCTTATACTGAAATGGAGATATGGAGCCTTGCTGGACCAGGGAAGCAAACATAGAGAGTGTTTAAAAATGAATAAAAAAGGATGTTATGTTGTAACAGGTTTATATGCACTTTGGAACAGCAACAGTTTCCCTCAGGAATTACTAGACATCTGGGATTGTAACATTTTCTTTACAGAGCTGGTTAAAGTGTCTGCCAGCCTGACTGGCCATCCTACTGGCCATCAATTCAGCTATTCATCTCTTTGAAAATAGTCTTTCTGTTTTATAACTGCAAACTGAATTGGAAGTTACTGTCAATATTTCTCTTGAAACAAATGAGCAAACAAAACTAGTATATGGTTGTGGCATATGTAGTGAATTATCTAACTTTTACAGGAGTCTATATTGTTAGTTTTACTATTACTAATATGTTTGGGGGGGGGAAGGATATGAGATAAATCTACTAAATTCAAAAGCAATACCGAAGATAAACATTTTGTGAAATAATTTTAACAAGATGATTTATTAAAGTTATAGGGAAGGTATTTGTATTAGGTAACTGGCTTAATTGTCTTGGATTTTTAAAAATCTTTTCAACATTTAAAATTTGTATCAATTTACATAGATTTATTTCATTAATGTAAATAATCCTGTAAAGCTGGAAGGAACAAATAAATATAAACTGTAATGTGGTATCAAACCTTGTAAAGAATAAACATTAACTCTTGAGAAATACACAGCAAGCTTTGTAAAAATAGTAATTTTTAATTGTAATTCATAGTGACAGAGATTTCAGTAGCTGGGAAAGAAAAGTTCCAGAACTGTCATGGAATTTAATAACAGCAAGTGGAAAAACAAATGCTAAAAACTTATTTTTGATGTAGAATAATGGGAATTTTTTAGGGGACAGTTTAATATACAGTTTAGTACACCCAAATTGGGAGAAAACTAATTTAAAAGATAGTCAAACATTGCAGCAGTTTAGAGGCATATTCATCTCCATACACACAGAGCTAACTAATATATATAAAAACATAGTCATCTGCAGGTACTGTAGCTACAATAACCAAAAAAAAAAAAGATATATGTTCTGTGACGTTACAGTGCAAATCTCACCACCAAAGTCAGATGCAAGTACATATATCATGGGCTTTGCATTGTGACATTACTTGTACCATCACCACCACACACCCCACCCCTGTGGATGGCTGGAGGCACTATGTGTAGACAATTCCCAGGCCCAGAAATTAGGAAGGTGGCCTGCTTTGGACAAGGTAGCATAGGTACATAAATTGGGCGTATAATTCCATGACTTAACAGTGTAATGATTACATAACTGCAATATATAATTTGTGGGATTATCCTTTAAGATAGTCCGTAAGCTGCAGATGGGTAAGTTGTTAAGTGAATGGATAAATAGAACCATGTAATATTGGTCTTAAAAGTGCTACACTGCTTGGCTGTGAGCTACTGGCCCAGTTGTATGTGCTGATTTTTGTTGTTGTTCAGTCGTTTAGTCGTGTCCGACTCTTCGTGACCTCATGGACCATAGCACGCCAGGCCTTCCTGTCCTCCACTGTCTCCCAGAGTTTACTCAAATTCATGTTCATTACATCGGTGATGCTATCTAACCATCTCATCCTCTGCCGTCCCCTTCTCCTTTTGCCTTCAGTCTTTCCCAGCATCAGGGTCTTTTCCAGTGAATACTACTCTCCAAAGCTTAGAACCCAAGTTCTGATGGCTTACAACCCAGCTACTTAAAATATTGCCTACCAGTTCCACCCAACCCACATATTAAGATCAGCTGGGAAGGCTCTCCTCATGATACAATCAGTAGGTTCAGTTCATAGTGATGTGGTGAGCAATAGGGATTTGTCTGCTTCAGTGCCACAATTATGGATCTCTCTGCCAGCGGAAATTAAGCCGGCCTCTATCATGTCTTTTTTAAAACAACTAAAAGAACAACTCTTTTCCAGGCATATATAGAATAACAATTGACTGGACCAGATTTCTTTCTGAAAATGAAATTTATTCAAAACAATGTTATTGTTATTAAAGTATTTGGGTGATTTTATTATTAATTGTTTTATTAAATTATATTTTTGTTTTGGGCTCCTTTCTTGTTCTGGTCTTCTTTTTTATAAGAATTTTATTAAGTTTAAAGCAAAGATAAAAACTACAAAAAAGAAAAAAACTACAAAAAGAAAAAGAAAGAAACTAAAAAAGTGAGAAAACACAAGATGAAAAAAGATTTTTTGAAGATTACATAAGAAGTGACTTCCGACTTTTAACAGCAAGAATAGACAACAATTTCCCATAGTCAATCCCTTACTCTATGTTAAACCAGAAACACATTACAGTATTTCTATAAATCATTCCATTAACATATTATAAAAATCATTAAATGCAATTGTTCCCTCCCCTTATATTAAAAAAAAAGAAAATATATAAACCACTTAAACAACCTCCCGCCCAAAAACAACACTTATATAATTACTTCCATCCTACCACTATTCTATACATTTCTGTCTACTATAATAAAGATCAAACCAAAAAAAGCATATAATTTTTATTCTTATAATTAATACTGCAGTTATTTTACCTTATTAATCTCAATCCAAATCATTAAAGAAGAATAACATCAAACAAGCCTTAAAAGCAATCCAAGTACGTTCTCAAACCCTTACCCCACTTCGAAATAGACCAAAGCATTCACATATTTCTAAAATAGACACGGGGCATTTTTCAAAGAAAAATCAAACAGCCCAACTGCCCCCCTTAAATACTCCAACTTCCATTCCTTCCTCAGCCAGATGCCACGTTTCAAAGCTGTTATTTTCAACAATATCCCAAATATCTTGTATAATAACTTGGTAAGAGTCAGATAAAATCTGTTTAAGGTCTCAATGGAATTCTGAGAAGGTCTGCTTGAAATCTTCCATGTCTCACGCAGTAAATTATAGTGCCCCCTTAAGAACTTAACCAGCGAAAGTGGAATGTAATGGAAAGTTTCTGGAACTGTTTACATAAGTAAAAGGCTGATAAGAGACACTTCCCCAGGGAAAATTGCAGCAGAAAACTGAAGATTTAAAACAGATTCAATGTGTAGGACAATATTATCTTTTTCTGGTCTTGAGAAGGAAGAACAGTATAAAAATACATAAGAAAATGACATAGGGATAGGGCAAAGGGTAAAAGCACAAAGCTAGAAACCATAACCAGGTATAATAGTATTTCTACATCTGAACAGGTTGTTTTTTGCTGTACTTCTAGAATAACTCAGCATCAAGGCCAATGAACAATTTTTGTTTCCGACATTAATTGGTATATATTTGAGATAATATTTTCTACAATTCTTTTTTTTCTGCCACAGCATATTCATCTAATCATTATGCTGCAAATATTTTCAGCTTTGAAATATCCACATGCTTTTCTGTATAATACCCATATAGAATCCTAGTCGTTGTCAGCTATTGATTCAATACCTATACAAAAATGATGTAGGAAAATTTATTCTATGAAATTCCACAGTCCCATTAACTTTGTGATTTCACAGAATAGAATTTTATAGGATTTCAGAAACAAGTCATCAAACAAATCTAAATTTGCACTTCTTTTGCCTAGTTTCATTATAATTCCAAATCTATTTTACTCCAATGCTTCACTGTTGGACATTAAACATTTTTAGATAAAAGGACAATTGCTTATTGATGAATGAAAAAAATTCTGATTGCTAGTGTGAAAAACTCTGTTTTGTGCATCATGCTTTATATTTCAATAAGGTTGCAACACTTTTCCCATCTTGGCATGCTCTTGATATATTAGAATATAATTCTAATCATTTCCAGTTAGCATGGAAACTGTAGTGGCTGGGTATGATTTGAGTGATTTGATGTTCCAGGAGTGAGTACTTACTCACTCCTGGAACATGCTACTGATGCATCAAACTAGCATGTACAATTTCCTGAAAAAAGGAGAACATAAATTAATTTTGAGAAAAAAAGTTGGCAAGTATGCTACTTAATAAGCCAAAATCAATTTGAAGCAGATTTTTTAAAAATTAACAACTCATACAGTCAGTAGAATATGAAAGAGAGAGTCTGACCACATAATTGATACCATGATGTTGACAAGTGTTCACTGAAGCATTCCTTGTCAGTTTGCTGAATCTGTTACTTCCTGCTAAGGCTTAAATGCTTCAGTGCAGAGCTTTCCAAACTGTGTGTCGCGACACAAAAGTGTGTCGCCACACACAGTGTGGTGTGTCGCCACACCACCCGGAAGCGGCGGTGCGCGCACAGCGGCAGCAGCGCGGGATCAGTGCTTCCGCGTTTTAGCAGATGCTGCCGCCGCCGCCGCCATACACGCGCCGCCGCACGCCCCCCTGCGCCGCCGCCGTGCACGTGCACGCTGCCGCACGCCCCTCCTGTGCCACCGCCATGCACGCGCGAGCCACCGCCGCCGACACTGGTGTGTCGCCAGTGGCGGCACTTTGGAAAGCCCTGCTTTAGTGCTTTAAAAAGCATGTGTTTGTTCTTAAATAAAATATGATAGCTATCTGCATGAACCATTATTTATGAAGCTGTTTCCTGTCTCTTATTCTGTATGATTTAGAATATTCTAGGAGTGGCAGAATTTATATTTGGGGATGATCAAAGTTTTCTGCTTGAGTTAGTTGGAGAAACAATGATGACCTCTCTTTTTTATTTAAAGGAAGATGTGCCATGTTAAAGAAAAAAGTAGTATTTCCAAAGAGGTTATCTCTGAATGTCTGGAAGAAGAAATATCTTGAATTACATGAAAACCTTAAAAGCAATAGGCATAGCTACCTTGTAATGTCTTCAAAGAGTATGTGTTTCTCTAAAAGTCAGGGAATTGAGGAGATCTGACTTAAGGGTCATTCTTGCTAGCAGGTATCCTGCCATAGAGTTCAAAAGAAAAAAGCTTGATATAAAAGACAACTCAAATTAAGAGAAATCTTGACAACACAGTTTTCTTCACATCATAAAGGGTACCTTTCTTTCCTGAATTTCAACCTGCTTCTGAAAATAGCTGTAGATTCTGTTGCATCTAAGTTATTAGGTAGCAACATTTCACCTTTAATGCGTGGCTAGGCAAGAGTGAATGTAGTAAAACTAAAAGGCTCTAAGAACAAGTGAATTATGGATATCATCAGTAAAGATAGAGCAATGTTTCTGTAATGTAAGCACTTCTGCCTCAGAAGACCAGAAGAACAAACTCAAATATACAAATGATAATTTCCCCTGATGTTTCAGAATGAAATAGCTTGAATGCTGAGAGGATAAAATGAAATTCACCATAATTTTCTTTCTAGTTCAGTACTTATTATGCTGAAACTGTATTGAAATTTTGTCTTATTGCACTGTAGAAAAAAACATTAAATACACAAAACATTTCTGAGGAGACATATTTTATGCCTGAAGTCCAAGAAAACACGATAACAACAAAGCTTTGATAATGCCATGCTTCCAGTTTGGAACAAAGGGAAGAAGTTAAATATATTTATTTGTTACATAACCCTACCATGCTTAGTTGTGATCTAAAACAAAATAAATACAATACAATAAAATGATTTCACCATGACCTTTGTAAATTATTATCAATAATGTTTTCCTGATAAATTGTAACAAATACATATGAATAGTTTTGTAATATGGATGGAAAATTAGTAGTATGTAATTGTGAGTAGATTATATTTTTATGCAGCCATTCTGCAATTATTTTTCCCCCACATCTTTGTCTTAAAAATAGATGTTTAAAATTACTAATATTCAAGGAAAGTGGTTAACTGCCCAGAGTCCCTCCCAGGGGGGAGATGGGCAGTGATAAATTTGATAAATAAATAAATAAATAAATAAATAAATAAATAAATAAATAAACTCTTAACAATAAGAACATCAGATTGTATAACTTTTGATACTATAATTTTGAACTGCACTGTAGTACAGTTTTTGGAAATAAGTCCCACTGACGTAAATGGAATTTGTTTAGTAAACGTGCATTGAATTAAGGGTGGAGCAATATGTTTCTAAATTTTTGTGACTTTGTATAAACCTGGAACTTGGTGAGAATATAACTCTGTAATGACAGTTGGATTCTGAAGAATTGTGAGTAAGCCAGGTTTTAAGGAAAAAATAGAAATTAAAGAGCATGCATGACTGCTTCAAAAATAAATTGTCCTATCTCTTCTAATCTCCTTGACTAATACCTACAATAATGAAATTGGTGAAGGGAAATGTTTCCCTGTCTCTTCAAAGCAGCCAATGAAATTGAACAAGAATGGTATATTTTTATTGCTAGGTGTTACAGGGAAAGCAAATGCTTCTTTTCATGGCAATCATTTGCAGTTGCAAAGTATGGTTCTTATCTTGAGAACAGGTTGACTGGTTGAAATTCTAAGCAAAATTATGCTCAAATTAATTCTGTCTGTCTGTCTGTCTGTCTGTCTAAGCTTATATGCTGCTCCAGTCCAGTGCAACTTTAACTGGCTTACACTCCCTTCTTACAGTAAGATTAAAATAGTAAAAGCAGTATAATAAAATAATAAAAAAGTGCAGAACATTAAAAAGAAGGCGCAATACACATCCAAACACAACCCCTAAAACAAATGCATTTGAACCCTAAAAGTTCAAATGCATTTGTTTCAAACTCTGGCTTTCCTGTTTGACAAAATATCTCCATTTGTATTCTGTCCATAAAGACAGAAGGTTTAGTGGTCTTTTCCATATGTTGGTTTTTTTCACATTATTAATGAGAAAAAATCAAAATGCTGTTTAAAAATGATGGGTGGCAGAAGTCTGTATTATGTTTTTAGAATTAGATTTAACTAGATAAAAGATGTCAAGCTTTTTCTTTTCAAAACTATATTTTTATAAGGAGAAAATGATCTTGCTGGATCAGGCCAAAGGTATTGCACAGTAGACATCCAGTTATATGCAGGTAGCCCCAAACAGGACAGAAAGACAATACTTCTTTTCCACTGTTGCTCACATCTGGTAATAAGGTATGCCATCTGTGATTCAGAAGACAGCATGAAGCCATCAAGTCCCAATAGATATTTATTTCATTGATCTATCTATAGCCATATATGATCTCTATACACACATAAGATCTCCATAACACGATTTTGTTATGAAATTGCACAAAGGAAGGGTTAGCCAATCAATTACTTATATAAGTTGAGCCAGTGATGAAACAAAGGTTTAACTGTTATTAGAGATCTCAGATTAAACTTGATGTAAATATTGCTAAAGATGACTAAATCATAATGCTTAGTTTCACACATTTGTCTGGTATCTATCAGCTTGTATGAAGGATGTGGTTCTGTCAGCTCAAATGGACCTGACAGCTAAAACCACATCAAATGTAGATCCAGGTTGAAGAATAGGAGATAAATGTGATGTCTGGACAGAGGAGTTTAGCCTGACAAATGAGCATTGGCACCAGAGCATCCCAGAGAACGTATTAGGCAGGGATCACAAACAACCGTCTTGGAGGTTAAGTGAAACCCAGTTCAGATATAGAGCTGAGTGAGGAGTGGGAAAGAATCCTTCAAATGTAATATAAAAATGCAGAGAAGTGGTGCCCAAGATCAAGGACAGTTTCCAAATTTTAAATAGAGACACCGAGAGTTCTGTGATTCTGAAATTACATTCAGTATTGGGTAGAAAAAAGAAAAAAAATGTTTTTGTCCTGAGCGGTTAAAAGAAAGCATAGAGATTAGCTATTCCTAGATTACTCTTAAACCTGCTCCTCAACAACAACAACAATGGAAATAAGTGTCATTGTAGACAACAATACTGCTCATGTACTATTCTGACCTTCTTTCTGAGGAATTAGTTATCTTCTAAACCTGCTTGACTACAGCTCCAGAGCTCTGTATTCTCAAGTTTTAGTAGTGTCAGAGACAAAAGCTGATTTATTTCTGGCTCAACTGAGGGGCAGTTGAAACTATTCCAAAGGATTAAAAGAAAAAAAAGCTGTGACTCCCTTTTCCCTTTGGAATGAACTGTTTCAGCCTTCCTCCTGGTCCTATGAGGAAATGGTACTGTGAGCAGATTGGCTGGATTCTGTATGCAAAGTGCCAGGCTACTGGGTGTCCCCCCCCCCTTTTTTTTTTAATATAAGGTGTAAGTGAAGAATTTTATTGGTTCAGGACCCACAACAGCTTGAGTCAGATGGTGGTTTTCAGTCCTTGGCAACGTTGCAAGTTGGCAGCAGAAATCAATAATGGATCAACTCTAAGTGTTTCTAAGGGCTTGAAGTATGGTGTAGAAGTACACTTAATCACTGTAAAAGTCAGACAGGTTTTTTTTTTTTACTTCTTGGATTGATGAAAGCTCATGGGTATTATCTCAGACATTTCAGTGCACTTGGACATCTAGCTGTGTTGTGGTGCTCTTCAAGTCAACTCCTTCAGTAAGTTCTCCATACTAATATAATGGCTAGAATCTTTATTGTTTTCTTTGTCTCTCTCTGTCTCTCTGTGTCTCTCTCACACATACTCACACTCACACAGACACACACTCTTCCATATATCCCTTTAATATATATCTTCGTAGGCTTAAGTGGCTAAATCAAAAGGGATTTGGCACTTCTTTTATGCCTAATCACCTCAGAAGCAGTATATTTATAATATTTATTTGGCTTTACCTACACAGAAAATGTGAATGGAACAGGATTTCCAATTTAATTGCTTCCTTATTGCCAAGGTAAAATAATTTTTTATAGTTCTAGAAATTCTTGTGTTCAAGAATTAGAGGAAATACAGGTAGTGGCTGCTTATATCCCATTTTTATCTGATTATTCATAAAGAGATTGAAGAATAGAAGAATATTCCCCACATTCTATCATACAATATCAATATAAATATGAGGAATTAACACTCCCTTTTCTGTTACAGTTTGGTTTCCTGTTTACCTGAAAGTGTTCTCCTGAAATATATTTTTCTTTAATATCTTGAATCAGATGGACTAGGATCAGGGAGTTCAGATACAAATCCCTCAGCCATGAATGACTTTGAGCCAGTCATCCTCTTCCAGCACACAATATCCCACAGGGTTATTGGACAATATTGAAGTGTAGGGCTAAGTATGCTTCCTTGAGCTCCCAGAAAAAATATAAGATACAAATCTAACAAGTACATTTATTTATTTATCAAATTTCTCGGTCACCCATCTCGTACACAATGACTCTGGGCGGCTTACAACAATAAAATGATATAAATATAAATCTATATTTCATATAAATTTAAATAATAAATAAATAAAAGAATTATTAAAAACACTACAATAAAATCTATATACACACACATACACACACAAAATAGATACTAATCTAAAAATACAAAAATATAAAATATAAAAATTCAAGATGGACATATGCTGTTGCTTTGGCACGATCACGGCGCCAGCCACCCCCATGAGTGACTATCCCCCCTCCCATCCCAGGCGAGGTGGCATAACCATGTCTTCACCCCCTTCTGGAAGGCCGGGAGAGTGGGGGCCTGTCTTACCTCCAGGGGTTAGTTGTTCCAAAGGGCGGGTGCTACTGCAGAGAAGGCCCTCCTCCTGGACCCTGCCAATCGGCCATCCTTCATGGACAGAAGGATTCAAATACAGATAAGTAGTAGAAAAACAGGATGGATGGATGGATGTTGGATGGGTGGATGGACAGACAGAGAGATAGACAGGCTATGCATTCTCCTTTGGCCAATGGATTTGAGTTCTGTCCTGATGAATCTGCTTTGCTTTATAACTCATATAAAAGGGAGGGAGTGAGGAAGGATCTTGTTATATGTAATTTTGCTCTGCCTTTGTTTTATTTACAATATTTTAGAAATTGTGTACCAACTTTCTGAAATTGGTCACTCAGAACTCTTTACAGAACAAGGACAAAAAAAGCAGAACCGTATAGAGAAATTGACAGTAATCAAGCAACTCAAGAATGTAACAAAATTTATTTATTTATTTATTCGTTCAGTTCAGTTCAGTTCAGTTCAGTGGCTGCCCAACTCCTTAATTACTCTGGCTTACAATTACATTTAGAAGAATTTAGGAAAAATAAATTATATAAAATTAGATAGATGCTAAGGGGGGTGATAAAAAGAAATGTTTTTGATTGTTATAAAAATGATAGAAAGTGAGTTTGTCAGACAAATCTTCTTAAGATGAATTGGAATTACATGTTTAATTTCTCATAGTATCTCCATTGAATTCACCATTGCAATCTGCCTAGTGACTCATCAGCAAATTGAAAGCTTTTTGTTAGATAATCCTTTCTTCTGAAGTCAGATAAGACTACCAAGGGAAGCATCCATTTTAAGTTGTGATGCTTTCTGCTTTTGGAGTGAATAAGCTCACCTGGAACTATTCTGATGTTTCTTTCAATGTCAAGAATCAGGAAGAAGAATTTATTTTCCTTAGCTTTAAAAGCCTTTTCACTCACATTGCTGTTGCTTTATTATTACATTTTAATTACTATACTACTCTCTTTATATATGAGCCACTTACAGATGTGCTGAAGTTGCTAAATATGTGTACCTGACCTGCTGTTTTGTGTGTGTGTGTGTGTGTGTGTGTGTGTGTGTGCTTTGTGCATCCAGGGAATGTTTGATTATATATTTGGGGCAAAAGTGTAAAGCGTGTATGTGGAAAAAAAGGAGTCTTTATTAGGACTGTGCAGCACTTTGGATTCAGTCTCCAAAAGATGCTTCAGAGTGTGCAAGAGTACAAACATGACACCTATCTGTAATACCTTAAAACACTGTGTCTTTTCACAGAATCACACAGTTGCCATGCAATCCCAGGAAAGGACACAGCTGCTTTAAGATTCTGCAGAAGGTGCTACATTTGTTTTACTGTTATGTATTGATATGCTCGTGTTTCCAAAGCTGGAATAGTTTAATGGGAAGGGAGATATAACTTCCAATTATAACAATAATTTAAATTTAATAAGCCAATAAGGAGCCTCCTTTCTCCTTTTATTCTTAAGCAGTCATATCAGAAAAAAAATCAAACATAGTTTCTTTTATGAACCGAAATGGAAAGTTATATATCAGCTTTGGATCAAGCCAGGGTTCAAGTTGAAAATTTTATCATATCCTAATTGTTTGTTTATTTAAGAGATGTATATTGCTGCCCAGGTCGAACATTTATGATTTTGGGTAAACAAGGGAAAAAATACACTTAAAAATAACAATTAAAATTACTAGGTAATCAGAACCCTATTCAGTCACTCTTAGAACATATGTGTCTTAAGTGAAAACTTTACTGAAACTAGTGAAATCTTTGCTTCATGATTGTATTATTTTCAATATTATTTTCATCAGGACTTTGACGTGGTCTGTATATTCAACACAGTGAAATAGTAAAATGCACAGATATTGTTTCAGATTGGAGAATACTATTTTTCAAAGGTCCCCTGTTTGAGGGGTAGGGATGGTTTAAAAACATTCAAGAGAAAAGCAGCTGGGTTAGAATCTTTCTCCATGATATACTAATATTATTTGCAGAGAGTATTATTTTATACATTGGAGCATTTAAAAGTATCATCCCTCACTTTTAGCAAGGTCAGCATGGATAGACAGAGGTAGTCTTCCTAAGTTCCTAGAACAAGCATTTTTTAAGGTCTTTTTGTGTTTCGATTTTGATATAACTTTCACTATAGCAGCAGTGTTTGAAATGACTCTGATATACAGCATCTGAATTGTTTCAGAGGTCGGTGAATCTTGTTTCTTTCACAAATATGGTAAACAATTCTATTTTAGTAAACTGTTGGTCTTCATAGCACTACTGGTAAGAATGATGCATATTTTAAACTTACCATGATGGAAAATCTATTAGTATTCTAGAAATCTGTTCAACAGCTTTTTGCAGTTTAACCTCTCTTTTTTTGTACTCTCATTGTACTGTATTTTAAAAAATACTTTAGCAATTTTGTCAGTTACAAGATTCTTTAAATATTTTGGACATCTAATATTATTTATGATTTTCCACAACTTCTAGAGATATTGTTCTCAGATACTATTTAATGAGTGTGCAAAACTTCTCCCTAAGTTTTAAGGGTAGAAAATAGCTCTTGACTGCAGAGGCATTGCTTAAACCTGCAAGGATTTATGTGAATATCCCAGTTGCATGTAAATTAATATACACATAAACTATTTCAGTAGAATGGATAATTAGCAATTGGGCATGTCAGGTTAGGAAGTTGATTTCTTATAAAGAAAAAAGTGGATTGGAAGAAGGATATTTGAAATCTTGTGCTGTTTCTTACTATGAATGATAGGTATTTCTGCAGTATAGCTGCATGTATTTCAGCCTGTTTCCTCATTCATTCATTCATTCATTCATTCATTCATTCATTCATTCATTCATTTATATCTATTTTCTATCCCGCCTTTATTATTTTTATAAATAACTCAAGGCGGGGAACATACCTAATAATCCTTCCTCCTCCTATTTTCCCCACAGCAACAACCCTGTGAGGTGAGTTGGGCTGAGAGAGAGTGACTGGCCCAAGGTCACCCAGCCGGCTTTCATGCCTAAGGCGGGACTAGAACTCACAGCCTCCTGGTTTCTAGCCCATTGCCCTTAACCACTAGACCAAACTGGCTGTGTGTGTGTGTGTGTGTGTGTGTGTGTGTGTGTGTGTGTATTACATATATATTAGGGAATATATGTATATAACATATATATTAGGGAATATATATATATATATATAAATTGGCCTTTACAGCCACTTACGGATCCACTGTTAAAATTTTACCTTTGGAAGACAATCTTACTCGGCTACAAGTGATCGCCAATGAATGAATGAATGAATGAATGAATGAATGAATGAATGAATGAATGAATGAATATATATATATATATATATATATATATATATGAATATATATATATATATATATATATATATATATATCATATATATTAGGGGATATATATATATATATATATATATATATATCCCCTAAAAAATATATATATATATATATATATATATATATATATATATTTATTCATTCATTCATTCATTCATTCATTCATTCATTCATTCATTGGCGATCACTTGTAGCCGAGTAAGATTGTCTTCCAAAGGTAAAATTATATATATATAATTTTTACTTTTTATATTATATATATATATATATATATATATATATATATATATATACATACACATACATACATACATACACATACATACATACATACATACATACACATACACACATACACATACACACACATATACACACACATACATACAGTATATATATTAGGGGCATATAAATATATATATATTAGGGAAACTTGCTTAGAAAAATAAGCATGTTAGGAAAAGTACACACAAATTTATATAGGGACAATGCACACAAAAGATCTATAAATTTTGTGTGGAAGTTTTAGAATGCAAACTAATGTGCAAGTGGCTAAACTAAGCTTATATTTGGAAGAAGGATAAACTGAATGGAACAGAAATGGACACATCAAATTTCAAGCTAATACCTTTGACAAGCATAAAATCCTTATACAAGCTCATATTGCTGCTATTGCCTCCTGTTGTTTGGAGATTAATTATTCTAGAGGAGAGGATTTCACTGCAAATGGAACATACCAACTATGCATTCTCATGGAAGGATTATATAGACTCTTGCATTAAGATGATGAAATCCTGTACATATAATGGCTAGTTGCAAAGGAGCAGACGGTTCATGTTTTGTTATGACAATTGGGTTCTCTAATTAATATTAATATTATGTAAAATACTATGACTGATCGTGATACGAAGAACATATCTCCCAGTCTACTGGCAAGGATCTGCTACATCACTCCTACACACCTTCTGCCCCATCAAGATGAATGCAGCCTGTTTGTCCTGCCAGGGGTTTGGCAGCCCTTGTGCTTTTGAAATTTCAGGCAGACAGGCAGGAAAAGAAAGGAACAAGTGGCTCGTGTGCTTCGTGGATCTTGATTGGTCACAGATTTTGCAAGCTTACCTATTATTCACATTTTTATCGTGAGTATTGTATATATCTATGAATTAATTTCAGAAAGCTTACAGTTGCATAAAAATGTAATACTGTATATGAAAACATCAGTATAGCTATAATAAAATAACAATATAAAGCACTGTTAAAATAAATCAGTGTATCTAAGAGACTTCACAAACAAAAAAACTAATGACTGAGTTTCCTTTGCTGGGTGTTGGAAAAAGAGCAATACCTTAAACTGGACTAGCATAATAATACTCTATTATTGACGATATATGGTCTCAACCCTGTATCCCAAGTTAGCACAGATCACTATATTTGGGTGGGTGGGTGGGTAAGGTAGCTTCTGAACTATCTTCAAAAGCATGAATTACATTGTACTAGTCCAGATGAGTTGTTACCATAGCAGGAGTAATCATGGACAAGTTCTTCTGAAGAAGTAGTTGTGGTTGACATCTAGCTTGTGCTTTATAGTGCTAAGGTTACTGATTAAGCAGGACCTAGGAGCATCTTCAGCTGCATACCTGATCTATATATGTGTGAAAGTCTGCATGGGTCACATTGAACTACTCTCCTAAACTAGATATCTTTTGGAGATTGGTTGTTTATGTACTGGATATTATCCAGCCATCACTGTGTTCTATGCACTGGTTTAGGCAATTGACTTGACAAGAAATAATGTTTGGTAACTTTAACATTATTATGACATTCTAAATCTCGAGATTTTTCTCAGTGGCCTTATAAAAATATTTAAAAGCATGTGTATAAAATGGAAATGTTCAAAGGTATCACGGAACTAACAAATATGCCTCCAACTTCTAATTAACTGATTTGATTTAAATAAAATTATGATACAGGCCCTTTCGTTTGCACCCAGAGATATGTAAACTTGCACAGTATCAACATTATTATATATAATAAGCAGAGATAAAACATTAATAGTGCAAAACATGTAGTTTGCTGAAGAATAGCCATGGGGTAATTAACATAATATGTAGCACTTGGTATAGCATTTTAATGTGGTCACTATAGCTGTAACTATTTGATAGTTTTAGCAAACAGAAAATGAAGTTGCTGCAATTGATCTCATGAAAACAACTTGTTCAGACAAAAGTTTCTTGTCTAATTATATACCTCACAAAAGCTTCCCTATGCAGTTGTATACCACAGAATGTGATTGTATCAATGAATTAGTTGATGCTATGTTTGGTAAATATGTACTTAATAAAGCAATATAAACGATGCAGTGAGCCAAGAAATGAAAAAAAAAACTAAGTCAATATTAATATTTGATACAAATTATTTTTGTACCCTCAGTAAATTGATTGGTTTTAAGACTTTCTGATCAGTAAAAGAAAATTAAGCAATCTCATTGCAATTATTCTTGGAAACAAATATTAGGGCAGTATAGAAAACAAAACAAAACAAATTAATGTGAATCATCATCATCTAATATATAAGCGAGGGTCTGGATGGGGAGGAACCAACTCCGACTCAACCCAAGCAAGAAGGATTGGCTTTGGGGGTTTTGCCCCTCAGGGTCTGGTGATTTGTCATCTTTGACTCTGGATGGGTTGCACTTCCCCAGACTGAGCTGGTGTGCAATTTTGGGGTCCTCCTGGACTCACAGTTCCTATTAGGAGGCCTTTGCACAGATTCGACTTGTGCACCCTTTCCTGGACTGGGAGGCCTTGCTCATGGTCACTCACACCTTAGTCACTTACCGTTTGGATTACTGCAATGTGCTTTACATGGGGCTGCTCTTGAAGACCACTCAGAAGCTACAACTGTCCAGAATGCAGCAGCACACACAGTTTTAGGTATTTCTAGATCCATCAACATTACACCTCTGTTGCACGAGCTCCCAGTTTCCTTCTGGGTACAATTCAAGGTGCTGGTTATCACCTTTAAAGCCGTACATGGCACGGGACCAGGTTATTTGCAGGACCACCTCTCCCTGAGAGTATCTGCCTGTCCTACCAGATTGGATAGGGTAGGTATGCTCCAGGTCCCTTCCCTGAAATCTTACCACCTAGTGGGACCTCGGAACTATGCCTTTTCCGTGTCTGCTCCTGCCTTATGGAACCCCCTCCCCTCAGTGATTTGGTAGGTCCCCATCCTTTTAGCCTTTTGGAAGGCCATTAAGACCTGGCTTTTTACCCAGGTGCTGGGGTAGAATGAGAATATCTGGAGTTGATCATGGGGCATCCCAAGGGAATGACTGAGTGCTGGGTTTTGTTTTGGTTTTATGGTTTTATATTTTTATGATTTTATAGTTCTGGGTTTCATTGTTGTTGTGAGCCACCCAGAGTTGTTTTTTAAGATGGGTGGCCATACAAATCTTATAAATAAAATTAAATAATTAAATAAACCAGGCAGTATATATAGAAAGAAGTTTCAATTGTGGAAGTTCATGAGTGATGACTTCTACTTTTTACTCAAGTGAATTTCCATGATATAATTATCTGTTTTTCCAGATACCCTCCCATGGTAAAATTAGTTTCTAAGCTAACTAAGCAATCTCCAGTACTATTAACCTCTTTTCATCTCAGTGCTTTCTCTAAATATGTAATGGTATGTGAGAATGACCTTAGGAGACAGGAGGAACAGCCGCAGCCTAAACAACCGTCTGATAAACAAAATTTGAGTCCGAAGGAAGAGGGGTGGCAAAAGCATCTCAGAAGTATCTCCCTAGTTTTTGGGAGAGTAAAAGTGAAGGAAGGGAGGGGTACTTGCAGACTTGCAAGACTGATGTTAGCCTTGTGAGGTAGTCCAGACAAGAAGCACAACCAGGAGTACTATCTCTATCTCTATTGTAAGGTTACATTAACAGAATCTTGCAAGTCTGAAAGTACAGAATAAAAGTGTCACTGCTCCGAGTTTCTATACCTTCCCATTTTAGATCAGTTTTAGCATTCTATCTTCTTCTGAAATCTCAGTTTATAATTTGCTACTGTTCATTGACAGATTATCTAGAAACATCTTGTGGTAAATTACCACTGCACTGTTTTTTATTATCTAAAATCTAAAATATATTCAGCTGTCTGTTGCAAAGTATTTTAAGGACTGTGGTGAGAAAATACACCATCCCAACTTCTCCCCCTATATTTTTTTGTCATGGAAACTAAGGATATGTATTCTATTAAATCTTCTTTATTATTTTATTTATTTATTTAATTTATATGACCGCCCATCTCCCCCAACAGGGAACTCTCGGCACTTTACAATAAAATAGATTAAAATAATATAAAATATAAAACACCAGTTTATACAATCAGTATAATAAATAGTTATTAAATCCAGATGGTAGATAACATTGATAAAAGGAAGGACATTATAGAATTAAGGGATTAACCACCCCCATGAGGAACTATCATTTCCTCCTTCCCATGCCAGGTGGCAGAACCAGGTCTTCAGTTCTTTCCTAAAGGTCGGGAGGGAGGGGATCTGTCTCATCTCTGGGGGCAAGGTGTTCCATAGTGTAGGTGCCACCACAGAGAAGGCCCGTCTCCTAGACCCCATCAGATGACATTCTCTGATTGATGGGGCTCGTAGCAGGTCCTCTCTGAATGATCGGGTGGGGCGTTGATAATATGGGGATAAGACGGTCCCTTAGGTATTATTAAGAAGGGAAAAAAACTATTGATGCACAAAAAGTATTTTAAAATATCCAGATATCTTCCATTATTTCCCCTACTGTAGAAGCAGAAGCAAGTGCCGCAACAGTAAAAGTAGTACTTTATAGGGGTGTTCTGAGCTTCAGATTCATTTTCTAAAAGGTGCTTTGTAGCATGGGGGTGTGGGAGTGAAGCACTGTCAACTGCTCATTTTAAAGCAGCCACATCTTTTTCCAGCATTATGCAGGTACAGTGTGGAAATGAATGTGGCTGATTTAATACTGACAGGTACTACTTTCATGCTTGCACATACACAAAAATCTGAATGAATGAAATATGAAGCTTAGCATGTCCTAATATTTTGTACAAGTCCTTTCAGAAGATGTTTACAAGTATTATACTCTGCTCTCCCTAGTTGGAATTGGACTATCCGAAGTCACTTATATATTGTTGCCAGGAAAAGTGCATTCTTCTCCCCAAAGTTTGTAATGACCTGTTGAAAAAATTACCCTCTGCTCCATTAGTAAAAATGAAGACTTTTTTTAAAAAGGTAGTTCTTTAGTGGAGTTCATAGTGTTCAGCAGAGTAGCTCTAAGGGGGTTGGGGAGGAGATCTCTCAATTTCTCAGCTAGGTAAGGAAATATTGTAACATCTGTTCAATTGGTGATAGGAAATAAGATCATTTTCTTCTACCTGTGGAACCGTGACTGCATTGAGATTTGTATGTATGCTTCCATGAATTGTGCATAATATATACTGCATGCAGCTTTAGAAAAACGAGGTAAAGGCTGTTTTAAAGGCTGTATTCCAGGATCAGGCCACCTTGCATACTTCTGGCATGTAGCCTTCAATACAATTACCTTTGAAATGACAAGATTCAAGGCCTGATTCTTTGAAATACCATCTCTATTGTTATGAACTTCTCTTCACTAATTTAATTCCCCAGAAGTAAAAAATGCAACAGACCACTTGGTTTTAATAGGCTATTATGGATTGTAGATTGATAAAATTTATTGCATTTATATCATAATCAAGATATCCGGGATATGGTTCATATATCATATTGTCATTAATTTATGTGTTGTGCTGCTTTATTCATGGTACAAACAATAGTGCCATGTAGGACTTCTAGAATGAGCTGTGAAATATTAAGCCTTTTGCTTAGCAATTTTATCACAGCAATTTACAAAAATGTTCTTTTTAATCATTTTTATAATATAGTGCAAAGCAAAAAAAAAAGTGGATGCCTTCAGTATTTACTTTTTCTGAAGTTTCTACATTAGGAATGTATAATAGAAAGTTTTGGCAAATCAAGAATTCTCTGTTACCAGAATTATTTCAGAGAACTGCAATCGAGGAAGAATGGGACAGGGAAAAACTATACATCCCTAAATGCAAGCAGAGAAGGACAAGTTTTCCTGTGTTTCATTAGGAATGGGTTCCCCACAGATTCGAATGATTTATTTTCTGCCATTCTGAGCTAAAGCCTCATTATACTCTTGATGCTCTTGTGCCACAGTCTGCCCTGGATGCTTTTGCATTGTAGCTCCATTACACTTTCCCCCCAAATTAACTTGATCATGACAACAAAGTATGGATGTCTATCAAATTCACATTCCAAATGAAAATTTGTATACTTTTTACTTTTATTGATGCATGCCCTGGTATACTTGAAACATTAATAAAAAGTTGAGTATGTAGTCATTTTGAATAAGAATAAAATGTTCATGGATTATATAACTTCCTTTCCCTATATATCTTTTTATGCTTTAGTATTCTGGCTGCTTTGATGCAGCTAGACAGTTTAAAATAAGATTCATTTTCAGATAAAGTAAAGCATATTTTAAAAATATATCTAAACTTTAGATACTTGATTCAGGTAGTAATAGTTAAAAAATTATTAAAATGCCTTTCTTTGTTTTCTTTAAACTTTTCAGATATTTCTCTGTGTTAAATTTTCAGTGGCCTAGATAGATGTAAAGCTTCATGGGATATGATTTGATTTCTGTTTATCAATATTCTGTTGTATATCCATGCTGCAGTAGTGTCTCAAATAGATATTTGATCGTTAGTTTAAAAAAAGAAAATAGATGAAAATGTCAAACATTATTTCATTTGCTAAACATTTTATGGGATTTGCCTTAGAAAATTGAAAAAAACTTTTAACAACTAAAAAGCTCAAGTAGTTCTATTACACAAATTGTATCTGAACATTAATCACGTGAAATAACTCAGTAGGAGATACCATGACCTTTTTATAGATAATTTTATTTATTTATTTATTTTTCTATCCCTTTATTATTTTTATAAATAACTCAAGGCGATGAACATACCTAATACTCCTTCCTCCTCCTATTTTCCCCACAACAACCACCCTGTGAGGTGAGTTGGGCTGAGAGAGAGTGACTGGCCCTAGGTCACCCAGCCGGCTTTCATGCCTAAGGCGGGACTAGAATTCTCAATCTCCTGGTTTGCTATTGGCTCCTTCCTAGGGCTGAGAGAGAGGGACTGGCCCAAGGTCACCCAGCCAGCTTTCATGCCTAAGGCGGGACTAGTAATGAATATAAATCTGTCCTACTTCCCTATTTTTGTGTGCTATTATATATATGTGCTACATTTTATTTGACCATTTTGAATTAACCACACTGGATTTTTACTCTTTCACAATTACTTTTTGGATTATTGATTATCCCTCAAGCCCACATTTATTTTGAGTTTGCTTAAAAATAAAAATAAAAAATCTAGCAACTGGTTAGTCTACATTCATAGAAATCTTTATCTCTTAGTTCTACATTTCTTCTGTGCTTCTTCTCAACTATCTTTTTTAGCCCCCCTTTTTTAAGTTGGATTCTCCTTTCATAATCAGTTGTCTCTTTGCTCTGTACCATTCCTTTAATTAACTCTCTCCTGAACTCCATATCCTTCCTTCAAGTTTTCCTGTTTCAAAAAAAAAACAAAACTCTTTCCAGTTCTCTGTCAGGACCTTAAGGGAATTATTTTCAGGCTATGTAAAGATGTAATCTTAGTCAAATTTGTCAACTTCTTTCTCAGAGAAATTAGGTTGAACAGTAACACTAGCAGCTTTGTTCATTAGCACCTAGATTGTTTGTGAAGGTTTCAAGCCTTTATAACAGCTGTGCTGTTGGCTGTAATAGGTTTCAGCATTACCAGCTCAAGAAGACATAAATTTTAGCATTAGCTTACTCTATATTGAGATAGTTTAAGAGACTTTCTTAGCCAAGAGAATACTGAGTAATTATGACTATAACCCTATATATGTTAATTTGTTTGAAATTATACCTTGCAAGAGCATGAAATACAGTGGGATTAATAGTGTTGCATGAACAGATTGTTTTATAAAACCATTTGCAGTAGGTGTTTTCATCATATGTATGCTCTTGAATCTATGTACTATTAATTTGCTACTGGATTGTGAGAATGATGAGCTTGATAGAATGACAACATTTCTATTCATATTGTAAGGTTTCCAAACACTATTAATTAATGTGATTTATCAAGAAACGGCATCCTTCACAAGACATTATTCTGAATGTAAAATTGAGGAAGAAAAAAGTAAAGGATAAAATAAGTAAAAAAGAGACCTGGCTTGGTGTAGTGGTTAGAGGCAGTGAGATTTCTGGTTCATGTGGGTAGGCAAGGAAAGCTTCCTGTAGGGAAATAAGGACATTGTTGATGCTAGTTATATCTATACCACTGGTAGGTGTACAAACCCTTTAGTTACTGCTTTATCCTACATGGTAAGCAGTTTTCTGCTTAAATTACAGTAATTACTAATTTTATCTATGTCTTTATAAGTATTCATTTTTATACTGCTTTTCTTCTGAAGATGGCTTACATAATTAAAAAAAACCCTATTTTTAAAATAATTATTAATGCAGGTCAGGTCTACTTATCTTGCAAAATACAAGCAAGGTAGACACTGTATAGCTCAGGGTCAATGTGGAATTTTCATATGTATAGATCAGTATAGCCTATAGGTAGTCCCCAGTTTAAGAACAAGTTCTGTCCCCAAGGTCTGTCCGTAAGTCAAATTTGTTTGTAAGCCGCAACAGTATTATGTAGTACTGTGTAAGTAGTATTGTGTAATTAACTTGAACCATCGTGTATTTAACTCAAATAATTGTGTATTTAACTTGAATTTTGCTACAGTAGGCTCCATTCTTAACTATGGGTCATCCGTAAACAGGGCGTTCTTAATTTGTAAATAGATTGCAGACTTTATATGAATCTATGGCCTTTGTTCTATGTGTGCTTAGTGTTTTGTTTTTCTTTGTTGTTTCTTTTATTGATGAATCAAATCAAGAATAAAAACAAAAATAAATTAAATACATTTAACTGAATGCTTTAAATGAGTACTTAAGATTCTTGTACAAATGCTATTACTTGTGTACTCTCCAACACTATGATTTTGGAAATATTAGGATTTGGTTCACATGGTGTAACATACTGTGCCATGAAGGCTATGAGAGTCACATCAATTCCTAGAAAATATACATTTTCCCTCTCCCGTGCTAATATTACAATTATAAAAATCAGTACCAGCAGCTGCAATAGTATCCATCCCTACATTGTATAGTAGTTGAAGTTGCATTGGGGAAGGCTGGTAAATTTTGTGAGTCAGGATTTGAGCTGTAATCCTAAACACATTGCATTTTGTTCTCATCTATATAATTTACTAAATTAACCATATACATATACACATATACAGTCTATACACACACACATTTCAGTTCTCTACCCACAGTGGCACTTGGCATGTCATTGATGCAATTAAACTCTTCAGAACTAAAATAGTGAGTTATCCACTCCATGGTGCACAGATCTGCAACTGTTGATATGTGCAATTCTAGGCCCTATTTTACATGCCCAGATGTGTCACCAATTCTTTGGTAAGTTTAGAAGCAAGCCTAAATCTGACTGCCATCTGAGATATTGGCTCTAACTAGTCTTCTTTGAAAGCCCTCTAGTTTCTTTGATTTTACAAGGTAACTTTATGACTCTCAATATTTTCCAGATGTTCTCACTTGGCTATGAGAAAAAACTGTTGGAAATTAAACAATGGATTCTCAACCTAAAGGACCAATACTTTAATCAGAAACTGTCCAGTGCAGAGAATAATTTGTACATTAGCTCATCTTGATGTCTTACCTTCAACTCTTCTGGAAGGGAGATTCTACATTATACTTAAACAAAATCATAACATCTCTTTTTGCTGCCCTCTTTTATTTAAATTGGTGTAAAGTTTAATTATACCTCTTTTGGCAATCAGGCACAGCAAAACATGCTGATCTTATTCTTCCCCCTTAGCAGACATTTCAGAGATGACCTCCAAGAGACTAACTAAATTCTGTTCAATTGCCATTGCTATTCAATAAGAAATTGTTTAGTTTTCTGTTTTAGGATCTTATGGAACCTCAGGGCATAATTTTAAACCTGTCATTTTATGATTTTACAATGTTACTGTAAGTAACCACCATAGTTAATATCAATTTAAATATTGTAGTGCTCTAATTTTTAATACTGATTTTTTTTAATATTCTAGCAATTCAGTAAATTCTGTGTCTTACAGATTTTTAAAATAATATTTTAGTTTTCATATTGCTTCATTGTATTTTATTGTAATTGTCTAAAAATTATACTCAACTTTGGTTGCTGACCATAATAATAAAGTTAACTAACTACTTGTTTCTACTTTATGTCCATCTGTGATATAAGTACCTGCACGTGTTTTTATGTTGCTATGTTGGCTGCCAGTTATCTTCCAGGATTGTACGGTATTTTGAGAAATGATTTCTGAGAGCAAAATCCATCTCAGTTGAAAATAAACTTCATCATTTCACTAGCAGTTGTATTCCAAAATTCTTCTGGTCTTATTTGCATGTCAAATGATAAATTGGTGTAGTGATATTTTACAGTCTCATCTGTTGTGCTCTGTCCAGAAGGTGGTACTGAGTGACTACTGTTCAATAGCCAGGCCATTGCACCTTGATGTCCCTCAGGGCTCCAATGTGTCCCATTTGCTATTAAGTATCTACATGAAACCACTGGAAGAGATCACACAGAGCTTTGAGTGAAGTGCCATCAGGATACTACTATTGCACAGTTTTATTTCTCGTTGCCATTTAATTCTAGGGAAACTGTTGATTCCCTTGAACATTGGATCATTATAGAGAAGAATTAACAAACTGAAACTAAACCCAGATAAGGTGGAGATGTCTTTGGACAACAGCAGTAGGAAACCAGGCTGTGGGATTGAGGTTCAAGCTCTTTTGAACAGGTTTGCACTCTCCCTGAATGAGCAGGCCTATATGCTACTTGATTACAGATGTCTGTATATGTCTGCATATGCCCAGGTAGAAAGTGTTTATTTGCTAAATTATGCCTAGTGTGTTAGCAGCAGCCATTTCCAGAACTGGTTGGATTAGGTGATGGTGATTCATACTTTGATTACTTCCCAACTTGATTAATGCATTGCATATATGTAAAATGGTCCTTGAGAATTGTCCAGAATCTTCGGTTCATGAAAACTATATCAACTAGGCTACTGGCTGTTGCATGAGATTGCCACTATATTATGCCAACATTGAATGATGTGCACTAGTGGACATTTGTTTCCGTAGTTTCAGGGTCCAAATATCTAAGGAGCTAATTTTCTCAGGCTAAACCTCCTTAATATTTCAGTTCAGCAGGAGAGATTCTCCCAAAGAAACCCTCAGTTTTTGAGATCCACTTCTTGGGCAAATGGTAGCGGGCTTTATCGGTATTAATGAAGAAATGTCTCTCCCCCCCCCCCCCCCGAACTGTGTCAGTCAGTCATTTTTATTTTGGTCAAAGACTAGCATACCTCAGGAACTGTATTTAATCTTCACTGTTTCCACTTTCAGGACATAACATAAATAAACCTCATAAAACATTCTGTATTTTAATAGAGGCAATCTATTTTTATTCCAGACTTTCATATAAAGTTTTCTTATTTAGAAAAATAGATTTATTTCCTAGATCCAATAAAAAAATTAAGAGAATGGGTAAAAGCAAGGCTATTTAATTGATACTCAAACCTCTAAAAGGCAGAGTAATCTTTTTAAAATTTTCTAAAAAATAGACAGTCTGAACATGATTGACTCTTCAGGAGAAGGAATTGCATACTTATCTCTAGGAAGTGGTTCAACCTCCTTTAATTTGTGGAAATGGGATTTCAGTAGGCATCATTCTGTGGGTTCTTAAGAGTTGTACATGTCCATCATTAATGTAGTGACTCTGTCTAGTTTTGCAATTTACTCCAGAACAGAAGACAGGAAGTATATGTTACATGCATCATCAAAACAGCAATATAAAAAATTATAATCCTCTAAAACAGATTGCCAAAAAGGAGATTGAAGAACTGATGTAAAGTGGTCTCAGCATTTTATCACTCATTAGCACAGGGCTTTCCAAAGTTTTCCCGTGGTGACACACCAACCGCCGTGTGGAAAACCTGGATGTGCCGCCGTTGCGGCAGCGCGCAAAAACCCGGAAGCGCTGCTGCCGCTTTCAGGTTTTTGGGCGCCGCCGTTGGTGTGTCGCCGCGGGAAAACCCAGAAGCGCTGATGATGATCAGCGCTTCCGGGTTGTGTGGCGACACACCAGACTGTGTGTGGCGACACACTTTTGTGTTGCGACACACGGTTTGGAAAGCTCTGCATTAGCAAATCAATGACTGCACCGTGTAACCAGTGAAAATCTTTAAAAAATTTAGAGGTAGTTGTATATAGAGTGCATGGCAACAGTATATTAAAGATAATAAAGTCACAAATAACTGTTGCCAGGTAGGTCTGTTTTATTGAGAGAGGTGTATTGAGGATTTGTAACTATTCCCTTTATCCTCCATCTATCTTTTGAGAGTGGACTGGCCTTAATTTTTCCATTGCCTAAGAATATCTATCTGTATACTACTACCAAACTAAAATAGCTTATAATTTGTTGAAATGATCATGGCTTTTCAAGTTACACAATACCAACTCAAGCATATAAATAATAATACTTCCATTCAGGAATTTCTGTTTGCAGAATTCCAGTGTATTTCTCAAAATGGTTAGCTATCTTTTCAAGAAAATACTTTTTTCTATTCCATTAGGAGTTCTTTAAATTTTGCCTTGATTAATATTATCAATGTCATATGCACACTGAAATAGATTCTGGAAGTAATGAAGATACTTTTGTATCAAATTCATTACAAAGAAATTAACCTTTTGTTTCAGATACATACAGACCCATCAAAATTTGGCTTTGCTTTAACATGTTTTTAGATATTGTGTGCCTAAAAGAATGTATGAATATAGAAAAAGATATCAAACAAACAGATTAAAATAGTACAGCTGCAGCTTTATGGGAAAAAATACCTGCTTGCAAGTCTGAGTGCAGCTTGACAACAGCAGTAAATTTTGTCCCAAGTAGTTTTAGAAAACGTTGTTGAAGAATTCCTTTGAGAATCTACTCAAATCTTACTCATAACAATGCTCTTTTATAGCTGTATTTAAAGAATCAAAACAAAAAGAACATCCTCATTTATATTCTTAGTTTAGTTTCCCTGTGTTGGTCAACAGTTTAATAATTGGCAAACCAGTGTAGACATGGGGAGATTGTAGACCGCACATCCAAAGGGCATCACAGTGAAGAAGGCTAATGTACATTTATAGAAGGCGAGTTAACATTTATCAAATGAACTTAAATATCTGTAAGTTTAAGCATCCCATTTTCGTAGCCCTAAACATTTGATTTTGTTCCAAGGCCCAGCAAATTCAAGCTTGATAGCAGTGCAATTTATGGTAGAAAAAATAAAGTATAATTTGATTTTCTTTGGAATAAAATCATACAACAAATTCTGTAGGATCATCTGTATTTATTGTAAATAATATGATGGTGATGTTTATTGTTTTAACCTTTGTGAGTTGGGCAGCCTTCTAAATTGAATCTGTAAATTAATAAATTAGCTATTTAATCTTTTTTCACATGTCTTTTCAGATAGAACTGTCTTAAATTTCTACAGTAATTTCATGGTACAGGGTTACATCTGAATTTATCATAATCTTCCTCAGAGATATCTGGCATTGATACAGAGTTGAGCTGAAACTGTGCTTTATGCCATGCATTCCTGTTTCTTCTCAATTTATGCCGTGCATTCCTGTTTCTTCTCAATCAAATGGAAGAAACTGGAAGCTTTTAATTTCGTTATTATGTCCCGGTCCTAAACTGTGTTTAATCTTACTTCTATTTTAAGGAAATGAGCTAAATTTCTAAAACTTGGATTAAATTTCTGCTGTAAATAACCATTTGAAATTTCTGCTATAAATAACCATTTGAAGATAACCATTATATTAGCAGTGTAAAAGGGACAGGGAAAGCTGTAAAATCGAGGATTTGCTCATAATTTAGTATCTTTTCTGTGATGTGTTGAATAGACTTTTAAAAAAAATCTTTGATAGTAAGATGCATGTGATCATATCTTCAGAGAAGGTACTATTAGTGATTTGAGTCACCTTTATGTTTCCTTGTAATGTATGGCTAATTTTGGGGTTTACCTGTTGAGTACAAATGTCTGTTAGTATGATTTACCATTTCTGCTCTCAAGTTATTCCACCACTATACACTGGTTTTTGTGGATTAATCAGGGGAATTGATTTAATCCACACATACTTTAATTCAATTTGATTATATGAATCGGAAATTCAAATTGACTAGGCTCTTCAAATATTCAACTAAATTTCACTCTTCTATTTGGAGTAATTTCTTTATATGTATGTTTGTGACTGTATAAAGATAAAGATGTCCTCAATTTGCTTTTAACTCTTGGCGAATATATGGATACAGCTATACAAGCTTTTGTCAATAGTATGGAAATGATTTCAAATTGCAATCTTCCAGGATTTCTTTTTTTAATTCCCAGTTTAGCCTTCAGTCTTTATATTCCCTCATCTCCCATGCAAATACTAAGCAGTCATGACCTTACTCAACAAAATTGGCCAAATGCTTCTGCCTGCTGAGATAGACACATACATGTACATGCAGACTGAGCATAAGAACTGTGATGTTTACATTTCTTGATCCATGTAAGTGCTATTTGATATTATTTTATAGACTAATAACTCCCTGATGTCTGTGATTGTCTCCATAAGCATTTTTAGGTTTAGTGGGACTAATAGTACACACCTGTATCTGTCTACTTAAAAGTAAGCATAATTAATTTTAATGGAATATGATTCCAAGTGAATAGTTTGTATAGGATTGTGCCCTTGTTAAATAAAAATAAGCAAGATACCATGTAGTTTAAAAAATCTTTTAAATATAGAGTATCTATTCAAATTGTATGAAGTCTATAGTTTTAATGTGTTTTATTATTGTATTCTTTTTTTGCCGTTCAATCGTGTCCAGTTCTTGGAGACTGCCTGGACTAGCCCTTGCAGTTTTCTTGGCAAGATTTTAGAAGTGATTTGCCACTGCTTCCTTCCTGGGGCTGAGAGAGAGTGACTGGCCCAGGGTCACCCAGCTGGCTTTGTGCCTAAGGCAGACTAGAATTCACGGTCTCCCGGTTTCTAGCCTGATGCCTTGACCACTACACCAAACTAGCGCTCTATTGCACTACTTAGTATGTGCTTTATTTTAAGAAGGATCTAAACTTAAATTGAAGATAATGCATAGCAATATTTAACTACAATATATAGAAATAATTAAGTATAATATTAGTATTATCAAAAATAATAAAATAATGTGGAACTATTTATACAAAGTTGAGTTTGGATTTTGACCTTCACAATAGACTCAAAATTACAATGAGATAGTGTTGCACATCTGGAAAAAATGGAGGAAAAGGGATATGGTTGCTTGTATACAATGAAACTATAATTGAGAGTCATAAAAACAGTTTGCAAGAGAAAAATTAGATTTAGGAAGCTTCACAAATATAAGAATTGATTAAATTAATTCAAAAAGACCATATTTTGATTGGGTTTACATTTATTTTTGTGCATATATGTATATAGTGTTGACATCAGAATTTAATATCCTGGTTCTAAGTGCATTGCCTAGAAGAAAATTTGTTGATTTTAACAGAATGGAATGTAGATTCAAGTACTGTAAGTCTTTAATCTGCTGCACCTTACTTTAAAGTAAGCATAGTTGGACTTAGTAATCTTATGAGGGGACCTATTAGGAGGTAATGTGTTTTACGTAACTGAATTTAAAATGTGGTAAATGCATCTCAGGATGACCCTTGCATTCATTCTGTGAAGTAGGGTCAGGAAGTGAATCCCCGAATCCTGTCTTGATGGAGCTTACCTTGATTGGAGTCCCCTCTTCCAATAAACATGGATTGAATAAGCCTTCATGGGTACTTATGACTGCAAGGCCCCGTACTGACCGGCAGTTACATGCATTCTGAGTGGTAGTTGTTGCTATATAATCAGAGGAAAATTGCTCACTGGAGAAACAACAGCATTTTCTTAATGACACTATTTAGCAACATGGTCATTGGGAAAATGAAATTACTCTGAAGCAAAAATGTTGTCATAAGGAAAAACATCTGGATTCCATACATTTTAATATACCTACATTTTATTTGCATTTGAACAAACTAGAGTGAGAAAGTAAAAAAGTGTATATGCATAATTTAATGATGCTCGATGTCTATTGGATGATTCAATACACATTCAACTTTGGGTTCTATTAGATTTATTTCAAGCCTAACCAGGATTTTTAAGAAAATCGTAATCTTGCCCAAACATTTGCACTGTTTTCAAGCAGCACATTCAGAAATTCAGGCTTCATAATGGATTACTAATTGGTGGTAAGGGTTTTAAACAAATATCCCTGGATTAATTTAGAAATCCATTAATATACTTTCTATAGTGATTGTGCTCCACCCATTATATTTTCTGTTAGAGAACATAAACTAATGACAATTTTATTTTGTTTTCTTTGAAGGTTAGCATATATACAATCCATTGTTTTTAGATAGATTTTTATGTGAGTACATAACTCATGTTCAGTTAATCTGAGTATAATTGGTTTCTTCTTAAGGTGTTTTGACTATTCCCATTGTTTGTATTGGATTTGCATTAAGAATATTTTTGAGATAATGAATACTGAGTTGCTACTAATAAGTTTCAGCTACTATTAAATTCGAAGTCGGGAGATAACAGTTATAGTGTTGTTGCATATGAAACAGTAGAACATGAAAGGACAATTATCTCCTAGTGATTGACTTCTGAAATATGCTGTGCTTCACCGGGTCTAAGAATAAGGAGAAATTAGAATATATTATATACTGAATATACATGAGGCATCTTACAGTGGATGCTACAGTTCACAATTTAAGTCCAATGTAAGTTACCACTAGTAATACCGTAGCATTGGATAGATATATAGCATGTGTTTTTTTCAAGGATAGAATGGCAATTTCAGCTGCTAATAGTAGGACTGGGAAGTACTTCAGATTCAGTGGTAACAAATATTATTTGGAGTACAAGCAGAAGTGAACATAGCACCTGTCTGCAACTCCTTAAAGCAGCTGCCTGTTTTCCTGAGATTAGTTGTTGCCAAATGATCCTGGGAAAAGATACATTTGGTTTAAGGAGTTACAGACAGGTGCTATATTCATGTTCTCATATGTGCCAGAGGACTTGCACATCTCTGGTTAATAGTCAACTGCCAAACTTAGCTCTCTAAAACATAATCATGATATTTTGGTACTTTATGGAGGTTTCTACTTTCCTTTAAATTTCTCATTTCTTTTTAGCCAAATGCCCATCTCTCCCACAGTAATATTTTTCTTTTACATCCATATAAATTCTTTCTAATTTCCATTGTCAGACCTATTAATTCCTGCTGAGCTGTTTCAGTGTCTTGAGCTTATTAAATCAGCAATTTATACTATTGAGATCACTGTTTGTTGTTCTTGTTGTTTTTTAAATTGTATTGTCAAATTAGAGATTGGAGCTTTACTTACAGAGCAGACAGTATCATTCTTTTCTTTAAGGACAATATTGATTTCCATTAAAGCAAACAGAAAATACTTTTTTTAGTGCAAAGTGTTAGAATTCACTAAAAAGGTTAAAATTGAAGTGAGTAATCTTTGGCACATAATATGCAATTGTTAATTTTAGCTCTGTGCGTAGGAGCTGTTATGACTTGAACAGCCGGCTCTAGCCTTCATTAGAGAAGAAGCACACAGTTTTTGAGACAGGTGGAGCTGGATCAAGCTGTGAAAGTGATTTGCTTGAAGCTGGTCATTAGTGTTAGAAATCTTGTCTCTTTATTTTATCTTTTAATCTTACTATGATTATAACTATTATTATTGGTATTTACTTTTTGTCTTTTTTTCCCTCCCTGCCAGGTTGATGACAGTGATCTGTCAAATTCTATAAAGGAACAGCATGGAAACTGGCATCCTGAACTGTTAATGGGGTCATGGGATTCACATTGTCACTGATCACTTGTTTGGATTTAACCTGTGAGGAGCAACAGAAACTGATAGAAAGGTATCAAGAGTTATTACAGCACTGAAGGTAAATGATATCTTCGTTACCTACCTAATGGCAGTAGATTTTGTCTATGTGTGCACTTGTACCAATACAGTATCCACGCTGGATTTTGCATGTATATAATTGCTGGAATCGATACCAAATAATAAGATTAATAGAATTCATGCTAGTTATATTTAAAATGGTTAGAAAGTATGTATTCATTTACAGATATAAATGTTTACCAGTTAAAAAGAGAGATTATTCCCCCCCCCAATTTTAGAATCTGTGCTAATAAAAATGACTACTTGTTGATTGTTAGGAATTTACACTTTAAATCATTGCTGCTTTGCCCCACTGTTCATACATAAAGAAATACAGACTGTGTAAGCTTAAAAGGAAGATTGTTCTTAGTCCTCAGTTCCTTTACAAAATCATGCTCAGTTTTCTGAATTTCTGACCACTCAGTGTACTTTGTATTTTCTTTTGAAATAAACAAAAAACAAAGATTGGAGGCATCTCTTCAGTATGAATCGCTATCTATAAAAGAAACATAGTGAAGTTTATATCTATCAACTAATCATCATTACATTGGGAGTAGGGCAAATAGTAAAATCTGTCTTTCTCTGGTATACTTTTTCCTCCTCAAGATTTTTTCTTTTTAAAAAAGTGGGTGGGAAGAACAAAAAGTACTAAATTATTCATGAGACACATTTGACAACCAATCAGTATGGAGGTGTCAGAGTGGTATTTTATGGATATTTTTAATTTTGAAAAGCTATTCTGAGTTTCTGTACAAATGACAATTGTGAAATGAGAGCAAAGCCTTGCTTTTAAGATCTTGATCAGAGCCATCTGCCAAGAGTTTCTGGGAAGATGTTCACAGTATTGGAGAATGAGATGGGGTTTGGAAAAGGCTTTTGAATTTTATAGTGGAGCTGTCAGTTTGATGCCTAGCAATGAAGACTATGAGAGCATTAGTGCCAAGTGGAGAATTATTGTTTATATCGAATCATTATTTCTTCAAGGTTTTTTCCCCCTTTCTTACATATGTGTGCACGTGGGGATGACTGAGTGGTAGGTGTGTGTTAATTCCTTTTCTTTTTAAAAAGAGACGGAGGTTCTAGTAGAAAAAATGTATATTTGATGCCCCACCAAATTTAAGAGCATGATTAAAGGTTACCATTAATTTGTTGCAATGTCTTCCTGGTAAAATAATTTCATGGTAAAATAATTCTTATGCATAATTCTTTTACAACTACTGGGCGGAAGGTGAAGGAAGAGAAGTAGCAGCATCTTCATTTTTCTATTCTCTACTATGATTACTTGAATTAATCTAAGCTACTAGTTTGTTTTTATAGTCTTTAGACTTCACCTAGAATTCTTTAATCCGTTACTGTCTGAATTGTACTGAATTCTGTTGGGTTATATTAAAAATAGGAATAAAATGATATAAATGTTTACCTATATTTTGTTCGTTTATGTCTTGACATTTTAGGTCATCACAACTTATTCTTTTAATTTCTGAGAATGTCTGAGCAAGGTAAACTAGAAGAAGCTGGAAATGAGCTAGACTCAGCTCTCTCCCAACCAGAGAATTGTATTCTTAATAAAACAGAAGTAGATGAAAAAGAGGAAAATGGAAAATCAGATCAGGTAATAAGAAGTGGCATATTTTCTAATAAAGCTGTCTTCCTTTTCTCATTTTTAATTTTATTAGATGTTATATTCTATTAAAATTGTAGGCACTCTTTGTCCATTTTCAAATGTTAGTATGCGGTGCATGCTTCTGGAAGATTTGCTAATATTCGCTAACATATTCAGATGGAAATAGGATGAAAATGGAGGGAGAAACTCTCTTTAATCTAGACCTTTGTAAAAAAAAATTACAAACACATAGAAATGGAAACCATCATGGCTTGTTAGCACCAGTGACTGAGATTAAGGCAGATTATTTGACAGTTACCACATGAAGTGCTATTATTTTTGTTATGCATATTTTCTACTAATAGTTTTGCATATTTTGTCACTTGCTTTTCACAGAAACGAGGTGTTAACCAGAACCAGCAGAAAAAGAGATTCAAGGTAGAGTTTTTGTGTGCTTTTTCAGAATTGTGATAAATTGGCTTGGGATGAAAATTTGCATCATATGGCTGCTGATGAAAGTAAATAACTTTTATTTAATTCATGGCTGCAGCTATTAATTTTTTAAAAAAAATTCTGCCTCAGTTCAGTTTGCTGCTCTTTTAATGCATTGGTTTGTGTGTTTCTGCTATTTAAGAAAGAAAATACATTTTTTCTTCCTACTCTTGGCAAGCCTCATGTCTGCAGACGTCTAGTTTCCAGAGATGGAAAGAGACGATTAAACAATACTTTCTTGTTTTAAGGATTGGAACATTTCATTTTACCCATCTAAAAATATAAATTAATTTGTTGCAGTAAAATATAATGGTTCTGAAGATCCAAATTTTTGGTGAAAGTTTGCACTGAATTACCTTTTTTTAATCAAGTTTTTCAAAAGTACTGATTTATTTTCAGATATTCTAATATCAATTACCCATCCATTATTCTTAGGGCAACTGAGCAATGTATTCCTGCATGCCAGTGTATCACTTTTAAGTTTTTACTAATAAGTCTCATCTTATTTATTAGATACATTATGCATACATGTACACACACAAACATGCACATACATGCTATTACATTATTTGTTCAGAAATTATTTTACTTCTCTGTTTCAGTCAGGAGGGAAGGGGAAACTGGTACGAAGCCTTGCTGTATGTGAAGAATCATCTCCTCGTCTGGAATCGGACACTGACAATCAGGTATCTAAAATAGTTTCCTAAGCTGCATGGATAACTTTCCTTTTCCTGTGCATGATAACAGTGTATATTTGTAAAAGAAATTCTTAATTTTGGGAAATCAAAATGGCTTTTCACACAAGCGTACTTTATTTTTAACGTTTTTTTAGTGTATTTCTTTGATATACATGAGTAGCTCAACAGTATATCACAGGGTGTTATTTGCTCTCTTTTTTTCCAGAGCCCCTGAAAATTTCAACAAATGGAAAGGAATTCAAAAGAATTCAGATTAATTATTTTTTTAAAAAAAAATCAAACAAAAAGTTAGAATTGTTATTTTCTCTAAGGCTATCTCTTTTAAGGATACACCAGATATAGTATTGAATCACTCTGGCTTCTAAGTCATACAAAATCTTCGTATTGTTTCCCATGAACTAATTTATAGTTACAACTCAATTTTTGACCCTCTAAGTGATAGTTATCTAGAAACAAGTGCACTGTATTCCACATGGTTTATTTTTCTGATTCCTGGATCCAATCTTCCAGTATTGCAAAATATGTATTTTATGAGTCTGTATTAATATTGTATGAATCAAGTATAATTTTTAAAATATATTTCAGAATCTTGTCAAGCTTACATTTCCATTTGCTTAAAAACACAAATTTAACAAGAACAGAAACCAAAAAAAGTTATTTCTTACTTGAAAGAAAGTTATTTTTTTCAACCTTTTTTTACTTGAAGATTCAGATATTATTTGAAGAATGAGATCAGCCCTAGAGAGGGAGAGGAGATAGAAAATGAATGCTGAACTTCTGTTAGCACAAAAAACAAATCACAGTTAAGTGTACTTTCTAGAAGTTTCCTCTATTAACTTGAAATGACTTAAATTCAGCTCTCCTCTTTGGACTTTTCCCTGGAGAGGTTTTTTTCTTTGTTTGTTTGTTTGTTCGTTTGTTTTTTGAATGACCAAAAAACTCACGATCCCATATCTTACTAAGCTGTGGGGATTTTATACATTCTCTTGCTGCTCTACAATGACATTTATGCAGTATAATAATCATTCGATTCTTTTATCAATTGTGGTTAGTTATTTTGAAAAGCAATTCTGATATTTGGCTCAACTTGCACTGTTGATGCAATCAACAATAGAAATGTATGGCTTTCGTTCTGCATTTTATTTGTGTTTTCTATCATTTCAAATGGAATCTGAAAGGAGAAATATATAAATATATCAGATTGTATTAAATGTTGCATGATAGTTTCTGATGTACTCTCTACAAATGAAAAAAGAATGTTATATTCTATAGGGACTAGCAAATTTGGAGGCAAATATCTCTTCTATATTGCCCCAATGCCATTTCTTATGGTCCCTACCACTGTTTGATTCACCATCACACCATAAAGTTGAGGATGCAAGAATTAAATATTCTCTACTACCAAAGCCTGTTTATTGAGAATGGATTGGCTTCATATATAAATTAGTTAACAAGTGTACTTGGTTTAAAGGCTGATGACCTTTGCACTAGGAAAGCTAGACCTGTGCTCTCTTCTTTTAATTGGCTGAAGGAAACTGGAAGAGTTATATCAATGGAAATGGATTATTTTTAAAGTTAAGTTGGATTTTTCTTTATTAGTTCATCTAAACTGTTTACAAAGCACAGAGTCTAAATTATCAGAGAATGTATGGTACATTGCCAGAACTATAGAGTATGGATTGTACTACAAACCTGATGTTTGTATTATATTTGAAAATTTGCCTTGATTTTCCTGTGTAGGAAAAATCTTGTTTACCTGTATTACTTGATCCTAAAAGTTTACCTGATCTCACATTCTGTCCTTACTTTAAAAGAAATGTTGCCTCTAATGTTGTTATATTGGTTTATTAGTGTATTACTGCAAATTCAACATCTCGTGTTCGCTACACTTATCTTGTATGAATGTACTTATCAACGTTGTAATTTTACTATTGAAAAAAGTCAATAAAATACAAATATAAGAAACAAACACCAGATTTTTTTCACGACTCTGCAGCATTCCTGTGTGTTTATTTCTAATGCAAAGAATATATAGAAATGTTATGTTATATGTATGGCATTGAATATATGCAGTACAGTATGCTTATATGTCTGTTTTAGACTGTTTGTAAAGTCTGTCTTTTTTCCATATTTTGTAAAACAGCAAGTGCACTTTAGCAATCACTTTGACTTTGGCATAAAGGACTGAATATTTCAAAGCCAATTAAAACTTTTTCCATTAAGTGCTTTCAGTGAGACAGCCCACAGCCATGCACTGGATTGTCTTCATAGGCAGTAAAAGCATTCAGTTAACAGCCTTTTCCTCCGACATGCATAATATAAAAATATTTTCAAAGGGTAAAAACATTGAGCATAGTTTAAATTTGTAGGTATTTGTAAAAATGATTAGACCGTCTCATCAGTTAATTTACTTATCAAAAAGCACATTTGGGTTAAAATTAGTATATCTTCAAGTAAGTCTTCAAACATTGCTAATATGAATAAAATTAGCACAGAGCTTCTGTGACACTGCTCAAACGTACATGTAACTGGAAGCATGCTAAATGTTTGAGAAACATTTAGGATCATTGCAGATATTCATGTTATATTTTAATTTACATTTTAATTAATAAAATTAGGCATAATTCAGATTTTTTCCATTTATCTATCATTGGTTTTAGATGTAAAATAGGTATTTTTCCTGAAAGAACACATTAATAATTTCTGGTATAATATGAAATTAACTACTACATTTGAATACTGTCAAGTTCTAGTTGTTAAGTTCCTAAATTAAGTACACTTTATTGAAAACAAGTCCCACTGTATCTTAAGGGAAACTTAGTACTGTCTATGTCTTCAATCAATTTGCACTGAGATGAATTCTGCTGATTTCAGTGGAATTTGAATATTAAGAATTTCATACTTAATATTTCACAAATAGCTCCTTATTACTTTATGCTTTTGTTTGACACTTTATTTAAAATGGTTCTCATTGAAGCCATTGGGATATACTGCAAGCAAATTAGGAATTATATGTTAATCTTTTCAGGACTAAATTCTGATCCTCAGTGATATTACCTAAAATATATATACCAACCAAAAATTATCCCTAAGAATACATTATCCTTTTCTTAAGATTAAGTGCACCAAATATTGTTTGGCTCCAGCTTTTCTAAGCATGCACTCTGTTATGCATTTTGGAAGCCATGCCAATTTTCCTGAATCTGGCCCTAAATTATTATATTTTTTTCAACAGGAATCAATACAACTACAGCTTTCAAGTTTCCCCAGCCTACGAGAAGAGGATAAATCTAGTAAAGATGACTCTGAGAAAGAAAAAGAGAAGGATAAAAACAAAGAAAAAGATAGAAACAGTGAAAAACCCAAGATAAGAAAGTTATCAAAAGGTGAACAAAAGTATTTAAGTCATTATTTAGTCATTTATTATAGTCACATGAAGACATTTTGAATGTCTGTATTTGCTTCTGTCTGTATTTGAACTAGTTTGTACTTTTTTATATTCTGTATTTGTTTGTGAGATTGTGATGTATGTATTTGTTTATATATTATTTGTAGAATACATATACGATTGATATATAACCAATGTGATATACAAACCAAACTCTCTTTTACAACTCTTAAAACGTGGCTGGGCTGAAATATGTGCTGAAAGTATACATTAAGCTTTCAAAGCCATAATAATTCTGACAATATGTACACCCATATAAAGAGACTTAATTAATTATGTAAAGGAGGAAGAACAACTGTTCTGCTCTAGGGAATACACTCATTTTCCCAAAAGGTTTTAGAGATCAGCCATGATAGACGTCAGCTTTTGCATTCTGCCCCCTTCACTTTCTCACGATAGAGAGAAAATAATTGTATTGCAGCATCAAAAGACTGAAACTTGAAAGCACATTTAATATTTTTCATAAAAATGATATGCAAATGACTCAGTTGTGCTAGCTATAGTATGATAGAAAATGTCATTCGTAACTCAGTGCATTATATATCCTATCTACGTATTTTCAACCTGATATTGAAATCCATAAGTAGTATTTATAATTAGGAGAGAAGCGGAAGCAGGGGAGGGGAGGGGAGGGGAGGGAGTGGGGTGAAGGAAGAGTCCCTATAAGGTCTTACTTCTCTATTATACCTGCAGATTTCTGGATCTATGCACACAAACTGAGTTGCTGCTCAGAGACGCCCTGTCCTTGCAGACTTTTCTACCCATGGTTGAATATGCTCCAGCATAGAAACCTATTGCTGCAATAATAGTTTACTGTATATGGATTGTCCCTCATTTAACAGAGGCATTGCCACTTTTTTCTTGAGAATTTATTTCTTGACTTTGGACTTTATTCATAGATAATACACAGCTTAATTATAAATAATTATGAAAAATATCACATATATAAAATGCAAAAATGACGTAGGGGTAGCCATCTAAAAGATAATCTAATTACAATAAACCTGATTGGTTGTGATACACAGGAGTGGCTTCTTTTTATGCATGCAGGAAAAGACTTTCTCCTGTGTAAGTCCCAAATTTTTGGAGTATCCTCCATTCAGAGCTTCCCACCCTCTCAGCTAAAATGTGCTGCAGTTAAAAGGGAATTTGTTAAAACACAGCTCTTTCAGTTGCCCTTATAAATTATCCTTAATATTTTACTGCACATTCGGTTTTTTAAAAAATTATGTTTATAATATTTTCATTTTGTATGATGTTATTGGTAGTTTTAATTCCACTACCTTGATGGCTTTCAGCAGAAAAGTGCCATAGAAATTATTAGTAAATAAGATTATCTATTTGAAATATCCAGTCTTGACAAATGATGGTAATAGGCTTCCTGTATGAAGTTTTAATTTCAATCTAGCACTGATGTGCTGACAGTCCAATCTAAATAAATGCACTGAAGATCTCTACACTAGTGATTATACTGTAACTGATTCAGAGTCTATATGCATTTTTGTCATCTACTGCACATTTGTGCACCTTATTGCCTTCTGGGGTATTATAGCTTTGGGTACTTACTGGTACCCAAACTTTTTTCTTTCATGACAACTAGGTCTGGAATACAAGCTACTGTACCTACGTAACTCTTTTAACCTAATGTTTATAAGCTACATTCTAGAGTCCTTTATTTAGATGATTCCAGGAAAAGAAGATCAATCTATTTGATTGACAGAATCAAAGTTCTCTATCATCCATTAGTATTTATAAATATATATAACCAACCCTACCTTAAAATATACACGAGTCTTATTTTATTTTAAGACATATTCATTGTTCGCCATGTCTCTAGATACTCTACTTTTGTTGAAATTCTGTAGCTATTCTTGATGTAATATATCTTTGATCCAATCAGGTAAACACGGTCAAAGGCACCAAATGTGCATGTACATGAATGCGTGCATAAGTACCACGCATACACAGCATCGGTACTGACAAAAAGCTAGGATTCTAGTTTAACTGTAAGTGAGCCATGTGCTCGTGCCCATGACTGTCAATCATACGTGGTTCTGCTTATCAGCAGGAGTGAGTAAACAAACCACAGAAATTTCTTCCATGATTTATTTGTTGAAGCAGCCAAACCAACAGCGTTGTCTTCTTTTTCTAACAAGATGGAATCATGCTATATAGCTAGCTTCGGGGGAGGTGAGTAGAGATTTGACTGTCCAGTGAACAAATCATGGAAAGAGCGTTCATGGTTTGTTTCTCCATCCCCAGTCAGGAATAATTCAATAGTGTATGTGTACAAGCAGTTTTGGAATAATGTGATATGCAAACATGACCAAATCCCAAGCTAGTTTTGTTTGCCATTCTATCTTCCATTTTTGCTTGACTCATCCCTGCTTCTTACATTTGCTCAAGCAAATGCAGATATGTCCAAATTCAAGATATGCCTATTACTTAACTCACACATTTTCAGTTTGTCGGTTACACTTTTTTAAAAGCATAGCACTTTATATTAATATTCAGTTGTGTTTGGTGCTTATAGTTAAATGGATACACTTCCCCTGTTCCTTTAGAATAATCATCTTAATGCAAGTCACAACCTGCATGAATCAGGCACTTCAGAAGACAGCTGGAGAAGAAGAAACTTTATTCCATACAATGGCTATGATTATTTTCACTTTTTAAAAATGAAACTATTAGTAATGTATGTTTTTTCAGACTGCAGCCAAGAATATACAGACTCAACAGGCATAGATTTGCATGAATTTCTGGTTAACACATTAAAGAATAATCCCCGGTAAGTCTGTTTCTCCCTCCCTCTTTTGCATCGCTTATGATCTTAGCATTTGGGAGCTATAGAGCATTTCTTTCTAGAAAATGTATTCATGGTATGGGAAATAATGCCCATGATTATGTTAAAATTGTTTTAGCAAGCCTTCCTCCAAAAGTATGTACTATAAAGCCTTGTAACTTGCTTTTATCAAAATTTGGCCATTCTTGTGCATACATGCATAAACACGTGCATGCACAGACACACAGCTTCTGTAGCATTCCAAAACAGCATCTAAAAACAAAAGTAGCTCAACAATATGCAATGCTTGTCAAATATAGCTAGCTGTGAGAGTTGTTTCTCACACTCATAGAAGAATTAGCTATTAGCTAGAATCTGCCGGTCATAAAAGAGAATGCCATCCTGTCCCTTACATAGAAAGAGCAGGAGACAATGAATAAGAGTTTTGCCACCTTAGTTGCCTATATATGTGTATCATTTCAAACAAGGCTATGTACTAGAATCATGAAGGGTTCAGTCCAAATAACTGAAAAAAATTAGAAAATGCCTTTCCATGGGAAAGTTAGCATAAAATTTATAGCAATGTAATTCTACATCATTTCAGGAATTATGTTAGAATATGAATAAAATCATATAAGCAATATCTAGGTTTAACCTATAAATTTTGGTGGGCAATAAAGCTTTGGGGAAAGTCTTATGCAAAATTTTAGAGGAGTAGAAATAACCTCCCCAAATTTGGAGTCATTTCTCCAATGCAACACTTTTCTCCTAAGTGAGAAACATATTTCTGAATGAAATAGGTCTTGTTAGTGGAAGAGTGATCTTGGAATCGTATACTATTTTTCATTGGATGTATAAGGCTGCCAAATCCAAAGACTCAAAGAAGCTAACATAATATAAACATCATTTAAAAAATAAATAGAAAAAGGAAATACACAGATACACACATGAGGGAAAAGAATACAAATAAGTTCCACTACCCATCATCCATCAGACAGGGTCACAAATCAACCTGGCCTTTTGGCTGTTTGAAAAGCCAGTTTTTTAGATCTTTTCTGAAGGAAGGCATGCTCAGGGCCAAGTGAATCTTCAGAGAGAGAGTATTGCTGTCATTAAACAGGTCAGGGCTAACCAGTTGAGTAGCAACTTTCCCATTGGGAAGGCAGGTCAGGGCTAACCAGTTGAGTAGCAACTTTCCCATTGGATCTCAAACCCCAACTGTTGCCCAAATTCCCATAAAAGAACTTCATAGAACAATGTTCACTATTTTTATTCTTATCTGTTCATGACAGTGAAGCTTCTGACATTTATTGACTGAGGTGATAAAGAACATTCATGAATATTACAGTTGTCTTGGATCCAAGCTGCCAAAATATTTTTGAGCCTGGTTTCTGCAGTGAAGGATGTCAGTTTGGCTGGAATGAACATTTCTGACAACTGGAGACTGAATTTGTGGGAGTGGACTGGAAGCAATATCTTTATTGCCAAAATCCCAAAACCCAGATTTTGTGTGTTGTGATTGTTGACACTTGAGCATAAACATGGTGGACTTAATTGTGGAAGACAGTCTCAAAACCAACAACAACAACCCTCTTCCCTGCCTAAGGGATATGTCAGTTTTTATAGCTATACTGAAATCAGAGGGTTGATAGAAATCATAATTATTAAAAAGTTTAGTGCCTTGTTAAACACTCTGAATTTTTTGAAATACAAAGATGATGGAATATGCACTGCTATCTCTGTAAAATACCTCAGTTACAAAAATATATCTATATTCTTATTTCCAATCTATCGTAAGAACACTAAGCCTGAATTCCTTTCTTTGGATGGGAAATCAAATGACTCCTATTCTTTCATTAGGAGATGAACTGAAACATATTTATGCTACACATAAATAGAACCCAGACCTTGCATTTCTTTGAGAGGGACAGTGATGTAGCATCAGAAATATTTCAAATGTTGCTGCCTGTTTTTTCTCCCTCAAACTTCAGTTGTTTGAAATATTTTTTTCTTTTATTAACAGGGATAGAATAATATTGTTAAAAATGGAGCAGGAAATCATTGATTTTATTAGTGATGACAGGTAAGTTGGTTTCTTGTTTCATGACATCTTTTGCTTGAATTATGTTAGAAATATATTCTCAAAGCAATTCTGTCAGAATGTCAGTATCAATATTAGTTCATCAGTAAAAGGAATGTTACAAATACCTTATATATTCCTTAATTGCTTTAGATTGGCTTTATTACAAGGATCCCTCATCTCTCTCTACTTTCACTAACAGATATAGGAAGTAATTCCTTATATTTTATTTGGCTTTAATTTTCCCGTTTAATCACTGAAGGATCCAGGGCCAGTGCCCCTGCCTACCTAACTAGCTACCTACCTACCAAGGGTAGTTGTGGTGGTATTGGGACAACCACATTTACACTTCATTAAGTGCTTTGGAGGCATGGCATGATAAATTATATCAAAAACAAATAAGCATTGTCAATTTGTATGGGGTTGCCATTAATTTCAAAGGTCAAATTTCCAGATCGGTTCAAAATATAATAAAAAATTCTGTCACTCATTTTGGTGCCTCACCAACTTTACAATATCCCTTTTTTGCCTAAATTACACAAACTAGAATAAAATAAGAGAATTTTGGAATGATTGGAAAAGAAGTTGAAATAAATGAACAAAAGTAGCAAAATCAGTAACAAGTCCATCTCTGGCATTAGAGAATTCAGCATGAATTGTGTGATTTTAAGAATGTTTAAAAAGTGGACTGCTGTTGTTCCATCATGTCAGAGGCTGCATCATATTGAGCCCTTTGACGTTTTGTTCCAGTAATCATTATAAAAAGTTCCCCCAGATGTCGTCCTATCAGCGAATGCTGGTGCACAGAGTGGCTGCTTACTTTGGCATGGATCACAACGTGGATCAGACTGGGAAATCTGTCATTATCAACAAGACCAGCAACATGCGAATGTAAGTGCTGCCTCTCTTTCTTTTCTGCTCCCCTTTCCTAAGAATCCTTCTGCATTTCATTCTTTATATCCAGGTGTTTTCTTTGTCCTTTCATTTTGTTTCTTCTATATTGAGTAATTTATTTTTTCACATTCATTCTCACTTGGATAATCCTTGTGTCTGTCTTTGGAAGAACACTGAAAACGGGAAATGCCTTGAAGCAAATCAGTGGATAAGAAAGCTATCCTGTATTATGCCTCTACAATGAAAACTTATTTTCTTATTATCACTATAATGTTTTTAGAGGAGCAAATATGATTTGTACCTGAAGTAGTACAAGCTATGATGGGTAATGGTACATTTAATGAATAAGTTTTAAAACAATATGGCATTTCCAACCCATTCCACCCGCATTTATATTTTTTTACAGATCTTTTCTTTTCAACATTGGATGCTTTACTGGTATAAACCCTTTTTTCCATCTGGGTTACTACTACTCCTCAGTTTTTAGCTATACCTGAATTAATCCACTTTGCATAGTAAATAAATTTAAGGCATCTGATTATCTAGAAAACAGACATCACATAATATAAGAGTTTCTTTGGTCTCATAAAATAGGCAAGACTGAATGATATATATCTTGCTTTGTATATCTCAAAACACTAAAGACACATATGAATAAAAATAGCTGGGCAAATATTAAAGACCTAATATTAAAAAATGGAAAATCTCTGCCCTGTGGAGAACACTGGGAGAGTTCTCTGGGTAGTTTTTAATCCAAGATCTGCCTTCTTTCTCAGGAGAGGAAAGAATTTTTTAAAAAACTCAAATAATGTCATTGTTCCAATGAGGCTTCTAAAAAGGTTCCTGTTGGAGCAAGAAGAATGTTTTTAAATCCTAATTGCAGTGTGGTGTGGCATATCTAAGTATGGGGGATATGTGTGAGTGCAAGTAAATGAGACTTGTGAACCGAGATAGCTATGTGAAAGGGATATATGAAAAAGGGTAGTTCCTTTAAAGCATGCCCACAGTGAAATTAAGCCACCAATTTCTACCACCCAGCTCTTGATCTACTTGGCTCAGGCTAATTTGTTCCTTAGGGAAAAATAATTTGCACATCTCTAGTAATGTCTGATTTCTAATTGTGAAATTTCAGATTATGTGCCACTTCTGCAAGACTGATGTGCAGAGTTTTTCAGTGATCGTTTTGGGCATAGATTGTTGTTTATTCGTTCAGTCGTTTCCGACTCTTCGTGACTTCATGGACCAGCCCACGCCAGAGCTTCCTGTCGGCCGTCACCATCCCCAGCTCCCCCATGGTTGAGTCCGTCACCTCCAGAATACCATCCATCCATCTTGCCCTTGGTCGGCCCCTCTTCCTTTTGCCTTCCACTTTCCCTAGCATCAGCTTCTTCTCCAGGGTATCCTGTCTTCTCATTATGTGGCCAAAGTACTTCAGTTTTGCCTTTATTGGGCATAGATACAGCTCTCTTATTAGCCTTTTGTTTTTCCTCTTTATACTTGTTATTTTTCTTCTTCTTTCTGCCACTCTGATCTAAGCACACTCCTTATTGCTCAAGCAATCAGTTACCATTTTCCCCCTTAAAATGTAAAAATATTCTGTGAAATCAACAAAGCAGTCCTGCATGTATGGATACTTTAGCAGTGTATATACATTTCATTTTGTATGTCATTCCAAGAAAAGACACATTTGATTTAAAGAGTTGCTGACGGGTACAATGTCCACATCAACTTTTTACCTTTGAATCTCTAGTAGGTAATTTTTAAATCCATAAATATTAGACTTATTAGCTAGAGTGAATACATTTTGTAAATATATTACAACCCCAGAAATTTTTTTGCCATTCTCATTGCTAAAATCCCACAGTGTAATCAGTTTCTTAATTAACTTTATAGAGATTCCAACTGTATGACTGTGGGGGATTCACTGCTCAAAATTAAGCTGACAACAAACATGGTAATAAGTAACCTAACATGCTGAACTCCCAGGAGTTTTTGCCATGTGGATTTCTGTATAACACAAATACACAAAATTAGCTCATGCTGGAAAATTCCTATCTTGTGGATATATTATGAAACAAGTATATTGATACAAGAGCTTAAGTAATGGTAAGGATGTATCTTTTCCAAAATTGTATTCCATGCACTCTAAGCAGGATGAGGAAAGAACAGTTGTTGATGCATATTTTGGCAAAAGGAAAAGGGAAGGACCTACCATTTAATTATTTATGAATGCAACAGTAACAACTTTTGTGGTCACAGTTCTTTGTACGTGTCTTGGTTATATAAATGTTTTTTTGTTCTTCATTGTTTCATATCTTAGGCTCTATAAAAATGTCAAAGATGATGAAACAAGACCAATAACCACCCAGGGTCCCTCCTTGTGAGGGAGATGGGCGGGATATAAATGTGATAAATAAATAAATAAATAAAATAAAATAAGTTTTTCCCTGAAATGTTTTATAGTGCTTTTTCACTCCCCAAAGTGACACCAAGGACAAAATGTAGGCAAAATGAACCATATATAATGATTCTATTATTAATTTTTTTCTATTATTAACTTTTTTACTGTAATATAATCTCTAAACTAATCTGTTTGAAATTGAGCTAGTCATGGATTTTAGAACTGAAATATTGTAATAAACTATTATAAAGTGTTAATTAAAATCATTACTGTCTTTGTTAATCACCATAGGCTCAAAACTCAAATTATAATCTTGCCATAAATAAAATTAAAACAATTAATCTCTATTTCTATCTTTATAAGTGGAAAACTACAAAAGGAAATACAGTATCTTAGAACATGGTATTGGAAACTTACTCAACTTAGTAAACTATCCCAGGCATAGCACTTGGAGCACTTATTTGGATTTAGCAGCATCCAAACCATTGGGATATCAGTGCTTTTTCTGTTGTATGATCACAAAATCAGTATTTATTTCTCTGACTGAAAGTATCTGCTTTCTCTCAAAATCCCATTCATGTTGTTATGGAGCTCTAGGGTTCTGTAGAATACAGTTTGAAAATCCTAAATCTGAAGGAGAAACTCTTACCATAGAACATTCCAGTAAACTTTTTTAAAAATATGCATTTAAATAACAACTATATATGCAAATCTATAGTAGTCTTCCTTGCCAATATTTAGTTTTCTATGTGCAGGGATTTTTTATTCTATATGAAGAACAATTCATTGAAGAAATCTCCACCTATGATCAGAATTAGTATACTTAATTTTCTTAGGAAGAATCAGACATTGTGTTATCTCACTGGAACTATAATTAATGTTAGAAATGATTAGTATTATCCTCAGCTGTAGAAAATATTTGTGGGTTAAGGTACAGTTTAAATATTGTAGATATTTATCCAGTATAAGGAAATATTGATTTCTACAAAACTTTTGAACACACTGTTCTGTATTGGTGGTGTGTGTTGTTGTTGTTGTTGTTGTTGTTGTTAAATCTATGTCCTGCCTTTATTTTATCTTACTGACTGATAGCTAGGCCACTGACCTGTGGTATCCCATAGGGCTGCATCAAGTACCTTATACTTGCAATATCTACATGAAACCATTAGAGAAGTCACCTAGAGTATTTGAATGGGCTATCATTAATATGCTGATGAGACCTATTTCTGTTATCCATACTGCTCATTTCAGTAATACAATTGGTACCCTTGAAGTTTAATAGCAGATTATTCAAGAAAGAACAAACAGAAATTTATCCAGACAAAATGGAAGTGCTGTTGGTAAATAGGAAATTGGGGATTCAGAAATTGTCAGCCCAACAAAGTAGACCAGGCTAAGAAAGGCCCTCTCATATGGCTGTGGCCCTGGTCACAGCTCTTTCTCCTGTCCTTCAGGCCATTCCCTTTGCCCTCTATAGAAATTGAGGTTCATTGAAAGAACAGGTTCACACTGATGGATTTGCAGGTGGCACATCTGGGAGGAGCCCCTTTGCACAATTGCCAGTAGTGCAGCAGCTGCATCTATTAGATTTGCCTGTTTCTTGATTACATCGTTCTTTGTTTGCTGCAGTGTGCTCTATATCACCTTGAAAAGGGTTGAGATGTTAGAGTTGGTCCAAATGCCATAGCTACGTTGCTAGGTAGGGGGAATCATATGATGCCTGTACTGGGAGTTCTGCACTGATTGTCAGCTGCTGCCCAGGCAGAAATTAAGGTGTTGATATTGACCCTTAAAAATATCTGGGTCTCTTAAATAGTCCCTCACTATCTAAGGGATCAGCTCTCTAATTACAAATCTATCCAGTTGTTAACATCAGCAGGAGAAGCCATTTTAAAGATGCCACCACAATCACAAGTGCATCTTATTAGCATATGGGAGAGGCCATCTACTGCTCTGTTTCCAAGCCATTGAACACACTTGCCTTAGGAGTTGTGTTTGGTTCCCATTTTCTCAGCATTTAGGAAATGTGTAAAGAGTATGTTTTCACCAGACATAGTTCCATGACTTTAAATACTTTTATCACTGATTTTGATTTTTAATTTTTATATTATTTTTGTTTTAAAATTTTGTAGGCCACGTTGAGTAAGCAAAAACATGGAATATCAATCACATTAAATAACACAAAGTTAACCTAGTTGTATAAGGAATGTATGAATATTTTTATTACAGTCACTGACCAGAATTGCAAACAAAAATACATTAAAAATAAAATTAAAGTAAAAACAAAACAAGATAAAATAGTAGAATTGGTGGTGGGTTTGTCAGTGAATAATCAAAGTCTGGCTAATTTTGCAGGCAGTATAACAAAATTATCTGCATTCAAGGAGACTGAATCATACTGATCTGATAACAACAACCGTACATAAAAAAGATCAGAATTTCCCGGGTGTTTTACCAGGGAAGGAGTTATAAGGCAGGTCCCTGAGTCCTTGTAGAGGGTACAGTATAGCAGGACATGAGCTGTAGTTTCATCAGCCCCTTGTCAACAGGGGCACAGCTCATAGGGGACTTTTTTGTATCAGCTCTCCAAAACTGCTGTGGGGAAAGCATTGAAGTGTGCTAAAGTTAGTGGTAGTTGTATAACTTTAAATTGTATCAGGTAAGGAAATGAGTGTAAAGTCTTTGTACTATTTTAGCAGAGTGAATTCTGACTGGAAGTGTGTGTGTGTATGTGCGTGTGTGTGTATGTATATAAATCTAGAATGATAAATAATGTAATTATTACTGCAGCAGGATCTGACATTGTTTGAACACAAACATACTCACTCACTCACTCACTCACTCACTCTCTGCAAATGTTTTTCCCTAATACAACATAGCATCTTCTTGGGCATTTTCCTTACCCCTTTCCACAAATCAGAAAATTCTTCTTCCTCTTCCTGATCACTGTGAATTTACACCATTGCCATTATTCACATTGTTATCTTTAAAAATAATGCAATTGCTATGCAACATCCAGACCTGTATGCCATCCAGTTTATGTCCCCAGAAACTTACCCAGAAAATAATATGTATCAAAAGCCTATTTGTTAACTGAGATATCAGAATGGAAGAATTAATTAATTGTAGAGTGGGCATGTCAGAGAACATAAGTGCTCCATAAATATGGCCATAGCATCTTTATTAAAGCATGTTGAAATAGACTTAAGACTGGATGCAAGTCAAAATAAACAGTAGAAGGTAGGCAAGCCATCAGGCATTTAACAGTTTTTATGGATATGTCTATGAAATAGCAAAATAAGTCATTTTATCAGTAGATTACTCCTACTGATGTGCTGTGGGAAAGACTAAAGGAGACCTGGGTTTAGTAGAATTGTATTGCTCAGTATGCTTCACTTTTGACTGAACAATTTCAGTCAATCCATATTTTTAAAATAACTTAATTTGCATTCCCTAGTCTAGTATATGATTGGAACATATTTCTAATGTGGTTGTCTCTAGCTTTTTATTGTTATTTGTTAATAAATACATTCGGAAATACACATTACAGAGGAAAATGCAAGTAATTCACTATGCAATTTTTCAAAATTTGCAGAAAACCTGTTGGATCAGAGTTATAAATGCAAAAAATTGTGGCCTACAAAATTAAGTATTCATGTGAGCCATGTATAGTCCAAACGTTTTGCCTCTTGTAGGTTACCCTATATGATTAGTAAACTGTATGGGTCTTACAGGAATTTCTAAATGGATATGGAGGCATCTTTTAGTCTATCCAACCCAATAGAATGTTGGTGTGAAATTGTATAAAGTGCTCAGGATTCTGCCTGTCCATCAGTCCATCAGTAGGATTACTCTCCAAAAAACAGAATGGAATGGAATGACATTTTGTGCAGGGAGAAATTTCACTGAAATAAATGTTAAGTTTTAAAATGTGCCAGATCCAGCTGGGCATAGTGGAGAAAAGTATTCCTAAAAAATTCCCACACTTGATCTCCATGGGAGAGGCAGTTGAGCAATGACTCCAAAAGTTGCAGATTGTTCCATTCTAATTCTGCTCCCTCCTCCTTCCCAGTTATATGACATATTATTTAACTACTGTATTTGATTTACTATCCCACCATTTTATTTTAGGGGATTTGAAAGAATTCCAAAAGCCATGTTCTACATGTTTTCCCTAACTTGTTTGAAGAGAGAGTGAGTATGATTAATATGATGTCTAATTACCTGAATGCCCTTTAAGAGAGAAAAGGTTAGGTGATTTACCATATTTCTTGTTCTGGTAGTTCATTCTACATCACATTTTTCTTCCCCTTAATTTCATTTTAATTAGGAAAAACTCTAAAATTAATTCTGGAATTGGACAGTGTATACCAACTTTTCTTTCATTTGCTTTGCATCATTAATTTTTTCATCTCATTTAACTTATTAAAAAGCCTTAATACTATATTATATCTATCAATACACTTGTATTTTCAATGCACATTTCCTCACTGTGTTAACAAATCTGTGTACAGGAAATCATGCACCTAATCATATCAGATTGCTTAGATTAGCAATCAAAACACTTGTATTTTCAATACACATTTCCTCATTGTATCAACAAATCTATGTACAGGAAATCATGCACCTAATCATATCAGATTAGCATACTGGAATACAGAAAATTAAAAATAATTGTGCAACTGACGCTTGTGGGAAGTGTATACAATGTATTGGATCTACTTTAGAAACATTCAGTTGTCATACAATTCAGAATTCCAAATTATGGAAATGCATTAGGGAAGTACCCTGCTTTTGATTGATTATCTCAACAATATTGACCTTTCTCAAATGTATGCCTCAGTTGTATTTCACCACTTTCTTGGAAATGTTGTAGCTACAATACATGATTTCTACACATATCAAGAAAAGAGCAACGTACTTCTGAGAACCAGCCAATACATTCCCAAACTGTACAATATCAGCTCCCATCTCTGCTTGGCCACATACTGTATTTATAGGAAAGTCAGCAACTGCTGCAGTGAATTTGAATTTTGCAAAATTCTGATCACTAATGTTTTTAAAAGGATGAAATCATCTGGTTCTAAATGCAAAGCAAATGAAAGAAAAAAAAGATAAACTTTTCTACCCCTTTACAAACTGTAGGCAATGTAAATAAAATACAGTTTGATTTCATAAAAAATAGAAATGATAGGCCTGGAAGAGAATAAGAGATAAATATAGCAAAATCAGTGGAAACCCTTAACGGCACTTTTCTAAATCTATTCAGCTCATTTGAATTCTCTTTGTAGCAGCATTTTTTCACTCCTGGGGAGGAACATATATCAGCTACATTGGCCTCCTGGTAGTGTATTTTTATAATTAGATTTGCATTTGGTTTGGGGATATGTGTGTTAATCATCTTTCATTTGCATTGGAGTATGATTGTTTCCTTTCAGAAGTATGCTTCTGATTATTGTCCTCTACATATCATTCCATTTAAAGCTAGAGTCCTCCGCTAGGGAGGAAATGGGTGGGGTATAAATACAAGTATAAATAAATAAATAAAAATATAGCATGCTGTTTTGAATCAAGTTAATTTTTATAATATTTGAAATTTCTTATAATGCTGCATGTTCATAGAAAATACAAAGTCTTAACTCTTAATACTCTTACTTTCTAACCAATAGTACTGCTACTCAAATATTTTGCAAATAATATTTATTTGCATTTATTTACATTTATTTGCATTCATTTGCATTTCTGAGATCCATTCTTCTCTGCTCTTTGTAGGTTTCACAGTTTTATCTTCAATCTTTTATTCCTTTCCTATCTGTCCATCTATCCAACATGATTAAATACAAAAACCAATTTAACTTACTTTTCATACTGTCATTTACCACTAGCATAATCTTTCCACGTCATCTTAAAATTGCTCTATTGAAGTGCTTCATATTCTAAGTAATGACTGCATTATGCCATTTGTGATAGTCATTAGCTGTAAATTAATTTACCTCATAACAAGTCAGGTATTTCTCAAATACATCGAATGATGTATGATGTATGATATACCTAGTCTATATGATCAGCTTGCCTTTGGTTCTACAATATCCAGTATAGAAAGACAAAGCCAGATATTGGTAAATGCTTCAGTTTGCTTCATATAAATGTACATTGCCTTATACATCATGATGCCTGACACATATATGTTTGTTTTTCTAATTTTCTTTCCTCTTCCCAATGCCAGTCTGCCCCCCCTCCTGTTTCCTTATAACTTAACTACATGTTATGTATATTTTTCACCTACAGAGCTGCCTGTTTCTAACATTCAGATAACCCTGGCTGTTCCATCGTCTGTTTTGGCCTTCCTAAATATTTTTAGAGAGCCAGTTTGGTGTAGTGGTTAAGGCATCAGGCTAGAAACTGAAAGACCATGAATTCTAGTCCTGCTTTAGGCACGAAGCCAGCTGGGTGACCTTGGGCCAGTCACTTTCTCTCAGCCCTAGGAAGAAGGCAATGGCAAACCAGTTCTGAAAAACCTGCCAAGAAAACTGCAGGGACTTGTCCAGGCAGTCTATGAGAATCAGACACGATTGAACGGATTTTTTAAAAAAAAATTTTTATAAGAAACACACTATTAATGTCACCCCTTTGAGGTAGGCCAGGTCAAGAAACAGACACCACAGAGAGTCCAGGAATGCTATTTTATTGTTGTTGGGTATAATAACAGAATCTTGAAAGCCTGTCCAAGTTTCTCTGTCCCATAAACAGAGGTTTATGGGGTTATTTCAAGTTTATTTCTCACGCTTGCTTCATTCTCTGGACTGTGTAAGATCTTCTCCAACTCCTTCCTTAATGGCTGGTCCCTTCCTTCCCCCCTTAATGGCTCTTTCATACCTTTCCAAAGGGTACCTCTAAATTCCTTTACAATATACTTAGAGCACAGCTATTAGAATCAATGGGATTTAAGCTACTGTAACTACATAAAGCCTTCTTAGAATAGGAATGGAATGGAATGGTGACAGCAGCAGCAGCTAATAACACTATCATAGACAATATTTCTGCATTACATTGTTTTCTTCCTGTTTCTAATATGACTTCTACATCACCCATTTTAGTTGCTAGGAGATTAGAAGTTAAGCCCCATTGATTTTACTGTGCATGATTGATTATAGATTTAATATATTATACACAATGAGGATGGGAAGATTAGATAGATAGATGGAGGGAGGGAGGGATGATAGGGCTGAGAGAGAGTGACTGGCTCAAAGTCACCCAGCTGGCTTCATGCCTAAGGTGGGACTAGAACTCAGTCTCCCACTTTCTACCACTACACCAAACTAGCTCTTCTATGCCTATGGGAGTACACCTTAAATAAAATAAGTAACCTTTTTTGTTACTTAAAAAGGAATGAGAAGGTTGAAAAGGTAAAATGGTAGGCTAACCATACGTACCGTTTTAAATGGGACAGTACCGTTTTTTTTTCACAGTTCCCGACCGTCCCGTTGTTGTAATATAAATGTCAAATTTGTCCTGTTTTTTTTTTTGTAAAAAATTAGCAAAATGTCAGGCATTGCAAGATTGATTCAGCCAAGATGCAATTATCATTTTAAAAGTGCTTGATTGAGGTGCCTGATGTTGGGTGAGACTAGAGAGGGGCAAGGAAGGCGGAAAGAGAGAGGGAGACAGAGACAGAGACAGAGAGAGAGAGAGAGACGGGGAGAGAGATCTTTGCCACTCCCTCTGCTCTGCTCTTAGCTGGTTGCTCTCTGCTCTCTGTTTGTTTTATTAAAATGCATTCAGGATGTGATCCCACCCCCTTTTTTCAAGAGTGAAAGTGATTATTTCTCCAGCTCGGCAAGAGTCTTTCATTTGGGATTGTGGGAGAGAGAGAAAGAGGGAGAAAAAAAAGCAGCAGGAGGAGGAGGGAAGGCAGAAGGAAGAGAAGCCTTACCGGGCGTGGAGTTTTTGAATCCTCCCTTCCCTCCCTCTCTTCTCTCCCCCCTCCCCTCCTTCCTGTGAACCGTGATGCTACAAAGCCCATGAGCTGTGCTTTCCCCATTCACCTCCTGTCAAATACAGTCCCCCTCTGCGTTTACCTAAATTTTTGTATGAGTTCTGTCACTGAAGAATAATTGTTAGCTCAATATGTTCATGTAATAAAACTTTTTCATTTTAACGAAAACAAAAATATTGTTATATATACAGTAATCTGTTTAAGGACCAGCAAATGGATCTTAAAAACTCTTTAAAACTTTTTTTATCGTCTTACTTTTTCATGAATACGGAATATTACATAAGTTTAACCCTGTCCCATTTTTGCCATCTCAATGTCCCGTTTTGTCTCAAGGAAATATGGTCAGCCTATAAAATGGACAAATATAACAGACATGCTTCCATCAATAAAATCCAGCTGTCAGTGTGAAGGAAGTATTACCCAAGCTCTAGCATGATGATCATGGAAATAAGCCCATTTACTCAGGGGACTTTAATAATTTAATACATCTGGTTTATTAAAGGATAAATGTGCTATCCCTTCTCTTGCTGCTATTTTTCCCACAATCCCTGCAAGAAAGACAACAATCAGAATTGCTCAGTTTTCTTTCCCACAAATAGATCTACATTTTATTGCACAGCACCAATTCTGCGGTATGAAGTACTAAGAATTGCTCCATCCCAAAAGTTTTGCTTGGGCCAGAAGGCTGGAAATAGGTAACTAGCCTTCAGGATAACACCTGAAAACATGCAATCTCTACAAGTTTCTTTAATATTTCTTTATATTCAGTGAGAAAGAAATCTGCCATCTGTCCTTTGTTGTGTATGTACCACTTCATGCATCAATGTGAAAATCCCTGAGAAACATGCTTGATGGCATGGCCAAGAGCCTTCCACATGGTTTGTATTGTGACATGGAACTTTCTACCTTCACAGGCTTAGTGCTCTTCTTCCCTCAGAGTATGATACACCACATACTCTTTTTATGTGTGCTTAAGTGTTAATTCGATAATTGTTAAAGAGCAATAGTTTGACCCACTAGGATTTTTTAATGTATGTGCAAGTTTCTTTAATACATAGGAACCCTTCCTTTTTATTTTATTTTAACATATTTAAAAGCATAATCTAGAAAAAAGAGGAAAGAAACAAGAAAGTTATGCAGAATTACCGCATTTACAAAGTATTGAAAAATTAGTGCAAAGTATCAAAATTACTGTTTTTCAAAGTAACATTAGATTAGCACTACATACAAAGATAACCTTATATAAATTGTAACTATTATTAAAAGCAAATCAGCAATAATTAACAAAGGTATGGTAAAAATCATAAATCGGAACAGAACAATAGCAGTTTTTATCTAATTTAAGAAAGTCTGTCCTTATTATAATTAATTAGGCAAAGTCTAATATATTAAAGACATGTTAAGAGAAACCCAAACTTCAGACATGTTGCAAGAACATGTATAGAATTATAATCCATAAATGGTTTCCAGGTTCAGTTAAATTCTGTATCAGATTTGTTTTTTCAATACAAACTTAGTTTTGATATTGATTTATACTTGCACAGCTTAGTCCAACATTCTTCTAAAGAAGGAATTATATGTAATTTCCACTAAGAAGCATGAGATATCATGGCAGGTATCATATAGAGCAAACTCTGTATACATTGTAGGAATATAGGACTCATTAACACTTAGCAGAAAAACAACTGGGAGGGGAAAAAACTCAATATTTAAAATTGGTTTCTTTCTATAGTGAATCATTTTCAGAACTATTGGGCTTTATGACACTGACATCAAGTGTTAAAAAATGATCCAGCCTGATTATTGCATTTCCAGTGGCAATCAATACTGGAGTAATATACTAATGAAACATGAAACATATACCAATGAAAACATCCTGTACCTGTTTTCTCTGAGTGTAATATTCACAGTAAATTTGATATTTATCTTCTATGGATATTTCCATTGTTGCATATCAGTTGACCTATTTAAATTATACATACATTTAATCATACAGTCTTTGAATTTTTCTGAATCCCATTTCATTATAAATGTATAAATAATAGCCAACAGATATTCTGAATTTTGTTATAAGTTTTTCAAATGTAGTCAGATCTCATGAGTGTCCTGCCATGTCTTTGTAATTCCTTTTGAACTATACTATGTACTTATTTGAAGATACTGGAACCAATGAGGTACATCTGAGCTTTCGAAGAAGAGAATCTTGAAAGATTTCATCTTTGTTGTATTAAATCTTGCAATCTATACAAATCATTATCTCTCCACCAATCATTCACCTTCATAAATATTTAATGTTACAGCAAGGGGTGATATGCCTGGACTAATTCTTCTATTTTTATCCCATACTTTTAGTACACTATTTATGATCAACTAATCTTTTATATAAGTCTGCCTAGAAAATGTCAGCGAAAGCGGCGTCCCTCCAAAGGGTCAGTAATGACTCGGTGCTTGCACAGAGGACCTTCCCCCCCCCCCCCCCAGTCTTTTATAGGCTGGATACTTCTGTTTGTTTCCAAAGACACTTATGCAAGTTTTCTGGGAGTCCTGCTCCTTCAGTAGAAATAACCCAACTGTATGATGATATGATCCAATCTATAATTGAAGTTAAACAACTGGCTTGATAATATAGTTTGAGATTGAGATTGGTACAGCTAGTCTAAGATTCTTTCAGTCTTCCAAAATCCTAAATTTAATACTCTTTTTTAAAATTTGAACATATGTTAATTTGTTAATTTAAGTTAATTATCTTTGCCACTCATGTAATGTCTTTTTCCTCCTTTCATGAGGGATTCAAGCCAAGCTGTAGGAGAAGTTAGGACACGTACTTTCTTTTTGTGAACTCCTTATGTTCAAACATCGACAAAACACATGATGATGTAGCTTTGTTTTAGGATAGGTTCATTTAGGTAAACTCATTCCTTGAGGACTGGGAATTTATTGTATTTTTTTTTATTATACCTTACTGTGTAATTTGTATAGAGTGTCTTCATCAAAAGGCAAGTGGGAATATCTTAAAGTGAATAAAATAAGTTGATTACTTGCACATCTGAAACTGATGCCGTAGAGCAACTTTACTGCTGAAAATATTTTGTAAATATGCTGGAAAACATCCAGTGTTATATGATGTTCTCTTGTATGATGAGGTTTTTGCTTCCTTCCATTCTACCTTCAGTGTGTCTAATAGTGTGAACCGAATGGTAACCTCCTTTTACCAGGTGAAAGATAACGGATACATTATTATACTCAGGGGTGCTCATATAATCTTTTTGCTTCAATTTTGGAAAATCGTAGCATTTTTTAAACTAGTGTGCATTACATAAATTACATCTAAGCAGAATTTCTATCAAAGCCTAAGCCTTTAAGATTGGTGCAATATGGTACAATTTGCATTTATAGTGGTATTGGTTATTGCACAATTTTTTATGGTGATATATTTCAAGTAATGTTAGAACTGGTTTTAACAATCCAAATGATGTAAATTATTTACACAACAAAGTTAAGTGTTTTCATATAATTAACCAGTTGACTGTTGCAATATTGATTTTAAACTCTGCTGATGCTTTCGTGTGGTGTGCTGCTTCTATAGATTAGTGGTTTAAGAATAGAATGATAATTCTCTCTGTGCATATTTGCAATATAATTCCAAATTGATTACAATTTACCCAGAGATTTGCCTTTATTCCAGGTAACACATTTTAATTAAATGTTGCTTGGTCAACTAATGATTTATGTCATATGAAATCAATCTAGCTTGTTGTTTCAAATTGCCTGTGAAATAAAACTTCTGGTTCATTTGTTTTTTGTTTTTCTGTACTCATTATACATCCTGTCCATTAAACTCACTAAGGTTGATTGGTGAACTCCTGATTTGATTCTGAGTAAGGTGAGCTGAGACAACATGTTTTTCCAAGTGTTTTGAATTTTTCCTTAAGCTTAGTTTTTAAATTTGGATCTTACCACATTCCTAATGAGATTATTTTTTTTAAAAGTCATGATATCCATTAGAGCTGTGCATGATATCTGAAAAAAATATTTGCAAAGGGTTGCCATTGGCAAAACATCCCTCTTCAAAGCATTATAGCAGCCACATCTTTTGGAAGGTTTGCATGGCTGCTTTGTAGGCTGTCCCAGTTTTCTGCATGTACAAACAATACTTTTCACTGGTACTTCCAGTAAATCAAAATGGCTGTGTGTGCATACAAGCACTGCCTCAGAAAAGCTCTGTGAGTCTTCCAAGAATATGGCTGCTTTAATATTTCAAGGAGGGGTACTTCATTTTGGGAAGCAGCCTTTTCAGTTGTTTGCATGGTAAAAATTCAGTTATAGAATTGTGTTAAGAGTGAGATGACTAGTATACAGTACCATGCCTGCACTGTTCAACGCTACAAGAAGTGATGGAAAGAGGATTGTAATGGTGAGACTTGTCTGTCTTGACTTATTACTAGCAGGGGAAGTGGGGAAAAAAACCCTGGTAACGGTAAACTTCGACAGTATTATCAGTGAACTGATTTTAAGTTGGCTGCATAAATTTACCTTCATGAGTTCCTGTTTCATAATCACTGCAATTCTGTCCAGAGGGTTAACCTAGGGGTAACTCTAGGAATAATAAGGAATGTACAAATAAATGTACTGAATTATTTTTTTGGGGGGGGGAATTAGAAGTCAGAGCTAAGTACTATAGGCATCTGAATAAATGTGTTCTTAATTTTTCAGAGAATGAAACTGTGTATCTACTGCTACCATTAAAGTACTGGAGATAACATATTTGAAGTTATCTATCTGTATTGGAATAAAAATGCAATTAACTAGCCTTTGAACAAAACCAAAACCGAAGAAGTATAAATTAAAGTACTATACATGAACATAGATTAAAAACAAATGCCAAAAATTTCAGCTACTGTACCTTTTAAGTGCTACATCAGGTATTCCTAATATAAGCAATTGCTATTAGCAGTAATTGGGTAGACTGATATGTCTTAGGATTTGGTTGTAGCATTATCAAACTGTTTAATTAACTACAGGCTATTAAAAATAGTCACCAGTTGATTTGCAAACAATAATTTATTTTATTGTGATTTTGTTCTGTATGTAATATAAACATAATATTAATGCAGGATACAATGTACCTTACTAAATTTCACCGATAAGTTTATACTCTAAAATAGTAGAAAACAATAGAACAGACAGAAATATAAGAAGGAAACAATAGAAAATAGCACTCTACTATGTCAAGTGATGTTTTGGAAATAAGATTCATTTGTATGTTTGTAAAAGAGAAGAGTTCTCTTTAAAATCTGTGAAAAATTGAGTTTTCACATTTTGATTTTTAAAAAAGTCTTTCCCCAAGGTTTGGTTCTGTTTTTGTTTTTTGTTTTTTTACTTGTCATGCTGCACATGTTGACCGGAGATTTGCACACAGATTGAATGCATTACAGTGTTCCATATGATCTTCAGATTCTCAGTTCTTCCCTTAACAATCCTCTCTGTCTCTTGTGAATGCTTGTGGAAGTGACACATATGCACCGAGTAGAGAAAGAGCCCTTATGTTCACACTTTTCCGTGCATTTTATAAACGCTCCTGAATTAATAAGCACACATTATGTGACAACATATTATTTTACACTTTTCAAAATAACATGCTGCTTAATGAAGATTTGGCAGAAAGAGCAAAATCTGGGATGTTAATAAACTGTGCACAGTGTCTTGGAGAAAAAAAATTCTAAGCCTGCAGTTATGTAAAGAAACACTTCTCTCTCCACATCTTTTTAGAACAAGGTTGTCAAAGAACACAGAACATTTCATCTCAGCCTCTGAATTTGAAATTGTCAACTCATAATGTCTGGCCATTTAATAGCCATCTGGATGGAATATAAATCAATTGTTAAATCAATACAACATGACAATTTTGATTTTTTTTCCAGTTTTCCAACAGCTGGATAATTATTTGTTTAAAGAAAATAACAGTCAACCCATCTCCTCCAGTTACCAACTGAATGTAATATATGATACATTATATAAAAGACCCCTATCAATTTTACTGTTGCTTATCAATCTAGATAAACTTTACTAAACTGCAGCATTTGAAGGTCATTATGACTGGAGATGCAAATTGACATTGTATATTGGCTTGTTTTTTGTACTTCAGTCATTGCCAACCAAGACTGAACATTGCAGTAGTTGATAATTAAAATTGAATTTGCCACATACATAACAACAAAAAATATTTCTACCAATAGAGCAGATGTCTTACATTGGTACTGAACATCAGCAACCACAGCTATGTTCTAAATGCCTCCATTTAAAAAAATAGTGCTGAAAAATTAAAAGCAAAACAAAATGGGTTTTTATTTATATGTTTTACTTTGCTGGCAGACCAGAGCAAAAGTTTTCTGAACATTTAAAAGATGAAAAAGGTGAAGAATCCCAGAAGCGATTTATCTTGAAGCGAGATAACTCTAGTATTGATAAAGAAGACAATCAGGTTGGTTCTTAGTTCAAGAGTTGCTTTTGTTTTCTTTTTATGTTACTTTGGAAATGGGCTGACTGATGTTTTTGACATTCTTTTGTTATTGCTACTGCTTTTATGCTCCTGTGTATCTCCCTCTCCTACTCCTACAGTTTTTTGGCACCCAATGGAATAGCATCAAGCCATAAATGTGTTTGTTTTAGCAATGGCAGTTTGCATGGGCAGTTTTGCTTGGCACAAGAAATGCTGCATGTTGAGGGGCGATTTGGAATGTTTAAAAGGCCCCAAACGAATGGGATAACTTCTCAGCTACATTTTGACATCTGCTTCTATGACCCTAGGGCACATACGACACGTTCTACAGTATTGCCAACTTGCTTGAAGGTAATAGGGATAAATAATAGCCATAAAGTGGGGGTAGCAATTCAATGAGATCAAATTGATCTTGCTGTCATCTACACATGATTTTTCATTTGGTAAAAAATATTTAATATTTCAGATTCCCCCAGCACCATGTTTTATTGCAAATAAAGCTTATTTGCTTGCTTTTGCATGTATGTGGCGGAAACCTACCCTCTGTGTGCTGCTTATTGTATAATTCTGCATTATAGATACTAGCATTATGTATAACATTATATAAATGTTTCCTGAATTGGGTATTTTAAAGGGTTTTTATTAACAGAAAATAAACTAGAAAGCAAGTGGTTTACTAAAAAAAAGTATTTTAAATACAATAAAAATGCAGTCAATTCAAAACAACTCAAAAAAGGGCTTTGATTTTGGAACCGCTTTCATAAGAATATTTAAGGTAAGCTGAAGGGCATATTCTCATTTGATCTTTAGCACTTTGGTAAATTCTAATGAGTCACTCAACATCAAATACTATTTTCTCTCTTATTTTGTTGTTTAATACATAAATGTTTTCCTAGACCCAGGGTGTTAGAGCTGGCTTTCAGAAAAGCAAAAGGAGGATTTAGGGAGCAGGGATTGTGAGAAACAACCCCAAAACAGTATGGAAGTAGTATTGGGGGGCCTTATGGGGGAGGGAAGATGATGTTGGTGAAGAGTCTGGAGCACTGCAGATGAAGGGTAGTAGTATGAAGCTTTCTGTGGGTTGGTTCCTTTCCCATTTAGAATGTAATGCTTTCTGGACATTAGTGCAATGAAAATCTTATATTTTCTCTTGCTTACAGTAAAAAGTATAAAAGCTTAAGGACTGTTGTTTTAGCATGATTAAAACTCTTGTGCACAGTATTCTCAAAAGCATATTTCTCCCTCATCGACAAGGCTACTTCAGCCTTTTGTGTCATTTGATTTTAATTTTCTTTTCCTTCACTTGATTAATAGCTGTATCTCCAATACTGACTCTTTCACTGAGCAACAGGGGAATTTTAACTATTTTATTTATTTCAAATAGTTCTTTAACCTATATCAATGGAATTAAGGATAGATATAATCAGTAAAAACAGTAAAACAATTGAGCAACCCTAAACATTCAAAACATAATCACATAAAAATTACTAAGGCCCCAAGACCTTAAGGTTCGCAGCCAGGATTTTACTTAATATTGAAATGAAACAAGTATGGAGCCTGTATGGTGGGGCATTCTATAATCAGAATGCAATGACCAGGAGCTTTTCACCTGACACAATATAATGCACATTTTCCACTGGTAGTTACAGAGGATTATTTGACAGATTCAAAACTTAGAAAAGTATATTCAGGTAGAGTCACTCCTACAGATACCAATACTGAACAAATCCCAGAATTGCTGGAAGCTGGGCAGCATATAAATTTAATAAATTATCATCATCATCATCATCATCATCATCATCATCGTCATCAATTCTTCTACCAAGTCATGAGAATCTTGGATGTAAAAAGCAAACTTCTATCTCCTAGATTTACAATTAACAAAGGCCAGTTGAGAAAAAAATAGTTGCTTATACAATACTTCTTACTATTGTTTAGTGCACAGCTTGGAAATACTATTGATGGACAGAAAATACAGGATTCAGTTCATGGAAGTTCCATTTAACAGAGCAACCAGAGAACAGTGTTCATTTTTTATATTAAGAATTGTACAAATGAATGCAAGTGGTTCCAGGGAGTTAAAATGGAAGCAGTTACTAAAAACCTTATGGAGCTGCTGTCAGCTAGAACAGACATTATACTGAGCTAGATGAGCCAAAGACTTGGCTCAGAATAAGGCAACTTCATTGACTCACAAACAGCTCCCTCCTCCTTTTCCTCCCCAAATAAATATAAAGGTAATGATATATTTGTATGGCATCTGATATAAGTTCATGGCCTAACACAGTGATTCACAGGCAACTTCAGGAATGAGGCAACACTCTCATTTTCATGCCTTGCTTGCTTAAGCGAACATTTATTTTTCTCAGCTGACAGTTACTTAAGTGCAGTTTTTTAGCAGCTCAATTTATATAATCCTCCTGGTTTTTTTTTTATGCTCAGCAAAAAAGAACTCATCCATTTAGAGATGACAGACGAAGTAAATCAATTGAAGAGAGAGAAGAGGAATATCAGAGGGTGAGGGAGAGAATATTTGCACAAGATGTGAGTAGTTGTTTTAATTGCCTCTTCAGTGCTATATCTTTATCAGAGTCAGCCAGAATAATTCCTCTCTGACACTGTGGCAAGATTGCACTTTGTGGCAGGAGACTGTGGAGGAAGGTGGTTTGAACCAGAAGAAATCCTTCTTAATTTTGCTTGGAGTGTTTGTGTGTTGTTGTTGTTGTTTTCTTGTTTTTGGAAAAGGTGGTAATTGAAGATTGCAGGAAATATGAAGTAAAAGTAGGTCTAATAAGGCAGATACACTAACTTCCTCCGGTTGGTTTGATACGTCATTGCTGATGGGATGGTTCTGCCATCAAATTTAAGTGATGTGCTCTTGGATGCTTTAGGGACCACCAAAATGGAGTTGAGGACTATATATATTCTGCAGATGGACAACCCTTGATTTAAAAGGAAACTTGTTTATTTTTTTATTTTTATGTAGTTATTTACAGTCCAAGACCAAGTCAATTTAAAAATCCACCACACCATTAATAAATAAATAAATATATATATATATATATATATATATATATATATATATACACATACATACATACATACATACACACACACATACATACATACATACATACATACATACATACAGTATATAAATAAAAAGGAAGAAACCCATAAAGTTAACATTTCATTAAAGGCACCAAATAGATTCTATAAGATAAGGCTATAATAAAAAAATTTGCTACTGCCTTCAAAACACCTGGGTATTGGTAGTTTAATAAGAATACCGCAATCTCTTCATCACGAGTGGTTTATCAGACGAAACGGGTGTATTAGCTCTGGTTGCCAGTGCGAGTACAATGGGCACTTTAAAAGGATAGGTTTTTTTTTAACTAAACTTGATTATTCTCATTTTTCCAACAATACAATGAGAACAAAAAACAAAAATGTGCATATTTCGTAAATATGGTTATTCACTAATAAGGGGGTAATAAAAACGAAAACAAAAGCTTTCAAACAATACTAGAATGTGCACCAGTAGGAGGAAGGGGTACTGGTTCTAGAACTGTGCTCACTATGTTATCAGATAAGACTCTTCCTTTTTATCTCTTTTTTATGCTCTAGAAAACTGGAGCTATGCCTGCCACCTACATTGTTTGGCTGATGTCTTCTAACATATGAGCCTTCCCTTTTGAAACATTTTCCAACTGTAAAATATTTGTTGCTTAAATTAAGAAATAATTCATGTGCCTGACTTTTAGGCATGTAAAAGTGGTACAGACTTTTTTTTAAAAAAAGAAGGAAAAAACCTTCAGCCCATCTTACCCATGATGAATATGAATACAGTCAACCCCAGTATTGAAGAGGGCTTGCCATTCTAGGAAAAAGCCCCTGGTTTTAAGTTGTACTGCTTAGCCATCAATTCAATTGAGGGCCTGGAAGCTGATGATAAATTATTGGCTAAAAATCCAATTTTTTCCAGTTGGTTTAACTCCTTTAGTCCTAGTAGATAATTTCTCTTCACCCTGGAAGCAAGCGGTAGAACACAAGCTGGCTTCGTATGGACTCTCTCCTCTATTCTTAGTATCATTAGGCTATGATCAAGCCAAACAAATAGTCATTCAAAGAATAAAGGACATGGAGTTCCAGAATGAACTTAGTAGGCTCCCACAACATAATAGAATTTGGATAAACAGGCGTATGGGAACCAGCAAGGTATCCCCTAAATCTAATGTTCCCTTAGTTGAGAATTGCATTTTTTAAAAGCCAGATTCATTATTCTCCCATCTGCACTACTTCATGGCAGATACAACAAAGTCCCCGTAACTGAGCGCTTCTGCCCTTGCGGTCAAGCGGAAGTAGAAACTATTTTACATGTACTGCTACACTGTAAATTTTATAGGGATATCAGGTGAATTTATATTGCTCCCCTAATAGAAAAACTCCCTGGGTATCCAGATAATTTTTACGTGAATTATCTACTTCAGGATTTAAAACCTTATATTACGTGTACAGTTGCCAAATTTTGTGTTGCTGCAATGAAAATAAGACAAATCCAGATGAAAAAATAATTCCCTATTTTAAATGTATATTTTTAAATTTGAAATATTTTAATTGATAATTTGTCAGGGGATATACAATTTTACTTTTATGTTATAACTTCTCTTCTATTGTATAATTTCTAATGTTCTATGCTTACCCCATAATGGTAACAAATGTATTAACACAGTAATATGTGGGACGTGCCTCGGAGGCAGCTCGGGAGTTCATGGCTACCATGGCAGCCATGGGCCTGGTCCAGATTATTCGGGACCTGACTCGAGACAGTGGCCTCACCCCGGACTTGGTTTTCTTGTCAGAGCAGTGGCAAGATGATCTGGGGGGAGAGTTACATCTTTCCCCTTTGTCATGGTCAGATCATGCCCTGGTGGCCCTGAGATTCTCATATGCTGCCCCACTCCGCAGGGAGGTTGGACCCATTCGATTGGTCCGCCCCCGGCGACTAATGGACCCGATTGGGTTTCAGAGGGAGCTGGGGGTTATTCCCGAGGATCTACTGCACGGTCCAGCGGAGGTCCTGGCCGTAGCCTGGAATAAGGAAGCGGCTGGGGCCTTGGACAGGATCGCGCCTGTGCGGCCTCTCTTGGCCCATCCAACCCGATATTCCCCGTGGTTCACGGAGGGATTAAGGGTTTTGAAGAGGGTTAAGAGACGTCTAGAGCGCCGCTGGAGAAAAACAAAGACCGAATCCGACCGAACACAAGCTAGAGCCGCAGTTAAGGCCTGCCTTGTGGCGGTAAGAGTGGCGAAACGTCAATATTTCTCCGCTCTTATTGCATCCGCAGAATGCCGCCCAACGGCCCTGTTCGGGATTACTCGATCTCTCCTAGGTAAAGTGGGCCCAGTGACCCACCTTCAGGGCCGTGCGGAGGAATTTTCAGAGCATCTGATGGATAAAATCGCTCGGATTCGCTCTAAGCTGGACTCCAGGCGTGATGCATGGTCTGGGGAGATGCCGAGGGAATGTCTTTGCCCGGTTATCTGGGAACGGTTTGATCCTGTTGGGCCTAAGGAAGTGGACAGGATCCTCCGGACTGTAAAAGCCACCATGTGCCATCTTGACCCATGCCCCTCCTGGCTTGTGAAAGCAGCCAGGGAGGTGACATGTGGCTGGGTCCATGCGATGGTTGTTACGTCCTTGGGAGAGGGAGTGTTTCCGGCTGCTTTTAAGGAGGCGCTGGTGCACCCCCTCCTCAAGAAGCCATCGCTGGACCCTACAGTGTTGGACAACTTTCGTCCCGTCTCCCACCTCCCCTTTTTGGGGAAGGTGGTTGAGAAAGTGGTGGCATTACAGCTCCAGAGAATTCTGGATGATACGGATTATCTAGACCCCTTCCAGTCAGGGTTCAGGCCGGGATATGGGGTGGAAACTGCATTGGTCGCACTTATGATCTCTGGCGGGAGCGGGATGGAGGCAGTGCGTCCATCCTGGCTCTTCTTGACCTCTCAGCGGCTTTCGATACCATTGACCATGGTATCCTTTTGGGGCGGCTCAGAGAGTTGGGGGTGGGCGGCATAGTTTTGCGCTGGTTCGCCTCCTTCCTCCGGGATCGGTCCCAATTGGTAAGATGAGATGAGAGGTCCGACCCTCGGCCCCTACTTTACGGGGTGCCGCAGGGCTTGGTTCTCTCCCCTCTCCTGTTTAATATCTACATGAAACCACTGGGTGAGATCATCCGCCAACACGGGATGAGGTATCATCAATATGCTGATGATACTCAATTGTATATCTCCATCCCGGGCGAGTTAAGTGATGCAGTGGCTGCCCTCTCTCAGTGTCTGAAGGCTGTGGGGGTCTGGATGGGGAACAACAGGCTTCAGATGAACCCTGGTGAGACAGAGTGGCTGTGGATTGATGGTGCCTCGGGATCCAGAGAGTTGTCATCTTTAGATCTGGATGGGGTGGCACTACCCTGTTCGGACTCGGTGCAGAACCTGGGGGTCCTTCTGGACTCACGGCTCCTGCTCGATGAGCAGGTGGCAGCCGTGGCCAGAAGGGCGTTTATGCAACTTCGAGTTGTACGCCAGCTACGCCCTTTCCTGGACCGAGATGCCCTCCGTACAGTCACTCATGCCCTGGTCATCTCTCACATAGACTATTGCAATGCGCTCTACATGGGGCTACCCTTGAAGAGTATCCGGAAGCTTCAGCTGGTCCAGAATGCAGCTGCGCGCGCAGTTATGGGTGCCTCAAGATCGGCACATGTGACACCTCTGCTGCGTGAGCTGCACTGGTTACCAGTTTGCTTCCGGGTGCAATTCAAGGTGTTGGTTGTTACCTTTAAAGCCCTACATGGCATGGGACCAGGTTACCTAAGGAACCGCCTCATCCCCAGAACGTCGACCCGCCCCACCCGGTTATGCAGAGAGGGCTTGCTACGGATCCCGTCTATAAAAGAATTCCATCTGGCGGGGTCCAGAAGGTGAGCCTTCTCGGCAGTGCCACCCACCCTTTGGAACATTCTCCCCCTGGAGGTGAGGCAAGCCCCCACACTCCTGACTTTCCGAAAGCAATTGAAGACCTGGCTCTGCCACCTCGCCTGGGATGGGGGGGGGGGTAATAGCTCCTCTTGGATGTGGCTGGCACCATAGAGTTCCTTTAAACAATAATATAACCTCTTGGATTTTATATATTTATATATTTATATTTAATTAAATTGGAATGATGTATTGTATTTTATATGTTTTTAATTAATCAATTTTGTTGTAAACCGCCCAGAGTCCCCTTGTGGGGGGAGATGGGCGGTGATATAAATTGAACAATAAATAAATAAAAATAAATAGCAGAGTGAATGCTGTATTATTATGTGATATATTTTGTTAGTTTGTAGTTTATTATTGCATTTTCTGATTGTACTTTGTCTCTTTTTTTTTATTTTGCTGGTCATTGACCGAAATGAAATAAATCTATAAAGCTTAGCTTTATCTGTATGCATTACAGTATGATAAATAGCAGCAGAATCCCACAATTTCACAGGCTGCAGAAGTATTGTGTTTTTTTTGGTCAAAGTTTTTATTATTTTTTAAAACAAAGAAAAAACTGAAAAAAACACTACAAACAAAAGAAACACTAAAAGTGTAAAAACACAAAAGAAAAGACTTTTAGAAAGTTACATACGTACAGGTGACTTCCAGCTTTCAACAGCAAGAATATACAGCAATTCCCATAAACAAACCCTTCCTCTATATCAAGCATATATATACACATATATTCATATATTTAAGTTTCTACTTCAAACTTCAATAGGTACAATAGGCACCAAATTATAGAAACAAATAAATTGTCTGCCTTTATAATAAACAATCTTAACCCTATTAGATCTAAAAAACAGTATAAAACATTATTATATCTTATCAATATCCTTTAAATTTTACAAATCTATAATCCTATAAATCCTAATCCAAACCATAAGAAAAGAAAAAAAATCATATTAGTCTCATTATCAATCCAATTAAATATTCTTAATTTTTATAAATTGTCTGTCTTTATAATTAACAATCTTAACCCTAATTATGCTTAAAAACAATGTAAAATATTACCAGAACTTGTCAATACCTTTCAAATCTTAGAAATAAAAAATCCTGTAAATCATGTTAACCTCATTATCAGTCCAATTAAATATTCTTAATTTTTTACCCCTCCTCAAAATATACCAGGGCATTTAAATATTTCACCATTACACCAAAAGCATTTTTTTACAAAGATCCAACAGCCCAACAACCCCCAAAGATATGAACTTTCCAGCGAAAGAGAAAAAAACCTCCCACATAACGTACTCTTCTCTCCCATAACATTGATTGAAATAATCATAACATTTCCCCAGCTTGGCAGTTCCTTGTGCAGTCTTAAGGTTAAAGAATCGTTTTAACCCCATAAACACCAGTCCAGAGTTTTCAGCTGAGAATATTTCACAGCAGTAAAATCGCCATCTTTTCCAACGTCGTCTTCTTCCATCATAGCATTTTCATATAGTTGTTTCATTTTAGCTAGAATCTCATTTCGAATGTCCCAAACAGTCTGTATAATAACTTGACAACCCTTTGAAAAAATATCTTCTTGCTGACAACGTAATTCTCTGAAATCTTCTTTAAAATCTTCCATAGTTCAAACAGTAAATTATAGCACACCCTAAAGAGTTAACTCACAAAAATAGAGGTTAATGAATTAATCCAAAATTAACCAAAGAAAATATACTAGCAGACAGCTCGAAAAAAGTAAACAGAAAGCCAAAAGTTTAGAATGAGAAATAGAAAACAACGTGTAGAAAAAACACTCCAACCTTCAAATTCAGCAACAAAGATAACAACGGAAAGGCAATGTTACAGCTCTTGATATAACCCAGACGAGAAAAAAAGCCAAAACTTTTTTTTATAGTTAAAAATCTCCATAAATAACTATATTCGCCAAGAGATTCCGCTTTTTCTTACTATAAAAAGCTTCTCTTAAGGTACAAAACATAAAAAAAAAATATTGGGTGCTTAAGAAATGGGAAGGCAAGACTTATTTCCCCTTTAAGGGGGGTGCATACATGGGTCAGAAAGAGATGGAATCCCAGCCTCCCTATTTAGTCTTACCGCTCGGTCGCAGACACTGTCTATGATCTCCTGGCTACAACTCACCGTCTGGAGGACAGATGGGTTGATTTTCAGTGTTTTCCTTAATCCGGAAAAACACTTGGGGCTACAGAAAAACCTGCCTGTGCCCAGAAAAAACTGCCACGCTGCCAGCTCTGCCCATGGAGCTCATAGGCAAAGTTCAGTCCGCCATTTCCCACAGGGAGTCAATCGCTGCAGAAGTATTGTTCAGTTCCATAAATCACAGTCAATGGTCATACAGGCTGTGAACTATAGGAATGGTAGTCCAATACATCTGTAGAATATCAAGTAAGGAAAAGCTGGATTATATATTTCATATACATGTGGGAGTATTATTATTTAATTCTTTAATAAAACGTATCTATTTTTTTATACTCTGTACATTCCCTGCTCACAATCTTAACAGTGGAACAAAGGAATGGGAGAGGGCAGAGAACAAACACTGGAGCAGTGGTTTCTTATTTAGCAATGAATGGGGCTAGGTCAGTCTTGTCCTGAGTGGGAAGGAGATGTGAATAAAACCTACAACTCATCCTCATCTGGCAGATGAAAAGGGCCATTTTAACTTAATGAGATTTTATTCTACTGTACATACTTCAAAAAAGGCCACTCATATAATCATCATCATCTTTGTATAACTTTACATTTGCTTATTGAAATTTAGAGATAAGACTGGGCTGCTTCTCAGATGATGTATTCCTTTCAGAGATGTGTATCCAAATATAAGGAACATTAATACAAGTTTCACAGATCATATTCCATTTTTATAGACATACAGAAGAAATTCTATGGAGCAACCATTTTATTATTTTTACAATAAGCCCTTTTACAGAAAAACTTCTAAATCAATACCTTTCATACTGAATAATTAACTAACATTTAATAGAACAGTGGTTCCATTCTCAGTATGACAGTAAAGCTAGAAAAATCTTAAAATCTCCAAAAGTTTTTTTGTAACAAAAAGCCATAAAAAATTGCCAATTTGAATGGAGGAAAGACCAAGAGATGTGGCTGATTAATATTTTTCCTTCCTTGTCATATGTCTTATTCTCTTCCTCACATTCTAAAGTAACTAGCAAAAATATAGCACTGAAAAAAATAACTGGATATCATTCCTTAGACTTTCTGATGTTATTGTTCAGAAACTCACGTTTTACTTTCTATGATTAAAGAGCATTTTCACCTATAGGAATTAAGAAGGTAGATAAGAACCTGGCTGCATTGCTAAAATAAGAGAATATATACAGTGAAGAAGTTAGAGACAAACAAAAAAGCAAAACTGTACTTGATCACTGCAGTTGTGCTCACTTCTGAGTTTTGACAGGTAAATCGCGGACACAAGTTTCTTCTGAGATGCTTCTGAACTATTTATTCATTCCAACTGAACTGCTGTATTGGTGATTTACAGTGCAATCCTTTACATGCCCATTTAAAAAATATAAATTCTACTTAATGCAATGGGCTTACTCTCAAGTAAGGTGAAAACAATTGAAATTTTTATATTTTTTCATTTTTTAAAAGAAAAAAATGTGAACATTTCAGGCTCTATAACTAAGAAAAATAAAATACTAGTAGACATCTTCCTTTTTATTCATTAAATCATATGAACATCAAATCATAAGATTCTGAGGAAACTCTTCAGATCTTGCATGAGCATGCTTGCAGTTTTTCTCTGCTATTCATTCAAGCAGACACTCTCTTTTTCAGTCTTTTTGCACAAATCCTGAACAACTTAGGAGAAGCATGCAGAGCATGGCTTCTATAATTATTATTAACTACTGAGAAACAGCTTTGCTTTAGGTCACATGATGAGAGAGGAAGAGGGAGGATGGCTTAGAACAGAGCAGTGAGAAACTTCTGCTCACCTTTTTGAAAAAGTATCCTGCTGATGTATGAATGGATAGACAGTCCTGAGCTTCTTTTCATAATTTCTTTCCAACATTCCATTGAATTGAAAAGAGTAGAAAAGATGTGGCTGATTTAAGGACTTGATTCATTAAAGTTAACAGGTTGACTCTTAAAGCAGCCTTTTTAAAGGTTTGCATGGAAACCTGGAAAAGGACAGACTGCTTTAATAAGTGGCAGATAGTGCTGTCCTCCGTTCCACGCGTGTCATGCGGCCACATGACCGTGGAAGCGTCTTCGGACAACGCTGGCTCTTCGGCTAACAAACGGAGATGAGCACCGGCCCCTAGAGTCGGACACGACTGCACAAATGTGCGGGGGGTACCTTTACCTTTACCTTTACCTAGTGCTGTCCTCATATGAGGTTTGAAAAGCTCTTTCCAAATTATTTTTGAGCTATGCTGAAATATGTTTCAAGATCATCCATCCATCCATCCATCCATCCATCCAATTTTTCTACCACCCATCTCACATACAATGACTCTGGGCAGCAAGATTAGCATTACAGATACTTCTTTCTGATGCATATTTTGTTTTTCCTCCTCTTTTTGTTTATGTGAAATAAATAACCTGTTACAAACATAAATAATCCCACTTCAGCCATAGATGAATAATTTAACTAATTGAAATAATAGCAAGCTTCTTTAAGTTATATTACGTTCTTATGGAACCTCTGCTTTGTGAGCTGCACTGGCTGGCAGTAAGCTAGCTAGTGCTGATTATCATCTAAAAGCCCTACATGGCATAGGGCCCAATAATTTGAATGGCTATCTCCAGTAGGTTTCTGCCCAGATGGTACAAGCCAGCAAGGCTGGTGTACTCTTGATCCGTTTTATTAAACAGTGTCATCTACTCTGTTGGGACCCAGGAAGTGTGCCTTTTCTGTCATAGCACCTGCCCCTGGAATGAAGTGTCCCCTGAAACTCATGTGGCTCCCACCCCTATGGCATTCTGGAAGCCCTTAAAGCCCTGACTGTTTTCCTAGGCCTTGATTTAGGGACGATGGAGCCTCTTCTTGGATGTTTTTTGTATGTCTTTATGCATTGTTTGGCCAGATTCCCCATCGTGTTCATCTATTTTGTACTGTATTTCCATCTTATTTTGTTATTGCTGCCCAGAGTCATTCTGGAGTTGGGTGTTGCCTAAATCAATCAATCAATCATTCAATCAAATAAATAAATAATAGTCTGAGTTGTTAATTATTACAAGAAAGATACTGGATCCAACATACATACATGCATACATATAAAAGACTTAACAACCCATGGATTCAACTTGGACAGATAATCAATGACATCACTCAATTACAACAAATGCCAAGTTTTAGAATATTCTGTGTTTAGTTTTCTGTACTACCTCATTGACAATTAACCCTTGTGTTTATATTAGGGCAATTAAAAAGACAGAAGCTAAGTTGATGTATGTAATATGTTTATACTGGATAATATGGAATTCAAAGGTATAATAATCAGTTAAGATTAATGGTATTATTATTATTACTTTGTCTCTTTATATACATATGAGCAGTGAGGAAATGAATGCATGAAGGATTTAGTTGTGGTCATTAACTACCTGTCCTTTATGCTGATATGCAATTTTTGAAATATGTAAGTTTATTACATAAATATATTTCTCAATTATCTAAGGAAAAATGAGCTTTTTTACTGATATACCGTACTATTAATAGCTAAGAATGAATTGGCAAATGACAACACCAAGACTACCATGATTGTAGGCTACAATGGAAAGTCAAAAAACTCCAGAGTTCAGTAGTACTGGCAAGAAAACCTCATAACTGTGTTCATGCTCAGTGCAAGAGCATTTTACCTTTCGTAAAGAGTCATGTGGCTAACAATCATGGTTAAATTGTCAGAGCATTTTCATAGTAAATTCACAATATCTATTTTTTTTGATCCTGTAAGAATCCCACTGTATGTGCTTCAAGTCTATTTTTACTCAAGCATACACTGGTGCAGCATGATAATTATTACATGTTTAGCAAATAGGCAATTCTTGGTAGTATGTATGCTCTATGTACAATATCCCAGGTCCAATTATTGTCACGTTCAGAGATAACTGGAACACCCAGAGATCCATTGCCAGTCAATGCAGACAATATTGAATTATATGAACAAATGAACTAATCAGACAGGGCACTTTCTGCATTGCTTATTTGTCTGCCCGAAGTCCACCCATGGTGGTTTTTAACAAATACTTAGAACTGATTACACAGTTTGGCAGACAATCAGCTCTGAAGAGAAGACTGTGCTTTTGACCAACGGCAAAAAAGAGGCTTGTCCAAAAATCAAAGCTATTATCTGCTGGAAAAAATTGGTCAACCCAGGCTGACCTAAACCTACTTTATCTACTTGCAGTACAAAAACTAGTTTTATTGTCTGCATTTGTCTACTGCTGGGGTGGGTGGGTAAACTTCTACTGTAATGAGATTTATTCAGAATAAATTAGACTTCACTTCCAGGCTGCTTTATAATCTATCTTGGCTGAGGTAGGAAATACTGTATGTATTATGGCATTACCCAAGTCAATATAAAAATAGGTTTTAATCCTTTTACTTCATGGTGGAATGATACAGATAACTATGGATTAGTTAGTTATTTGTATGAGCTCTGTAAATGAGAGGATTGCAACTTCAGGCTCAGGCCTGAAAGCACTAGTGAAAGCACCAGAGAAGTTCATTTAAGTGGAATAAGCCTGGGATAATGATATTTCAAAGCAAGGATAGCAGACGTGGAGCGTTATCGGATACCAAGGGAGTTTAGGAGAAGTTGGAAATTTGGAAATAGTTGAGAAATTCACTTACAGTCAATAGATTCAGTGGCTGTATGGAAAAATGCTTGCTTCCTGAGTGAAGATGACCATGCTATTTGCTAATGTATCTTGTCTCATATTTTTTAAAAAAAATAATATTCTGTATATCCATTAATCAGATACAACCTAAGGAAGTTCCACTTAGTATCCACTGAAATCAGTGAGAGTTTTCATGTCTAACCCCACTGATATGAGTTGGCCCCAAAAACAACTCTGTCTTAATTCACGCCATATCTTTTATGTTCTTCCTTGGATGTTGACGGTTGTCTCTTCTGATCTTACAGTACTATCAGGTTCATAAACAATTATTATATGTGTTCCTTTTAAACTATTTAAGTGTTGTATATAGGTTCTATTTTGATTTTAAAAAATCAAAAGAAATTACATATATGAAAGCCAGTATCTATGGATGTAAAAAATGTGGGAAGGAAAAAGAAAAGATTTTAAATATGTGGGAATTCTTTAACAGGGCCTTTAAGAAATATATTTATAAATATATTCAGGTTTCTATACTACATTCCCTTATATTTGTGACTGGCAAGCAAGTGAGAAATGTAAAAATAGTGTTAGTACTTGCTATGCTATGATAGCATGAGCATTAAGCAAATGGAGCATTGCATATAAAAGAGCAAAGTGAATCTCAACATGGTAATAGCTAACTTGCTTCCCCTAAAGCTTTTTGGTTCTTTCTTTTTTTTAAATAACAAGCGTAATATAATAAATTATGTCTGTCTTCTGTGCCATGGAGACCCACATCAGCACTGAGAAATGGATATTCCAAGAGATGGCATGGCATTGTGCCAGCTTCTGCAGCATGGAAGATGAATGGAGCTATTATTGAATGTATCCATAAGGCTGTAATGCTGATTACACTGATACCCTTCAAGATACTGAAGAGGTAACAGACGTCTCACATTATTAATAAGATATCATTCCTTAGTGCTTTTATCCCTATGCTTTTGACATAAACAACAATATTCCTCTGCTCTTTCCCCCCAAACGCTGGCCTTTGTATGCACATATCAACTTCTGTAGTCTCTTACAAAGATTTCGCAAAATCTTTTAATTTCCATATCTAGCATGTAGCTCATAAGAGAAAATTAGCACAATTGACAATGAAAAAGCAAAGCATGGTCTTCTTGAAAATTGTTGCCATCAGTGTAGAGGATTAGTTTTTACCAAAGAGATGAGTAGTTAAAAGACTTGTGTTTTATCTTAGAAGAGAAATTTAATTCAACAGAATAAGCTGCTCAAGATAAGTTAACATTGGGATGAGTATTCATAGGAGCAAGGATTATTGTATGTTCCAACTCTGAACATTTTTGTAATTCTGCTCATGCTCTAAACTACTTAGATGTAAGACACTGTTTTTAGTCCCCTGAACTAAAACTATTGTTAGTTCTGCCACTGTAGTTCATCTCCTGTGGGAAATCTTATGCAGAGTTTGCACCATCAGTAGGAAATAACAACTGAATATTTGAACAGGCCAGGTACATTCTATCTGTGGAACACCATATATATTATTACATTGAGAGTTTAAATTATCGTTATAGTTTATTACAAATTAATGGTCCGCTAGAATGAAGTGTCATAGCTTCCTTCCTCAATGTTATTTGAGTTTATACAAATGTCTAAACCATACGTTTTTCACAAGAGAGCGCTAGAAATAAATATGGATATATTCTTTGATTTATCACTTCTCTTTCATGAATACTTTTTCTATTCATCCTGTCAAAAAATGGAATTGTACAAAATAAATGGATTTTTATAGCACTAGAATTTGATATGCCCTGGTAATGCCATTATGCTAACTCTCTTACACACACTTCCTCTCCTTTTGCTCAGATTCACTGCAAGTAAATTCCAAAAATAATCTATTGCAATCTTCATGAATGTGAAACTAAAAGTAAAAGGGAATGAGAATTAGTCATATAACAGTAAACATAGACTTATTTTTCTATATAAACATTGCTAGAATGAAATACTCTTGCCAGTGGAGGGTTGTTGTTGTTTTTTTGGCCAAATGGGTCTTATGTAGAACAAAACCTTTTTTCCCCTACTATTTATACATATTTTTTGTATAGTTATATCATATGTTTTCCCCCAATTTAGCTTATCTCTGAGTTTTACCAGTTCTGCATACAGTATTTGTTCTGTTTCTTTTTTTTTTCCATCCACTGCATGGCTCCAATCCAGAGAAAGTTGAATTGTAATTTTCCTTGAAGCAAATGTTTGTGGCAACTCACTTATGGTATTGATTTCAAATTAGTTAAAAAGCACAGCTAATTATTGTAGTTTGTAGCCTTACTATGAGCACTCTACGAGGAAAGTAGCTCATTGTATTTTCTTCTAAATAAATATATAAGTACCTTATATTCATATGATCACTACTGAAATTAAAAAATTCTGATATAGGCTAATCCACAAAAATTGTGCTAATCAGGTCCTTGTTAACAAATGTCCAGTATTGCTTGTCTGTGATGCATGGGCTGCAAGCTCTTAGCGCTTAAATATGGAAAGTAGATCTGCATTCGGGGGGGGGGGGGTGGATCTGTTAAGTATTAACCCAAGAATTAAATCCAATTTGTTTTCTTTCTGTTTTTCAGTCAGTTTGCTCTCAAGAAAACCTTTTTGTGGATAACAGGTAGACACATACATATTTTCATGTTAAATTTAGCAGCTATATTTATTTTTAATTTTTAACAGTGGGAAAATATATTTTACAGAATATACAAGCATCACCCAAGCATTTTACTGGGAAATCTAAATGATTTCTCTCACTTAATTGCAATGGGGGTCTATTAACTTGTCATGCAAGGCAATACCACTAAAATGAGTAGGAGTTCACAAATGCATGCCTTCCATCATTCTAATCTCAGTCTCTCTCTAAATATTCAGTCTGTGGTAGTTATTTTACCTTATTCCTTAATAGGATAATCTCTATGAGTATGTTGAATTTCAGAAGAAAAGCTAGATAAAATTTATCATAATTCAAGATTAGACAGAAACAAATTTACCATCTTTTCTCAGATACAAGGAATTTCTTTACTTATGGAAAACATAATTATTCCTTTATGATTTTATTATTAAAATAATAAATGTCTTAATGTTATCAGAATGTGTTCTTATGTCACATTACGGAGTGATGCACCCTCTTATAAGGTCTTTATAGTCAACATGGTGTTTCTAATACAAAAACCAATAGCTTATTGAAATGTAAGAAAGAAACAAAAGGTGTTTATGGTTACTGCAATAAAGGTAGTTCTTTACATGTTACAAAACAAATTGTAAAATGTGGTTATGATATCAGAAGTATCAATGTATATATCCATTGTTAAATGTTTTTTTAAAATTTATTTCCTTTTACATTTTCATCAGGATCTTGGAAGATAGCACATGCAATGAAACTGTCAAAAAAAGACAGCTCTTCAGGTATGCAGAGTGTCCTTAAATATATATTTACAGTTTTATATTGTGAAAACTTGTATTTCTATTTTTATTTAAACAGATCAAATTCCTACTGAAAATGGAGAATGAAAAACAAAAGCAAACAAGTTATATATATACACATATATACATATATGTAATCTTAAGAAGAAATACAAAAATATTTAATTTTTTAAATAAATAATATTTTAAACTTCTGTAGCGTGGGCTGTGACTAGGTGTGGGTGATTTTTATTTTTGCCAAAATTCAAACTTCTCTGACTCCAAGTCCTTTTTAACTCCATTTGCATTTAATTAAAAAAAAAAACCACAATAACATATTTGCATATTTTTATACATGTCTCTCTAGAGCAGTATTTTCCAAACTGGGGAACTTCTAAATGTGTTGAGTTTAACACCCAGAATTTCCCAACCAGCATGGTCATTCTGGAGTATTTTGGAAGCTAATGGTGACACATTTGAAAAGTGCCAGATTGGAAAACCCTGCCATCAAATATGCTCTATTTTTTGCAAGCAATTTTTACCTATATTTTTCTCTAATATAAGTACTACTGAGTGTACTTTTTATAACGTCCTATCCTTTTTATAATGTCCTATCCTTTTTATAACGTCCTATCCTTTTTAATGGGGCGTGGTGGCTCAGTGGGTAAGACGCCAGGCTTGTCGATTAGAAGATCGCAAGCTCGGAGGTTCGAATCCCTAGCCCCATGTGATGGAGTGAGCTCCCGCACTAGCCCCAGCTCTTGCCAACCTAGCAATTCGAAAGCATGCAAATGCAAGTAGATGAATAGGTACCACTTCGGTGGGTAGGTAACAGCGTTCCGCGTGTGTCATGCGGCCACATGACCATGGAAGCGTCTTTGGACAACGCTGGCTCTTCGGCTAACAAACGGAGATGAGCACCAGCCCCTAGAGTCGGACACGACTGCACAAATGTGCGGGGGGAGCCTTTACCTTTACCTTATCCTTTTTGCTTATTTTTTACAACTTGTCTCAGCCAAACTAGCAAATATCTATCTATCTATCTATCTATCTATCTATCTATCTATCTATCTATCTATCTATCAAATTTCGTCACCACCCATCTCCCTCAAAAGAGGGACTCTGGGTGGTTTACAATAAAGCTAAAAAGGATTAAAATCCATAAAAACAAAATATCTTACATAAAAATATAAAATATATTTTATATATATTTTAAATATGTTAAATATAACTGTGTGTATCATGATTTTTTTTCTTTGAACAACGCAATCCTATCTCTGAGACTGAGATTAAGAAACTGAATGCGGTGCAAGCAAATGTGATAGATTTGTCTTCCCCTCTGGCTGGCTATTCACAAATATCTTGCTAAATATCCTGATTTTATTGTTGCACTGCGTGAAGTAAGTAACTCCTCCCCACCCCCAGGCACATACATGCCAGCTTCAGTTGATCTAGTTGAGATTTTCCTTAGCTTATGGCAAGGAAGAATGAACGTTGATCTAAGTGTTTGGTTTTGAACGTCTTTGTGTTCTTTGACGCTGTAGGGGTAACAGAGACAGCACAGGGAAGACATCTGGTAGTTGGCAAAGCAGCACAGATAACGAAGTGAAATGGACCGACCACCAGAGGCCATGGAGCAGCACGGACTCAGACAGCTCCAATCGCCATTTGAAGCCAGCTGTAACGAAGACCGCAAGTTTTGGTGGAATAACTGTTCTGACGAGAGGAGATAGCTCATCGAGTAACAGGAGTACCGGCAAACTGTCTAAAACAGGTAGCTAGTATTTATTAGGTTTGGCAGATATTTCTCTACTGAGCATAAGCATTTGGCATGCGAGCCTGTCTATAATAAATATTCAGTATTGAAAAAGATTTGCTTAAGATCATTCCATTTCCATTCACGTTTCAAACCCAGGGAAGTGGAATATAAGAGTAAGATTATATATTCTGCTTAATCCAAGTTGTAAAGGCTGTTTGGTCTTACATGCTCTGGTGATTTTACAAGTCATGATCCCTGTATCTACAATTTGAATTGGTTCTTCGGCCTTGGGCTGGGAAGGGATGTGCATGCATGAATGTCTGTTCAAGGGCACTCCTTTCCTCAAGCAGGGAATAACATTATGCTTAATGCATTGTTCTTTCTCAGAATCCCAGCTTCTATAATAATAGTGCAGGTAGAAATTCAGAAGGTCCGGATTGGTTTCTCAGCCTTATCAAAGATCACAGATCAGATCTATTGTGTCTTCCTCAACATGAGGATGAATAGTTAAGTAAAACACCAGATTTTTAAAATGAAAGCTGGGAATCTAATGATCATGTGTCATTAGCTGGGTGCATTATAAAGAAGGGAAGTTAGACATTCTTCAACACTATTCCTATAAATAGATAGGTGATGATAAGCAGGTCCACCACATTCATCTATTCTTGCTGCTAAACTGAATAAAATAGCCCTTCAGGTTGTAGTTAATAGCCTTTCTCTTTATTTTCTCTAGCATTTTTTTCCAATTTAAATTTCATGAATAAAATAAACTTGATTTAAAGTGTTAGAAAACAAATAGTTCAGAGCAGAAACCGTGTTAGGTGTTTATAGACAAACTGTCTGAATCATTGGTTGTAAAGACTTCAAAACAAAGGTTCTTGGAGAAGGAAAAATAGTCCTTCTTCCTTTCTGAAGTGGTTTAGAAATGTAAAGTCTAACATTGCTCACTCTGCGCTTCCTTCCTTACACGGTGTGAAGTCAGCTTACCTTAGTGAGCAAACTTTCCACTTCAAAAGTAAAATCCTCTTTGCTCCATGTGCTGATCAGGTCTTCCTGGATTAGCTCTAATAATTCACTTCCAATGATGAAGAGTTTCCTGCTTCTGTTAATTGCAGAAAAAAGGATAAGGAAGGCTTTAGCAACAGTGAATAGGAGACCATAGGCAACCGGTCTAAACTTTCCTAAAAGCTTAGGAAAGGGATGCTGGCAGAGGCAGAACAAGAGTTTAGAGAGAAAGAAGTGGCTGGGAACAAAGAGATTAGCAGATTGAAGCTCCTAGGGAAAATTGTCTGCAAAGGAAGGCAAGAAAGGAGGATTTTACCAAGGGGAAAGGGGGCCAAACTGGAAGCTACAAGAATCAGGAGCAGCAGAGCAAGGGTAGAAACAGAAGATGACTTTATAGAAGGTAAAGGCAGTGAAGAAATATGTGGGTTGAAGCTGCAAAGAGGCAAAATAAGGAAAGGAAGGAAGCAGCAGTGTGATGAATGAAACCTTTTAAAAGAGCATTGAAGAGAGGAATGGGGAAGGTGAGGAGAGTACCTGTTCCAAGTTGCAAGAGGAAAGGAAAGGGGAACAGTAGTAAACACCGAGAAAGAAACGTACTTATGTTTCAAGTTGTAATTGTGACTTGGAATTAGCCAAGGGAAAAGTGGAGAGGAGGAAATGGCATTAGCCGCAGCTGCAACAGCTACAGATCGTTATATTTTCCTGCAAACCCATCTTTTTCTTAATCGGTAAATGCACTTCCATGTTTACTTCGTAGTAGGGCTTCACATGTTCAAATGCTGTAATTATTCTGCATGAAGGGGATTTTGTTTTTGTTGATAAGTAGTGTCCTATTTTATACACAATTTACCCCAACCAATTGTGATGCTTTTGATTGCTATGTCAATACATTTGTGCATGGGGGAGAAAGTAAATGAAGGAAGGAGAACATGAATAGGTCTGAGGCTTATGCATACAGTATTAAATCTTGTCCTTATTCAATTTATAAAGTATTACAAAGTAGTGAAGACAAACAGTAGAAGAATATAAACAGATCTGCTCCCTTTTTTTTTTCTGGCTCTTCACTAGTTCAGAACAGTTTATATATAGTTTGGGTTTTACTTTTCTTCTCTACATCTTTGAATGATTTCTGAAACCAATTAAAAGATTCACTTTGCTATGATTTTCAGGAGCATCCCTACCCACCTTAGGGTCACTGAAATCTGGACTTACCTTTTTCAGAAATGCAGTAAATATATAGCTGCAAAATTGTGTTTGGGGAATTGGACTAAATATGAATATATATTTTATCATGGCCTAGTTAATAAATATTTCCTTTAATCTAAGATTAATACATGAAAATACAAGTGATACTAGGGAGCTATAGGGGACAGTGGTTTCTTGTGAAAAAAATCAGTGATGCAGCTCCAAAATTCTAGGTAATGGTAAAAACATACTATCTTTATTCCATTCTGAAGATGAGAAATGAAATCATCATATAAATACCAAATATCAGTGAGCCTATCTGGGACCAGGACTAATTGTTAAAGCTGCTAGATAAGAGTTGCAATGGGACAGAAAAGACGCAGGCTCAAATTTCACTTGACCATGAAGTTCACTGGGTGTATTTGGGCCAGTCACGTTTTCTCAATCCAGTCCTATCACAGGGTTGGCTCCATGCATGCATCCCAATGCCAGCATCTGAAGAGGGAGCATCAAAAGAGTGTTCAACTATGCCAAGAGGCTGCTGGACCTTGCACAACTACTCAGGAGTAATGTACTCAGCTGGGGTCAAAGGTTGCTGGTAACATGGACTCAGTAAGATTATTGAAACAACACGATTTATGAATGCCTCTGGATTTCAATCATAGAACTGAATATTTGACTCAGTTTAAATCTACCAGTTTTTTCAAATCATGGTTTATTGGGCTTTGATGAAACTAACAGACCATGGCTTGCTGACCTACCAGGGAAATATTCAACAAAAAGTAATATTCAACTGTCATATTCAAAGTAGAAGGGGAATGACGTGGAGCAATAGGTGTATTGATCTTGATGTTTAGGCATGTAACACTAAATCTTTTTATTGCAACTTCTTTCTGAAGGCTGTCAAATCAATGTACAAACTTCAGACAATAACAAACAATCCTTTTTTTTAATTTGTTACAATTTCATGTGATTTTATTTCTTGTATTCTGTTTTGTAATTAAGCTTTGGAATAAATTATAATAGTGAAAAGAAGGCAGATTTTCTAAATAAATAAATATTTACTTATTTCATATAGCATACCTTTATCTGAAAGAATCTCAAGATTGTACAAAAATCAGCAACATTAAAAATTTACTACAATCAAAAACCTAAAATCTAATTATATTAAAAATGCAATTATATTTTTAAGTATTTAAGGAATTATTTTAAACCATTAATAGGGTATAGTAAATGTATTATTAAAAGTATGATAATTTAGAATCTAAATTGAGATGTATTGACCTGAAAGCAAAGAAAACTTGCACATTGTTGATGTCAAAACCAATTCAGCAGATTTTTCTTTGAGGCCTACAATAATACAGTAATATGTGCTTTATACCTTCATATAATCTTCAGTCATTTTCAGATTGCTTCTCTTGACATAGTTAAAGCTGGTGCACTGAAATTAAAATATCCTGTTTGTTTTTTAGCTTAGGCAGATGGGCGTGTATTTCCTCTTTTCATCCATAATTTTGAAAGATTGTCAAGATTCCGGAAATGAAAAAAGCTGTAGAAATTTGCGGGGGGGGGGGGGGGAGGCAAGATTGCTTGTCAAAACAAACATATAGCTTTCAGGCTGATTGAAAAATGAGTCAATGAGTCAGGCTGATTGAAGAAAAGTCCCAGAAATGGCTGTTGGGTGATAAGAATAACTGTTCAGAATAATTTTTTAGAAAAGACGTTCTCTTCAGCCAGTACTTTAAGTTCCCCTACAGCCAATTAAACCCACAAATGGTAACATGTGTTTTTCAAGTTATATAGGAACTATTCGAGACTCTAAAATCATTTCTCAGAAATATCAATTTGTATTTTTTTCTAAAAGGAGTTAAAATGATTCTTGGTGGAAAGGTATAGCTGTGATATTGAATGAAACTTACCTGTGTAGAGAAAATAAATCACCGAATACCAAATCCTAGCCGTTGTTGGAAAAAGAATGCTGCAGTAGACTGAACTGTGTCTGATCCATCAAGTACATTAGATTATTATGGGAGTAAGGTTCGATATTTTCAGAAAGCTGTAAGTGACCAGTGGCTGAGAATCAGACTATAAGTGTAGGATTTCTCTGATTTAGGACTGAATTGCTGCAGGAAAGTAGAGAATTAAATCTTAAATGCCTATATAAATATTTCCAATATCCAAGTAGATACATTCAATGAATGATAAATGCCCCAATCTGCATTTGGAATACAAATGCTCAATAAATACATCTTATAATTCTAATCATTATATAGTAGAGCAAAACAATGTGTTTCAAACTATTTCAAGCATAAGACTTCCAAAGCATCCCATTTTGAGTATGAAACTGCTGTTTTGAATGCAAAATAGGCTGTTTGGAGCATATTCTTGTGTATTGAGATCAAAACACTATTGCAACACTTTCAGGATGCACAAAACAGTAATTTTGTACTTGAGGTATTTTGAAAAGTTTCCTGTTCAAAATTGTTTGAAATGAGCATTTTGTGTACCACAAAGCAAGATAAGATAATCAAACTCTGATTAGTTTTTTTCTATCAAAATACCACTGTGGAAAATAGTAAATTTCATCTGTAATTGTCTTTGAAAATACTAGAGTTTTAAATTGATGTTGAACTAGAAGAGATATATTCAATCATATTTAAAAAGAAAGTTTGGATAAAGGTGTTTTTTCCAGATTACACTCCCATAGGTGCCTTTAGCAAATGGATATTATGTTCAAATGGCAACTTAGTCACAGTGACTTCATGATGCAGATCTCACCCTTATGTACTTGTGTACTTATTTCTGACATGATGCATATTTTGTCACTTGCTCCCCCTCCATATGGATGTCCCTGTATACACTTGGAGTTGGGGCCTTAAAAATCTGCCTCCAAATGGAGATACATATGTTAAAAATAAAATCCTTTACATGATCAGTTTGATGTGTTTTAACCTTCTCCCTCAGTAGTTCTTTCTTAGGAAATTAGATGAGTGAGTGTGGGAAATCTTTTTTTTTCTTTAAAAGTTAGTATGGTAATCAGTAGATATTACAGTTTGGCACACAGAGCATAACTAGCATCTAGGTTGAATTGCACTAAGTTAGAAGAGTTAGCCTAAAGCCATCAAGAGCTTTCCTTGTCATCCTATATATTTTTATCTATTACTTGGGAAGATAGGCGGACTAATGTTAGCGTATTAGAAGAAGCGAAAACCACCAGCATTGAAACAATGATCATCCAACATCAACTTCGCTGGACCGGTCATGTTGTTCGAATGCCTGACCATCGTCTTCCAAAGCAGCTACTTTACTCCCAACTTAAGAATGGAAAATGGAATATTGGTGGACAGCAAAAGAGATTCAAAGATACTCTCAAAGCTAATTTAAAAAAATGTAATATCAGCATTGAGAACTGGGAAGCCCTAACTCATGAGTGTTTCAATTGGAGGTCAGCCTTTATTAATGGCGCTATGGACTTTGAAGAAGCACGAGTACAGGGAGAAAGGGAGAAAAGAGCTAAAAGGAAGGCACATCAGGCAAACCCTCATCATGACCGTCTCCCACCCGGAAACCTATGCCCTCATTGTGGGAGGTTGTGCGGATCCAGAATTGGCCTTTATAGCCACTTACGGATCCACTGTTAAAATTTTACCTTTGGAAGACAATCTTACTCGGCTACGAGTGATCACCAATGATGATGATGTATTTTTATACATAGGATGCATTTATTTGTTATCATTACTTATATTCCAGCAGATAAGGGAAATAAGGGATTGTACAGATATCCACATCATGATTATGATTACCAAACATATAGGTGCTGAAACTTGTTTGTTGTTGACAGGCTTGGTATCAATCAAATTATTCTGATGACACCTTCTGTACAATGGTCAATATTGTAAATAGCATATACTGCATTCACCACACTAAATTGGGTGTGTATCTGTACTTTGTTGACTAACTGTAGTCCCTTGAACTACTGTACTGTTTTTCAGATTCCTAACCTTCTAAAGATCAGGTCACTAAAGTTTTGCAGCAGATTACCATATCAGTGATACAAATCTCCCCTACATTTCAAAAAAGAAGAACAAAGTATAGAAACGTTTTAACAAATGTTAAACATGCTTTAACAAAGCAAAAAAAGATTTTTTTTAAAAAAAAACAGTAACATACAACTAGGTGACAATCTGACCCTATCAACTCATGGTGTTATGATGCCATGGCTCTGCCCACTAAGATATGAAAAAGAAATACTGCCCATGACCATTGAAAAGTTCTCTACCATTACCCTAAATGTTCTGAAGTAATCTACATATTCATTTCTAAAATTTTGTTCTTTATGAAGCAATCAACAAAAAATGGAACTCCAAAATATTTGGTGTGCAAATATTCACTCATTGGGTTAACTCAACAATTCATGAACAAAAATTCCCTTCTCATCCCTTTGGGTGTATGTGTCTTCCTCAATCTTGGGTCTTCTACCAGAGGCCTGGGAGTTTGAAGGTTCTACGTAGTATCTTAGCTCTACCTAGCATTGCACTCTTCTGGACAGAGAGCTCTGATGTTGTTCCTGGGATCTGTTGGAGCCACTTTCCCAGCTTAGGAGTCACAGCCCTGAGTGCTCCTACCACCACTGGGACCACTTTGGCCTTCACTTTCCGCATACTCTCTAGTTCCTCCTTCAGGCCCTGGTACTTTTCCAGCTTCTCATATTCCTTCTTCCTGATGTTGCTGTCACTTGGCTGTCACTCTTCATGTTCTTTTTATATATATAAGAATTTTATTAAGCTCTTCATGTTCTTGACCCGCTGTTGTATGTCTGCTACTATGATGGTGACTGGTTCCTGTTCTGAGAGATTGCTGGGCTCCCAGGTCCTTTGCACTGGTGTTATGTGTCTTCTCTTTCTCCCATATGTTCTTCCAGTATTGTTCAGTTTCTGGTGTTGGTGGCTCTGCTGTTACTGTGTTGTTGCACTGCAGTGGGGAGTACATCTTGGATGTTTCTGTAAAGAACAAGCTATTTATCTTTTTGGCTTCTGCTTCTGTATCTCCTTAGCCTGGTAGCCAGTGCTGAGAGCCTTTGTTTAGCAGTCTCTAGGGCTTCAGATGGAGTCAGTCCCTTGTATTTTTTCAGTGGCTGAGTCTTATCCTTAATCTCCACACCCTTCTGTAGTTCTACCAGCTGACTAACTTCTCTCCGAGTTGCCTTGATCTTAGCCTCCAACCTCATTTTCCAGGGGGGGTATGTACTGCTGTTCTTCTTGATAGTGTAGCTAAGCATCTCCAGGATTACAGTGGCTATAGCATATACCAGTTCATTGGTTTGAGTTATGGTAGTAGTAGGAATTGTCATGAGGGCTCTATTGGCATCTTCTAGCATACTATCTGAAGGTACTTCTCCACTGAGCCTTGGTATTCAGTCTCGGTTGACTGTAGCTAGTTTATCCATGATCTTATGCCTCATGTCAGCTGCTGTGCTTTGTAATGGAGGAGGTGGCAGTGAAGTTTTTTTTATTTATTTTTTTTATTTTATTTTATTTTATTTTATTTTATTTATTTTATTTTATTATTTTATTTTATTTTATTTTATTTTATTTTATTTTATTTTATTATTTTATTTTATTTTATTTTATTTTATTTTATTTATTTTATTTTATTTTATTTTATTTTATTATTTTATTTATTTTATTTTTATATTTTATCCCGCCTTTATTATTTTTATAAATAACTCAAGGCAGCGAACATACCTAATACTCCTCCTATTTTCCCCACAACAAGAACCCTGTGAGGTGAGTTGGGCTGAGAGTGAGTGACTGGCCCAAGGTCACACAGCCGGCTTTCATGCCTAAAGTGGGACTAGAACTCACAGACTCCTGGTTTCTAGCCCAGCACCTTAACCACTAGACCAAACTGGCTCTGTTCCAGCTTCAGGTATTGGCTGCACCTCCACTTCTTCCAGGTCTTCTTGAGTCTGGGATGTAATGTGTAGTTGGTCTATCTCAAGCTGTGAGAGTAGCTTCCTCTTCACTATGTTGAAGCATTGGGTAACTAGCTGTTTCTCAGTTAGTGTGGATATAGGTCTTCTGTCCATCCATAATTCCCTCATACATTTCATATAGTCCCTCTCATTAGGTCTACTGTTGTAATAGCATTCCATCAATTCCAGGTTGTCATCCATGTATGGTTTGTTTCAGTAGCCCACTTATCATCAGATTGTCCTTGTTCCCCAACATCTGGCACAGACCTTGTTAATCCAGGTGATGTCCAAGCCAGCACAACTCTCTTAGTTCATGTCACTCATATCCAAGGTAGGCAGGTGAAGTGTTAGGGGGTCTTTGCCCAAGGACCCCTACAAGTAAGGTAGGTACCAGCCAGGATTCGAACCCCGGTCTCCCATGTCAAAGGGCAGTGCTCTAACCACTACATTATCCAATTATTTATATATAATTTTTATTAAGAATTTGGATTATAATAGTAAAATCTAATACAAACTAAAGTTAAAGAAAGAGAAGAAAAGAGAAGAGAAAGGAAGAGCAAAAAGTCCAAGGAAAAAGGGGAAAAAAAGAAGAAAGAGAGAAGAATATAAGAAAGAGAAAAGAAATATGAAAAGAAGTGACTTTCAACCTTCATTACAAGTATAAACAAATTTAGTGACTCTTCACCTCCTCTAAGGTTACAAACAATTATCTCTTCATCCCATATCCCAACCCTTATCCATAGGCAAATCCATAAAGGATCAGATTTTTAGTCCTGGTGTCAGCAGAAAGTCCATAAAAGGTTGCCAGAAGTAACAACATATTTTGTTTTAATCTTGATCAAATAAACCAACTTTATATTCCTTCCTTTTACTTCTAACAGTCTTAATCTTTAGATCATTCAAATATTGTTGTAGGATTTGATTTCTCTTCATTTCTTCTTTATCCCATCACACAGAGTTCTTCAGATCTTTAACAAGCCTCTTTTGTAAATCCAGTAAGAAAAAATTATCCAGGTCACTTTCTTGGTTTATCATTCGTATTTCCCTTTTGCTTTTTAAAATTTCAGCCAATATAATTTTCCAAGTCCTTTGGCCTGTAAATCCACTTTCGGTACCATCTCTATCTTGTCAAATAAAATTTGTCATCCGTCATTTCTTCAATAACATATTTTAATCATAGTTTAGGCATAGAGGCATCATGACTGACACTGTTGATATTATGGCTACTAATTTCTCACTCCCTTCTTCAAAAGTCTCCTTTAATATTTTCAGTATTATAACATTTTGCATCATTTTGTAGGTCCCTGTTAATTAACACAAAAAGTAGGCTTGTGGTTTTTTTCTTCTGCCTAGAATCTTTAGCCCCCTCTAGTGTCTAGTTTTTAAAATCATAAAATTACTTATCTTTGTTATGGCTTTGCAAAAACCAAGAGAGATCTATTTCCCAAGAGAAGCTGTTTGTTGTTTATAATTCATTCCAAAATCTTACTGTAAAAGCTTCTATATTCCAAATTTATCTGGACCCTTAGTCCGTTTATAACTTTCTAAGATCAAAATCTTAGTTGGCTTTTTGCTGTTTATTTCAAATTCTTTACATTCTTAAGCTTATGATTAAAGTTTTCTTTCATTCAGGCTTGAGGACAAACTCACCTGGCATTTTCAAACTTATTGTTCCGAAGGCTCTAACAGCTTAAAAGTTGTTAATAAGCAATTTCCGAAAGTGTTTAGAAAGTGAGGTTAGCGAACTTAGTGTCCTTTAAAAGGCACCAACCAAGGTTGCAAACAAGATGGCTATTCCCATCATCTCCCAGCACTCACACCTGTGGGAGACCGCTGTCCTGTGGTCTCCTCGCAGGGAGCAGCCATCTGGAGCACATGTGGACAATCTCCCATCCTCTCCTTGTCCTAAGAGGTTCCAAGGAACTGGTCTACTCACCGATTCCTTGGACTTTGCCGCGGTCGTGAGCTCTGCTTTCGCAGAGACATCTTCAGTCCATCATTCCTCCACCAGAAGTCCCAGATTAACTGAACAATTCTAAAGATAATGCTTATTGTTTTAACTGTTTATCACATATTATGGTTCTAACAAAGAAAAAAAAACTATTTTAATTTAAAAGCATGGCTTGTCTTTTCCCAGTAACATACTATCTGTTGCTTATACATTGTGAACTATAATGGATATAGAGAGCTGCATTATTAAAACTGTAAATCAATACTAAGGCTGGAAGGAGATTAATAATTTAACAAATCACTACAGCTACAATCTTGTAATTTATAACATCAAAGTGTTCAATTAAAATTGTGTAATGTAATGCACCAACAGAATTACAGTGCTGGCATTTTGGAAAAGTCAAAATGTGGATTTTCCGTTTCTTTGTTAATGGTATCCTATATGTTAATATTGCTAGTGTTGTAGTAAAGTATCAGAGGTTTTTTTTACTTGGAAACATAAAGTAGATTCTGGAAAACAAGGGAGCTCCTTTAATAAATTGCACATAAATGCTGCATTTGCACTCCCACACTTTCTGAAGTACCTCTTCCAATCTGAACACAAACTATTGCACAGCCCGAGTTATTTGTGTGGTTGATTTTTTAATGGATGACATTCAGAAATCAAATATGAGTGCACAGGATAGTTCTTGATGAACTGAAAAGAGAACCTGACATGACATCAGCAAGCAAGCCCAGCACAGAAGGCATGAAACAAATTTTAATTTGCATGGAATGGAATTTGCAAGATACAATAGAAGTAGGAGGAAGATACATAGTAAGGGTGGAACATAATGAGTATCTTTATGTTTTGTTCATTTTAATTATAGCCTTTGAACTGAAAGGAATATGAATGTATATTAACATAGATGAAAAAGCATGTCAGTAATTGAATTTCAAAATCTGTACTAAATTTTAACTCTTTGTGTCTGTGTGTGAACATGTGGAGATTAGAACCTGGGAAAGCAATAAACAGTAAAAAAATTTTAGAGGCAATTATTATAATTAAATTATATAATCAATTCAATAATTTTGTTGAATTATTACCTTCCTTTTAATTAGTTGTTACATTAATAGATCAATTATTAAATGTATTTCCATATTACCAAAAGTTATTAAGTACTTACAGGTAGTCCTTACTTAGCAACCACAATTGGACTGTCAACTCCATCAGTAAGCGCTGCGGTCACTAAGCAGAAAATCACATGACCATGACGGGCTTACAACCTCACTTGCCCTTTGGTCGTTAAGTGAAACATCACGTGAATGCAACTTCAATTTTACTTCCACCTCCTCTACTAACTCTGCTTGTTGCAAGCCAGTTTCGAGGCACACAAAGGGCGATCATGATCATGTGACCACAGTATGCTGTGATAGTCATAAATGCAAGGATTGGTTGCAAAGCTTTTTATTTTTTACATCATCGTAACTTTGAATGGTCGCTAAACGAGGCAATCAGTAAGTGAGGACTACCTGTATTAGATAAAGGAAGTTTGAAATCTTATGATCTGAAAAACAAAAACTAATATTTGTTCTTAGAAAGAAAACTCTTATCTCATATTTCTTTTTTGTGCTGTGTTATGTATTTAAAAAGCATTAACAAATTGGTCTCAGAAAAGGAATTCTTTTCATAATCATTAAACTAGTAAATGTTTGTTTCAATATATTACTCACTAAAACTTTAGCTACAATCCAGCTGATACACATTTTCAGTCCTAGGTGTATTCCTACTTCCAAATAAAATCATTGGACAAGTTAAATTGGAATGCATTCAAGCATGAACAGATTAAATAAAATGTAACACGAAGCCACCAAGACACTGATTTAAAGTTAGCTCTGATTTGTATCTATGTATTTAGTGGTTCGCCTTGTGTAGGTGGGCTGTGTTATACCCACTGTTCTGCCTTTTCTTTGTTTTTACTCCTGTTGGATAAAGTATGGGCACTGCTGACTCCAACAACAACAACCTCTCTAAATTGTTTTAATTAGTGTTAAATCCTAAAACTACCCCAGTTAACCCTGTGCTTAGCATTCAAAAAATTTGAGGGTGAGGGAACTGTGGATGAGGGTACCTGTATTGTATCTATCATGTAGAAGTTGTAGGCTGTGTTCTCTCCATGAGGGCCCTGAAAATAATTTCTTGTAACACAAAGTGAAAATTTGTTTTACAGGTTCAGAGTCTTCCAGCAGTGCTGGGTCCTCAGGATCTCTGTCCCGAACACATCAGCCTGTCCCTGGAGTTCCAGCCACATCTTCAAATAATTTATCCTATACAGAGAATGGGATAGGTAGCCAGGGGGTACCAAGCAGCACCAGCTATATCATACTTCCACTTGAAGCTGCAGGGATACCGCCAGGAAGTATTCTGCTCAATCCACACACAGGTCAGCCTGGTTGTCTTTCTTATTTTTCCTGTTACTTTTAACAAATCACGGCCCTTTAAAAAAATGTATACTGACAATTATTACAGTTTTCAAGTGATGGATACCAGTTACTGTTAAAGCATTTATAGAAATACCCAGTATGGCATGCATCAAAGTGTTCAGTGCAGTCAACCTTTAAAATAAATATTTTTAACTGTTATTCATTTAAAAAAAATTAAAATCCACATATAAATGTCCAAAAATGCATTATAGAACACTCTACTGAACCATTTGAACATCCAAACGGGACCGTACTCTTTTACAGAGGGCTGGATAACTCATGTCCATCCAGTAGCCCTAATTAAGTAGCCCTCATCTGCATGTAAGGAATGCTGGGAGCCATAATTCAGGAACATCTGGAGAGTGAAAGATGTCCCATCCCTCTGTCAAGAGAAGACCAATATAGGTCGGCTGTCTGAGCTACATAAAACATTGCAGAAGCATTCATCAGGGTTATTTAAATAATTCGAACCTGTATGTGTTTGTACTTTTACTGGGGTTCTACTGCTAGCCTTGTGTCACTATTCATCCACATTTTCATACTGCCACTGTCTCACCCCCCATCCATTTACATATTAGAAGGAAGGGGGGCTGCTGAACATATGTAGCTTTTTCCATGATTCTAAATATATAATACAAATCATGAGGTGAACAGACACGTGTGCAGCAAGTTTCCTTTTCCAAACTTTTCCCCACAACTAGCAAATGACAGAGGGATGAGATTGCTCATAGGTAATAATAGTTTTAATTCTTGGAAGGGAACACCTAAATATTACTTGTTTTTCAAATTGAATGTTATAATCTAGCTTCCACTACTTTCTCTCCTCTGGACTACAGCTCCCTTCATGCAAATCTAATATCCAATTAGAGAACATAGGTATAATTATTGACACATTAGTAAATCTTTACTAAAGTAGTATTTATTTTGGCAACCATACAATATCATCTTGAATACCAATATGGAAGCAAAAAGGCATGGGGAGACTGAAAACATGAATGTTGTTGGCACTGCAGCCAAAAAAACGACAATATTTCTGAGCAAACATATCTTGGATTGCACTACTACTCAGATGACTGAACTGATGAATTCATCCATACGTATCATCACAGGAGACATTTTTGTAGCATAGCATATGTAGACATGTAAGAACTAAATTAATAGTGTAGCACCAATATTGCAGGCACTATGTTAGCTATCTGCATAATTCAAGGTACTAGTTGTTACCTATAAAATCCCATATAGCTTAGGTCTAGGATAGGTAGAGGGAATCTACCTGTCTCGTTTTATCTGTCCAGGAAGGGATGTTCTGCACCCCCTCCCCCAATGTGTTATAGAGTAGGGATAGGCGCAGAAAGTCCTCTGTATAGCAGCTCTCTCCCTTTGGAATAAGCTGCCCCCTATAATTCACAGGGCCTCTACATCCTTGTCATTTCACAAGATCATAGAGACCTGGCTTTTTAATAGAGCATTGAAGTATAGAATGGTGGCGCAGGTCATCCCACAAAGGTTTTCTTCTGATGCATTGTTCTTTATGCTATGATACAGTATATTGATGTGGATGTTTATATTATTTTACTGTATGTATGTAAAGTGCCTGGAATCTTAGGAGCAACATAGGTAATGCATTTTAGTAAATAAGTGAATACTGCAGAGGTGTAAGCAATGTGAATTTAAAATGTTACTTAGGTTCTATAATTTATTTATTTCACTAATGGAAAAAAATACTTTGTTACTGAGTATTATTCCATCTCTCTCCTCGCTTGGATGTTCACAGGAGCGTAAGGATTAAAAACCTGAAATGTGCTTGTTTATCAAGTTGTATATAGAACAGACTACATTATTTATCAAGTTGTATATACAACAGACTACATTATTGCCTAAAGCAAGAAGTGGTTGCATAACGTTTGTTCCTCTGCGTTGATGCTGAGATGGAACTAGGATGGGAATTGTTTTAGTTTTGATTAAATATAACTTAAGAAAAAAGTTGGCTGATGACTGATGAACAGACATTAGGCTTTCATGAAAAAAGGATGACCTGTTTAGCTTTAAATTGGAACGCTGCCAGTAAATAGTATCTTAAATACTTTTATATTTAATGGAGCATGTCCATTAATGCATGAGGGAGCTAAATATGCTGTTCTATGTTGTCGTTTAGGAGTTAATGTGTTTACAAGTTGTATTTGAAACCATATTAAACAATCATTTTTTTCCAGGTCAACCATTTGTAAACCCTGATGGTACACCTGCTATATATCACCCCCCAACTGGTCAGCAGCCTGTTAGAAGCCAGATAGTTGGGCAGTCTCAACAACCATCTTCATCCCAACAACCTGCCCAGCAACCACAGCAACAAATGACAAGTCATCTTATCCCACAGGTACGAATCATCAATAGAAGAAGCTTCTCAATGACATAATTCATTAGGGCCAGTAAGAGTCACTATTGCCTCCAGTGATTCCAGCAGAAAAACTGAACACTCCCTTGTGGCAGTAGAATTTTTCAGAACAATATTGAAATTTCAAATGACAGAAAATGTTCATGCCTGGTACTTTGCTACTTTGCCAGCAGTGTAAAGGTACAACTTGTAAATTTGTGTACTGAAGGAGCTGTCAGTGGAAAAGTTAAGTTGTAGAACTAGTTATAGTAGATGCTTAGTAGATCAGAAAACATTAAAATGTACCTATTCATTTCCTCTAAGCAAAGATTATTATTATTCATTTTGGTTATTACATGTGGATTAAAGTTATAATAGCCAACATTGTATTAATTTGATCTTTGCTTGTGGTGATCTCAGTGAGTCATCTGTTAATTGTTCTAACCTTTATCCAGAGCAAGCCCCTTTTTATAGAACTTAAGTAAATTTAATATTTTGCAAAGCATCCTGGGAACCTATTGAAAGTATAAGGCTCAGTGGTGTTCTGGTTTACACTCTGTCCAAGAGTTATATGCCCATTTTTCATAAGACCAGATTATGAAAGTTTGATGTATCATTAGCAAATGCTTTATCAATACTAAATGGGAAATTTCCAGTTTAGTTTGTATCTAGCACTCCTGTTCCACCCCCATATCCAGATCAGAGCAAGCACATACACCACGAAGTTCAACTTGCAAAAAAATATGGCTTGATGTTTATTTATTATTGATGTTTATCAAAAACAGTTAATTGGCAAAGGGGAACAAAAAAGCAAGCAAAAAAGCAGGGAAAGAGAGAGATAAACAATAGACAAAAAATTATATCTATAATTATCTATATAATTATAGATAATATAAATATAAGGCACAAAACTTTTCAGAGCCTGGGGGCAATACTGTGAGTAATTAGCATGGACAATCCCAAAGATAATGGCCTTTGGTTACTCCAGCTTTAACCCTTTTTGGTACATAGGAGTAGCAGAATAGAGATGAAAAGTGGAATACCTGGTGGTTCCTTCTCTAATCTGTGCCATAAAGGAAACAATTTGATATACAGGAATGATATACTCAAGACTAAAGCCAGACTGGTTTACAAACCCAGTGGCTGCATCCATATTATTAAGAGTCCACTTGACTGACCTTTACCTGTATTCCAGCATAGCTTTACAGATACCTCTGCTATATAAGCTTTACAATTATTCCTGAAGGAATAATTTATTTTTTCCTTTACACATTCTGAAACTCAAAATCAAGTGGGCATTTTGCCAGTGGATTTAATAAAATTGAAACTACGGGCATGCAAGAGGAAAATGATGTCTTGAAACAAACAGATCTGGCTTATTGTCAGGAGAGGCATGTGTCATCTGAACTTCCAGTTTATTGTTTTGAGCATGATACAAATTTAAAAAATGTGTATTTTACTCTAACTGCAATAATTGAATCTCTCTCCCTTTTTCTGTTCCATTTCCTCAGCCTATTTCAGCTCTCCAGGCTTCTTCCCAGTCAGTGCCGTATTCAGCCGTTTCCTATCCTCCACAACATCTTCTAGCAGTTTCTCCAACACAGCAGTTTCCTGTGGTATTATAGATTTTTATAGCTTTTTTACATAGTTGTATTGCATTGCCTGGGCCTACCTCCTCTTTGGATTGCATTGTTATCCAGAGAATAGGATACAAGTGCCATTTCTTGCCTTACTCATCAACCTTGGAACTGCTCCTCAGTTAGACCCACACAGTCTGCCCAAAAAGTGTTTTTGAAAATGGCATAAAATGTCAAGCAATATGTGCTTATGTTCCATCTCAGCTTAATCACTGAGATGGTAAATGCTCTTATTTTTGCCAGTTAATCCATGAGTTCAGTTTAGTCTATATTTATGTGTAGAATATACATAAAGCTCTAAAGAGAGCCGGTTTGTTGTAGTGGTTAAGGTATCAAGCTAGAAACCAGGAGACTGTGAGTTCTAGTTCTCCCTTAGGCACATAGTGAGCTGCGTGACTTTGGGCCAGTCACTTCTCTCAGCCCTAGGAATAAAGCAATGGCAAATCACTTTCGAAAAATACTGTCAAGAAAACTGCAAGGAGCAGTTGCCAGGAGTAAAAAATGACTTGAATGCATTTTTTAAAAAAAAAAACTCTAAAGATGTATTACCGCTAAAGTATCAAATTTCTTCATCAATCAGAATTCTTTTTTGCTTTGCCTTCTGGAGCAATTCTTTGTGTATTTTGAATACATAGTCATAGATTGAGAGCTTGTTGTTTCCACTGGTTTCAGTAAGATTTCCTTAACATTGAGGCACCACAGCACAAACATTATTTTTAGGGATCCATTTAAAACAAAAACTTTAAAACCTGGAGTCTTGCCTGGTAATCAGACATATTGGACATGTAGGATTTTTGTATAGCTATGCCAAGAATATACTAGGCACTACCTTTTTTCATATAGGATGTACTTGTAAATTTATGTTTTTATCTTCTGAATGCCTGGAAAATTGCTTCTGGTGGTCTGCAAATGTATAGGTATCATCAGATCAGTCCCAAAAAGGAAAGGCCCACCAGTTGTTACCAAGGCTAATGAGGAATTCACTGTTTAAGTTTCTTGAAGTTTAGATTTCTTAATTTTAAATTTGGCTTGTCTTTTGTTTTATTCATCGAATTGTTTTTTTAAGTATGTGTGCTTAAATTTATGCTTCTTGTAGGTGCCTGTTTGAACCCCTTTTTTTGTTTGTTTGTTTTGTTTTCCAAGTATCCGCTGCAGTGATCTCTGTTGATGATTCTCATCTGACTTTTCCTTATAGCGAGATGACATCACAACACAGTTTAGCCAGATGAGTTTAAGCCGTCAGTCGTCAGGAGACAACCCTGATTCACCTTCTGGGCCTGTCTATCCATCACCTATTATACAACAGACTTCCCCACAGACTGGTTATGTCATTGCACCCCCAAGTCAGCAACTTCCTGCTGGAGGTTTTACAGGCTCAGGTCCACCAGTATCCCCTCAAGTACACCCACCACCACAGAGTTATGTACAACAACAACCATCTGCTCAGGTGAGGATCTATTTATAATTATTTTCTGTCTTACTATCAATCTTTTTTTTTTTGGCATCAATTTGATAACGTTCTAGCAACATAAGCTTGAGTAAAATAATAGTGAAGCAACAATTTTAGAAATGCAGTAGGGCTAATGCAGGAACATCTCAGCAGTGAAATTTTCATGAGGTCAGTTAATGGGATAGTAGAAGTTTTTCTGTGTGAAATACTGCAGCTATCCAATAAACATTATTATGAGAAGACCGGCTCCTGTCCTCTTATTGCTTTGTATATCTGTCACTTTATTGACACAAGTGCATTAGTTATGTGTACAGGTTGCTCTTACAGTTTCTCTTTTATTCCAGCAATTATTCTCACCACTTTGGATATATGCTATCACTCATTCTTTTAGCATGACATATAGATTTGTGTGTGTGAATGGATTGATAATTGATTAATCACCTTCTACCTTAACAGAGGAATCCATACATTCAACTGCTAAATATAGTGATGAGAGATCAAATGATGTATACGCATAATTCACCCATTAAAATTAATGCAAGAAATGTATTGCTGTGCTTCAGGATATATCTGCACATGATTACTATTATTTCAGAGGAAAGTAAACAGTACATCTGTGGTTCCTTTTTTTCTGGTGTGTGGAGACCAATCTGCCATATTGCCTGTGGTGGTAGTAATAGTCATGAATCATATTTAAGTGACTTGAAATACTTAGGGCATGGCAGATCTATAATGTGTACTGTCTTCCTGAAAACTGATTAGGTTTTACTGTCTGCCAGCAAACATCCGAGGCTGCCTCTTGAAGACTGCAATAGAATAAGGAACTTGATTATTGACCAGAGCAATGTTTTCTAGATAAATTTTACCAAATACATTTTTATTAAAAATCTAAAGTTCAAAATAAAACATTCTTGTACAGTAGTTTGAGTTTCTGCATGGTTTAGTACTTGCTTTATCTTCCACAGTCATTGTTGCCTCCTAATGGGTTTAAAGCAAGTCTTTTCCATGATTATATTTGTGTCAATTATTTCTTATGAATAATATGAGCAGCAGTTTTCCCTTATGTTGTGGTATAAGCCGTTTCAAATGATTTGAAGAACTGATTGTTATGTTGCTCAGAAATTGAGCATCTAGCTATCCTTGGCTGATTGTGATTGAAGCTCCGCAGAATCAGATCTGGTTAGAAAATTGATAGGACACTAATAGAAAACTCCAGGACTATAGGCTAGTCTGGAACATTGGAAAGCATTGGGTCCCCCAATGGGAGAGATGGGCGGTAATACAAATTTAAATAAAATAAAATATAATATATATAAATCAATCCATCCATCCATCCCAAGATAAGGCATTGCTAAAGCACTTTGATATCATTCTGTAATCACCAGAATTTGAGCTTGTCCCAAGGAATTCTTTACTCTTTTTAGTGTTCTATTGAAACAGAAAAAAATCAAATATCATTCTTTTTTTTTTTTACTCTACCTGCAGTAGAGTAGAGTATATGATGTGATACATGTACAGTATATTGCCTATAGACTTTTGGGATTGAGGTGATCAATAAATCAGATAAATAAAAAAAGTGTTTGCTGAAAGGCTCTACTGCAGAACTCAGTCTTTCTCTCTCACTGCTTTACATGTCTGGAAAAAGTAGTTGAGGAACTTTCATTCCTGCTGTTGCTTAATCACAGCTGGTCATTACATCCAAGTGAATGAACTGTGGTTACGTTTAAATGTGATTTTCCTAAAACAAGCCAACAGGAAATTATTTATTGAGCAAAAGAGAATGCAAAAGCTTCTGACTCACCTTGATTCTAATTATAATAACCAACATCTCCTTTGACTCTTAAGAGAAGATAGAAATTGAGCATGCAAACTTCATGCTCAGAAAAGACATAGATAAGAAACAGATTCCAAATGGGATGTTGTACCAAAATCCATTAAGGGCACAAGATAAATACAAATCAATTTCAAAGTTTATTCTCAATAATTATTGGAATTAACAACCAAGCAAAATTGATGTAAAGATTAATAAGGAAAATCATTTCCAGATTAACCAAAGAGTTGACAAAATTTCCAACACACTGTGAAAATAACCTGAGAATTCACTTAGCAACAAATGCTCATTGTTCCAAATAATTTAACAGAAGAGGAGGATCATTTTTTTCTCAAATGAATACCCATGAATTGGGTGAAGGTAGTCTTACATTAATTGAGAATACAGCAATGGAGAGAGACTCAGTTAAAGCTAGCATGAGCTAAAAGCAAATGAACAGGTGGAAAGCAAGTAGGTAATAATAGACATGAGAGGGAGAGAAACTGCTGCCTGTGTTTCAGAGGGAATCAGGATCTACTAACTCATACACCTCTTGTTTTCATAGGTAGAAGATGAGTGTTTCCAGTAGAAAGCTTTCTTCTTTCAAGGAATCTCTCCATGCTAATGAGGATTGTAGAAAATAATTTAATTGGTGGCACTTCCATGTATAGAGAGGTTCTCCATTACAAGTGTTCTCTACATATGAAAGCAGTATGTTGAGGAGGAAGTGAGACTAGCATCCTGATTGAACACAACTAAAAATGTATAGTCGAAGGCTTTCAACTAAAAATCCTAAGCATTTTCACCAGGAAATAAGAGCCACTGAAGTCAGTGGGGCTTACTCAGTTTTCTTGTATTTGCAGTATTACCACCATATCTTATATGATTATTAAATTGATCTATCCTCAGTACAGCAATAGGTTGGGCATACTTCCTTGTGAGTAAGACCATTGACTCCTACAGAACGTATTACAGAGTCCTCTTGTACCAGTGTGCGTTTATGTGAATATACACCTACAAAAGAGAAGTTTGTGAGACAGAATGGCTTTGCATTTAAATGCAGAGGGGGAATCTATAATTTTATAAATTGAGGGAATTCATATTAATCAATAGTTATTAATTGAATTATTAATATTAATTGAGTATTTGTCCTGATCCTTCTCTTTCCTGGAGTATGGCTTCTGTTCGTTCTCTCTCTCTCTCTCTCTCTCTCTCTCTCTCTCTGTACAGTATCTGTGTGTCTGTGTGTATATATATATATATATATATGTCTGTCTGTGTGTGTGTGTGTGTGTGTGTGTGTGTGTATATATATATATATATATATATATATATATATATATTCATTCATTCATTCATTCATTCATTCATTCATACAAGGGAGAAAAAAAACAGGATTGGTTCTAGTGGGAGATAACAAGATAGGGCAGTTTACAGAATTGTGTATATTTAGAGCTGTTTATTTAGTCTGCTTTTTGTTGGGGGAACATCTTAAATACAGTATCATCTTGCTTTTGGATAAATGCAATATTATGCTTCTTGGTTCACTGCTCTCTTTAATAGAATTTACTAATTTCCAGCCATTTATTAGTTATGGGACAGGTGTTATTAATGCATCAGATTGTCCAGAATGAGCATCAGTTGTTGGAGATCAGCCAGTTCATAGCCTGGCACACTGATTCAGCATTTTCATTGTTTCACTTAAGATCTGATGAAGTGGCAAAATAGACCACCTTTACTCAAGTTCTAAATAATCTCACTCAGTGACTTTAAGCAGCATGAGGGATAAAACTGAAACTTGCAGAATGCCACAGAGGTTGAGCTTAAAACTTCTAGATTCACCTTTTGGAAACAGTTCTGCAGTTATGAGGTGAACCATTACAAAGTTGTTCTAACTACGTCCAATTTATTCTTTTCAGAAGGATACTAGAGTCAGTTATATCCACTGTGAAGGTCCAAGGTAGATCATGCTGCCCCATCTCCAATCTCACTAGGGATCAAGGCAGCTTTATTGCTAAAATCAAAATCCAAATGTCTCTGACTTGGTCAACCACTAACCATTTCAGCATCTTACCCAGATGGGGTTGTTGGTCACAGACATAATTGTTCAATTTCTTTTCTCATTCCTGCTTCTAACAACAAATTTCTACCCCCTGGAGTCAGTTTAACATTCTCTTCCTACTACATATAATAAATCCTGAGGGACAAAGTGTTAACAAATGTTTGGCTTAACTTTAGCAAACATCTTGTCCATGTCCTCAAGTTTTATGCATTTAAACTTATCCAAAGGAGTTTGATCAAACAGTGTCCTAAATGCTTCTAAATATATAATCCTAAAATGTCAGGGCCTAAGTTAACAATAAATGTAATCAATATTATGATTTTATCACCCTCAAAATATAATAAAAATGTAAAATTCTTTATACTTTTCCTTTGATGCCATACATATACAGTAAATTGCAAAATGAGTAATACTTCATTTGTTTGTTAATTTGTTTATTTATCGGGCTTACATTCAGACTGTTCAGCTGGTACAAGATTGTCTTTGGAAAAAAATAGAAGTGCACTGAACTTGAGAGTCTAAACATAAATATTAATATGTTTAATGAAAGCTGCCTTTACATATGCTTTCGAAAACTCACTTCTCAATTTTTTGAGAAAGGAACACATAAAAATTAAATGTAGTGCAACTAAGAGCTGGAAATCTTATTGTTCACTTTCTCCTCTAGTTCTTCATTGTTTTACTTTGACTGAAGCATAATTTTAGAATCTAAACAGCTATTATTTTTCACCATACAGTGTTTTATCTGATTGATGGCTGACAGTCTTCTGTGGCAAGCAGATGACTTGAGAAAACATTCTAGTTTGCACAAGCCTATTAAAGTTAATTAATTATTAAATTATTAAACTATTAAAGCCTATTAAAATTATTGGGGCATGGTGGCTCAGAGGGTAAGATGCCAGGCTTGTCGATTGGAAGATCGCAAGTTCAGAGGTTCAAATCCCTAGCCCTGCGTGCGGAGTGAGCTCCCGCACTAGCTCCAGCTCTTGCCAACCTAGCAATTCGAAAGCATGCAAATGCAAGTAGATGAATAGGTACCACTTCGGTGGGATGGTAACAGCGTTCCACACGCGTCATGTGGCCACATGACTGTGGAACCGTCTTCGGACAACGCTGGCTCTTCGGCTAACAAACGGAGATGAGCACCGGCCCCTAGAGTCGGACACGACTGCACAAATGTGCGGGGGGAACCTTTACCTTTACCTTTTATTAAAGCAATATTTTCTCCTTATCTTATACACACACATTTATATGTACAATACAACTATATACACAAACACTTTTAAGAGGCCTTGAGCATATAGTTTAATGAACTGCATCCATCATGGTCTCCAAAATTACAGCCTTCCAAAGAACTAGGATACAAAGCATCTGCAACGACTGAAGATGGAATCTCACACCAACTTGACTATCCATATTAAATACCATCCTAAGCTTCTGACAGACCCACCAAGAATGTCCATTTGTTTACACTTTGGCAGGATTTACAAAGCCATAGTTATATACCAAACCTGTAAAACTTAATAGAATCCTATTGCTGTGATCCCATTACATTGTTAATCAAGTTGTTTCACCTATTTGATTATTTGAAATGTCATTCCATGAGAAAGTTGTGAATGCTTGGTTACTGTCAAAAGTTATCCATTAATCATTTCAGATTACAGGATTTCTACCCAAGTACTTCATCCAGCAACAGAATGATCAATGGCTGGTCTGATAAACCACTAAATAAGCATACAACAAATGCATTCTTTTCCACTCAATTTAAAAAAATAATTTCCCTGTGGATAACTCTGGATAATAGTATTAAATTTCTACAGAGATAAATTGATTTAAGTTTGCATTGTTCTTTAAAAAATATAAATTGTTCTGTGTATGCTACCAATTTATAATTTTCTAAGAATATAAATTGTAATTATGAAATGTAGTCTGACAGTTTTTTCTTTCAGTACCAAGGTATGGTAATTTGTTCATAGAGAATGATGAAAGCAGAAAAAACTAATATTCTTATTTATACCTCTATTTTTTTTTTTTTTTTTGGCTCTGGCCTTGAATGTGCTCTTCATACAAAATATATAAGGTATAGATAAAATATATATAGATATCAAGTTGCCAAATATGGACTTGGATCATTTATTCATTTTGCTACATAATACTATTACTTCAGTTACTGAACTAATAACTACTGTATTCATTTTGCTACATAATACTATTACTTCAACTGGACTATGAAATTATGTAATTAAGGCATCAATTATTATGATGTTCCCTGATAAAACTGACTTTGTGGCTTTACATTCTAAATACAGTTTAATTTGAGTTTCAGGCACCTTTCTAACTCTAATTATAACTTTGTCAAGATGTATGCTAAACATGTGACTGATATATTACTGCACTAAGTAGCAGTGTATAAATGAGCATCGGTAAAGAAAGCTCCCACCTGGAAGTGATAAAAATTGTTTTAAAAAATGGACAGCATTTTATCCTGAACTTTTAGTGTGACCCTCTGTCTCCTTCCACTGCTTATCTGTTCTTGTAGCACTTTTCTTTGTATTGAGATCAATCCTTCTAAACAGGGTTTTTATTCTTTCTCTTTTTTTTAATGTATCAACTCAGGAGATGCATTCCTCCTTCTTAGCATTCTTCGTGAGTTCTTCCATTGGTGATCATCCCAACAGCATTTTGCCCTTGCAATTTTACCTGTAACATTAATATATCTCTTAACGCTGGTTTTATAGGATATCGTTCCAAAGTCATGGAAAACGTAGGGAACAGCAAGTTGTATATTTTAAGCAGTTCCTTTTTCATTTCTTTACAGCTATATTTTTATCTGTTCAGGGATTTAATATGTCTGCAAATTGATGATATTTCACTTAATAGAATGTTTTCCATACATTATAAAAATTCGATGTATATGCATTTTTGTTTTTTATTATTGCTTCTGTTTGTACCACTGCTTCATTTATCCATTTGGTCTTCATTTCACAAATAATTTTGAATATTTTGTGGGTGAGTGGGTTTTTTGTACAGCTTGTAAAAATGTGGTTCTTATTTCTGCAGATGCCTGTCTATTATTACCCTTCTGGCCAATACCCTACCTCAGCAACCCAACAGTACCGACCTATGGCCTCAGTTCAGTACAGTGCACAGCCAAGTCCGCAGACATCACAGACTACGCAGCAAGCAGGTATATGCTTACATAATTTGATTCTTCAGTTAGTTCTTTCACATTAGGGATCTGGACGAACTTATACATGTGACCATGCAATTCTGTGTCCTAGTGCAGGAAAACGTCACCCCATAATTACATCCCAACTCCACTTGCATTTCTTAGCTGACGGAAGCCCTGACATAAATAAAGCCCTGTTCGATCCTAAAAACAAAATGCCACAACAGAGTCTTTATTTACATATTTGTAAACATGTATGCATGGTAAGAGAGAATGGGGATGGCAGTAAAAATCCTAGACAAGTGAGCCACTGTGAAAAGTCCTGTAATCTAATTACGATAGCTCTGGGAGAATATATTCTCCTACTTTCATGAATGGATTAATGCTTCTTATTTATCCTTTGACTTCAAAAATATTTTTCTTTCATTTATAATTTCTTCAATTTATACCAGTGTTAAATCAAAGCTGCTTTATTTCAAAATATCTAAGTAAATATCAAAATGACATCAAAATGATACTTACATCTTTTTGCTATGTCACTACAAACTGTCAGTCCTTAAATGTTGAAGGCAGAATGTAAATTCCACAAATCATTAATATTTCACTGAGAAGTGCTTGGTTATGTAAACCTTATTAGTAAGAAAGAAAGAAAGAAAAAAGCATAGATTTCAGCAATGCACAAACCCGAAATATTGAAATACTAAGAAAGCTGCCTGAAATGTGCTACATGCCTTAATAATGCTATGCTATCTTCCTATAATTGTTTCTGAATTAAGTTAGTCTCTCGATGTAGGTCCCTGCAGTGATGTGCAGTTGGAAGGGGGGCCGTTACACTGTAAGAGAGTGAGTAGCAGGTCTCACAGTGAACCGGTCTCTTTTCTTACTGTGTCACATCTCTCCCAATAACTATGATTGACACAGGAAGTAAGCTACTAATGTATGTTAGTTGATTTGTATTAGTTGGTTAGATGTTCATTGCATTTTATTATTACTGAACTTGAGAGCACAAGAGTAATAATCAGTTGTGTAATTTTCCACTTTCCATAACTCCCAAATATTTTACTCACTAGAACAATTTCACTAGCTATTGTAGTATAATTCTAAACTTCTAATTTTTCAATGAATTAATATTGTATCTATAAGGAGCTTTGATAAGTAGAAATATGTGCTATAAGCCTACAGGAATTGAAAAGGTCATCCCATTCATCTTCATATATATATATTATATAACAGAAACTGAACTGACATTCTTTCATCACTATGTTAAACTGGCCAAACGAAGGTCTATTATTGATTTGTATAATAATTTATCATGATTCTCACATTTCTCTTATTTTAATAATTTCCGTGCACTGTACTGCTTTGAGTGACCATATTTAATAGCATTAGTAACATACTGTTTTTCTCACTGTTTATATTTTATAGTTCTCAAAAATAGAAAATATTTATTTGCTCAAAAACAAAATCTCATTTTCCTTTCCTCCTTTCGAAAGCATTATTCTAATTTCTGACTCACATTAGGTCTTTCAAACTCAGCAGGAAATAAAAATGTTATTAAAAGTATATTTTTATTATGTCATATCTAATCCATACCTAACCTCTTAATTAAATTATGCATCAATCGTGGAATTTTTATTGAGAAAGTACATATGATTCATTATTTACAAGCTGTAATTTCAAAAAGTTATGCAGTGATCATGAGTAAAAACTCTGGTTGCTTGTTTCTATATTTGGCATTTCATTTAATATGATATATTGTAATGGACATGAAGTGTAACACATCAGTCACTTATGTATTTGAGAACCATTTTCTATCAATTTTCTCCCACATTTTAAGACAATTTTCAGATCAGGATATAAAACTCCTGAATTTTGGAGAATGTCTACTGTCAATATTCTCTGCTCTATTGCTTGATTGTTCTATTACAGAAAATATTGTTGTCAGTTTATTATAAGATAAAGGTAAAGTCTCACCTGGTGATTTCATGGACACATCTATCCAATTTCCTTAGTAACAGTACTTATAGAACAGTGTTTCTCAGTCTTGGCAACTTTAAGATGTGTGAACTTCAAATCTTGGAAGCCCACTGGCTGGGGAATTCTGGGAGTTGAAGTTCACATTTCTTAAAGTTGCCAAGATTGAGAAACACCGGTACTGTATAGAACTAGTTTCCCATTACCTACTTCCAGACTTTTTTTTTTTTAAAAAAAATCAGTCTAACCTACAGTCCTACAATTCCCGGTACAGCTATTAGCTAGACCTGACCTTGTTTACTTTCTGAACCTAGAGAGGATCAGCCAATTGCTGCCACCTGCTGAGTCTTATTTATTATTCTGTCATTCAATTCCCTATTTTTTCCTTTGAAATTAGTTGCTTTTCAGAATATCTAAACCTTTGTAGAGAGAATAAGATGTCCTCCTTTTTTTAAGACCACCTTTTGGAAATGTTTGTTATCACCTTTTGACATACATTGTGGTTAGATGGATCCCAGAAATGCCAGCAAGAAATGCCTTACAGTTTGCATACAACTTACTTGAAAGCTCTGGATATCAGGAATCACCGTGTCTTCTGTAAATAGTTTTTGCACTGTATTCAGCATGATAGACCAACCTTCAGACTGTTGTGCTTCTTAGCAGTACTATATATAACATTCCAGGACCCATTAAGAAAACCATTTTTAGAGGTCTAAGCAAGACTCCAAGCTACCATCCTTCATAGCAAGGATTTCAATCACTGGAGAAACCAGTCTTAGCAACTGAAGCCCCCAAGTACAATCTCTATGTGCAAGATGTTTTGCAAACTGTTGAATAAAATGTTTGATTGACTAAGAGGCATATAGAAAGCAGATTTCAATCGTTGGAATGTAGGAATAATATCTGCCAAGGGGAAAAAACTACAAGCAAAATGGAAGCAAAGCAGAAGCTTAAATAAATGCATTGTAACTAGTTTGAAGAATTCAAGCAAGGTAGTTGCAAAATTATATAGATTGATTAAAGTTTCTTTGAATATTTAATAGCACTTGATATCACAAAAGAACACTGGAATGTATGTGAAAGCTGTAACACTATAGCAAAAATCATGGGAATAGAAGCAGTGCATATCAGTAGAATAGAAAATGAACAAAACAAAAATTATTGATTGTTAGCAGCCTAAACACACAGTATTACAGGAAAAAAAGCTTGTCTACCCATTGATGCCTTCAAAGCTTTAATCTAGTTTAAAAACTTGTGAGAATGTGTTGTTTACCCATTATGGTATACAGAGACCAGAGCAAGCTCATACAGGTAATTTTTGTTGTGGTTGTTTTGCCCAGGAAAGTGTGCTTTTGAGTGGAGCAGTATTAATGACTTCTACAGCAATTGGTTGAAGAAACAAAAATCTCCTTAATGTGTTTGAGGATGTGTGTTTTCCCATGGAGAGCAATAGGAAGTTCAGATGGCTCCAAGGCAGAAAGGAGATGAGCTCACTTGAAATTAGATTACAGTCTGACAGCAATAAATCATTTTGCAAGAGGAATGGGAAGTCCTTCATCTATGTATGTTTTAAAGAGTACAACAGCTCGGTAGAAAAAAAGGAAAAAATGAGACACATCTCTAAAAGATTATGCATCACAGAAAAAGTGTCATAGACACCCCTTGTAAAAGTTATTTACCCAAGAAGAATGGCTCTGTTACATAATATAAATCAGTGTTTTAGATTTTAAAACAACTAATTACGGTAGTGATATTATAACATAAATGATCTGTCCTTAGTTCAGAGTCAGACAGAGACTTTATTTTATTTGTTTTTCATTGCCAGATGACTACCAGGAACTTCCACTGACTGTTGAAGGCTGACTGTTGGTTTTCTTTCAGTGCTCAGCTTGGATTTTCAGCAGTTTCAGAGAAAGAATTGCAAATAAAGTAGCCAATTCCCAGCCACACATCTCTCACCGTTTTTTAAAAAATTATCAATTATATTTTTAATCCACCCAGTAGCAGTAATTACTGCATTATATTGGTAAGACATTAATGTCTCTTGACTGATTAGATTAGATCAAGGGTCGGAAATGGCGGCTCGCGAGCCAGATGCGGCTCTTTGGCCCCTTGAGTGTGGCTCTTCCGCAGCTGAACTCACCCCGCCCCTTCCACGCGATTGGATCCCGCCCCCAAACTCTTACGCTCTTACGTGCTCTCGCTCTCCAAGGCCGAGGCCACCCGCAGCCGCCCGCCCACACCTCGCGCACAGCCCGCGGGGCTCTCTGCCGCTCCCTTCGACAGAGGAGGGACCAGCGTGCCTTGGGAGCTGCTGCTGCTGCTGGCGGCATGTCTGGGCGAGGCGCGCGGGCGGAGCTGCCTGTCTGGCACTCGGGCGCTCCAGCTCCCGAGCCTCTTCCCTTCTCCCTTGCCACGTTCGGGCGTTGAGGCCAGGCAAAGCCGGGCGGTCGCGTAGGGGCGAGGCGGGGAGTCCCCCTCCTGCGCCTACCACCACATCTGTCCGTTCCTGGCCTCTCTCCCCACCTCCGGCAGGTGCCCATGCCGGAATCCCTGCGACCCGGAGGCAGCGACTGCTCAGAGGGCCCCAGCGAGAAGAGGCGCGTGATCCCCGGTGGATCCCTTCGAGGGGCCGCGGGGCTTCCCCACTTTCCTCCCAAGGAGGCCTCGATGGCGCACCCTCCCGCCCCATCAATCCCCCCACCCCGCCGTTCGGCATCCTCTCCCCCCGCTAACCTGAGCCCTGCAGCGGCCGGGGGAGCCGAGCCAGGCTCCGTTCCGGCGGGGCGACTGTCCGGAGGCGGCCAAGGGGAGAGCAGGCGGCTCTTCGCTCTCGGTGTGCCGCGGGGCCAGACGAGCCTCCGGGTGCAGTGGGACGGGAGCTCCGCCCGCGCGCCTTCCTGTCCTTGTGGGCCGCCGGCGACGCTCCCATCCCACTGCACCCAGAGGCTCGCCTGCTCTCTCCTTGGCCGCCTCCGGTCGCTACAGTCGCCCCACCGGAACGGAGCCTGGCTCAGCTCCCCCGGCCGCTGCAGGGCTCGGATTGGAAGAGAAGAAGGGGGGGACTCGGAGGCCCCCTTGTAGCCCGCTGCGGAGCCGCTCGCCGTGCCCACCTCCAGCCTTAGTGACGGCGGCGGCAGCCACCCATCACGGTGGCCAGTCCGCTGTGCCCTCTCCACTGGGCGGGACCCGCACCTCCTTCCCCGCCGGCGCCCGAGCGCAGACACCAGCCAGGACCCCGCACGGAAGATGCCGCGTGCCGCCAGCACCTGACGTCAAGGCGGCTGCGCTTCAGCGCCCAGCGGGCGGGCGAGGCAGGGAGAGAAGGGGAGACAGGGCTCCCTCTCTGGCCTCTGCGCCCCTTCAGGCCCGTCTCTCCGAGGGGGGCGGCGGGAGGGAAGTCCCCATCCAAGGGGAAGCGCTGGGAACGAGCGGCGGAGGTTGGCCGGAGCTGGACGCGTCGCTCCGGTTGGAAGGCGCTCCAGCCGGCATCTCGGCAGCCGCCGGTGGCTGCGCAGAGGCCGCCTGCTTAGAGCCGGGTGCGGTCCAGCTGGGGAGCCTCCGCCTCAGGGCAGGGGCTCAAGAAGCACCCCCGCGCGGAAGCCGGCGAGGGCGCCTAGAATCAGCCCGAAGCCGCTGAGGGCAGCGGCCGCTTCCTTCCTCGGGCAGTGATAATACAAATGGGAAAGAAGAGGATCCATTTGAGAGGGAGGGAAGGAGGGTGGGGAGGGGGCTACTGAGGGGGGGTCGTATTCCAGCCAGCTGCTCCCAAGCCACCTTCCCTCGTAGCTCTGGCTCGCGCGCATTATAGACAGACACACACACACAGCGCAGGCTCTCTCTCCCGGCCCCATGGCTAAGCAGCAAATGGGGACAAATGGGAAAGAAGAGGATCCATTTGAGAGGGAGGGAAGGAGGGTGGGGAGGGGGCTACTGAGGGGGCGTCGTATTCCAGCCAGCTGCTCCCAAGCCACCTTCCCTCGTAGCTCTGGCTCGCGCGCATTATAGACAGACACACACAGCGCAGGCTCTCTCTCCCGGCCCCGTGGCTAAGCAGCAAATGGGGACAAATGGGAAAGAAGAGGATCCATTTGAGAGGGAGGGAAGGAGGGTGGGGAGGGGGCTACTGAGGGGCCGTCGTATTCCAGCCAGCTGCTCCCAAGCCACCTTCCCTCGTAGCTCTGGCTCGCGCGCATTATAGACAGACACACACACACAGCGCAGGCTCTCTCTCCCGGCCCCGTGGCTAAGCAGCAAATGGGGACAAATGGGAAAGAAGAGGATCCATTTGAGAGGGAGGGAAGGAGGGTGGGGAGGGGGCTACTGAGGGGGCGTCGTATTCCAGCCAGCTGCTCCCAAGCCACCTTCCCTCGTAGCTCTGGCTCGCGCGCATTATAGACAGACACACACACACAGCGCAGGCTCTCTCTCCCGGCCCCTTTCAAAATTCTACTAAACTCCTTCCCTTAACAAAGAAATCACCCTATAATTTTTGTGTTCGGTCTTGCTACTTTTCCCTTTGGACAGGAGAATAATAACAGCATTCTTCCATTTGTCAGAGACAGATGCTATCTTCACTCACACATTAAACAAGTCACACAACAATTCCATAAGCAAGCCACATTCATATTTTAACATGACCCACTTACACCATCTGTAGCTTTAGCCTTGCTATTTTTCAACAATTTCACCACATTTATGACTTCTTTAAATCATTTTAAATCACCCCTGTTTTAAAAAAAGACATTGATAAACGGGGGCAAATCCAGAGAAGGGCCACCAAGATGGTGAAAGGACTGGAAACCATGTCCTATGAGAAACTCTTAAAATACCTAGGTATTTTTAGCTTTCAGAAGAGAAGGTTGAGGGGGAACCTGATAACTCTCTTCAAATATCAGAAGGGCTGTCACACTGTAGGACGTTTGGACTTATTCTCACTTGGTCCAGAGGGTATGACTAGAACAAATGATACGAAACTTCAAGAATGTAGATGCAGATTAGTCATTGGGAAGAACTTCTTGACAGAGTAATCAATCAGTGGAATAGGTTACCACAGGGAGTGGTTTCCCTTCACTGGAGGTTTTCAGACAGAGACTGGATAGTTATCCGTCAGGGATGGTATAGTGCATTGCTTTCCAAAGTTTTCCCGCGGCGACACCCCAACCGCTGTTGGTGTGTCGCCGTGGGAAAAACCGGAAGTGCCGCTATTGCGGCAGCGCGCAAAAACCCGGAAGCGCTGCTGCCGCTTTCAGGTTTTTGCGCGCCGCCGTTGGTGTGTCGCCGCGGGAAAACCCGGAAGCACTGATGATGATCAGCGCTTCCGGGTTGTTTGGCGACACACCAGACTCTGTGTGGCGACACACTTTTGTGTCACGACACACAGTTTGGAAAGCTCTGGTATAGTGAATCCTGCAGTGGGCAGTGGGCTGGACTTGATGACCTCTTATGTCCCTTTGAAATCTATGATTCTACGGGGTTTTTTCCTGAACTCTACCATGTATAGCATTTATTTCAATTCAATTCTTCATCATAGCACTATAATTCTTATACAAATCTTTAAAATACTCCTCCTAGCATTCCCTTACTTCAGTTAAGTGATTTCTGCAGAGGAGACAGGAAGAAGGGCAGAATAATAAAAGCAGCATTGTGCCATCATGATGCAAGCCCCTCCCCTTTTGTACATGCTTGTGACATTGTACACATGTACAAAAGAAGCAGATCTTGCAGCACAATGCTGACTAGTCATTTTGACAAAAGCAGCAAGCAACATGTCCTTCAGTTTTATCCCAGACAATCACTTTTATTCCATTTTCTCTGCTGGAGGCTCCTTGTTCAATTAGTTCTCTTCACCTACTTCCAGAACAGTTTTTTTATTTTAATTAAAGTCATTCTGCATTTTCTTTGTCTCTTTTAACCTTAACTGTTCTTTCCTCACTTTGACTACATACAATTTAGTTTATGTACACATTATGCAGTATGTTTCATCCTTATTTTCTGCAGCCACCATTTTCTTGCATTTTTTATCCAGTCTGTTTCACATCATCATTTCATCAAGCATCCTTTTTCATATTTCCCATTAGCATAACTCCAGACCCTTATATGGTACTTAGTAATATACATCTTTTTGTTCTATCCAAGCAGCTTCCATATTCTCATTTAATACATCAATTTTCCATTCGTTCTGTTGGGAGATTAACCTGTTATCTTACACATTGTCATACAGGAGTTGTACATCCTCTTCCAGTAGTTCTACTTTCTGTTTTTTCCCCATTGCTTTCCTTTTCTTCCATGTCTGGTTTTCCCCAAGATCCCCTTTCAGTGCTATCAAAAAGTCTGTCTAGTGATCAGAACGTTTTAGTCTCATATCCTTCACTAATTTCCACAATCTTTCATCCTAAATAATCCAATTATGATTTTAGATTTATATTTATTCCTTGACCAAGTGTATAAATAGACTTATGCTTAAAGCAGCCTTTCTCAACCTTTTGACCCTGGAGGAACCCTTGAAATATTTTTCAGGCCTCAGGGAGCCCCTGCACATTCAGGCTCAAATATAGGCCAGAAGGTACAAAAATATTATATTCATTTCATGTGTAGGCCTGAATATATGCATTAACAGTGTTCTTAAGCTAAAAATAAAGAATAAGACTTACCTTTTTAATGTGAAGTTGCCCGTATTTGAAATAATTTTTTAAATAAATCGTAATCTCCCAGGGAAACAGAGAGCCAGTTTGGTCTAGTGGTTAAGGCAACGGGCTAGAAACCAGGAGACTGTGAGTTCTAGTCCTGCCTTAGGCATGAAAGCCGGCTGGGTGACCTTGGGCCAGTCACTCACTCTCAGGCCTATGAAGGAGCCAATGGGAAACCAGGAGATTGAGAGTTCTAGTCCCACCTTAGGCATGAAAGCCGGCTGGGTGACCTTGGGCCAGTCACTCTCTCTCAGCCCAACTCACCTCACAGGGTTGTTGTTGTGGAGAAAATAGGAGGAGGAAGGAGTATTAGGTATGCTCGCCGCCTTGAGTTATTTATAAAAAATAATAAAGGCGGGATAGAAAATAAATAAATGCCCCTAGTGACCTCTCATGGAACCCTAGGGCTCCTCAGAACCCTGGTTGAGAAACCCTGGCTTAAAGCATGTATCAGAAACAGCACAACAAATGGGCCTTTTTCTTTGCAGATGCTCACCATTCTCATTCATTTTTGGATCAATGCATAGTGTTGTCTGCACTCTACAACCTAGCAGACAGTAGAACACACTGAAGATTTGCTCTTCATACACGGACATAGATTTGTTCCCCAACTGCATGAAAACAGATCTGGGAAATGATGAAACACTTGCAATTTATACAACAATTTGTCTCCAGAATGTCTTCAGAATCAAAATTCATCAGCCTCTCCAAGCCCATTTATTGTCAATAAGTGTCACAGTGTTCATATTACACATAAAGAAACTAGAAATAGATGAGTCATTTAAGACCCCTGATTCAAGTTATCTTCACAGTGTGGTGGTACCACTTTACAATTTTACTTTCACTGGGGTATATGCAATGTGTGGTGCAAAAGGAGTGGTTGGGAACAATTTTTTTATGCCTTCCTGGAAAAAGACTACAAAGAGTCTAGAATCACTTTTTCCACAAACGTATTATAAGGCTAAGCCCAACAGATTGTTAGAAGTAGGGCTTGTGTGCCAACTTACTTCAGGAATGAATTAGTAGATTTTGTTTGTACAGAGCAAAAGACAGGGAAATTATATTGCATTATAGGAAAGACTGAGTTCTGTAATAACTGTGATTCAGTTTCCATCTCTGAGGATGGAAATTAAGGCCGTGATCTAGCCCCGCCTTTCCCAGTATAGTATCTCTTCATATGTTGGGATCAATTTTAAAACTTCTCACCATTCAGCATCAGTGCACCAGCAGAAATGACTAAGATTCAGACCTGTGAATTGTAGTGAACTCATCCCATTACTGGATAAGGCTGTGGGAAGAGGTCATATTCAACTTACTGTACTGGGATGCCCCATCCCCCAATGAAGTATACTAATGCAGTGACCAGCTCTCTTTGTCCTCACTCATAGTGATTGGACTGTGTCCAAAATGTGATTATCACCTGCTTTAGAAAACAATATGCTGAAGGAAGAACAACTTAATATTGTACTCGGTTGAGCTACCTATATATTACAATCTGGAACAGTTAAAATGTTCAAAGAAGTGAACTTGGGATATCATGCTTTGACTTTCTGGGCAGCATTTGTACCTTAATGGAATAAGTGACTTGGATTTTATGAATTTATGAGTAAATAATATTGGTGTTAACATTCACTTCACTGTTCCTAAAATCTAAGTAGGTTATTCATATTCAGATATACTTGTGTTATTCAAACACTTTATCTGTCTCCTTTTAAAATCATCTCTGCTTTTTCCCTGGGAGCAGAGAACAATTGACTGCATACAATAGCTCCTGTGTGACTAGACTGCAATTACCTAAAGCAAATACGTATTTTAAAACCTATTTGGAGATATCCAACAAATACCAAACACTTTCTCAAATTAAAGACAGTGTATCTGATCATATACTGTCAGGATTTAGAACCAATATTCCATGGAAAAGATTATTGTCTCTATACTGTTGTAGAGACTAGCTTTCAAATGTACCTTAATAAAGTTGGTAAATGTGCTTAACTAGAATGATTTAAGCAAACAACAAAATCTTTGCTTTAAATGTTGACGTGTCTGCGTAAAAGTGCAGTATAATTTTGTTGATCATTAAAACTAAGTTTGTGTCTATGTGTGCTTACATAGAGCCACGACTGTTTATTATTTTCAGTGAGAACTGCCTTTTTTCCATTTATTCTCTCTGACTTGGAAATTGTGCTATCAAAGTCCAGCTGCAGGGACTTGTTTTGATTATTCAGTGACAAAGGAAAGAAACACCAAATATGCTCCCAAAGCATTAACTTTCACGGTAATATAGATGTCTTAAAAAGTTGCTCTGACAGATAGAGCAGTTATGGAAATATAAAAGAAATTAATCATAGGTTCCATCAGAAACAAAATGGTACAATCTGCCAAAATAGATTTCATCACAGAGCAGATGGGCAGCAGTGAAGAGAATCTGTTTGCGTCCTTCATTCTATTGTTAAAAATTTGCCCAACCAAGTGTGTATCTTGAAAAGTTACATTTAAAAAAAAAGTTACATTATGCTCACATGTCTTTTAAAAGGGATATATTATATAAAGTAGATGCAGCAAACTTGTATGAAATTTTGTGTTATACAAATAAAATAATTGTTATAATAGAGAAGAATCAACAATAATAACCTACATTAGGATTAGAATTTATATTAGAGAAATTGTTTACAAAATTGTACCAAACATCATATCTTAGGGAAAGTTCCAAATTATACTTTTTTTTTCAGAGAATATTTTTTTTAATGGCTAAAACAGAAAAAGACAAGAAAATGAAATAATATTTAAGGTATTAGATTTATACCTTACAGGTCCCTAGGTATAGACTCTGGCTCAAATTAAGCAAGTTTCATTTTCTTATCTTACACTGGTAAATACAACGACAAGTGTCATATCTAAACTTTTTGCTTTTCAGAGTATGTATATTACAATGGGGCCTGTCTTCATTTAGAATAAGAGTCCATACAAAGAAAGTAATTGCTTCCTAATGGTTGTTCATTTTGTTAAGGAAAAAATGTATATATCAGATAGATCTTTATAATTGACCTACATAACACATATAAAAGCAACTGTAAACTAAGACTACAGAGAGAATATAGTAAATGCATTTTCTTCATCAACCTTTATATACATTTTTCTGTGATATGCAGAAAAGAGAAAAATAGGCGTTTGTAAATACACACACACACCTATTTTACAATTGCATATATATATATATATATATATATGTATGTATGTATGTATGTATGTATGTATGTATGAGTATGAGTATGAGTATGAGTATGAGTGTATATGCTACAAATTAGTGGTAGGTTATGATCTTTAACAACTGAAGTAGCTATACAAGGAATCCCATTGCTTTCTATCCAGGAAGATTTGGGTAAATCCTATAATCAGCTAACACTGATCTACTTGAACAGCATGCATATAAGGGTGACCATGGTAAAAAGCTGTCCCTAGTTATGCTACATTTTTATTATTAGTTGTTAGAATTTCTATTCTATTGAGTAATGCTATTCAAAAAAACTGCAGAATAGCAGCTTATGCACTTTAAAAGACACAAGGAAATAAAATGTAGGGCTGTGAAGTGCTTCACATGAAAAGGTAATTTAGGAGTGTATGGTTGTAAATGAAGCACCATCTGTAACTCCTTAAATGTGCTTCATCTTTTCCAGGACCTCTCATTTTTTGCATGATCAGAGAGAATTTTTAGTTTCAGGACTTGGAGTTAGATGTTACATACACATCTTCATGAGTATTCTCATTCTTCTGAGTACCGAAAAACTGCATACCCGTTAACAAAATGCTATTAGCCAAGGATTGAAGGGATGCTATAGTGTAAGCCTCTTAGTTGAAAGTATTCTATAAACAATCTTTTAGCTCCTAAATCATATAAGGATTCCTAGATAAGTGCCTATTATTTTAATTCTGCCCAAAAATACATTGTAACCGTTGCAGTATTTTAAGAACATTTGGAACTCATGATTCAACTGCCTGGAACAATATAATATATCCAGGCTATTTTGAAGGCTGAAAAATACTGGGATATTACAGTAATCCAGGCTTTCTATGTCTTCTATGTCTGGTGGTCTCCAAAGGTATTTGACAACAACTCATACTTCATTGGCTAGCTTGACTATTGATCTGCTGACTGAAGGATGATAGGACTTACAGACCAGTAGATCTGGAAGCCACTTGTTTGAAAACATTACAACCTGTCTAATCTGGAGATTATCAGAAAATGAATAATGAAGTCTAGATTATTTCTATCCAGGAGAGTTTATAGCTATTGTATCCTCAATAGATTTTTTAAAAAAATAAATTCGTTGACCTTTATTCAATCCATTAATAATCCTACCCACTGATTTAGTATTTCCACTATCACACTCAACTCATGAAGATTGATTCTTATACTGTTCCTACCCAGAATTTACAAAATATAGATTTTTGGATCCTAGTCTAATACAAAAACAGCTCTTCTTAAACTCTACTTTGAATGCCTTTCTGATGATTAGGGTTATACTAAGACTGCTGAGAGTTTGGTGTAACAGTTAAGGCACCAGGCTAGAAGCTGGGAAACCATGAGTTCTAGTCTCGCCTTAGGCACAAAGCCAGCTGGGTGGCCTTGAGCCAGTCACTTTCTCTCAGCCCTAGGAAGGAGGCAATGGCAAACCACTTCTGAAAAACCTTGCCAAGAAAACTGCAGGGACTTGTCCAGGCAGTCTCTGAGATTCGGACACGATTGAATGGATTTTTTAAAAAAAAGACTACTGAAACTTATTTAGCTGAATTAGGAAGAGAATTTTAAGGAAAAAAGGCAAGCATGATGGGTATTTCTAATTTGGTTGGAAGGGAGGTTGAGAATTGCCTGTGGGGTTACTTTATGCAGCATTTTATAAGGAATACAAAGTGATGGCAGCTGCTACTGTCATTGGTAAGGCTCCCCTTAAATCCCCCCCAGTAAATAAATGGGTAAAAGTAGGAGCAACAATTACAATAGAATGTATTGTCGAAGGCTTTCACGGCCAGAGTTCAATGGCTGTTGTGGGTCTTCCGGGCTGTGTGGCCATGTTCTGGAAGTTGTGGTTGCTGGCGAAACGTTAGGAACCACAACTTCCAGAACACGGCCACACAGCCCGGAAGACCCACAACAGCCAATTACAATAGAGCTTTATCTTTATCTTACATTTACAAGCTCATAATTTATCAGGGACAAATTGGCTGGAATATGCATTTCAATTAAAACATAACAATCATTCAGTTCACCACAACTCCAGGTAGGGATGGAAATACAGATTAGAAGTCCTAGAGAACTATTGCCAGTCAGTGTAGAGTAGGGAACTAGATTGATTGGTGGACAGACGTATATATGGCATCTTCCTATAGTTCTAATCCAAACTATATATATTAGTATCATTTACAAAAGTGTCTCTTTAACTTCACAGCATGGCAATCGAATCATAATAGTAGTAAAATATATAGAAACCAGGAGTCTGTGGATTCTAGTCCCGCCTTAGACATGAAAGCCGGCTGGGTGACCTTGGGCCAGTCACACACACTCAGCCCAACTCACCTCACAGGGTTGCTGTTGTGGGGAAAATAGGAGGAGGAAAGAGTATTAGGTATGTTCGCCGCCTTGAGTTATTTATAAAAATAATGAAGGAAGGATAAAAATAAATAAATAAATAAAAACTGTACTGTTGTTACAGGCTCTTTATACAAAACTGACAGCTGTTGCCATATATTTCAACTCTGTGCTAATATTTCCAGCAATTTTTCTAACCAAATCCATGGCTGTGGATTTCTTGGTACTGTGGTTTATTTCTTTTCATTATATTTAATTCAAACTCTACCCAAAAGTAGCTATACACTTTCTCATAGATTAATTTTGGGTATTCAATCTTGATTCTTCTATAACACAAAGGTCCTGTGGCACTGAAACATCAGGTTGCTCATTAATATCATAATGTATCCACTGGGTAAATATAGATTACTATGATTTATTGAGGAAACAGGTGTGAGCATGTTCAGAAAAAAAAACTTGCCTCTGAGATACGCTTTTAATTGACTAGCTAAATGGCGTATGCTGCACTTTCCAGACAAGCTGTAATTAATCAACCAGTGTTTGCTTTATTTTGGGGGAGAAGGTAGGATGAAGAGCTGATGAGGTTAGAAGAAATATTCTGTTTATAGAAGAATTTATTCCATGTGCTTTTCACATATGTGCATTACTTAGGATATTTCACAATGATTAAAACACAAGTCATCATAAAACAACAGTAGCAGCAAAGTGCAGTAGAGGTGGGCAAAACAGATATCAAAACAAATCTTTTCAGAAGCATACAAATCTGCCTGAACAACAACAAAAACAATCCTTTCTAGCCAGAGAAAGGTACATAAAAGGTGGGGTCCCCTGATCCCATGGGCCAAAAAAAATTCAACAGCTTGAATATAATTGTTGAGAAGTTTCCCTCTTTTGTCACAGCCATTCTTTTTTCTTCATAGATGAGACACACAGACAGGCCTTTCTGTCAGATCTTTGTCTGCTAATCATACATAAGGTCAGGCTTCAACTAGAGGGATAGTGGAACTGGAAAATCACAGGTAGAGTTTCAAGGACATAGCTCTTGATAAGATAAGTTCATTGCAGATTCTAGAATGCTGCATTATGAAGAAAACCAGTGAATGCAAATGGTAAAATTCAAGATAGAGGGATGTATGGGGAGGGGGAGGGGGAGAGAGAGAGATCCAAGGTTCAAATTTTGCATCTCTTTCTCCTATGTGTTGTAATAGGCTGAGAAATATTTGTTTTCTGGGTGGGAGAAGTGGCTGACATCCATGTAGTGTTGTTATAACAACCAATCTCATCTCGGACCATTGCTTTTGACCTTGCCAAATTTAGCCCCGATGCATCCTAATCTACTTAACCATAATTCCATACAAAGTTGCAGGATGGGGATTCCAATAGGATGAAACTTATATCTTCCCTGTTGTTCTTGTTACAGAGGTGCTTACACGTCTTTTGTTCCATACCACCAGTGTTGGACTCATGATCTGTGTTGTGTTCCTCAGTTGGGGCTAAGGGAGAAACAAACTAAACCAGATACTTCTCTTTAGTGTCTGAGAGCAGACTGCTGTCAAAACTAGGCCATGGTAGATAATGCCTCCTGGAATGTACAAGCCTATTGGGATCTCAACAACAGATTGTCCTCCATATAAATATGTAGCTAGCAAAACTGCCAAGTTCATAATCAAAGCCCTGCCGTGAAAGTTCATTATATAGAACAGATCAGGGTCATATGTTAAGGTGAATATCTGAATGCACTGTGTTCTGTACTGTGTATATTTATACCTATTTTATCCTTTCACTAGGTGACACTGTGTTGTGTCTTGATGCAGTCAATTGACTAATCAATAAATTAACTAACTAACTACTGGAAGGTAGAGCAGTTTGTTATAATACAGTATATATCTTGGCTAATCTTATTAGTCTAATACACAGCTGGCAGATTTGTAGTCTTTAGCTGTTGCTGAACTGCAACGTTGAGCTTCTCTCATTATAGATCATGCAGGTTGAGAAGTGGTCCAGCAACATCTGGAAGACCACAAGTTCCATACCAGAAGCCAGAATGTGCTCTCCCCTTCCTGTAATTCCCTGGAACAAGTACAGAATATTGAACTGGAGAAATTTAGCATTGGATGAAATCTGGCTCCTACTCAGACATTCTCTTTCCCTTCTACGTTTTGCAATGCAAAAGTATTTTGAACAACCAGCAACAAACAATAACAGAAAGAGATATGCAAACTAAGGCCATCTTTACCCAACTGTTTTTTCATTCAGTTGGAGGGAACATAGCTCTACTAAAACATGAGAGCAGGCTACAGCTTAGAATGTCCAATGGGATGTGAATATGTATGTAGAAGTATATTCCTATTTTGTAAATCAATACCTCATAATAATGGAGTTCAGAATAATGGATATTTTGCTCAAAAATACTTTAACAAAGGTGAATTAGCTTGCTATATGAATACGTTGGCTATATAGTAATAAACTTTCTATATGTACCATGCCCTTTACAACAACAACAGGTTTTGCCAACACACAGGTTTACAATAGCTTTTACAATATTTTTATATGAGGGATCGTCACCTTGTTGTGGTGAGTGGGCTTGTGTGTTCCCAATGAACCCTGTGAGCGAAGCCGTCGGGAGTCATGTACTCCTGGCAGGGTCACCCATGGCGGTAAGGTCCAGGGGGAGGAACCAGACAAAGAACGATCCAAGAAAGTCCTCAACGGCAGAACAGGCGGAAGATAACAAGGTGTATTGTTACAACGGCTGTGAAGGCGGATGAAGGCTGCAGCAGACAAAAGGTCACCAATCGTCATGGTATCCATGCCATTGGATTAGAGCCTTTTTCTGTGAAGGTTGTGTGCTGATCGTTGTGCACCGATCTCCACACATAAAACAAATTCACGCACAGGCGTCTTCCAACCACACCAAACCCAAAACAACCAAAAGTCCCATGGCGACTGACGAATGGCAACGGGGGCAGGACTGTGAAATCCGGAAGCTCCTAGTCATGGACCAGCACATGGGCGGTGGATACAGATTCAGTCGCCCTGACTCAAGGATCGAGGCAGTTGAGTAGTTCGGCAGCTGTATCCACGACTGAGCAGCCCTATTTAGGATCCACTCTGCTCACCCCATATGGGGAGGGGGCTAGAAAAGGTGCCCTAAACATAGTCTGCCTCATTTTCTCCCTGACTGGATTACCGCGACCAGTGGGGTCACCATCTAGCGGTCGTAAAAAACACATGAATTTTGGAACATGGAATATACGGACACTGCAAGACAATATGGATAGTGAACGACCTGAACGTAGGACTGCCATTATTGCAAGGGAGCTGAGACGTTTTAATATCGATATAGCAGCACTCCAAGAAACTCGAAGAGCAGGAGAAGGACAGTTGAAGGAAGAAAAAGGAGGTTATACCTTCTTTTGGAAAGGACTGCCTGAACAAGAACGACGAATACATGGGGTAGGCTTTGCTATCAAAAACGACCTTGTGAAGCTCTTGTCAGAAGTTCCCACTGGGATTAACGAACGACTCTCAACTCTGCGAATAAAACTCGCCAAAAACCAACAGGCAACTATCCTAAGTGCTTACGCACCAACACTAGATGCAGATGAGGATATCAAGGAAAAATTTTATACCCAGCTGGACACCATCTTATCAGAGATACCAAAGGAGGATAAAATTATCCTCCTGGGCGATTTCAATGCAAGAGTTGGGCGTGATTTTGATTTGTGGCCAGGGATCATTGGGAAAGAAGGAGTTGACAACAGCAACACGAATGGAATCTTACTTCTGACTAAATGTGCAGAGCATAACCTTGTCATTACTAATACACTCTTTCGCCAGAAAAATAAATTTAAAACATCATGGAAGCACCCACGGTCGAAGCACTGGCATCTTTTAGATTATATAATTGTCCGTGCTAGAGATCGCCGTGATGTACTTCTCACCAGAGCCATGACGAGCGCCGATGACTGCTGGACAGACCATCGATTAATTCGATCCACGATGGCCATAAAGATTGTCCCTCATCGTAGGCTCCAAGGAAGAAAACCAAGGCGTAAAATGAATACACTGACCCTTCAAGATCCTATTAAACGAGCTTGCTTTCAATCAACTCTCAAGGAACATCTGCCTATGGAACTTCCTGAAAATGTTGAGGAACACTGGACTAAATTGAAGACTTCTATTATTTCAGCCTGTGAACAAACTATCGGATACCAGACTAAGAGACATCAGGACTGGTTTGATGAGAACGATAGTGAGATTGAACATATTATTGACAAGAAAAGGAAAGCCTTCCAGATATGGCAAAAAGATATTAACTGTGCCGTTAAGAAAAAAATCTACGCCAGTGCAAAGGCAGAAGTCCAAAGAAGAACTAGAGAACTTAAGAACATATGGTGGATAAAAAAAGCCCAAGAAACCCAACATTTTGCAGATGCTCATGATGCACGGGGCTTTTTTAATGCCATAAAGGCCATCTATGGACCAACAAACCATGGTACAAATCCCTTACGCTCAGTAGATGGTGCTAAACTTCTAAAGGACAAAGAGTCTATTGCACTGCGCTGGAAAGAGCATTACTACAATCTCCTTAATCGTCACTCCACTGTGGCTGATGAAGTCTTCTTGCAAATCCCACAAAAACAAATAAGAAATGAGCTTGCAGTACCCCCTAGTTTGGAGGAAGTCAGCAAAGCCACTAAACAAATGAAAAATAACAAAGCTAGTGGACCTGATGGGATTCCTGCTGAAGTCTTTAAAGAAGGCGGGCCTGAACTTACACAACAACTTCATAAGCTCATCGAAAAAATCTGGATGAGGGAGGAGATTCCAGCAGACTTTAGGGATGCCATAATTATCACTCTCTTTAAAAAGGGTGATAGAACAGACTGTGGAAACTATCGAGGCATCTCCCTTCTAGCCACAGCAGGCAAAATCCTGGCAAAGATCATTGCAAACCGTCTCCTATCTGTATCAGAAGACATCCTCCCTGAAACGCAAAATGGCTTCCGCCCTTCCAGGGGAACAGTGGATATGATCTTCACTGCACGACAGCTTCAAGAAAAATGCAAGGAGCAAAACCGCCCTCTGTACATGGCGTTTATTGATCTGACTAAAGCTTTTGATACTGTAAATCGTACTGCTCTCTGGACCATCCTTCTGAAAATCGGATGCCCTGATAAATTTGTGAACATCTTGCGGTTACTCCATGACGACATGATGGCAACAATCCTGAATAACAATGGCTCTCAAAGCGATCCATTTAAAGTGGAATCCGGCGTTAAACAGGGATGTGTTATTGCTCCAACCTTATTCGCTATCTTCATCGCTATGATTATGCACCTTGTTGAAGAGAAACTTCCTACTGGTGTAGAAATTATATATCGAACAGATGGAAAGCTTTTTAATCTTAGTAGGCTGAAAGCAAAAAATAAGGTAATTGCAACTTCTGTTATAGAACTTCAATATGCTGATGATAACGTAGTCTGTGCACACTCCGAGGAAGATCTTCAAACTATCCTAAACATCTTTGCAGAAGCATATGAAAAACTCGGCCTCTCGATTAACATTAAAAAAACCAAAGTGCTTTACCAGCAAGTTCGAACCAATCCCTCTGCAGCGCCATCAATCCAGCTTAAAGGTGTGTCACTAGAAAATGTCGATCACTTTTCTTATCTCGGCAGCCATCTATCTACAAAAGCCGACATCGACGCTGAAATTCAGCATCGCCTGAGCTCTGCGAGTGTAGCTTTCTCCCGAATGAAGCGTAGAGTGTTTGAGGATCGGGACATTCGCAGGGAGACCAAAATGCTTGTTTACAAAGCCATTGTACTACCAACCCTTCTGTACGCCTGTGAAACATGGACCCTCTACAAACGCCACCTCCAACTTCTTGAAAGATTCCATCAACACTGCCTCCGAAAAATTCTGCAAATTACTTGGGAAGATAGGCGGACTAATGTTAGCGTATTGGAAGAAGCGAAAACCACCAGCATTGAAACAATGATCATCCAACATCAACTTCGCTGGACCGGTCATGTTGTTCGAATGCCTGACCATCGTCTTCCAAAGCAGCTACTTTACTCCCAACTTAAGAATGGAAAACGGAATATTGGTGGACAGCAAAAGAGATTCAAAGATACTCTCAAAGCTAATTTAAAAAAATGTAATATCAGCATTGAGAACTGGGAAGCCCTAACTCATGAGCGTTTCAATTGGAGGTCATCCTTTATTAATGGTGCTATGGACTTTGAAGAAGCACGAGTACAGGGCGAAAGGGAGAAAAGAGCTAAAAGGAAGGCACGTCAGGCAAACTCTCATCATGACCGTCTCCCACCCGGAAACCTATGCCCCCACTGTGGGAGGTTGTGCGGATCCAGAATTGGCCTTTACAGCCACTTACGGATCCACCGTTAAAATTTTACCTTTGGAAGACAATCTTACTCGGCTACGAGTGATCGCCAATGAATGAAATATGAGGTAAATTTACCTTTTCTAAATGTATCAATCCTGGGAAAAACTATATATATTTTAACATGCAGCTACATTGTGACAAAAATTGAAGAATTATATAATGAAAGGGGGAATACGTCACTTACACATAAAACCTTTGGGCAATAAAAATCAGTTACATTGGCCTGTATGGGTCTTGCATAACAATGTGTAAACATTTTAATTTTATCTGTTTATTTCAATGTTATGTTGCTTTTCATGATCAGTCACCCACAGGTTTCTGTGCTTTTCTCAGTAGAAAGCTTATATAATCTTTCTTGTAGCAAGGAAGATCAGTACTACACGAAGTGTAGGATATTTAGGTATTAACTATTACATGTTTCCTTTTGAATGAGTAGTGAGAGAGTAAAGTTTCATAGGAACCCATTTGAACCAAAGCCTATGCACTTGATTTTGCTTAGGTACTCAATAAAGTTCCAGAACTGCACAAACATCATAGTGGTACATTCATCTATTTTCAACCATTGGATAGCAAGTTGTAACTTAGGTTTGTTTTACTCTAAAATGCTCCAAAAGATTTTAAACATGGATGCCAGAATGCTCTGATCCAAAAAGGGTCTGAAACATCACAACTGACTCATTAAAGCAGCCATGTCTTTTCTTAGGCTCATACAAAAGCCTTGAGAAAAGACTTTAAAAAGGGACTACACTTGGGCTCCCAAGAATAGTAAAGCACTTCTTCAGACTTTTTATAGCCCTACTTAATAGGTAATAACATTTCACAATGTGAGAGAAATAGGAAGTTAAAAAATAGTGAACAAATGCAAATAAGAATGCTTTAAAAATTGCAAATTTAATGGGACAAAAATAATGTATTAAGAACCAAATCCATGGCAATTCCACAGAGATAGTATCAGTTTAAAAGATGTAAAGCTGAAGGTGAGAGCCAGTTTGGTGTAGTGGTTAAGGCATCAGGCTAGAAACCAGGAGACCATGAGTTCTAGTCCTGCCTTAGGCACAAAGCCAGCTAGGTGACCTTGGGCCAGTCACTTGCTCTCAGCCCTAGGAAAGAGGCAATGGCAAACCATGTCTGAAAAACCTTGCCAAGAAAACTGCAGGGACTTGTCTCCAAAAATCAGACACGATTGAATAGATTAAAAAAAAAAAAACTGAAGTTAGATTGCACTTGTGGACCATGTGTATTATTAGCCTCTATTTCAAAACATCTGATAGAAGGAAAATGCATGAAGAATGTAAAACTCTCAGAAAAGCATTGGGAATAGGTACATAAAAAATGCTTGATAACTCACAATTAACACTATACAGGTAGTCCTTATTTAACATCCACTTGTTCAGTGACCGTTCGAAGTTACAGCAGTGCTGAACAAGGGGTACTTACGATGGGTCCTCATAGTTGCGGCCATCGCAATGTCCTTGCGTCTCGTGATTGTGATTCAGGCGCTTGGCAGCTGGCCTGCAATTATGACATTGCAGTATCCCACGGTCACGTGATCGCCATTTGAGACCTTCACTGCCGGCTCTTGACAAGCAAAGCCAATGGGGAAGCCGGCAGGAGGTTGCAAATGGTGATCATGTGACTGCGGGATGCTGCAACCGTGTGGGATTCACCTAACAACAGTAACTGGGACTGCCAGAACCCATCATTTTAAGTTGGCACAGTCATGTGACATTGCACCTTACGACTGCGTCGCTCAGCAATGGAGTTGCTGGTCCCAGTTACCATTGGTGAGGACTACCTGTAGTTACACTGCTATTCAAAATGTATAATCAAAGATGGTGAGGTAACATAGAGGGACAAGTAAATGCCATAGTCAAAAATTGTAGGCATAGGATTTAGCTAGGTTCTGATTTCATTTTGTTATATGTTGGTTTAAATCCAGCATAACCTGAAATTAACATTTGCCTGAACAGATGTGACTACACAATTATGCAGAGGTAAATAAATAAATAAACATGCAAGTATTCTCGTAGGACAGTGGTTTACATGTAATGGAAAACAGTATTCTTTGCATTTAAATCATGGTGACCCCAGCCCCCCAAGGATACGGCTTACTCTGTGAGGTCAGATTTAATTCCAGAGGCCATTTGTAACCACTGTAAATGTGAAAATATGACTATCCTAGCAGAGTCTCTGTCATAATGTTATCTTCTTTTTCTGCCTTCAAAGCACACCAGAGATTTGTATCCGTATCTTCTGGAAGCCACCACATGTGAGGCATTATCATGAAAACCACATTACTGCAGTAGTTTGGGGGCTTTGGGCATCTTCTGTGGCAATTACCTTCAGTAGGTTCTGGTAGATAATTCGTCATTGGAGTGGCCTATCCTGCTCAAATGCGTTCTTCGTGGGCAGAGGCACAGCTAATATGCTTTCAGAGTGTATTGGAATTGCCTCAGTAAATCACAGCTGTCACTGTTAGTATTTTGATCATTTGCCAGGACAAGAAGTTATCTTCCCACATTCATGGCTGAATGTCTTTTGGGATATTTATGTGTTCAATTCTCACATATCATAACATGAAATTAAGCAAACCACATTCAGAAGGCTTGTTTTATCGTTTTATTTTAAGATAGTTTGCTGTGTCTTTAGAAGAAAAAAAGCACTTACACAGAGTTTGTTTTATTGCAGTAATTAGTTATTTTTATTTTTATTAGTTGACTGTGAAAGTGGTTGAAGCCTATTTTAATGTGTTAATTTGCATCCTCTTAAATTGTTTATGTAGCAGAATATATTCTCATTTTGTATCTAAGGCCTCTGTGTGTCACTTTTTGCTTGACAAAGTGATGCAAACAACCTCAGTGCACGCATGCTCAGAAGATCTCAGAAGGATCTCGAAGCAGCCACACTGAACATCTAAGGGGTTGCTGCAGTTTCATGGCTTGGAGGAGCAAGCCATGGAGGGGTGTTTCATCAACAAAGCACCTTGCTGAATGTTTGCTCCGCCCTATCAACTAATCCCTAGCAATTGTTGTATTGTTTGTGCCTGCAAAATTACAGTGAGGTAGTGTAAAACTACCTCAGCGTAACAGCGTTCCGCGTGCGTCATGCAGCCACATGACCGTGGAAGCGTCTTCGGACAACGCTGGCTCTTTGGCTAACAAACGGAGATGAGCACCGGCCCCTAGAGTCGGACACGACTGCACAAATGCAGGGGGGAACCTTTACCTTTTTTAGTATAAAACACGCTCAGGGTCAAAAGTAGGGATGAGTGGCTTTTTTTTTTTTTGGTAGTAAAAGTCTTCATTCTCCATTTTTAAAACATGTTTAGCCTCTAAGGAGTGCAGGAGGCATGCTAGTGATGCAGTTCCTTGGGAGGGTTTGTATTTCTGGAGAAACAGGGTATTTTTCAATTGCAAAACAGGTATGTTAAGCCTGCAATTTTGCACTTTTTAAACTTAAAAATGAGAGAAAACGCATCACCCCAAATCAGCAGGTTTTTCACTAGTTTTTGGAAGGCAAATTTTATAGGTGCTCTATTTACTGCTAAAGTAGAATTTGGGAGGAATATGTACCGTCAGTTGTCCACCATTCATCTGAAGCAACATTGGGTAAACTTTCTTGTGACGGGGGATCACTGTTACATTTACTAACATCACAACATTCTCAAAACTAAATGCTGTATTTTAAAAATGCTTTTTGTAGTAAAAAATAGAAAAGGTGATTTCTTGCATTGAGGAAGTGGTTCCCTAGCTTGAATCCATATTCCTCCATTCATTTATTTTCCATTTAAATACCTGCTGAGATACAGTTGTATCAAATGAAAACTCTCTTGGGCTCTCCATTCTGATGGCAAAAGAAAAACCTAAGTGTGATAGTTTATCTTTAAATTGTTCGACTGTGACCTGTTTTGCATTCTTGTTAATAATGCCAGATCTATTGGGAGCCATTTCTCATTCACTTTTCTTCCATAAGCCAATGTGCTGACCTTACTTGCTTTTCCCTTGGAGAGAAAAGAAAACGGAAATATGAAATGCCAACCTGCCTTAACTAAAATTTTAGTTTCAAAGATTTATCTGTAATCTAAAGAATACCCCTGTATGAATTTTTATTAAGCAAATAATGAAGCCACTTAATCATAGCTCTATTTTGGCTTAGACTTTTGCATTGGTAGGAATTTGGCAGTAAGAAGGCAAATTGATTTATCACATATTAATTTCCCAAACTGCTGCTGTTGAGTTTAAAACATGCTATCCTAGAAATGACTGAAAGTAGCATGTGATTAAAAACACCAGATATATGAGCAAAAAAGGTACATTTTCTTTTGATCAATAAGTTCAACTACAAAGCTTTTCCTTAAAGCTAATATATATATATATAATATATATATATATTAGCTTTAAGGAAAAGCTGTGTAGCTGGGAGGCCAGACCGCTTGTAAAAAAATACCTTTAGTATGCAGTATGAGATGTTCTCCTTTGCTTCGAATGGAATGCACCTTCAGGTTTCCATTTCAAAACATCTTCCTAGCTTTAATGAGAATGTTCACCCCCAGCCATCACTTCTTATATTTTTAAGGAGAAAATTAATCCTATAGGGTAAGAGGGATAACTACCTGCATCAGTAGGACTACAGTAACTGCACAGTAAATTGACCCTGCTACATGCCAAAGATTATTTACTGATTTCATTTACATCCCACTCAAGGTGGAATTATAAATATGTAGAGTATTATACCATTTTCCCTTGCTTTCCTAGCAATAATGAAAATAAAATGGTGTGTGTGTATGTGTATGCGTATGTGTAGATGTTTTGAAATGGAAACCTGAAGGTGCATTCCATTCGAAGCAAAGGAGAACATCTCATACTGCATACTGAAGGTATTTTTTACAAGCGGTCTGGCCTCCCCACCATAGATCAATGCACAGAAGAACTCTTGGACTTGGCCTCAAAAGACAAAACAGCACTTAACAGAATGAGGCAAGAAAAAAGACCTTAGGTCCACATTCCTGTATTTGTTCCACTGTTAACTTAGAATTGTAAGAAAATACAAAGGTATTACTAAGAAATCACTTTCCTTGCTCCCTTCCTTCTACCACTGTTTTTCCCCTCCTTTCTTTTATTAATCAAAGTGTATAACAATGTCAAATAAAGGCATGCAGAACGCATCAGTAATGCATATTGATAAAAATGTACCAAATGAATTTAAATCTTTAACATCATACTTAATATAGAAGTATATGGCAGTACGTTTCACAGATAACCTGCCTGCTTTCATGTTTGAGTAATACCATCTCTCCAGTTTTGCATCTTGTCTGGGATTTATTGTTGTTTTTGGTAAGCCTGCATGTATGGCTAAACTATGTAAAAGAATCAGTGCAAGGTGGATTTTTAAAAAACTTTAATTATTTGCAGACTAGATAATTTTAGGGAGGTATGAACAAGTTAAGGATATCGATTCCTTCTATTTCTCTGAAAAGTAAAAAACGTACAATTTTAATAAATAATTACAAACACATTTATGCTTTTATATTTACTCTGTATTTCTCTTTTTCTATCTATATGTATTATTTGAACTTTAAGCTGCCTTGAGTGTCCTTTCAGAGGAGAAAAAGAGAGGACAAGTTTTAAACATAAATGAAATTATAAGTAGTACTACTAAGCATATGAGGTAACATCAAGTCCAGTAGAAAGTTTCTGGAAAATGCTATGCCTTCTTCCTTCTTTCTCTTCCTTGAATATGATACTGCCAAATTCCCTTCCTCTCCATTTCTCTATAGATTTCCAGTGGAACCCTTTGAGACTCCCTTTCTTTAGTAAATGTGTGTATTAAAGCAGTGGATTGTTGAGAGAACAAATGGAAAAACTAGTTTTTAAGTGTAAATCTAGAAAATGTTCATATAAATACATTCCCTAGGGAGGGGAATCATTTAGCCAACTTAAAATCACTTCACTTCCCAAATTGACTATCTTAAGATGTATTGTGCTGTGACAAATGCACATGATTACATCAACGCTCTATGCCATCTGTTTCCAAAAAGCTACTTTAGGTTACAATAAAACTTTATTAAAAAAACAAAAACAGGTCACTAGATCGTATCACAAGCTGCATTTGAAAGTCTCCTCTGATAGAGTTTGCCATCTGGAATGTGGGTGTTTGAGATAGCACTTGCTGTATGACAAACTTGGGCCCCACTCGTTCTTAGGCCTGCCGAATAGACTGTAAAGCGTTGGGAATAATAGTAGACATGTGATTCAGATGTGACTGAATCTCAAACCAAGTTGAGCTAATTCTGACATGACAGATGTCCAAATCAAAGCCAGATTAATGAATCAAAATCCAATCATATCTGAAGCTTTGCTAACGTTTCAGATATTCGTTAGAACTTAAAGAAACAATTTGCCGGCAAAGAATGGATTTATTGTTCCCCGCTTAAGGGAAATTTCAGAATTGGGAAAAAGTGGAAAGGCTCCAGTTTTGTAACTGAGAATTCTGGCTCAGAGTGAATTAATTTTATTTGGTCTCTTCAATCACAGGGCTTTTGAGAAGGAATGTTAAAGTAATGTATCATTGGACTATTACAGCTCAGTGTTTGCTGTCAGTTTGATTCTCAAGAACAGAAACATCAACTCCAAAGTAGTGAACACATATTTTTGTAATAGAGTGGCACAACTGGCCTTAAAAAAGCGGTACTTGGCCCACTCTTGAAAAAACATCTTCCTGGATCTAAGAGTTATGACAAATTCTGTCCAATCATAAATACTAGGGCTGTTTGGTACTTTAGATTCTAAGGAACGTGGATGCTTTCAAATGCCTGAGGCACATAGTACCTGTTTGTACACAAATCTTTCCAGGCTTTTATTGCCATTGACTCTGTTATTCTTTGCTCCATTACAACCAACAGTTATTCCTGTCCTGTTGCACTTTGGTACTAATCAACCAGAAAATTTTTAAAATAAACAACCTTAAACTGATTTTGATTTTTTTATCTATTGTTCTGAAATTTAGATTTGGAGGATCTGTAAGTGAATCTGCAAAGCAGACTGTTCTCCAAATCAACATACCATGGTCTAAACTGAATATTGTCAACGTATACACTTCTTTGTGTATTGTTTTGATAACAGTTGTGGAGAAAGGTCAATATAAGCAAGTGAAATATTGATAACAATGATTACGTCATGCCTGTCACTTTTTCAGAGTATGAACTTAACTTTTAGAACAAATACTTGTTCCAGTACTACTACTGTATTGATGAAGGAGGCTCATTGTCTTGTGCTGCAGTCAATATCATTTTAAGGAACATATCTGTTGAGATAATAAGCATACAAATAAATTTCAGGCTCATCTCAGCCTTAATATACAGAGTGGAAACAGAGTAGTAACTACATTGCTTATGTATCATTAATTTTTGTTTGTTTGTTTGGGGGGACTGTTTTAATTTGTTACTTTAACTGTGTATTTGTGTGTGTGCCTTCTTTGAGTCCCTGCAGTTTTCTTGGCAATATTTTTGGAAGTGGTTTTCCATTGCCTTGTTCCTAGGATTGAGAGGGAGTGACTGGCTTAGGGTCACCCAGCTGGCTTCAACTCACAGTATCCTGATTTCTAGCCTAGAGCCTTTAACCACAACACCAAACTGGCTCTAGTTACTTTAATACAGAATAGCTAATTATCTAAAATAAATAAGTAGTAATGGAGAGACATTTTGTTGTAAAATCCAAATCTTATTAGACTTTTTTGTAACATCATTTTTACCTTTCAACGTTCTTGCAACTCATAGAAAAAATTAAATTCAACTAAATGTAACTGATGCAGTCTTTCACCTTATTGAAATTTTAGATGTGAGTAATGGAATTTACCATGTGACTAATATGGGAAAAGAACAGTCATATGCATGCACACTTGGGAATAGCCCAAAGGCAGTGCCATATCGTATGGAGTGCCTCTACTTGGCTAATTTGATGTTATGTCAATCCTGAGGTATAACAAGTATGTCCTCAAGACTTGTGCCAAGGGGGACTTCCGGTGGGGACATGGTGGAATGAACAGCTGTGCCCGCGGGCTCAGCGGGCAGAGCTGACAATGAGGCATTTTTTTCGGGCTCTGGCAGGTTTTTCCTGAAGCCCAGGACTGTTTTTCCAGGAAAGGAAAACACTTGGAATCACCCCATCTGTCCTCCGGATGGCTGTTTGCAGCCAGAAGATTGCAAACAGTGTTCGTGTTCGACTGGTAAGAACTAGCTGAGAGGCTGGGACGTCACTATTTTCCAAACCGCGCTTTAGCCTTAAAGGGACACTAAGAACGGCCACCCCATTTCTAAATCATCCAATTTATATATATTTTTAAGTATATGTACCCTAAGAGAGGCTTTCTACAGCAAGGAGAAGCAGGTTTTCTTGGAGCTTATCATTATTTTGGGGATTTTTTGAAAATTATTTTTAAGTTTTGGCTTGTTTTCCATCCAAATATTAAGGATTGAGAGTAAATAACTGTCTCCGTGTTATTATTTTTGTAATAAATTTGAAGATAATAGCATTTTCCTACACATTGAATCGGCTGTTTTGAACTTTCAGTTTTCTGCTTCTACTTTCCCTGGGGAACTGTCTGCTTATCACTTTCACTTGTGTAAACATATTCTGTAACTCCTTCATATCCTCGACTTTCGCTGGTTAAGCTCCTAGGGGGTGCCATAATCTATTGCTTGAGGCATGGAAGATCTTAAACTTTCTCTGACTTCCATCGAGATTTCAAACAGATTCTTTCTGATTCTTTCCAAGTTTTTATGCAAGGCATTCAGGACATTGTGGGAAATATGAGGTCTAAAATGTGTCATCTGTTTGGGGATGTCGTGGATGAAACTGAGGAAATTAACAGTGACAGAAATGTATTTTCTAAAAGTGAGATCGGGATTTCTGTTGAAATGTGGGATGAAGATCGGATAGTCGAGGTGGAGAAATTTAAGGGAGAGAGTGAGTTGCAAGCCACAAGTGAAATTGATCTTCTGGTGGAAGGCCATGGAAAAGAAGGGGTTATTATGTATGGGAGATCTCCTGAAGAGAAGTCGGAGTTTTTGAGGGGGGCAGTTGGGCTGTTTGATTTCTGTAAGAAAAAGGCTCTGTGCGCATTGTGGGGACATGTAAATGCTTTGGACTATTTTGAAGTGGGATAAAGGTTTAAGAATATCTATTTGGATTGCTTTTAGGGTTTGGCTGATTTCATTTATCTTTAATTATTTGGATTAAGATTACTAAGGTATAAGAAGATATTTGGTTTTGGGTTTAACATGATTAAGATTATTAAAATAGTTGTATTAAGTATAATGGTAGACAATTTATATGCTTTTTAGTTTGATCATTATTAGAAATAATGTGATTTTGGTTTAATATAGAGTAAGGGATTGATTATGGAAAATTGTTGTATATCTTTGCTGTTAAAAGTCGGAAGTCACCTCTTTTGGTTACTCTTAAAAAAAATTCTCTTTTGTTTTCACACTTTTTTTCTTTTTTCTTTTTCTTTGTAGATTTTTGTTTTTCTGTAGCTTTTATCTTTGTCTGAAACTTAATAAAATTCTTATATAAAAAAAAAAGACTTGTGCCAAGGAATGAGAGCTAGGAATATGTTTAAGACTGTCCATAGCTGCTATTAAGGAAATTGGAATTAATATATTTGAAAGTTGTTGAATCCATCAGAAATACATTTGCATGAAGTGACTACCAGATGCTTTGACAGGGCAAGTCTCATAGAAAGGAATGAAATCTGAGACATAACAATGCTTTGGTACATAGAGTATTTCTGAAAGCCATGGTGAGAATGAGATTCATATATGGTTTTTTTTCCCCTAAGCCCAATTATGTTTACTATATTATGTTTTGTATATCCATATTAAAATCTCTCTTTCCTACCTACCTACCTACCTGTTCCAGGCTTTGTGATTTGGCTACTGAATCTTCTTCATCTTAAAGCAGAGCAGGATTCAGACTGAGGTCTAAGATTCATATCTGCCATTTTATAATCTAGAACATAAAACCTTCAAAAGAAACTTGTTATTTTAAACAAGTTGAGATTGTTACAGTGCCAAACCCACTTTAGTTACACTCCTGGGTTACATTACTTGCAGAGGTGTACAACTACTGCACTTTATCTTTTAAGCACTATAGGCTCATTAAAAAATTAAATCAGTGGTGGGACCTTCATACAATGACTCTCCTTTTGGGAATGCTTAAATTGTCTGACTTGTCTGAATGGTGATACGGATCATAAAAGTTCAGAGAATTACCTCAGTAAGATGACAGCCTCATCCATTTATATTGGATATCCAATGCTCCTTTTTTTCCTTGGAGGCACTTACTGAAATTCTGTGCACAGCTTTTTCCTCTGGACATTTAATAATGTGTCCCATGTTTGCCCTGACTTGAAAAAAAATGGTTTTATAGCAGAGATAACATGGAAGATGGTATAATTGCAGTAAAAAAAGTCCTGTAGCTTATAGTAATAGGGTAGTTCATCTGTTGTATCCTTCTATTGGAAAATAAGCCACGTATGTACAGTATGTTCTGTAGGGATAGTAAAGGGGCTTTCAGGGAATTGTACAGTCTATAGTATGGAAGCTAATGACCGGGAGAACAAACATGAAGAAAAAGTTATTTTTAATTACTTTCCCTTTTATCAGTGTTTGGTAAACGTGTGCAATTTGAATAGATTTTTCATGCTTCCAGGAGTGTAGCAATAGAGAAAATCCAGGCTGCCTAGCAAAAGAAAGCCATAAAGACATGGAGGGTTGAACATTCAGAAGAAATAATGTTCTTGTTAATTGTACTTGAATATTTGTTTTACATTGATGTGCACGACCCAGAGCCACATTCGTGGAAGTTGGACAGCCATATTATTTCTTAAATAAATACGTAAATAAACTTCAAAATGGTCTGAATTTCACCATTAACAGCAACAATATTTTACTGACACATGAAGGATATTGGCACTGTTCTAGTCATTGATCAAGCTGCTAAATTCCTCAGTAATCTCTTTCCTGCATCTTTGAGGGGTGTGATGCAACCTGACTGCTTTTAGCTTCAAGATTTCTATGTTTTTCATGGTGGCATGACTGCCAAAACCAGTAGTGCCATTTCCTGTATTCTGAAACAGGTTTATATGAAGAGTGTATGGTTAAGGTTTAAAAAGAGAAAAATCGCAGATGCCATTCTATTTCCCAAAATAGGAGAAAGAAAAAATTCTGACAGTATTATGCATTTGTCCCTTCAGTGCCATTACCCCATCTACTGTGACCCTCACTCCTCTTGAAGACATTGTAGAAGGGGAGCTATGTTAGCCTGTGGGGTGGCAAAAAATCAAAGGGAATGTGGTAGCAATTTTCTGTCTAACAAATGGTTGCATATCTCAGACTATGAAATATTTGCTTAGTGTTGAAAGGTACAAAGTAATGAGTAGAAGAATGAAACCTCTTCTGAATAGAAAAGGCAAGTAGACTTCTGAAATTTTTGGCATGAATAAAGGATGTGAGGCTGTTGGTAGGACAGCACAATATTCATGAATGTTTGCCCAGAAATATAAAGAATAGGAGGGAAATATAAAGGGGGGAAAAGAGCAAAAAATATTGGATCAGTTCTAGAACAAATGTTTACTTGCTATATGAGCATCAGTACTGTGGGTCTGAAAATCACAGCTGGTTAAGCTCTCATAAATGAAGGTTCTTCAGACATCATGTATATGGCAGTTTTCCACAATCCAGTTCTCTCCAAATGTGCTGGAGTATAACAACCTATGGCTATGGTGATTGGGAATTTTGGGAATTGTAATCCCAATATAACTTGAAGCCGGAAGCTAAGGAAAGCCATGATATTTGTCTAATGTCAGAATACTTTCCAGGCATAATAATTTCCTAGCATTCCTGTTATCATATTCTATGAGCCAAAACAAAAAAAAATGATCAAGTTATTCACATTAGGCATGTCTCTTATTCACATTGTCCTGCTGGAACATACATCCTTCTACTTAATGTCATATTTTTTTAATTCAGGAGAGCAGACATTTTGTGTGTACAAACTACAAGATTGAGTTATTTCCATGTGAAAATATAAGTGTCATGGCTGCTCAATTTCTATTCATGAGTAGTTTGTTGTTTAACATACTTCGTGATTCAGCAATCATCAGCTAGGCATCCTCTCAATTGTGCAAAGAAATAGAAAGCAAACACCATCATTGCAAATGTCATTCCACTGAGAGCTAATAACTTTCTTCTGAAGACTGGCATATATGAAGCCCAGCACATCTGGCCCCAAGAACTGCATGATTTAAATTAAAAATCTGTTTCTGATATTGTACCATCATTCTCCCTCCACAGATAACCTTATCGTGATTGACAGTCCTGTCAAAAGATCCACATGCAGAACAGGAATGTCACCACATCTGCTTGTGTGTCCAATTTTGCTTTTCATTATTCAAAAACACACTATCTGAAACAATGAATAACCTATCCTGTCTACAGAATAGGATAGAAACCAGCAACTATGGGTGTAAAGATCTAGACACAGTGTATTAGGGAAGTAACTACACCAAAGCAGGGCTTCATTGTATTGGTTTACACAGCAGAACTTAAGTTCTATAGGTTGATAGTCTCATCATTCCTTATATTTATTTATTTATATTTCATATTTCGTCACCACCCACCTCACTAAGAGCGACTCTGGGTGGTTTACAATATTTGTAGTAATAGGGAGGAAACCTAAGCAGCAAAGTACAATCAGCATTCTTTGACTGATGACATTACTTCTGTCAGGCCCAACCCAAGAACGATGAAGATTCAGTCCAGTCAAACTTCAGTTCTTTATTTGCTCACACCGTATAGACAGAAGCTTGCCAGACTAAAACTACTCTACCTAACCTAAGGGGAAATAACCTGGGAAGTCTCTAGGGCAGGACTAGTCTGAACCTCTTTGTCTTCCCACATTCCATCCCTGGACTGTGTTTTCTCTTACCTTGCCCTCCTCCTTGGAATGTGCTCCCTCATTCCTGAGAACCAGCAGCATTACTGAAATCCACCACAACTTCTTTCTAATCCTGCAGCAATGGTAAGACTTGGGATAGAGATATGAAAGCATTTCTAAAGTCCATTTGACTGAAACGTATTTTGTTTCTTTCAGGTTACCAATCTGTCTTGACTAATCAACAGCAAGGATTCCATGGACTCTTAGGAATGCAACAGTCTCCCCAAAGCCAAAATCTAATAAATAATCAACAGGGAAATCAGGTGCAAGGCATGATGGTCCAGTACCCAGCCATGTCGTCTTATCAGGTACCAAACAGTACTGTGGAGTGTCTTATTTTGGATATGAAATATGCCTGTTACCACCACCAACAACAACAACAACAAAAAGCGAGCCCAACCATGTCATAGGAGGAAGAGAGATTGAGAGGGAAGGAGATAGACACACACACACACACATACACATAGTAGGGTTTCAAATTTAAATTGAATTTGACAGCTGTAGCATCCCAAAAGGATTGTGGAAATTGAAGTTTAGTGAGAGGATAAGGAACTGTAGCTTAAATGCTTCCTTACAGATAACTCGACATACATTTCAGAGAAGTGTATTGATGCTTTAACCCCCAGTTCCTCTTTTAGCAGGGTGCCTTCAAGTCAGTCTTGAGTCCTGGTGACTGCCTGAACAAGTCTCCGCAGTTTTCTTGGCAAGATTTCAGAAGTGGTTTGCCATTGCCTCCTTCCTAGGGCTGAGAGAGAATGACTCGCTCAAGGTTACCCAGCTGGCTTTGTGCCTAAGGCAGGACTAGAATTCACAGTCTCTTAGTTTCTATCGTGGTGCCTTAACCACTATACCAAACTAGCTCCTAGTTCCTTAATGTTAACTAGCTTCTCTTTAGCTCCTTAATATTAGTTAACTCATAAAACAGTTTAATATGATCTCACTTCATTAATGTTCCTTTCCTTCTCCTAGGGGTCACAGGGAGAAAGTTAGGGTCTATTTGAGTTGAGAAAACCATGCAGAAACCTCAATCTCCTATTTCCTGAGACAGAACCGGAAAGGGGCTATCTTATGTTAATGCCGCTGAGCTCTGAAGCAGAAAAAAGAAATACAAGAGACTAATTCCTTCTAATTACTCTAGGCCAAGGGTCAGAAATGGCGGCTCTTGAGCCAGATCTGGCTCTTTGGCCCCTCGGCTCTGGCTCTCTCTCTCTGTCTGCCGCCCGACATCCGGAAAGCCGGTCTCCGGAAGCAGCGTGAACCCTGGGGAAGAAACAGAGACGCTGATTGGTGGAGGCTCAGAAGGAAGGACGCCTCCACCAATCAGCGTGCGCCAAAGGGGAGCAGAGAGGCGGGCTGAACAAGGCAAAGCCTGATTGGCCCTGCTTCCCAGAGGCGCTCCAAAAAGACCGGTGCGGGGCCTCGCTCAGCTGCGCGCAGAAGCGCTCCAAAAAGACCGGCGCGTGGCCTCGCTCAGCTGCGCGCGGAAGCGCTCCAAAAAGACCAGCGTGGGGCCTCGCTCAGCTATGCTGGGCTGTGAAGCTGGACGAGCCGCCGGACCTGGAGCGCTTCCGCGCGCAGCCCCACTCCCTTCCGCGCGATTGGCTCCCGCCCGCAAACCCCGCCCCCTTCCACGCGATTGGCCCCCGCCCGCAAACCCCGCCCCCTTCCACGCGATTGGCCCCCGCCCGCAAACCCCGCCCCCTGGCTCTCAAGCATTTCAAAATGTGCACGAGCATGTCAAAATGGCTCCCGGCATAAAAAGTTTGCCGACCCCTGCTCTAGGCTAAGATTAGTGATTTACAAGACTTCCTCCACAAGTTATTATGACATACATGGCAGACTTAAAATGAGAATTTATACCAAGAACAAACAATGCAAAGGTGAAGTCTCCTTTGAGTCAAGCTCAACTCCTAGTGACTTCATGGGAATATCCAGGTAGTTTTATGAACAATTATTGAAATTATTCGGCATTTCAGTTTTTTATCACTTGCCAAACTCTGCTCTGAAATGGTAGGTCTTACCCTGCTTAGCTTTTCAAGATCAGCTAGTGTTCACTAGATTAAAATGATGATATTGTAAATCAGACAAAGTTTGATAAACCATCTAGGTCTCTTCCCAGTCCTCTTTCTCTACAAGTATTAGAAAACTTGTGAGAAGATGAATCACTTTACTTGTAAAGATATTTTCTTTTCTTTTTTTATAAGAATTTTATTAAGTTTCAAGCAAAGAAAAAAGCTACAGAAAAACAAAAAACTACAAAGAAAAAAAGAAAAAACTAAAAAAGTGGAAACACAAGATAATTTTTTTCAAAATTACAAAAAGAGGTGACTTCCGACTTTTAACAGCAAGGATATACAAAAATTTTCCATAATCCCTTACTCTATATTAAACCAAAAGCACATTATTTCTATAAATCATTCCATTGGCACATTATAAAAATCACTAAATACAGTTGCTCCCTATCTATCTATCTATCTATCCATCCATCCATCCATCCATCCATCCATCCATCCATCCATCCACACATCCACACATACATAACCCCTAATCAACTTCCCCCCCAAAGATGACGTTTATTTAATTATTTCCTTCCTACTACTATTCTATACATTCTGGTCCACTATAATAAAGATCAAACTAAAAAACATAAATTGTCTGCCACTGTACTTGATAATACAACATTTTTAATAATCTTCATCATATTAAACCCAAAACCATCCAGATAGACATTTATTATTTTTTCATTAAACCTTAATACTCTTAATCCAAATTGTTAAAGGTAAATAAAATCAGCCAAACCCTAAAAGCAATCCAGATAAATATTCTTAAGCCCCTATCCCACTTCAAAATAAACCAGAGCATTTACACATCCCCACAATGCGCACAGAGCTTTTTTCTTTAAAAAATCAAACAGCCGAACTTCCCCCCTCAAAAGCTCCGACTTCTCTTCAGGAGACCTCCCATACATAATAACCCCTTCTTTTCCATGGCGTTCCATCAGAAGATCAATTTCACTTATGGCTTGCAACTCGATCTCTCCCTTAAATTTCTCCAACTTGACTATCCAATCTTGATCCAGCATTTCAACAGAAGCCCCAATCTCACTCTTGGAAGAGACATTTCTGTCGCTGTTAAATTCCTGAGTTTCATCCACGACTACACATTTTAGACCTCATATTTTCCACAATGTCCTGAATGCCTTGCATAAAAACTTGGTAGGAATCAGAAAGAATCTGTTTAAAATCTTGTTGGAAGTCAGAGAAAGTCTGTTTAAAATCCTCCATGTCTCACGCAGTAGATTATGGTACCCCCTAGGAACTTAACCAGCGAAAGTCGAAGTTATGAAAGAATTCCAAAATGTGTTTACATAAGTGAAAGTGAGATATGCAGAAAGTTCCCCAGGGAAAGTAGAAGCAGAAAACTCAATCCTCCTTAATATTTGGATGGAAAACAAAGTCCAAAACTTAAAAAGAACTTTTTAAAAGAACATTGATCCCAAAAATAACGATAAGCACCAAGAGAACCCACTTCTCCTTGCTGTAGAAAGCCTCTCTTAGGGTACATGTACTTAAAAGAAATATAAATTGGGTGATTTAGAAATGGGGTGGCCAGGCTTAGTGTCCTTTTAAGGCTACAGCACGGCTTGGAAATTGTGACGTCCCAGCCTTCCGGCTAGCTCTTACCAGTCGAACATGAACACTGTTTGCGATCTTCTGGCTTCAAGCAGCCGTCCGGAGGACAGATGGGGTGATTCCAGGTGTTTTCCTTTTTCCGGAAAAACACTCCTGGGCTTCAGGAAAAACCTTCCTGAGCCCGAAAAAACTGCCGCGCTGTCTGTTCTGCCCACTGAGCCTGCAGGCACACCTGTTCAGACCGCCATGTCCCCACCGGAAGTCACTTGTAAAGATATTTTCATTTTCTTCATAGTTCATATATTAAAATAACATATGCAGTTCTATACATCTATTTCATAGTTTATTTTTCCTTACAAGTGCAGGGAAAAGCAGTGAGAAAAGGCCTCATTACTTTCAAGAAACACTAGCTACTATGGGCAATAATATAATGTATTAATTTTATTTCCTCAGCCAATTTTATTTTATATTCAGCATGAGGATGAATGTTGGCTGTGATGATCAGAATTTACTCTGAAATATGTTCCTTCGGGTTTCTAGATCAGTTATCTGAAGCTGAATATTTGAAAGTAAAAATGTGATGCTTCAGCTTTCTAAAAGTTTTTTTTTTCAAATAATAAATTGGAATTCATTCCATTTGTGTTTTTTCTGCCAATAAAGTTAATATGCATAAAAACACAAGCTATTAAAAAATTATGTATAAAACGCCGTTAGTCAACGCCAGCCACTTAAAAGAAATAACAAATATTTCTAAATAGCTTCTCAAGCCTCATAGACTTATTGAAAAAGAAAAGCAAACATTAGCAGTTTTGAATTGCACTCACTTTAACTAAATTGGAAATGTTTATTTTGCTTTATCACCAATTAATGCTTCCTGAAAAGAACATGCAGCAAAATAAATGCATTGTACCCCTTGATAAAAATTCTGATTCAGAGCTCCAGTGTTGCTTTTTAATTTTTTTAATTCATTTTTTATTTCCCACTATATATTGGGGAAAAAAGAACTAAATGTCCAATTAGAAAGGCAAAGGTATCTGATAATGGGTAGCATCCTCTGTTTAGGATCTCTGATGTTACTTGGCATTTAAATGCCAGAAGTCAGAATTTGATTTAATTCTCAAAATACTGGATATCTAATAAATATGAAGTTCAAATAACTGATATGGAGATACTTCAATAGTCATTTTGATTCCCTGTTTGAGAACTCAGTAAAGCACAGTACATGCTATTCTGTCTTTACAGCTTTGCTTTTGTGATTCAATGCCAGCAGAGTGGTATCCCATATTCAAGCAACTTCCCTTTTGCACAGCTCTTAATAACATTATTCTTTCATAAGTCTTTCAAAGGTGGGGAAATATCAAAGATGTCACAAATGTGGCAAAATATAGCCAAAATCATTCATCTGCTTTTCTCCTGATGGTGGCTAAGAATCTTAGTCTCCTGATCTCTGCTACAACCAAGACTAATGAAAGCAGAATAATTCCTTATGTGACTCTTTCTCATGCTGCCATTCAGTGATCAGGATTGCACCCTTACAGCTTATTTCACTGTTTCACTAACTTGATGCACACAAAACAAAAATTAGATTTGGCTGTCAATTCAAATCCAGTATTCTAATTCCAAGGTATTGTTATAATCTGTCCTTTTCCATCTCCACTGCAATTAAGGAGGAACATTGGATTACTTTATTTTGGAAGGAAAAAGTGAGATTACTCCACATTCTTTTCTGGATTAAACATGTGTACAAACAGAAGTTTTTACAACAAGATTATAGACACCTTTATTAAGGATTGTATATTATTGTGCTTCTAGTTTTCTTTTTCCTCTTCTACTTATTTCTTTGAGACTCAGAGTAAAAAAGATTATCCATATATTTAACAGAAGCCAATTAATTTCTTAAATTTTGCTGCTGCTGGTTTCCGTTACTGCTGAAATAATATGCACTTGACTCTGAGGTTGAAAGAGGAGAATATTGAAGATAACATCACATCCACATTTCTCATTATATTGGTATTTATTTACAAATGCATTATTTTAGAATTGGAATTGGAAAAATGGAACAAAGGTAAATACAAGATGGTTTCACATACTCTGATCTGATAATGAAATAAATAAAGATACAAAACAGGCTCTTGTATTTCAATTTGTATCTTAATTTGCTTTCTCCCCCCCCCCCCCCGTCTTCTAGGTGCCAATGACCCAGGGGTCTCAAGGACTGCCACAACAGTCATATCAACAGCCAATCATGCTACAATCAGGTCAAGGAACACTTACAGCCACTGGAATGCCCGTTTACTGTAACGTCATACCTCCTTCCCCACAGAACAATCTCCGGTTGATTGCACCACACTGTCCCTCTAATAATGTTCCTGTTATCTCTGCCAACTGCAGGACAAACTGTGCAAATATTAATCATTCTGGATGGCAGGTCAAGTACTGAAACTGTGAATCCTTAGTTTAGATACACAAAGGTAGCTGTGCATTTTTTTTAAGGGGAACTATCTCATGGCCTTCAAATGAAAAGAGGAATGCAAGAAGAGTAATCAATTGGGTCGTATAAAAGTTGTGCTGCTGGAAATATGTATAAAACAAAACAAACAAAACATAATGAGTTGTTTGCTGTTTAATGGTGCATATCTTTGTCATGTCTGCTAGTTTTGCCTTTATAGCTTAGCTAGTGACATGAACTCATTGAGGCAGGTTTTTTCCTACCACTGAACACCACTGTGTAGATTATAATATCCCTAATTCAGATTAGTTTTGTACTTTGTGTTGAGTTTGTGAAGCAAAAAGTATTTAAAAGAAATATAATAAAATTACAATGTACCAAAGTTGTAATAGACATTTTAAAAAAATGCTGAATGGAAGGAATAATTTATATACACTATAGAGGGTTTTTTTTATGGATATCTACTGTATTGCAGTGTTATATCACAATAAAGTTACTTGACCTCATGAAGAAAGGTCAACTTTCTACTATCTGTTTTGGTCTCTCTCTTTTTTTTGCCCTAGGCTTTTTTCATTTGGTTACACACTACCTTTTCTATTTAAGAAATGCAAACATTAATAAAAAATCTCTGTTCTTTTTCTGATAAAATTGGTGTGATGTCAGATTCAGAGTCAGGGAAGGACAGTTGTGAATTTTGAAACTGGCAATTGTACTTTTTGCATTGATTTTGGGGGGAAAGGTAATGGATTATCTGACGTATATGTCTATAACAGGTCCAGGCAACATAGTCTTCCAGCTGTTCTTAAACTCCTAACTCCCTTCAGTACTAGCTGACATGACCAATAGTGACAATGATAACAGTTGCACTTCAACAACATTCTTGAGGGGGCCATCAGTGATTACTATTTTATCTTATTTTAACAGATATTTGAAAGTGCAACCAGAAAAAAAGAAAGAATTAGAAAATAGATTTACAAGCTACATACTGTACGTAACATTATATTAGTACTGCATATAAGCATGATCTTCTATAAATTTAGCACTTTAAAAGCATTATTACAATCAAAATAATAATAATTAGCAAAAGCAACCAATATAAGAATCATCAATCAGAATAGTTAACATGAGTTTCCATATAATCTGAGAAAGCCTGTCCTTATTAACACAAATCTGGCAAGATCCAATATTTTTAAAGACTTACATTAACAAAAACTGGTACAAGTTCACATGCAAAGTTATAGTTCATAAATGGTTTCAGGTTAAATTAAATTTAGTATAATACTTGTTTTTTTTAAATACAAAGTTGTTTTTCATATTGACACATACTCTTATAATTTAATCTGCCATTCTTCTATAGAAGGAATTTCATGTAATTTTCAGTAAGAAGCATGAAGTATCCTTTGTTGTTTATTCGTTCAGTCGCTTCCGACTTCATGACTTCATGGACCAGCCCACGCCAGAGCTTCCTGTTGGCCGTCGCCATCCCCAGCTCCCCCACGGTCGAGTCCATCACTTCCAGAATATCATCCATCCATCTTGCCCTTGGTTTCTTCCTTTTGCCTTCCACTTTCCCTAGCATCAGCATCTTCTCCAGGGTATCCTGTCTTCTCATTATGTGGCCAAAGTACTTCAGTTTTGCCTTTAATATCATTCCCTCAAGTGAGCAGTCTGGCTTTATTTCCTGGAGTATGGACTGGTTTGATCTTCTTGCAGTCCAAGGCACTCTCAGAACTTTCCTCCAACACCACAGTTCAAAAGCATCTATCTTCCTTCGCTCAGCTTTCCTTATGGTCCAGCACCCATAGGTTACTATGGGGAATACCATTGCTTTAACTATGCGGACTTTTGTTGTCAGTGTGATGTCTTCTGATTTCCTGGCTGCAGTCAGCATCTGCAGTAGTCTTTGCGCCTAGAAATACAAAGTCTGTCACTGCCTCCACTTTTTCTCCCTCTATTTGCCAGTTACCAATCAAGCTGGTTACCATAATCTTGGGGTTTTTTTTGAGGTTTAACTGCAACCCAGCTTTTGCACTTTCTTCTTTCACCTTCGTCAAAAGGCTCCTCAGCTCCTCCTCGCTTTCAGCCATCAAAGTGGTATCATCTGCATATCTGAGATTGTTAATGTTTCTTCCAGCAATTTTAACTCCAGCCTTGGATTCATCAAGCCCAGGACATAGCATGATGTCTTCTGCATACAGGTTGAATAGGTAGGGTGAGAGTATACAATCCTTTCCCAATCTTAAACCAGTCCATTGTTCCGTGGTCTGTTCTTACTGTTGCTACTTGGTCGTTATACAGATTCCTCAGGAGGCAGACAAGATGACTTGGTATCCCCATACCACCAAGAACTTGCCACAATTTGTTATGATCCACACAGTCACAGGCTTTAGAATAGTCAATAAAACAGAAATAGATGTTTTTCTGAAACTCCCTGGCTTTCTCCATTATCCAGTGGATATTGGCAATTTGTTCTCTAGTTCCTCTGCCTTTTCTAAACCCAGCTTGTACATCTGGCAATTCTCGCTCCATGAATTGCTGGAGACTACCTTGCAAGATCTTGAGCATTACCTTACTGGCATGTGAAATAAGTGCCACTGTTCGATAGTTTGAACATTCTTTAGTGCTTCCCTTTTTTGGTATGGGGATATAAGTTGATTTTTTCCAATCTGATGGCCATTCTTGTGTTTTCCAAATTTGCTGGCATATGGCATGCATCACCTTGACAGCATCATCTTGCAAGATTTTAAACAGTTCAGCTGGGATACCGTCGTCTCCTGCTGCCTTGTTATTAGCAATGCTTTTTAAGGCCCATTCAACCTCACTCTTCAGGATGTCTGGCTCTAACTCACTGACCACACTGTCAAAGCTATCCCCGATATTATTATCCTTCCTATACAGATCTTCCATATATTCTTGCCACCTTTTCTTGATCTCTTCTGCTTCTGTTAGGTCCTTGCCATCTTTGTTTTTGATCATACCCAATTTTGCCTGGAATTTACCTCCGATGTTTCTAATTTTCTGGAAGAGGTCTCTTGTCCTACCTATTCTATTATCTTCTTCCACTTCCGTGCATTGCTTGTTTAAAAATAATTCCTTATCTCTTCTGGCTAACCTTTGGAATTTTGCATTTAATTGGGCATATCTCCCCCTATCACTGTTGCATTTTGCTTTCCTTCTTTCTTGGGCTACTTCCAGTATCTCCATCTTGCCTTCTTGGTTTTCTTTTTCTTTGGGATGTTTTTTGTTGCCGCCTCCTGAACAATGTTGCAAACTTCTGTCCATAGTTCTTCCGGGACCCTATCTACTAAATCTAGTCCCTTAAATCTATTCTTCACCTCCACTGCATATTCCTTAGGAATATTAGTGAGCTCATATCTAAGTCATCTGTGGGTCTTCCCTATTCTCTTTAGTCTGATTCTAAATTTTGCAATAAGAAGTTCGTGATCTGAACTACAGTCAGCTCCAGGTCTTGTTTTTACCGACTGTATAGATGTCCGCCACCTTTGGCTACAAAGGATGTAGTCAATCTGATTTCGGTGTCGACCATCTGGTGAAGTCCATGTATAAAGTCGTCTTTTAGGTTGCTGGAAGAGAGTGTTTGTTGTGCACAGTGAATTGTTTTGGCAAAATTCTATCAGCCTATGTCCCACTTCATTTTGTTCTACCAGACCTTGCTTACCTGTAATTCCAGGTGTCGTCTGACTACCCACCTTAACATTCCAGTCTCCTGTAATGAAAAATAACATCTCTCTTTGGTGTATTATCCAGTAGGTGCTGCAGATCCTCATAGAACTGATCTACTTCTGCTTCTTCAGCATCTGTGGTTGGGGCGTATATTTGGATCACTGTGATGTTCAATGAGCAGCTATTATATACAGAGCCAACTCCATATACCTGGTATGAATATAAGGCTTAGTGACACTTAACAGAAAAACAGGCATGAAAGAAAAGTCTATACAGGTAGTTCTCACTTAACAATGGTAATTTTATAACTGTCCTTCTTTTAACTATTCCATTACCATCTGGATTTTCAATTTAATTTATTTTCAATTTAATTTATTTTTATTGTATAATTGAGATTTTAAACCTTATTTTAACTTGTTTGTTGTGAACCGCCCAGAGTTCCCCATGGGGGGAGATGGGCGGTTATAGAAATTAAATAAATAAATAAATAAAATAAATTAGGACTGGAATTTCCATTGCTAAACAATGAGGTAGTAAAGTGCAACAGCATATGACCATGCCGCTTAGCGACAGCAGTTCTGGCAGGCCCCGGTTACCGCTGTTAAGCAAATCACCGTGGGTCTTTAAGCGAGGACCTCATGTGACAATTTCCAACTTCCTGCCGGCTTCCCCATTGACTTTGCTTGTGGAAAGCCAGCAGGGAAGGTCACAAATCAAGATCAAATGACTGCAGGATGTTGCGATGGCCAGACCTTAGAGTACCAGTCTTAAACCACTTGTTCAGTGCTGTCGTAAGTTCTAATGTCACTGACGAAATGGTTGTTGACCAAGGACCACCTGTATTTAAAAATTGTTTCATTCTATGATGAATCATCTTCCTGAATTATTGAGCTTGATGACATTGGTACAAAGTGATCCATCCTCATTGTTTTTCTGGCCAGTTTTTGAATATGGATGGTCTATTTTGGCAATCAACACTGGTAATATAACAAAAAAATCTGCTGCCAATTTTCTCCGAGTGTGATATTTGCAGTAAATTTGCTGTTTCTCTTCCATTGGTATTCCCATTACTGCCCATCAGTTGTCCTGTTTAGAATGCATTCATCTAAACACAGAATCTTTTACTTGTTCAGTTTCCAGTAACTTAGAAATCAGCCCCAACTGATGTAAGCTTTTCCAATATGGCGAGGTCCTCTGAGTGTTCCACCTTGTTTTTGTAATTCCTTTTGAACTATTTTACTTATTTGAAGATATTAGAACCAATGAAGTGCTTCTAACCATTTCAAGGAGAGAGTCTTAAGAGATTTCATTTTTGTTTTATTAAAAATTAAATCTTGTAATCTATATGAAATCTCATACTGATCAATTATTCTTAGTACATTCACCTTCATGAAAATATTTGTTTTAATATTGAAACAAGGGGCTCCTGGACTTACTCTTCTTCTATATTTATCACATATTTCTAATGTACAATTTATAATCAAGTAGACCAGCCACTTCTGTTTATATTTGATCAAATATATTTTTGCAAGTCTTCTGAAATTCCTGCTCCTTTAGCAGAGGTACCCCAGCCATTCGGTGATATAATCCAATCTGTAATTTAAGTCAAATAACTGGCTTATAATATAAGATTTGGTATAGGCACTACACCTCATGCTTTCACATTTTCAAAATCCTTAATTTAATCCTTGGTCTTTTACTTGACCAAATGAAGTTAGTTTTCTTTGCCACTTATACAGTATATTTTCTTCAATTCCTATTGGAACAATTTGAAATAGAAAACTGATCCTTGGTACAATATTCATTTTTACTATCGATATTTTCCCTTACAGAACAAGTTTAATTTTTTCCATCTTAAGATTTCTGCCATTATATATTTTTTTCATATCTGTGAATAGTTATTCTTGAATAAATCTTTATTAAATTTTGTTAAATAAATTCCCAGGTACTTAAATTAGTTTAACAATGATATTAAACCCTCTTATTTGCTGCAAGTGTTGCTTTTCCCCTTCAGACAAGTTCCAATATAAATGTTTGAGACTTGTTCTTGTTAATCCAAAATCCTGATACCTAACCATATTGCTATATGGTTTGTGAATAGTTGTTCTGTGAATAGCTGTTCTTGAAGAAATCTTTATTAAATTTTGCTCAGTAAATTCCCAGGTACTTAAATTAGTTTAACAATGATATTAAACCCTGTCATTTGCTGCAACTATTGCTTTTCCCCTTCAGACAAATTCCATGTAAATGTTTGAGACTTGTTCTTGTTAATCCAATATCCTGATACCAAACTATATTGCTATATATATTTCAGTATAGATTTTAAGGAGTCCTTTGGGTGAGTAACCATAAAAATAATATCGTCAACATGTAATTTTAGTTTTTGATCCTGACTTGCCAGTTTAATCCCTGAATTTGTATTCTCTTGCGATGTCTCCCTTGCAAATGGTTCTAAGGCCAACAAAAATAGAGGAGAGGGGACATCCTTGTCTTATTCCTTTTGTTATACTATATTTTTGTGATTAAAAATGCATTTCCAATTATCTTGGCTTCTTGCTCATTATAAATACTATACATTCATCTGAGAAAATTTGAGCTATAGTTCATCTTTTTCACAGTTATACAAAAGGCCATTCCAATGATCAAAAGCTTTTGCCACATTAAGAAAAATCAGACCACTTTCTTATTTTTCTGATTAATATTATCAGTGTAATTCAAGATACTGTATATGTGGTATTATCTTTCACATAACTCTTTGAGAAAAGTCCAAGAGATCAGTTCTGCTCAGGATAAATTAGATTAATCAGAAGACCATTTAACCTCTTTGCAAATATAGTTGTGAAAACCTTATCATCTACATTCAATAAAGAGATAGCTTGTATGACTCTGGACAAGCTGAATCATTTGCCTCTTTGTAAATCAAAGAAATAAAAACTTCTTGCCATAAAGAAGGACTTAACATTGTTATATTTCATTCCTTACCTGGGTTAATGATTTCAGAATTGTTTTAAAAGTCTTATACTATATTGCAGAAAAATCATCTGGTCCTAGGAATTTATTCAATTTTAATTTCAATATTCCTCATTATCTTTCATCTTCTGTGATTGGGAGTTTCTTTTTATTTGTTGGCTATTTTATACTCTTTATTGTATTTAAATACTCTGTAATTTTCTCCAAACTTGTTATGTGTTTTCCATATATAGTAGTTGAGAACAATATTTAACATATTGGTTTATCTTCTCTTCTGGAGTTGAAACATACTTCTTGCTATCCCAAATTGAAGTAATAGTTCTTTTCTTGTGTTCTTTTATCAGTTGATAGCTCCAAAAGTTGTCTGCTTTATTACCTTTCTCAAAATATTTTTGTTTAATGAAATTCATCTTATAAGTTTCACTTCCATTAAATCTAGTTGATTACAAATAACTGTAATTTTTTGTTGTAGATCCAATATTGGATTCTGCTTGTGTCTTGATTCTAATTGCTTCAGTTCATTCAACAAAATGTCCTTTTGTTTCAGTATTGGTTTCTTTCTATTGGGTGCCAGAGAAATAAATAATTGTCTCTTAAATGCTTTACTGAAATCCCATACTGTGAATAAAGATACATCAGAAATTAAATTACTTTGGAAGAAGCTCTTTAACTCACATTGGCATTTCAATTTAATATCTTCTGGCAATAAAAAATAAACCATTAAGTCCCCACCTTTTTGAGCCAGAAACTCCTTTGTGCAATCTTACAATTATTGGATTATGATTTCCATAAGCAAGTGCTACAACTTTCCTGCCTACTAGGTTAGTTAATCTGGACATCCAGCACAAGTATATTCTTGATAGGCTGACCATACGTCCCGTTTTGAATGGGACAGTCCCGTTTTTTTAACATTTCCTCACTGTCCCATCGTTTTACTATAAATGCCGATTTTGTCCCATTTTTTAAAAATCTGAAAGTTCCCGCGAACCTGTCAGAAGTGAACCTGCCAGGAGCGGGTCAGCCCCCGCCATGCCAGATTCAGAGTCGGAGGAAGACGAGCTGACCTCCGGAAGAAGCTGGCATGGCCTGAAAGGGGAATCCGAACCAGAGCTGCTGACTGGAGGCATCCCGGAAAAAGAAGCCCCTCTCTGATTGGAGAGGTGCCCGGCCCTCATGATCATCGGGAGAGGCTTTTTCTATGGAGGGTTCAGGGGGCAGGATTTTTTGGGGGGAACACTATCTGATTGCTCTGCAAAGCAGAGGAAAGCAACTCAGGGGTGATGGCCATTAGTGGACTGGTACCTCCAACAAGGGGGAGGAGGAGGAAGGGAAGCACGAGCAAGAGCCCAGAGGGAGCACGCATGCCCCGCTCACGAAACCTGCCCCAGGTTACCTGGCCTTCCACCCCCCAGCACCAGCACAGGGCAGCCACTGTCAGCAGAGGCCAGCAGATGGGTCGGCGGGGCCGAGCGCAGATCCAGACCATTCTCGCTCTGGTGGCGGAGCATCTGGCGGCAGCTGCGGCTCAGCCCGTGCCTGCGCAGGATGGCTGGCTGGATAGCTGGGCACCCCCGCCCGGCTCCCCTCACCATCCTCCCTGCCGCTGCCTGCCTGGTCCGCTTCTTCCACGTGGCCATCCAGTCGTCTTCCTCACCACCTCCCCAGGGCAGGCAGATCACCTGCGACGGAGGGGTGGGGGGCTTTGCAGTTCCCCCCACTCTCCGGCCAGCCCTGTTTGAGGCAAGGGGTGCAGGCGTGGCTTTGGCTAACAGGACAGGGAAAGGAGGCACTGTGGCACTCGCCCTGGCCCGCTTGTTGGGGATCCCCTTTTGCTTTCTCAGGGTTCCTTTTTACAGAGTTTACAGAGTCTTACGAGAAAGGGGGCAGAAGCCCCCCTCCGTAGCCCTTTCCTTCCTCCCCCTTCCCTCTTCTTTTCCTTTTCTTCCTCTATTTTTCTTCCCATTTTCTTCTACTACTCCCTTTTCTTCCTTGTCTCCCTCTTTATCCCTTTCATTCTACTTCCCCCTTCCTTCCCCTTCCTTCCTTCCTTCCTTCCTTCCTTCCTTCCTTCCTTCCTTCCTTCCTTCCTTCCTTCCTTGTCCCTTTCTTCCTCTCTCCCTTACCCTTTTCATTTCCCTTTCTCCTTCCCTTCCTCCCTTTTTCTCCTTTTTCCACTTCCTCCCTCCTTCCCATCCCTTCCCTTTCTCCTTTCTTCTTTCTTTTCCCCCTTCCTTCCCCCCCTCTTCATTCCTTTCCTTTCTTCTCTGTCTTTTCATCCTTCTCTTTTCCTTTTTCTCTTCCTTTCTTCCTTCTCCCATGTACACTATTTTTTTGTTCAGCTGGCCACCTCAAAAGGAGCAAGAGGGGGAAAAGCCCAGGATGTATACGATGTCCCTGATATCTCAATTGTTTAATAGCACAAATAAACCAGAAGTTGACCAGAAGTTAGCTCAATATGTTGATGTAATAAAACTTTTTAATTTTAATGAAAACAAAAATATTTTATATATACAGTAATCTGTTTAAGGACCAGAAAATGGATCTTAAAAACTCTTAAAAACTTTTTTTATCTCTTACTTTTTCATGAATACAGAATATTACATAAGTTTAACCCAATCCCATTATTGCCATTCCAATGCCCCGTTTTTTGTCTCAAGGAAATATGGTCAGCCTAATTTTAAGTAAGTTTTGTGAATGGAAGAATAGTAGGTTTATTTTTCCTCCAAAGGACATTTATATTTCTACAAATCTGAGGCAGAAAGTAAGGGCATATAGTCTGAAACATTTTTGGGAGGTTTACCAGAATTATTTTTGTATGAACCAAATCTATCAAGATTGGGGGGGAAATATTCATGTATCTAGGAATGAGGAGTCTCCCTCTGTAATTTCAACAAGTGACTGATATTTTTAAATAACATTTCATTTTATTATTATTATAAGTTAATAATTAGTTAAAACAATTACAATTTTCCCTTGTTTAGCTTGAAATTGTAATAATAAAAATCTTCCTACTTCATCCTGTATATGGTTTTCCAAATCCCATGATTGTAGAGGAATTCAGTTCTGGCCTTGAGAAGGAGGTGAGACAGGCAAACTGGGTTTCTCAGTCCTGTAAAATTAGAAAGAGATTCAGAACAGCCTCGCTTTGACCTTGTTGTCCTTAAAAGGGGGGCAGTGAAGATTTGGGATAGCTTTTTAAGGGTCTGTTAATATACCCTATCACAATAAAGTGGTATTTTTGGAATTCCTGGGGTATCTGTTTCTTAAGCTGGCTTATCTTGAAGGGCTGACAATGTAATTACTACATTTTTTTTCTTTCCACCAGAGGCCACAAACTTTTGACCTAAACCTTTACATTCTAGCACAGTGCTTTCCAAAGTGCCGCCATTGGCGACACACCAATAGCAGCAGCAGCGGTGGCACGCAGGGGGGGCGCATGTGCACGGCAGCGGCACAGGGGGGCGCGGTGGCGGTGGCATGCATGGTGGTGGCAGCGGCGGTGGCCTCGCTAAAACGCGGAAGCGCTGATGGCGCGCCACTGCCGTCTTCACAGCCGCTGCCGCCGCCGCCACCGTGCACACTCCGGCACCGTGTGCGTCCCCGTGCCACCACCTCACAACACACAGTTTGGAAAGCTATGTTCTAGTAGATTAAGACTCTTTTTAAAAATGTGTTGTTTGAAGACATATACAGTATGAATCTTCATTTTTAAAAAATTTCAAAAATATATTTTTCCTTTTAAATGGGGTCTTAATTAATTAATAAACTTTATTTCGGTCATTGACCAATAAAATACATTCTATAAAATAAACAAAATAATCCCCTAATATCAATAACTATTAACAACCATTTGTGGATGAAGCTTACACATAATGTAGCAAAATTTTGCTACTTTCAAAGAAATACATTTATGTTGGTTGTTTAACAGATAATGTAAGTAAAAATTATCAGAATGCCCCAGGAATTTTTAAGTGGGATATAAATCCATTAACACTTGTTGAGAATATTTTGATTTGATCCATGGTGTCAGTTATCAACTATATTTATGACAGAAGAGCTACTGCTGGGTTCAGTTTTTGATCTTCTGTCTGTTCTGGATCTCTTTTGGCTTGTTCTGTTAATCCAAGTTGCAGATATAATTTATAAACAAGTTTTGAATCTGAATACTCAACTCCTAACAGAATAGACCAGTGTTTCTCAACCTTAGCAACTTTAAGATGTCTGGACTTCAACTCCCAGAATTCCCCAGCCAGCTTGAAAGGATGTGATTGTAAGTCTCAACTCACATGTTCTTTTCACATAATCACCATAAGTAAGGCAATGAAACAGTTAGTGAAATTACTTCAGAAAAGGAAGTGGGATTCAGTTCTTTCCTAGAAATACCTGAGTTTGTAGGAAATGTGAATACACCTAAAAAAAATCAGTATGTAGATTTGATTCAAAAGTGATTTAATGGAATAAAATCAACTTCTGAACTGAATTAGAAAACTGAATCTGTGCATCAAACTGAATTAGATGCCTCCAAATTGATTTAGACAATATGGACACTCTGCACATTACAAAAATGGCCTATGCTGTATTGATTTAGAAGGCGAAATGAATCCAGCAACCCATTTCAAATATCTGAATCTAATGCAATTGATTTGCTGAACTGAATTGATATTTCAATTCAAACTTTGTCTGATTCCCACAAGGCTAATTTTTAGTAATGGCAGATTGACTTTTGATAATAATATGCTGCGTTCAGACACAATTTTCTAAGGCTTCAGCTAGGCAGATTGTTATTGCCCAACTGAAGCAGCTTCACGGTATTATGAAGCTAAATGAAGTTAATTTAGGGAAATAATAAGGCTTTTAATTAGTTTAATGCTATGAGTGCAAATTTTATGTAAAATGCCCCAACCCTTACAGGTCTAAGTGTAGAGCTGATCAGAAATGGTAAGAAATTATTTTCTTGTATAGTGGATATTGGAAGCCACCTTCCTTGAAAGGGCATATTTGTAGGAAATGTCTCCATTGCTGAGACATCCAAGCTAGCCACACTGTGGTAGCAGTTTTAACAAGCAGCAGTGGGACTGTATTGCTCTTTCACACACCCCATACACATCCATTCAATATGTGTTGTCACTTGTTTCATTGCCTTGCCCCAATCTTGTTATTTGGCCAAAAAAGATTGGCTTTGTGGCACTGGAGTGTACTCATAATCACAGCATTATACAGTGCAGGAAAAAACAAGCCTCCCCAAATGGTGCTGAAGTAATAAAAAGCAAAGGAAGAATAACAGAAGGAGCTATCGATAGCACATACCCTTCTGCCCCAAATTTGTTTAGGATAATTTGCACCATTGAGGACTGTTTTTTCCTCTGCACATCCTTACCACCATCACCAATCCATCAATGAGAAGAATGAAGTTTCTTCCCTGTGGTCTGATAGGTGTTACTGCTATGTCCAAGTCAGCAGAAATTGGAAAGTGTTGAGAGAAAGAGGTTTCTCCTACTTCTTCTGTAAGAGATGGAGTAGTAGTAAGATGACTGAGTTGGAGATTTATAGATTATAAAGGTAGTAAAGGTACCCCCCGCACATTTGTGCAGTCGTGTCCGACTCTAGGGGCCGGTGCTCATCTCCATTTGTTAGCCAAAGAGCCAGCGTTGTCCGAAGACACTTCCACGGTCATGTGGCCGCATGACACGCGCGGAACGCTGTTACCTACCCACCGAAGTGGTACCTATTCATCTACTTGCATTTGCATGCTTTCGAATTGCTAGGTTGGCAAGAGCTGGAGCTAGTGCGGGAGCTCACTCCGCACGCAGGGCTAGGGATTCGAACCTCCGAACTTGCAATCTTCCGATCGACAAGCCTAGCGTTTTACCCGCTGAGCCACCACGCCCCTGTTATATATATATATATATATATATATATAGATTATACTTAGCAATAATTAGAAGGGTCCCTCAACAGTATGTGTTTTGAGAAGAAATTGTATAGAACTGCCTAGCTTCATAAACTAAACTGATGATTATAAACTTAATATTCTTTGGGAATTATGTCCTGCAATGAAAGGTCATTTTCATACCTCAGATGTGTGTGGGCCAAAAAAAATACCACAACTCCTGTTAAAGTTTAGTGTCACACTAGTAAGCAGTAACTTCTATTATCTTCACATATTCAGGTAAGGAAATGATTATTAGATACTTTATGTTCTTATTCACAACTTTGACAGAAGTGTGTGTGTGTGGTTTGTTTGCTTTTCTGTTTCCAGCTGTGCTAACTGTATACATTCTTTTCTTCAGTGAAGTCTGTGGCTTTTGACCTCTAATACCAAAGCTTCATTTTATGTAGAACTTGGTATTGAATTGTATTTACCTGCATTAAAAAACATAGTTTAGAGAACCTAAAAATAAAAGGTGGAAATTGCCCCTTTACATCTGCAGCACTAGCATAAAACCCTCCATGCCAGGGCAATAAAAGAGCAATAAAAGCTGAGAGCAATGCAATAACAAAGCTAACTGCTCTATGGTGTATATGTAATCCACACTGAACTGCATTAAATAAGTCTCTTGAGGGCCACTTAAAGACTTCGTCAGTTCTGGTCGTTTCTCTCAGGATATCAGAAAAGCCCTGAAGTCACTAAAATGTGCATTATTATTTTTGTTTTAAGGCACAATCATCATAAAACAGGCAGAACCTGCTAACGTTTGGCCTGCCTTCTTCCACAATCATAGTCCCAAGGGATAGATTCTAAAAACAGGCACGAGTGATTTCAGAATGAATTGTATTGCATTCTCATTAGATGATCCCCTTCACAAGGGCAAAGGAACACGCAGTATTTACTCACTCCCCCAGCCTGATTTTCTAGCCAACAATTCTTACCTAGTCATTAAATAAGGCATATTGGCCTAACGCTTGAAGACTTAAATCAAAATCTACACTTGTGTAAGAAGTGAGATCATGGGATAACTGAGGTGCTACCTCAGCCTAAACTATCTCACTAAACTGCTTGGGGGATGGGAGTGGCAAATCAGGAAGTTCATGCATACTTGGAAGAAGAATAGAAGTCATTAAACATAATTATGCAAACACTTCCATTTATTGTTTCATTTACTTATTTACTGACTACATTTCTCACCCATTTCATTATTAAAAGCAGTCACAAAGCAGAGTAATTGCTCCCCCATTTTCCTTTGAAAGGCCAGTGGGGTCAGGAGAACTGATCCTGATTCATCCGCACGTTAGCCAACTTTCTTCACTGTGTTGTTGTTGTTCAGTCGTTTAGTCGTGTCCGACTCTTTGTGACCTCATGGACCATAGCACGCCAGGCCTTCCTGTCCTTCACTGTCTCTCGGAGTTTACTCAAATTCATGTTCATTACATCGGTGATGCTATCTAACCATCTCATCCTCTGCCGTCCCCTTCTCCTTTTGCCTTCAGTCTTTCCCAGCATCAGGGTCTTTTCCAGTGAGTCCTCTCTTCGCATTAGGTGGCCAAAGTATCTTCACTGTGAGTGCTCTTCAAATCTATGGACTTCAACTCCCAGAACTTCCAGCCAGTACAGGCCATTGATAATAATTCTGGAATTCGAAGTCTACAGTCTTGAGGGCACCCACTGGAAAATGCTGCACTGACTCTTCATGTGTAGTGTTGAACTCTGCATAAAATAAGACACCAGATCTGGGCTGTATAAATCCAGAGGACTGCTAAATGGGAGCAAACAGGTAGGGGTTTTAATATTTCTCTGTTGCCATCTAGTTGTTATCCAGAATTTTGCAGTCCAGATCTTGTTAACTGTAGCAAAGGACTTGCACATACCTTCTTAGATTCATAGTTCAGAATTCTTTTTTAATTAAATTTATATTACCACCCATCTCCCCTAGCGGGGACCCTGGGCGGTGCACAATAAAAGAGAATTAAAATAAGTATAAAATTACAATAATACACAATATAACTTCCAAGAGTAAAATGTTAAAAATTGAATACTGGGAGGCTTCAAGGGACCAGCCATCCCCAAGAGGAACTGTTGGCGTTTCCCTCCCAGGCAAGACGGCAAAACCAGGTCTTTAAGCCTTTCCGGAAGGTCGGGAGCGAGGAAACCAGCCTCAGCTCCGGGGGTAAGATATTCCAAAGGGCGGGCACAACTGCAGAAAAGGCCCACCTCCTGGACCCCGCTAGGTGGAACTCTTTAGTCGATGGGGTCCACAGCAAGCCCTCTCTGGCTGATAGAGTAGGACGGGTCGATGTTCTGGGGATGAGACGGTTCCTCAGGTAACCTGGCCCTGTGCCATATAGGGATTTAAAGGTGATAACCAACACCTTGAATTGTACCTGGAAGCAAACCGGTACCCAATGCAGCTCACGTAACAACAGTGTCACATGGGCCGATCTTCTGGCCCCAGTAATTGTCCGCGCAGCCGCATTCTGGACCAGTTGAAGCTTCCGGATACTCCTCAAGGGTAGCCCCATGTAGAGCACGTTACAATAGTCTATATGGGAGATGACAAGGGCATGAGTGACTGTTCAGAGGGCATCTCGGTCCAGGAATGGGCGTAACTGGTGCACAATCCGAAGTTGTGCAAAGGCCCTCCTGGCCACGGCTGCCACCTGCTCTTCCAGCAGGAGTTGTGAGTCCAGGAGAACCCCCAGATTCCGCACTGGCTCTGAATGGGGTAGTGCCACCCCCTCTAGAGCCAAAGATGACAACTTCCTAGAACCCAAGTGGCCATCAATCCACAGCCACTCTGTCTTACTAGGGTTCAGTCGAAGCCTGTTGTTCCCCATCCAGGCCCCCACAGCCTCCAGACACTGAGATAGGGTGGCAACTGCATCACTTACTTCACCCGGGATGGAAATATACAGCTTTAATTTAATAACCTATCATTTGTCCTGTACCAAAACTGAAAAGGTTAGCATAATGGCTATTATAATATAATATATAATGTAATAAGTTCTCATGGCATGATAAGAGTTTAAACTAAGTTGTAAGTCACAGCCCACAAATTTGTCTCTGTAGCATTCACCTATTGTGTACTAAAGTAGCTATAATAGATAAACCGTTATTAACCAGAGATTTCACTTTTAAAACTATTATCAATAATCATAATCTTTAGGAATAAGGTGGTATGTAGAATTATAATGCAATGACATCAGATAAGTAAGTGGGACTGATTTTCTTTTTTAGGATAGTGAAAACTGATTTTGTTTTGCCTTTGTTTTATTTCAAGTTTATAGTTTAAGATAAATTAAACCCTATCCAAAGGTTTAGCACACCTTATTTGGTTGCATTTCAATCCAAATTCAGTACACAATTATACTGCTGATAATTGGCAACATGCCACAAATGGTTTGATGTGATCCTGGAGAGCTCTTGTGACCTCACTAAATGGATTGGACATTTCTAATGCAAACAGAAAGTTTGCAATGCCCCTTCATGGAATAGCAAACTTAAGTGACTGTAACACACTTTATATTTGGCTGTCCTTGAAAATGACAGAATGCAGTGACCAATTCCTTGATGGATGCAGGGTGTAGAGGCAGACCATCCTAATTTTCACTGCTTTCACTAGCTCTCAATTACCATTCAAGATGCACTGAAGATACAGTTGGGTCTTTTGTATGCCCTAATGGCCTCAGATTGCTGTGAACATTTTCTCCCAAACATATTCATCAAGACCTTAGTTTTGCAAGAGTAAAAATGTATCCAGGAAAACAGACAAGAGACACTATAGGGGCTGCCCCAGTCCAAGGAAAAGGCAGCTCTGTCCAGTATTAATACTGGCATTTTAGTACAGGTAAAGGTAACGGTTCCCCCCGCACATTTGTGCAGTCGTGTCTGACTCTAGGGGCCAGTGCTCATCTCCGTTTGTTAGCCGAAGAGCCAGCGTTGTCCGAAGACGGTTCCACGGTCATGTGGCCGCATGACGCGTGCGGAGCGCTGTTACCATTCCACCGAAGTGGTACCTATTCATCTACTTGCATTTGCATGCTTTCGAATTGCTAGGTTGGCAAGAGCTGGAGCTAGTGCGGGAGCTCACTCCTCACGCAGGGCTAGGGATTCAAACCTCTGAACTTGCGATCTTCCGATCGACAAGCCTGGCGTCTTACCCACTGAGCCACCACGCCCCTGAGCACAGGTAGTCCTCATTTAGTGACTGCCTTGTTTAGCAAACGTTTGCAGTTATGACAGTGATGAAAATGTAACTTTATGACCAACCCTCACATTTTCAACCATCACAGGTCTGTAAAGCAAAGGAAAGCTGAAGTAAGATCATAAGCACAGTTGTGGTTTCACTTAGCAACCTTTTCGCTTAACGACCGAGTTGCCGGTCCCAATTCTGGTTGCTAAACCAGGACTTCCTGTAACATGCTTTCATCACATTGTAGTGAAGCTACAGGACAACTGTTTAGGCTGTGGAGAGGCTGTAGTTGCAAAGCCCACCCAGTCAAATCTGGAGTCAATGTTACAATGTCACAGAAATGCCACCTGGAATAGCAATCAGCTTAGTTTACAAATGATGACACAAAGAAAACTGCATGATCAGATTACTGAACTGCTTCTGGTGGTAGAAAGACTTTTTCTTCCAACAGAGGGAAACATTCAGTCTGACATGTTACTAATGGACACCCCCCCCAGCTCCTTTCCTGCTCACTTGTCACACCCCCTGGTGGCACATATGCCAGCCCTGATGCTGGAGGAGCTCTGGGCACATCCATCAGTACACAATAAGGTGCTGTCTCACATTCACAAAATATATGTCTAGATCCAATCCCTTATGCCTCTTATGTATGCTTTTCGGTTGAAGGGTATTCAGTATAATCCCCACACACACTTGTCATCTATAATGCTATTTTCATTTCTGCTGTGACATTCAAGTGTTCAACAATAATAGGAATTCTAGCCCTTAAGATATTAGAGTGTATAGTTTTATAAGACAGAGTATAGTTGTAAGGGCTGATTCATCATTGGTAATGGAGTTCAACTGCAAAAGATGACAACTTTTAGTAATATCATAAGGAACAAAAATATACTTGAACATCAGCCAAATATTGATATCAAGAGTTACATTGAATGTAATTAAGTGTTAGGCACACACCTGTGACTTAATATTAGAGGCTGTCACTAGACCTGAAAAATATGTCATTTGCAAACAGAAAGATGATCTAGAACAGTAGTTCTTGACCTTTGTTATGGCATGTTGTACCAGCAATTATTTCAAAACAACTGGGCCTCAACACTGGAGATATGTATATGTGTGTGTGCATCTATAAGCATTCTCTTATATATTCTGAATTTATGGTAAAATTTTAAGAACAGGAAGTATAAATTAGTAAAAAGTATTAATGCTTTTAGTGCTTAAAGTTAATATATTAATGCATGTACCTAATATATTCTTAGATACTTTCATTCTCTCCTTCCCATAACAATGCATTTCTTATTCTGACAGTAATACCAGTAATAACATTTCCTTCGCCAAACTTAGAAGTGGGGAATCATTATTTCTGATCTTCTTATGCTGGATAATGACCGCAATAAAGTTAGTTCAATTTCGATCTTCACTTTTAAAAATAAATCTATTTCCCTCACCTATAATAAAATGAATTCAATTAACATAGATAAAATATATTTTCCCAGTCAACCCTTTATGCATGCACAAGGCCTAGAGAAACATAATCTAAGCAGAGAGAAAGGTTTAAATCTATCTAACTATCTCCTTCTCTTTCTTTGAGATTTTTGCCCCATTTCCACTATTCCAGAGATCTCTACCTGGACCCTGATTTGTCAATTAATTTTAAAATGTACAGTATCTTAAAAATGTATTTAATTTAATTTATTTTTTAATGTACTTTTATTTTTTTTTAAAAAATGTATCCCTCTCCCTTTCCCAGCAGTTCAATTAATGCTATTAATATTTACATCAATTTTCCACTCCCAGTTCAAAAAGTCATGCAGATCCCATATCAATAAACCAGCAACAATAAGTCAAAACTACCATTGCAGCAACAGTGAATCAACAGTGGGTCACACTGGGGTGGGGGAGGCGGGTGACTGCTGCCACATTACTCATCCAAATAAGGAAGGTTCAGCAAGAGCAGAAAGAGGTAGACAGAAACAAAGGTTATTTTTTCTGAGTAGCTTCCCAAGCTAAGACATCACCAGTTTGTACTGCCAAGTGTCCACGCCACTTTGATCAGGGGCTAGGGCAATTGATTCTTTTAGATCCAGAGACAATAGCACACCAGTGGATAAAGAAACTTAAAGCTTTATTATAAACAGACAAAGTTAAGCAGAAGCACAGTTTAACAAGCATAGCATACAGAAAGAAATGCATACATACATACCAAGCAAACAAGGTGATACCTAATCTCCTATAGGCTGCCAGGAGCTCTCTAATAAGGACAGCGGAGATACCCCAAGGTGGCAATTTTCACAGCACCCAGCACTCAGGCCTGTGTGGACTCCCCAAACTCCAAAGACAATCCCAAGGTTTTTATCAAAGCCTGGCTTCCAAACCCCGTGACCAAGCCCAGACTGACCATGACTGGGATTCCTTCTGAGGCCCCGGCACCTGACCATGACATCATTCCAATAGCCTGGGAAACGATCAGATAAGTCAGTGCCTAAGCATAAACAATTTCTTATCATCCCCCCCCCATTCCAAGCCACTGGAGGAGTGAACTTATGCTTAAACTTAACAAGCTGGGGGTTTTCTCTCCCCCCACTTCCCACAAAGATATGTTCTGGAGGGCTGTTGGAGGAGTAGGCATATTCTTCTTCTTCTCCCCCTCCCATTCCAAGCAGAAATAAAAACAAGCCAATTAAACATCAGTATAACTCAAAATAAACTCTAATCTCCTAGGTGTGGGGGAAGAAAAATCAAAACATGCCACCTAACTCCTCAAAATACAAAGGTCTTCCGCAGGTTGCCACTACACAGTTCTCCTGTCCTACTTGGTTAGATCTTTGCTCACTTTTGAGAAATGTAGTGAGAAGTGAAGAAATCAGCGATGGTGGGAGAAATTGAAATTTTCATCTCACAGCGCAGCAAATGAGGATAAGAAAAGAAGGGGCAACAATTCACCTAGATAAACAATTGGGAGACTGATGAAGAAAAAAATTCAGGGAAGGAAGTCAAAGGAGGCATCTGGACAAAGAATCCTGCATGAGCAAATCTGGTAGCATCAATGTAGTAATACTTCTGATCCCATTGCACTCTAGGCTGCCAAAGGCATGCAGTTCTTGAAGTTGCTCAAACAAGGTACTGTGTGGAAGATCCAGAAGGTGACAGGTCTGCCCATCACACTTGCAGGTGAACATGTAGATTGAATTCTTATTATGAAACACCATATCCCACTTAAACTACTTTGGTTACATCAGTTGACCAGCCCCCAATTTACCAGGCTAATAAGGTAGTTGTGCTGGATCAGCTCATATCAAAGGCAACATTCAGGTGTCATATCACAGAATGGCTTGATTCAGATGATGGCAACACAGTAGGCACCATGATAATATTGGCAGGAATGGATTTTTCAGATAGCTCTGCAATTGCTCATTCTAACACCTACAGAAATTTGTAATTAAAATACACAATATGAATGATCCCTCAGACACTTCTATCACTTAGAATTAGTTTTATCCAGGACCAGGTGGTTGGACTAGAAAACATCCAAGGTCCCTTCCAACCTTCTGATTCTATGATTCATAAAGTTAAACCCACCCAAAATGCTACTCACATACCTCTTGGTCTGAAATGAAATCATAAATCTCTCTTAAGAAACAAACAAACAACCTAGGGTTGCTATCCAGAGTCTATAGAGGCAAATAATAACTGCTAAGAAATAAAAGGTCCAAACCACTTTTGATAAGTGATTCCATGTCGCCTTCACCCAGATATGTCTTGAGAGGCCTGTCACACTCCTATAGGAGCCCAAAAAGCTTATTTTTCAATCATTATAACACAAATATGGTGGTTACTCCATAACTTTTTGTTTCACAGTACCGGATTGTCTGGCATCTCTGTCTCTGAAATAAAAAATCAAAACTGCCATATCCCATCAGGAATAGTTAAAGATTACTGCTGATTGGTGAGGACCTAACCTCTACCGCTTTTTATATATAATTTGAAAAACTTCCCTCTTTTCTAGAGACTGGGCCACAGCTATTATTATTCCTACTAATAGTAGTAGAGGTAACACTATTAAATCTCAGCCCATTAGTCACCTGAATAGTAAGCAATATGGTAAACTCAATTTAATAATAGTTTATTTGCAACCTTAGGTTTTAGCAAAATTCATTAAAAGTTATTACATCCATATCAAATTATTACATCCATATCAAATCAGTCCTTCCCCCCTAGTAGTTTCAGTACTATTTATCAACATTTGCTTCCATATCTTTCTTGCAGTTACTACAAACAAAGCGACTTGCTTTGTTACATATTCATTTTTATCAGACAACAAAAAACAAATTTTACTTTCCAAATTTGTCTGATTCAATTTATTTAGCAAAGGCGTGATAAATCTAGCTCTTGGTTCTTGATATAATCTACAGTATAATAGGTAATGGGTTAGATCTTCCACCTGTAGGGAATTACAAATGCATAAACCGTCTGCAATTGGCAACCCTTTATATCTTCCATCTAAATATGCTGTTGGCATTGTTTGAAATCGAAGTTCTGTGAAAGCTTGTCTCAAGGACTGAGATATGGGAGACTGTAAATAATATGACATTCCTTGTCTATTTTTTAAAATACGATACCACTTGGCCAACCTGAGCTTGGATACCTGATCTCTATCCTGATTAAAATCTTTAAAAAATAAATCGCCCATCTATTATTATTAGCTTGTTCATAAAGGCATTTTTTTGCCAGGTAGTTATTTGGCATAAGAACTAGTTTCCTATAATATAAGATTATTGCCTTCTTTACTCTTATATTAATTGATGGTAGGCCAACTTCTAATCTCAGCACTGTCGCTGGTACACATGGGGGTAAGGCTAAGACTGATCTCACAAATTTATTTTGAACCACTTCTAATTCGTTTAATTTACTAAAACCCCAAATTGGGGCTCCATATATCAGTTGTGATATTGTTTTCCCTTGATAGATTTTAAGAGCAGGTTGAACTAATCTTCCCCCTTTTGAATAAAAGAAGGAGCAGATAGCCCTCATAGATCTCATAGCTGTTATTCTTGTTGCTGCTATATGTGTCTTCCAGGACAGAGTTTCGGTGAACTGGATGCCTAAATACTTAAATGACCTCACTTGCTCTATCTCCTTACCATCTAGAGGGTAAACTCAATAGAAATTTCAGGATTGGTAGATTAGGAAAATATATTAGAGGAGGAGCAATCATTGGATTTAAAGTTGGTCGATGCACTGCTGAAAAGAAACTTGTATTATAGCAAGTAATCAAATAATATTTCATCAAGCTTAAAACTTCACTCTTCTAGGCCTTTGCTGATTTCATAGCTGCTTTTCAATCTAAAAAGAAATCATATGGGAAAATCCTAAAGCCTCATCAACCTTCCTAATCTGGTTGGAACACAGAAAGGAATGAAACAGAACTGCGTATTAGCACCCTTACTTTCTGTTTCATTAATTTATGAATTGGATTAAAATTTCGATCGCATGCTCCTAAATTAGTCAGGAAATGCCTGCCAACTTACTACACACTCTTGTAATTTTCTATTGGCTTTAAGAGCTCTTAATCAATACTGTGCCACTAAGGTAAAAGGTAAAGGTTTTCCCCTGCACAGTCTGCACATCACTAACATACGAAGCATAAATGGCGTATTAATGGCAAAGGTATTGATCAGTATGTTTTAAATTCAGTAAAACCTCAACAGAAAGGGTGTGATGGTCCTGATCCTTTAGCTATTAATTCAGAGACTCTTACTACAAGCCATCAAGGATATGAAAGAGTTCTTTATTAAAGCAAGTGATCATTTCCAATGCAAAGACTAGAATGAGAACAGCCTGCACCAAATGGTATTTATACCCTCCACCTTCGTACCAGCCCCCCCATTGGGGGAGTCACTCCGTGACAGCCCCTCCCTATGCTCTCACCATTTCCATACTTCCCAGCCACAAATCCTTCACTAACAAGCTGACGGCGCCATTTGGGCAGACCTTGGTGTCAGGTCATTCATTAACAACCCTAATCAACATTCCTAATGACCCTGCAGGCATGCCAGCCTACTACTACCCCCCATAACTACTCTGGCAGGATGCTCCATCCTGACAAAGGGTCTCCACTTAGTAGACTTTGGATGCAATGCATTACAACTGGATATCCCCTCAAAATAGTAGACAAATCCATTTCATATGAAGTAGTATGTGAATTACATTATTTGCATCAATTTACATTATTAGATCTTTATACAAAAAACACAAACTCAAGCAAATGCCCTAAATCACATCTTTTATGCAATGACTTTATTGTGCAAGTGAAGTTAATTGATGTGAATGATGTCATTTTGTATTTAACGGATATTTGAGGAGAACAAAAATCTGTACTTCCAAATGGTCTGTTAAATAAGATTTCACCGTACTGATGTGTGGTATTCCATACTATTCCATACTGTAGGAGATAAGGCGGCTTGGATCAATATCAGTATATGACCCTATCAGCTCAATTTTGTTTGTTTGTTTTCCAATCAAAAGGAACTAATTTTGTATCAAAGCTATTGAGTTATATATGGCAAAATCAGAACTTGGTCAAATTCCAGTTTTGCCAACCTTGAGAGGGTACAATCCAGATTCATTAAAGCCTTCTTTTAAGGCCCCATATGCATATCCAGTGCAGCCCTTCACTCGTAAGCTGGATTGTTGAAGGCTGAACCAGAGTTTGACTGTTCATGATTCATTTGTATTTTATTTTATTTTATTTTATTTTATTTTATTTTATTTTATTTTATTTTATTTTATTTTATTTTTTTATTTTATTTTATTTTATTTTATTTTATTATTTTATTTTATTTTATTTTATTTTATTATTTTATTATTTTATTTTATTTTATTTTATTTTATTTTATTTTATTTTATTTTATTTTATTATTTTATTTTATTTTATTTTTTATTTTATTTTATTTTATTTTATTTTATTTTATTTTATTTATTTTATTTTATTTTATTTTATTTTATTTTATTTTATTTTATTTTATTTTATTTTATTTTTTATTTTATTTTATTTTTTATTATTTTATTTTATTATTTTGTTTTGTTTTTTTTATTTTTTTATTATTTTATTTTATTAATATAGTTTTATTTACAGCCAAAAGTCCCAAATAGCAAATACAAATATAATCTAAAATTTGGCATTGGATAAAACAGCTTAATAAATACAATAAATTGATACATATTACTTAAAACTTTTAAGACTCATACACTAATGGGTTACTAAAGACCTGGTTTTTATAGCCATAGTTAAAAATTTAGCTGTTGCCACTGTAATTTTAGGATTTTTATCTGTGAGTAAAATGTTAACATATTACAGAAATCTCTTTCTGGTTGTGATTTTAAAATAGGCCAGATAATAACCTGCCAAAAAGTCTTGTGAAATTCACAATGCAATAAAATATGATCCACCGTTTCAAGGTCAATATCTTTACAGGGACAACATCTTTGAGATATGGGGCTCTTTTGAAATCTACCATATAGTATATTTTATGGCAACACATTTAATTTGACTTTTGAAAAGGCTATTGTGTATTTACTAAAATGTAGACTACTAAGATATATAAGGAGCTGAAAAGTGTATTTGTAATTTATTCCAAAAATCACAGGTGAACATGAAACTTTGGCTTTGGCATTAATTCCTGTACTGAGTTAACCCATAATTTTTGTTTAATACAATAAAATGCTGATATCATACCCCTGGAAAGCAAATAATCAGGATTAATGCCAACCTGACCCATCTTTTGGGTCACCCACTCAAACCACATATCTACATAAGAATCATTTGGGATTTCACATAGCAGTCCCTCCTTGCTTTTGAAAATGTATATTTGCAACCAAACTTAATAGTAATTAGCCAGGATTGTTTTGTTTTTTCCCAAAGGGTTTTGAGTGGTTTCCAGGAGAATAATACAGTTTGGAACACAACTTCGAACATTTAAAAGAGATCTTTAAAATTTCACCTGCCATTGGATTATGTTATTATTGACAAAAAGGTAAAGGTAAAGTCCCCCGCACATTTGTGCAGTCATGTCCGACTCTAGGGGCCGGTGCTCATCTCCGTTTGTTAGCCAAAGAGCCAGCGTTGTCCGAAGACACTTCCACGGTCATGTGGCCGTGGAAGTGACTTCGGACAACGCTGGCTCTTCGGCTAAGAAATGGAGATGAGCACCGGCCCCTAGAGAGAATCAAATCATCCACATATGTCAGAATGAACATGTCTCTACCATTCTTGTGTCATGTGTAAAGGCAGGGATCAGCTTTGCCTTGAGTGAAACCTTGTTTTATTAGCATCTGGTTTAATTTCACATTCCAGGCCTATGCTGCTTGTTTCAGCCCATAGATCCCCTTCTGAAGCTTACACACTAAATGCCTGTTCTTTGGATCAGTGAACCCTTCAGGTCGTCTTACCCACTGAGCCACCACGCCCCTATTATTGACAACTGTAATCCAAATTGGAGCTCCACATAAAATTTGAGATGCAATTTATGCATGAAAAGCCTGTATTGCTGCAGGGACAAATCTCCCTCCTTTTGAATAAAAATATGAAAGCAAGGCTGTCATTGTAGCGTTTGTTTTCAGAAGTATTGGCTTGCAATGATGTTGGCAGGCCAGTTAAATAAAATGCCAAGATTACTAAAATTCTCGACTTGTAATATCATATGATCTTGAATTTTCCATATTTATTTTTCTTAATTTTTTATTTATTTTTATTTTTTATTTATTTATGTTTCAATTTATATACCGCTCCATCTCCCCGCAAGGGAACTCTGGGCGGTTTTTACGGTCAGAAGTGAAAAGCAAGCAGATAGACAATTTTAAAAATATAAAAGATGAGGAAATAACACACTGGGGAAATGGAGACAATAATATCCCCCCGTTTGGGGGAGATGGGCGGTCGTATAAATTTAAATAATAAATAAATAAAATATAGATTACAATTTTCTCAACCTCCTAAACTAGGATAACCAACCCATTCAAGCTGAAGCTTGATTCAAACCCAGCACCTTCTGACAGCAATCACAATGGAGGACAAATCCGAGGTTACTTTTTTTCCCTAAGAGGAAATAAACTCTTGGAAGAACAGACAGGGTCAGGGACTCACCCCCACCCCCATTTCTTTCAGCCCATATTCCAAGCAAGAAATTCTCATGTACACTCTACAGGAGAATGAGCCAGTTCTAGCTGAAGAAGTGCATTTGTCACAGACTGAGACACAAAGCATGACTGAATAATTATGAATAATTCTTATGAATTCCTTGTAAGGCTGTTGCATCTTTATAGGTGCAAAGTTGTACACAACACAGCTTAATACCTTTGCTCTAAATAATTTAACTGCTGCCAGGACAAAGTTATTACCATTACAATTACAGATTCTAATTACAGCATTAGAAGTCTTTGGGTACATATTGTAATTTTTCAGATTTGTTGTTTCCAAGTTGTAGAAGTTACTGGATTCCTAAATATTTGAGCCCAGGCCAAGAATATAATGTGAGTAAACATCTCAGACAAGCTCCTCCTAGTTCATGTGAAGATAAAGTGAAGGAGGGGGAAGCACATTCAGACTTGCAAGATTCTATTACTACAGCTTTACAATAAAAGTAATACTGACCTATGTGGTACTGGTTTCCTAGTCTGGTCTGCCTTGAAGGGCTGACACATTTTGTGAGATCCTCTACTGTGGAATTAATGTAAAAGTTAAATCAGAGGAGAAGAAGGATACATCCCATTAACACACTTTACAGTGGGGAGTGGCATAGAAAGAGTCCTACTGGCAGCATACTTAACGTGAGTATAGGTGTTTTTGTAGACCATCATAATCATCCTCAGTTAATTGCAACATATAGATGTGGTTGCTAGTTTCCTCCTAACTTCTCTACAGAGTTCAAATCAGAAGCTGCCTTCAGTTCAATGAAGATGACAGAGTTCCTTGCAGGTGATCAGAGTACGTATCTGCCAAATGAAGTAATATGATGCATTGTCAAAAATTAATCAATCAGGACTGAAGCCAGCTTGCTCTTCAGCTAGCACCTTCTCTTGGATCATTCTACTGAGAAATGTATCATAAATGTATTTATCTGTCAGGATGGAGGCTGAGTCTGATGAGTCCAATTTCGAAATAGAAGGGCCGTTAGCATTTGAAGCAGGAAAAGACGAGTATGGCATGAATTTTGAATCAGCTTCTGAACAGCTGATTGGAGGCAGCCCAGAAGGAGACTCACCTCCACCTATTAGTGCGCAAGAACTGAGGTGGGAAAGGCGGGCAGAGCAACGCGAGGCGCGATTGGTCCCTGCTCACAAATGGTGCGAAAATCAAAGGGATAAAAGGCGAGCGCAGTGGACAACTGTCGCCGGAGGCAACTGTTCACATTCCGTACCACGGCCTGAAGTGAATCGAGATTTCGTCACCGCACCAGCACCTCTGCTCGGACCTAGCCCTGCTGCCACGCCACAGCCCTGCTTTCCAGCTCAGCCCAGCTTCGTGCCAGAACCCTGCCTTGCTGACCTGCTGAGCCTCGTGATGGAACCTAGTCTTACCGCCGCACCCCGTTTCGCATCGGAACCTTGCCCTGACTCCAGGACCAGCCTCAAGCCGGAGCTTTGCCTTGCTGCCGCCGCACTGAGCCCCGTGCCGGAATCCTGCCTTGCCTTTGCACCAAGCCTTGAGCTCCAACCTCGCCTTGCTGCCGCCATGCAGAACCTCGCACCTGAACCGTTCCTCACCGCCGCGCCGAGTCCTGCGCCAGAACATTGTATTGCAGCCACATGGTGGCTGCCCGTGTGCGCGCCAACCAGGAACGAACCACCATAAGCCACCTGAACTCTGTGAGCACCTTGTGACATTATCATACTGAATAAGCTTATTGGCTAGAAGTTAGCTGAGTTGGACTTACTACCTTTATTAAGACTGGAATTCTTATAGATCAACCCCACTTTATGGGCATCTGTAAGAAATAGTCCATACAGTATAGTGAATAAGGATGCTCACCATTCAGAATTTTATTTTACAAGTTCATCAGGAATCAAGTCTCATATTACCATTTTGCAACTGAACAATTTTGGAAGTCTCTGAAGTGCTGAGAGGGGGTCAGGAAGGGAGTGTATCAGAAATTACCACTAGCTGTTATATTAATTAATGGAAGTGACTCACTTTTGTCAAGCATGATCAAATACCAAATACCAAATACCTTCTTTATATTTTTTTTCAGGGCATAAAACCATACTGAGAAAATGGTTAAGTACTATACCTGATGGCCTTATACTGTATGCATCAACCAATTTAGCCTTGGCTAGAGCACATTCTCCAGCAAAGGAGATCGTTACCTTGTCGTGGTGCTGGAGCTTGAGCACCTCAATGAAACCATGAGCTAAACCGTGAAGGGACACCCAAGACGGGAAGATCGTGGCAGAGAGGTCAGACTAAATACAATCCCTGGGGAAGGTAATGGCAACCCACCCCAGTATTCTTGCCATGAAAACTAAATGGATCAGTACAACCAAAGATATGTCGGTATACCATCGGAAGATGGGACTCCCAGGTCGGAAGATGGTCAAAATGCTACTGGGGGGGAACAGAGGATACGTTCAACTAGCCCCAGATGTGATGACGCAGCTAGCTCAAAGCCGAAAGGACGGCTAGCGGCCGACGGTGCTGGTGGTGAACGACGAATCCGATGTTCTAAAGATCAACACACCATAGGAACCTGGAATGTAAGATCTATGAGCCAGGGCAAATTGGATGTGGTTATTGGGGAGATGTCAAGATTAAATATAGACATTTTAGGTGTCAGTGAACTGAAATGGACTGGAATGGGCCACTTCACATCAGATAACCACCAGATCTACTACTGTGGACAAGAGGACCACAGAAGAAATGGAGTAGCCTTCATAATTAATAATAAAGTGGCTAAAGCAGTGCTTGGATACAATCCAAAAAACGATAGAATGGTCTCAATTCGAATTCAGGGGAAGCCATTTAACATCACAGTGATCCAAATATACGCCCCAACCACAGATGCTGAAGAAGCAGAAGTAGATCAGTTTTATGAGGATCTGCAGCACCTACTAGATAATACACCAAAAAGAGATGTTATTTTAATTACAGGAGACTGGAATGCTAAGGTGGGTAGTCAGACGACACCTGGAATTACAGGCAAGCATGGTCTGGGAGAACAAAATGAAGCAGGACATAGGCTGATAGAATTTTACCAAGACAACTCACTGTGCATAACAAACACTCTCTTCCAACAACCTAAAAGACGACTTTATACATGGACTTCACCAGATGGTCGACACCGAAATCAGATTGACTACATCCTTTGCAGCCAAAGGTGGCGGACATCTATACAGTCGGTAAAAACAAGACCTGGAGCTGACTGTAGTTCAGATCACAAACTTCTTATTGCAAAATTTAGAATCAGACTAAAGAGAATAGGGAAGACCCACAGATCAGTTAGATATGAGCTCACTAATATTCCTAAGGAATATGCAGTGGAGGTGAAGAATAGATTTAAGGGACGAGATTTAGTAGATAGGGTCCCAGAAGAACTATGGACAGAAGTTCGCAACATTGTTCAGGAGGCGGCAACAAAAAACATCCCAAGGAAAAAGAAAACCAAGAAGGCAAGATGGCTGTCTGCTGAGACACTGGAAATAGCCCAAGAAAGAAGGAAAGCAAAAGGCAACAGTGATAGGGGGAGATATGCCCAATTAAATGCAAAATTCCAGAGGTTAGCCAGAAGAGATAAGGAATTATTTTTAAACAAGCAATGTGCGGAAGTGGAAGAAGACAATAGAATAGGAAGGACAAGAGACCTCTTCCAGAAAATTAGAAACATGGGAGGTAAATTCCAGGCAAAAATGGGTATGATCAAAAACAAAGATGGCAAGGACCTAACAGAAGCAGAAGAGATCAAGAAAAGGTGGCAAGAATATACTGAAGATCTGTATAGGAAGGATAATAGTATTGGAGATAGCTTTGACGGTGTGGTCAGTGAGTTGGAGCCAGACATCCTGAAGAGTGAGGTTGAATGGGCCTTAAGAAGCATTACTAATAACAAGGCAGCAGGAGACGACGGTATCCCAGCTGAACTGTTTAAAATCTTGCAAGATGATGCTGTCAAGGTGATGCATGCCATATGCCAGCAAATTTGGAAAACACAAGAATGGCCATCAGATTGGAAAAAATCAACTTATATCCCCATACCAAAAAAGGGAAGCACTAAAGAATGTTCAAACTATCGAACAGTGGCACTTATTTCACATGCCAGTAAGGTAATGCTCAAGATCTTGCAAGGTAGACTCCAGCAATTCATGGAGCGAGAATTGCCAGATGTACAAGCTGGGTTTAGAAAAGGCAGAGGAACTAGAGACCAAATTGCCAATATCCGCTGGATAATGGAGAAAGCCAGGGAATTTCAGAAAAACATCTATTTCTGTTTTATTGACTATTCTAAAGCCTTTGACTGTGTGGATCATAACAAATTGTGGCAAGTTCTTGGTGGTATGGGGATACCACGTCATCTTGTCTGCCTCCTGAGGAATCTGTATAACGACCAAGTAGCAACGGTAAGAACAGAGCACAGAACAACGGACTGGTTTAAGATTGGGAAAGGAGTACGGCAGGGTTGTATACTCTCACCCTACCTATTCAACCTGTACGCAGAACACATCATGCAACATGCTGGGCTTGAGGAATCCAAGGCTGGAGTTAAAATCGCTGGAAGAAACATTAACAATCTCAGATATGCAGATGATACCACTTTGATGGCTGAAAGCGAGGAGGAGTTGAGGAGCCTTATGACGAAGGTGAAAGAAGAAAGTGCAAAAGCTGGATTGCAGTTAAACCTCAAAAAAACCAAGATTATGGCAACGAGCTTGATTGATGACTGGCAAATAGAGGGAGAAAAAGTGGAGGCAGTGACAGACTTTGTATTTCTAGGCGCAAAGATTACTGCAGACGCTGACTGCAGCCAGGAAATCAGAAGACGTCTACTTCTTGGGAGGAGAGCAATGGCAAATCTTGATAAAATAGTTAAGAGCAGAGACATCACACTGACAACAAAGGTCCGCATAGTTAAAGCAATGGTATTCCCTGTAGTAACCTATGGCTGCGAGAGCTGGACCATAAGGAAGGCTGAGCAAAGGAAGATAGATGCTTTTGAACTGTGGTGTTGGAGGAAAATTCTGAGAGTGCCTTGGACTGCAAGAAGATCAAACCAGTCCATACTCCAGGAAATAAAGCCAGACTGCTCACTTGAGGGAATGATATTAAAGGCAAAACTGAAGTACTTTGGCCACATAATGAGAAGACAGGATACCCTGGAGAAGCTGATGCTAGGGAAAGTGGAAGGCAAAAGGAAGAGGGGCCGAGCAAGGGCAAGATGGATGGATGGTATTCTGGAGGTGACGGACTCAACCATTGGGGAGCTGGGGATGGTGACGGCCGACAGAAAGCTCTGGCGTGGACTGGTCCATGAAGTCACGAAGAGTCGGAAACGACTGAACGAATAAACAACAAAGAGCACATTCTTTATCAGCAAAAGGTTTTGAAAACTTTTGAGTCAGTTTCTGGTCATGTAATGGTATGTCAGAAAGACTTTGGGAGATGGGGTGAAGAAACGCTGCCTAGGGAATGGTCAGATAAGAGCAGCATAGCCTGCAGCTGCATAGTGGATGGGGCAAGAGGCTGAGAAGGGACCCTCCCTAGTTTCTCGGGCTGTAAAGGAGACAGCAGGAGACTTGTACTTTCAGACTTGCAAGATTCTCTTAATGTAGCTTTACAATAAAGTAGAATTAGCTTATGTGGTCATATTTCCTGTCTGGTCTGCCTGGTAAGGCTGACAGGTCAGGAGGAGTCCTGACAGCAATCATTTCAGCAATTGGGAGCTTTCCACTTAACACTCTATAGGCACATCTAAGAAAGCTTGGAAGAGTCTCCTAAAGTGAAGAACTCCCAAATTAAGTGGACTAGCAAGCTCATGGGAGCAGCCTCACAGTTCTTTAATATCAAAACAGCCTATCTTAATCTGTGTTGTGGTGTGTGTGTGTGTTTGTGTGTGTGTGTGTGTGTGTGTGTGTGTGTGTGTGAAGGATGTTTATAGAGCTCTAATCATTTACCAACAAATGATCAATCTCATGCATGAATGCCAAAAATTTCGCTGTCCATGCTTAATTTCTTAATATAAATTATATATAAATTCTTTCAGATTATACTGTCTAGTATTTCTGATAGTTATCAGGCAAACAGAATGAAAGCCATTTTAGAGAAACTATTCTCATACAGTCTTTTAGCAGAGCATCCATTATCTATATGTTGTAACAGAGCAAAAGAGATTTTAAGCAGTTTATTTTGGATGTAGTATGTGCAATAAGCTGGGTAAAATATCTGAAAATTTCAGATCCTGGAATCCCAGCTAGGCCTCAGCCTATTACGTATCATCATCCAAATGCCAAGAAGCGTTTTCCAGGGCACGTTCCAATGTCCTGCCAAATGCTTTGTTAAATGATAGATTTGATACTCCCATTTTAACAAATGCATTTGCCTTTGAAAGGATTGGCCACATTTTCCTATATCGCATTTTTGTACTGATTTGATTTGATTTGATTTGATTTGATTTGATTTGATTTATTTGATTTCTCACCGCCCAACTCCCTCAAGGGACTCTGGGCGGTTTACAAATCATCAAAATTACGAATATTAAAGATTAAGACATTAAAATAACCATTTAAAATACCATACATATAAAATTAAGAAGGCGATCTGTTCTTTCAGCCTTGGAAGGGCTATTCTAGGACTATCTTACTACACTAGCCATCCCCAGGAGTTTCTGCCCTCCTTACCGCCCCAGGCCTGTTGACAAAGCCAAGTTTTAAGTTGTTTCCTGAAGCCCAGGAGCAAGGTGGACTGTCTTAACTCTGGGGGAAGAATATTCCACAAGGCAGGTGCTGCTGCAGAGAAGGCACGCTTCCATGACCCCGTGAGATGGAATTCTTTAACTGATGGGGTCCGTAGCATGCCCTCCCTGCATGACCGGATGGAACGGGCCAATGTAATGGGGATAAGACGGTCCCTTAGGTAACCTGGTCCCATGCCATGAAGGGCTTTAAAGGTCATAACCAACACCTTGAATTGCACCCGGAAGCAAACTGGAACCCAGTGCAGCTCACATAGTAATGGTGTCACATGAGTCCGATATGGGACTTCTAAGATGGTTCGTGCGGCCGCATTCTGGATCAGTTGGAGCTTCCGGATACTCTTCAAGGGTAGCCCCATGTAGAGCGCATTACAGTAGTCTATATGTGAGATAACCAGGGCATGAGTGACTGTTCGAAGGGCCTCCTGCTCCAGGAAAGGTCGCAATTGGCGCACAACACGAAGTTTTTTACCTCTTGTGTTGTCTCTTTCTGGACACTTAGAGGATTGTTATATTTTTTTGCCTTTTATCAGATAAGCAGCCCAATACTTTTTGTGAGCTAGCTAGATTCAGAGTGCTAATAAAGCCCAGCAAAAGTTTATTGCCCATTATCTGCAAGTAGATTATATATTCTGTACCTACACTTCATGCATTTTAGATATTGGCATTTATGTTGCTGGGACCATAATACACTTAATGACTTACCGCCAGTGGAGTAACACTGATCTAAAATGTGAACACACCTGAACCATATGCAGCCTGATAGCCAGCTCCCCGTCCCCCCCCCCCCAAATGGCACATACTATGAGTGATCTCAAGTCCTCTCCTTGTCCAGAGAAGAATTACAAAGAGCCGGTCCACTCACCAGATATTCATTCCACCGTGGTCATTGGCTCTGCTTTTCGCAGAGCTGTCTTTATTCCAACATTTCTTCCCCAGGAATCAGCACATACTATGAGTGAATGAGTAACTCAGAAGATGCACATTCAATTTTTTTTTTACATCCATGGTTGGGTTGCAGTTGTGGGTTTCTATTGTCAGTCTGAGGTTAACAACTCTGTAGCTTTGCAGCCTTTCAAAGACGACTTTATACATGTAAGCATGTGTCGTGTGTCCGGTCAGAATAAAATAAAATAAAATAAAATAAAATAAAAACTTATAACTCTGCAGCTTGCCAAACTGATGATACTTGATCCAACACTTGTTCCCAAGTCATGCATGTTCTGGAAGTTTGTTCTCCTCTGTGAGATTACACAGAAGTATATTTGATGAGATAGTGCTGGACTGTCATACCTCAGTTATGAGTCTTATTTGGCCATCTTCCAGGTCTAATAAATCTCAGAAGATCAGGATACATACATACATACATACATACATACATACATACATACATACATTTATTTATTTATTTTCTATCCCACCTTTATTATTTTTATAAATAACTCAAGGTGGCAAACATACCAAATACTCCTTCCTCCTCCTGTTTTCCCCACAACAACCCTGTGAGGTGAGTTGGGCTGAGAGAACGCGACTGGCCCAAGGTCACCCAACCTAAGGCAGGACTAGAACTCTCAGTCTCCTGGTTTCTAGCCCGTTGCCTTAACCACTAGACCAAACTGGCTCTATCTTATGTGCACATCTCTTTGGGGTGGTAAATTACAATAAATACAAGGGACAGGTCTATGATATTGTTTTCTCTGTAACTACCAGTGGATTATCATGTCTGAGAATGCCTATCGCTCACCCAACCACAGTGGACTTTTGAGTATGCAAGGAATGTGAAATCGGACTCTAGAATGATTTTCATGAAGATGTCATGGGTTGTTTATTATCTTTAATATATAGATATCAAGACAGCCAAAATCAATCAAAATAAAGAGAAATGAAAAACAAATCCATAATTATATATTTCCCCCACTACTCATAATCCTCTGTTTTCAACCATAGTTGCCCCCAAAGCAGAGATAAAAAGGACAAAACCTGACAGCTATATTAGATATTGGTTGTGATAAAACTAAACAACAGAATGTGAGATCTTGAGTTACTTATTATATGTCAAAGATTTCATGCACAAATTACCATCAAATGTTTAGTCTGAACATATAATATTGTGTTTTCCCTTATCCCAATTATAATTCATACTTACAAGAAAAACACACTAGTTGCTATTGGTTTCACGCAGAATTAACATCAGCATTGTCTAGCAGTTGCTGGGGCTCTGGTCCTGCTTACTTAAATAGTTGGATTTGGTAGTTGCCAAGGGCCAGTGTTTAGATTAGCCACATTGCTTCTGATTTAGCATTGCTTTAAGGCATGGCAGAAAATTAAGCAAAAAAGGATTACTCTGCCATACATCAGAAACATCTCAGAAACTAAACTACTAATAGACTGTTACAATCACATGGCATCACCGTAGCACATAAACCAACCAAAACCCTTCAGAACATCTTAAGTAACCCAAAAGACCCAGTAGCCCAAGAAGAAAAAACAGTTATCTACAACATACAGTGTAAGGACTGTAGCAGCCACTATGTAGGACAGACGGGCAGAAGACTAGCAGAGCACATACACAAACACCAACTAGCAGTCAGAAGACACTCAGAAGCAGTCAGATGAAAACTCCTTAATCTCACAACACATGGACAGACTCAACCATACTTTCAACTGGGAAACTGTGAGCATCTTAAACCAAGCCAAATCCAAAAATGCTAGAGAATTCCTGGAAGCTTGGCACTCAGACAAAGCAGCCATCAACAGACACATAAACAACATTTACATACCATTCATAAGAGACAATAGAAAAGCCAGAAGACCAGAACACCTCCTTGCCAGCAATCAACACCCAGATATGCAAAGATTAACACCAGGATTAGCACCAGAGGAACAATCAAACAGCACAATAAACCTTAATCAAGGAACTATTAACTCAGTCAATCAACCAAGCAGCAAACAACAGCCCAATCAAAGAACTCCTAAGGAGAGAACAACACATCCACCAACACAAGCAGGACAAGACATGGTATATAAACAGAGAGCAAGTTCCACTCCCTTTTTGCACTGAAGATGTTGCCTAGTCTGGCAATGAAATGTCTGCAAGAAAACAACAAGGCTCAGAGAGCACCAAGGAGTCCACAGTTCAACCCTGAGCTAAAAATATTATCTTCGATTGGTACCACTGTATATATTTTTTCAGGCATCAAGTTCTCCTCTATTTCTTCTAAAAATGACTTTTCATGATTTCAGCTACTTTCTGACACACTGCAATTGTAAAAAAAAGTCTAAAGAAAGAAACTAAAAAACATGGAGGTGAGGGGATTGGGGAAAAGAGAGACTGCAGGAAAAAAAAATTTGTCCTAGTATAAGCCTGAAGAAAACAAATACAGTAGAGTTTTGAAACTTCCCCAGCTGAATATTCTTTCTAGTTTTTAAGGCAATTGGTTGAGAGACAAATGAAGATGAAGATGGCAAAAAACTATATATATATTTTTGCAGAACACAAAGAATCCTGTAAAACCAAGCAGGATTCAACCCATCTTCAAAAAATAAAACCTCTTTTAGACAAAAGTCTAGATGTGTATTATTTTCTAAACTATATTGGTAGCATTCAAATTCCCCTATGGCAGATGATGATGATGATGATGATGATGATGATGATGATGATGATGATGGAGGAACCAGGATAATAAATGAAGATTCAACCCACCTGAGATGCTGATTAAATACAGCTTTGTTCCATAAGCTCCCTTACCCCCAATATATCTTTCAGATATGTATGGCACGTTAACTATTTGAGAATGTATATTACTGAATAACTACCAGATATAAGATTGGTTTCACACTAAATAGGAGGAGAAGCCTGTGGGAGTGGCTAATCAGGCAGACTGGCCTGTTGGTGGAGGTGAAACTACTCAGTGCAACTGATCAGCACTAAGAAATCAGCATCTTTTACCTTGAGAAATTTTCCTTCTATCAAAAGTAATTTATCCACAAAATTATTAACATTCTCTTTTTTAAAACCAGTTGTTTGTCTTGTTAGCACAGGTGTTCTTTGCCACGAAAGTGGGGTGGGGCAAGATGATGATGATGATGATGATGATTTGTATAATCTTTTGTTATTTTTTGACTGGTGGATGAAAGAATCTGACACCTTCCTTTCTTTACCGTTTATCAACTATCTCAACTTTGACTTTTTCTTCTTATATAATTATCAGTGAATCTAGCGTGTGTATGTATGTATGTATGTATGTACAGTATATATATATATATATATATATATATATATTTTCACAGAACTTACATGGCCACCCATCTCATATCATGATTCTAGGCAGCTCACAGCAATCAATAAAAACAGAGAAAAAAACAAAAACCCCATCCCTCTCAGGCTCCAAACCAAACAGCCACCCAGCTCAAACGCCAGCCCAATGCTTGGGGAAAAGTCAGGTCTTCATGGCATTCTGGAAGGCTAAACGGGTAGGGATCCCTCAGATCTTAGGTAGGAGGCTATTCCAAAGGACTGTGGCAGCCACTGAGAAGGCGTGCCTCCGATGTCCCATCAGGTGACAACATTTAAGGAAGGGGACCTGGAGCATGCCCACCCTATCTAACCTAGTAGGACAGGCAGATATCTTCAGGGAGAAGTGGTCCCGCAAATAACCTGGCCCTGTGTCAGGGCTTTAAAGATGACAACCAGCACCTTGAGTTGTACCCATAAAGCAAATAGGAGCCAGTGCAGCTCACACAGCAGTGGTGTAACTCAGGTGAACCATGGGGCACTCAAAACTGCACATGCCACTGCATTCTGGACTAGTTGCATCTTCCAGATGGTATTAAAGGGTGGCCCCATGTACAGTGCATTGCAGTAATCCAAACAGGAGGTGACTAAGGCATGAGTGGGTTTGAGCAAGGCCTCCCAGTCCAGGAATGGGTGAAATTGGCATACAAGATGAATTTGTGCAAAGGCTGACCACAGCTGCCATCTGCTCTTCCAATAGGAGCTGTGAATCCAGGAGGACCCCCATATTGCACACCAGATGACTGTCACCTTGTCCAGAATCAGAGATGTCAACTCTTCTGACCCTGGGTGACCAAAGTCCCGCAACCACTCTGTCTTGCTAGGATTGAGTCACAGCCAGTTTCTCCCCAACCAGGCCCTTACAGCCTCTAGGCACTGAGCCAGCACTTGAGCAGCATCACTTGCCCAGTATGGGGTAGAGATGTATAATTAAGTATTGCCAGCATACTGATAATACTGAACTCCATGCCGCCAGATGACCTCTCCCAGTGGTTTCATATAGATGTTAAATAGGAAGGGAGAGAGACCCATAACAGTGGCCTAGGGCTGGACCTCTCCTCCCCCACCAACATTGACTGGTATCGGCCATGGAGAAAGGAGGAGAACCATTGCAAAACACTTCCACTCCCAATCCCCAGAGCTGGTCCAGCAAGATACCATGGTTGATGTATCAAAAGCCACCAAGAGATCCAGAAGGGCCAGGATGACACACCACCCCTATCCTGAGCTCTCCAAAGGTCATCCAGAAGTGCAATCAATATAAAAAGGTAAAGGTTCCCCCCACACATTTGTGCAGTCGTGTCCGACTCTAGGGGCCGGTGCTCATCTCCGTTTGTTAGCCGAAGAGCCAGCGCTGTCCGAAGACACTTCCGCGGTCATGTGGCCGGCATGAGGCACGCAGAACGCTGTTACCTACCTACGCCCCATGCAACCAATATAGACTGACCATATTTCAGGATGGCAAAACGGAACGGGGTCTTATGTAATATTCCATATTCATGAAAAAGACAGGGGTCCCCACCCCCTGGTCTGCACAATTGGCTCCCACCTGCAAACCCCACCCCCCCAGTCTGTGCGATTGGCTCCCGCCTACAAACCCCACCCCCCTGTCCACACTCTGGCTCAGATCCTCCTTCCACACCATTCCCGCCGGGTTTGAAAAATGGAACAAAATTGATCGGGCTTCCGGTGCTGAGAAATGGCGAGCAGACGTCTGTTTTCACAGCTCATCTAATTTGTAATTTTCAACGTCTAAACGGGGGAAAATAAGCCAATCTTGCGGTACCTTAGTGTCATGCAGATCGCAGCAGGATTACTAGAAAAAGAGTAGACCTGCAGAAAAAGAAACCCGCGGCTTCTGGACGGCGGAGGCGAGATAACGAGCTGCCACTTTCGCTTTCTTTGTCGGATTTCAAGCTGACAGTGAAACTAGCGAAAGTAGCCGAGAAGCTGGGTAAACATTCACCTCGTTAGATGCCTAAGCTGTTTAGGCTTTGCTGCCATGTTTTCAGCGCTGAAATTGGGAGTTAAGATTGATCTAAAGAAAGAAAACTTATTTACTTTACCGTCTAAAAGAAAACCTAAAAACTGGAGAAGACTCTGAAACTTAATCGGATTAAGAAAGACAGTAACTATATTTAATTATTTAAGACACCATTTTTGTTTAGTAAGATTCCCTTTCCCTCCTTTTGGTTGTGTTTGTTGATTTATGCCTTTGTGATTTATACTATATATATATATATATATATGTATATCTATGTTTATACTTATATTGTCATATTAATTGAGTTATATTAAGCATATGTTTTTTTTTAGTTGAAACTGTTAAAGTGATAAGTCTTGGGTAATATTAAGTAATATTAATATAAGATATATTGTTATAAGAATATATTTAGTTACTAAAATGAATACTAGAAAATTCCAGAGAAGACAATCTGATTCAGAAGACAACAGAGGGGACTGGATGAAACCTCTTTTTGAAGAATTTACTAAAAAGGCAATTCAAAGTATAACTGATAATGTGACCACTTTATTAGAAGAAAAAATCAAAGGATTTGAACTCAGTCTAGACAGAAAATTAGACAATATGGAACAGAAGTTCCAAACAGAAATTAAAGGAGTAAAAGAAAGAGTACAGAAAATGGAAAAGAAAAATGAAGAAGAATTAGATAAGATTACACTATTAGAAATCAAACAAAAAGAAAAATGTATAAGAATAAGAGGTCTGATAGAAGGGAGAGAATTAGAAATTAAAAATACTGTAACAAAAATGTTGGCAAATTTGATTGACTGGGAATCAGAACAATTAGAGGAAGAAATAGAAGGAATATATAGGGTAAACTCGAAGTATGCAAGGGAAAACAACCTCCCTAGAGATGTGGTTATGGAATTTAGTAGAAAAAAACTTAGAGATATGATAATTCAGACTGCGTATGATAAAAAAATAGAAATTGAAGGGAAAAACATTAAAATTTTCAAGGAGACACCAAACATAATTTTAAAAAAAAGAAAAGATTTTTTTTTAACTGAAATTCTGAAGAAGAACAAGATTATGTATAGATGGGAGACGTTGGAAGGTGTATCGATTACTTATAAAGAACAAAGATATAAATTAAATTCAATAGAAAAAGCAAAAGATTTTCTTAGAAAACTGGAAAAAGATAATCATCAGCTGAGAGGCAATAACTTTAAAAAAGAAGGATCAAAAGAAAACTTTAAAATAGACTCTCGAGCCTCGGGCTCCAAAGATTTGAATAACCATTCTAAGAATGTGTAATTTAAAATGTTTAACATGGAACACCAACGGCTTGAATACACCCACAAAAAGAAAAAAAATCTTTCACACGGTCAAGAAATTAAATTTAGATATTATTTGTTTACAGGAAACACATATTAGATCTAGAGATGTCAAATTATTGGAAAATAAGAAATTAGGATTAGACTTTACATCTGTAAATACAGAGGAAAAAAATGGAGTGGTTTGTTACATAAAACCTTATTTAAAACCCAGACTATTATTATCAGATACCAAAGGAAGATTCATAGTTATAGAAATTGAGATTCAAAACTTAAAAGTAATTTTAGTTGGAGTTTATGTCCCAAATGACAAACAAAAACCTTTTTTCAAAACTTTATTAAACTTCCTAGCTGATATACCTAATAAGAACTGGCTTATGATGGGGGATTATAATGGCGTAGTAACACCTACACTCAATAGAAAATCTGAGAAACCAATTAAACATAATCAAGGAAAATTACCAGATGAATTCTTTGATCTTATTAACAATTTAAATTTGGAAGATGCATGGAGACATAAAATGGGGAATGCAAGAGAATATACTTTTTTTTCAGAAAGACATAAATCATTTTCTAGAATTGATATGATTTGGCTCTCTAAAAATTTAACAAATAAAATTAAGGATATGAAAATATTGGCTAAAATGTTTTCTCACCATAATGCTGTCCAATTAGATCTAAAAATTACATCAAAAACTCATAGATGGAGACTTAACGAAACTATATTAAAAAACAAACAATATTTAGAAGATAGCAAGAGGAAATTAAAAGAATTTTTCAAGTTAAATATGAGTGAAGAAGTAAATATCAATAATATATGGGATGCAGGTAAAGCCTATATCAGGGGCCATTTTATATCTATCGGCAACCATCTTAGAAAATCTAAACAACTAAAATTTCAACAAATATGTGAACAAATTAAAACAAAAGAAATTGAACTTCAAAATAATCCCAATGACAAAAATATTAAAAACCAAATAACTATTTTACAAAAGCAACTAGATATTCAAACAATAGATGAGATAGAACTAAATTTAAGATATGTAAAACAGAGACATTTCCAACATGCTAATAAAGCTGGGAAATGGTTAGCCTTTAAAATAAGAAAAGAAGCAAATAAAAAGATTATAAATAAAATAAAAGTAAATGGAGAAGAAATTATTGATAATCAAGGTATTAGAAAGGCATTTTTTGATTTTTACAATAAATTATACCAAAGACAACAAGTATTACAAGATAAATGCGAAATATATCTACAAAAAAGTAATATGGAGAAGATCTCTCAAACGCAAAGAGAGATCTTGAATGAACCAATTACTAACCAAGAAATAATAGAAGCCATAAAAAAACAGAAAGCAGGTAAAACACCAGGACCTGACGGCGTTACAGCATTCTATTACAAACACTTCCAAGAATTTCTCATAACCCCGTTTAATACACTTCTAAATTCAATAATGGCAGGAAATACAATTCCTGATTCTTGGACTCAAGCAAATATTGTCTTAATTCCTAAGGAAGACCAAGATACGACTCTATGTAAAAACTATAGACCGATCTCTCTTCTAAATGTAGATTATAAAATATTTACCACCATTCTGGCTAATAGATTAAAAAGAGTCCTACAAGATACAATAAATTTGGATCAAAGTGGCTTTCTACCAAAAAGATATATAAAAGATAATATAAGATCCATTTTAAATATAATTGAATATGCAAAAAATCATAATGATAAACAAATTACTTTATTATTTTAGATGCTGAAAAAGCTTTTGATAATTTAAATTGGACATTTTTGATCAAAACGCTTAAAAATTTAGATTATGGAAATAAATTTATTAATGCCATTCAAGCCATTTATACAAATCAGAAAGCTAGAGTGGTGGTAAATAATGACACAACTCAAAACTGTATTATAGGTAAAGGCACTAGACAAAGGTGTCCATTATCCCCACTTCTATTTATTATGGTTTTGGAAATTCTCCTAGAAAATATTAGAAAAGATAACCAAATTGAAGGAGTTAAAATAAAACAAGAAAATTATAAGCTGAGGGCATTTGCAGATGATATTGTAATTACTCTACAAAAACCAGAACATTCAATAAGTCATTTACTTAAAAAGATACATGAATTTGGAGAACTCGCTGGATTTAAAATAAACAATCAAAAAACAAAGATGTTAAATTTAAATGTCTCTGCAAATGATACTCAACTCATGGAATTAGCTACGGGGTTCAAAAATGTTAAAAAAATAAGATATTTAGGAGTTGAAGTCACATCAAAAAATTCAGATCTATTCAAAAATAATTATATGAAAATTTGGAATGAAATACGACAAGATTTACATAAATGGACAAAACTCCAAATATCTCTTCTGGGAAGAATTTCCACAATCAAAATGAATATCCTCCCAAGAATTCTCTTCCTGTTTCAAACAATACCAATAATAATCACTGAGAAAACATTTCACAATTGGCAAAAAGATCTGGCTAAATTCATCTGGCAAGGCAAGAAACCTAGAATTAAATATAAATATTTACAAGATACTAAAGAAAATGGAGGATTTGGCCTACCAGATTTAAGATTATATTATGAAGCTAGTGTAATGGTTTGGATGAGAGATTGGGTAAAATTAGACAATAGAAGATTATTGAATTTAGAGGGGTATGACCTCAGATTTGGATGGCATGGGTACCTATGGTACGATAAAACAAAAGCAAATCTAGCATTCACGCATCATCCAATTAGGAAATCGATTTTAAAAATCTGGGAGAAATACAAGAAACTAATAATACCAAATATACCATTGTGGATATCCCCACATGAAGCTTTTCCAATCCAAGGCATTACATCTAGGAATAAGTGGTTAACTTACAAAGATTTGTTGATATTTGAAGATTCAAACTATAAAATTAAAACTAGGGAGGATTTAGAAAATGAGGGTTATACCTGTAATTGGTTTACATATTTACAAATAAAAGCACAATTTAAAATGGATTCCAAAAATTTTAAATTTAAAAATTGTTATGTTAATTGGGACAATATATTGTGGAGAGAGGAGGAACACCTAATCTCAAAAATTTACAAAATTTTAATTCAAAATAAATTTTCTAAATTATCTATAAAGAATCCCATAATTAAATGGGAACAAAATTTGGGCCATAATATTCAAAGCGAAAACTGGGAGAAAATTTGGCTAAAAGATTTGAATTTTACTTTAAATTACAATATGAGAGAAAACTTCTTCAAGATGATGTATAGATGGTACCTCACCCCAAATATATTGTCTAAAATGAATCCAATAATACCAAACCACTGCTGGAAATGTAAAAAAGAAACAGGTACTTTTTTCATCTTTGGTGGACTTGTCGGAAAACAAAGAATTATTGGGATAAAATTCGTAAGATTGTTTGTGAAATTACACAAGAAGACATTATTAAAGAACCAAAACTTTATTTATTGGGATTTATAAATCCAGATCTACATAAAAAATATGGAAAACTACTATTCTACATAATAACTGCAGCTAGAATCATCTTCGCCAAATACTGGAAAGAAAAATATATACCTACGACTGAAGAATGGATTATAAAAATAATGGACTTGATGCAAATGGCTAAATTGACTGACCTAATCAACGATAGAAACATGGATGAATTTAATATAGTTTGGAGTCCTTTTTATAAATTTATTCAAAAAATGCAAAATATTCAATTAGAAAATTATCATTATAAATGTAAGTAAAATAATAGAATCAAATTAGTATATAAATATGTAATGGAAAATTAGACGGGAAGTAAGAAGTCCTTTTTGTGGTGTTTTTTTTTTCTTTAAGTTTTGGTGGTAAGGGGTGAGGAGGTAAAGTAAAGTAGAATAGAGGGAGTAAGGAAGTGGAGTTAAAAGAAGGGCAGAGAGGGAAGAGGAAGGAAGGAGAGAAAGAAAGAATGAGAAGAAGAAAGAGGGAAGACGATTAGAGGAAAGAGGGAAGATTGTTTAGTTAGATAGGGTTTTAAACAAATTAGTTTAACTGATTTCCTTTCCTTTTTTTTTCTTTTTTTCCCCAGTTATTTTGTTTTGTTTTGTTTTGTTTTGTCCTTGTCAGGTTAGATTAGGTTAGATTAGATTAGATTACTCACTCGCTGGATCGTCACCTTGTTGTGGTGAGTGGGCTTGTGTGTTCCCAATGAACCCTGTGAGCGAAGCCGTCGGGAGTCATGTACTCCTGGCAGGGTCACCTATGGCAGTAAGGTCCAGGGGGAGGAACCAGACAAAGAACGATCCAAGAAAGTCCTCAACGGCAGAACAGGCGGAAGATAACAAGGTGTATTGTTACAACGGCTGCGAAGGCGGATGAAGGCTGCAGCAGACAAAAGGTCACCAATCGTCATGGTATCCATGCCATTGGATTAGAGCCTTTTTCTGTGAAGGTTATGTGCTGATCGTTGTGCACCGATCTCCACACATAAAACAAATTCACGCACAGGCGTCTTCCAACCACACCAAACCCAAAACAACCAAAAGTCCCATGGCGACTGACGAATGGCAACGGGGGCAGGACTGTGAAATCTGGAAGCTCCTAGTCATGGACCAGCACATGGGCGGTGGATACGGATTCAGTCGCCCTGACTCAAGGATCGAGGCAGTTGAGTAGTTCGGCAGCTGTATCCACGACTGAGCAGCCCTATTTAGGATCCACTCTGCTCACCCCATATGGGGAGGGGGCTAGAAAAGGTGCCCTAAACATAGTCTGCCTCATTTTCTCCCTGACTGGATTACCGCGACCAGTGGGGTCACCATCTAGCAGTCGTAAAAAACACATGAATTTTGGAACATGGAATATACGGACACTGCAAGACAATATGGATAGTGAACGACCTGAACGTAGGACTGCCATTATTGCAAGGGAGCTGAGATGTTTTAATATCGATATAGCAGCACTCCAAGAAACTTGAAGAGCAGGAGAAGGACAGTTGAAGGAAGAAAAAGGAGGTTATACCTTCTTTTGGAAAGGACTGCCTGAACAAGAACGAAGAATACATGGGGTAGGCTTTGCTATCAAAAACGACCTTGTGAAGCTCTTGTCAGAAGTTCCCACTGGGATTAACGAACGACTCTCAACTCTGCGAATAAAACTCGCCAAAAACCAACAGGAAACTATCCTAAGTGCTTATGCACCAACACTAGATGCAGATGAGGATATCAAGGAAAATTTTTATACCCAGCTGGACACTATCTTATCAGAGATACCAAAGGAGGATAAAATTATCCTCCTGGGTGATTTCAATGCAAGAGTTGGGCGTGATTTTGATTTGTGGCCAGGGATCATTGGGAAAGAAGGAGTTGACAACAGCAACACGAATGGAATCTTACTTCTGACTAAATGTGCAGAGCATAACCTTGTCATTACTAACACACTCTTTCGCCAGAAAAATAAATTTAAAACATCATGGAAGCACCCACGGTCGAAGCACTGGCATCTTTTAGATTATGTAATTGTCTGTGCTAGAGATCGCCGTGATGTACTTCTCACCAGAGCCATGACGAGCGCCGATGACTGCTGGACAGACCATCAATTAATTCGATCCACGATGGCCATAAAGATTGTCCCTCATCGTAGGCTCCAAGGAAGAAAACCAAGGCGTAAAATGAATACACTGGCCCTTCAAGATCCTATTAAACGAGCTTGCTTTCAATCAACTCTCAAGGAACATCTGCCTATGGAACTTCCTGAAAATGTTGAGGAACACTGGATTAAATTGAAGACTTCTATTATTTCAGCCTGTGAACTAACTATCGGATACCAGACTAAGTGACATCAGGACTGGTTTGATGACAACGATAGTGAGATTGAACATATTATTGACAAGAAAAGGAAAGCCTTTCAGATATGGCAAAAAGATATTAACTGTGCCGTTGTCGTGTGTAGATGCAGAAATAACACGCCGAGGCCTGGAATCTAGTCTCTAGTGTTTATTGCATACCTACAAGCAGAAATCCTGCTAAACTAACAGTGCCTGAAGATTCCCAAGTATATCAGCTCAACCTAGGGCGGAGCTTTCTTCTGACGTTTGGGGAAATAGGCTAGGCTCTCTGAGCTGCGTGCCCGCTTCTTATCCAGTGCTCCGCCCTCCTCTCTGCTTCCCCTGACACCACCCCCCTCCCCATCCAAAAACTCCATAGCAACTCCCTCCCCCCGTTCGTCCTTGGTGTCGGGCAGGTTCCCGTGTGAAAAAGTGTCTATCTGCTCCTCTTCCTGGGAGCTGGGCAGTGAAGGGAGGTCATCCAGGAAAGGAATGTCGGGGGAAGGCTCGCGTCTCTCTGTTTGATCTGATAGCCCGGGTGCAGCTGGCCTCTCCTGAAAAACAGCTAAATCGTTAGAAAGGTTCTCCCTCCCCCCTCCTGGGAGCTGGCAACCAGAGGTGGAGGGATGCGAATCCTCCTCCTCCCCCCTCGCTGGGTCTGACGGGGGGAGCAGGAATGGTTGCTGGCATCTCACGAAATCCTCAGGCTGGTCGGCTTCCTCGTCTTCAGCTGGGGGCTGTAGCTCTGGGAGTCGCGCTGGCCGTGGCTTGTGAGGAAAAATCTGATGAAACCTATGCACTAGGAAGGGTGCGTGAACATCTTTGGCATTTTCCCAGGAGCGCTCTGTCTGAGAATACCCCTTCCAGTGTATTAAATACTGAATCCCCCTGCCCCTCCTTCTGGAGTCCAAAATCTCTTGCACTTCGTACTCCGGTTCCCCTTGGACCAGTACTGGAGGTGGGGGGGGGGTATGCGACCGCAAGGCACTTGGAGGGGAATCTTTGACTAACAAGGACTTGTGAAACACCGGGTGAATCCTCATGGAGTGTGGAAGCTGTAAACGATAAGCCACAGGGTTTATTTGCTGTATCACTTGAAAAGGGCCAATAAACTTAGAGTCCAGCTTCTTGCAAGGTCTGTTAGTGGGCAGAAACTTTGTAGAGAGCCAGACCTTGTCTCCTGGTGATATGGGGGGTCCTTCCTGTCTGTGTTCATCTGCGTTCCGTTTATAGGCTGCCTTTGCCAGCTCTAGCTGCTCTGCTAACAGGTGATGGGCTGCCTGTCTTTCTGCCAGGAAATCCGTGGCTGCAGGCACAGCTGTTTGTTGTGAGGAAAGGGGCAACACTCTCGGGTTTGTGCCATAGAGAGCCTGGAAAGGGGACATCTTGGTTGAGGAATGTACTGCATTGTTGTAAGCGAACTCTGCCATGGGGAGAAGTTCTGGCCAATTGTCCTGCCGGTAGTTAATGTAACATCTGAGATATTGCTGCAATAACTGGTTAGTTTTCTCTGCTTCGCCATTACTGCACGGATGATTCGCAGAGGACAAGTGTATTTTGATCCCCAACGTCTGGAAAAGCGCCCCCCAGAACCTGGAAGTAAATTGCGAACCGCGATCTGAGATCAAGTGGTTAACCATACCTCTCTATCGGAAGACATTGTCCAAAAAGAGCTGTGCTGTAACTTGTGCTGTTGGTAGGCCCTTGCAGGGAATGAAGTGCGCTATTTTTGTAAAGCAGTCTACCACCACCAGGATGGAAGTGAAACCCTGTGCCTGTGGTAAGTCGGTGATAAAATCCATGGAGACAGTGTCCCAAGGTTGGGGGTGTGTGGGCAGGGGCTGCAAAAGGCCTGCTGGTCTCCCTGCAACCGTTTTAGCGCGTCTACACACGTGGCAAGAGGCCACGTAAGTCCTGATGTGTGCTGCCATCTTGGGCCACCAGTAGTCTCTGAGTGTTCTGTGCAGCATTTTGAACATCCCCCTGTGTCCTGCCGTTGGGCTATCATGACAGAGCTGTAATACTTCTTCCCTCAGGGTCTTGGGAACATAAAGCCGCCCACTATGCCAAAGGGTCCCTGCCTCCGCTGTGAAAGGGGACGGTGTACCATGCTGGTCCCCCTGGAGGTCATCCAGCCTAGCCCGTGCGTAAGGGTCTTGTTGCTGCTGCGCCTTGATTCTTACAAGGAGATCGTCTACTAGTCTGACTGCTGCCAAGTTCTCTACTTGGACCCCTTCGGGAGGCTTCTCAAAATTTTGAGGGTGCAAGATCGTGGCTTGGGTGGCTTGGTCAGGTTCTGCAATGTCCTGCGGCTGCCTAGACAACGCGTCAGCCAGCTTGTTTTGTTTGCCTGGCAAATACAAGATGACGAAATCGAAGCATGAAAAAAATTGACTCCATCTGACCTGATGGGGGTTGAGGGATCCCGAGCTCTGCAACAGCGCTAAGTTTTTATGGTCTGTGTAAACCTTGATTGGCAAAGCTGCTCCCTCTAACCAATGCCTCCATTCTTGAAAAGCTGATTTTATGGCAAGCAGTTCCTTGTTAAAGACATCGTAATTCCTCTCTGCTGGTGACAGCGTGCGAGAGAAATAGGCACAGGGTAATAAATCTTCCCCCCTTTCGTCCGCCGCTTGGAGTAAAATGGCGGCAACGGCAAAGTTAGAGGCGTCGCACTGGACGTGGAACTGTTTTGCAGGGTTCTGGTGCCTCAGGAGTGGTGGGGAGGTAAACAGCTGTTTAAAATTCTTGAAAGGCCGCTTGCTGCTGTTCCCCCCAGCAAAAGCGTCTGTTTTTCTTTAACAGCTGAGTAAGGGGACGTGCTTTCTCCGCATATGAGGCAATGAACTTGTGAAGAAAATTCGCATACCCAAGAAATTGTTGGAGCTCCTTGACGTTACGGGGAGGCTTCCATGACATAATTGCTTGGACCTTTGCAGGATCCACGGCTACGCCTTCTGTGGAAATCCTGTATCCCAGATAGTCTAATTGCGTTAAGTCAAAAGCACACTTTTCTAATTTCGCAAACAGCTTGTTCTCTCTTAATCTCTGCAGAACATTACGCACATGGGTAATGTGGGAGGTGGGGTCCTCAGAATAAATCAGAATGTCATCCAGATACACAATGACATATTTATCTAACAAGTCTGAGAAAATGTGGTTCATGAACCTGGAAAATACTGCCCCACAATTACTTAGTCCAAAAGGCATGACTAAATACTCAAACTTACCATATCTGGTGTTAAAAGCCGTTAAGTATTCATGGCCTGGCTTTATTCTGATCAAATTGTAGGCATTCCTGAGGTCTAGCTTGGTAAAAATACGAGCCTTTTGCAGGCGATCTAGCAACTCCGATATCACTGGAAGAGGGTAGTGGTCTCTAACGGTGACTGCGTTGAGTGCGCTGTAGTCATGCACCGTGCGCATGGGGGGTCCCTTATCGCCAGCCTGTGCCGCCGGGGCGAAAGGATCGGGCTTTTTAGGCACGAAGAAGGTAGGTGCAGATGCCGGTGATGTCGATGGCCGAATGAAACCCTTTTTTAGGTTGGCATCCAAATATTCCTTCAGTATAACTAGCTCCTTTGGGGACATTGTGTAATGCCGTGCCGCTGGGATCTTGGCTCCAGGCTTCAAATCTATGGTACAGTCGAAAGATCTATTGGGGGGCAACACCGTGGCCTCTTGCTCTCCGAAGATGTCTGCAAAATCTCCATACTTTGTTGGCAGTGGAGCCTTCCCTGCTTCCCGGCTTGCAGCTGCCGGTTGGGCTTGGGTAATGCCCTGCAATTTGTGGTGCCGACAGTCTTGAGAGGGAAAGGAAACTGCTCCGGTCATCCAGTCCAAATTGGGGTTGTGAAGTCTCAACCAAGGTGCCCCGAGAATGACTGGGACTTGCAAGGAGGCAGTAACGTACAGTTGGATCCACTCCGAGTGATCTGCGATGTTTAGCTGAATCGGCAGGGTGCAACGTTCGATCGCGCCGGCCTTGAGAGGTTGCCCGTCGATGGTTTCAACCTGCATGGGGCTTGGTAGTGCAATAGTTGAAGTGTGAAACTTTTCCACTGCTTCCCCATCTATAAAATTGGTTGTCGCCCCGGAATCAATCATAACATTTACCGGTAATAGTTGCTTGGAATCTGTAGTCAGCGTGGCTGAAACAATATAAAAATCTTGGTTGTGATCTGCCATCTGAGCCCTTCTTAATTGCTGGATGGCCGCCCTACGGGGCTCTGACAAGGGGGGCCGTTGGAGTTTAACTGCTGAGAAGAAGCGGCTGGAATGTGGGCCTGCTCTGTGCCTTGGGTTGTAAATCTTACTGGGGCTGCCTGGCGTCTGGTCGGGCACACCCTTGCAATGTGCCCTGGCCCCCCGCAATAAAAACAAAGTGCATTGTCCCTTCTCCTTTGCCTCTCGGCTTCAGAGAGCCCCCTTCTTGTGGCCCCTATCTGTATGGGTTCTTCCGCGCTCAGGGGAACAAACGTGTTAGAGGGGGTAGCAAAACCTGGAAAAGCCGGTCGGGTTCCTGTCCTATTTCTCCCTGGCCGAAGCTGCTTTAAATCCTCCAATCGAGCATCTATGACGACTGTTAACTGGTATAGGTCTTCCAATGTCGCTGGAGTGCCCTGCCGCACTAACTCCGTCTTAATCTCTTCGTCCAGTCCTTGTTTAAACTGATCCTTCAATGCCACCTCATTCCAGCCCAAATCTCCTGCCAGCAGTTTGAAATCTGCAATGTACGCTCCTACTCTCCTGTTCCCCTGTCGGAGCCGTCGGATCTCTCTGCTGGCAGTGACTTCTCTGATTGGATCATCAAAATGGGCTCTGAAACGGGCCATAAAGTTCTGGTAGTTGTCCAGAATTGGGTCGTTAGCTTCCACCATGGGGATGGACCATCTTGCGGCTGAGCCTTTCAGCAAACTTAAAATGAATGTGACTCTGGACCTCTCCGTCGGGAACTCGGCTGGTCTGCTGTCGAAAAACATGGTGCACTGGGCGACGAAGGTCCTGAGCTGTGCCGTCTCTCCCCCAAATTTCTCTGGTAAACACCCTGGGGATCGCAGAACGACTGGTGGGGGTGCTGCCACTGGTGCTGGCTGCTGGACGACTGGGGCTGGTTGTTGGATCTGCTGAAGCATCGCCGCCTATAAGTTATTAATCTGGTCGTCGACCTGCTGCTGGTGTTGTGTCAAGGCCGCTGCTAATTGGATTATGGCCTGCTGCAATTCCTGTGTCTGAGAAGCCATTCTCCTGGTTTATGTGTTCCTCCCTCTTTTGATGGGAGTTTTGGTTTAGCAGGATTGATGTCGTGTGTAGATGCAGAAATAACACGCCGAGGCCTGGAATCTAGTCTCTAGTGTTTATTGCATACCTACAAGCAGAAATCCTGCTAAACTAACAGTGCCTGAAGATTCCCAAGTATATCAGCTCAACCTAGGGCAGAGCTTTCTTCTGACGTTTGGGGAAATAGGCTAGGCTCTCTGAGCTGCGTGCCCGTTTCTTATCCAGTGCTCCGCCCTCCTCTCTGCTTCCCCTGACAGCCGTTAAGAAAAAAATCTACGCCAGTGCAAAGGCAGAAGTCCAAAGAAGAACTAGAGAACTTAAGAACATATGGTGGATAAAAAAAGCCTAAGAAACCCAACATTTTGCAGATGCTCATGATGCACGGGGCTTTTTTAAAGGCCATCTATGGACCAACAAACCATGGTACAAATCCCTTACGCTCAGTAGATGGTGCTAAACTTCTAAAGGACAAAGAGTCTATTGCACTGCGCTGGAAAGAGCATTACTACAATCTCCTTAATCGTCACTCTACTGTGGCTGATGAAGTCTTCTTGCAAATCCCGCAAAAACAAATAAGAGATGAGCTTGCAGTACCCCCTAGTTTGGAGGAAGTCAGTAAAGCCACTAAACAAATGAAAAATAACAAAGCTAGTGGACCTGATGGGATTCCTGCTGAAGTCTTTAAAGAAGGCGGGCCTGAACTTACACAACAACTTCATAAGCTCATCGAAAAAATCTGGATGAGGGAGGAGATTCCAGCAGACTTTAGGGATGCCATAATTATCACTCTCTTTAAAAAGGGTGATAAAACAGACTGTGGAAACTATCGAGGCATCTCCCTTCTAGCCACAGGAGGCAAAATCCTGGCAAAGATCATTGCAAACCGTCTCCTATCTGTATCAGAAGACATCCTCCCTGAAACGCAAAATGGCTTCCGCCCTTCCAGGGGAACAGTGGATATGAACTTCACTGCACGACAGCTTCAAGAAAAATGCAAGGAGCAAAACCGCCCTCTGTACATGGCGTTTATTGATCTGACTAAAGCTTTTGATACTGTAAATCATACTGCTCTCTGGACCATCCTTCTGAAAATTGGATGCCCTGATAAATTTGTGAACATCTTGCAGTTACTCCATGACGACATGATGGCAACAATCCTGAATAACAATGGCTCTCAAAGCGATCCATTTAAAGTGGAATCCGGCATTAAACAGGGATGTGTTATTGCTCCAACCTTATTCGCTATCTTCATCGCTATGATTATGCACCTTGTTGAAGAGAAACTTCCTACTGGTGTAGAAATTATATATCGAACAGATGGAAAGCTTTTTAATCTTAGTAGGCTGAAAGCAAAAAATAAGGTAATTGCAACTTCTGTTATAGAACTTCAATATGCTGATGATAACGTAGTCTGTGCACACTCCGAGGAAGATCTTCAAACTATCCTAAACATCTTTGCAGAAGCATATGAAAAACTCGGCCTCTCGATTAACATTAAAAAACCCAAAGTGCTTTACCAGCAAGTTCGAACCAATCCCTCTGCAGCGCCATCAATCCAGCTTAAAGGTGTGTCACTAGAAAATGTTGATCACTTTTCTTATCTCGGCAGCCATCTATCTACAAAAGCCGACATCGATGCTGAAATTCAGCATCGCCTGAGCTCTGCGAGTGTAGCTTTCTCCCGAATGAAGCGTAGAGTGTTTGAGGATCGGGACATTCACAGGGAGACCAAAATGCTTGTTTACAAAGCCATTGTACTACTAATCCTTCTGTACGCCTGTGAAACATGGACCCTCTACAAACGCCACCTCCAACTTCTTGAAAGATTCCATCAACGCTGCCTCCGAAAATTTCTGCAAATTACTTGGGAAGATAGGCGGACTAATGTTAGCATATTAGAAGAAGCGAAAACCACCAGCACTGAAACAATGATCATCCAACATCAGCTTCGCTGGACCGGTCATGTTGTTCGAATGCCTGACCATCATCTTCCAAAGCAGCTACTTTACTCCCAACTTAAAAATGGAAAACGGAATATTGGTGGACAGCAAAAGAGATTCAAAGATACTCTCAAAGCTAATTTTAAAAAATGTAATATCAGCATTGAAAGCTGGGAAGCCCTAACTCATGAGCGTTTCAATTGGAGGTCATCCTTTATTAATGGCGCTATGGACTTTGAAGAAGCACAAGTACAGGGCGAAAAGGAGAAAAGAGCTAAAAGGAAGGCACGTCAGGCAAACCCTCATCATGACCGTCTCCCACCCGGAAACCTATGCCCTCATTGTGGGAGGTTGTAGGATCCAGAATTGGCCTTTATAGCCACTTACGGATTCACCGTTAAAATTTTACCTTTGGAAGACAATCTTACTCGGCTACGAGTGATCGCCAATGAATGAATGAAGATTAGATTAAGTTAAGTCTATGTATATAAGGTTATAGAATGCTATGTTACGTAACGCTGTGTTTATGTTATGTCATATTATATTCTGTTATGTATTGTTTGTCTGTTTTTTTATATAATGTATTGTAAATAAATAAAGTTACTTTTATAAAAAAAAAAAGAAAAATGGGACAAAATTGAGATTTTTATGAAAATGACAGGACGGTTGAAAAATGTTAAAAAAATGGGACTGTCCCCTTCAAAATGGGACATATGGTCAGCCTAAACCAATACTGTCTCAGTACTATAGCCTGGCCATATCTAATAGCCATGATGACAGAGAAATCTCAATACAAGCAGAACACATCTAAGTAGCCCCAAAGCATATAGGTGGCCCTCAAATGCCCACCTTTCCCATTGCCCAGTTGGTCAGCAAGGGGAAAATGGTTGACTTTAAATCATAGCCAATTTATGATAGATGGCGATCTTAATCAGGATTATTGGAGGGCTTGGTTAAAGCCTGATCTCACTTTCTCCAGAACCCCCTCCAGAACCCTCGTTCCATTTCTTCTCAGAAAATAAGGGACCATGTTAAAGCACTTTTCCCCCACTTTTCACAGAAGGGAGCAAGATGTCTATGGGTGTGTCTATGCACAGAGGGACGGAGGGAGATAATCTACAATTCCCAAATACATCCTATCACTGATTTAGAGAAAGAAAAACTGATGTAGAGATACATCTGCATGTTATTTGAAGCAAATTTTCCACTTAAAGGATATTGGCCAAATCATTGAGGAATGTGGAAGATATTAACAATATTGTCAGTTGTTTTCTAAAGTATTGATGTTTCTAAAGCTATTATATAATTACCCAGTCTCATCAACAGAATTCTGCCAATGCGGGCAGACATTGCTGTTTTCTCAACTACATTTTTTTTCTTCATGGACTATCAGTTCAGAAGAGAAACACACACACACACACACACCAAAATATCCCTACATCAGAGCTTTCCAAACTTTTCATGTTGGTGACACACTTTTTAGACATGCATCATTTCGTGACACACTCTTACAGCAGGGCATCATTTTGCGACACACTCTTACAGCACGGCACAAGGCAGGCACTAGGACCTGCATGGAATCCTGGCAGGGCAGGTTTGGAGGCAGCAGCAGCTGCGACACACCCAGACACTGCAGCCAACACACTAATGTGTCCCGACACACAGTTTGGAAAGCTCTGCCCTACATAGTAGCTTTTGATAAGTAATGGTAGGACCTGTGCAACTGGGAACAGATTAATAGGAAAAAGGAAATACAAATGTCTGTCTAGCTTCCAAAGGTACAATGGAGCCTTCTTCAAAATAACTGAAAATTTCCAAAGAACATGGACATTTTGATTTAAAATAGAAACATTTCTAAAAATTATGGAACTAGTTCAAAAAACCCCATTTGTTGGAAAATAACATACTAGTTTTCTTTGGTTTTACTCAAATCTCTCAGGAAGGCTTAGAAATCACGAGGATGCCTTTATTTTCTAACTATATCTCTTTTTTTAGGCCATGCAGAAAGATGTGGGAAGTGGTATAGAAATACATTATTTAATTATTTTTTTAGCTCAAAGGGGGGAAAAAACCCAAGATATCAAGCATTTAATTAAATGAAAATAAGCTTATGAACTGAACATAGATTAGACTGGGCTTTTGAGCGTGAGCCATAAGACACAGCAAGACTGTTCTTACTCTGATTAAGTAACGTTCAGTGACCCAGCTGTTCATTTTATTGTATAAAATACAAAAATACTTTCAGCTTACAATCGTCATAATTAATATTGTAATTGGTAGCAAATTACTGCTTTGTGTGGCCAATGAGTTTCACCTTTCTGGTCTTCTGCTTCCATCTTTCTAAGAGAGAAGCTCTACGTGCATGGATGCAGTAATCTCAGATATCGGACCTACTAGAGCTGGACGCAAATAATCTTTTGAAATTCTCCATCAAACATGTAGGCAGAGGAATGGGGTACACAATTTCTCCAAGACAGGAAGGAATTCTCCAACTATTTCTTAAGGACAGAACCAGCCTCTTAGTCCTGGCAAGGAGCACTGCAACTAAAAAAGCCTCATGTGTGGAATTGTGCTCCTTTAGGATTTAATAGAAACATGGAAATCAGGACAGAATACCCACCAACATCCTTGCGTCCTCTTTGTAGGAATTCTGGGATGGTAGTACAATTGCTCCACGCAGCTTATTAGTATGTAGCAGAGTAGAAGCATTCCCATAAACCTGCACAAGGCTTAATCAGTTCAAAACACAAACACACTTCACACGTTAATGTAAAGTAACATAAGAAGAGTTTACAGTTTTATTGTAACTCACAGTTCCTTAGTAGAAACGGTCCATGCGTGCGAGCAATTGGTTCTGACATGACCCACATGCTTCCTTAATGTGGCCCACCTGGATGGAAGTATGAGCAACCTGGGAGCCATAGCTGACCCATCCTCCTTGGTAGGAGATTCGAGCAGAAAGAAGAAAGAGAAGGAAACAGGAAACCGGGATTCAGCCCCTCCCACACAAAGCAAATAAGATTAGGTTACAGCAGAGGCTGCCTCCTCCTTCAAGCTTGTGTGAGATGTGCTTGGTTGAAACCAGATATCTCTAACAATTAAGACACTAAAACTGTATATTTCAGGAAGCCCCTGCCCCAAAAATGCCTTTTCAAATGTGAAATATGAAAGGTTCACTTTTGACTCCATGATTACAATTTTGCCTCCAGTAATTGGCCATAGAGACCAGTGCCATCAATTAAACCGATCCACATTTGTAGCCCTCATATTTATACAGTAGATATAAGGGATCACACTGCTGCTTTCTGAACCTTTTATCCAGCAGTTTGAACAGCCCTAATAACACAGCTCTCACATTCAGGGGAAATAATAAGCCTCCTGGCTGCGTATTGACCAATTCCGGGAATAGTATGATAATAATCATTAATTTGAGAGAATCAGAGTTTAAGTGACATTTAAAAACAGAAAAGAATAAAAAGACTTGTTAAAGGGGAACAACACCAGCTTCTAGCTCTAGCACCTGACTCAATATGCTAGTCAATCAGCAGTTTTTAGTCTGGCTCCAGTGGGGGAAAGGCCTTTTCTTACATGTTTCTCTGAACAAAAGGAACACATACCTGCTGGCTTGTCAGCATCAGTAATAGGGACATACTTTTTATTCCGGTTTACATAGTGCAATGCACTTTCTCTTTTTTCCCCTTTCCTTTCTCTTTCTCCAGCATGGATTCCGCCTCTCAAACCCAAAGGAATGGATGCATCCAAACAAGACATTAATAATTGGGACTGATGCCATATTTGGAACTGTGGGAATGTTTCTCTAAAACCAAACACTTGCCTGAACCAAAAGATTAAAATCCTTGTCAGAAATGCCATTTAGGCTCAATGAGAAGTGTTGGATTTCAAAATCAGCAGAACTTTGTGAACTTCTTTTGGGTGGCCCAAGGCTCGATTTTTCCAATGCAGTAGCGAGGGTGACTTTTATGCATCTGCATGGATGTTTCCTAGCTGTTTCCCTCTCTGACAGACAAAATGTTTCACTGTATGGAACAATAAGGTTTTGAGAACCCTGGTCCCTGACTTGAACACTAAAGCAGTTTTTGAAAATAAAACACTGTTTTAGTAAGAAAGACACTTGACTGGAACACTTTAAAGTTCTTGATAATAAAATGCTGTTCTAGATGAGAAAACAGTTTATTAAGCAACTTTTGACATTAAAATGAGTGATGACTAAACCTCTCATTGGCATCAATGACAGTTGGGCTCTCCTAAAGATTCTTCTCTGGCCACCATAACCCTAGATCATACCACGTCTTCTGCATACACATCTTTTTCTCTGATATCATTGTCCCATGTGATTGCAGCATATCTAGACAGCTACTGCCTGCTCTTTCGCATGAAGGTCATCTCTCCATATACTATTGAGGTGGCTTCTTCAGTGGCTGCTTCCTGCATACTAAGCCTATTCATCACATTATCCTCCCCAAGAGTTTCTCCCTGCATACCAGAGTTACCTTCCCTCACTAAAAACAAGGATTTCCCAGGGCAGGTTCTTTGGGTTATATGGTCTACTCCCAAAGTGTGACTGTCCTAGCTAATCTGGGACAGTTGACAAAAATATACCCTAGAAGAGCTCAAGGTGATCACACAGAGGGGAGAAGGCAGCATCATCTCCTTCAACACGATATTTTGCATACAACTGAAGTCTCTTCCAGTACTTCTAGTTGAAGACTGGGACTATCAGTCATGCACAGAAACCTCTTCCAGTTACTGGAATTGCTGAAGGAGCTTCAGAAATAAGTTAGGGCAAGGCAGCAGGGTCATGTAATAAACCAGGGCTTTCCAAAGTCTTCCCGCGGCAACCTTCATTGGTGTGTCGCCACGGGAAAACCCGGAAATGCCGCCGTTGCGGCAGCGCGCAAAAACCCGGAAGCGCTGCTGCTGCTTTCGGTTTTTGCGCGCCGCCATTGGTGTGTCGCCGCGGGAAAACATGGAAGCACCGCCGTTGCGGCAGCACGCAAAAACCCGGAAGCGCTGCTGCCGCTTTCAGTTTTTGCGCGCCGCCGTGGCTGCGGCGCTTTTGGATTTTCGCATGCCGCCATTGGTGTGTCGCTGTGGGAAAACCCGGAAGCGCTGATGGCATGCCATCAGCGCTTCCGGGTTTTGACGCAACACATCTGGGCCCCGCAGGCGACACACTTTTGTGTCGCGACACACAGTTTGAAAAGCTCTGTAATAGACTCTTAGAATATAGAGGTGTGCTGTTTTGCAAAGGAAACCATGTCCCCACAAGACTTCATGAAAGTGAATCATCCCTTTGAAGCTTTGCACAGGCCTAGAATATGACTCCCTCTTGGCTGTCAAAGTTGGTTAGGAGGGGGAATCCTATCTTTTGAGCAAAGGAAATTTCTGATAGACTTGAAAAATTATTTAACATTAATTGGCCCAGTTCCCATGACATGCACAGAGTTAAAGACTATATCTAGTTAGTTTATGGGAAACTCTAACTCAGTGAACAAACCCATTTTATATTTGTAGTCATCCCCCAAAAAGAGCTGGAGAGAAACAGCAGGTGGAAGATCCCAGCTGCCATCTTGAATTCTACTGCAGAAGTCCTGCTAGCTGCTGAACATGCTTCTCTACTAATGATTGGCCACCCAAATCACTCACCCCTGTCAGGCTGCTTGCAGACACCCTTCCTGCAAACATTTATCACCAGTAATGAAGCCAAATGGGAGTAAACTGTCAACAGATCTCTTTTGCTTAAGTCCCCGAAACAATACCACACTTTCCCACATACTGCCAAAGGTAAAGAAATAAAAACAATTCAGAAAAATACAGCTATAGCTCCTGAGAAGCCAAATATCCCTAGGAGTGTGCTTGGGAATTGTGTCAGGGCTAAGCACAGGGAAAAGGAGAACACCCAGCAGGGGAGACACCCATTTCTGGAGCATTTCTGGACCCTTTCCTAATCTCCATGACCACACACCATTTTGACAGAAAAGCAAGGAACAGTGGGCATCTCAAAAGAGGATGGAACAGGAAGCCCTGCTGCAGGAAGCATTCAATGCCTAGAATCCATAGCAAATGCAAAAGCTTCATTAACGAAGAGGAAAAGTGGTCCTGTATTTCCAAGAGAAAGAGGGACTTGGGAGATAGGCAAGATTACCCAGGGAAGGAGGAGGGACACCATGATAGGGTCCCTCTTTTTCATCCACTGCAAGTTCCTATATCTCAGCCAAAGAGAAGATCATGGAAAAGGAAGCTGTTGCTGGATCTCACCTCCAGGGTAAGGCCTCTCCCTGTACGCCTGGGGATGCTGATAATGTCACTGAAGAGGACAGAAAAGACCTGCTTACTAATGCACAGTGATCTGCACAGTTACAGTCAAGGGAAAGATTAGGATGTTCCAGCTAACCATGAACCTAGTGGTAGCCGCTTTAGAGCCTAAGGACAAAAGCTACCGGATCCTTCTAGAGCTAGAGGACAGGAACATCCAAGAGTGTAGGAGAGATCACAGGCTGACAGTGTGGTCTACACATCACACCTCCCATTCTGTATGCCAAATTTGCAGTGATCTCTTCAATCCCTTCCCTGGCCAACACTTTCTGGCACCAAACTGATGTTGCACTTGACAGATTCACCCACAAGTGACAAAGGCATTAGCCAGCCAGCAGAGAAATGTCTAAGAGATGGGATCAAAATCAGCAAAATGGTTGACAGAGCATTGTAATGGAAGTCCTGCCCTTTTGAATATGCATCCCATGTTGACACACATGCAAAAAGGCTGGGAACTGCATAGTGAAATTCCATCCACCATATGTCTGTAGCTTGAATCATGTCAACTGGATTTCTATTTTCTTAATGGAAACGTTTCGCTCCTTATCCAAGGGGCTTCTTCAGTCTGAGGAAAGTTGGTAAGGGAATCCTAAATATGTTCCTAGGTAGCTGTGTGACCTTACACCTGGGGCTAGGTCATGGTTATATTGAGATGTAATTTTTAAGTCCTTTTATCATCTAATGGAGGGTCGTTAAAAACACCATGCTGCTGTTGAGCTTCTGAAATGGTCTTAATCTTCCTAGGCACAGAAGACAACACGGGGAGGAAGATGGGGGAGAGTTTGTGCCTGAGGCCCCCACCTCTATTCAAGGAAGGATTTTCCAAGTTGGCATAAATGGATTCCTTGACCCCTCTCTCAAACCACCTATCTTCTCTGTCTAAAATGTGAACATTAATGTCCTCAAATGAGTGTCCTTTTTCTTTTAGATGAAGATAAACTGCTGACTCTGGTCCTGTGGTGTTATTTCTCCTGTGTTGTGCCATCCTCCTGTACATAGGTTGTTTGGTTTCTCCAATGTAGAGTTCAGAGCACTCCTCACTGCACTGGATTGCATAAACTACATTGCTTTTCTTATGTTTTGGAGTTTGATCTTTGGGGTGTACAAGCCTCTGTCTCAGTGTGTTGGTGGGTTTGAAATATACAGGTATGTGGTGTTTGCCAAATATCCGTTTTATCTTTTCAGACACGCCAGCCATGTAGGGAATGACCAGGTTCTTTCGTTTACTCTGAGTCTCAGCCCTATCTGTCGCTGTTTTAGGTCTGGTAGATTTAGATTTGGTGAAGGCCCAATTTGGATATCCACAGGCCTTCAGGGCTGTTCTCAGGTGCTGATTTTCATTCTTTTTGGAATCCATGGAGGTGGGGATGGTTTCTGCTCTGTGTGACAATGTCCTGATGACTCCTAGTTTGTGCTGCAGTGGATGGTGGGAGTCAAACATCAGATATTGATCTGTGTGTGTGGGTTTCCTGTAGATCCCTATTTCTAGCTTGCCACCGGTCCCAATGAGGACTTCACAGTCTAGGAATGCCAGTCTGTTGTCCTTGGTGTCTTCTCTGGTGAAGCTAATGTTGGCATCTATAGTGTTTATATGGTCCGTGAAGGCCTGTACTTCCTGGGCCTTGATTTTGACCCAGGTGTCATCCACATACCTAAACCAGCCCCAGGTGTAAGGTCACACAGCTACCTAGGAACATATTTAGGATTCCCTTACCAACTTTCCTCAGACTGAAGAAGCCCCTTGGATAAGGAGCGAAACGTTTCCATTAAGAAAATAGAAATCCAGTTGACATGATTCAAGCTACAGACAATTCCACCTGGATGACTGAGAACCTTCATAGACATACATCCATCCACCATATTTCTGATTTTAACACACACATCCTTTACGGGTGTCATCACTCCAAGGACATGGTGGAAAGGGGTGACTCATAGTTTCCAAAATAGGTTTATATCACAGTGCCATATCCCCAATGGCCTTTCAGCCTCAAGAGTACTCCTCTTACCCACAGGGTGCCTGTGGCTGATACCCAACACAGGATAGGTAGTGGATTGTTGTTGAGATGGCCAATGTGAGAGGGAGCACTTCATGCTATACAGTATGTAGGTACTTAGGAACATTGTGATCATGAGACATGGCTACTGCCAGTGAAGGGAGAGCAATAAGAATGTTGTCTATCCCCAGGAGAACTATCAGTTCAGAGTTGGCAGGTAGGGAAAGGAAGGCATATAAACTTTGCAATGTCTGGGTGAAGTTTATGCTTGAGCCATGGAGTTGGCCAAATAAGATGAATCAACTTTAAACATGGAGCTAGTTTCCTTCAAACAAGGTTTTTGAGATAACCAACTGAAGCAGAGATTGAGCAGCAGGCAAGAGGTTCTCCTAGCAGGGGATCATTTTCAGCAATCTATAAGGCAATGTTGTTAGCACACAAACACGAACTTTCCCTGGTGAAAAATCCAGCAGATTAAGAATATGTACAAAGTCCTGCTGATTCCCGGTGCTCTGCACAGCAGTTCTGACTGTAGCCAGCTCTGCAAACGAAAAGAAATGACACTGGGAATATATGGCTTCTGTGCAGGTCTTACTGAAGAAATTTGTTCAGAAAGAAAAAGAAGTAGAAAGAAAAGTAGTGCATTGCACATAAGGGACAGCATTTATGAATTTCCTATTGAGCAAACACGTACGAGCAACGAAAGTACCAAGATATTTTTTCAGTTATTAAATATGTATATTAATTTTATTAGACTCTGAACAAATCTGTAGAGCTATTGAAACTGGAAGGGGGACAGATCTCCCGAAAGTCAGTTTATGGTGAAACCTTACAAAGCAATTCTGCTTATTAATATTTTATTTTACCTTTTTGAGCTTATGAATATTTTAAATCTTTAAAAAATGTTCAGGACAATGAACAATTTTGGATTTCAATGGGCTTAACTTTAACTGATATAAAAGCAGATTGCATGAGTCTCCTGGGTTTGAAAATTTTTTTTTTTAACGTTCTATAATCCCAATAACAATGAGAAGAGATGAGAAGAGACGTGATGTTCAGTGGGTAGTGCTTCCTAGGTGTATTTAGGATTGTAGCCTGAAAGATCAGCTGGAGAAGGATTTTCCTTTCCCCATTCCACTCATCCTTTCCATACCTAAAATCTTCCCTCCTGCCCTGCCAGCTTCCCCCATTGCAGCAGAAGCAGCATTGTGCTAAAAGAGGCCCTTTGCTCAAAGGCAGTCCTCAGTTCAGTCCTGAGACTGTGAAGTAAGCAAAAGAGAGTTCACATTTCTCTGTTTTCAAGAAGTGAAATGATACACCTGCTTTTAATGTAGTAAAGAGTAGTTCAAATGTGGTTGAGTTGGCCAATTTTCCAAGCAACGTGAAGTTTGTCCATTGCTTAAAAAGTGGGCTAGTGACATCAAGTGCACAGAGACAGAGGCATAGTTCTTTTAATACGTTGTGCAGTGTAATGTGCAAACATTTTTGCTTCCCTACCCTGCTGTCAGGGAGATAACGGGCGGCGAAGGAGGGGGCTCTCTCCAGGAAGGGAAACACATGCGTTTCCCTTCCTGGAGAGAGCCCCCTCCTTTGCCGCCCGTTATCTCCCTGACACCTGACACCCCCAGGACAAACATTTTGTCTCCCAAGCCCTGAAGAGGTAAACTTTATGAAGGTCTTTAAAAAAAGATGTTAGCAAGAGCTAACCAAGATTAACCAGATCTTGCCACATAAAATTTGTATTCTTCTAAGATCAAAGTAAGATATGCATTCAAATAATGTATCAGAACTAGTTTGGATTGAAAGGGAATTTGCCATAGTAAGACTGTAGCAGCCAGCTGCAGACATGGCTTTAATACCAGCCATATTTTTAACCCCCACTCCACCCCACCCCACGTTATTTTTTGGGCTTTCAACCATCATTCAGAATGAAGTGTTCTTGTAAACCCACAAGTTTGTGTGCTGGTTTGTTACAAAGAAGTGTTAATCATCTATGATCCATACAGTAACTTTTGCTGTTGGGGGGTTAACATTTTCATCATTGTAGTAATTTATCAGAAAATCAAAGCATCACTTTTGGGGATGGATTCCAGCTTTTCCCACATTTTGTAGGACATAAAAAGTATATATGATCTACATTAATTAGAAGAGAGAGAAAGAGACATTAAAAATGAGGAGGAAACTCTGAGTCTTGACCAAGGAATCCAGATGTGGCTTCTGGAGGGAGAAATGACCATTTGGCCAACTGTAACAGATGAGATGTCTATTACCATGGCTGGTCCCTCCATTACCTAGAGATGCTGAGTTGTGAGGAGATGTGGTTTGTTTCCAACTGACAGTCATGGAGTGGGGAGGAAATACCATCCCACTTTTCACTTTCAGCAACAAAGTGCCTGGCATTAGTCCACCATTTATTATTTGTCAACAACATTTATAGAACACGCACACATCCAACAAAATTTGGACAATTGCTTCTGTCCCTGCTTCATCATTCTTCATCTACAAAAGAACACAATTTATTTATGCTATTCGTTTATAGTAATAACAGTGGTGTTTCTAAGAAGCCAACAATCCATTCTCTATCTTTTCAAACAAAAATTGCTGGCTATTTAAAAAAAAGAAAATTGCCTGTGGAATCATCATAGTGAACATAGGAGGAAAAAAATCTCTTCTGCCCAGTTAGGAAATGGGCTTTTGCAACCAATAGCATGTTCAAGAAAGTAAATGTTAAAGTTTAGGAAGGTTTGTAACAAAATCCACCACCACCACCACCCGTTCTTTTTCCCCTCTTCCTTTTTTCTTTAGAGCTACTTTTCAGCGTAATAAGTGTTGGAGATTCTGGCAAATCCAGCACGCCTCATAAGCATATGGATGGCTGCTGTAGAATGCAAACTCTCCATGCTTTCTGAGGAAGCTGTTTGTGGCCACTCCCACTTCCTCTTTCTCTCTCTCTCTCTCTCCTCCTTGGACCAGGAGTAAGCACATGGCTGTGCTGCTCCATCTAGGCCATGGATGGGCCTAGGAGATTTTTCCCCCTTTCTACACGCATCTCTTGCAGCAAGCAGGGCAAGAGGTATTAAGTTTAGGGAAACAAAGAAGAAACGGAACATCATTTATCTACCAAAAATGTTGTACCTGCAATGAATAAATGTAAGGACTCTTTTGTACTTACTTTTCATACCTGCCATGTCTAAGTGCGTGTTTCTTTATGCTTGGGTGGGCTAAAGGTGTAAGATTAACCTGGAACTCTCTAATATGCTCATGGGCTCTGTTTTTAAACAATATTCTTTTTCTGTACATGAACTTTGCAGCTCTGCTCCATTTCAGTAGTTCTAACAGACTGCTGAATGGGCTTAAATAAGATAGAAAGGCAGAGTACATGCTGAAATAACGAACAATCATCCTCATTCAGAACTATCCATTTGCATTTTAGTCATCCAATAAAGAATAAGCGTGTATGAAATTTCCAGATTTTATGGAAAATACAAAGTTTGCTTTGAAAACAAGATGTATATATATTTTATACATTTGAAAGCCATTTTTAAGTGCCATACTTTTCCATTGAGAAGAACTGAAATGAGAAACAGGATACAACTTATAGGTTATCTCATCAGTAAGGCAGGCATGTTATTAAATGTATTATTTGTGGACATATGGACTTAATCTCAGGGAGCTTTGAAGAATGAATAATTCCAACACCTATGCTAAAACCAGAAGTGAAGAGGCAATGGTTAGGCCAACTGGGATTACCGCTACAAAAGGTACTGCAGCTATTGCATGCCAGGCTTAGGTATTTTAATGGAAATGAGCCATCTTTTTGTATAAATAAGATGGTAGAGATAAATAAAATCCTTAATAGTGCAAACCATTAAGGGAAGAGTATGCATCCTGAAGTTAGTCCTAGCTCCAACCACTTTTTGAGAATGTGTCTCCTGGTATGCCATTCAAAGGCCTAGTACAACCTGTAGCCTGAAAACAGTTGCACATCTCTGTATTCAGAGCTTTAAAGTTAAGACTGCCAATAGGAGTTAAGTTTGGAAACATGTCAATAGCCAAAGTAACTAGTTCCAATGTGGAGTTAGATGTTCAGATTTTCTAGCCTGGATTCACATCACGGACTGGTGTTTTGCACCACTAAAGCTTCTGGGCAATTCAGACAAATATCCCCATTGCTACTGGAAGAGACGGGCTAGAAAATTACTTCTTTTCCAAGACTAAAGGTTCTTTCCTCTTAGATTTTTCTGCAGTGAGCAAGTTCCAAAAATTTCAACAATCGTAAAGCACATTCAAATATCTTCTACCTGAGCTGCATGATATATCATCCTGATGAGCAAAATCAGACAGATCTAAAAGAAAGGCTATGAAAAAGTGCTATACTTGCTCTCACTGAGACCACCCACTGATCTCAAGATCATGGCTTCTTCTTTCCATAACTCATGATATAAAATAGATAACTGACAGGGTACATTATGCAGTTACAATATATGTTCACACTAATAGGGCCCCAATTATCTCAAACAGCAAACAAGATAGATGGGGAGGGAGGGAAGTTTTTTTTCAGGAAGGAAATTCCAACAATAACTGAGATTTCAGTTAAGCAATGATCCTACTTCAAAGTTCCTGAGGATAACACTGTACCTTCAGCTCTCTGGGACACATTTCAGCAATGAGTATAGCACGGGATTGTTGTTTATTCGTTCAGTTGCTTCCGACTCTTCGAGACTTCATGGACCAGCCCATGCCAGAGCTTCCTGTCGGCCATCGCCATCCCCAGCTCCCCCACGGTCGAGTCCATCACCTCCAGAATATCATCCATCCATCTTGCTCTTGGTCGGCCCCTCTTCCTTTTGCCTTCCACTTTCCCTAGCATCAGCAACTTCTCCAGGGTATCCTGTCTTCTCATCATTCTCTGCCACCTGGCCTGGGACGACGGAGGTGGTAGTGCCTCCTGGGGTTGGCTGGCCCCGTAGCTCCACGATCTATTCTACGGGTCCTAATCCATCTTGGATTCTATTTTATTTATTTTATGCTTGTGTTTTTTAGATATTTTTGTATAGTTTTTAAATTTTATTTATTGTAACCCGCCCAGAGTCCCTTGCATGGGAGATGGGCGGGGAATAAATTTGAAAAATAAATAAATAAAATAAATTATGTGGCCAAAGTACTTCAGTTTTGCCTTTAATATCATTCCCTCAAGTGAGAAGTCTGGCTTTATTTCCTGGAGTATGGACTGGTTGGATCTTCTTGCAGTCCAAGGCACTCTCAGAATTTTCCTCCAACACCACAGTTCAAAAGCATCTATCTTCCTTCGCCCAGCCTTCCGTATGGTCCAGCTCTCGCAGCCATAGGTTACTACAGGGAATACCATTGCTTTAACTATGCGGGCCCTTGTTGTCAGTGTGATGTTTCTGCCCTTAACTATTTTATCGAGAGTTGTCATTGCTTTATAATCATGCAAAATGGGTGGGGGAGTACACACAGGCACAGCTAAAACTATTTTTAATCTGGGTTTGAATCTGGGTTTGATAATTTTATTTGTACTTTTAACTATATCAGCTGCTTTTAGGGTTTATGCTATGGTCTTGGGCATTTGCGGCCTCAAAATGGTAAGAAAATGTGCCTCCAATTTTTGGCACTTGTCTGGGAACAGAGGCTGAAGAAAGCAATTGCAGGGTACATGCCTACCTCTAACTTTGTCAGCCTTTTGAGGTAGTCCAGACAAGAAGCATAAACCATGAGTACTAACACTACCTTTATTGTAAGGTTAAGGTAACAGAATCTTGCAAGTCTGAAAGCATTTCCCCCCTTCTTTACTTCTGCTTTCCAGGAAACGAGGGAGGGTCCCTTCAGAGATGCTTCCCACACCCCTTTTGCTTCTGTGGGCTGAAATACCTTTTGTATGACAGTTGTCTAGTCTGTGGCTCTTCCTCCTGTCTCCCAAGGTCATTCCCACATACTGTTATGACTTTTCAGAGATATTGTACTCCCCCCCCCACTGCTTTTCTTATTTTGGTTACAAGTTTAGAAGTCAGAAACAAACTATTGCCAAAGTTCCACCATTCACTGTATACAGTAGGCAAGTTTGTAATTCTTTTGTGTGGTAACCTGGAAGTTAGTGGTGTACTTACCTCTGATGGCTTAGATTCAACTTCTAAAGTGTTAATCAAAATATCTTCAGCCAGTTGAAATGTAATACTTCACTTTCAGTTAAAAATTACCACTCTAACTGTCAGCATGACTTGGGAACCCAACTGAGGGGGGGGGAAGTATCTAGACTCTACTTGATTATTTTCCTCAGTCTCTAACTTCCACTATACCAAGGGTCGGAAATGGTGGCTCGCGAGCCAGATGCGGCTCTTTGGCCCCTTGAGTGTGGCTCTTCCGCAGCTGAACTCACCCCTGCCCCTTCCACGCGATTGCCCCCTGCCCGCAAACCCCGCCCCCTGGCTCTCGCACTGAGCGAGGCCCGGCGTGGCAGGGAGGCGCTGCTGGCCCAGGATGCGGCGCTGTCGGAGGCGGCGCAGGAGTGGCTGCAGGGGCAACGTGTGTGCATGAGAGTCAGCTCTGGGGGTTGCGGGGAGGGGGAGGCTGTGTTTCCCCCCTTTGGGTTACAAATGGCCTTGCATGCGGGCCTGATCAAAGCCAAAACGCTTTTTTTTTTTTGAAACGCGGCACAGGAGCGGCTGCAGGGGCAACGTGTGTGCGTGAGAGTCAGCTCCGGGGGTTGTGGGGAGGGGGAGGCTGTGTTTCCCTCCTTTGGGTTGCAAACGGCCTTACATGCAAGGCCGTTTGCAACCCAAAGGGGGGAAACACAGCCTCCCCCTCCCCGCAACCCCCGGAGCTGACTCTCACGCGCCGCGTCCTGGGCCGCGTTTCCGCATTTCTCTCTTTTCCCTTTTCCTAAAAATTCCTTCTCCGTTTCCCCTTCTGTCTCCTCTTCCTTCTCCCTCCTCCTCGCTGGCCCCGAGCCCAACATAGGATTTCTAGGTCTGAATTCCTGTCTTGACAACCACCCCTGTGGATCTCCATCTTCCAACGTGGACCTTTCGCGTTCAAGAATTGGTCACTCTCTCTTCAAAACTTCCATGCGCCTATTGCTCTCTCGCCTTTGCCTTCTTTCCCCCCCTAAAATTAATACAAGATGCCTTCCCCCCCCCACAAGTGCCATTTGTTTTTTAAAATGATGGCAGCAACATGGATCAGGCCCGCATGCAAGGCTGTTTGCAACCCAAAGGGGGGAAACACAGCCTCCCCCTCCCCGCAACCCCCGGAGCTGACTCTCACGCACACACATTGCCCCTGCAGCCGCTCCTGCGCCGCCTCCGACAGCGCCGCGTCCCGGGACGCGAGTGGCAGGGCGGCGCAGGGGGCCTGGCTGGAGCGGTGGCGGCGGGGGGACGGAGCCGGCGGAGGTTTGCCGGGCGGCAGGATGGGGAGGGTGGCGCTGCTGGCGGAGCTGGAGGGAGCGGAGGGACCAGGCGTTCCCGTGGGCGCAGCGCGCGCTCTGCAACCCGCCTTGGAGAAGCGGCCCTGCCCGCAAACCCCGCCCCCTGGCTCTCGAGCACTTCAAAATGTGCACAAGTATGTCAAAATGGCTCCCGGCAAAAAAAGTTTGCCGACCCCTGCACTATACTATTTTGTCACAAATAATAGTACAAACTGAAAGTCAAAGAAATAGCCAGCAGTTGTCTTTTATTAAGGAGAGAATTTTACTTACTCCCTTATGTTCACCACCTTACTAGTACAGTATGAAAATATATGATTTGATGCAAACATGATATTCTAATGCTTAAAAGAACATGTTGATGTTTGCTATTCGTAGCCTTCTGATACAATCCCATAATTAATTCAGCAACAGGTCTCACTGGAGTTACTAAAACTTTTTTTTCCCCTTAGCTGACTTGGGCCAATGGATGTAATCAGTGCCCATTATGAACTGCACTATTAGAGCACTTTGCAGTATATTAAAAACCAGAGAGTCTGCTTTTTGGTTGACAAGCTAAAAAGGCACAAAATAGAAGGAAAAAGGGACAGGGAGGAAAAAGAATCCAGCATCAATTCTTAATGTTTAATGGTTCTTTTTAGTGGCTGGCTAAAATAGAAATGCTCTGCTTAAGAGCCCAGATGATACTGTGCCCCGAGGAGATGGTTTGTCTGCTGTTCTCCACAAAGCAATTGGTGTTTTTGTGAAAGGGCAGAAAAGTGCCCTCCCCTCAACAATGAAGACAGATGGTGGCTTCTCACGCTCTCCTTTTTCACTTCCTCAGATAAGGTGTTGTTACGCTCTGAGATGGAAAGTTTGAAAACCAGGGGTTCTAATGAAAATAGTATATTATCAGAAACTGAAATGAGTTAAGATATTGAAACAGGAAGCTTAATCCTAGTTCTAAACCTCAATTAAACAAGAATAGGTAGACATATTTAAAGATCAACTTACAACTGAATCATCCAAAACTACAAGTAACTGTTGAAAATAAAGGCCATCTACAATTTTTTTACTTTATAAAATCCTTCATTATTTTTCACATCTTCCCGGTGCTGTCTTCCTGTTTAGACCCACAAATCACAACATCAGTTAATACTATGTTGGGGAATCAACTAAAAACCTAAGGTGGTTAATCTATCAACCAGAGCAAAGTTTATCCCCCTTACTTTCACAACAAATCTAATAAGCTTTTAACTGAATCTATGCTGTTTAGTTCCTCAGGTGATTTCATTAAATTAATAAAATGTATATTAATAGTGCAGAAGGGTACTCCATTGAAGTTCTAGCACTATCAACTAAATCATTGGTCAACATATAATTAAATAACTTTCCATGGGCATAGATTCATCTTTGAAATTGGGACTGTAAGACTATAAGCAATATCAGTTTTAAAACAGAAATCCTATCTTGATGCATAATATCAGCATTTAAGTTTGACATCAGATGTCATGATTTCTCTGAAATACTACAAAAAGAGCTCAGTATGAATCATTCTAAGTGGTTTTTCTAAAAAGAAGAAGACAGTGAGAAAAAGTGCTACTGATATTCTATCTGAACCAGATTTATAAAAGTTTTCTGATAATATTGTTTCTGCTTAAATATTTCTTGAAATAAGTTTTTGTAAAACCCAGGTGCAGGTTTAGCTACCAACAGTGCAAAATTATAGCTCACAATTTGAAAAAAGACTTGTAGAGTCACATTAATCCAACAGGAGAGAGATATGCTTTTGGTGCTACATCTTGATTCACACTCTTGTGTGATGGCTCTGGATCCCAAACTGGGTGTCAGATCTTGTAAGATTCTGGCTGTCTCATTCCCAAGACCTTACATGGTCTCAGGTAAGAAAATTGAAATCCCTCATACATTCTTCCGTAAAATCTCATGGGATTTCAGTGTTCCTTTCTAAAGTTCACATTAGTAGAATATTGAATTCTTGTGAAATTTAAGAAGGATCATTCAGCCATTTTCTTTAAAAAAATATTGAGATCCACAGAGACCCTTGTGGAATATCGTGGACTCCTTGAGGGCATCATCCTACTGTCCTGAAGATGTAAAGAGTGTTCTCTACCATTAACTATGGCTGCCCTCCTATATCTGATATGTTGTTTTTGAACATCTCTCTATTTTGTATTTATTTTACTAAAAAAAAAAAACGTTTGCCCACAAGAAATCCAGAAGATGACAACATTAAGTTTTAATGAGCGATTGAGCAACAATACATAAAAATGAAGGAGTGATTACACATTTGAATCCCATCCTTACTGGCCAGCATCTAGGGGACATTATGTTATTAGCTGCATGAATGGTGCACCATTCAAAAGTACAGATGAAAGCAAAATGAAGCAGAATGGATCAACATTAGACATGCTCTTTATGCCTCAGTCACCTCTTATTAATATATCCTATTAGTATTTCCAGTATATTACAAACATGCATCTAGATTATTTAGGTACCGAATAAATTAATATTTGTGTTCCTACATTAGGAGCCATAAACTGGAAAGTAAAGCTGCTGCTGAGGCCCTCCTGCTTTTCACAGGGCTTTATGTTGTGCTTTCATTAAATTGTCTATTAATTTCCCCCATCATTGTGACCGTGACAATGAAACAAAAGGAGACAAAAATGAAATGAAATGAAAATTGGAGCAAACCCATTTCAGACTATGATGAATGTGAATTAGAACTGTCACTCAAAGAATGCTGACATAGGTACTTCCTTCTAGTTTAAATTCTGGGGGCATGGAGAGGACAGGGATGGATGGAAGGAAGGAAGGAAGGAAGGTCTGAGAAGAGCTCTTCCTCTAAGAAATTCCTCAAGTGTCAGAGAGACAGGTTTAGGAACATATATTTATTGCCAGAGAGGGCAAGGATTCATAGCCTACAGGTGCCATATAAACTAGGAGTTACTAGAAGTGATCTTGCTGGGAGAAGCTAATAAAAAGTATTCTAATAATTTAAGCTAAATCTTAAGGGAACCTGTTTACAACTCATTTTAAATTATACAATAAAACTTAATTTCTTTTTTAAATGTTAAAAAAGTGACTGCACTGTTCTATATTTTTCCTATATTTCACCCTGTCCTGTTTTCCCTTTCCAAGTCAGGATAAATCTTGGGGGTGGCAAAGAAGCCAATATATCCCTTAACATTCTCTCACGTTCAGATTTAAAAGGAACATTTGGGTTTTAGAAAGATGCTGAGAGGACCATAAACTAAACACCTATGAAGCTTTGATGATCATTCTGATACTCAAACCAAAAACATCATAGTTAAATCTCCATACTCATTTCATTTCTGAGTGCTTATTCTGTTCTGCTTAACCCTTTCAAAGAAATTGATAATTGCAATTGTTAAAACATTTAAAGACTAGCACAGAAGTTTCAATACTATACACATTTTTTCCTATCTCAGTACTCTGTCTCTCTTCTTTTCCTCATGTCAGGCCTTCCTAACAACCTCTTTCTAATCACTTCTTTCCTTGCAACTTAGCCTTAGACTCCTTGTTTTCTCCTCCCAACATTGGGCCATCTGAGCCATGATTTTCCCACTTTCTCCTCTGGATATGTTAGAGCCACATGAAGCCAGAACACATGCTTCTTCCAATGTATCAGGTCACCATCCCCATGTTACAGCCTTTTCTAAATTTCTCTCCTTCCATCCAACACTTCCATGTACCAATCAGCAGGCAGTGGATCCATTCCTTCTTTTCAGGTGGCTAAGAATATTTCAACATAAAGCCTAGTTCTCCAGCCACCTAACATTTTACTTCAGAGGAAATATGATTGGCAGTGAAAATAATGAGAGGACATAAAACAAGTTTCCTCTTTAGTTATTGTCCATTGTTTAAGACAAATTTCACTGGTTCCAAGACGACATCTACCCTGCTGAATAGACATAGCTAATTGAGGCCTTCAAAGATAATTGCAATAGGATAAGACTTTGAAGTACACATAATTTTGTTGAAGATGACTTTTTGGAATAAAATTCCCACATTGATTTCCTGAAAACATTCTGTTTGTGAGAAAACAGGTTTATCTGCTATTGATTCATTTGGGAAGAAGTACCATGTCATTAAGATGTTCAAGAGGAGAAGATATTGCCATTTATCTTACTCAGCTTTATAACATGACTGAAGTTTTTCCATTTCCCCTTCATTCTTAATTTAAAAAACCTCCAGGCTGCTCCTGGTGTCACTCAGCTTTCCACCATTTCCATTAACTCCACTTTTTGAAATGCCTTGGGAGAAGGATGGCATGGTGCAACATGACATGATGTCATGCTCAAGGCATTACAGGAAGTGGTGCTGGCAGAAAGATAGAGAGAGAACCCGATGCTGATGTGAGCTATGCATAGTTTTTTCCCCAGCTCTATATTTTCCTATCAGTTTGTAAATGATTACCATCCCTAGTTCACTACAGTACTGTAAAAGAAAAACAGGGAGGCCACATAGATGAAGAATGCTAAGAAATAGTCCTTTCTGTCTTTCTTCCCCTTCCTTTTGTTACAACATCAGTTAGCAAACGAACACATAAACTTAAATTGCTGCCACAAATTTACCTGTTTCACAATTTGCACCAAGAATGAAAGGAATCATGTTGAATTCACAATTAGATTCTTTCGTGTTGCCATTAGCTGAAAGCAAATTGACAAAACTGGCATCTCCAGCTCATTAATTAAGTGAGTCTGAGCCTTGAAGGTTGGTGTAGAACTGCTGGAAGTGTCAAGCTAATCAAGCAAAGTCAGGAGCTTGACTAAAATGCATGTAATAGGCCTTATTGGCAAATTAAGGAAGCTGGCAAAAGAAGTCAATCCAGTGTTCCATTTAGCTATTTAGCATAATCGTTTTAGGAAATCACCTTATAGGCAGGACTATGAAGAGTAAAAAAAGCTTGTGCTCCCTAATTCCCCAAGCCATGGCATTGGTGCTCATCCATTCCCTCTTTCATCTCCTTACTAATAGAACATATGGTTCTACTATCCGAGGTAGGAATAGAATCTCCCATGTCCTTCTTCCAGCATTATCAACACCCCTCGCCCTCCAGTCAACCGTCAATGATATCACTCTAAGGGAGTCCTTAGGACGATTATTATGAGGCCTGCCAAGGCAAGACAGTAACCACAGCCAACACATAACATATCACCTTGAGGACTTCTCAGGGTAGTACAGTATCTACAAGGCAGCCAACTGAGCCAGCAAAGAGCTAGGCACCTAAGTTACAATGAAGCAGCTGCTCTGGGAAAGGGGGCAGGGTGCCTTGGCTCCTTTTTGTTACTAGTTTTGACCACTCCCTGAAGCAGATGCTTCATTTCACTCATGAAAGCATAAGCCCTCCCTGTCTTAGTTCAACACCAAGCAAGGCGGCAAACTGAATTGAGTGAGACCTTAAATCTAGAAGTAAAAACCATGATCCTACATTATGCAACATATAGAATCAGTTTCTCAATTTTTGGTTTATATAAGCCAGGAACTATTATTCTGTCATTGAATAGAGAAACTGAGGTGGAAAAACACAAAACTTTAAGTACATTCTGCTTGGTTTGGAGTAGGGATGGGGAATCATTTCATGAGCAGGAGTTGCTTTTCTTAGCCAAATAGCCTTTAAACACAGAGAACACAAGGGAAGGTAATAATATCCCAATTCCACACAGATGGGGAGTCCTGACTCTCTAAAGTCTGCTAAGCTATCCAAAAACATAATGCATAATTTTTTGTTCTCCTCCCAGAGAGCAGTAGAAAATTGCACAGTTTAGGAAATGTTAGCAGTACAATCAAAGGCAGCTCTGGAACTTTCAAAATTGGGATATGGGGGCTGCAGGCAAACCATGGTTTATTCTTCTACCCCTGCCATGGAGGAACAAGAAACTCACATCTAAATACCATAATTATGTATTAGATAATTCCAAGTTAACTTCTGGGATTGCTCTCAAAAATAAGTTTTATTAAGAATTTTAATTACAATACTAAAAACTAATACAAATTAAATTTAGAGAAAGAGAAGAGAATGGAAAGAAAGAAAAAAAAGTACAAGAAAATATAAAAATAAAGAAAGAAGAACAATAAAAGAAATATATAAAGAATTAACTTCCAACCTCCATCACAAGTATCTCTTTTTCCCATATCCCATCCCTTATCTATAAGCAAATCCATAAAACATAAACTTTTCAATCTTGGTGTCAGCAAAAAGTCCCTAAAGGGTTGCCAGAACATTGCAACAAAATGTCTTATTTTAACCTTGAGCAAATAAACCAACTTTATATTCCTTCCTTTTACTTTTAACAGTCTTAAAATTCAATCAAATATTGTCGTAGCATTTGATTTCTCTTCAATTCTTCATTATCCCATTGCATAGATTTCTTCAAGGCTTTAACAAGCCTCTTTTATAAATCCAATAAGAAAACATTTTCCAGGTCACTATCTTGGTTTATCATTTGTATTTCCTTTTTAATTTTTAAAACATCAGCCAGTTTCTTTTGTATATCCGTAAATTGAGTTCCATATTCTGTACTTCCTCTATCTTATCAGATAAAATTTGTTCCACATCTATCATTCCTTCATTAACATATTTAGACATAGTCTATCCATAGAAGCACACATCACTACTGACAGTGTTGAAATTGTAGTTACTAACTTCTGACTCCATTCTTAAAAGTTTTCCTTTAATATTTCTGATGTTATAAAGTTTTGTATCATTCTGTAAGTCCCAGTATTAACTGACATCATGCTTTGTATTTTTTTCTTCTGCTTAAAATCTTTAGTCCCCTCTAGTGTCCAGTTTCTAAAATCATCATTTATCTTTTGTTGTGACTTGCAATTGCCAGGATAAACAAAATAAGTATGTTTCCCACAAGAATTGGTTCATTTTTTATAGTTAATTCCAAAATCTTATAGTAAAAGTCAATATTCCAAATTTATCTGGACCCTTAATCCATTTATAACTTTCTTAGATCAAAATCTTATTTAGATTTTTGCTGTTTATTTCAAATTCTTTAAGTTCTTAAGCTTGTAATTATTTTTTCTTTTGTTCAGAGTTGAAGATAAACTCACCCGATGAAGACTTTTCAAACCTGTCATTTCGAAGGTGTCTAATAGCTTTAGAATAGTTAATAGGCAATTTCCGAACGTGATTAGAAAGTGAGGTTTGCAAACTTAGTGTCCTTTAAAAGTCTCCGCCATGGTTGTGAGCAAGATGGCTAATTCCATCGTCTCCCGGTGCTCAAACCTGCAGAAAACCACTGTCCTGTTTGTATTAGTTTTTACTATTGTAATTAAAATTCTTATTAACAATTCCAAATATATTTTTTTTATTATCTTTAACAGAGTATTGGGTGTAAATGAATAAAGGGAGAACATAACTATTTGGTAATAATTCCAATTATTACCTTATATTTTTGTATGGCCTTCCATTTTTCAGCTTCTGCTCTAAAAATTTAAAAGATCCCATCATAAGTATGAAAATGATGTTTAAAATTTGGCAAAGTTCAATTCTGCTGAAATAGATGTTCTTTGTGTTTTTTTAAAAAAACAACAAAAAACCCCTATATTAAAGGTTAAACTTTCATAATTAAATAATGGTGATTTGAAGACTACAGCATGGAACAACTTATAAAAACTGTCTTTGCAGAGATGTACTGAAATTTGGGTGAGTTCTGAAAGAAAGCAATTTTAATGCAATTAGAAAAAATAACAGTAATTGATAGATAAGGAATTCTGTTCTACAGAGCCTATATAATCAATAGTTTATGAAGGAACGTTTCTGAAACCTGAACAAAAATATTTTCTTCTCTCTCACTGTTAATTTATTACCAACCCACTCAACAAATTATTAAAGTTGGAGGAAATGGTGAAGGAAGGGAATGTACACACACACACACACACACACACACATTCCTTTTGAAAGGTAAGAATGTAGTCTTGTATGATAGCTTTGTTTTCATGCTCTTCTGTCAAGGGCAATGTATAAAATCAATGGGATCATCACAGAGCATTTCCAAAGGGAAATAATTTCCTGAAACAAAAGAAAGAGCTGATTTAAATAAGCTGTACAAAGGATGCCACGTGAGCAAGCCTTCTCTTGAATACATTAAAGAAAATGAATCCGGCTAATCCTTCCACATCCTAGCAATTTCAGGATTGCAGCTATAAGTTATTACTGGTGTTCAGTGGTGTTGGGGGGGGGGCGATGTTTTGGGGGGGTTGTTATTTTTTTAGCAGCACAAGAGAGTGAATCAATATTTCTGAAATGCTGTTGGATGATTGGATAAGAGTGAAGTATCGGATAGCCATATACACATTGTGAAAAAATAGGGCATGTGTCCAAAAAAGGTAAGGCAAAAGTGGAAAATTCTGTACACATTTCCCTATGCTAACTCTATACAGGCACTTCAAAAAATAACCACTATAAAAGGTAATGTCTCAAGTTAAGTTCACCTCTTGGTTATTTCATGGATTTGTCCATCACTTTCTTAGGGACCATATGGAACTGGTTTATTCTTGCCTTTTTTAAGTTTTGTTTTTACTTCCCAGAAGAGTCTACAATACTGGGGTTTTCTGGAAGTACAGTGACCGATATGCTGGAAAAAAAATTTGAGATCAGCCAAGGTCAGTTTGGTGCTACCAATCACTATTATCTCAATAGAAAGGCTATCCTTATTGATTCAGTGGAGAAGATGGTGAGTCATGTCCCTATTCAGGCCATAAAGAATTTCTTTAAACAAGGACTAATTTCTGTCACGTGGCTCCTCTAGCAGGAGAAGAGGCAGCTGAGACAGCAGGGTTGAAAGGTGATACTGGAACCAGGGTTCCTGAAGTTGCGTTCTCAGGAGCAGGGTCACAGCACTCTAGGATGGGAAGTTGCCATCCTATGAGTCCTACTGAACGGCTGTGTTATTCATCCAGTAGAAAGCAACAGCAGCTAGACCAGGTAGTAGAACAATCACACACTCCTTCAACAAAAGTAATTTCTAATAGTCAACTGTCCTCCAGGAGCCTTTCCAACAGTGAATGATTCACTCTAGATAGCAGATTCTAATCTGAGATGGAGGAGTTAAACCCTAAGGTTGTAGCAAGAACCTACTCAGCAGCCACAATCCCATTGTACTCAAAATGGCCGCCATTTGGAGGCTCCTGGAAATTTTACCCAGATAGCAAATTTTTTGAATGGAGCAGTTTGACAGGAATCAACCATGTCAGCTAGAAGTACCCAGTAATTGCTCAAAGGAGTGCTGGGAGCAGAGGTGCCATGGCTTCAGTCTCCAAAGGAAAGATGATTTGATAAAGCAGCAGCTAACAAAGAAAAAGGCTCCATCAGACAAGCCACTCTAATAGTCTGTTAGCCAGAACACAAAACAGAAACAGAGGCTTTTCACATGTATTGTAGATGGTGGGGTCCCAATTTGCAGCCTTGAAATGGCAAGTGGCAGTGAAGCAGCTCATTATAAAATAACTGGTAACTTGTTATAAAATAATTAGTTGTAAAAAGAAAGCTGATGTTATTAAATCAATTCTTCTTTTTCCCTGAGAGCCAGTACAGTAGCTCACCTCCTGTAGGAAAGGCAGGCGTTTCATCTTAAGGATGAAAAGGATATCTCTTTTCTTTTTTCTTTACTATACTGTATATATTTTTCTTGCTGCTAGTTTGCACACTTGTCAGAATTGTTTGGTTAATGTTTCGTATCTATCATTTAATAGGAGAAAGAAATCATAGATTCTCCCTCTTGTTTGCCTTGAACATATTATGGCTATTAATGGGAACCCATTTGCAAGTGCTGTTCTTCTACCAAAGCTTGAATGCTTACACCTGACCACATTAATTTCCCTTCTAACTTGGCAACTGATTTATTGACAATACGGCAAAGCAATTAGCAGGGGATTCAACCTAGTGTGGCTTTGGTAGTAAGCAGAATTTAATCTGTCCATTTCTATTAAACAGGACCAATTACATGGTTACATGCTAAAATTAAGCATGACGAGTATCTAAACTCCCTTTATTTTTATAATCTTCTGGAATCATTACTCTAGAGGATATTTAATGCAAGCACCAAAACAACCCCTTATGCCCAGAGACAGCTCTGTGACATGATAATCTAAAACTATATCCATACTCTATAAAAGTAGAGTAGGAAAATAAAAAAAATTAAGGATGGAGTTCATGAAATATCCAAATGAGTGTAATAAACCTCAGTGGCTACCTGTAGGAAGGATGGAAAAACTCTATCTCCCCAGACGCTGTTAGACTTCAATTCCTATCAGCATGACTAGTAGGGATGATTAAATGGTAGCACATCTGGAGAACATTCCTGTTCAAGGTGAATGACTTATGATAGACAATCTACTTGAGTGGAAAGGATACTTAATCCTTCCACCACACCCTGTTTTACAATGGCAGCTGCTTCTCCAACTGTTTTTCACTCCAGACATGTTTGCAGTAAATACTAACATGATAGAAATTATTTGTCCATGTATTTCTAGCCTGTCTGTTTCTCTCAGAGTTCAAGGGGAGCTCTCTGCCAAATAACCATCTCCTGACCTAGCAGCTCCATCCTTCTCAAAGCCTCTGGGTGCCAACCTTAATTCCCCAAACACTCTAAGTGATGGGCAGCAAAGTTCTCCCACACTTTTTCCTGCTTTAGAAATTCTTTCAAAGGAAAAAAGAATTTCAGAGTCCTCATGAGTGGGTTATGGTGTTCCTGCATTGACTTAATTCCAAGGTTACAATGTGTGTGTGTGAATGTCTTGCTTTTTATTGTACAGTTTTCACTCCAGCAGTCTGCAATTCCCTGGTCTTCCACACTCCATAATCCTACGGAAAGACATCAAAAGGAAACTACTCCTCTTGGGCTTTTTTTTGCTACAGCTTTTTTTCTGAACAAATTCAGGGAACAGTCTAGGGCAGTGTTTCTCAACCTTGGCAATTTGAAGATGTAGACTTCAACTCTCAGAATTCCCCAGCCAGCAAGGGGAGGGCGGCTTCTTTCATATCTTCTGGCTTTTTTAAATATGCTGGAGTACAAAGCTTAGGAGCCAATAGCTCATATTATAGTCCTCCTGAAGGATATTGACCCTGTTTTCCAGGAAATAAAAGAGAAAGGAAAGGCAAAGGTATTTGGGAGATGAGTGGTGGCAAATTCATATTTTGATCGGAGTCAAAGGGGAATTCGGAATGGCTGTATTACAATGTCTCCTCTGCTTTCAGGAAGACTTCTTTTACAGCCTTCTAAAGTTTTTCTATAAGCCCAAGATTGACTGACTGATTGACTGATATCTCACCATTCCTCCAGAAGTTCAAAATGGCATACAGTATTCTACCTTCTGGTATGATTTCCTGTAAACTAGATTGGGCTGAGAAATACTGATTCATCTAAATTATTCAGGGAGTTTTCTTGGCTGAATATTGACATGAACTGGGATATCTCTAAGCCTAGTTCCTAACATTCTGAGGAAATATTGAAGAAATGTTTAGCAACTTTTTTATGTGTGCAATGGATAGGATTAAGTATCTTTGAGTCTCACCACTGCTGCATGAGATGTCTTGCCCCAAAGTTATTTGTTTAAAGCTGCCTATGACCCTGGTGGTGGCATATAACCATTGTGACCAGTAGCCACAGATTCCCTTATCTTCTCTGGCACAATCTCTATTTAAAGCAAAATGTTATATGCTCATCTGTGGTAGTAAATTCCATGATTTAACAAGGTGGGTTTTTTTGGTCTATTTTAGCACATTCTCTATTCAGCCAATTCCCAACATGCCTTCTTAGCAAATTTATTTTCTTCTTTATCAGGAAATAATGCCAATGAATCTGTATAGCACCAGGATCATAGAAATTAAAGGTAAAAACTGGAAACCACAGAGCTTCTATCATTGCCAGATTCTGAGTATTTTGTTTTCTGATCCTGGCAGGTTTCCAGGCACATATGATAACAGTGGGAGAAATCATATTATTGGCCATTAACTACATGTTATTTGAAAATAGTATGAGACTTAGCATGAACGCATGACCATTTAGTTGGCCCTTCAGCTAAATACATGGGTGGTGATTCACTGGAGGCTCAACAAATCTCCTGTTTATCCATCTTCCTGCCTGGGACATGAACATAAACAGTTTGCCATACTGCACGTTGTGGTCTATCAGGCTAACTATAATTCACTAGCCATGTGCTGCAGTCAACCAGATGTTGCTTTTAAAAACTTAAAGGTTTTTAAAAAAAAACCCTTTTTTTCCCCAGACGCATAACAGAAAGCATTTGTCCAAATTTAAATGTCAGGTTTGTTAGTCACAAATTGCATTCCAGAAATTAAGAATGATCCTCTTACCATGCTATGAATATGGCTATAAAAGGACTTTGCCATGGATGCTAATGGGAATGGAAGGGGACGAATCCTTTTATTTTTCCTGCTACCTTTTCTCTTTTCCCAGATAAAGAAATCCAATTTTTTTGCCAGTATATAAATTATCTGGCAGTTTGGGCTTGCTCTTTCTTTTCACAATTAAAAAAAAGGATGGGGAGACCCCAGAAGCTGTTTTTATCTTCACAGCACTTCCTGGAATAGCCATGTTGTCATGCAGCCTGGAAGCAGAGAGCCACGCTTTGGTGTAAGCGTGCAGCATATTTTTATTGGGAAAAGAAAGAAGCAGCCAAGAATATCAGGTGCCTTAGACATTTTCATATAAAATTTACAGCAACCGATTGGATCAAGCCAAAGGCCCATCTACACCAGCATTCTCTGTCAGGTCATGAACAGTCAGATTGTAGAAGGTATAGGGAGTGGCCTTGAAGAACAGGAGGAAAAGCCACTGCCAAGGGAATGGTCAGATAAGGAGGGCTTTAGCCCTGACCAAGAAAATAACTTGAGAAAACATCTGAAACAAGCCCCTCCCTAGTTCACATGAAGATAAAGGGAGGGAGGGGAAAGGCTCATTCATTCTTGCAAGGTATTGTTACTGTTGCTGCTAGAATAAAAGTAGTCCTGACCTATATGGCGTTGATGTCTTAGTCTGGTCTACCTTGTAGCGCTCACACAGATGCTTTCAGGAAACTTGCAAAAGGGCAATAGCTCTTTTTCAGTGTTGTTCTTCAACAGTTGGGATTTCAGATAAAGTTTTTCTGTGAGGTAGTAGTATACCGTTAATCCTCCAGGAAGTAAAAATGTAAAACTTTTTTTGCTTGTAAATAGACCAGTAAATTTCTTCCCAGGTATTTTATAAACATTCCAGTCATTAATTCCCCAGAGCAGAAATCTGCTCTGCAAAGCAGGGAGTAAAATTGCTCAAATTTATACAATCCATGTACTCTAGTACTTGCAACTGTTTTTGATTTTTCAAAATGGGAGTTTTTTGTTTTGTTTTGGTCTTTTGGTGTATGACCTACAAATAGGGTTATGCAACACTGAATAAGCGGTTGTTTTATTTTTTGGAAATTTATGATGGTTCAATGTCCTAAGTGCTATATCTTAATATGGTTCATCCAAGTTTCATTTACCTGACTGGAAAAAAAATAAAACTCTCTTACGAGGTGCTTCATTTTAGAAGATTTACAGATAATCAAATATTTAAGAGATTGATTCAGGATTCTCAGAATAACTTCCACTGACGTCAATAAAAGAAGGGTGCATTTGGCCATGGAAATAGGTTCTCTGCTAGAAGGTAAATAACAAGACAATAAACCTGCCTTTAGAGACTCACATTAGCATACTGAAAAATGTAAGTGCTTTGGTATATCCATGGGTAATGCATTTAAAACCAGTCTTGATAATTCAAACATTATATCCAAACCCCCTGTCTGAATATTTTAAAAAAGGTTGTAAATATGCAGCTCAGTGGATTCTCATTTTTTTCTCTGAACAATTGAATTTTGGGATGTGCAAATTATATATGAAGATTTCGTATATAATGCAGGACTATAGTTTCTTCTGTGAAATTCAATGGGCTCTTTGGATCCAGTCAACCCAATCTGTATTGACATACAGTATTTCCAATTTTAAATATTTTTCATTTGAATTATGGATCCCAGGTGTTGTGCCAGGCTTATGTATTTTTTATGAGTTTTACTGCATTATACTTTTTCGGCTATTTTTATGTTTAGCCATAAACATAAATTCCCCCAAACTGACCATGATGTCCTTTATCATCCTTTATACGCTTTATTTTGGTTTGCACTTCAGTTTTTTAAAAGTGAATCTATTTCACTTCCGTTCAAGGGATAGAATAAAAATTGATGTTTATACAATGCTATAACATAGAGGAAACTGATACAAATAATTTTGCTTTTTGTGGAAATCAATTGTTCTGTAGCTCCACCCCAGTGAATAACATTAGCAGTCTGAAGAGGGAGATCCAGTTTTCAAGAATTATGCAAAAGTAAAAGTAAATTCTCCCCATTAAACGTATTTCAATTTTTGCTGGGCTTTTTTGCTTATTCCCAATGCAACAGTTTTATTAAACTTGTAAGGTTTGATCATTATTTTATTTGATATATAGATTAAATATGAAAAATGAGCAGTATAATTATTTCTTGCCCAATCATTCATTTTATCATTTTAGAGAGTCATGGTTTGGCAGGTTTGAGAACTTCTGACATAAAAACATAAGTACTGTTCCAAATCCAGTACTCTCCCATACAAAAAGATTTGTATGGTAGAAGGCTTAAAAGTTTATTGTTTCTTAGCCATCCAGACTTACCCATGCTTAATTCCATTAGAAATGAAGTAGATGAAAAGAATAATTCAGGTCCCTCTTACACAGCTACTTCTAGTTGCTGATTGTCTCATAATTTAATATAGCAAATTAGGTTTAGAACATGAAGAGAGCAAGTGAAAGCAATCAAAACTGGAAATAAGTACCATAAGATCAAACTAAAAACAATAAGTGAATATTTTTTAAAAGGGATACTAATTTATCATGGGAAAGGGGAAGCTTTGCAAAAAACAACAACAACCCTGAGTAGTTTGGCTGAGCTCTATTATTTGCCATGTGCAAGAAAATCTCTTTAAATAGGATTTCATTGGCTAAAGGCCTTCTGGGATGGTGGTGTTGGAACACTGCACCATATCAGGAGAAACTTCAGGATACGTGCATGTAAAAGCTATTTCTAGACACAAGCTGTGGTACAGATAGGATAATCTTGTGATGCCTTCACTTTCCTCTCCTGTCCTTGCATGGTTGTAGTTTTTCCTCCTTCGTGCTCTGACAGCACTACTAAATGCTGATGAGACAAAGGGCCAGATAAAGCCAAGAGCTAATGAGCAAATATTTTCCCATTCTTGGCAGCTGTTCTTAACTAGCATTGATTATCTGTTACTGATATCCTTCCCTGCTTCCCTAATTTTAATGAATGATTACAGTAACAGCTGCTGAATATTTATCACTTCAGGAGAATAGTTAAATCATAATATAAATATTCTGAAGACTCCTGGTTAATCTTTCTGCCTTCCTGCCTGCATGTCGTCAAGCATTCAAATTACCAGGGAGAGGGGAAAGGCTGATTGGATGTCCTAAACTACATAATTGACAAGGGTGACATATCTGGGGCACCAGGGAAATAGAGGGACACGATAAAAACACCATTTGGGGAATGTATAGGTGATAGCAGATTGCAGCAGAGGTCATTAAAGAAGAGAAGGCAATCTCATACCACCACACTTTTTTCATTGTGAAAGTTACAGATTTTTGCTCAGCTTTTTTTTTTTACAGGGAAGCAAAGTAGATGTCCATCGTTTTTTAAGGCTGTGAGAAGCTTTCGGCATTTAAAAAGGATGCCGAAAGCTAAAATTATGCTACTCAGAACTAGCAGATGGTTCTAACCACCTGGCTAAATGTATATTAGTCTCTGGTGCTGTGGGGAAATTGATATGCATAATTTGATTTTCAAAGGGATAAATCTAATACAAAGTTCTGTTTGATCTACTCAGGCATTTAAACCTGATACCAAAACAATATGGGATTACTAATGTATCCTGTTATCCTAAGGCAGTAAAGCAATTGCAATCATAGAAGGCTGTTGATTATGGCCAATTGTTGATTGAAATTTGGGGAGAAGGTAGGACGCAGCTGAGAAGCTGCAGCTCATCTCTGAAACTTGCCAAACAAACTGGGTTGAACAATTCTTTTTGACAGGTGAATAAAATATCATTAGTTTATTTCATTCTTGCTGTCAAGCTGAGAGCATTGGCTTTGTGTCTGGGCTGTTTACATTTCATGACAATTTTGCTGTGCTAAATTAAACCCATACTAGTGATGAATAGAGCAGCACTGGAAATGACCCTTATTGTCTGAAGTTTCTTGTGAGCCTAATAATCTTGTTATCTCTCCTAGCAAGCAACTGCAGTAAATGTGATCTAGGACGTAATTTGACTGACAGGTACCTGAATCCTAAAAAGTGATGCTTTACTTAACATTTTTTTTAAATCAGATCTGAGGGTCCCATTTTGCCATTCTTGTTGGAGCAAATATTCCATGTTACTACTTTTGTAGAAAAAGTTGAGAGAGACTTCCATTTTGTATATAAGCTCTTTACCATCTCCACTGTATTTATTGTCACGATGCCTATGCCCTCATTGTGGGAGGTTGTGCGGATCCAGAATTGGCCTTTACAGCCACTTACAGATCCACCGTTAAGATTTTACCCTTGGAATACAATCTTACTCGGCTACAAGTGATCGCCAAGAAGAAGAAGAAGAAATTTATTGTCAACATGCTCCTGCAAAGTTCAACACTGTGAGCCCATAACCATCCTAGATAGGGCCAGGCAGAACTCCAGGTATTTATATGGATATTTTGCCATAAAAATTGTATCCTCTTTTCTTTTCCAGTGGCTGTGTGTATTTGGCCCTGCTTTGGCATATTGATCAGGACTTCATCATTGTTTATGTGCTCTACAGTTAGCTCTAGAGTGGGGATGAGGCCTCTCACCAGATAATTTCCTTCTCCTCCACTTCTAGACCTTTGTAGTTAATTGAAGAAAAAGCACATTTTGTATATTCAGTCCTCTTCATCATCTATACATCCATCTGCCACAGAGTCATTCCTTCTCTATTGGTGATAGAACTGACATATAAAAGAGAAGTTTGGAGCTGGAAGGTAAACCCTTTCCAAGCCATAGGTATTGAGCTGTTCTCTATAACGAACCACGACCCAGCTTCATCTTCAGGAGTCTTAGGCTTTTATTTCAGATCCCACAGAAGACTAAATGCAGTGTTTCTCAAACTCAAAGACATCAGGAGGAGGAATCTTCCAGGAGTAGTGAATGATTCTGAATGTGAAACATTAAAAAAGTAAAGATTACCCCCGCACATTTGTGCAGTCGTGTCTGACTCTAGGGGGTGGTGCTCATCTCCGTTTGTTAGCCGAAGAGCCAGCGTTGTCTGAAGACGCTTCCACGGTCATGTGGCCGCATGACGCGCGTGGAACGCTGTTACCTACCCACCGAAGTGGTACCTATTCATCTACTTGCATTTGCATGCTTTCGAATTGCTAGGTTGGCAAGAGCTAGTGCGGGAGCTCACTCCGCACGCAGGGCTAGGGATTCGAACCTCCGAACTTGTGATCTTCCGATCGACAAGCCTGGCGTCTTACCCGCTGAGCCACATTACAATAATGGAATTTTCCTTTCCTGGTTTAAGCAGAGCTCAAGAGAGAACAATGTTCCTTTCAGATGCCAGTTCAAAACTGGAAGCCCTGACCACATCTGAGAAAGCTGCAATTGGGCTTTTCAACTTAGACACTCACAAAAATGGCTAACAGAACTATCCTATGCAAATAAAAAGATCTTGAGCAACTACGTATATATAGATTCACAACCTAGGATAGTTCTATCCACCAGAGATGTTATCCTCTAGCTACCTCTTTATGGTTTTAAATATGGATCTTGTTAAGTGACCAGAATCCTGTTTTGTTCAGATCATACCTCCCAAACAGCTTGCAGATCATGTGCAGACACTGCATATTATGCAGTATCCTCAGAGCATTCCATTAGCACTGATTTCATGTGACTGTGTATACACTCACACTCACCTTTTTGTCCTTTAATAAACTATATGTTAAACCTCCACAGTGCTTAACGCCCTGTTCACCTGCCAGAAAACTGCAGCTGGCTTCTCATCCCTTAAACACTCACAAAGATGGCTAGAAGAACAATCCTATGCATGAAAACTCCAACCTTTAAATCCACCTCCCCAATGCTAAAAGGGATCAATTATTTTCAACCCTATTCCATGGTAACAGTACTCCATCTAGAATTCCCTTGCCTTTGAAGAAATAAATATGAAAATAAAAAAAAAAAGGTTGCTCACTCTTCAATGTATTGTCGAAGGCTTTCACGGCTGGAGTTCAATGGCTGTTGTGGGTCTTCCGGGCTGTGTGGCTGTGTTCTGGAAGTTGTGGTTCCTAACGTTTCGCCGGCATCTTCAGAGGGCAGGAGCACAGACAGAAGCAAACCCTGTGCCCAGGTAGAGTGGCAATGTTTGTTTTCTATTTATAGAGCTAAGTTATAGGAGATTAGGTGGGGGGGGGGGGTTGTGTGTGTTGAAATGTTAACGAGTGGCTGCTGAGCATGATTAGCATGTTCATTGTGAGAAGTATTCCCATGTCCTGGTGGTTGGACTGAGTTCGTTGACCTTTTGCAGGCTGTGTTTTTCAGGACTGGTAGCCAGGTTTTGCTAATTTTTAGACTTTCTTCTTTTTTATTGTAACTGTGCTGGTGTTTGTGAATTTCAATGGCTTCTCTGTATAATCTGGCGTAGTGGCTTTTGGTGTTGTCCAGTATTTCTGTGTTTTCAAATAGGATTTTGTGTCCCGTTTGCTTGAGAGCATGTTCAGCTACTGAAGATTTTTCCGGTTGCTGTAGTCTGCAGTGTCTTTCATGTTCTTTTATCCTGGTGTGAATGCTTCGTTTTGTGGTTCCGATGTATACTTGTCTGCAGCTGCATGGTATGTGGTATACTCCTGCAGCGGTGCAGGGGTCCCTTTTGTCTTTTGCTGATTTTAGCATTTCATGATTTTGCTGGTCGGATACCAGTCCTGGAAAACACAGCCTGCAAAAGGTCAACGAACTCTAATCTAAACACCTAATCTCTTATAACTTAGCTCTATAAATAGAAAACAAACATTGCCACTCTACCTGGGCACAGAGACTGTAGCTTGAATCATGTGAACTGGATTTCTATTTTCTCAGTGGAAACGTTTCGCTCCTTATCCATCTTGGATAAGGAGTGAAACGTTTCCACTGAGAAAATAGAAATCCAGTTGACATGATTCAAGCTACAGACAATTCCACCTGGATGACTGAGAACCTTCATCGACATACTGGGCACAGAGAGTTTGCTTTTGTCTGTGCTCCTGCCCTCTGAAGATGCCAGCCACAGATGCTGGCGAAACGTTAGGAACCAGAACTTCCAGAACACGGCCACACAGCCCGGAAGACCCACAACAGCCAATGCTCACTCTTCCTTTGTGTTTCCTTCAATCTCTGAAGTTCTACTTCCAATTGCCCAGTTTTCAGTATAGTAGGATCATGTGACTGCCTGAACTTTTACTTTCCACTGAGATCTCTTTTCCAAGGATTATCTTTCCCTCACTTCCAAATCAAATAATAGCTTTCTCTTTATCCAGATTTTTAGACATGTCAATGAAGAATTATTATCCTAGTTCAATTAATTCATGAAATATCTAGGTCCTGAGTTGCCCTGAAATGGATGAAAATTATAACTGGTCACCAATACTGTTCTTTTAGGCTTCAGTCAAAAAACAGATAGGTCCACACTGTGAGACTAATATTGTGTCCTACAATCTGGCTTTCAGTTTTCTGAAAGTTGTCTTCCCTTGTCAAAGAATGCCAGTTTTCCCTCCTCATTCTCTTTGAATTGCTTCCAAACGTCTTTTCATGGTATCTTTGAGCTTATACAAGGTTGATGGAAGGTGCTGGTGTTGTTTTCTTTTATTATAAGCATCTACAGAAGGGACAAGAGGAGAGCAAGTGGCCACACGCATCCTGGCATTATCATACAAAGGATGCAAATTATGTCATTAGCCTTATTTGCCTAATTGGGTCATCCAGGCCTCTATTGGATGTCTATATGTGTTATACATCTCTCTATCTCTCTGCAGCCCATCTGCCCACGTGGTTTCTAAAGCACAATGGAGGAAGTGCCATCCCACCTTTCAAACCGTTTTCATTTGTTTTGTAATGCACTGGGGGGGGGGGGAATCACTGGAAAGAGGAATCCATTCCATGGTGGCTGAAATTGCATGAGGAAGCTTTTTAGCTTAACTCTGACTTTCATGCACTGCAAGATAATACCCAGTATTGTAATGTTTTCTCTCCCATTAAATTTAAATATTAATAAGTTCTCTCACTTTGGTAACTTGAAATTGACTATGTTGTGCCTCACAATTCCTTTAAAGGGGAAACTGTCAGTATAACTAAATTGCTGTTTTATAGCAAATTATTTCTCAGATGGTTCAGTGTTGTTAAGTTTGTTCGCTTGCCCCTGCCCATCCTTCCTCTATTTTATAAAATATCATAACTCCAAATGTCTTGCAGGGTTTTTAAAAAGATGAATAAAGTTTTAGCTTGTAAACTGTGGAAAGTCAGGGGCATGATATGCTGGAGATTCAATTCATTAAGCTTTAATGTTACCAGTGCTCTTAATGCTAATTACCCGTTCATTAAGTTGATTGTCTTAGCAGAAAATCTGGGTCCCCTTCACTGCTGGTTCATCAAATTAATTTACATGTTCCATAAAGAAAGAAAAGCAACAAAAATTAACGAAGTTAATTCTAAAAGACATGAGAAGAAATGATTATTTGAAAGCAAAAACATTATCAATGGGAAATTAACAGTGCTTATTGCTCCATTTCAGAAAGAGTATATACAAAGATTAATCTATTGGTTAATCAAATATATTAAAATAAAAATACTATGGGTGGAGAATGCAGAGATTCGGCAACTATTTGTGCAGAATAAAGATATACTAAATTCAACATTCATTCAAAATATATATATAAATCATGGAGAAAAAAATGATAAGCCAAGATGTAAATACAATCAATAAATTCACATGGGAATCCACCATTAATTAGATGGATGAAACCTAGTTAGGCTGACCATATTTCCTTGAGACAAAAATGGGACATTGGGATGGCAAAACAGGACGGGGTCTTATGTAATATTCCGTATTCATGAAAAAGACGGGTCCCCACCCCCCGGTCTGCGCAATTGGCTCCCGCCTGCAAACCCCGCCCCTGGTCTGTGCAAATGGCTCCCACCTGCAAACCCCGCCCCCGGTCTGCACGATTGGCTCCCACCCGCAAACCCCACCCCCTGGTCTGCGCGATTGGCTCCTGCCTGCAAACCTCGCCCCTGGTCCACGTGATTGTCTCCACCCTCCTTTGCCACACGCTGATAGGCGGGAGGGCTTCCTCTTCCAATTGGCAGCTCTGGCTCAGATCCTCCTTCTGCACCACTCCTGCCAGGTTTAAAAAATGGGACAAAACTGAGATTTTTATCAAAATGACGGGATGGTTGAAAAATGCTAAGAAAACAGGACTGTCCCGTTCAAAACGGGATGTATGGTCAGCCTAAACCTAGTGTATGAATAAGACTTAATGAATTCAGTGAAAAAGTTAAATGCTTGTTCAGATTTCTTTTCTTGAACTCAATGGAACAACCATGTGTGGTTGAACTCCTCTGGAGTAGTATTCTCCCCAGCTGTTCAGATGAACCCTTTCCTCCTGTCTTTCATAAAGCCTGTAAAGATTTGGTTGTTCTGTCAAGTTTGGGGGGGGGGGGAGCAGGCTTGTTACGACTATTCCTCCACACAAGGAATGTTGTGAGGTTCTTTGGCTTTAAATGCTTAGATTCCTGGCTTATGTATGATTGCATTATGATTTATGGTTTTTAGTTTTGATTTTGATGATGTTACTGGTGAAGTTATATTCATCTTGTTGGTTTTCAACCTAACTTGGGGAATTGTATGGCACTCAGAGTGGCTTATAATTGTAAGCCCTGTAAAACAAACCAACCAACAAATAAACAATTCAGATTTACAGAAACAACAGAGCTTAAAATAGCAATGCTATGCTGAGTTCCCTCATCTTCATAATGTTTAATATAAAATATCATCCCCAGGTTTCATTACATTCATAGGCCTTCACAGGGGCTAGAGAAGCAAGTGATGAAATGTTTATCACTTGCTTCAGAGCCCAACCCCATGGCTTCTGTCCAATATCAGGATGGAAGTATGAAAGAGAGGAATTTGCATTCTGACATAATCACACGAATGTCATTTTTCTATCACTGTGGCTAGCTGCAGATGCCTATGATTATGGTGTTGCTTGCCCATGCCTACCAGTATCAACAAACATGTAGAATTGGAGAAATGTACAGTGTAATTAAGCCATATTGTAAACTAAATTGCTCTCATTTCTCATGACAGTTCCTTATAAATCCCTGCCAATAAATATTACAAAAATAACCCTATAAATGAAAACAAGGCAGTATTAGGTCTTGTTCAAAGTAGTTGTAGTCAGTTAGCTCCTATTAAAATAACTGAGACTTAAATTAGACATGGCTGAATTTTCATATTAATTTCTGTGTGAAAATGTAATTATTTTGGATCTAATATTGTGCTTTCTATTTGTAGAGTTATGATAGAGTCCCTATTCATTCCATTGATGATCAGAATGAAAGCCAGTGCAAGTACTTTAAATGTCATTCATTGAAAAATATCAAAGATTTTGTGCCTAGTTCCAATTGCAAGATGAAGCCTTGTAGGCCCTAGAAATTTCAGCAAGAGAGAAATCATCTGTGCTTACTCTCCCATTGAATTAATGTTACTTAAATTCAGCTGCACTGCAGCATATATATCTACTTCCAATTAATGTTAAACTTTTCATTGTAAGTTTCACTCTTTCTACTTGCTTTCGCTATAAATTGCTATGCCCTTAATTGCCCAGAATATGTTCTGCCCTACCTTATGTCATACTGACAAGAACTTAATTAGCTATTAATTCTGAAAGTGAAATAGTGTCCATTGGAAAGGAATTTATAATTATAGAGGTTGTGTGTGGTCTCTCCGTGTATGTGATTGGACAGTTGCCCAATATCTACACATGAAAGACTGATGATTGACCATTCATCATGATGTAAGGTGCATGTCCCTGAAAGCCATACGGCTAGGTTAATATTGAAAAGTCTAAGTCTGTGAGCAGATAATTGATGATAATAGATGATGTCTAGCCTATAAAGATGAGATTATATAGCAGATAAAATTAAATCAGATTTATTTATTGGAAGTATCATAGCTGTATTCCTTGTTCTACACGTTGCTCATTATTTAGTGAGTAAGATTATTTTAATTTAAAGTCAGAATTACTGGATTTTAGCAGAAAACAGAATGAATCTGAATGGAATGCAAATTTATTTTAGAGCCTTCCATAAAGGCTGTAAAACTTTGGAGAAAAATAATTTCCTTAAAAAAATTATTGCAATTGTTCCATTCACAATTTTAAAGAGAGATACTGCTAGCTTTATTCTAATCTAGCAATCAGTTTTTGATTGCATTGTTAAATAAATAAATGTAAATAAATAAATGTAAATATTTTAAAGCTCTTTTTCCATGAATGTGATACTGTACACTAACGGTACCAAGAACAAAATGCTTTTATTACATCGAGAAGTAATTTTGTCTGAACTACTTTTCCATCTAATTTTATATCTCTATTCTGCCATATCCAGTGTTATAGAAATCTCAAATATTTGATAATAATCCTTTGGGTACCATTTCCCTTTTACTTACCCCCCCCCCCCCCCCAAAACAGAGAATTCCTGAGTTCATTTCATGTCACTCCTGGTCAAACAAGAGAGACTGGATTTCTGTCAGATGGTGTTAATGCTAATTAGCACACACACAACCAACTCTTGTGAAGTTCAGAAAATGTTCTTCTATATTGGAGGGGAAGGATAGGAAAATACTCAGTATTTGCTTCTAGGATTATATAGTGCTTCTTCACCATTCAGAATTAATAGTAATTGGGGGGAAGAGGTTATTTAGATTTAGACATGTGTAAGAGAAGAATGAATAAATCTCTGCTTTATGAACTGCATTGGGTACTAGTGTCCTTCTAGGCCCGATTCAAGGTGTTGGTTATGACCTTTAACGCCCTTCATGGCATGGACCCAGGTTACCTGAGGAACCATCTTGTCCCAATTACATCGACCTGTCCCACCCAGTCCAGCAGGAAGGGCATGTTACAGACCCCATCAGCTAAAGAAATTTGGCTGGCGGGGTCTAGGATGAGAGCCTTTTCTGCTGTTGCCACCACCCTGTGGAATATCTTGCCCCCAGAGGTGAGGTTGGCCCCCACTCTTCTGGCCTTCAGGAAGAGCAATAAGACCTGGATCTGCCAACTAGCTTGGGGATCCAAGAGTGGTTGGTGGTTTGAAGATGCTCTCTCCGCCTTTTAGTTTTTCTCTTTTAACTTTGTATTTTTTGTAATTTTTATAATGGTTTTTATGATTTTTTATTTGTAAACCACCCAGAGTCACTTCTAATTTATAAATAAATAAATAAGTATGCTTTCCTCCAATCTTCAAACCATTCATGTGGGTCTGCTAGTGAATAAATGATGGTGTCATCATTTCTGATTAAGCTGATGGTCCCAAGTAGGTTGGTCCAATATTCCAAGATAGTTATAAGCAAAATTTAGGATTTGTCACAGCAAAGGATTTTGACAGTAAAGGTTCATTTTTCTTTTGACTGCCGCATGCCAGAGAAATCCATTGATGGAACATTGTTCAGGGAAAGAAACAATCTGCTTGTTATGCTGATGCAAAAGACAGATGTGCTCTCTGGGCCAAGGAGATGTTAAGGAGACTGCAATCATATTCTTTTACAGTCCCACTGTAGATGAGTCTATGTGTGAATGTGACACTTAGATTTACTGGACCTTGATACAATGCATGCAGCTGACCAAATTTCCACTGTGATTTGTGTTTATTCTAGAATTATGTCATGTAATTACATCAATAGAGAAATAACATAAATTGCAGTGGAAATTTGGTGCCCAGTAATACACTGTGGCTCAGCGGGTAAGACATGGTATACGACATGGTGTAATAAAGACAGTAATACACTGTGGCTCAGAGAGTAAGGGGCGTGGTGGCTCAGCGGGTAAGACACCAGGCTTGTTGATTGGAAGATCGGAGGTTCGAATCCCTAGCCCCGCGTTACGGAGTAAGCTCCCGCACTAGCCCCAGCTCTTGCCAACCTAGCAATTTGAAAGCATGCAAATGCAAGTAGATTAATAGGCACCATTTCGGTGGGTAGGTAACAGCGTTCCACATGCGTCATGCCAGCCACATGACCGTGGAAGCATCTTCGGACAACGCTGGCTCTTCGGCTAACAAACGGAGATGAGCACCGGCCCCTAGAGCCGGACACGACTGCACAAATGTGTGGGGGGAACCTTTACCTTTTAATACACTGTGGATAACAGACACCCCACATTTAGTTCACTGTACTTATAAATGTTCATTGCATTTTGAGAGTTGGCCTAGATAGGCGCTCATTTATTCTGTCACAAAATCCTGGGTTGAAAGCGTGTGACTGTGTGTCACACCTTAAGCTCTATGACTGAAGATTTCAAGCTGGATCTCTGTCTTCCAAGACCAACATTTTAAGAATTGCATCAAACATAGCTTAACTGATCCACGTGTGGGAGATTATGCGACAGCTGGGGGCAAGGCATTTGAAACTTCATCTCAGAAAATGCAACTCAGTCCAGCTGCTAAGAGAGGTGGAAAAAGCTGCCTTACCTACCTCACTGTAACTAAAGCTGAGAACTTCCTCTTACACTTTTCAAAAATCTGTATTTTCCCCAGATTAGCGTTAAAGATAACTTATTGACATCCATGTTGTTCTTGTTTCCTGGGTCCTGCCAAATATGAAACCATATCTAGGAGCCAGAGCTGCAGAGCTACAGCTAAAAAGCTGAAAAGGAATAGGAAGCTAGGGTAGGATTTGCTGAAGGGGTGGTGGTGGTAATGGTGAATAGCAGATAACTTTGTCATTCCCCTGCCTAACTCCCTGGACCACTTTTCACATCCATGACAAACATATCTGCAGACCCATATATTTTCTACGGATATATAACCAATAGGGTTCTTTTACTGAGATGCTTTCTTTGGCAGAAAGCTGGGCAATGTACAAAAAAAATTATCTCCACTCATTGTTTGGGTCTTCTACAGATAACTATTGTATATGCTTTCTGAAGAGAAGAATCAGTGAAAAGGCATTTCAAAGATGTGGTCAATGGGTACAATCCTGCTCCTCTTTCCAGTTAGTGATGTCCTATACATTTTTTGGAGATCAGTGTAGACCTATCCTGATTTCAAATGAATGGAAGAGGTACCAAGGCTTGCAAGAGACCTCTGCATAGTTTATGGTAAGCTTCTCTTGCTAGATAATTTACTTTAGAGTCAGCTGTAAGCTTGGCTGAAAACAAGCAGAAATACTGTCCAGATGGAGGCATTCATTTGTAGCTTTTGTTACTCTACCCTGACCAGTTTTTGCTGTTTTGGTGGTATAATTTATTAGAGTAGAATTGGCTGCCTTTAAAAAAAGAGCATAGCTAAATTGCTGTGGTGTAGAAACTTTTTCTTATATCATAATTACTGGCAGGCAGTGGGGTGTATAATTAATGTTAGGCAAAGAAGAATATTTTGAGTGCAAGCAACAGTGATTTCCCCCTGCTAGTCGTTCATGCTCTGGAGCAAAGGTCTGACCTTTTAAATATAATAAAACCAAAAAAAAACCAAAACGTGCTTGCTCACTCTCACTCTCTTGTGGGTTTATAGATTTTATGCATGCTTTTTATTAGCTGTACTAATGACTGCATTTTAATTGTTGGCTTTATATAGCTGTGCCCCGTTCCTTTTTTAAATTATGGTTCTACTGAAAGGTAAAATATGCTGATATCTTTAAGGGGAAATTTTTAGAAATATAACAACTGAAGGATAGTGCAAAAGAGACAGGCTCAGGACTTCCAGTGAGAATATGGCGGACTGAGCAGCTGTGTCCGCGAGTTCTGCGGACAGAGCTGCCTTCACGGCAGTTTTTTCGGGCTCAGGCTGGTTTCTCCTGTAGCCCAGAGCTTTTTTCCAGATTAAGGAAAAAGCTTGGAATCGACCCATTCTTCCTCTGGACAGCGAGTTGTAGCCAGGAGATCATGGACAGTGTGCGTGATCGAAGGGTAAAGACTTTGCCAGGAGCCTGGGATTTCATCATTTCCAAACCGCGTTGCAGCCCTTAAAGGGACAGTAAGTCCTGCCTTCTCATTTCTAAAGCACCAAATTTATATATTTTTTTAAGTTTTAAACCCTAAGAGAGACTTTCTACAGTAAGAAGAAACGGACTCTCTTGGTGCTTATCATTTCTGGATTACTTTTAAAAATCTTTTAAAGTTTTGGCTTGCTTTCCTGTTCAAGGATTAAGGAAGACTGAGAGTAAATAACTGCCTTCCTGTTATTATTTTTGTACTGGATTTGAAGGATTTAATATTTTACTACATGTTGGATTTCTCGTTTTTAATTCTTAGTTTTCTGTTCACTTTCCTTGAGATCTGCTTGTTAGTACACCTTTTTCTGTTTCAATTTTGTTTGGAAACTTTGTATCAACTTATTAATTCATTAACTCCTATCTACATGAATCAAATATCTGGGGGGCATCATAATCTACTGCCTGAAATATGGAGGATTTTATGGAGGTTTTTTCAGAGTTTCATCGTGAGCATAAGCAGTTTTTTAAAGAGATTTTTTCAGAGTGTTGTCAAGCTATTCTGCAGAATATATGGGACATTGGGGAAGAGATTATTTCTAAAGTGTACCATCTGGCTGAAGATGTTATGGAGGAAGAAGATCTTGGCAAAGATGGAGATGTTCTTGTTGTTAGTGACATTGAAGTAATGCCAGGCAAAGACTACATCTTGGTGTTGAAGGGGTTAAAGTGACAGTCTGAACTGCAGATTATAAAGAGTTTTGTTTTTCTGGGGAAATGTTATGTCTTTCTGAAGGATTGTTATGAGAGAGAAGATAATATGTTTTGTGGGAGTTTTTTTACCAAGAGGTTTGAATTTTTAAGGGGGGAAGCTGGGCCTTTTGATTTCTACAAGAAAAATGCCTTGAGTGTAATTGGGAGATATGTAACTATTTTAGTTTATTTTGAAGTGGGGTAAAAATTTAAGTATGTATAATTGGATTGATAATGAGGTTATTATGATTTCATTTCTTTTTAATGACTTGGATTAAGATTTATTGGGATTTTTTAAAGGTTTGTTTGATTTGCAAGGTTTATTAGATATCTATAAGATATAATAATTATTTGATTTTTAGGTTTAATAGGGTTAAGAATATTGTAGTATTATTAATAAAAGCAGACAATTTATATGTTTTTATAACTTGATTTTCATTATAGTGGACAGAAATATATAGAATAGTGATAGGAAGGAAATAATTAAATGGAAGTTGTTTTATGGGGGAGGGAAGTTGATTTAGAAATATATGTGTGTGTGTGTATATATTCTTTATATAAGGGGAAGGAGCAATTGGATTAGTGATTTGTATATGTGCTAATGGAAGGATTTATAGAAATGATGTGATCTTGGTTTGATATAGAGCAAGGGATTGATTAGAGAAATTGCTGTATATTCTTTTTTTTTTGGGGGGGACCAAGGTCCAAATTTTATTAAAGTTTTAAATATACATAGTTAAAAGGTTGAAAATGAAAAAGAAAAAGAAATACAAATCAAAGAAAGAAGTAAAAGTGTGTAGAAAAGTAAAGAAAAAAAGAAAAAAGATAAAGCATAGATATAGTCAACTTCCGATTTATCTCTGGTCTTAGTAATTAAAAAAAGTTTTCTTACATGCTAGCTCTATTTATAACATACAAAAACATTTCCTGTCTAATATATCAATTCATATATATTTGAGTCTTCAAAACCCCAAATAAGCTTTGCTCCACCTGCATGTTGCAAATAGACCATTAATGGTTTCCATTCTTTAAGATAGTAATAATTTGAGTTTTCATTTAATAAGCATATCAATTTGTCATTTTCTGCCATGTCCATCAATTTTAACATCGAATCTTGTATCGTAGGTAAAATCTAATTTTTCCAATTTTGCGCATATACAAGTTGTGCTGCAGTGACCATATAATGCATAATTCTTACAAATTGTTTTCCCATTTGTTCTTCCCATATTCCCAATAAAAATAATTCCAGTTTAAATGGGACTCGAATTTGTAAAATATTTTGCATTAGTAAATGTATCTGAGTCCAAAATTTCTTTGCAATTTCACAATTCCACCACATATGATAGAAAGACCCCTCTCTTTTTTTTTTTTTTTTTTACATTTCCAACACAAATTGGAAACATTCCCGTACATTTTAACAAGTTTTTGTGGGGTCATATACTCTTTTGTAACTTTTCTCACAAAATGTATCAATATATCTCTAGGTACTTTCTTGTCTCTAGCATAGCATGAATTAACTCTAAAAAATTTGTCAATTTCCAAATCTAAATCTTGTTCTTTCATCTCCAAAAATTTAGCTAATATAGATACAGTCCTTTCTCTTACATTTTCATTTAACTGTTCTGGAACTGCTCTCAAAATATATTCTTTCTCTCTCATTTCTGCTAATGCAGTAATATCTAAATTGTATTCAAGTTCCTTGGTAACATCTTCTGATTTAGTCTCTAATATTTGCATCTGGCTTTGTATATCTTTAAATTCCCCTGACAAGGTATTCTCAACTTCCCTTACTGTCTGAACCTCCTTTTTAAATTCTTGTGTAATCTCTTTAGTTATCTCTATCTTCATTTCTTCCATCTTCGTATCAATTTTTTTATCTAAAGATGTAATTTGTTCTTCCATCTGTTTATTTTGTGCCATTGAATCTTCCATTTTCTTATTAAGTGATGCCATTGCTTCCAAAAGTTTTTTCATTTCTGATTGAGGAGGCTCCATTGTTGCTCCAGATGTTGAAAGATCTGTAGATGTCCTTCCAGTTTCTTTTTCTTTATCCTTTTCCTTCTTCCTCAACGCCATAGTTGTCATAATGTAGATAATTTCCCTGTAAGAGAAAAAAAGAGAGAGAGAGAGAGAGGAAAGGGGGAATACAAAAAGCAAACAGAAAAAGAGACTATTCATCTTTTTTTTTTAAAAAAAAAAAGAGGGAATAAAATCTTCAAAAAATAAAAATAGTCCTTTAAATGTAATTATCAAAATAACTAAAATCTAGTCCATTATAATTATATATCCAAACGTAAGAGTAAAAGAGTAAAAGATAAAAAAGAACAGAGAGGCCTCTGTTATAGTCAAAATAATAACAAAAAAGATAAACAATCCCAGAGTTTCTCATGCCAGCTTATATCCACACAGTCCAACCATGGGCAAACAATCCAATTTATGTACAAAAGAAATCCAAAACATTCATAAAAATTCTATAAAGTAACTTATATAATTCAAAGAATATTCAAACACTTATGAGAAAAAGCAAAAAAATTCTTTCATAATAAAAATCCGAAACAGGTAAAAGAAAGGATGTCAAATCATTAATTCATTTATCCATAAAAACTTTAAATCCAGGCAAATTAGTCCCAAAAGAAAAATACTTATAATTACAATAAGAATGAAAGGAAACCAAAAATAGGAATATTAAAAATAAAAAGAGAAAGTCACTCAATCCATTTCAGGCAGAGTCAATTAACTTTCCAGTCCCACCGTTTAAACATTCCTTTGACAAGAAAAAAATAAAATAAAACACCAGCATTTATAAATCACAGTCCAGAGATAAATCTTAGATATTAGTAGGCAAGTAATATTTAAAAAAGTAAAAATACGTGTCTAAAAGGTCGGGTGCTGTGCTACATATCTTATTCAGATTCACGGTTTCTGCAGAGCTACAGTTGTCAGTTCCAGCCATCTTTCACCGCTTCTATCTCCTCCCTGCGGTGGATTTACGGGGGTCGGGAGAGAGCGGCGATCCGACGACCCTCTTGTGATCAATCTTCTGCTCGCCCTCTCTTCAAGAGCAATTTTTCAGTGATTCTTCCTTGTAATAAATCACTGCAAACAGGCAAACCATGGAGCTTTCTGCTCAGTGCACCAGTCACCCCGACACCCAGAAGTCGAATCCCCGAGAAATTGCTGTATATTCTTTCTGTTCAAAGTCAGAAGTCACCTCTGTATGTAATCTTTAAAATTCTTTTTTCCTGTGTTTCACACTTTTTTAGTTTTTTTCCTTTTGTGGTTTTTTTGTTTTTTTGTAGTTTTTATCTCTTTCTTAAACATAATAAAATTCTTATTAAAAAAAAGAGAGAGAGACAGGCTCAGTCCATCATGAAGAAGGATCTATAGATCAATCCTATGAATATTCACCTGGCAATAACTCCCATTATGTTCAGTGAAGGTGAAGGTTCCCCCCGCACATTTGTGCAGTCGTGTCCAACTCTAGGGGCCGGTGCTCATCTCCGTTTGTTAGCTGAAGAGCCAGCGTTGTCCAAAGACGCTTCCATGGTCATGTGGCCGGCATGACGCACGTAGAATGCTGTTACCTTCCCACCAAAGTGGTACCTATTTATCTACTTGCATTTGCATGCTTTCGAATTGCTAGGTTGGCAAGAGCTGGAGCTAGTGCGGGAGCTCACTCCATCACGCAGGGCTAGGGATTCGAACCTCCGAACTTGCAATCTTCCGATCGACAAGCCTGGCGTCTTACCCGCTGAGCCACCACGCCCCTTATTATGTTCAGTAGGAAGTTCTTTTAAGTCAGTTGAATTCCAACCAAAGTTATTAAACCATTTGTCTTATTTCTCAGCCATGAAATCCATTGTTGTAGTGGTGGTGGTGGTGGTTATTTTCCCACAATTATTATTATTTTCCCATTTTACTAAAAATGGTGCTCGAGATGATTAATAATAAACAAGGAATAAAATATAGAACAAATTAATGTAAACATCATGATTTAAGCATCATAAAAAAGCATCATGTAAAAACACAAACAGGAAATTTTAAAAGTAATGATCTAATAAAAATTGTTAGGCCCAGATTAGTCCCATCATGTGTGAAGGGGTTACAACAGATGACGTTACAGTTGTTGATAGCATAAGGGCAAGAAGTAAGCATATGTGCTGCAAAATGTGCACTTTCGAAGAACTATTTATTGCTGAATATTTGATTGCAAACTTATGGTTGTCCCTTTTTGTTATCTTGACAACAGGAAAATCATCTGGAAACAAGAATGGTCTGCGAATATCTAGATGTGTCCTTATTAAAATAAATACAGCAATAAATCAAGTGCTTTGGAACTTGCATGATTGCAGCAATTCTCTGCTATTTATTAAAACAGCCACAGCTTTTTCCAGGTTTCTGTACAATCCTGAAAAAATGTGGCTATTTTAAGAAAGCATTAAAATTTATATTTTATCCTTCAATCCCAGTGAGTGTCCATGTCCAAGGGTGGACTTGAACTTGGTCCTCCCCTATCCCAGTCCACCTCCTTTACAACAACACTTCACGGACTCTCCACAAAAGCTTAGCTGAAGAAGAATACAACACAAGGAGGATGAGCTGAGCGTAACTTCTGGGAGAGTGCATTTCATAGTTGCACATCACCCAACTCTATCCATTGCTGTACTTGGCTTCATGGAAGAATCTGCTTTGGAGGATCATAGTATTTCAAGAAATCCATGACGTATTTCATTTTCATGCATGTAACTGGCACAGGTACAGTATAAGAATCAATTATCTCAAATGAGCAAGTTTCATCATTATCATTGGCACAATAAGGTCAATATTACTGGCAGAAGCATTCATTTTTCATGTATTGGATCCTTTACTAGTTTTATTCAATTGCAGACATTAATCTACAGCATCCCACTTTTTGACTTCATCATCATGTGACAAGACAGGCCAAGAGTAGAAGAACTCTCAGCATGTCCTGTAGTCCTTCAAAAAATGCCAGGAGTACTCATAGTTCCTGCATCTCAGTAGAAGATTGTAAAACTATTTCCTCAGCAATTCATAGAGCAGTTCTACGATCACATCCAACTGGGCTGCTTAAAAATAGCTCGGAAAGCTATTTAAGTCTGTGGGCTTAAATATACCAGCTGTGGCCTTTACCAGATTTTTTAAAGCCAATATTAGGGGAATTTGCTAGTCTCCAGTGGTGGCACCAAAGGTGGGGGGGGGGCAGAGGATGAGTCCCTCCCCAGAAAGGAGCTTGCCCTCTCCAATTGCCCTCCCCAATCTGACTGGATCACTTTCTTGATCAGAAAAGTATTCTGACTCAGGCATTTTACCCACATTCTTCTTAGTGAAAGTAACCATATCATTATTATCACCCCTTTAAGGTGGCTGGCATTGCCCATGTAAGATCCTGGACCACAAGGCTGATTGTTCTAGAAAACCTGTTCCCCCTTGCAGTTGGAGGGGGTGGCAGTAGGAAGTTGCTACATCCTACCAAGCTCTCATTCTTATGTTGCAGCCCAACTGAGTGATCCTGAACAAGTTTGTATGAAGATCCAAGCATTCTACCCCATTTCTGCTCTATCATGCTGTCTATGCCAAAATTCAGTTGTTGGGCAGTTTTAAAGCACTATTTCATAAATCCAACCTCATAAAAGTTTTGATGTCACAGAAGTTCAGGAACATTCCACAGAAATTGGTGGGGAGAAGGAATTATGTAGTCTGAGGTTTGTGAGGATGAATGGGATAAGGAAAATGATCTGAAATTGCCATATGTCAGCCTGTTGCCTGTGGACTATGTACCTACGTATATTTTAATGATTCAAGTGACACTGTAGGATCTAATCAAAGACTAGTGCTAAAATGTTTCCCAACAACTTTTGGCAAATTATGATGACACTAAATCCAGCCTGATACAAACTGTACCCCTGCTTGGAATACAGTGCACAGGAAAATAATATGTTTTGCTTTCTTTGCCAACATTTCACTAGATCAGATGAACGTATCTTTCATCACAAGGGGAAAAAACACCCTTTTGCCTATGAATCAGGAGTAAGGCTGCCTAATGGAAGTGTGGTCCATAAGCAGCTCAATTTTAACTTATTTAATAAATTTAATACTAATAAAGAACATAAAAGTGAAAATAGACATTAAATAACTGACATAATGTTTTTGCTTGCATCTAAATTTAGTAAAATTTAATAATTGTTCAGCATAGACACTGGGAAAGTGATGAGATGAGTGACAACAGAGGACATTTTCTTGATCTCTTGGCAGCTAGTTCCAAATCATGATCCCAAAATTCTGTCTAAAATAGATAGTTTACCTTCTAATGAGAGCCAGTTTGGAGTAGTGGTTAAGGCACCAGGCTAGTCTCAACTTAGGCACGAAGCCAGGTGGGTGACCTTGGGCCAGTCACTCTCTTTCAGCCCGAGGAAGCAGGCAACGGCAAACCACTTCTGAAATCTTGCCAAGATAACTGCGGGGACTTGTCCAGGCAGTTGCAAGGAGTCAAGGCTGACTCAAAGGCACAAAAAACAAAAACAAAACCCACCTTATAAGGGAAGTATACATATTTTATTTCAGAGTATCATGAGTAGAATGAAGTGAAAGAAGCAAGGGGGGAAGGAGGTTGCATTAATTGCTGATAAAACAAAGGATTCACAAACAAGCAGAAACAAAAATCTATTATTGCTACAAAGGCAATATATTTGAATAATTTGTTGGGATTTTTGGTTCTTATCTATGCAATTTACTGGATGCTCCTTCAACAACCGTAGCTTGTTACAGCATAGATAAAATAAAAGTGTCCATAGTTCCAAAGCTTGTGTAATGAGTTGAACACTAAGCAGTGTGCAAGCATATTTTCTGGGGAAAAAGTACCATAAACTATGTTTATTGTTACAATAACAGATAGAGCTTTGCAATTATAGATGTCTGTTGCAAATTATTTTTCTTTAACAACTGTGTAGTTATGTCACATTCCTCTGTGTATTCACAGTTCCCTGAATTGCACAAAAGAAACTGGGAGCAGAATTATTGAAAAAATTGTCAGACATTCAGTGGGTATGTCAGATTGCATCATGCTTACCTGCAAAATCAACACTTTTAGTAATGTTACTGTTTCTGAATATAATCAGCAATGAATCAAATTCTGAAATAAATGTGCAGGCATGTGGTATTCTAAACCAGATAAAAATTTTTGTTGTGTTTTGTCTGAATCTGGTTAGCGAAGTGCTTTTTGAACATAAAGTAGTATTATTATATTACTTGCAGAAGTCAGATTGTGAGGTAGCTCATGCTTGCTTCCTTATTAACCTTTTGACAGCAAGATCTGAGGGTACCATAAAGAAAACTTCAACAAAATAATGTAAAGATTGTTGCAGAGGAAAATTCCATCAAAATGCAACCTGCATAAAAGAAAATCAGCTTTTAGATCCCTAAAATTTCAAGACTATTTTACCATATTGCATAGAAGAAAGTATGCTTCCAAAAACTTCCTATTTGTATTCACACAATCATAAAGTAGATTTACGTGCAACTCTCATGATTTAAATGTGCCAATACTTTCTTGTTTCAAAGGAATATACACCATTCACAAAACATTATATGGTGATGTGAATGGATTGGGATGAGGCAGGAGATGGGGGGAAAGTAGGGAAAGAGAGGTAGGTTATGCAGATGTAGGTTACATATGAGGGAGATTGCGGATATGTGTCCTCATTTGTCCTTTCCTTGGGCCACACATAGTGGCTGACTTATTGCCAGCCCTATCTCGTCACTATGAAGTTAAGGTACTTTGCAGGTACTGCTCGTTACTTCTTTACTCTTTGATTGTGTCCATTCTTGCCACTTCTTCTGGCAGGATGAAATCTGTGAGTACACAGTTACCGTAGGTGGTAGAGAATCTGAACATATCTGTATATAGCATAGTTCAGCTTTTAGCAACCGGATGTCTGCAACTCAACTGCAAGAAATAATGGCTGGAGTATGTCCAGTCACTGAAGTGCTGTATCAGTAATCCATTTCTTTCCTAGTATTCTGTGTTCTGAGTAGTTATCCATCATCTTCTCAGTTTTGCTATCTTGCATCTTTTTACTACTAACATGTGGAAATATATTCATTTTATTCATGTAAAGACGTGCCCATCTCATTAGATGGGCTTTGTCCTGCCTGGTTTTTCCACATGCATTTAACCATGCTGGTGGGAAATCATGACAACTATAATCTAACAAGTCTGGAACCACCGAGTTGGTGAAATGATGGATCATCCTTCATCCTGGATATTGCTTGAACACGCTTATTACAGAAGAAAGTTAAGTGTATGCATATCATTTTTTTTTCATTTAAATCAGTTGGAGTTTTTAAATACCAGATCATGTCCAACCTCATCATGAAACACAGTAGGTAACTTTGGACCCATCAGATCTTTCAGCCCAGCCAACCTATCTCCTGGTGTTAAGGGGATAGCACTGGAGGAGGGAATGTTGTATAGGCCGCCTTGAGCTCCAGAATGAAATATTAGATAAATCTGATGAATAAATAAACAAATACCTAGTTTTCATGGTTCCCAAGCAGACATAATACTTTAATTAATGTTCAGCAGAGGCATTAAAAGTGGAAAGAAAGTCGCTATTTTAATCAATAGATGTAAATTACATACATTTCAATCCTGGATAATGGTGGTAAAGTGATGATTATGTTGTAACTTTGATCATGTTGATAGATGCCAACATACAGCATAATGGACTAACATTTGGTTATATTTCTCACTGACAAGCTTTTCTGTGTTTTCATGAATAAGTAATTCCAACAATTTGGTATATGACTGACATGTCCTATAAATTATATATATAGGAGTCAACAGCCTTTGAAGATATTTTGTGTTGTTTTCCATTATACAACATGACATAGGCAATCATAATTACTTTCATTCATTTCTGAATAGGGCTGTCCACATCAGATCTGTCTTATTTTTCACATCTCTTATGGACAATGACAGTTGAATAGCTCCCTATGCTAGAAAGAATATTTGTTGTGTCATCCTAGTGACATAGAAGTGATTAGCATTCTTTTTGAAGACCCCAGCAGTACAGTCTTTAAAAATCTACTCAAAAGTAAGTACCTCTGAGTTTAGTGTAAGGTAAGTGTATATAACATGATGGCAATGAATAGCCCATGAGCTGCATGAGGTCCTTAGCTGCAAAAAGTATTGTCCAGGGGACGTACCTTCTTTTCCCACCAACCAGTTGATTGAATAGCCAGTGAAGATCAGAATTACTGGGGGAGAGTAGCATCACACACACACACACACACACACACACACACACACACACACACACAATTGATTCCTCATAGCAGGAAGCAACTGGAAAGGTAAAGATTCATTATTTCTTCTTTCTCTCTAGTAACCCTCTTCATGATCATTGACCAGAAGAGGTTCCCAAGGTACTTGTATATTCTCCTGTGAGAATGGATGTATTCACATGCAGGTGGCTATGGATGTGTGAGTGAACCCTGTCCCAGCTCCACAAGCAATGTAGTTGTCAGGTTCAAAATCTTTGCTCATTTTGGGTGTATAGAAATGCAATGTAACCATTCCTAAGTTTTTCCAGGGCACGTTTGGCAACTAGGAATACCTTAATGGGCAGTCTTAGGATTTTCTACATACCTCCATACTTAGTTGGGAGAGTCACAACTTCTTCCTTTGGCATTTGTTATACTGTGCTCTTTTTATTCAATTGTGAAGAAACTGATTAGGTGAACATTACAAGTCTTTTATTGATTCCTATCCCAGCTAGCAAGCCTATGTGGCTAAAAATTCTCCAACAAAGATAATACTGGAAGATATTTTGATTTACTGTTTGGTTTTATTTCCCTGAAATTAATTAATTAATTAATTAATTAATTTCTCACATTTCTTCACCACCCATCTCGCCAAGTGACTCTGGGCGGTTTACAATTAAATTACAATTCAAATTTCCTAAAACAACAGGAAATAATATCATTTTGTGCATTTGTTAGATTATTTTATTTATTTTGGTGCCTTTGAATCATTGAAAATGTGAATGACAATGATGTAAGGACTGGATGGAGTGAATGCACTCTGAAAAATGTGGAACTGAACTAAATCAACTTCTGATAAGTTCCCATGTGATTGCAGACTTCCCAACATTTTCTGCTTTAAACAATTTTTCCATATTCTTTTTTCTGTCTTCCTGATTTTCCTCTCTTGTCCGTTTTCCACTCTCCAACATTCCATCACAAATCCCCTTCCAAAAACCAACCCTCTGTTTCCCACAGTTTTTGTCCTTACTTCTACAGGTGGGAAGAGACAAGAAGAAAAAGGGGGAAAAGAAGAATGAAGCAATAAGACCTGGCATGCAAATGGAAAAGCAGAACAAAATGTGCTTTGAAAATAAAGCAGCGTCATGTGCCTGAGCTTTCAGAAATGATTTTGTGTAATGTATGGCCCTTCACAGTGAATTTGGATCCTATTAACACTGTTAACCCTGTTAAACCTGTTATTTTGAGTAAATAAAAGATAATTTATTATGTATGTGTCTTGGTCTGCAGGAAACAGAAGTACTACATAGATCAGAGCTTTCCAAACTGTGTGTCGGGACACGTTAGTGTGTCGGCTGCAGTGTCTGGGTGTGTCACGGCTGCTGCTGCCTCTGAGCCCTGCCATGATTCCATGCAGGTCCTAGTGCCTGCCTTGTGCCTTGCTGCCTCCAAACCTGCTGTGATTCCGCGCAGGTCCTAGTGCCTGCCTTGTGCCCTGCTGTAAGAGTGTGTCGCGAAATTATGCCCTGCTGTAAGAGTGTGTCACAAAATGATGCATGTCTAAAAAGTGTGTCACCAACGTGAAAAGTTTGGAAAGCTCTGACATAGATGGATCACCTGAAAGTTACTTGCATACTGATTATTTATTGATGTAAATATTGATGTAAATATATTTTATTGACCTGATTTTCACATTAGTTCTTTTCCTCCCCCATTCTGCCCTTAGGCAGCAGGTGTTAGAGGAGAAAACAAGGCAATGGACATGCCTATCCTAGACCACCTAAAATATCTTCCTGTCTTTCTGCCCATTGCTAGTGATGGGAAAAAGTCAGCTCCCAGTCCCATCAGCTTTTATTCATGGCATGGGAGCCATACTCTCTTGTTCGTCACCGCAGCAACATGTCAGGGGCCAATGTTTTCTACCAATCAATTCCTGCTTTCCCTTCCAAGCCCCCCCAGCCCCCGCCCATCCATTTTCCTTTGAAGAAGAAAAGTCTGGCTTGTCTGTGTGCTCAGCCTCAATTGATGCTCCTGTTTTAAATGATTTGATTAATAATCTGGTTCTCCCCAAAAGTGAGTTAAAATCATCAAGCCAATTTTCCAAACATTGTTCACAGAATGGTTAGAAGCAGTAGCTGTACAGAAGATCACCACCTCCTATTGTTGAAAACAGTCAGAAAATATCAGCTCTTTTTCTGTAACCTTTTAAAAAAGATGATTTCTTTTAACCTTTTTAATTCCTCCCCCATCCCCACCACAGAAGTAAATGCAGCTTGAGCATCTACCAAATGGTATATATTACCTCTCCACCACCTGCCAAGCTAATCTTTGGTGTGTGTGTGTGTGTGTGTGTGTGTGTGTGTGTGTGTGTGTGTGTGTATATATATATATATATATATATATATATATATATATATATATATATATTAAAAAGGAAGATAAAAGCTAATACAAACCAATATAAAGTAAGAAAAAGAAAAGAAAAAGAAAGAAATCAAAGAGAAAGCTAAAAGTGCAAGAAAGTGGGGGGAAGTAGTGTTTCATTTCCAGTGTGAACATGTCACTCCAGATGGCTCAGCCACAGTTCATCTGAGTTGGCAACATTCAGAAGGGAAGCTGAGCCACTTGTTCCTCAAATGATACACAGACCAATATTTGTGTCATTGCTTCCCAGTCTAGCCTACAGACCTAGGATTTCCTGATATATTTCTATTCAGGTCTGATCCTGCTTCACTTTTCCAAGATAAGCCACAGTTGCTGCCATCTAAGCTGGGTAAGTCAAAGAGGCAGAACTGATTCAAATCTGGAAGCTGAAATGAAAGTTCACAAGAGTGGAAAATTGTATTATGTATGCATAAACATAAACATTCACTTTAACTATAACTCTTCTAAACAATCCTAAAGGCATCACGTTTCAGAAAAGCAAAATAAAAACGTAGGTCTAAAAATGTGGCTATTGTTGGATAAGGACTGTCCAAATCCCTGCCCTTTCTGACTCCTAGATAGATGACCTCTTGGTTTTCACCTTCAAGTTCTGAAAATGGAATGTGGCATATTTTCTGCAGGAGCAGCAGGGGTTTTTCGATCCACATGCATTATAATTGAAACAGTAGAAGCTTTGTAATTTAGGACAATAAAAATGGCAACTGTCAAAAAGATCAGAAAGTCCAAAGAGAGATGAATTCCACAGAAATTTCAGCAGCAGCACGACCTCTGGCATTTTCATAATCATACACTGGTAATAGATATGAGAAAGCCAGTGTGGTGTCATGGTTTAAGTGTTGGACTACAACTGGGGAGACCCAGGTTCAAATTCACCCTCACTAATTGGATGACTTCAGGCCAGTCACTCACTCTCACCTCAACTTGTTCATGGAGTAGTTGTGGAGATAAAATGAAGAGAGATTCCTATGTAAGCCAACTTGAGCTCCTGAAGAAAATGCAATGTGTTTTAACAAATAAAATAACATACCTAGGCATGGTTTTGTAGAGCAATGCCAAGGTGGATAAGAATTATTGAGGAAATTAGAGAAATAGGAGTAAAATATTGGTTCTTTCAGGAATGGTTATGAATGCATAGGAAGTATTTTTTACAAGTACAATAGTTGTTCCAAATGAACTACAATGAACCAGACTTCTGCATGGGAATGTACTCTGGGATTCAGAAACTGTGTCGACATGGCTTCTAGATTGTTAGTTCATACATACTTAGCTTCTGAGGTTGCAGAGGTTAACTGCTATATCAGGAACTGCTTCAAAGAAGCTGAGCCACAACTAATAATCAAGGAATGCTGGGAAACTTTTCTTGCATCTATCCACCTGGTGGGATAGTAGCCCTGTTCAAGCTATGCCTTTCTATGTAGATCCCATCAAACAAGGAACATGAAGTCGCCCCTCACCCCCAAGCTATACTGGTAACATCACCAAGCAGTTTGTTTCCTTGTGTACAGTGCTAGTATCTGCAATAAGAAGCCTTTTACATACAGTGCATGCAAAAATTGAGTCTTGATAGCATAGTGTACACATGGACCCACCCACTGTACCCATGGACTGCCAGCTGTTCACTAATCTGCTCAGACTATTAGTGTGTCTTAGCAGATTAAAAACTCATGGCTCCTTGCAAGGGGAGCAAGTTGAAATGGCTAAGACTATGCCCTAAGCAAGGGTAGAGCATGGATTTAGCCATCTGTCAAAACTCACTCCTTCCTTCCCTACACAAACTGGTCCAGCAAAAGGAATGAGTTTTTAAAGAGCACTAAAGCCCATGCTTCCCATCTTTGCCTGTGCAAGCCCACTGACCTTTGCCCCAGTTTAAGCAATTCCTAACATTATGTTAGGAAATTATATGTTTCAGTTTTATTTGTTTCTCTTTCTTTCTGCTCTTTTTCTTTTTTCTTTTTAAACAGTATTTTCTTCACATTCTTTCATTGTTCTGGGATAAGGGGCAAGCAGAATACATTTGTAGCAGAAAATGCTTGGTGAACTGATTTCCCTTGATTATCTCACTCACAAAAGCTGTGGAGTTGATCATCAGCACCCTGTTTGGCATCTTCCGACCAATTCATTTTAATACAGTGCTTATATATGTTTACATATAAGCTGTCATTCTAAGTTATTTGTCATTTTCTTGCATATGAAAGTTTCCTGTACTAGTAGACATTTTATTATTATTTTTAATCCAGAAGTTGCTATGATTATTATTAGTGATAGACCCCTAATAAAAATACAATCATGATACAGCTGGGCAATCTTTGTATTCAATTCCAAATAAAGTACTTCAGAGTATGTGGGGGATCAAATGTTGCTGTCTGCAGCTCTTTCTCTTGAATCATGCAGCAACGGCAGCAGCCTGCTTGTACTGTGATCTCTGAAAAAGATGCAGCTGCTTTAAAGAGTTGAAAGGAGATGCTAATTTACACTCCTTGCACTCCAAAGCACTTTTTGGAATTGAGTCTGAAGCAATACATAGCCCTAGTTTCTACACGTGTTCAACATGGCAAGGTCTGAAATGGAAGAGGAATGTAGAGTGCCAGATGTAGAGTAGGGCAAGAGCACACCTCTGCCTTTCTCTCACTCTAGCCTTTACACACCCTTTATCCCCCATAGATCCCAACTCCTATGAAAAAAGAAATAATCTCTCATCATTTTGGCTGTACGCAGTTTCAAAGTGGTTTGTACTCTTTGTGATAGCTTTAAAAATCAAGTGAATTGGGTTACATGTGACTTCAAGATGATGATGATGATGATGATGATGATGATGATGATGATGATTGTGTTTGTTCTAGTCTGGCTTATTTTAATGCACTGGTCTTTGAGTTTTTTCATTCATTCAAGTGATTTGTAGTGATCTGTGACTTCTCTCCTTGTTAGTTTTGTTCATCACTGTAGTCTCTTACCTATTTTCATCACTGTAAATTCCTCACTACCCATATAGCAAAAGACTCTAGTCTATTGCTTCGTCATTTTTTTTCTTTATGGCTTTCATCTAACTTTATCTCTGCAGTCTTCCACTGTCTCTCCTTGGGTGCCTCGCACCTAGTTACAATCATTTTCACAGCAGCCATATCAACTATTGCAGTACTGTATTTAGTACAACCATTACTACTATCCCATCGGAGTGGGACAGTTTGTTGTAATAAAGTTTTGTGTCAACAAAAACTTTGTGAAGCAATGCAGTCTCCTCACTTCTCTGAGAGAAGAATGTTGCTCCATTTCATGTGCTCAGAGACCTCCTCTACAACTCCCTCTGACATTGGCAGAAGCCCGAGGAGCTACTGTAAATCATGGAGGAGGATGCAAAGCTACATGAGGCACCATGTCAAGGCAAATTATTTTGTTGTTGTTGTTTATTCATTCAGTCACTTCCGACTCTTCATGACTTCATGGACCAGCCCACGCCAGAGCTTCCTGTTGGCCATCACCATCCCCATGGTCGATTCCATCATCTCCAGAATATCATCCATCCATCTTGCCCTTGGTCGGCCCCTTTTCCTTTTGCCTTCCGCTTCCCCCAGCATCAGCATCTTCTCCAGGGTATCCTGTCTTCTCATTATGTGGCCAAAGTACTTCAGTTTTGCCTTTAATATCATTTCCTCAAGTGAGCAGTCTGGATTTATTTCCTGGAGTATGGACTGGTTTGATCTTCTTGCAGTCCAAGGCACTCTCAGAATTATTATTCTTTATTTGACAAGGCAGATGGCATTGTTTTTGTAGCACAAAGTGCCTCTTCAAGGCAAATCAAGATGTGTTGCACATTATTACTACCACTTACCCTACCCTTAAGAGGCAGATGGGCTCTCTTCCTAACATTAACCTTTCAAAATATGATCTGCATGTATTATTCTCAGTATTATTCAGCATCATGTTAAAATAATCTCTCTCCCTGCTCCAATCATGTGATAGAAAATGGAGATGATTTTTTAAAAGTATGCTGTTTCTCAAATATCTATTTTCATTTCTTGTCTACCCCCATATCTAGCATAAGATCATTTAAAATATTTCATGCCCTTCCCTTCAATCTTGCTTCTATTTTTATATTTCAGTATCTCTCTGCCTGAAATATCTGTTCTTCCAGCTCTATCATCTTCAGCGATCCAAAGGTCACCTGAATTTGATGCTTAAACTGCCTATCAAAAGGTAATGTCAACTATTTTATTTATTACTATCTTTCTTATTTTCTTACTAGCATCAACCCTTTGGTCCTAGGCATCTGATATAGGTTTATTTGTTTGTGTTAAAGAAACTGATCTTTTTCTCATTACCTTGAGGTTGAAGCATTTGCTCTACTCCTTGGTGAATTACCCATTCTCTAGTCAGTTTCTCAAACTAATCTTATCAATGAGCCCACCTTAATCCTTTCTGATTAATTTCAAATACTTCTAATCAGTTTTACAATGCCTATAAAAAACTAGTTTAATTATTTTTGTCCTCCTAATTTTTAAGCATGCACTTTTCTCCAAACATTGAACACAGAAGCATTGTATGCAGAACCACATATAACCTTTAATTTCTTAAATCAAACCATCATAAAAGTAATCAGGAAGGATGAATATTTGTGAGAAAACAGCACCAGAAGGATGGGTTAGATTGAAGCAGTTGGCACACTGATGGGATTTGACATTCATGCAGATCTCATATAAATCTAAACTTGTATGACTCAACTCTCCTTCTTTACCCATGTGTCTACTTTTTTCTTGTTCATTTATTATTTTTCATTTGTTAGAACATTTAACATCTGAGCTCTGATATTTTCCCCATTCCAGCAGCCTCTATTCCTGATATAAATGATCAAAATAAGGAATAAGGGGGAGAAGGTGCTGGGATGATTATACAGAAATCTGCATAAACCCTGTTAACTGAGCCAAAGTCTTCTTATAAATAATACTTTTTCACAGGTGCATAAACTATGGAAGATACGATAGCCACCAACGCGGACAGTTTTAAAGAGGAATAAACAAGTTCATGACAGGCTAAGACTTCCCATGGTTTCTAGCTGATATGGATATACATTACCTTCAGTACCAGAGGCCATACTAGCTCCTGGAAACCCAAACAGGAAGATGTTCTACTTCATCCTGTGTGTTTCCTCCAATAATGTATGATTAGCCAATGGGGGGATAATATGCTTTATCACATCTCCTGCTGTAATACATACTGTACATACATACATACATACATACATACATACATACATACATACATACATACATACAAGATGCTGAATTTGATGTAAGTTACAGCTGTAGTTTGAAATCATAGCAAAGAATCCCATCTCTTTTGGGGTTGACCTCAAAACGTCCCAGTTATTTTCATTAACTAAAACCAAGGCCAAAATCCCATAGCAATTATCTTGGCATTAGCTTCAATGAACTCAGTAGAACTTAAATTTGGGTAAGCATAGAGAGGACAGCATTGCCAGCCAAGACTAATTTGAACCTAATTCATCTGTCTTCTCTTTTGTTGTTGTTGATGATGATGATGTTTGTTTTTCCTTCCCATTTCAAACACGCTTATCACTAAAACATCTGTAATTACTGAACTGCAGAGTATTGTGTGAAAAAAGTACAATGATTCAAAGACTGTTTGGATATATAGAAAATACTTAGCATTTTTAAGCAGTTTGATGTATTACATATAGCTATAAAGTCTGAAATTATGATATTAAATGTATCCTGCCTTATCTTAGATTCCACTGAAATAAAAAGGATTTAAATTAGACAGGATTATTGATCTGAATAGGACCTTGAATGCATGTTTTCCTCAGAAATATGTTCCACTGGGTTCAATAGGCCTTATTCCTGGAAGGATAGATTATACTGTAATTTAGAATGGATTTCACCCAGATAGAGATAGATAAAGATATATAGAAAATAATAATGCATTTTATTAAATTGCAATCCTGATATTTCTTTTGGCTGGGAAATAATCATATTGCAAGGATATTGCTTCCTCTACTTCCACACACAAAGCCACTTCCTCCCCCATCTTTTAGCATTCTGAAGCTTTTATCTCAGTGCAAACAACATGGTGAGCTGGATTTTGATTCATAAAAAGGTAATACTGGGTTTTTATTTTCCAGGAAATACTAATATTATGAAGGTGTGCATGTATTTAGAAGGAAGAGTCATGTTCTGGTATTTTAGGGGAAGTCATCTTTCAAGAACTATTCTAAAGTTAAAATTAAATAGGAAAATGAGTCTGAAGGAACAGCTAGAGGTAACCAAAGCAAAAAGCAACAGATTTTGAAGCTTAGAGAAATATTAGCCAAAGTTACCATTGCAGACAGTATACTGTATCTCCCCTCTGATATTAACTAGACCATCCTTCAACAACAGCTTCAAGCTGGGGCTTAAAAAAAAACCAAAAACTGGGATCTTAAGACAACTTCAACTTTTCCGTGTAAGCTTTTTCAAATATTTTCACATGAACAGAAGGTGGAGCCATTTGCACACACTAAACCTATGTAGTTTCTTACACAATGGCCCAACAGTGACATTCCTAAGGTATGAATTTTACTGATTTGAGTCCACACAGGGCATCTGGCAAATTCCAGAGTGATTCTGATTGCATACTCCTTAAAACATAAAATCTCAACTACCTAAAGCCTATCTTCTAAATAGAGCAACTGCTATAGTACATTAAAACACTTCTACTTTGAAATGAAATTCCTTCAGTAAAAGAAAGATAGTGTTTGGCCCTCTATGTGTTGTTGGACTGTAATTCATAGAATCATAAGAATCAGATATTCCTATCCCTATTCCCTATCCCATGTTAAACCTTGGTGGTCTTCACTTTGGCAGGGAAAGAATCCTCAGAGCATCCCACTATCTCTCACCATAAGCAATGCTGATAGGAGTTAGAATTTACCAATATCTGGGTATAAATGTCTGCTGAAGGCAAGGGAGGATTAATTGATTAAAAGTGTATGATGTCACAACTTCCTGAAACTTATATACTTGTGTACAACATTGGGCCACAAATACAAAGGGTCAGTTTTGACATCACCAAAGAGGGATCATCATTTTTCATCATCATGATTAGTCTATAAGACTTCTGCTGGGTGGGTGGGGGAAATAAGTGTCATGAAGTCGTGATGCAAGCTCCACCCCAGTTGTGTGTATATCATGACATCACATGTGTGTACCTAAGGGGAAGAGCTTATGGTCATATGTCTCAACTTAAATATACTCAAGATGGTGAAAATTAACCATTACTATACAAGCAATCGGTGGTCTTTCAGATTTTGCTGAACAACTCCCAGTATTCCTCCTAATTGAAGGGGCTGCCTGGGAGCTGCTGGAACTTATAGTTCAGCAATATTTTTAGAGTGACCTTTATTCCCTGTCCCATGTTAGTATGTTCCAAACCAGTGCAGGCTGCCAAAGTGAAGTGAAATCTTATTTATAGCATATTCAAGCAAAGAAATCAATTTATTATGCCAAAGTTAATAAAGTAGTCCTACATTTTCAAATAACACATTGAATATGAATGTATACTGTTCCCTAATTTAATATGACTGAACTTTATTGGGTAGGAAAAAGAGTAGTTCGCTGCTTTATTACAACAGAGACAAGCTATTCTCACTGTGTTGGCAAGAGTTGTGAAGAAACTGTAACTAGCATAAATAGGTGACAGGAAACGTATTTCTACATGACAGTTTGGGGCTACTTTTGGAACATGAACCAGCTGGCCAGCTTGCAATATTGTAAATATTTCCTGTTGATGCTGAAGATGTAAAGAGAATCAGCGAAAATATTTCTTACCTTATTATTTTTCTTCCCAAGCTATAGTGGTGGAAACAGTGGCTTGGGGTATACAGATAAGACTCAGGCAAGAGCCCAGCTATATGTTTCTGAAAGTGACTTATAATACAGCCTCGTTTGGGTATAAATGGAAGCAGCTCAGAGCATCATACAAGTATAACTTTTTTAGTTAAGGTCTTGAATTGTGAGCTTTATTAACCTGTCCTGTCTATGAAAACAAAGTAGACTTTCCCTGCATTCATGATTTTATGCTCAGGCTAGCCTACGAAAACCTATTACAGCCTTCTACAATCTGCTACTAAATGTGTGGACTCTATACTGAAAATTCTCAATAATGAATGGAGATTTCTGGGAATTGAAGTCCAAATTTCTGGAAGGCATCCAACACAGTATTGGCTTTCTTTCTGGTTAAACAGAAATCAATACCAGAGAGGCAATAGGCAATTTCACTCCCCCAAACTACCCCAATATTTTACTAAGATTGAATTCTTCAAAAGCACTTCCTGCTATATTCATTGAGATTAATTTCCTGGTAATATGCTTAGGACTGAAGCCAATGGTTGAAATTAAAAAGCTGACCATCTTTCTCAGGAGAGAGAAGAGACAACAGTCTTTCAATTTCTTTAAATATATCCTTTGGAGTGTTAAGCCAACAAAAGGAGCAGCTAGTCTCCTTAACATTATATTCAGTTAGCATATCTCCTCTAGAAAGTTTTCTTAATAACTCCTGGGCCAATGTTTTGTACTTGGTGGGGGCAACCCATTTGACAGGTGTAAGTACAGCAAAAGTAACTGTGTGGTTTATGGTGATGTTTTTGCTCATACAGAGCTGTGGTTACCGGCAAAAATAAAGCTCAACAAACCACACGAAATTAACATAAAACATTTGCATTCTGAAATGAATCCTGAAGCTCCATATCAACAGATCACGGACATGTACAAAGTGTACATGCACACTAAAGTCTAACAAACAAGCTAAAGTAATTTTGTAGTAGCAGCTTTCTGTTTCCATAAACTCAGCGGCATCAGCAACTCTTGTGTGCATGCATACATGCTGCTTTATATTATCTGCCTGCAAAATTACACTACAACATATATGCAGTCTACATATGCACTCACATGGATCCTAACTTCCCTATACCGACATATGAAAAAAAACAAAAAGGAAAAACATAGGTAGGCTGGCAGGCAAGCAGCTGTAAAGAGACCTTCGCTGCTGTCTGCCCATGTGCTTTGTATTTTTTAAAGTAACTCAATCACAAACCACAGAACAACAATCCCATTAAAATTCTCAGTATAATCGAAACATTCAAAACAGTATCACTGGAAACTAACATGTTTTGTTTTACCCCCAGAGCAGCAAGTTTTACTCCCACCTCTTGGAACCGGTTGAAGCAAGGTTTCTAAGTTGGGATGTTTTGAGGTCAAATGATCTTGTGCATCCCACATCCTTAGGTCAACAGAAACATGGTAAAATATTTCTCCAAGTACTTTGAGAATGGTGGCTGAAGAGTTGGAAACCTTTTTGTTAAAGCTTGAGCTGGACTAATAAGCAGGTTGCTTGCCCTGCCCACTTATATACATTAAGCATATGTGAGGGGGGACTGGATTTCAGCACATGGCTCTTTTGTTCATGTAGAACAGCCTATGCATGTAAAACATGAACTGGAGAAGTGTCGCTCACCTTTTTCTAAAGGCCAGTGTTCAAGACACTGGAAGCTGCTCACCTTACTGTATGTTCAGGAGGATGTGTGGAAGATCAAGCAGACAGAGCTAATGGGTTAAGAAAGAAGCAGGAAAAGGAGAGACAGAGAAAAATAAGTGGAGGGGAGAAACGTTAGACCAATGAGTGTCAACAATGTTGAATGTAAAGGATTTATAGGAGTGATGATAATGGAATCCTTTAAAACTCCCGTTTATATACCCAATGGCAATAAGAACTTTTGTAAATATAATTTGGATACAGACAATAACCTGAACTTGGGTCTGGATTAATTCATTTTCTGAATTTGCACAATACTAAACCATCAAAGTATTAAAACTATTCAACATGTATATGAATACTATGTGAATGTAGCCATTAGGTATTTAACGAGCTGGATATGCATATCTAATAAGCCCAGTTCTGCAGGCAAAACATGCTTTGATTTCTTTTTCTCCCCTTCTGCAGATAGCTGCCTAAAGTATTCTGTGTTAACTAAACGCAATATGCATTCAGCATATTGGATTCCAATCCTTTACAATAAAAGGCATTACTTGCTTGCAGGTTTTGAGTCAAAGTTTTGTTTCTGAGTCTTTGTTGTAGGAGCCTAAGATTTCTCTTGAGGCATTGATCTACAAGAAACAAGGCAGATATAAATTGATCCCTCTCCCTGTCATTCATTCCCAGGCTTTGGTAGACAGGCAGATGTTTTAAAAACTCATCTAGGCCTCCCAGACACATCTGCTTCATGGACTGTTGACTCAGAAAGCATTTGACTGCTGTTACCAGAATATTTGCAGATGACTTTGGGATTTCCCTTCTGCCAGTTTTGTTACTGGCTTTTCTTGTCATCCACCAAGGGAGGCAAAAATAAACAGTCCTTGCTGTGCTGCATTTGATGTGTGTTGCATTGTATACTAAATCCTCCTTCAAATAGGGAGGAGTGCACTAAAATAACTCACAGTGGGATTAAATTGCAGCTTCTGCCCATAGTACTGAGACATCTTTAGCAAGACATACTCTGCATAATTAAGTTAATTAATTTGCTTAGTTCTTAAGATTCCAAATGGCTAAAATCCCAATCATTTACCCATCCTCTTCCCCATCATTGTAGAATCACAAAGTACAATTTCTTAAGAAAGTAATTTTAAAAAATTAGTAAAGTTTGGGATAGAGAATTTTCTACCAGAGGAAAATTTAAACATAAATGTAGCACCTCTTAGGAGAAAACAGACATGGCAAAGTGCAGAAGAAAATACTTGCAGTAGTCTCATATGCTGACGCTGTTGCAGACTCAAGAATTGACGGATAAACAGGAGATCATGAATTATGAATTATGAGCCAAATCATGAGTCAAATGATTCACATATTACTCAAATAGACATAAATCCCATTTGAGATTAGATTACATAAAAAAAAGATAAAGGTTCCCCCTGCACATTTGTGCAGTCGTGTCCGACTCGAGGGGGCGGTGCTCATCTCCGTTTGTTAGCCGAAGAGCCAGCGTTGTCTGAAGATGCTTCCACGGTCATGTGGCCAGCATGACGCACGCAGAATGCTGTTACCTTCCCACCGAAGTGGTACCTATTTATCTACTTGCATTTGCATGCTTTCGAATTGCTAGGTTGGCAAGAGCTGGGGTGAGTGCAGGAGCTCACTCCGACACGCGGGGGTTGGGATTCGAACCTCTGAACTTGCAATTTTCCGATCGACAAGCCTGGTGTCTTACCCACTGAGCCACCACGCCCCTTACATAGATTACATAGGGCTGCCTAAATTATACTGGTTATTATTGTATTACTCTTGTTTTAGTTGCTGTGAGCTGCCCAGAGTTGTTGGGTTACATACATATTTGATAAATATATAAATAAATAGAACTAATACAATAAGCAGTAATGGCATCCATTCATATATCAGGTGATGCATCATTGATCCTAGAATTAAAGCTATAAAATACAGCCTGTTAAACATATTTCTTGTAATATTATTTACTCAGTCAGTGAAATAATCTTTGTCTCCTTAACTATTTTTTTTTCAAACATTCCCCTTGATGAGATGGGGAACAATGAAAGTAATAATAAAAGGGGAATGTATTGGTCAGAGGAGCATAATTAAAAATAAAAATTCCTATTTATCAAACAAATTTGATTTAGAAATTAAAGATTTGTTGATTAAGTGCCATCAAATCAGGGTCAACTCTTAGTAATCTTATATATGGACTTTCTCCTGGATGATATGTCTTCATCCTGGACATTAAGGTCTGTAAATGATGCATTCATTGCTTTGTAAGATTTGTTACCAAAATATAATAATATAGGTTCCTCAAAGGTCTATAAGCAGGAACTGAAAAGAATTAGACATTCTAGAGACTAACAAAAAGTTAACACACCTTCTACACTCAAAGCAAAAATATGAGTTTGATAATAGGAACTCTACATTATTAACAAATAACTTTTTTTAAACTAGGCATTTGCAAGTTATAAAATCAGTACAATACCCTAAAGGTCAAATAGTTACTAACAATAGTAACAGTAACACTGTGTTTGCAAGATTCTTTGAAGACTTATATGCATCTAAAAATGCAACATCAAAGGACATTGTATTATTTAGATAAATTGGAGTTTCTAGTGTAATCAACTCAAGATATTCAGTACCTATATTCACCACTTACTGAACCAGAATTAATATCGGAATTAATCAGAACTTCAAAATTTAAAAAATGGGAAATCACCTGGCCCAGATGTTTTTACTAATGAGTTCAAGAAAGCATTGAAGAATTTTTACAAATATGTAATTTATTGTTATCAAGGTAAGAATCTTTGTGCTTCATGGCAAAAATCTAAAATTACATTTGTTTATTAATTATACTCAAAATTATTGTATTACATTATAATTATCTCAAACATCCAAATCAATCTGGACCTATTTTGAAATGGTACATAACTATTCCTATCAGAAAGTCATTTAAAATGCTTCATTTTTGCCTAAGAACTTCAGCTGCCCTAACTGCATGTTCTCTAGATACCTAAAAAGCCTTCAGCTGAGTAAAAATACTATTTATAAATACAGTTTTACAGGAATTTAAATTTGGCTCTACATCTAAAATATGATAGACAATATTTATCAATGTATAAAACCACATAAGAACCAATAATGATGACTCAAATAAATTTATTATAATAAGTCTCCCCTTTCCCTTTACTCATTGAAATGTTAGCATGCATTACATCTGAATGATCAAATCCAGGGGATGAATACAGAGAACAAATTAATTATCTATTTAATTAATTTGTTCATTATGTGATTATAACTACTATGATGCAACACATTCTTCTTCATTTATTAAAAAAGAACTTTAAGAATTCTGGTTTAAGAATCAATTTTTAAATATCTACAATAACTTGCATTTATACTCCAATTTATAAGCAAAAACTTTACATTCAATATTTTAGAAATTCCCCTTAAACATAAAATTTTAAATATCTAGGAATTAATATATCAAATAATTAATATATCAATTATGGCCCTATTTGGAAAAAAATAACAATGGATATGAAAATATGGAGCAAGAGTTAGTATTTTAGGCCATATAGCAGCAATTAAGATAATGGTAGCCCCCCCCAAAAAAAGGGGGGCGTGGTGGCTCAGCGGGTAAGACGCCAGGCTTGTCGATCGGAAGATCGCAAGTTCGGAGGTTCGAATCCCTAGCCCCGCGTGACGGAGTGAGCTCCCGCACTAGCTCCAGCTCTTGCCAACCTAGCAATTCGAAAGCATGCAAATGCAAGTAGATGAATAGGTACCACTTCGGTGGGTAGGTAACAGCGTTCCGCACACGTCATGCGGCCACATGACCATGGAAGCGTCTTCGTACAACGCTGGCTCTTCGGCTAACAAACGGAGATGAGCACCAGCCCCTAGAGTCGGACACGACTGCACAAATGTGCGGGGGGAACCTTTACCTTATTTTTAGTCCCCAAATTCTTCTAATAGATATTCCTGATAAATTCTTACCAATGGGAAAACAACATATTGTATTATTTACTTTAAATCAATGAGCAATAGAAAAAAAAATATTTTATATTTACCTCAAACTAAAGGAAGATAGGGCATGCTTTGCTCAGTTGGCACATACAGTATTATTCTTTTTATAGTGGAAGATCTGTTATGAAAAAAGTAGAGTAAAATGGAAAATATTCAAATCTGGGTGAGAATTTAAATCTCTCCATTTTTCTCCCAAACAGACCGTCAAAAAAGCAAATTAACTCAATAAGTATTTCACACAAGTTGTGACATCAGTGGCAACAAACTGATGAGTATCTCCTACTGTACTGTATATGTCTTGCAAATATTCAATTAATTGTTGGTGAGGCTGAAAACTGAACAATATATTTTTTAATATTTGGTGGGCATGTAATAAATTTGCAGATTTTTGGAAGAGTATTTTTTGCTGGTCATTGACCGAATAAATAAATGTTGTTGTTGGAAGAGTATTTTTGGAGATGTCATGTACAACTAAACAGAAGATTGAGTTTTCTCCAAAGTTAGGGTTACTACCATATATTTGATGATCAGAACCAAAAAAAATCAAAGTAAAAGACTCATTAAATTTCTACTTTTAATAGCCAAACTAATTATTGCTAAACAGTAGAAATATCTATATAATTTCTCAATTGATGGATGGTATGATAGGGTTGGTCTATAACATTGCTTGAGAAATTTTCAGATAAAATCCATTACTTGACAATGAAAAGTAGCAACCATTCTATGAGGAATGGTGGGGTTTTATTGTTTATATAAGAGATAAGCAGCCTCGTAACAGTCTGTATCAGAAATTATGGGAAAGTTAAAATGTACGTGTATCAGGTAAATTTTAAATTTAATTAAAATATTTTAATTAATTAATAAATAAAAACATAGTATTAATAATATTAATAACAACAACAACAACAACAACAACAACAATAATAATATAAAAACAGAAGATAGCCATCGTAAACAATGGTTAAAAATGATCCACACCTCAGCTCTGAATCTCAAAAATGTTCTTTTAAAGAACCTGGTCTTTATTACTTTATGACAGATGGGAATTTGGGAGCCCTAAAGATTTCAGGGGATAGCATGTTCCAGAGGGATAGGGCATTATTATTATTATTATTAGTCACTTCCTCTTGGTGAGAATGGCAAAGAAGGGGAAGGGGAAGGGGAAGGGGGGAGGAGGAGGAGGAAGAAGAAGAAGAAGTTGTTCATTGCAGTAAAAGAGGGCATGTGTTAATTTATATGTATTAATACAAATTTAGGAATAATCACAGCAATTGAAATGGGAGCCCAATACATCTCACCATACTGGAGAAGACTGACTAGAAGGCTGACTGCATTTGCTATATTGACTCTAAATGAATGGACCAATAGAAGGTTCCTGTTCAACCTTCTGATGGTTACTTATCTCTTAATCAGACTCAGAATGGACAACCTTTCAGCCTAGGGAGGGTTGTTCTCTGGTAGCTCTTCAAATAGAGGACTGTCTTCTGTAAAGCAGGGAACATGAGCACACTATTTATTATGCTATCTCCTAGGCAATATATTTTCAAAAATCAAAATAAAATACATGCTATAAATATGGGTAAGTTAAAAACTGATAAAACCACTTTCCTTATCTTTATTCTGGAAACAAGCTAGCGTGGTCAGCTTGATTTTTAGAGGGTCACTAGATGTCTGCATGATTAATCTGGATTTTCGGCTGAATTAAGTTGATGTTGTTCTTGACTTCCAGTGGGGACGTGGCGGTCTGAACAGCTGTGCCCGCGGGCTCCGCAGACAGAACTGACAACACGGCAATTTTTTCGGGTTCAGGCAGGTTTCTCCTGAAGCCCAGGAGCGTTTTTCCGGGGAAAGGAAAACACTCGGAATCACCCCATCTGTCCTTCGGACGGCTGCTTGCAGCCAGAAGATTGCAAACAGCATTCACGTTCGACTGGGAGGCTGGGGCATCACCATTTCCAAGCCACGCTGTAGGGGACATTAAGACTGGCCACCCCATTTCTAAATCACCCAATTTATTTTTCTTTTAAGGATGTGTACCCTAAGAGAGGCTTTCTACAGCAAGGAGAAATGGCTGTCTTGGTGCTTATCGTTATTTTTGTGATTAATTCTTTTTTTAAAATTCTTTTTAAGCTTTGCATCTTGCTTTCCATCCAAATATTAAGGAGCTTTGAGACTGTGTAATCGTCTCCCTGTTATTATTTTTGTACTAAATTTGAAGATTTTAGCATTTTCCTACACGTGAATCTGCTGCATTGAACTTTCAGCTTTCTTCTGCTACTTTCCCTGTTGCCTGTTAGCTTACTTTCACTTGTGTAAACACATTCCGGAAATTCTTCTATTATCTCCCACTTTCGCTGGTTAAGTACCTAGGGGGTGCCATAATCTACTGCGTGAGACATGGAGGATTTCAATCAGACTTCTTCCGACTTTCACCGAGACTTTAAACAGATGCTTTCTGACTCCTGCCAAGGTTTTATGCAAGGTATTCAGGACATTGTGGAAAACATGTGGTTTAAAATGTGTCATCTGGCCGGGGATGTCATGGAAGAAATTGAAGAGCTTAACAGCAATAGAAATGTCTCTTTTAATAGTAAGATTGGGGCTTCTGTTGAAATGCTGGATGAAGATTGGTTAGTTGAGTTGAAGAAATTAAACGGAGGGATCGAGTTGCAAGCTATAACTGAAATTGACTTTCTGATGAAACGCCATAGAAAAGAAGGGGTTATTATGTATGGAAGGTTTTCTGAAGAGAAGTCAGAGTTTTTAAGGGGGGCAGTTGGGCTGTTTGATCTCTTTATGAAAAGAGCTCTGTGTGTATTGTGGAGATATGTAAATGATTTGGTTTATTTTGAAGTGGGATAAAGGTTTTAGAATATTTATCTGGATTGTTTTAAAGTTTGGTTGACTTCACTTGTCTTTAATGATTTGGATTAAGATTATCAAGGTATATAAAAAAGAAATAATAAATAAATGTTTGGTTTTAGGCTTAATATGATTAAGATTATTATAATTGTTGTATTATTTATTACAATGGCAGACAATTTACATGTTTTTGATCTTTATTATAGTGGACAGGAATGTATAGAATAGTAGTAGCAAGGAAGTAATTAAATAAATGTTAATCTTGGGGTTGGAGTTGATTAGGAGGTTTATATATATATTCTTTTTCTTTTTATAAGGGAAGGGAGCAATTGTATTTAGTGATTTTTATATTGTACCAATGGAATGATTTATAGAAATAATGTGATTTTGATTTAATATAGAGTAAGGGATTGATTATGGAGATTGTTGTATATCCTTGCTGTTAAAAGTCGGAAGTCACCTCTTTCTATAACCTTTAAAAAAAAAATTCTCTTGTGTTTTCACTCTTTTTTAGTTTTTTTATTCCTTGTAGTTTTTTGTTTTTCTGTAGTTTTTATCTTTATCTGAAATCTAATAAAATTCTTATTAAAAAAAGTTGATGTTGTTCTTGTAGCAATTATACTATCACTTTGTGCAATGGGATAATATGGCCTTTTGGCTCTCTGTATGATGCTGCCGTGTTATAATTGCTTCTTTTTGCACAGAAGTTACTTCATATATTAATTTTCTTCTGGATGAGTTACGATTTTTGTACATGTTTGCAGATATTTTATTACATAATGGGTAGATACTAGCAAGGGGTCAACAGAAATGGATCCTGCACAGTTTAACGATCTCAAAATAATTTATACTACATGGCTGGAAGAGTATTCATTCTCCATTAGTTACACAATAATCTCACCTCCCTGTTTATATTCAAACACACACTCTACTGCTAGGAATTGAGTTTGGAGGGTTATTAGAAATTTGAACTCCATAAACCAGTTTATGTCGATGAACATAATGTCCTCAATGAGGACATTAATGTTCACATTTTAGACAGAGAAGATAGGTGGTTTGAAAGAGGGGTCAAGGAATCCATTTATGCCAACTTAGAAAATCCTTCCTTGAATAGAGGTGGGGGCCTCAGGCACAACCTCTCCCCCATCTTCCTCCCTGCTTTGTCTTCTGTGCCTAGGAAGATTAAGACCATTTCGCAAGCTTAACAGCAGCATGGTAATCTTAACGATCCTCCTTTGGATGATAAAGGGACTTAGAAATAAACATCTCAAATAACCATGACCTAGCCCCAGGTGCAAGGTCACACAGCCACCCTAGAAACATATTTAAGGATTCCCTTACTAACTTTGCTCAGACTGAAGAAGCTCCTTGGATAAAGAGCGAAACGTTTCCACTGAGAAAATAGAAATCCAGTTGACATGATTCAAGCTACAGAATAAACCAGTTTATTTTTCTTATTTTCAGGTAAACTGGAAAAAAGTTAATAATTTAATTATAAGACATTATATAAATGTATATGTAAGAGTAGTTTTATTTACTACATGAGAAATAAATATTTTGCAGGTCTTTTTCCTCTCCCACATCCTTCTATATAATATGAAAGAAAGATTGGGGGGGGGGGGTATTTGGTCCCATTCTTAAAACAGATTTGGATCTGGATCTGGATCCAGAGTCCAACTGGATATGTTGTGGTTTAAACTCCTAAAATTCACTGTTCAAGTTCTACCCTCCATGTTTGCTCCAGAGGGAAAGGAGAACTTTGAAATAGATATTTCACCCCAACATCCAAATTAGCAGAAGGTGAAACTTCTTGATAGGTCTCTTTTTTTAAAAAAAATCCATTACCTAGCAATTCCTCCTCTGCCTCTTTTTGGAGAACATATTTAAGCAATCCCCATGTGCAAAGGAGCAAGTAAGCAGTGGTGCTTGTAGAATTGCAAAATTAGCTTTTATTATGTCTATAATAGGCTATTAAAATAATATCCTTGATAATAAAGGCAATAAGATGCATTGTTCTCCCATGAAATAAATTAGACAGATTAGTAAATTAATTGCCTGGAAAGAAATAATTTAACTCATAGTGAACAGAAAACTGCCCAAAAGAAGAAGAAAAGAAAGCATAAAACAATAGAATGAGACCAGGAATCATTTGTTTTCTTATCTATATTAAAAGAGTATCATTTTTTTCTTCCAGTTTGGAAGTTCTTACATGTTCAAGTGAGAATTTCTCTTGATTGCTTATTTTAGGGATTGTGCTCTGATAAAAATAATAAGTTGCTTTAGTGCCAAAACATTTCCCACACAAGCTGAGAAATTACAGTAATATTCTCAAGTCAGAATCTAGAGCTATTTTCCTTATTTATTTATTTATTTATTTATATATTTATTTATTCATTCATCATATTTATATGGCTGCCCATTTCACAAAACGTGACTCTGGGAAGCATACAATCAAACCATAAAACATTTTTAAAAATATTCAACAAATATAAAAATTAAAATTATTATTAATAGGCTATTAAAAGGCTAAGAGACAGCATCAGATATTACAAACAATGGAGCCACCTCATCAGATCACCATTCCCTTGCGACCCTGTCACGGGTTCTTTTTTATACCCAAAGTTTTATTGTTTCAGGCTCAAGGCGATCTCCCAAAAAGCACTGCACTCTACAACACTTAGAGTTTTTATATCTCCCCTTATAGGTTGGGGAGGTGTTTTATTTTAAACAAAACTATTTACAGTATAAAAGTGAATCTTTCAAAATTATGTGACTATGTGACTAATATCTATCTATCCTAGCTTATTACTAATGAAACTATATTACTAAGGAAACTATCCTATACAATGTTATTCTTATTGGGCAGTTTGCACAACACTTGCCCCTTCTCACTGGTTTACTGGAGGACTTTGCCTCTTTGTTCTGTTTCCTCAGGCCCTCAAAGCCTCTGTGCGGAAAACAAACACTTCTCCTTTCCTTTGGCTGCTTTCCTTTGTGGCTGCTGCAGGACCTCTGAACACACCCGTCTCTGCTTATCTCCTCGCGTCTCCTCCTGTTTCCTCTCATTTCCTCCTCAGCTGTTACAAAGCTGAGGCTTTTTATGAGCCGCTCTGACATCCTGACGCTGGGAGGAGGTTTGTAATAGGAGGGAGGGAGGCAGCACAGGTGCCTGTGATTTCTCCGGCAGCCTGCTCTCCCACAGACCCCTATGCCTGTTAATACAACCAGGTTTTGAGGGACTTCTGGAAGGTCGGCAGAGATGGGACCAGTCTCACTTTGGGGGGGGGGAGTAATGCTTCATAAGCATTACACTTATAAATTAAGGTGATATTCCAGGGGGTGGGTGCTTTTATTTAGCCCAAGGTATTCTGGACCTTGGAAGACCAGTACAATATAATTTAATACCCTTCCTACTGCATTGCTGGATAATTAATTAATTAATTAATTAATTAATTAATTAATTTTGTATGGTGGTTTTCCTTTAGGAGTTCAAGACAATAAATTGCATATTTCCTTCAACAGTACCTTCATTTTACCTCACAACATTAACTTTGAAAGATTGGTTGGGCTGAGAAAGAGTGACTGATCCAAAGTCATCTAGTGAGCTTCAGGTTAAATGACAACTTAACAATCTCAGTCCAACATGATTACCACTATTCACTGTGTACATAGCTATATGCTGAACATGATAATTACAAATGCTAAACATTGCTTCAGTGCATCTGGTCAAGGTGGCTAGCTAATATTATGGTTTCTTTCTTCATAAGCATTACACTTATAAATTAAGGTGATGAAGTTCTCCCATTGTGACATCACTTTATTACCAGGAAAAGGTGCAGTTTTTCATTCCCCCAATCACAGCATTAAAACTACCACAAGAGCCCTGCTGGGGAAAAAGTTACTCTTCTTACTGGCAAAACAATGCCAAATCAGTCTACCCCAAGCTAATGCTCTCCAAATGTATTGAGCTGAAATTCCTCAAACACCCAGCAAGGAAAAATGTCTACACATTATTGTGTGTATGTGTATATATGTAAGAGTTCTGTAGGCAACTGTACTTGTGAAACTAGGTTTTGCATCCTGATGTCATAATGTACATTTTTAACATTTTTTCCTCATGAGTAGTTGTACAGAACACGTGTGTGTGTGTTTGTGTGTGTATGTGTGTGTGTGTGTGTGTGTGTGTGTGTTGACCTGATTTTCTGAAAAACAGTCCTTTCAACTATCTTTTGTCCTGGAGTGAAGAGATGCTGCTATTCTAGGAGCTGCACTGTAATTTTCACCAACTCAATGCTTTTCCGACTGGGGAATTATGGGAACTATAGTCCGCAACAAATGAAAATCAGCAGTTGGGATATCTGCTGGAGACAGCCTAGGATTCAAGGAGATTAATGTGTATTCTTTTTCTTGAACAAGTTCCAACCCCCCCCCCCATAAAATAGGTCAGTTTTTTTTTCATGAAATCTCTCCTTTCCCCTTTGTATTCTGCATGGCAAAATTACTTTTGAAATTGAGATGCCCTTTAACTTGTAGGCCCTGGGATTCTGTCAGTCAGTAACAGATACCAAATTAATTTATTGGTCACAGCATTGACAGAAGAACGCTCTGTTTTCCCCTAGTCTATCACCAGGTCTCTCATAAGCTAGAAAAGTATTCTCAGATTCTGCAATGATATATCATTTTTCCCCAAAGAAGAATTTATGGCATCTGTAGGCAAATTGAAAAATAACTACATCTTCAGTATCCACTCTTCTTGGATGGATAGTCTATTTACTGAATAAGAAAAGAATCATTTGAAAACCATTTCCAAGGAATACTAACTACTATGTTCCAAAAGCAGACCATGACAAAAGAAAATAAGAAAATATTTTCTACACAGGATAGAGGAGAAAAAGAGGAATGTCCTTTGCTGTAGCAATACTGTATAGGTATCGTGGCAGAGAAGGCTCTAATGCTGGGAAAGGTGGAAGGAAAGAGAAGAAGAGGACAACCAGCAGCAAGGTGGATGGACTCAGTTACAGTGGCAATGAGTGCACCATTGGGAGACCTGAAGGACAAAGTTAGGGACATGTCATAATGGAGAAAATCTATGTACGTGGTCACTAAGAGTTGACAATGACTTGACGGCACATAATCAAATCAATCAATACCCTTCACATGCTGACTTAGCCTCTAGGTCAATTTTCAGTGAATCAAATAATATTACTAGGGTTCGTTGTGACCCAAGACCTCCAGCTTTACTCATTTCAGAAACCTTTCAGATAAATGATACCAAATCACTTTTACACCGATTCTGATGAAACTGAGAACTGAATCTGACAAAGTCGTACAGTTCTTGGCAAATTATTCCATTGGGCTGCATTTGAGAGTGATGGGAGATAGTAGAGCCTATCAGCTGAAGCTCAATCAACATCTGCATTTTCTTCCCTCCTCCCTGGCTTCCTCCATTAGAAGCCATACCGTTCCATCTAATTATATCTAAAGGATTAAAACAAGAATGCGAAGGATATTTTTTTATTTTATTTTATTTTATTTTATTTTATTTTATTTTATTTTATTTTATTTTATTTTATTTTATTTTATTTTATTTTATTTTATTTTATTTTATTTTATTTTATTTTATTTTATTTTATTTTATTTTATTTTATTTTATTGTAGTCCTCCCCAACTTGACATCCTCCAGATTGAGGGACTCAAACTGAGACTACCACTTCCAGAACTCACCACAAGGATGACTCCAGCCATAGCTATTAGCCATTTGGCATTCCTCAGCCTAGAACTGTCTCCTATAGGTATTGTTTAGGTTTTTCATTATGCTGCTTCAGTATATGATGGTATAAAATTATTCCTGTCCTCTTTTATTACCATTCCTTTTTTCTTTGTGCACCATAATTCTTAGCATGCAAGAATTTAAACCTCAAGGCTCCTTTACTGAAAGATGAAGTACTCTGAGAAGGAAAGGTAGCTCTCTCTCCCTTAAAAAAATAAGCTTACTGAAGACTCTTTAAGCATGATGGAATTGGGTGAGAGTCTACTCATATTTAAGGAAGCAGGGACCAGCATTTATTCCTATCTTCCTCTCGTTTCCTGCCATGTAACCATCTGTAGCAGACACTATGCCCTATCTAGTGCAGACTTTTCATACAATTCAGAAACCCCAAAAAATCAGTCTTTAGTCCCATGGGGAACTGTCAGAGAATGTTCCCTGATTCATACAGTCACCCAATCTATGTGGAGGACAATATGGAGGGGCAAAACTAGCACATTCTAATATCTCTAATTATGATTAGTTTCACTAGATTTCATAATGACTGGTGCAGTTCCTTTCCTATCACCTTATGGTATTCCTTAGATCTGCAATTGCAGACAGAAAGGAAGTTAGATGTCATCCTGTAGTACATTTTTGCCCTGGAAAAATATAATCTCTAGATTCAAGAGGGGAGGAATGCTGGCCAAGAAAACCCTAAGAAGAGGCAAGTATCCTGATTGTTTCTTATAACTAGTAAGAGACATGTAATCTGTCATATTCAGAAGTACCTAACATATAAGGAGTGAAAGCAGAGGTAGTGTGGAAATACCCTAATAATCCCATCAAGACATTTTCATAGTACATTGTGCTTAGGTACAATTTAGCTGAATTTTCGTATATCAGAGGTTCACTGCCTGAGGTCCCCGAGCCACATGTGCCCCTCTTCTCAAAACCTCCAAAAGATCTTAGCTAATAGAAGTCTTTAGTGTGACAAAACGGAAAATGAATAATGACAAGGTAGTAATCTTATCAATTATATTTAATTAACTGTAATAATTAATTCTTAGCTGCTACATTGGGGAATATTCAAATATAAAATATAGCTGTCGGTCTAGAAAAAGTTGTGACCCCAATTTTACATCATCCTTCCAGAAGAAAACGCTCTGACAAACTATACTGTTGCGCTGGAATCTTCATTACAATAATTATCGTAGGCAAACATGAAGCCAAAGCAACAGCTGGTTGCCCACCGCCAATGGAAAGATGAAAACTACTCTGGAGATTTAAACTTCTGGCTTCTTGCTCCTGCCTTTCTAAATTAATGAATATTTGGCATGGTACTTGGTGGTTTTGCATCTCAGTGGCTATTGTAGGTTTACGTAATTGCCATCTCTGGCCTGAGAAATGCTGGTCCTGCCTCAGTCCTAATAGTACTGAGCGGTTCCTCTGATATTAACAGCTTCTCTGTTGTACAGATAAATAGTTCAACTATACTAAAGAAGTTCCCAAACAACCATATATTTTTTGTTGAAGCTTTGCCTTGACAAATAATTTGAGGCTATCTTTCGTCTCTATATGAACATACACTGCAGCACACAAAAGTATGGTATGATAATTACACTGACATTCTGCAAGATTACTACAGAGTAAACCTTTTTTAACCTGATATCCTCCAAGTGTGGTAACAGGAGAACGCTGAGCATTGTAATTCTAGCACATCTGAGTAAATCCCAGGATGAGGACAGCGGCTACAAAATGTGAGCTCCCATGGATGAGGGTGACCTTGACTCTAGGTCCAAGTCCATCATCTTAAGCACACAATACATATTTTTTCTGCTCCCATGGTTTCATTCATCTAAGAAATAGAGTTACTGCTTATATCACCCTAACTCAACTTGATGCCCTCCAGATGCACTGAAGTGCAGCTCCCATCATGTCAGTCGATGTGACCATTGCTATGTTATCAGGGAATATTCCAGCATATCTGAAAGTTGCTATGATGGGGGTGGCTGGTTTACAATCAGTTCATCCTTAGACCCTTTTTCTCATGTCTATTTATCCATACTCAAAGACTGAGCTTCACAACCCAACCTAGGCATCGTGCATAGCTCTTCTACTTCTATAGGAAAGCTATTTAAAACTTGACTTGATTCTGAACTTCTCAATGTTAGCAGGCATTGCCTCTATTAGGCCATTCCTGTTTCCATGGTGACAAATACTGTCAAAAGGTGTGAGGGGAGAAAATGCCATGCAATCCCATAAAAGGCAAGATATGAAGAAAGTAAAGAAAATAAAGTGGCATAAACAAATACAGAATGGTACAGAAACACCTCTTTTATTATAGCTCAGCAATAAATTATATAACTTCTGAATAATATCACATGTCTACCATAAAGAAATGAAATAAATGGAAAGCATATTTGGTTCTGTTAACTTATTCCCTCTGTATTTGGACATACTTTACAGATGGGTTTGGTAATCAGTGAGCTCTAAGGTTTGAAATACTGTAGATCAATATCTGAGTATGGATGGAGCCATTTTTCTTCCTAATATGCTATTTCAGGGTCAATGCAGAAAAAAAAATCCCGTTGTTTTTTTTTTTTGCTTCCAGTTCTTAATAATTTAATGAAAAAGCATTTGCTTCTAAAATTTCTCCCAAAGTAGAAGTGAATATTGGAGAAATTTTGCTGGGTAGACTCTGATGTTCCTACACCACTTAGATATGAGATGGTTAAAAATAGTGTGTGAATGGTCCTTCCTCTCATTGAACATTGAAACTCTCTTTTACAAAAAACACAGGATGAAACCATAACATGGTGCTTCCTGGTGGTCAGTGTATCACACAGGATATACACTGCATAAAACAGAGAAATCTCTCCCCCTCTCTGGGGTGGGGAGGGTGGAAGTCATCTAAAACCCTGTGCATGGGGGCATGACATAATGTAACATCTATATCTCTCTGCTCTGAGAACTTAAGGGAAGGTGGGCTATATATTCTGACAGCACCTGGACAGTTCCAAAACCTATTGTACAGTATATACAGTATAGTCATCCAAGTGTGAAGGTCTGTGGAGTTCAATTCCCAGTAGAGGGTTTGAACCCCACAGAATAATATCTAGCTACTCTCATCTGATGATTCCCAATTGAACTGGGTAAAGTGGTACCTCCTGATGGTCAGTGTAACTTTCATTGAACACATATCTCCCCAGTGATCTGCAACCTCTCTGCCTTCCCAGCCTGAAGGGAAGAGAACTACTCCTATTGTGGATTCATGCAAGGCAGCTTCAAAGTGCTGAAAAGAAAACAGCAATCCCAGTGATTCTATCATCTGCCAACTCCCACAATAAAGAAAGCTGAAAAATTCTTCAATAATTCCAAGAGAAATTATTTTAAAATTCTTAAGCACCCTGAAAATAAGGTATCAAAACGTAAGTCTTACCTAGGGGAACAAGACTGTAGCTTGAATCATGTCAACTGGATTTCTATTTTCTCTGAGAAAATAGAAATCCAGTTGACATGATTCAAGCTACAGACAATTCCACCTGGATGACTGAGAACCTTCATAGACATACTAGGGGAACAAGACTTTTGAGAAACTGCACGCCCAATCTCAAGACAGCATTCATTATTTCATGATTCTTTTACTACTTATTTTAAATTGTTTTTGTAACTGAACTCTTCATTTTGTATCTAAGGTGCCTTATATCCATCAACATTATGAAGAATTATGTTCATTTTGAATCCTGAAAATGTACAAAGCCAATCCTTTTCACTTAAAGGGAAACAAGTGGGACCTTTTTTCCTGAAAATGACCATTCTTCCATGGAGCTGATATTTTAGGAGCTGAATGCTTTAAATGGGCAGAGCTGCAAATATGAGTGAGATTCCCTTTCTCTTGTTGTCAACTTTAATTTCTGCCCTTCCTTCTCTTCTGAAGTGCCCTTCTCCTTCTTTTCTTCCCTCTTTCTCCCATCCAGCCAGCTGCTGTAGGAGGAGCAGGCCACTCTTGTAAGACATGTGACCTGATTATGTAACTGAGATCCATCATGCTTTAAGAAATTCTGTAAAAAATGTAAACCCTTGACCAAATATCAACACCAAAGTATAGTTTCAAGGAACCTTGAGAAATTCCTTTTAAAATTAGGTTGTTATAAAGTTAATGCATATTGTGTAGTTGTACATTAGGTGACAACTTTCCTTTTTCATTATATAAATTCACCAACTGAATGAAGCAACCCAGTAGTGTTTCTTACTTTACATATTACACCTGCTGTGTGTGACATTTTACAGGTTTGATGAATGACTTTGTTTCCTCAGTTATAAAGTTGAATGCTTAACCTTTGTTGAGAGCTTTATAAGAACAAAAGTCTCATTAATTATCACCCTTTTTGCATATTCATGAACTGCTCAGCCATAACAATCTCCCCTAAGTACACACAGACACCAAATGAAAAAGGCTATTGTGAGGGCTATAAGTTTTATCCAGTATTATGCCAATCCATTCTGTTCCATTTCATGACTAAGAAATGAGGTTCCTTCCTACACATAGATCAAAAACAAGGTTTCACCATTGAATTTCAAGATAGGTTGTATTAAAAGCCAAATCTTAATTTTTGAAGCTATGTTTTCTATTGAACAAAACAGTTCATAGATGACAAACCTTTATATTATTATTTTTATAGGAAAATTGTCTACCAGAAATCAAGAATGCACAAAGAGAAGTCAGAACTGAAGCCAGCCCCTAGAAAGTCCTACTTCCTTTGCATTCTTGAAAACCCACATCATGTAATGTATTTAAAGCCAAAGATCCAAGAAAGACCATCTTATGAAGATTACCCAAAAGTTACGTTAACTACTCAAGCCAAAGAGCTGTCTTCAGGCTGTATTGCTGGAGGACAGGCCCGCATTGTTTGCAACATCTTGAGAGGATGGCCCACACATTTTCTACCCCCCCCCTGCCGCCCCAGTTTCTTTCTGGTGATCCTCGGCCAAGATGGCATTTTCCTGACCGGTGGCAGTGTTTTCCTGGGTGGTGGAGGAAGACTGAGTGTTTTCTGTGGTGGCAGTGGAATTGGTGGTGGAGCCCAGCAAATTAAGCAATGGTATTGATGTCTTATCCCAGTGCCTGGAGGCAGTGGGGGTCTGGATGGGGAATAAAAGGCTTCAACTGAACCCTGGCAAGACTGAGCAGCTCTGGGTTTTTGGGCCTGCCAATTCTGGAACTATGCCATCTTTGGTATTGGATGGGGTTGCACTGCCCCAAACAGACCTGGTGCGCAACTTGGGGGTCCTCCTGGACTTGTGACTCCTGCTTGAAGAGCAGGTGGCAGTCATGGTTAGGAGGGCCTTTGCACAGCTTTGTGTTGTGCCCCATTTGCCCATTCCTGGATCAGGAGGCTATGCTCATGGTCACTCATGCTCTGGTCACCTCCCAGATGGACTACTGTAATGCACTCATTACACCTCTGCTTTGCAAGCTGCATTGGTTACCAGTTTGCTTCCAAGTCCAATTCAAGGTGCTGGTTTTGACTTTAAAGCCCTTCATGGATGAGGCCAGGTTATTTGAGGGACCGCCTCTTCCCAATTACATCTGCCCATCCCATTAGATCTGGCAGAAGAGGTATGCTACGGTCCCATCTTTGAAGAAGTTACATCTGATGGGACCCAGGAGATGAGCCTTTCCTGCTGTGGCACCTGCCTTGTGGAGTAACATCCCCCCCCAGGTGAGACTGGCCCCATCTCTCCCAACCTTCTGGAAATCCCTTAAAACTTGGTTGTGTCAAAAGGCCTGGGGATTGCAATGGAGTGGTAATTTGATTAGATGGCTCTGTTGTTTATAACCTGATGCTCTCTCTTAGCCTTTTATAATAATATTATTTTGTTTTGTACTTTTGAAAGTGTTTAAAATTGTTTTTATGGTTGTTTCTATGCCACCCAGAGTCATGTTGCGTGAGATGAATGGCCATATAAATATGATAAATAAATAAATATTTTTTTTAAAAAAAAGCAATTTCATTATTTCAAAAACTGGACACTAGAGGGGACTAAAGTTTTTAGGTAGAAGAAAGATTTACAAGCCTGTAAAATGTTGCAAAATGTTACAACAATAAAAATACTGAAGGAGATTTTTGAAGAATGGAATCAGAAAATAGTAGCCACAATATCAACAATGTCAGTAATTAAGTCTGCTTCTATGGATAGACTATGTCTAAAAGATGTCATTGAAGAAATGTCAGATGTAAAACAAATTTTATTTGACAAATTAGAGATGGTATCAAAAGTGGATTTACAACTGACATGCCAAGAAAATGACTTAGAAAAGGATGTTTCACTGGATCTACAAAAGAAAGTGGCTGAGGTTTTAAAATTTAAAAGGGAAACACAAATTACAAACAAGAGAGTGACCTGGATATTTTTTTCCTACTGGATTTACAGAAGAGGCTTGTTAAAGGCTTGAAGAACTCTGTGCGATGAGACAAAGAAGTAGTGAAGAGAAATCAAATCCTATGATAATATTTGAATGAACTAAAGATTAAGACTGTTAGAAGTAAAAGGAAGGAATATAAAGTTGGTTTATTTGATCAAGGTTAAAACAAGATATGTTGTTACCTCTGGCAACTCTTTACGGACTTTCTGCTAACACCAGGACTGAAAAGATGATGTTTTATGGATTTGTTTATAGATAAGAGATGAGATATGGGGTGAAGAGATAATTGTTTGTAACCTTAGAAGGGGTGAAGAGTCAATAAATTTGTTTATACTTGTGATAAAGGTTGGAAGTCACTTCTTTATATGTTTCTTTTCTCTTTCTTTTTATTCTTACTTTTCTTCTTCTTTCTTCTTTCTTCTTTCTTCTTGCACTTTTCACTCAGGTTTGCACAGCTGAGGCCCAAAATGAGCCCAATGTGCTAACCCTGATCAGTAGTTCATACTTACTTTGGGTACAAACTGCTCAAGGCAGACCTAGCATAATGGTCTCCTCCCTCAAATTTCATGACCCTCCCAAGCTGTTCACCATAACAACCAAAGCAGGCTACTTCTGGCTTTAACCCAACAAATCATATAATTTCTCTCTTATACACACTTTGTGTGTGTATGTTTATGTATGTGTGTGTGTGTGTGTGCATGCGCGTGTGTATAGGCATGCACAGACACACATAAAAAGGTTAAAGGTAAAGGTTCCACCCGCACATTTGTGCAGTCGTGTCCAACTCTAGGGGCCGGTGCTCATCTCCGTTTGTTAGCCGAAGAGCCAGCGTTGTCCGAAGACGTTTCCGTGGTCATCTGGCCGCATGACACGTGCGGAACGCTGTTACCTTCCCACCGAAGTGGTACCTATTCATCGACTTGCATTTGCATGCTTTTGAATTGCTAGGTTGGCAAGAGCTGGGGCGAGTGCAGGAGCTCACTTTGTCACTCGAACCTCCGAACTTGCGATCTTCCGATTGACGAGCCTGGCGTCTTACCCACTGAGCCACCACGCCCCTTACACACACACACACGTACATATTTATGCAGAAATAAATGGCAATCTGATCATTATACGTGATGAGCAAGTTGCTCTTTGCTTCTGCTGCCCTAGGCAGGGGTCTCTGAAGGACTTAGCATGGGTGGCATCTTTTTGCACATGAGCACCTCTGTCCTTAACAAATAGACAGTTATCAAGATTTCCTTGGAAAGTGATGGTCACTTCCCGTTTCTCATTTACAGTGCTACTTGGGGAAAGAACCATTATCCTAAAAGGCTTTCACTAAATAAGGGAATCCCTTCTTGTCCATGCCTGATAAAACCAAAAGCAAGAGTTGTCATCCACGGATCTCCAGTTTCCTTGACTATAACTGTCATCATCCCTAGTAGTTTGTTATGTCAGTTTTCATGATGGGAGTTGTAACATTGCTTTTCTTTGCACTCTACTGTAACACACCCTTAAAAGGGGAAAGAAATTAAAATATTTTTATCTTTTCAGCTTATAGGGTAATTTTTCCACTTATGGACAAAATCCACAGGTATGGCTCTCACACAACCCAAGTGGCTTGCATGATGAAGCTAGCTACGTATTCTTAGTTGCCACTGAAATCAGTGGGACTTCGGCCATGATTAAGTTGTATCCCAGTTCTCATTGAAACTTAAGTGGAAATAGCTGATCAAAACACTGTGAAAGTATGATATGTGTTAAATCTGTGATACAGTACAGAGACCTAAATCTACATTAAAATTCCATGCACTAAGTTTAATTGGGTTTGCTCCCAAGTAAAGTAACATAAGATTGCAGTATTTTGTTTTGAAAGTCAACTGTAGCCATAAATATCCATAACAAAGGGTGAATACTCTCCTTTAAAATATACTGTAATATTTTAAGGCATTCAAATCTACTAATCCCCAAGGGAAAAGAAAAGAAAATGTTAAATAATAAGGTAAAAATTTAGAGCAGCCTTCCCCGTTCTGATCCTCTTTAGATGTGTTGGATTGCAGTTTCCATAATGCCCAGCCAGCATGCACAAGATAGCCTATCAGGAGGGCATAATGTTGAAGTAGGAAGTCTTTTCCCAGTGTAGAAGACAAATAGTTGTCATAGAAACTGAAAAAATAAAAGAAAAGTCTTAGCCTCTTGCAAAAGCAAAAATAAGCACACAGTCCTATTTTTCCCCAAAAAAATTCAAGCAAGATTTCATGTGCTTGCTTATATAATTATACATTTCTTAAAATAGAGTTTACATTGCTCCTGTTTTGATGAAACTGAACAGTTTTGTTTTAACCATGACTGGTTTCATCCTTTATTGTTACTCTTCAGACACAGGTAGCCAGATGCTATTCTATGGGGTCCAAACCTTCTACTGAGAATTGAACTCACAGATGGTCTCCATATCAATGTTCCAATAAAAGACTAAACTGGTCACGTGGTGCCACCTGGTGGTCAGTGTAACTGAAGAATACCACACAGGATATACACTCTGTAAAAATAGAGAAACCTCCCCCACTCCAAGAGCGGGAAGTCATGTAAAATCCTTTACATGGGGGCATGACATAATATAACATATTTCTCTGGTCTGAGAGCTTTAGGGAAAGTGGTCTGTACATACCATTCTGAGAGCTTCTGTGTCATTGTGAACTTGAGTGGCTGTCCTTGATTCTGATGGAAATTATTCTGTCACTGGGGTGTATCCCATTAGACATCCCATTATCCCACTAGTAATATCTTTTGAAACAGTAATTTCCACTCTTCTTTCTGTGAGTTTGATTTCAAGAGTAGAATGTTTTGAATTTGTCTGACTGGAAATATCCCATTTATGTCAATTTTAGTTCACTACTTCCTAGAATTTCAGTCCTGGTCTATGTTTTTTTTCTTCCTAGTGTTTTTCCCATGGGTGCAGGATCCGCTTTTTCGGATCAACCAAATGTTGATCCGTTGGTTGCAACAGGAATTGACCGCTGGCTTGTTGCCCGAGCCTGATGTCATGAGCTGAGAGAAAGTGACTGGCCCAAAGTCACCCAGCCGGCTTTCATGCCTAAGGCTGGGCTACAGTAAAACTCACAGTCTCTGGTTTCAGCTCTCTCTGATGCATGCTGCAGACATTCCATGTTCCCAGCCTAAGTCTTTCCAATAAGCTCCAAGCTTTTCTTTCAGTTCTGGCTACATCAGCAACAAGACTTCCAGAAAGCTTTCATCCAGTCACCTCATACTGCCTGGACTTGCTTGATAAAGCTTTTTGTTCTTCCCAGTAGCCAAATCAGTCATCCACAGAGCTGGGGATCTCATCTTTCAATACCAGGACAATTATTCTTGTTGAGCGTCCTTCCATGAGTTTTCTTAGCATATGTAGAGAAGTAGTTTGCCATTATTTACTTTCTCACAGGGCCACAGCGGATAGAGTTATTGCAAGCTCACCTGTGGCGGTTTGGTCATAAGTCTCTTGGATGCATTTCATCTTGGCCCTATGGCAATACTGATTTCAACACTGCCTGCAGCCATGGAAATAAGATTGGACTTCTGAAGCAGCTCATACTTGCCATCATAGGGCCTTCCTTGGATTTCTGTGGCATTTCATAGAACTGTGTCATCCCCCACCATTTTATTTATTTATTTCACTGGCATTGGAGGAAGGAGAACCACCACAGAATGGTGCCCCACCACCACACCCCCACACCCCTTAGCCAGTCTAGAAGGATACCATGGGAGATGGCATTAAAGGTCATTAAAGATCAAGGCCAGCCAGGATGGATGCACCACCCTCATCCCGAGCTCGCCATAGGTCATCAACAAGTGCAACCAAAACTGTCTCCATACTATACCTAGGTGTGAATCCTGACTGGAAAGGGTCGAGATAATCCACTCCCTCCAGGGCCCTCTGAAGCTAGAGGCAACCACCTTCTCAACAACCTTCCCTAAAAAGGGAAGGTTGGAGACTGGATGAATGAAAATTGGCCAGATCAGTTGGATCCAGGGATGGCCTCTTGAGGAGGGAGCACACCACCTCCTCTTTCAGAGCTGGTGGGACCACCGCATCTCTCAAAGAGGCATTTACCACCACATGGATCCACCCACACACTCAGGAGGGGCAGGGATCTAATACACAAGTGGCTGCAACCACAGCTCCAAGGACCCTGTCCACTTCCTCAGGACCAACAGGCTCAAACTCCTCCCAGATAACATCACAAGACTGTGCCTCCATCACCTCTATAGTACCAGCCCAGCTGTAGTCCAACTCAGAATGGATCTGAGCCATTTTATCCACAAGGTGTTCAGAATAGACCTCACAGTGACCCCACAGATGCTCCACTGATCCCTCCTGACTCAGAAGGAACTGGGTCACCCTGAAGAGGGCTGCTGGCTGATACTCGGAGGATGCAATATGGGTGGAAAAATAAGCCTTTGTCACCACAAGGTAGGCTCTAACAAAGGCTCTTACCTGTGTCCAGTCAGATTTGCTCCTAGTTTTCCACCAGGAGCACTCTAAGCATTTCTTCTGCCGCTTTATCCCCCATATCCCCATTCCCCATATCTTCATCGTACTACTGCTCATGGTCTGCAATTTCTTATTTATTGGAATACATCCTATTTATATCACAGCTAACTTGCCTATCTGCAGGCCATCCCACTATCTGGCACTTGTTCTTCAAGCTAAGGTATGGGGAATCCTCTGGGTACAAGCTTATAAAGTTAAGCACTTATATGACCCTTGCACAAGGAGATGTTCATAATGTCCTGTTTTCTATATAGCAAGAAGTCCACAGTATGTGACATGTGCTACTTGTGAGCAGTCCAATTTATCTGACCTTTAGATGTACCATTCACAAGAAAGGGAAACTCTATACTCTATGCCAAAAGAGATGCAAATAATGGGGTACAAGATGGGTGTTTTTGGTGATGGTGGTGATAACCTAATTTAACATTTCCTCCCAGAGGTTAGATTAGGTTTTTAAGGCCTGCCCCCCCCCCGGCAAGTTTTGTAGTGTATTTCATGTTACATATATAGGTAAAGGTAAAGGTACCCCCCGCACATTTGTGCAGTCGTGTCCGACTCTAGGGGCCGGTGCTCATCTCTGTTTGTTAGCCAAAGAGCCAGCGTTGTCCGAAGACGCTTCCACAGTCATGTGTTACATATATAGGGAAGATATAATTTTAATTATCTGTTTTTAAAATTATCATTTTTTGACAATTTATTATCTTAAAACACCCTGACAGCCTTTTCTTTAGTCAAGAAGTAATAGTACAAATATAAACATATTCTAGGAATACATAAAAAGCTCTGTCATAAAGCCAGGTTCTCCTCAGTCCTTCTTTATGCACCAAAATTACTCAAAACACCCACAAGAAGCTGTTGACTTCTCCAACTTTTCTTGTCTCATAATACCCAAGCCAGTGAAAGTCATTATCAAAATAGCCCCCAAATAACCCAAAATGTGTACAGAAATTAGACATTTTCTCAAGAGCGTGACAGAGAAGGATTTTACTGGAAATTAGGTGACAATTTAATGAGTATTAACATTTTAAATGAGTAATAGCAAGATGGGAGGTCAAGACCTAGAAAACCGTTAAAACCTGTCAGGGCAGCATTCACACATGGTATAAAAAGAGGTGTGCATCCTGATGGCAAAGGATTAAAGTCTGATACAGAGGTAAATAAAAAATACAAACATAAAACAGGGTTCCAGATTTTGGAAGACTGTAACATTTCAAAAAAAGGGGGGTAAGTGAATCAAATATGTTCCCTGTATCTGTTTATGGTGCATTTTTCCCAATTTACTTTGGTCACAGTCCATAGAAAACATCTCTTACATACAGTAAATCCAGCCTGTTGGACATGAGCCAACTAATTGAAGATGCCTGCCGGTCATTGCTAACTCACTTGTTTATTCAAGCTCCTTGAGACAGTAGAGGCAGATTTATTCGGTCCCCATCACATGATTGGTGAGTTGAGTTTGGCTTGTCATGTCCATGGCTCTTGTACATTAGAAGCTTTTGGCAGGATTTCTATTGTTTTTCTTCTTCTTTACAATCTGATAGAATCTCAGAACTTATTGAAATGACAAAGTGCCAGCAAATATTATTAACTGAAGATAACCCTTCCTTGAGTTCTGTTCTCTGAAGAACTCCAGTGCAGTCTATCTTTCCTTTTTTCCTTTTCTTGATCATATTTGAGACCAATTCATAATTCCTGCCAAACAAATCTTCTTTCCATCTATCAGGTTGGCTGACATGATTATATTTATTAAAAAGTATCAGCAAAACACTCTTTATAGAAACAGGAAGAGAGATAAAATATTACCTCACCCTCTCTAGACTGTAGCTTTAACTACAGCTGTCTGTCAAAGACTACACAGGGTCATTCAAGATCTGTTTTCACATAAAGCAATTCATATGAATGCATACAAAAATTATTCATGTGAAGTTCACTAGGAATAGCCAGGAGAACCCATAGATGGTAAAACCATCTGGATTGAGAAATCTGAATCTTTGGTAACTCATTTGAACTACAATCCTTCCTCAAGGATTGAGGAATACTGGCACATGGGTCTAATCTGGCTTGCCAGGTAGGCTTAATTGCTGCAAGTCTTATTGCTGCAAGACCTGAAGCAATCCCCTTTCTGTCCCCTGAGAATTCACCCCTCCCTCCCAACTGTTCCACCATGTTTCATCCATCTTGTCAGGAAACAGTAGAATGTGGAAAAGCTGACAGAAGCCAATGCTTTTAGCACTGCTGTAGGGATATGACCTGGATTAGTCCACTTCGCTTATTCTGAAAAATCTAGGTATAGGCAAGTGACAGAATTGCTCACAGCAGCTGCATACCTTCCCTGCTTGGGAAAGTGCAAGTAGATGAACCACTCCAGGATCCCATCGAAGACTTCTAGATATGGAGATTTCTAGATATGGAGACAATATCACAGTACCATCACCAGGAAAATAATAGTCATCATCATTTATGTTCAGCTAACGTGCCAAACTCCTGGTTTTGAAGTATGGCACAATAGTGCCCCTGGATGTATCTGGTAAATTCACCTCATGCTGAGAGGCCTAAACAGAAGTCATCTTGTGTTTCTCAAAAAGCCCTCTTTTAATGCAGTGACATAACTAATGAAAGCCTCTGAGCATTATTGTCATTCAACCACAGGGCTATTAGAAAGGTGGGTTCAGCTGCCGTATTTTTCTGGTGGGCTGGCTAGATTTATGGTTGATATCAGAAATGGAGCATTTTTCTTCATTGGGCAAAGGAATAATCATTTTACAGTATCATATTTTTATGTAAACTGCTGAAAGTCATATTGGAATATGGTGGTATTTAAACACTGTGAATAAATAAATGAACTGGAAAAAAATGATAGGACTATCATATCTGGGCTGCATACATCTGAATGTCCACTAGATGGCAGGAAAGTCATAGAGAAAAACAATTAACTCTTTGCTGCCATCTAGGGATTGCCTTTCTAGTACCATCTAGTGATCAGCCTTTCTCAACCTTTGAGAACCCTTGAAATATTTTTCAAGCCTCTGGGAACCCCTGCACATTCAGGCTCAAATATAGGCCACAAGTTACAAAATTATTATATCCGTTTCATGTGTAGGCCTGTATATATGCATTAACGGTGTTCTTAAACTAAAAATAAAAAATGAAGCTTACCTCTTTAATGTGAAGTTGCCCAAATTTGAAATTAAAAAATAAATAAATCGTGATCTCCCAGAGAACCCCTAGGGACCTCTCACGGAACCCTAGGGTCCCACGATACCCTGGTTGTGAAACGCTGGCCTAGATGTTTTTACTCTGATATTTTGCTAACATTCAAGCAGGAAACCCAGATGATCTTTCTCCAGCCATCATCTCTATAATTAATTCTGTATATGTGCTAAACCCCAAGATTGTATTCAAGCAGTTACATGTGTTTAGTTTAGTTAGGATGACCATCTTGATTATATTTGGAATTCTGTGAGTGATTGCTGCTTTTCCTCATTTTTTCCTCATTTTCTCTTTTATCAATCATCTTTATATCTGGAGATTTGGCTTCATTGATCTAAAAAGAGCATTTCTTATTAAAATATTCTGCCCTAAAGTACAGCTACCATTAGTGTTTTTAGGAAGTTTACAAGGTCTTAAATTTTATATTCTGGCATTGGGCAGGAAGATCCAAAGCTACTTTCTCTTTTTCCTAAAGCTTTGCTGAAGAGAAAAGTCCTTGATTGGAAAAACTAAGAATTCTCCAGCTAAATAAACTAGGGCATGTAAGATGGTCCAGCCTGTCTGGTGACACCCTATCCTGATTCTCTTTAATGGAGAACCTTTCCAAGGAGTCAGCCTGTGAGATTCGAATTATCCACCCCTCGCAACTCATAATTTTGGAATAATCCAGACTAAAAGATTTTCTGATGGCCACATTAATTACTGCATTCCCATTTTGTTCTGGTTATGTTTAGTTTCTTTTTTTTTCTTTGTTTATTATAAGCAATACCAATTGATTAATTAGTTAATCATGGGGTAGGGGGAAAGAGTAGCTTGGCTGATTGCTGAAGTCAAAATATTTTGCTTTCAGAATTAGATTTCTGTTTTGTAATCATACATGTAACAATGAGAGAATGACTCAATCAGATCATGTGCAATGCTGTTTGTTCCGTTCGCTTTTCAAGTGTCATGAAGAGGTAGTTAAAGCTTTTCATCTCTGTCCTCTTTCAAAGTAATCTGAGTTCTTCTTTACAATTGAACACTGCTTTTTAAAAAAATTTTTACATAGTTTAGGTACCATAGTATTTTTAATGTATGAGATTTTATTACATATTTGTAAGTAACCCTAGGAAAACTCTGCTCTGATGGCAGAGTATCAATGTTATAATATATTCAGTCCATACATTTGTTATTATGAGTTCAAATATTCTAAAAGCCCATAAGCCCGCAATGAATTCCTTTCAAAGATAATTAAGCCCAATTAATGCCTCTCTTCTGAAATGTTCTCCTTCTGAGAACACAAGCATCTAGAGACTGACAAATTGAGTCACAGAGAGAGAAAGAGAGAATATTAAAGGCTATTTCTTCAGTTCCTCAATTACTTGAGGCCTTTCTCTCCAACTTCACTTCAGCTTCAAACAGTAACCAAATCAAGCCACCCTAACACAATTTTGCATGCTAATCATCTAGGTTAGATAAGTTCAGTTGTAAAGATCCACATCAAATACCACATCACATTAAATCAGGAAGAAGCCGACAGTAACACCTAACATTTTGCTTATTTATATGTAAGCGTGTCATGATTACTTTGAAACTTAAGTGTTCTGAACTTGTTAAACTGTAAATGGAACATTGATTCCCCATTACAGGAAGCGTTGCTGAAAACTATAATCATGCTTTCAGGGATTCAACAGGATTTGCATGAGCAGCCAGAAGTGTCTGGGTGACAGAACTACTATATCATTAAACCTTGAGTGATGTGTTGTGCACTTTACCCATTGCTTCCATGAGGTATTGTTGAATAAACTGCAGGATGGTGTCACAAGCACCCACAATTATTTATACACAATAATTCAACTTTTAAAAAATGATATTTCCCCAAAATGTAATAGCCATAATATTTTTGCATAGAAGTAAGAAATTCAAGCAACATATTCATTTATTCATTTGTTTTTAAAATATATATATTTGGTTAACAAGATTCCACACAGTTTCCCAAGTCAATGGCAATATAACAGACACAATAGTATTCAAATAAAAACATATTCAATAAAAACTAAAATCCTGAAGCAACTCCAGAACAAGAAGAAAGTGTTGGTTTCTATTGTGATATGTGTTATCCTCCCATTTTTATTTGGCCTTACAGTTTGTTTGTTTGTTTATTTATTTATTTATTGGGGTGTGCAAATATCAGAGATCTGATTCATATATGATTTGATGAACCTCCTAATCAGATCAGGCTTTAAATCTGAATAGAATTTAATTTGTATTGCTAAATCTAATCAGATGCCCTTGAACTGATTAGATCCTTTCCTTTCCTTTCCTTTCCTTTCCTTTCCTTTCCTTTCCTTTCCTTTCCTTTCCTTTCCTTTCCTTTCCTTTCCTTTCCTTTCCTTTCCTTTCCTTTCCTTCCAGTCCAGTCTTCACTCAGAGAGGCAGCTCCTGGGTGCTCATGATCAGAGTGGGCATGGGACTTTGGCTAGGGGAGTCACCGGGGAGGCTCCAAACAACAGCAAATTAGGTGGAAAATGATCTCACATTATGTACGCTAAGTATCCATTATGTACTGCAGTGAAATATGTGCAATTCCCCAAAAGATTGTTAAAAAATCAATAGTAATAGTAAGAGAGAATTTTCTTCCAAACTAATGGGATTGGATTTATAAATATACAAACTGCAAATTATGATAAGGTCATTTCACTGATCACTACTTTCCTCCATTACTAGATACTCATTTGCAGTCAATATATTATTTTAATCCATTATCTAGACATATCGACTCTACATCCAAAGTCCACCTTAATTAATGCCTATCCACAAGCACTCTGTTTGTGTGAAACAATATAAGTTTGCAGTTAAGGTTGGAGAAGACAAATCTTCCCATTCATACTCCTTAAATTTTCCTTTCTTCATAACTTACTGAGATGGTGATGGTGATTCCAAAGTCATTGGAATGGATTGCAACTTTTTAAAGTGTCTTTCTTGGAGGCCAAAGCCAATTGGACTTATAGCCAAGGGCTCTGCTGTCTATAAACATAAAACAATAGTAAGCCCCAAGTATAAACTCCCTTGTGGGGGGAGATGGGCGGTGATATAAGTTAGAAATAATAAATAAATAAATAAATAAATAAACAGCTAAAAAGACAATAGATTATTGAGCAGAATTTTTGTTAGCTATGAATGAAAACCATGAGATACTGTATATTGTTTACTGTACTCCAAGAGGAGAGCTGTCAAACACCTTCCTTTGAAAGAAATATTGAAGAACAGAAAGAAAGAAAGAAAGAAAGAAAGAAAGAAAGAAAGAAAGAAAGAAAGAAAGAAAGAAAGAAAGAAAGAAAGACAGACACCAAAGACCCATCATGGCAATCAAGAATGGGTGGTCATTAGAGCTTTCCAAGTCAAAGAGCCAAGTCACAACAGATGGTAAGTCATATGTTGTAAATTATGCTTCTATAGGTTTGTGCTGGAATTTTTATCCTACTCATCTTTCAAGAATGTCCTGAATTACAAATGAGTTACGTAGACAGATGCTATCTTAATAGTCTAATTTAATCTTCAGAGCAGAATATGTAAGTTGTGAGTGTCTGTTATAAAATTAAATACATATAAAAGGACCAAGACTAAATCACATCTTAAGTTATAGGCTTTTGCCCAGCTTCCTAAGAATAAGTGTAATGGTGTGTGGAAATGACCTTGGGAGACAGGGGGAAGAGCCACAGCCAGGGGAATGGTGGGACAAGAGGTAGCTTAGCCCACAGAAGGAATGGCGGATAGATGTAGCAAACATCTCAGAAGGGACCCTCCATATTTCTTGGGCGGTATAGGCGAAGAGGGAGAAATGTACTTTCAGACCTGCAAGATTCTGTTAATGTAACCTAACAATAAAGTAGAATTAGTCCATCTGGTCGTGCTTCCTGTCTGGACTGCCTCATTAGGCTGACATAAATCTTGCAAGTCTGCCTCTTGTCCAACAAGTTCATTCCCACATACCATTACAATAAGCCCCTTTGAATTCACTTCAATATACTTTTGACTAGGCATTTTATGTTGTTTGCCTCATTAAAATGAATGAGTTTAGTCTTAGTCTTAGTCTTAGTCTTAGGCTTAGGCTTAGGCTTAGGCTTAGGCTTAGGCTTAGGCTTAGGCTTAGGCTTAGGCTTAGGCTTAGGTTTAGGCTTAGGCTTAGTTGCCTAAAACTAATTTAGGTCCAACTGAGTTCAGTGGGAGTAAGCTAAAGCATGAATGATTAGATCCAAATTATTGAATATTAGCATATATTGGATTTCTGTATTTCCAGTCTTCTATTCTTAATGTTAACATCAGGGGTATCCAGGGGAAGGGGGGTTCAAAAAGTCAAAATAATGGGAGCATCTGCACAATCAAAGCCCTGCCCTCATTTATATGAGTGTGATGAATACGACACACAGTAAACAGGGTTGGGGCTCTGATCACATGGTTGTAACCTCCATCTTGACTTGTTTTACCTCCTGTTGTGGATGCCCCTGCTTAACAGAATCTTTTTCACTCCGCAGATTTTCTTCAGTCCCTCAAAAATGCATGCACACAATACTTCTAATATAAAAACTGTTTGCACTGTCCAGTTTGTCTTCTTAATTTTAAACTGTTTCTTTCATAGAAACTGTCATTATTTTTTTACCTTCCCTGCCTGGCACCTGCTGTGAAACTTTATGCTGCCTCTAATCCATGCTGTTTTATTCTACTGTTGTATATATTTTAAATTATACTCCCCCCACTGAGAGAGACTCTAATGGGCATCACTGACCACAGTTTAATTGTAAACCTCTCTACATGTACACTCCTATCTCATGGAGATAAACAAAATTAATTTCAACTTTCTAGAAAACCATCCTTCTTTCCAACTGAGATTATCATCATGCAGTTTTGGAACTATCTCTTTACTCCTTGGCCCAAAAGAAAGAACTCTGACCTGCTCACCTACTCTATTATAAAAGCCTGTGGGATTTCCAAATTGGCAGGAGGCTCATAATTTTAGAATTGTGCTGTGACAAGTAATGCCATTATTTGTACAAATAATGTTCTCTTCCTGTTTGCATTTACAATATTAATGGATGCAGTGATATTTACTAGAAAATAAAGATATGGTGAATTGGATAATTTAAGATTCATCACTAAACCACCCTGGACACAAGATTCAAGAGGAAAAACATTAGCTCCCAAAACATTAAGCTACCAGGGAAGACTATTACAAGATAGGCATAAATATAATGTCAAAGTTCTTCACCATATTTGTAGACAGATTAAATGGGAAAGATAAATTTCTCCACAGGAAAGAGAAATTCTCCAACAAACTCTCAGTTACAGGACTTCCCTTTAGCATTGCTTCTTTAAAAAATATCCATAGGAGGAGTTTCTTCTTGAAGGGTTTGTGTGTGTGTGTGTGTGTGTGTGTGTGTGTGTGTGTGTGATCTAATTTAACTATGGTTGGTCATAGTGACTGCATATTAATTGAGATATTATTGTGTAATGAAAAAGAGAACTTTTATTGATTCCCCTCAGTCCTCCCATAATTCAATAAGTACAAGAACAGCCAATACCACACTTGAAAATTTCTCTGAAATTCTTTTTTCCTATGAAAGAATTTCTAAAGCAAGTTGTTTTTCTTCAAACTGAATGAGGACTGGTAGGAAAAAGAAAATCTACTTAAGGAGGATTTATCTGGCTAGCACAAAATGGTATTTCCTCATGTAGCTAACATGGCTTGCCTGCCCAACATTGTTTTTGTCTATCCTGCAAAGGCTCTCTAGAGATTCAGGCAGACTCACCTCCTACCTCAGCTGTCCCCAACTGTGGTGTTATCCAGAAGTGTGGAATTCAACTTTCTGTATCTTCAGCAATAGGCTGCTGAGTGAAGAATTCCGAGAATTAAAATCCATATCTCTGAAAGTCTGAGGCATGCTGTACCATCTAATTTTTCATTGGACCAAATGCTGTGTCACTGAATTATGGTCCCTGCCCATTATTTTAAATATCCAACATAGGTCTCTGCCAAAGTAGATCAGATATTTCCTCCATCCTGACATGCAATAGCAGATTTTTATGAGAGTATGTTGATAGATCAGGAAATGGTGATGCTTATTATCTAGCTAGCATTTTTCAATGACATGCAGATGTGTTTCCAATTTCTGTTTATCTCTGCCATGTGGTGAATACACTTCTCAAGTGATTTAACTTCAAAAGTCCCCTCACCCCACAAAAAGCCATTAAAAGCCATCCAATAATTACAGTTCTCTGGGTATCATATAAAATACCAAGCACCAAGGACTCCACAGTTCAACCCTGAGCTACAAATATTCTCTTCAATTGGTATCATATAAAACAGTTCCAAACATAATGTACCCAATTTAAAAATGAAAAGCCAACACAAAAGCCACACATTGATGGTCCCGAGCTATTATAATAATATATACAGTGCATAAAATCATGACAGTAAAACAGTGTGAGGAGGTTCTAGCATGGTTTGGAAAATGCCTGGAAGAATAAATAGTCTTCATTTAATGTTGGAAGGCTCTACAGTGGGCATTCTATCAATGGGGTGAAAAGACACATTTTCTCATGACCATTTGCCTCATTTCATTTGGTGAAGGCACTTGGAAGGGACCCTCAGATGAAGATGCTAAGGACTTGGTAGGTAGGTGACACTCTGGAAAGCCCTAAACCTTTAGAGTAGGTGGTGATAGGTCATAATGTGAAACAGAAATCCATTCTGCCAGTGATGTAGACAAGTAGTTGGGTAGCACTCATTATGCAAGCACATTTCTAATGCTGATCAGTATTGTTGGACAGTAATATCTCCAGCCTGAGTAATGTTCTTATGAATGTGATTATATATGATGATCAATCATTCCCCAAGGCTGGCAGAACTGTATTCTGCAATGCCCTCGTAAATTAATTATTTCCAGTTTCTGGAAAGTGATACCTCATAATTTAGACCCTGCTTTAAAATGTCACATCTGTAAAATGCATGAGGAAAAGTTAATGGACCGAACTGTTTGCATCATAAAATCTGTGGAGCTGCAATATGTATTGCAGATTTAAGAATGCAAATAAGGCATTGAGGCAATCATTACTCACCTTACTGGTAATTAAATGAGTCCCCTAGAAAACAATAAGTCCACCAGTTTCCCATTCATTTCTCCACACTATAATTGAGAAGCTGCTTTTCTAAGTGATTACTTGTACTTATTTAGACAGCAAGATAGAAATGAGAAAATAAAGACATTAAATGGACAAAGTCACATCTATGTTATTTGGCTTGTCGCTTTCTTTACTGAATTCATATATAATCCATAGAGGTTAGGTTCCCACAATAACATAAACCCCAATCCCTGGTTAATAAAACCCATTTCCTGTACTTATATGACATGCAATGCAAAAACAAAATTATGGCTTAATATCATGGCCAAATTCAAACATGCTCAGAAAAATGTTTGGGTTCCCACCACAGGCTGTACCACAAACTATCCAATCCCATTTAATTCACTTGACCATGTTATGCAGACCCTTGTATGATACTCAGCCAAATCAAACACTTAATTTCCTTCTACTTTCCAGTGCCAGGCTTTATGCCCAAATCAGTGCCATCCTAATCAACATCTTGCAAGATACAAGTAAGTCACTATCTTACTTTCATTCAACTATGCACGAGCAACATACATTGCTAATGAATACAAGAATAATTTTACTTTATACACTGAATCAATATTCCTTTGTGGCCTCTCTGCCAAGTATACCATTGGCTTCCAATCCCAGCCATAATAAAGCACCAATCACAGTATGGCAATGCGACAGTAACCACACAGTGTTTCTATCAGCCCTGATCCATTATGTTCAGTTTGGCCAAAAAAAATATATGCCAGAAAAGCTAAATGTCGTTTGATTTCAGATCCCAAGACAAGAGATAATGGCTAAGAGAGAGAGAGAGAGAGAGAGAGAGAGAGAGAGAGAGGGAGGGAGGGAGGGAGGGAGGGAGGGAGGGAGGGAGGGAGGGGAGAAAATATTAATATAGATCTGGCTCAGTCCTTTAACATTATTAAATCTAGATCATAGATTTCTTATTTTTATTATACTTTGTATGTTACATTTTGCCAGAAGTGTGTGTGTGTGTGTGTGTGTGTGTGTGTGTGTGTAATAGCTACTGTAGAAATTGTTCTGTCATCATTTATTTATTTTATTTATTGCGGTATTTAAATTTGTTAAAGCCGCTCAGCTCCAATAAACTCTGATCATGATCATTCAATATTAAAAACTGCATTAATATCTTGAATACTTTTAGATTCACAAGAACAGGAATTAGAGGAAATTTGCTTGATACATATTAACGTCTAAACCCAACTTAACAAAATCCAGTTCCTATATTCACATAATGATCTATACCCAGAAAATAAACTATATGATCAGCCAGCATGCTAAGGGACTGGATGTCTTTCCACAAAATGCTAAACAAAGTACCCAACCCATCTAGTATTTTATTCAAACTCAGGATGGTTACTAGACATCTTGCATGCATCCAGACTGGATTAGTTGCACTTGGTTTGCACAAATCAGTGGGATTAAGTTAGTTCTTGATTCAACATATCACATTACAGCATTAAAAGAGCCCTACTGGATTGAGCTAAAGGTGTATCTATTCTGGCTTTCTACGTCACACAGTAGCCAAACAGATGTAGCCAGGTTGCTCAGTAGCAGAACATGAGAATGACAACCATCTTCCATATTAATCCCTAGCAAGTGATATTAAACAAATACTATCTGTGATTCAGAAGGTACTAAACAGCCATGAAAGCTGGTAATCATTAGTAGTCCTTGTCTTCATGAATTTGCCTAGTCTCCTTTTAACCTAATCCAAATTGATGGTCTTTGCCATATGTGACTCAATGAGACCAATGTCTAAAGAATTAATCTCTAGGGTAAATTATGATATGAAGATTCACATGTAAGGAAACTTACTTTTCCAATTCTTGCTGAGGCATTAAACTGATCTTTCTTTTCTCCCATTTTTCTGGAAGCAGTTGTATTAAATTAAATTAAATTAAATTAAATTAAATTAAATTAAATTAAATTAAATTAAATTAAATTAAATTAAATTAAATTAAATTAAATTAAATTCTCCAGAATGTAAAAGCCTGATGGTTTGGGACCAAATCTACAATAGAAATTAAGCTCTTGGATTTTGGGGAACCAGGTTGGTGCTGGCTGTAAACCGAGTGTTGCCAAATAACTGATTAACATAGGAGGTTTGGCCTTATGTTCTCTAGCCATCCAAGCAACTTTAACTGTGCTGCCAAAAATTCATTCTGTGTTATGCACAAATTATTTTGATTATCAATACCAGAATTTTTTTTTTTAAAAAAAAACCTTCATAGAGGAGAAGATAGAATTACAGATGTGGAAGATAAAGGTGTGCTTGACTTCACTGTTCCCCTCATTAATGAAATTCAAAGTCATTTTTATTCTCCACAGGATTCAAAAGATTTTGAACCTTGCTGCTTGGGGAAGTGAAGTGGAGCAGAGAAGCCATAAGGATCTTTTTTCTGTAGCTTTTTTTTTCTTTCTACAACTTTTCTACGTCAATGCTTTAACAAATACATATGTGCACACTGAAAAAACTTTGATTTATAGAAATCTACATCTACAGAAATGCCATATAATTCAGTACAGAAATAAACGCTACACATATATTCCATCTTCCACCATTGGAATGTAAAGGGACCTAGCTTGCTGAAAATAGTCTTCATCTCCCCCAAAGGCTTATTGTTTCTGCAGATTTTATCCCATTCTGTAAAAAGTCAATTTCACAGTCTGTTATGATTATCTCATTTTACTCAAAGGAAGGCATAAAGTGTGTTTCAGATAATGTCCCTGAGTCACAACAGGCAGCCCTGACTCATTCTAAGCTGAAATTGCCAATTTTCTAAAAAATCAGATCTATCTGAATCAAATCCTGTGATTGGTGCATACCCTAGTAATGTGGATAGGCTGTTAGGATTTTCATTGAATGTTGCCAACATTGAATTTGGAAGCTCCTGCTTACGTGAACTTTCTCTTCTATTTTTGAGATATGTCAAAATACTTTCCCTTAAAGTATTTTTCAGAGGTCTAGTGGGAGGTATGAGATGTCTCAGAATTTATGGCCTTGAGATGAATCAGAGGAAAAGCAGTTCAGGAAATTTCACATTGTACTATTGCTGTGAATCACTTTGGTATAGAGATTTGTGAACATACTCTTCCTATCAGCTTGATATGATATCTGATGACTTTAAAACAAATTGCTAGCAAGCATTGAAAGCAGATGCTTAAATCTTTGCAAGGGGTCTTACCTTTTTGTTTTAGACTGTATGTATGTATGGCTTGGCTTGGCTTGGCTTGGCTTGGCTTGGCTTGGCTTGGCTTGGCTTGGCTGGGCTGGGCTGGGCTGGGCTGGGCTGGGCTGGGAAAAGTATGATGGGATATTGGGGGAGGGTGGGGGATGATATGTTCCAGGGGAAAAGAGATTAAAAATGTGGTGCCAATCTCTACTCCTGACTCCCCATTCTCAACTCATGAATGAGGCACCTGAACCATGTGGGGCATGTTGGGGTCAGGGGCAATGTTTTTTAAACAGATCTGTCTGTAACCTCATCTATGATTTAATCATGGATGAGAGGGCAGACATGGCATGTGTTACCAAGATCTGGTTCGATAATGAGGGGGGAGTCCTTCTCATACAGATCTGCACAGTCCTGATCCTGGGGCAGGGGAGTGGAGTGTCCATTGTTTATTAAAAGTCCTTAGTCATTCTAAGCAGGACTTCCTGCAGGTGGTCAGTTGTGAGATCATGTTTGTGAAATTCAAATAGAGGGACAAACTAAGGGTGTAACTACTGTACCATCCTCCCAGATGCATAACAGCATTCCTTTCCAAGCTGCTTGATCTCTTTGTAGGAGTGGCTATGGATTTGCCCAAACTGCCAGTGCTGGGTGATTTTAACCACGCTTCCTTAAGGGGATCAGGAGATGAAGCAAATGAAGAGACACCTAAGGTGCCACTGCTGAAAAGCCAAAAGAAAATATAACCAGACTTTGGTATGAGCTCAAATTTGGGCCTACTCCATGGAAATAAAAGTGACAAAGATTATTGCTTTGCCCTTGTTGGATCTGTGAAATGTCAGAAGCTGTGCTGCTTAGAGCCTCTTGAGCCTTTCTAGAGAAGGAAGGGTTAGATGGTCCTATTAGCACATGTTATTATTTTCTGGCTGAACATTTCATAGATAACATCACTCATATTTGCTCCGGGTTGGGAGCCAAGTGGACAAAATCCAAAGATATGACAAAGATTACATTTTCCAAAGTTATCTAATACCAATCCTTTAGCAGCTGCTTATACCCAAATAACAAGATTCTCTTTAACCTTGTTTACTGAAAAGGAAAAGGGAAGTAGGTTACTGTAGTGGCAACCTGCGGAAGACCATTGTATCTCGAGGAGTTAAGTGGCATGTTTTGATTTTCCTTCCCCACACCTAGGAGATTAGAGTTTATTTTGAGTTATGCTGATGTTTAACTGGCTTGTTTTTATTTCTGTTTGGCATGGGAGGGGGGAGAGAAGAAGTATATGCCCACTCCTCCAACAGCCCTCCAGAACATATCTTTGTTGGAAGTGGGGGAAGAGAAAAACCCCAGCTTGTTAAGTTTAAGCATAAGTTCACTCCTCCAGCCGCCCCTCTAGTGGCTTGGAATGGGGTGTGTGTGATAAGAAATTGTTTATGCTTAGGCACTGGCTTATCTGATGGCTTCCCAGGCTCTGGGAATGATGACATGGACAGGTGCCAGGCCCCAGGAGGAATCCCAGTCAAGGTCAGGCTGGGCTTGGTCATGGCATTTGGGAGCCAGGCTTTGATAAAAACCTTAGGATTGTCTTGGAGTTTGGGAGTCCACACAGGCCTGAGAGTTGGGTGCTGTGAAAATTGCCACCTTGGGGTATCTCCGCTGTTGTTATTAGGGGTCTCCTGGCAGCCTATAGGAGATTAGGTATTACTTTGGTTTGGTATATATTTATTTATTTATTTTATCTTATTTATACCCCGCCTATCCCCTCCCTAATTGAGGGCTCTAGGCGGCTTACATTCATGTAATTTCATATTTTATACAATCATATAATCATATCTTACACAATATTAACCACGCGATGGGAAGGAGGTGAAGGAACCGACTCTTCAACTGCAGGCATCGGACTACATGTCCCAGGATGCCTCGCTCCACGCCGGCTGCTGACGTCCAGGAAGTTGTTGCTCCGGATCCGTCGTCCTCCGCCGCCATTGTCGGGATTCCCCAGGTCTTCTTCGTTTCGAGGACGACCCACCGCCGGACGCCAGCAAATTGACCCACGTGAGTGGTACCCAATTTATCTACTCGCATTCTGCTTTTGAACTGTTGGGTGGACAGAAGCCAGGGTGAATGGCGAGAGCTCACCTCGCCATGCGGTTTCGAACTGCCAACCTTGTGGTCGGCAGTCTAACGGCTCAGCGGTTTAACCCGCTGAGCCACCGTGCCCCTATTTCTTTCTGTATGCTAGGCTAGGTTTTTTAAAAAATGGGACAAAATTGACTTTTATATTAAAACGATGGGACGGTCTGGAAATGTTAAAAAAACGGGACTGTCCCGTTCAAAACGGGACGTATGGTCAGCCTAAACATGGTAGCAGGAAGCAAACATTTCTCTCAGTAAGCTTTCAAATGCAAGTATTAACTTAGTTCATTGCAATCCTAATTGTTTTGGGTTGATATTTTGATTTCTTTTTATAGCAACAGTTTTATAGCATGTTAAAATTAAAACCTATTATCACTGGGGTTTAAATATGCCTTTTTGTGTGTTTTTTGTAGGCTGCTTTGGACTGGGAGGGAAGAAAGCAGACTAGATGTCTATTGTAAATACACACATAATAGTCTTAATTGTGTGTCAGGATCTAAGCAACTATATTAGACAAATTAGAGAGACAAATCAACAAGGAAGCAGAACATTAGTAGGATGCTGCCATTAAATCATCAGCTTGATTTATGGGAAAGTTATAGCAATTATAGACTATTTAAAAATGATGATGGGATGATAATGTTATTAGTGGAGCTTTGGCTGCCCGTAAAATTATGCCATTAGCCTGCAATGGTGTTTTCATATCTTGTATAGGTTTCTGCTTTTTTGTAATTCAGACTGTAGAACAAAAAGGAAAATCACTGCTGAGTGGCTTCCCTTGGGTACTATGGGTCTTAGGATCATCAGAGGTATCTCCATTAGGCAAAGTTTGTGCTAGTTAACACAGTTTGGGGGAGACCTTCACCAAAGGTAGAGATCAATCCACCACCATATCTGATCAGACAGCATTGGGCTACACCAAAGACAAGGGGTTCTTATGTGCCATCAAATGAATAATAAAACACCCCATCATCACCACCAGGGCCAACATTGTATCATCCGGATTAGAAAGACAGCATTCCTTGCTCACTTATTTTGCACTCACTCCTTCAGTTCAGAATTTTCGTTTCAGTTTCCAATCTCTTTCTGCTGAAGACACAAAGAGTTTACTGTTCTTTAAACAAGTTCATATCATCTGTCAGTTTCATTTATGGAATTTGCCATGACAGAGTCATTAGTGGTTAACATTCATGTTTCTCATTTCATAATATTGCATAGAACCTTAATTGAAAATATGCTAATTTCAAAATGAAATGTTATTTTTAGAAATGCAAACAACTTAGGCCAGTTGATTCATTAAAGTGAGTTGTGTTCATTTTCAGAGATAAGGTTTGTTGGAAGATATGCTGGACTAGCCATACGAATGTAAGCTTATTCTGGCAAACAAACTGTATCTTTTTTCCAGTGTCATCCTCCTACTGAGAGTATTTCACGTCTAAAAATGCAGCTTTTAATTTATTTTTGCTCAGATCAGGCTGATTAGAGCAGAAATGGGCAACCTTGAGATTCTATAAGCGTTGCTGAATTAAAACTCCCAGCATTCCTCACTAGTAATAACTCGCATAGGCTAGTTCTGCTGAGAATTTGCTGCCAAAAGCTACTAGATTTGTATCCAGCTACCCCTTCTTGGTGGAGTATCTTAAGACCATGGACTGATTCTATCTGATCCTTCTGAGCAGAAAACAATATCAAGAGTTTCTTATTCCAATTGAGTGCATGTATATTTTCCAAAATGGGGAATCAGTCACTATTTCTTTTTATCCTAATAACCCAATGAACAATCTGAGGCAGAGTCAAACAATCATTGAAGTATGATTCTTGAATGAGTAACGTGTGGTCCTCCAGATGTCACTGAACTAGAACCTCCTGCAACCTAACCAATATGGCCAATAGCAAGGAATTCTGGGAGTTGTAGGTTAGCAGTATCTGGATGGCTACTGGGACTGCACCCTTAGCTGAATTCTGTCACCTTAAAACTATGAGTAAAGGCAGACTTTATGGCCTTATCAGCTAGGTTATTTTTCTCCTCCCTCTTTTTGCATTTGCACTACTTTTTACAGTAAAAAGTAGGTACTACTTTTCTGTTTCTTCATTATCACCTCAGATTCAAGCCAGACATCTAGTCAGTATTTCATTGTCCATCTGAATGAGGCCCAAAGTGTTTAAACTGGTTTAATTTTTAATCTAAGTATTTTGTATATGGGATATTTGTTGATTTAGTTTATTTCTATTACAGCTGGTGGAGTAAAACAGAAATTAATCAAAAAGTAAATTGTGAATTGTGAAATTAATGAGGCTTTCATAAAGATTGGCTACGCAGCTATCAGATTTGATATCATAGTTATTAAGGTCATTATGGTAAATATAGAGTAGTATCTTCCTTCCTTGTCCATCTGGCCATTGTCCTCCTCCTTTGCTTTCCACAAAGCATGCCAATGTCCAGGGTTCTATATGCTGTTTCAAAGATGTTTTCATACTTGGGGGCCACCTCTGATAGGTGGGCAACATTTATTTTATTTTATTTTATTTATAATTCGACTTGTATTCACCGCTCCATCTCCCCGCGAGGGAACTCTGGGCGGTTCATTATTCAACATGTATTGTATTTTGGGGGGAATAACCTATTTGGACCCACAGTAACCACCCATTGGACTACAATTGCTACGATACCTTCTGGGGCTGGAAAAAAACTTACAAGCCCAAATATTTGTACCTCCTTTTTTGTAGGTACAGCAGCCAAACCTAGGTTTCCCTATGGGTGTGTGTGAATACTTGACTTGCAGTTTTGTCTTGTTTTGTTTTTCACAACTGAAGGCCTAGCTGGGGGGGGGGTCTGTGCTAGTGGGCCTCAGGGCAGTTGCCACCCCTGCCTCCATTGTATATACAGCCCTGTTCTTCTGCTTCACTTCTGAATGAGCATAGGATCCTAACTCTATTACTCGGACAGAAGCGGCTCTGAGCACAGCAGAACGGTATGGTTGGTCTTTAAGATATGACCAATTAGAATCTAGGCCTTTTGAACTCTGCTGTCACCAAATATAAATGTGGAGAGAGCTACAGTTGTTGTCATATAATTATTCAAGCTCAAAAAACACAGGAGTTGATGTAATTAGGGTCTGGCAGTGCCACCTATAGGATTATCATGATTTGATTAATCTTGCTTAACATCAAAAGATGGTGTAGAAATGTCAAGGCATTATCAGGAGGTCTTTACTGATATGATTAAAAGAACTGGTTAGACTATCAGCCCTGTACTAAACATGGATATTTCTGCCCTGTGAAAATGGCTGTCATTTATCTAACATGTTCCACAACTTCTTCATTTCCCCCCTCCTCCTCATCCCTGTCCATGCAGCTTTGCTTAAGAGCTTGATGGAAAGCTTGCACTGGCTCTGGTCTACTTCCTGGCAAATTAATCTCATCAGCAGGAGGTCATTTCTGGAGTAATTATGGAGCTCCTTACTTAGTAAGATTGATAGGACAGGAAGAACCTTTCTAGGAGAAATTGGAAGACAATTGACTTTTCTTTTCATGCTAGCTGTGAAGTACAAGTTCAGTTCTGCAAACATCAATAGTTTACATTTTCCCCAATTCCTATTCTCATTTATCACAGAAAAGGCCAATCATTGGGTTAAACATAAGGAAGGAAGCAATGAGATGCAAATATGCAAAGGGATAATTAGCAAGCCAGCTATTTTGAGCCTGCTTCAAAGCCTGTTGAATGGGATTAATCTCTCCTGAAATGTAATGGAGGTTGAACCCTGCAGATTATGTTGGTGGAAGCTCACTGTTTTTCATTTGATGGGGCCAGTCCTGTGATACACAGATTGCATCTTTAAAAGTAAAAATTCAACAATTCATTTGCAGCAGCCCATTAAATGTTCTTGCCATGTCGTACTGAAACTGTCCTTTAAACGTGTCTTTTACACGGTGAAAGCATAAATCCTTTGACTGCTCTGACCATCAGTAGATACTTATAATTCCATTTATCAAAGAAAATAGAGTCCAACCAGTGAAGAGTTTGTTGCCTCAGTTTAATAGCACCTATTGCATTATGATATTTCACTCTACTTCTATTGCCTTTAACCAAAGTGAAGGTCTCCTTTAAATCAAGCTTGATTACATGGACCCATCTAGGAAGCTTTCCTGACAACAGTACAGAAGTGGTTTATCATTGCCTTCTTCCACAGTGGTTGTTCAACTTCCTAGCCTAGCCTATACTCCTGGAATTTCCTGGAAGTCTTCCATCCAAGTATTAATCAGGCTAATCCCTGCATAGCTTCTGAATCCAGGCAAGTGCTTCTTCTTACTGAGGCTCTAAAGCAGGGTTTCTCAATGTCAGCAACTTTGTGTGGACATGGACATGTGGACTTCAACACCCAGAATTCCCAGAATGAGTTGAAGTCCACTCATCTTAAAGTTGCTGACATTGAAAAACACTACTCTAAATTGTTACCCACAAGCAAAATGGTAGCAAAGACATTCCTCCTCCTTATCAAACAGACATTCTTAATGCAACTTAATTTTATTGCAGCCATATCATTGCCATTCACTTTAAAGCCTTAGATGTGTGGAGTTCAACAACTCTATGGGGACTCATCATAGAAAAAAGGGAAAGAAAAATCCAGAGTGGCATACAAAAATGACACTGTTGCCTGTATATAATAAGAATAAAGAGAATAAAGACAAGGAAGTGGTTTCATTAATCATCTTCTATAATAATCTATCAGGGTCTGTTTATATAAAATTGTATATGTTGCTTTTCATTTAGTTATAAATCCTAGGTGACATATAAACATGCTTAACGATAATAGGGTGATTTGCAAATGATGATCTTAGTCCAAGAAAAAAGTTTCAAATTCTTTAGAGCCTGGGTATCATGCTGCCAGCATTTAGCAATGTGCACCTCTGCAACTCAACTTCCCCACTTCACAAAAAGAAAATCAGGCATAATCTTCAAGCTTTGTGGCTTGTGCTTAGAGCATTTTACACAGACAGCATTCATATAGGCCACACCGCACTCAAATGATGCGGATCATTCAAATCAGTGATTTTGTGGTTCTTCTGGTCATTCTTATAATTTTACATCAATGGAGTGTTGCCACTGCATGATTTAACCTCAGAGATGGGAGAATGTCACTTAGTGAAGTTCCCCATCTTGAGCACAACAGAGCCATATATACTTGCTAGATTGTTCTAGGCTGAAATCACAGAATAATTGTTCAGTGCCAGGATACCTAGAACTTTATTTTGTTACTATGACCTAAGAATTTAGAGGCCCTAATTTTCTTGCCATTGTCTCACATTCTTTTGCTAGAAGAACATACTATCTCTGGTATTAGAGGTAATATACTTTTTAAAAAAGGGGCGTGGTGGCTCAGCGGGTAAGATGCCAGGCTTGTCGATCAGAAGATCATTACGCAAGATCGTCAGAGGTTCAAATCCCTAGTCCCGCGTGACAGAGTGAGCTCCCGCACTAGCCCCAGCTCTTGCCAACCTAGCAATTCGAAAGCATGCAAATGCAAGTAGATTAATAGGTACCACTTCGGTGGGATGGTAACAGCATTCCGCATGCGTCATGCTGGCCACATGACCATGGAAGCGTCTTTGGACAACGCTGCCTCTTCGGATAACAAACGGAGATGAGCACTGGCCCCTAGAGTCGGACACGACTGCAGAAATGTGCGGGGGGAACCTTTACCTTTACTTTTAAAAAAGCAACCCACTTCCTGATGTACAGAATATACAGAATATACAGTATATGGAAAAATACCTATCAGAATTACATAGCTCAAGAAAAAGGGATTGCCCCAATCTTATATGCAGCTTCTGTGTTTATTTAAAATGTAAAGTGTACACCATCTACTGTTGAAGAGCTGTAGTGTAGCCACTAGAGGCTGTCCATTCAGCTTTACAATCTTGTATGTGTTACATAAAAAAAAACAATGAATAGCAGTACATTATGTGATGCCTGTTTTCATTGGTGCCAATTATAGGCTGCCTTCCTCCCTAAAGTTTCAGTTCAGTGCCAAGAGAAAAACTAGCTATTCACTTAAAAGTTTGAGTGTTACTGACCAATGTTTTTAATGTTCATTTTTTAAATGTGTTAGTGTCATTCAAGCTTTCCTTTGTTTAATGAGTTATCTGACTCAGATAACTCATGATGCCAACTTTTATGGCATAGAGTAGATTATAAATACTTTAATAGTTCAATAAAAATAGGCTTCATCCAGTCCAGTGATGTCTGCGACAAGGGATGGCAGGGTAGGGTGTCAAAACTGGCGTGGTGGTGGTTGTGGCAGCACAATTGAGGCCCTACCCGTTGAACATTTGCACAATGCCGATGCACATATAAAAGGGGTAGGACTTGGATTGCACTGCTGTGACTCCCATCTTGCCTGTTTTGATGCACACTCCCCTCGCAGACATTTTTGATCCACTCCCACAGGTTCTCTCCATATAAATCCCCTTTCTCTGGATGATACTTGGTTCCTTAATCAATACACAGGAGAACCATCCATGCTTCTCTTATTTTCATCTGGTGATTTCCTTCCCCAGATTCCAGGTAAATTTGTAGTTACCTGCAAGCCAGGTCTTGTGGAGACAAGGAATGGCTGGCAAGGTATACACATTTCACTGTCCTGGTGGGCATCCACCTATGTGCATCCAGAGGCCATTGCCTCAAGAGAAGCAGGATACAGGCCTCTGCTAATCATTGCCCATACCAAGTGGAATTAGGTCCTGTTTAAAAAAAATGAGAATGCAAATGCCAAAGTGAAAGTTTGTTTTTCAACAAGTACTTGCTTTCATAGTCTCTCCCCCTCCTAAACCAAACTTTTTATCTGCATAGCTATGCATCCCTCATTTTAAAATATAGGCCTGTTCAAAGCTAGATGTTGCTTATCAAACATTTATGAAGCAATGTGTTTGGTTTAAAACAATTAGACCCATGGTGCTATACTCCAGATTAATAAAACACATGATACGGAGAGAAATTAAGACTGTTCTGCTGCTCTTTAAATCTATACTTTCTCCCCGAAGCAAAGGCTGGTATAACTGGATACTTCAGAGTAATTATTGTCAGCACATACTGTAGGTTTATGGCTTGATTCACATCTGTTCCCTCCCTTATATTTAATTTTGGTTTATGCTGCCTTCTCCTTCCCAGTAGAAATGCCACTTCCAAATAAATAACTGATTTTTCCCCCCATGGAATTTTTCTTTCATTGGTTGACTGATCTCTAACATTATAGACCTGAGAAGCAGCAGCTAGGCAAGAAACATACAGAAGCAAATTCTTCAATAACAGTGACATCTTCTACTTCTTTTTTAACACAATTCAAGGAGCCAAGAAATGCACTGCTACATTTCAATATTGTCCTTGATGCACGCGCACCAATAGGAGTAAGCGGAGAGATGGCAGGTGAGTGGGGGCAGAGAGTGTCCAAGGCCCTTTAATCTGAATCTCAGTGAACCTTAGTGAAGGAAGCAGCAGCAGCACCAACAAAATTTAACTGAAAGAAAAATAATCCTAAACAAACTACTAAGTTTCAGTTGATTGAACCAGTCAAGTATTTCCTTTGTGAATATGTGATCAATATGGTCACTGGAATAGAAATACAGCTTCCCCTTGTCACTGATGCAAAGTCACTCATACGATCCCCCAAAGCAACATCTGATTGATTATATTGTCTGCTGCTTTATTATTATTTCCCCCAGTGGAGAGATATGTCACATGTATTAGTGGGTGATTGCTGCCCAGTAGTTTGTTTAGGAAGGCAAAAACCCCAACATAAAATGAGACAGTAGATAGGATCTCAGGAAGCAACTCTCTAAAGAGGTGGTGAGGAGAAATCTCATGAAGTTGCTTCTATAAATGAGTATTTTGTCACTTGCCATGCCTGCAGTAGCAGCCATTTGTGAATATCCTCTAAGATGGTCAAATGTGCCTTGATTGTCAAAAAGATTAGCTACCTGTGATCTAAACTTTAAACTTGCTATTGTTGTGGCCAAAACCTGGCTCACCTAAAGCAACCAAATCACTTGAAGATACAACGTAAGTTTATTAAGCATGCAAACAACAGCAATCTACACCAGACTCTCAGCAAAGTATTGGCAGCTCGCTCAGCAGAACTGAGCAAAAGCAGAACCAGAGCTTATACACCTTTGGCCTACACATTTCAAAGACAAGACAAAGAAAAAGGCAGACACAGTGTAAATTACAGCGTAAAGTTGCAATGTTTTTGATAAACCCATCTGGGTGACCTTCTTATTTATCCCTTCCTAGTAGGTCAGCATGCTAGCCATACTATCCTGGTGGTCAGTGAATATAAACAATTTGTGTTTAAATTTTGGGATCAAATATGTATTATTATTCAAAATATTTTAAAAGCGAATATACAAAACTGGAACTGTTCCTTTTGGGTTTGATGGAGAAGGAGCTGGAGAAACAATATGGAGTTTTGCTTTTATATATGATCACAGCTGCAAGACTTTTATATGCACAGAGATGGAAAGATCCACAGATACCTACGGTTGAAGATTGGATTGTTAAATTAATGGATCTGGCCCAGATGGCTAAATTGACAGCATTAATTAGAGAACATTCAGTTTCTGGATTTTTATCTGTTTGGCAACCACTTCTAGAGAACTTGCTCGTGGTAGAAAAAAATGATGTTTTGATTTTGGGTTTTAATGATTAATTGGTTTATTTTAATAGAAATAAAGTTACTATGGTTTAATCGTTGGTAAGAGATTATTTCTGTAAATTTATCTATATCTGTATTGGAGAAAGTCAGAAGTCACTTTTCGTCTTTGTTTTTCTGTCTATTAGCACCTTGTAGTTTTTTCTTTTTTCTTTTATGCTTTTCTGTAGTTTCAATTTTGTATTTTATCTATACTTTGAAAATCAATAAAGTTTAAGAGAGAGAAAAAAACAATTTGTGTTCCTGGGCCACCGGTTCCTGACTGATTCTCCCCCCGTCATCACTCAGGGTCAATTCAGCTTGCTGTGAATGTTTTCTTACAAGGGCACTTTCAGCAGTTCACATGTTCAGATAACTGAACATTATACATCCACAGATTTCTAGATATATTCCAGAAGACTTTTTATCTATGGCCAAGCATAGCACATAACCATGTTCCCTTTTGCTTCCTTCCGTGAGAGAGAGATCTATTTACAAAATGTATTTCAGACTTTCTCAGAATTACAATATTAATATGAAGACGTTGGGGTGGGGGGAAGAGAGAATCCAAATTGTCAGGAACTGATGAGCATGGAAAAGTCGGCCACTATGGGAGAAACCAAGCAGAAACCAACAAAAAGTAATGTATCAACATTTACAGTTTCCTGTTAAAAACCTCTCTTGTACAACATTGCTACTGTACATAGTCCACCCTGTTCCATCTTATAGGTCTCAGGTATTAATTTTTATTTCTATAGTCATATACCCATCCCCATCTGAAGAGGCCACTCATCAGCATTAAAGGTTATTTAATGGGGGTATTAACTAGGGGACCATACTGGTTACAAGCTTTAGTTTGGGTGCAGTTTGATTCTTCAGAAAATGGAACAAATCAAAGGCTGCTTGACCTGACTTAGGACGTAATGCCAAAGTGAGAGTTGGAATTCCCAATGACAACCACAGATAGCAGAATCTTTCAATTTTTTGTAACAAATAAAATTATATTTGCGGGTATTTTGAGGGGATAAAGCGAGCCATAGGTAGATTCCTACACATTCTGATTTTTTTTTTTGGGGGGGGGGAATAATTAGATGACAATTGTAGGCATGAGATTGTGCCTTTTGTAAAATAAACCTTGTCACACCTTGTGAGCCCTTTGAGGATATAATAGCAGAACTTTGACAGCCTGACATAGTTTTCCCCTGCTGCCTCTTACTGTATACTTAAAAAATCAAGGCAGGGTAATCTTAAGTCTCTTTCTCACCCCCTTCTCTTGCCCAGGGCTAAGATGATGCTTATTTGACCATTCTTGCATTCCTTTGTCAAGTTTTTCTTTGTACTCTTCTACAGATCTCAGACTGATAGGTGCAGGATTTTTTTTTTTAAGAAGGAGTATTCACAAATTGAGGCTTGTAAAAAATTAATTAATCTCTCCTATTGTTTCATGGGATTATTGGGGCAAAGTACAGACTTCTACTAAATCCCAGAAGTACAGGTGCAGTGATTTTTTAAAAATATGAATATGTATGTACCTTTTGGTTTTAGAGATAACTTTAATTGCAGAAGACATGTGCTATAAGCAAAATACCCAGCCAAAACACTGTGACTCCCTGTGATTAGTAGACCTGTCAATCATTTCACTCCATTGTTTTCCATCATTCCTCCCATATTGGTCTTTTACTAAGAAACAAAAGCTGAATATAGCATCATCTCCACACATTCTGCTTTCTTTTTTTAATCAAAGAGCTGAACACTGTGCAAAGTGTCCTCACTGATCCATTTTGCTTAGACAGGTAGGTTGTTTTCTAGGGACTTCATTTCACAAAGCCCCAGAATCTGTCCACAATAATTCCGGATTTTGATTTAGTCCAAATTCAGTACACAGCCTTTGTTCACATAAATCAGCTGACTGTGAATTCCCAGTTCTAGAGTACTATGTTTAGATGAACACCCAACTTCAGGGCTATTCCAAGAGAAGAAATTAGGGCTTTGCTATATTAAATCACACTACTGTTCTATTTTAGGGGGCGTGGTGGCTCAGCGGGTAAGACGCCAGGCTTGTCGATTGGAAGATCGCAAGTTCAGAGGTTCGAATCCCTAGCCCTGCGTGCGGAGTGAGCACCTGCACTAGCTCCAGCTCTTGCCAACCTAGCAATTCGAAAGCATGCAAATGCAAGTAGATGAATAGGTACCACTCCGGTGGGTAGGTAACAGCGTTCTGCGTGCATCATGCGGCCACATGACCGTGGAAGCGTCTTCAGACAACTCTGGCTCTTCGGCTAACAAACGGAGATGAGCATCGGCCCCTAGAGTCGGACACGACTGCACAACTGTGCGGGGGGAACCTTTACCTTTACCTTACTGTTCTATTTAGTTTAAAATTATCTACAACAGCCTTCCCTTAAGTAGTACAGCAGGGCTCTTCAGCAGAGTTCAGTGGCAACTCCCAGAGTCAGAATGGAGCTTTAGTCTAATATACTTAAAAAGAACCAGATTGGTTTGAACTGACTTAGAGCTGACCTCCAGTAGGGCTATGCAGACCTTTGAGCAAAACACCCCTTCAAAGCTGCTTTGAGAAACAATGGACACCCCACCACCACCACTCCCCGGGTTTAAAGGTGAAGCAAAATTGTTGTGTCGGTTTCCCATATGCCATTCTCGTATGTTTCCCCAATGCTTTCATAAGGTATATATGGCCAGAAGCTTTTTCCAGCACATCCATTGAACTACTGGAGGCATCAGAAGAGGCATCCACACATGCACAACACATGTAAGGTTCTGGGGGGGATTCTAGAATGCAAATTTCAGTCTCTTCACACAGACTAGTTTTCTAATTCTCAGGGAGGCCCTTCCCATTCCTTCTTCATGTGCTTGAGCTTCATTTTCCATATTGTGGTCTTGATTTTCAAGAGATCGTTGCACTGCACTGCTGCTGCTTTACAGCATGTTGAAGACATTCATATTCAGCTGATGCTTCTCCCAAGCCAAACATCACTGAAAACATTATTTGTGGGAAACTATTTGCTGAGCTGTAATGATGGATATAACCTTTAAAACCTTTTAGAATGCAAATACAATCAGGATTGACACTGACAGTGGCAAGAAACTTCCCTGGAAAAGGTTAATCTGTTCTCTTTTTTTAGGAAAATAAACCCATTAGCAAGGAGCAGTCATTGTAAATGTTTTTCATTGCTAAAGTTGAGCAAATAACTCGATGGCATATAGTGTTTCCATCATTAGCTACTTTTCATTCCCTAGCTTCCTTTTTCTTCCTTTGCTTGTCCTGTGATCTTGCACAATGAGCCATGTTAAATAATCTGGTTCTATTTTTATCCCTATTAACATTTGTTTTCTTAATCCCTCATTTTTGGGTCCTCTTATTTATAATCAGTACATTTCAGCTGAAAGTTAACCTAGGCTTTGGCAGTTTGACCCACCTATGCAAATATTCATCACTCTCTTTGAGAAATCAAAATGATGTAAGGCAACCTAGTTTGGAAAGCAGGGTTTCATTTGTCTAACAGTTGAAGGAGTATTAATTATCAAAATACCCTAACATGCAGGATGTGGGATGATTTTATTTATAAAAGATTTATAATCAAAAGCAGATATTTTCCTGCAGATATTTTTGCAAAATTCATGTGGATGTTGCGTTTGACATGAGTGGTAATCAATATAGATGGAAAGAGGTTTTTACACATTGAATTCCCAAGCTTTCCTGCCTACTGGAACTTCCTTTATTTTCTAAAACCTTCCCTGAAAAGGCCTGAGCTACAAATGGGAATTAAAGGAGAATCTAGGAAAAGAAAGCAGAAGCTGCTTCTGTTTGCACTAGCAACAGATACAATTAAGGTGTGCATTAGATTTGGCCAAACTTTAAACTAGATCAGGTTCTTTTAGAAGACTCAAGGCAAACCTTTTCTGAAGCAACCAAAATTCAAATCTGAACCCTGTCGAAGCTTCAGTGGTCATTTGCTGATTTGCAGAGACACAGAAAGTTAGGCACTACGTTTGGGGAATAAAATATGTTCCTCCCCAAACTCTCCATACAAGAAAAGAGAATCTGGAGAGGGTAAAGGGACAAGACAGTATTTTGACTGACAACTCCAGCTTCTAGTCATGGAGGACAGAGTCATCTGATCATACCATCCATAGTAATCTACCATAGAATTGACTTCAGTATAAGCTACAGCAAAAATTTTATCACTTCCCTTCTGCTTTTTGTCCATTCATATGGAATGGTAATGAAATGAAAGGCAGAACGAACAGTTTTAAAGATTTTTAAATCAAAACTTATGGAGAAGAAATGAAGGTACTCATGTATCACGGGTGGCCAACTATTTTTCTAAATCAGGGTTTCTCAACCAGGGCTCTATGGAACCCTAGGGTTCCACGAGAGGTCACTAGGGGTTCCCTGGGAGATCATGATTTATTTAAAAAATTATTTCAAATTCGGGCAATTCGTTCTCACAGTGATGAGCAGAGACCGAACAAAAATCTAGTTACAACTCTTTCTGAGCTCTCTGGTAGTGCGTTGTAGGACTATGGTTGAATCCATTCTTAGTTTTTGGCGCGAGATGGGGGAGACTGTTGATAAAGGTGAACGCTATATTGCAGGAAGGGAGGGATATATTGAAGGAAGGGGAGAGAGAAGTGCATTTTCAAAAAATTAATGGACTCATCCAGTTTAGTCTGTGACCTCAGTCTCTCCCTCCCAGTCTTTTCCCTGAGGCTTTTCTGTTCTTTTCTTTTCTTTTATCCTGTTATTTTAAATAAATTTTGTACACATTTATTCAGTCATGTCTGAGGGTCCAGTGTGGTGATTTTTGAAGAGGAGATGTGTGAGAGAAGAGGAGGATTCTAGAACAGACAATACTGATAAGTTTAATGTTAATAATGATCATGAAGAATTTAAATCTTCTCAGGCATTTCCCTGCACTGGTATATCAATGGACTCAAAAAATGTCTGTCTTTACAATGAAAGCTATTTATCAATGGGTTTTACATGAACTGGTGATCCAAGTTGTCCTATTCTGTTATACCTCATCTGTGGCAAACAACTTAGAAATGCAGTAATGGGTCCAGCAAAATTAAAAAGACACTTAACTACAAATCACAGCCATATGACAAGTAAAAGTTCTGATTATTTTAAATGGCTATTGGAATCACAGAACAAACAGGGTAAAGCTTTTGTTAATAAAATGACAGTCGGTAAAAAAGCCCGAGAAGCAAGTTATTTAGTAGCAGAACTTTTAATTTAATTTAATTTAATTTAATTTAATTTAATTTAATTTAATTTAGTTTTCACATTTGTACGGCTGCCCATCTCACAAAACGTGACTCTGGGCATCATATTTTACAGCAAAGGAAAAGTCACACTTTGGGTGAGAAGGTGGTAATGCCAGCATGTAAAATAATAGTGGGGAAAATGCTAGGACCAGATGCAGTACAAGAAATTGAAAAGGTTCCACTGTCAAACAGTACAATAAGTCGGTGTACTGATGACATGTCACATGATACTGAAGAGGTTTTGTGTGATGAACTGAAGATCAACAGCTTTTCTATCCAAGTTGATGAGTCAACAGATTTCATCAATAAATATCACGTTATGGCATTTGTAAAATATGTCAATTATGGTGAAATTCAAGAAAACTTTTTCTGCTGCAAAGAACTATATGAAACATGCAAAGGCCAAGATGTATTTACTGTTTTGTCTTCATATCTGGAAACAAAAAGTCTGTTTTGGAGGAACTGTGATGGCCTCTGTACTGATGGTGCTCGATCAATGGTTGGCTCCATGAGAGGTTTTGTTTCTCTTGTAAGAAAAGAAAATCCTGATGTTGTCACAACACACTGCTTTCTTCACACAGAGGTGCTGGTATCAAAAACTCTTGGAGATGAAATGAAAAAAGTTCTGGATGATGCTACAAAAATGGTTAACTTTATTAAACAAAGACCAGTTCACTCCAGAATGTTAAAAAAATCTTTGTGAAAACCTGGACAAAGAGCACGTAAGTCTCCTGTTACACACAGAAATATGGTGGCTGAGCAGAGGAAGCGTTCTCAACAGGGTGTTTGAGCTGAAGGCAGAATTGCAAGAGTATTTTCGAGAAAATAGTATTCCACGTTTTGCTGAGTGCTTTTAAAATGGAGGATGGTTGCAGAAACTAGCATACATAGCGGACAACTTTCATCACATGAACCAGCTGAACAAGTCTCTGCAAGGCACTGGAGAAAATGTTTTGACTTCAAGTGACAAGATTCTTGGATTTAAAAGAAAACTGAATGTTTGGAAAAATCATGTTGGTGTTTCCACTGCTGTTTGGGCTTGAGAATGAGGAAGGTTACCAGAAAGTAACCTTTCGAAAGTATCCTTTGACTATGCATTACCAGAAAGTCTCAAAACTAATTGAAAACCACCAGGAAGTACTGCAGAACAAAATTGATCAGTGCTTTCCCTCCCTTTCAACACAAATGTATGAGACGGGGTGAGGGATCCTTCCTCTTCGTCTTCTGTTCAGCCTGAGAACTTCACTTTGAAGGAAGAGGAAGAATTTGGTGAACTGCGGTCTGATCATACACTCAAGATGAGATTCGCTGATCTGCCCATGGACAAGTTCTGGATTTCTGTGAAAGAAGAGGATCCTGCCATTCACAGGAAGGCATTGAACATGTTGCTGCAGTTTTCAACTTGTTACATGAGTGAGTAAGCTTTTTCTTCTTTAACAAGCATCAAAAGCAAAGGCAGAAATCATCTTATTTCAGTTGAAGATGATATCCGTGTATGCTTATCTCAAGTTCGGCCCAGAATTGAGTACTTGTGCAGTAAAAAACAAGCACAGGTTTCACATTAAGGAGGGAAGTTTCATTCTTTATTTTTAGTTTAAGAACACTGTTAATGCATATATACAGGTCTACATATGAAACAAATATAATAATTTTGAAACTTCTGACCTATATTTGAGTCGAAAAGTGCAAGGGTTCCCAGAGGCCTGAAAAAATATTTCAAAGGCTCCTCCAGGGTCAGAAGGTTGAGAAAGGCTGCTCTAAATATTTTAAGTTTTAAAAGAGGGACTATGTATTTTTGGGAAAGATAAGGATTGCAGAGGATTAAGTACTAACGCAAGTCAAGCCATGTATTGCACATAAACAAAGCCATATTTTTCTGGTGGAGATCTGAAAGGACTTTGTTTTTCTTTTTTTAACGCAGTAAGGCTATTTTATGGCATAATTTGTAAGTTTTTGCCATCCCAAAATGAGTAGGAAATCATATTACATACTACCATAGGTAATTACCTATTACCATATACCACTTTTTTGGAGGACTCTCAAAGTTCTCCTACACAGGGCTGTATACGGAGAGGTACAATCCATTGCTTTTGCAGAGGAATTTCCTCTTTCCTTTGTCCAGCTTCTATCAGTAGTGATGTTTGCAGGATCTCACTGTAACACTTACATCAACTATTGTTAACTTAATTTCTTGGACATGCAGTTGCCTGGAATAAGGGCCACATAACTTCCCTTAGAGGTTAGCTATGGCCTTCCACAAGTATCTAAGACTACAAATCTCATCAGGGCCAGATATTATAGCAGCTTCAATGATCAGGAACATTAAATATTGTTGTCCATGGATTTTCCACCCTACTTCATGCATTCATATTTAAATGGTAGGGGAAAAGAAAAAGCTTGTTCATTTATTTTATATACTGTAGAAAGTACTCCAGAAGGTCTAAAAGCATTTAACTCATGAAAGTAATTTAGTAAAACTACTTAAAAGCATTGGCTTCCAGCTATGGTTTCTACTGCAGCCCATGCTTAATGAATCCAAGAAACAAAAAATCTCTCTTCTGAAATATACACTGGAGCTGTTAATTGATATTTTGTATAGCTTGATTGCAATAGAAAGCTATGGTGTTTATACTATTGCTTACAAACAATAGTCTTATTATGAATTTTGCTAAGTACTGTTTCTTCATTATTCCTTAGTTTCTAAATTACTAAGATTAAGTACAAAGACACTGTATAATATTCAATATTCTTCATTTTAAGATCAGACTCTCATAAATTAGAGAATACCAATCAAAATTATTCATTCATTTTTCATTGTACATATATTTAATTGGCATTCCCAGTACAGGGCAAATGAGCATGAAATATAAAAATTAAAAGACTCTAAAAGTCAAATTGCTTAAAGGGGTGTCATTTATTTCTAATGTCATGCTAAGTTGAGAAATGATTATATTTCTACTATTATTGACAGTGACATTTTCCTCCTTAAGAAAAAGTCATGTTGATGTGCATAACAAAATCATCTCCAGAACCCTCTTTGCAGTGGTGATGAGGAGAGAAAATTTCCTTCTGAGATTTAAGAGCACTGATTGGAAACTGATATTTTAGCACTGTCTTGCATTTAACTGTGTTGCATACCTTTAAATGGTTCTGTGGCTAGGTTTTAATATCTATTTCTGTAATGATGAGGGTTAGGAAAGCTAGGACTCTAAAAGCCCACAAAGAGTTATCCGAACATGGAAGATGTGCTATTGTGCTGTTCATGTTTTTATATTGCCTCAATGAACCTCAACTTTGAGGAGAAAAACACTACAGAAATATGATGACATTTGTTTTGAATGCAACATTCAGTAACTAGTATTTGCCTTTCTAGTTCAAAACCTCTGTCAAACAAAAGTGTGTATTTTATTTGTATATATACATACATGAAAATAAGAAAGCACAAGATTCCAACCCAGAAAAAACAGGACATGCTAGAGAGGCATTGAGAAAAAATGGTCTGAACTATTATCTATAGTCAGAAATTAATGTGTACATTATACTGAAGAATACAGGTCTCTTCGATTGAATACAGGTAGACTATAAGAGGAAGATATTAACAGAATTGGGAAGAACAAAATAGCAATAACCATTTACCGTAGAGGACTGTTACAGCTTAATGAGAACTAATATGCTCTATGGCTTTGGAGTGCTGACTGACTATTGGGTAGGAATGGAATATTCTGGAAGGAAGTATTCTGATGCCCTCATTAAAGGAAGGAAATACACAATTGTTTTTTTCTTTTCCTCACATGACCGACTCACATTCCAACCCTTTCATTCCTCAACACCTCCTTACCAGCAATCAACACCCAGATAAGCAAAGATTAACACCAGGATTAACACCAGATGAACAATCAAGCAGTAAACAAAAAAACAATCAAGGAATTACCATTGCAAATGAACAATCAAGCAGTAAACAACAGCCTAATCAAGGAACTTCCAAGAAGAGAACAACACCCCCACCATCACCGTCAGGGCAAGCTACTGTATATAAACAGAGAGCAAACCCCACTCCCTTCTAGCACTGAAGATGTTGCCTAGTTAGGCAATGAAACATCTACAAGCAAACAACCAAGCTCAGATGTCTATGAAGGTTCTCAGTCATCCAGGTGGAATTGTCTGTAGCTTGAATCATGTCAACTGGATTTCTATTTTCTCTGTGGAAACGTTTCGCTCCTTATCCAAGGAGCTTCTTCAGTCTGAGCAAAGTTGGTAAGGGAATCCTAAATATGTTTCTAGGTAGCTGTGTGACCTTACACCTGGGGGCATGGTTATATTGAGATGTTATTTTAAGTCCTTTTATTATTTAAAGGAGGATCGTTAAGATCACCGTGCTGCTGTTGAGCTTGTGAAATGGTCTTAATCTTCCTAGGCACAGAAGACAGAGCCGGGAGAAAGATGGGAGAAAGATTGTGCCTGAGGCCCCCACCTCTATTCAAGGAAGGATTTTCCAAGTTGGCATAAATTGATTCCTTGACCCCTCTCTCAAACCACCTATCTTCTCTGTCTAAAATGTGAACATTAGACAGAGAAGATAGGTGGTTTGAGAGAGGGGTCAAGGAATCAATTTATGCCAACTTGGAAAATCCTTCCTTGAATAGAGGTGGGGGCCTCAGGCACAATCTTTCTCCCATCTTTCTCCCGGCTCTGTCTTCTGTGCCTAGGAAGATTAAGACCATTTCACAAGCTCAACAGCAGCACGGTGATCTTAACGATCCTCCTTTAAATAATAAAGGGACTTAGAAATAAACATCTCAAAATAACCATGACCTAGCCCCAGGTGCAAGGTCACACAGCCACCCTAGAAACATATTTAGGATTCCCTTACCAACTTTGCTCAGACTGAAGAAGCTCCTTGGATAAGGAGCGAAACGTTTCCACAGAGAAAATAGAAATCCAGTTGACATGATTCAAGCTACAAACCAAGCTCAGAGAGCACCAAGGACTCCACAGTTCAACCCTGACCTACAGATATTCTCTTCTATTATTACTATAGACTTGAATTTAGTCTGAGGGGCAGGTTTGTTTAACATGCTTTAGAGCAGCAGACTGCATGTATCCATGTGACACAGAGCTGGTAATATTATGCAGTTCCTTTTATAAAGCAGAGGATACCGGGCACATAACATCCTGCCTATTCAGAGTGACAAGAATGCTTTTAATTTTGAGAGAAAAGAAAAAGAAAAGCTAAGCTTGAAAAGGTGGCTTGTTACTCTACCCTTTAGCTAGAAGGATTTGGTTGAGTAAGCACAACAGCCTGGTTTGAGATGCATTTTCCACAAAGGTAGCATCATAAAAAAGTAAAGGTACCCCCCGCACATTTGTGCAGTCGTGTCCGACTCTAGGGGCCGGTGCTCATCTCCGTTTGTTAGCCAAAGAGCCAGCGTTGTCCGAAGACGCTTCCACGGTCATGTGGCCGCATGACACGCGCGGAACGCTGTTACCTACCCACCGAAGTGGTACCTATTAATCTACTTGCATTTGCATGCTTTCGAATTGCTAGGTTGGCAAGAGCTGGAGCTAGTGCAGGAGCTCACTCTGCACGCAGGGCTAGGGATTCGAACCTCCGAACTTGCAATCTTCCGATCAACAAGCCTGGCGTCTTACCCGCTGAGCCACCACGCCCCTTTACCCGCTGAGCCACCACGCCCCTAATAGCTGCTTGCTTTAAACACATTTTGATCCTAAATTGTTTTCATCACTGTAGGGGCAACCTGTGGAAGACCATTGTATCTCGAGGAGTTAAGTGGCATGTTTTGATTTTCCTCCCCCCAACACCTAGGAGATTAGAGTTTATTTTGAGTTATACTGATGTTTAACTGGCTTGTTTTTATTTCTGTTTGGTATGGGAGGGGGGAGAGAAGAAGCATATGCCCACTCCTCCAACAGCCCTCCAGAACATATCTTTGTTGGAAGTGGGGGGAGAGAAAAACCCCAGCTTGTTAAGTTTAAGCATAAGTTCACTCCTCCAGCCGCCCCTCTAGTGGCTTGGAATGGGGGGGATTATAAGAAATTGTTTATGCTTAGGCACTGACTTATCTGATGGCTTCCCAGGCTCTGGGAAGGATGTCATGGACAGGTGCCAGGCCCCAGGAGGAATCCCAGTCAAGGTCAGGCTGGGCTTGGTCATGGGGTTTGGGAGCCAGGCTTTGATAAAAACCTTAGGATTGTCTTGGAGTTTGGGAGTCCACACAGGCCTGAGAGTTGGGTGCTGTGAAAATTGCCACCTTGGGGTATCTCCGCTGTCCTTATTAGAGGGCTCCTGGCAGCTTATAGGAGATTAGGTATTACTTTGCTTTGGTATGTATGATTTCTTTCTGTATGCTATGCTTGTTATGCTTTGTGTAATCTGTTTAAACTGTGTTTCTGTTTAACTTTGTGCTTATTATCTCTGGATGTAAAAGAACCAATTGCCTGAGCATCTGATCACTGCTTGGACACTTGGCAATATAATCACTCATACCTCCTGCTATATCTCCTGCTTTCCCTCTCTTCTTTTCAACTTTTCTTCCTGCTTTGATGGACATTTCATATTGCTATGAAACTCTGAGCTCCCATGATGAGGGATTTTCAATTTTCAAGGAGTGGCGTTAAGAAAAGAAACCTTGTAAATTTCCACGGACAGCCATATTCACCTCTAATTTAAGACAGTTTATTTACCATTGTTTGACACTGGGTTCACAAAATTGAAATATAGTCTTTCAAATTCAAAGACTATAATGCAACTTAATTTATTGGAAGGGAGATGGTTAAGCAGTAGAGAATATAGTTTAGCATACGAACTGGTTTTATAGTTTTAACATAACCAAAACATACAGTATAAAACAAAAGAAACAAAAGTTAATTATTGCTTGCATTATATGATCAGATAAAACAATCTAATACAAGGGTGTTCATATCACATTGCCTTCCCCGATTTGAAGTTTCTCTAGCCAAGGTGGAGGACTCCTGGTTGCGGCACTAGATTGGGAAAAGCCTCCTTACAGACATTCATGTGGACAAACATTTTAATTTGTTTCACCAATTCACAAACTTGGACACTAATTTAGAGAAGGAAGATCTAGAGATTACAGTGGCTTTTTAGATCAGTCTTCCCCCATCTACTGCTCTCCATCAATAATAAACCAATAATCTTGAAATGTGAACAAGAGGGGACTTTTTATCATCTTTGGTGGACATGTAAAAAAAGCAAAAAAAAATGGACTCAAATATTAATCCATAGATTTTAAAGATTAATATACAATTGAAACCAGAGACATTTCTTTTGGGACTGATGGATAAACAATTGGAAAAGTCATATAGAACTTTGTTTTTATATATGATAACCACAGCACGACTTTTATATGCTCAAAGGTGGAAAGACTCGATATTACCTACAATGGAAGAATGGATGGTGAAGTTGATGGAGTTGGCGAAATTGACAGCTTTGTAGAGAAAATACATTGACCAATTTTATGGCAAATTGGAAACCCCTTTTGGACTTTTTGCATGAAACAGAAAATAATGAAATTAAGATATATGTATTTGATGATTAATAATATTAGTTGGCAATAGAAAAAATGGATGCTATGTTGTAACCTTAGAGTAAGAGTTTAATGTAAGTTTTACCAATATCTGTTGTAAAAGAAGTCAGAAGCTTGTTTTCTGCACTTCTGTTCTCTCCCTTTCTTTTTTAGTTTCTGTTAGATTTTATCTCTCTGTTTTAAAACTTAATAAAGCTATTATATAATAAAATAATAGACCAATAATCTCAACCAGCCTTGCCTAAACTGGATACCCTCCAGGTGTGTGTACTTCAGCTTCCCAAATTCTCTGCAATAGGCATTCTATGTGGGGAATTGTGGGAATTGATGTCCATATTTGGAAAGTACCCAGGTTGAGGGAGGCTTGTCTTGATCACTGGTTCCGCTATTAATGGTTTCAAAAACATAATTGGGTTATTAGGTTTACTAAGAGGGTGTGAGTGGAGGAATATCAAGCTGAGAAAGGAAGAAAAAGGAGGAAGAGAAAAATGTTCACATCAAAAAACGTTATTTGCCGATAACAAACAGTAGGTTCATTTTTCATTCTGCCTTGACTGTGAATGTCTTGCTTAGAGAACCTAATTTGGCTCCCTACATTATCCTCTTCTTGATCATTATTCTATTAATTGAAACTTTCAGTATTTAATAGTACCCATTGATTTTAGATCCAGTACTCAATTATTGTTTTGTTTCATCACAAAAGGAACTTTCTTGTTTTTTATTTTGTGGCATTCTGGTATCTTATTCTTACAGTTTTATTGCAAATTGCCTCACCAACTCATTGATTGAAGTGGCAATTCAAAAATACACTCAATAACTAAATAGGAATAAAATATATTCCAACAATAAAAATATGGGCAAACTTTTTACTTTATGATTTGAAATGGTCATATCTTGTTCAGTATATAGGAGGGAGGGCATATGCCATATACTAAAGCTAAGGAAGGAATATTCCACAGTCTGAACATGGATCAAAGCAGAAGACCTTCGACTAATTCACAGCTTACCAAACTGTGTGTCGCGACACTTTAGTGTGTCGCAACACACAGTCTGGTGTGTCGCCACACAACCCGGAAGCGGCAGCGGGGGTGTGCACAGCGACAGTGGCAGCAGCACGCCATCAGCGCTTCCACGTTTTAGTGGAGGCCACTGCCGCTGCCGCCACTGCCATACATGCCCCCGCACACACCCCGCACCACCTCCGTGCATGCCCCTGCCCCCGCACATGCTGCTGCGCGCGCCGCCGCACCACCGCGACTGCCGCCGTTGGTGTGTCGCCAACGGCAGCACTTTAGAAAGCACTGGACTAATTGAAGCCCAGACGTTAGGAGAGCATACTGGCTGGGAAAAACTGCTGTAGATGTACCACCTACAATTTATTTATTTATTTTTTTATCAGCTGGTATCTGCCTCCTTAAGTCCACCCAAAAAGTACCAAATGCTTATACAAGATAGATTTAATCATGGTGAGCCCAAAAATTGCTTGTGCTTAATGATGAGAATAAGATTTTCCCCTTGAAGGGAGACAAGAAGGCTGCAGTTATATATATTTTTTAAAAAAATCAATAATGTATCTTAAATAATTTTCACTTGCATTGCATAAATATAAGGTAAAGGTAAATGTTGCCCCACACAGTCGTGTCCGACTCTAGGGGCCGGTGCTCATCTCTGTTTGTTAGCCGAAGAGCCAGCGTTGTCTGAAAACACTTCCGCGGTCATGTGGCCAGCATGACACACACGGAACGCTGTTACCTTCCCACCGAAGTGGTATCTATTTATCTACTTGCATTTGCATGCTTTCGAATTGCTAGGTTAGCATAAATATAGCACCATGCTAACTAGGACTTGCATGTTTCCAGAATAATTTGGAAGAAGTTCTTCAGGATTTGCATGAGCGCATTTGCTTACTACTTATTAAAGCAGCCCCTCTTTTTTAGTCTTCCAGAAGGAGTTGATTAATTCGGATTAATGCGATTCTTAAATCCGCCATATCTATGGTTTAGGCTCATTCAGAAAGAAGTGCAGTGCTTATATCCATGCAAGTCCAAAATGCTTCATGCAAATTATTTTCCAAGCATGCATAGACTAACATATATCATAGAGCTGTTATTGGGAGAAAAATGGATGAGGGATTTGCTAAGTCTTCCATATTGAGCTCTTGGAGAGAAGGTAGGATAGAAATAAATAATATGGCCAGAAATACAGATCCAGGAAAATTAGATACCATTCTCTTTTGTTTTATTATTCCAGATATCTAAAAGTCGAAGCAGATTAGCAAATTTGCTGCCCATCACTCTTTCCACTATCCCAGGATGCTCTCTATCATCTTAGTTGACTTCTGAGTTCATTTTTATTTTTGAATGCCTTGAGGTATATGTGAGGCTCAGCTCTCTTGCAAATAAAGATTATGCTGAAACTGGTGCTTTGCTTTGCTACATCCTAGCTTCTGAGATAATGTTATTAACTAATCTATAAAAATAAAATAAAAGCAAGTGGGGACATAGAGGCTGGTTGCATCAAAAGATATGACCATAGCTATATTGGTGCTTATGGACACCATGCCAGGGACTCAGGGACTAAATAGACACCACACACACACACACACACACATACATGCACGCACGCACACACACACACACACACACACACACACACACGACAAACAAAAATAGCTCAGCCACTGAAAAAGAGGCCTTAACAGAATTTACCATGTAAACGTTCTGCCCAGGTGCAGGCTTAGCCATCACAATTAATGATAGTCCAGTCCCAGCCTCGGAGTAGTGGCAAAAAATAATAACACGAACTGCCAAGTCAAAACTCCAGACCTGACAGTGTTCTGTTGGACTATAGCAACTATTCACAAGTCTTCTCCTCAGCTCAGTCTGGTAGCATGGGAAAAGGCTGACTCTAGTTGTTAGACAGTGTGGCCCTAAGGGGCTGCTGGCCCTTCTCTTCCACTTGCTTCCTGCCGATGAGCAGACACAATTTAGGAAGAATCTGTTTTCTAAACCCATCTGCATGCTGAATGCTTAGATAAGAAAATGGCTACACACAAAAGAACTCAGGCTGTCAAATAAAATAGGATGCCATAACTTTAAGGATACATAAATGCTCTTCAAATAGGTACTGATTATTCTTTATTTCAAAACCGAACAATATGCTGGATTGTTTTTAGCAGCCAGGCTATCCAGTGACAAGTACTAAACATGTTCTTTCCTTGAGTATCTCAGTACTTTGTTAGATCTTGCTAAATACTGAGTTTTCCCCTTTCATAATTTAGAAGAATTCTCTAGGTTCACATTCCTAACTTTCTCTATGTCCTCAGCAGGAAAAAAAAAGTTTGAAAAATGCTTCTAACAGAATCAGTGGCTTCTGGATTATCTCTACAGCTTTAGCAGCCAGGTGCAGGGGAGGAAAAATTAACCTTGATTATACCTTAAGATCAGAGTTGCTTCTATTGGGCAGCCAGTTTGGTCTAGTGGTTAAGGCAATGGGCTAGAAACCAGGAGACTGTGAGTTGTAGTCCCGCCTTAGGCATGAAAGCTGGCTGGGTGACCTTGGGCCAGTCACTCTCCCTCTCAGCCCAACTCACCTCACAGGGTTGCTGTTGTGCGGAAAATAGGAGGAGGAAGGAGTATTAGGTATGTTAGCCACCTTGAGTTATTTATAAAAATTATAAAGGCGGGATAGAAAATAAATAAAATTTTGAGGGAAGTACCAGCAGCACGATGTACGATGTACCAGCAACACGATGTGAAGGGGCGTGATGGTTCAGTGGTTAAGATGCCAGGCTTGTTGATTGGAAGGTCGGCGGTTTGAGACCTGAGCGCCATGTGACAGAGTGAGCTCCCACACTCGCCCCAGCTCTTGCCAACCTAACAATTCGAAAGCATGCAAATGCAAGTAGATAAATAGGTAGCACTTTGGTGGGATGGTAACAGCGTTCCGCGTGCGTCATGCCGGCCACATGACCACGGAAGCGTCTTTGGACAGCGCTGGCTCTTCGGCTAACAAACGGAGATGAGCACTGCCCCCTAGAGTTGGACACAACTGTGCAGGGGAAAACCTTTACCTTTTACCTGCAGCACATGGAAGTTGCTTTGAATCACCAATACGATGGAGGAGAAACTGTAACTACTGGGGGACATAATGTTGATGTAAAAAGTCCACAATCTGTCCACTTGGCTGAAGGATGTCAAACAGACAACACTTAGCACCTTAAAAAGAATGTTGCAATTTCTAGAAGGACATGTTGAAAAGCATGTCACCCAGCTACAAAGCACTAAATGGAAAATAAAAGCTTATTTCATTATTCTACGTCCATTGGTCTATTTCATTCTGTGGGAGAACACAAGAACAGATAGTTTGGAATGAGAACCTTCTAATGGAAACAGCCTTGCAAAAACTCAAAGAGGAACCTTAGTCCAGGATTTTAAAATCCAGATGATTTATGCCATAGGTAGACTTACTGTATATTCAAATATTGTTCAAGTTTTGTCCAAGTAAGGCATTTGTAATTTTAGAATTTAGAATTTTCTTCTAGGAAATAATTTTCATTCCTAATTCATTTCTACCTGTTTCTTGGCAGAATCAATTGTTGCCAATGCCATTTTTGTTTGTATAGATTATTGCAACATGGGGCTACCCTTGAAGAGTATCCGAAAGCTGCAGCTGGTCCAGAATGCGGCCGTGAAAGCCATTGTTGGTTCCCCTAGATCGGCACACATAACACCTTTATTGCTCGAGCTGCATTGGGTACCAGTTTGCTTCCGGGTCCAATTCAAGGTGTTGGTTATCACCTTTAAAGCCTTACATGGCATGGGGATCTCCCGATGGGGGAGATGGGCGGTAATACAAATTTAAATAAATAAATGGGACCAGGTTCCCTGAGGGACCGCCTTATCCCCAATACATCATCCCATCCCACCCGATCATGCAGAGAGGGCATGTTGCGGACCCCGTCTGTAAGAGAATTCCATCTGGCGAGGTCCAGAAGGCGAGCCTTCTCTGCAGTAGCTCCCGCCCTTTGGAACATCCTGCCCCTGGAGGTGAGGTTAGCCCCATCACTCCTGACCTTCCGGAGGAACCTGAAGACTTGGCTCTGCCACCTTGCTTGGGGCTGGGCGGGGAATAGTTACTCTTGGGGATGGCTAGTGTCTTAGAGTGCTCTTCTCAGACATGGACTGTATTAGATCTTTCTGCCACTTGGATTTTATTCTTATTTTATAACTATTTAATAACTCTATTTATATTCACATATTGTACTTGTGTTTTATGATTATTGTTTTAATAGGTCATTTTGTTGTAAACCGCCCAGAGTCCCTCCTGTGGAGGGAGATGGGCGGTGATAAAAATTTGATAAATAAATAAAATAAATAAATAAATTCTGCATTACCTTACACCTTCTCCTGCCGAAATTGCTCTGTTGTGTTCTAGTGTAATCAGGGATATCAGCAATAGTCCAGGGACAGGCTGGAAGTTTATTTTTATGAACTCACTCTCCCTTCTCTTCCTCTTTTTTCACTCATAGTATAGCATGTTTAGAAAGGGGCAGAGGGAATGACAAGGCAAGAGAGGCAACTTTTTTATTAAAAAGTTCAAGGAATTCTTGATAATAATTCTGTAATATATTGATTAATCTTATTAAAAGTATTGGTCTACATTTTTTCTTTAGATCAACAGTGCTATTTATTGGGGGTGAGGTGTCAAATTTGATTAATGTCAATTCAATTATTCAAGTTTATTAGAAGATATGAATCTATTCAATCTGTCCACTTTGATGCTAATAGTCCAGCTGATTCAAAAGCTGAATTCAATTTGAAGATTCAAGTACAACATCAAACTGAATCTGATCTATGCATAGACCTACTATCTCTGTGTGTGTGTGTGTGCATGTGTGCAAGTGTTTAATGGGATCAAGTTTAAGACTGCTATCTTTTACTGTACTACATGTGGTCAATAATCCTCAGATTTTTACTAAGACACTAAACTAAAGTGATTGAAGTGTCACTGGGTTCCTTTGCCCATCTACCTACATTCCATTCACAAGCCTACCCCATCTTTCAGCAGTAGAAGGGATCTCTCAAAGGAATGCTCTGCTAGTGTATCTGTCAGGGCAGTCTGGAATTTGATCTTCGCAGTACAAAGTCTTCTACTAGATTTTAAACCCTTCAGCCAGCAGAACTTCAGTACTGAGTTGTACCCAGAGCCACATTTCCTTTATTCATTTTCTGCCAGCCACATCTGGCCCATCAGAGCACGCCTAGTAAGGGTCCTACCTATTAGGAGGTGCTGTGGGTGGGGAATGGCGGGGGTTCTGTGTGGCAGCTCCTCCCCTATAGAACAACTCTCCATTCCACAAGGCAAGAATGGCCCCAACTCTGATGGCCTTCCAGAGGTTTGTAAAGATCTAGCTTTTATTGGAAGCCTTTAAGGATTGATTGGGAAGCCTCTGGTGCCTATATTTGCTGGATTAATCTTAATTATCTGTGGTAAATTGTACAATTTATTACTGTTAATCTATGTATTACTAATGTCATTTTTTCTTATTCATTTGTTATTGTCTATGTTATGTTTTTTCTTTATAGTTTGTTTTTGTATTATTTTGTAGTTAATTGGTTTCTTTTTGTATTTTTGTGTCTTTTTCAAACTAATAATAAAAATAATTTTTAAAATGTATTATTTATATCTGTAAATGTATAGACTGTATTAGGATTGAGGCAATGAATAAATGGCACAGATCAAATAAGGAGTGAATGTTGCAGTTCAACAAGGGTGTCTGTGGGGAGTGAGTCAAAGAAGTCAAGATGGCAGCCACAACTGCATGTTCAAAGCCCTTCTCTTTTTTTATGTGTGATGACACACCTAAAGAAATGACACAGCTTTTATCATGCAATTGGAGCCACCATATCAATTTTTTTGACCCTCTCTGGAGATGATGACAGTACATCATTTATTCTAGGTAATGAATCATTTGATAGACATGAACTCGTGGGGGTTTTCTCAATTTTTTTTCAAACTGTTTTGAACTAACTTTTAATAGATAAAACTGACATCTTAATGTATATCTCAAAATGAATGTGGTCCATTAATTCTATTTTTACTTTCATCATTAATCATAATTAATTATTAAGGTAATTAATGTACTTTTTCACCTTCATCATTAATAGGTCAAGTTTATTTTATTCAATGCTCACAAAAGCCTCCTTTGATGCAGGAAACCTTCTTCTGGAGGAAGAAATGCTCCATTTCTATTTAATTAGATATTTTGTCTGCATCTGAGTTGTCTCCAAGGCTCCTACAATAAATTTAATCAATTAAGATAATAATGCCTACACGTAAATGTAATGAATATTTGTGTGTGCACATTTTAACTCTTTCAATATCAGAGCTTTTTGTGGTTATTGCCATAATGAAAAACTAACACCGAAAATGGCAGCTTTCTCTAGTATTTATTTAGAAACAAATGGAAATGTTGCCACTAATCCAGGGCTTTCCAAAGTTTTTCCCGCGGCGACACACCAACCGCCATTGGTGTGTCGCCGCGGGAAAACCCGGAAGTGCCGTCCTTGCGGCAGCGTGCAAAAACCCGGAAGCGCTGCTGCCGCTTTCGGGTTTTGCACACTGCAGTTGGTGTGTCACCGCGGGAAAACCCGGAAGCACTGATGATGATCAGCGCTTCCGGGTTGTGTGGCGACACACCAGACTGTGTGTGGCAACACACTTTTGTGTCGCCACACACAGTTTGGAAAGCTCTGCACTAATCATTAATGAATTACTAGGTGGCTTGCACACTGCTCTCAACCATCACTAAAAAAAGTACTTATATTTGCTTTACCCCTACAAGTGTCCTCTAAATGTTTTGAACTATAACTCATAGATATGCTGCCCAGGATAATGGGAGTTGTAGGTTTACCAGACTGGAAAAATGGTCATTAGCAGAAGCAGCAGAATGAAGATTCCCCAGAATCAGAGTTCTTCCCAATTCATATTATTCATGTATATAAAGATTTGCTTTCACTGAAACTATTTATACTGCATCTTTCCCCTCTCTCTCTAAAAAATGGTCCCCAAACTCTTCGGCTCATTGACCCCTTTATGAAGTTTCAGATTGTTCAATGACTCTCAAACATTTATTATAGGAAAATGATTTAATAAATATTACTTTAATAGTACTAGGAATAATAACAACAACAAAAGAACAAAAATAATGGATAGTCCCATCGACCATTGGAGGTCAATATTAACCATTTTGGAGAACCCTACTCTAAAACATTATTTGTTGGTGGCTGCTAATATAACCAGTATGAGCAATGGCTTTTGCCAAAGCTATACACACTCCAAAATAGACCTCTAGGAGGAACTGTACTACCAGACTGCCAAATACGACAATAATTATTTTGATAGACGGCCAATCAAGACCCCAGGCATTTTCAATGCAAATTGGGTATCAATAGGGCATCCATGGTTAACAGCCAGTACCAACTTAAAGCCCCCTTAAATCAAGCTTGTTTCCTGATGATTTCATGGACATATTTAAGTTATTTTCATGGCAACATTATGGAAGTAGGTTGCAACTGCCTTCTTCCCAGATATCCCTGTGGCCTCCAATTGAAGTACTAAGGGGTAAAAATGCTTAGCTTTTTTGGATCAACCAAAATTGGTGACATGTTGCTGCCTAGGTCTCTGGCTTGGAATATCTCCAGCACTTGTGCAGAGTTCACTGATTTTACTATGCTTTATCCAGAGAGTGGGAGAGAATTTTCAACAACTGCATAAGTATAGTACAATTGTGCTATTACATTTAGCTTTCATACATGATGGAAACAATTAATCTAGCAACAGAAAAAGGGGAAATGAATGACCAAGTGTGTGTGTGTGTGTTTCATTATTACTGTGTTGGTTGGGTTTGTATGGCATGCTTTACTGCAGAAAGAGAGACAGATTGTAGTATACTGTGTGGACACCATAACCCAGTCACCACTCAGATTAGAGAAGGGTGATTTTAAGCCAGAACAATGCCTTTACTCAGTCCAGAGTAGAGGAGGAATCCAGAACCAACGTGGCACCTAATCTTTTGTCCTACTTGGCTGGAGTTCAAAGGAAGAAAATCATGGCAGGGAGATACAGTATTGCATTTCTCCTTCCTCCATGGCTGACTTCCAAGCACTGGGATTGTTCCAGAAGCTATAGGGTTACAAGCTTAAACAATAACACATTACACGTTATTAAAACGTTTTTGCAGAGAGGAAGATGGTTGGTAAAGTAGATGTGGATTCTGCTTACCTGGGTCTTTTGGCCTCCCTTAAGCCAAACTTTTGTTCTCGCTAGTAGTCCCAATAAAAGGGGCGTGGTGGCTCAGTGGGTAAGACGCCAGGCTTGTCGATCGGAACCTAGCCAACCTAGCAATTTGAAAGCATGCAAATGCAAGTAGATTAATAGGTACCACTTCGGTGGGTAGGTAACAGCGTTCCACGTGCATCATGCCGGCCACATGATCGTGGAAGTGTCTTCGGACAATGCTGGCTCTTCAGCTAACAAACGGAGATGAGCACCGGCCCCTAGAGTTGGACATGACTGCACAAATGTGTGGGGGGAACCTTTACCTTTACCTAGCAGTCCCAATATGCTAGCCCCCACTATACTAAGATTAGATCGATACACATCTTGACCTCCCCTGCCACATCTATGTAGACAGCTTTGATTGTGCAACATGTTCAATCAGAGATGAGAGTCAGCCATATCGAGAACAAATTTTATTTATTTATTTATGTATTTATTTATTTGATTTACATAGCCGCCCATCTCAGCAGCTTACAATAAAATAAATAAAATACATAAAATATACAATAAAAAAACTACATAGCAACTGGGCATCATCCAACCAATTATCCACACAGCCAGGAGACAGGGTAGCTTGGGGCCCCAGGCTCGGGCACAAAATTAAGTTTTCAAGGACTTATGGAAGGCCAACAGGGACAGGGCCAATCTAATCTCATTGCTAGCTTTTTGTCTGTATGTTTGTTGAAAACAGTTCAGCCAAAGATTTGCCTGACTATTACCTGTAAGACATCTCAAAAGTATTGGTTTTTAAAGGGAACAAAGGGAACATGAATGAGCTTCTCTTTAAAATGGCATCTTTCAAATTTGCAGTGATTTTGCTTTTTCATGCTAGTTCTGTATAAATTGGGGTCATGGCTATTCCAAATAATAGGCCAAATGTTTGATGTCCTAACAGAGAAACAATTTATCTGTTTTGTTATTTTTAGAAAATACTCCATTGTGAATTAGATGAAAATGTTTATATACAGTAAATTCAATTAGAAAGTAGGTTAAATTGATTGAATCCTAGGTGACCATGAATGGCTCATTTCAATATCAATGGACTAATTAGTATTTAATAATAGCTAATGAAACAGAACAATTCAAGGTTTCAGTTGTGCCATATTCTTTTTGAAACCTTAATGAGATCCTATATTTGGATAAAGTAGTTGTCCAATTTTTGCACTATTTTTCTAGCCCCTCTCCCTTAATAGAGCACCTAGCATTATTTTTTACTAAGAATTTCCACCAGAATCATCTGATTTTAACACTGAAGATTATATTACTAATAGGGCACTTACTTGGAAGTGACTCCCACTGAAATAAAATGTACTGACATATAAATAAGTATCTTTGGAATCAGAAGTAAGCCAGGTAGCCCTGTAGTTTACTGAGATAATATTATGTAGCATAGCTGGGGAAATAATAGTAATTTAAAACAAGAAAAGAGCAATTCCAACAGCTACTCCAACATGTCAGCATCTCACTGATTTCCATAACATATTGCTCTAAAGAACGTACTTAGGGATATGGAAAAATAGTTCAGTTTGCATTTTAATGCAAGTGTACCCTGTTGACACATTCTAAATCTTTATGCAAAATCAGAATGCAATTACTTGCGGTGAACCTCTGCTCTTTTCTGAATTTTGTGAAGCAGTTTACAACTTAAAAAAGGCACGCCCTCGAGCAATACACTGAAAAATGTTTTATAACTGGGGCAATTAGAATCCAGTCTTTCAAGGGTAAGACAAAACAAGTCAAGCAGCATCTCCACCAACTGGCTTTTTGTCTATGCACCTGCTGAAACAATCATCAGCCAAACGTCCGGCTGGCACAGAATACAAAGCTGAATGGCTAACACTCCCTTCAAAATGACCCGCAAGATTTCTTTCTGCATCAGTTATATGGTTTCTTATTTCTGAACCACCATCTCCATAAGAGGTCTGGCTGCCACATTCTGCAGCAACTGAAACTTCTGAGATCTTCTCAGAAGATCTTATACATGATCTCCTGAGCATGTGTATAAGATTTAAAATGGTTAAAAACTGCAAACGGGGATTTTTTTCTCCTTTCTGTTCATCTGTTATCCCCATCCCTACACTTTTTGTGTTCATGTGTTTGCTGGGTTTTGCTTTATATTGTCAAGAACGCCAGCAGTCATAGCCAAAAACATTTGGGTGCCTAAAACAGAGCCCAAATATTCTTAGCTAGGACTCACCTCTTCAAATATCAAATATTTGTCCTACTTTTAACAATCCTGATGGTACCCTAATTAATCTCTTCACTTCAAGTCCAACTTGGCACTTTGGTAAGCATTATGTTGGATTCCAAAGCACATTATTTTGGAAATAAATTAATTGGTCATAGTTAACATTCTGCTGTTTTTGAAAATAGGCGAGATGATGCTCTTTGATAGCTTTACTTGCCATAATTCAATAGGCCAGACAAACTGAAACAAAATGGGTATTTCAATTTTGCTTTTCCTTTGAAACCTTTACAGTGTAATAATTTCCTAATCTGTGTAGGTTGCCAGCAAGGAAAATCATTATGCATAAATGTCATCAACTAAAGCCCCATAAGGTATGAAAGAAATATGTCATGAACTAGAAATGTGTTGAGTATAGAGTTTTCCTTAGGCAAGTGTACACCCAGCATTTTCAGGGATTTATTTCTGTGCTCTAAATGTTCTATCATAATTAGATTCTTCTTTTAATAATTAGTACTACTAAATAGAATATAGCCCTAATGGTCTGAATATATTTTTTTCACACACTCAGGGATATCTTACATATTAATTTGAGATTAACTTTATGACTCTGACTAATGGGGCTGGTTGTCTTGGTAAAATTACTCTCCAACACTGAGCCACTGGGATAAAATTAAGTTCAGACTTCCACACTAGCAATTCATACGTAATACTTATTCTTGTATTACTTATGAAATAGCCTCCCTTGATTTGTAACACCAGCTAATTTACACCCACTCCTCATCAATTTCATTATTTCTCCCTGCTGAGGTGTTATATATGAGTTGTGCTGAAGGTCATGTTTGCATGTGCTGGGTTTTCTTTTTTCCCTCCTCAAATGCCTATGATCCACTGAGATACGTTACATTTTCAAAGAAATATTGCTGCATACTCAAAATCCCTTAACAATTAAGCCATAGCTAATCTGCGTGTTTAGTGAATTTACCACTAACAATGAAGAAATGAAGATGGCAGAACAGGGGTGGGGAACCTTTTTTCTGCCAAGGGCCATTTGGATATTTATAACTGGGGACGGGGGTGGGGGGGCGGGGTTTCTGGGATTTCCGCGGACCGGGGCCTGAAGTTTGCGGGCAGGAGCCAATCACAAGCACTGGGGGCGGGGTTTGCGGACGGGAGCCAATCGCGTGGAAGGGGCGGGGTTTGCGGGCAGGAGCCCCGCGGGCCTTAGGCGGGAGCCCCGCAGGCCTTATACGGCCCGTGGGCCTGACATTGCCCACCCCTGTGGTAGAAGGTTTTCTTTTCCTCCCTTGGGCTCATGAACAAAGATGGACAGTGTACTGGAGAAGAAAAAAAGATGAATCCTTCTGAGAGAAAGGTCACGATAACCAGAATAGTTCGAGTACAGGCTGGCTAACTTTGGTTATATTACCAAACTGGCCTGTTGGGAATGAAATAGAAGGAAAATATCTTATTTGGGAACTCCACTTGGGCAAAACATACTGCATCTGAAATTTCCCAAATTAATGGGCTCCAGGGTTGACAACTTGTTTACAAAAATTAATTCAATAGAAATATTATTAGTACTGGACATCTAGTGTTTAAATTCCAATTGTCAATATAAGTGATTGGCATGATCCTCAATTAGCTTGCCACATAATCCCTTCAAAATACAAGAAATGTTCAGGATGAATCATACTGAAGATCATCGGACTCTTTCTGCACTAGGGAATAAGTTTCATAAGTACATAGCACAAATGACCAATGTTTTGTTTTGAATGCTTTTATCCAAAGTAATATGTCTGTTCTGCCAAGTGTCCAAGCAGTGATCAGGTACTCAGACAATTGGTTCTTTTAGATCCAGAGACAATAAGCACACTAGTGGATAAAGAGATTTTAAGCTTTATTATAAGCTTAAGCAAACAAATTTAAACAGAAACACAGTTTAAACCAGAAACACAGTTTAGGCAGATTAAACAGAAGCATAAAAAGCATAGCATAAAGAAAGGAAAATCATTACATAGGAAGCAAGTTGAAACCCTATCTCCGTAGGCGGTCAGGAGCCCCTTACCAAGGACAGCAGAGATACCCCAGGATGGCTCAATTTTCACAGCACCCAGCGCTCAGGTCTGTGCAGAAGGCTCTCAAACTCAAAAGGCAATACTAAGGTTTTATCAAAGTCTGGCCCTAAAACCTTGTGACCCTGTTTCCATGGTACTGAGGCTGCAGGATCTGACCTTGACTGGATAGTTCCCAGGGTCTGGAGCACCTTTTTCCAAGAGCCTGGGAAGCTATACAGATAAGCTAGTGCTTAACAAAAACAATCTTGGGGTTTTCTCTTATCTCCCCCCCATTCCAAACAGAAATAAAAATCAAGCCAGCTAAACATTAGTATAACTCAAAATAAACTCTAAGCTTCTTCATGTGAAGGAGAAAAATCAAAATTTGTCACTTAAACTCCTCGAAATAACAATGGTCTTCCACGTTGCCACTACACTCTACCCCTGGCATATTTTAATTTTTTCCTCACACCTTTATATTTTATAAATTCCAAGTCTCCAAGTAATAAATTGTACATTTGTATACAATCACTTAATTTTAACATACAGAATACACATCAGTATTAACAGAACACAAATAGCCCATAGTCCCAGTTTCTAAAAACACTGCTTTTTTCCATCTATCCTTTGTGTCATAAAAATCCTTATAAAAACTTATCATTGGTTAAATAAGATAAAGAAACATAATTTTCCTTTAACTTTTTTTCTGAAAAGGTCTAATTGATAACAACCATATCTTAATAAAGACTCTATATACAATAGAAGCCCACTATGCCAATGTATTGGTAAAGCAGAACAAATCCAACACTTATAATGATCATTTATTGAGGCATTATGTTTATTGCTAGATGTCTTTGTTAACCTCAATTATCTGCAAAAGTTATTGCAACTCAAGATACACTGCAGGCTCAAAAAGATGTTCATCTAGGAGATAGAAAACAGTTAGAAACAATAAGAGGTTTACTGCTAACACTTTTTACCTTTGCCAGCTTACCATCTGGTTTTCTGTACCAAACTTTTTTCTTGTGGATGTAACTCCACCCTAACCCTTTAAGGTATTATCTTTTGGCATTTATCTATTTTTTTTAATTGGGCAAATCATAGGTGTTCCAGAATCTCCTGGGCAATTTGATTCTCTTTCTCAATAGACACCCTGCTGTCCCTCCATTACATAGGGCAGCCTGAAGTTCTCCTCTGTAATCTGGGTCTATTACACTCTGCTTAACACCTGGATTCCCTTTACAGTCAAAATAGACCTGGGGGCAATCCGGCTATCAATTTTTGGTGCAGATATAAACGCAGATCTAGAGGTACAGGGATCTAGCCCAATTGCTTTTTAAATAGCCATTAGTATATTAAGGCCAAAGTAGGGCTTCAAAGGATATTCAAATCATTTGCAAAACAGAGGGCAAAAAATCCCCTAGTGCAGTTGCTTACTTCATCAACTGCCTCCCCCAAACCATTTAATGTTTTCTGGAGGGGCTGTTGGAAGAGTGGACTTATTCTTAACCTTTTTCAAAAATGTGACCGGTCTCCAAATTACCATTTGTTCAATGCTTAATGGTGATAAATTTAGCACACTTTTTTATTGTAAGTAAGTTTTTTTATTTTATTTATTTATTTATTGCACTGACCTCGACTTCATTTTTCTTGTTTTGGAATCATTATCCACCCCTTTATTTATGAGTTTGTATAAGGAGAGAAGTGTTTATGCTAAGTGTGGGAGGATCCCAGCACTCTTCCAAATTTGCTGCAACTCCTTCACCGTCTGGGGTGTAGGAATTCTGAAATGCTAATAACAGAAATCCACGCAGCTTTTAATTAGTTTATAGCAGAGCAGAAGCATGCTAGTAACTTGCACAAGGCTTAATCAGTTCAAAAACACAAAATAAACACACTTCACATGTTAATGTAAAGTAACATAAAAATAGCTTACAGTTTATTTTAGATCACAGTTTCATGGTAGAAACGGTCCATGCATGCGAGCAATAGGTTCCGACCAAACCCACAGTCTTCTCAATGTGGCCTTGCTGAATGGAGGTATGAGCAACGAGGACAGTCATGGATGACCATCCTTCCCGGTTGAGATTCGAACAGAAAAGGAAGGAAGGAAAGGAAGGAGAGGTACAGGAAACTTGGATTCAAGCCCCTCCCACACAAAGCAGTAATATTAGGTTGCAGCAGAGCTGCCCCTCCTTCAAGCTTGTGTGAGACGTGCTTGGTTGAAACCCGATATCTCTAATATGGGGAAGGGGAAAATTTTGTACCTTATCACCCATGGTGTGAGGCAAAATCCATGTCCTTTCTGACCATAGGATTCCTAAAAATGTTTGTAGGTCAGTTGAACACTTCTACAGTAAAGATAAATCATCAAAGATTAACATAATCACAATAATAAATGCCTCCATACCCTGACAGGGCAGGGCTGAATGCAAGCAGTCCCCATTTTTTCACAAGGCATATTTAAAATCAGTGAAAACATTGATAGTTTTACCATTAGCCACTGGAGAAATAGAATCAAAATCAAAAGTTCCACTCTCTGGGCAGAAGGTCCAGGAGACAAAGTGTTAATTCCATTACTTCCCATTTAATGGCATAGTCTGCCTTGCTGCTTTTTAAAATGCAAGCCTACTTGGTATCATCCAGTGGCTGTTTGTTTGTTTACCGAGTGCAGCGTAAAGAACTGTAAGGGCAGACCCAAAATCTTTTTCTCACCTCCATTAGTAAAAAGATAAATTGCTGCTTCAACCCCCCCCCCTCCTGTTTCCATTCGACCAGACACTAGGAGAGGAAAACAGGAATTGTTGTGATCCTGGCCTCCCTTTCTAAATTAATCATTCCTTAATTCTCAAGAAACTCAGGGTCCAAGTCATTTCTTATTTAGGTAAAGACAACATTATACAATTCAATTGCAAGAAACATTAATACCATTTAATTCCCCAATAACTTCCCCAAATCAAATTTTGTAAAGCTGGGAAAAAGAAATCTATGCATTGGCATAGGAGTTTATTCAGCGCTTGGACTGCTTCCATAGCCAAAAGTTGTTAAAACAAAAGCAAAATTCAGATAGACCATACCAGTTTATGGAGGCTCTATCAAACATTGTCCTAAATATTTTTCCCCTTTCATCATCATGTGCCATGTTGAGGGACAAATGAAATTTAATAAATGTATTGTCGAAGGCTTTCACAGCCGGAGTTTGATGGCTGTTGTGGGTCTTCCGGGCTGTGTGGCCGTGTTCTGGAAGTTGTGGTTCCTAACGTTTCACCAGCATCTGTGGCCGGCATCTTCAGAGGGCAGGAGCACAGACAGAAGCGAAATCTCTGTGCCCAGGTAGAGTCAGGTAGAAATCTTCCGGGCCACACAGCCCGGAAGACCCACAACAGCCAAATTTAATAAACTTCTTATAATCCATATAAAGTTTAAAAGCTAAAACATACGAAGTCACCACCCCTCCTTTTCTCTCTCATTCTCTTTCAAGAGCCTGCATTAGAACCAACGTTGGACTTTTGCTTCAAAACAAGGGGTGGGATTGCTGGTAAAAACTGGAATGCAAAGCACTCTTGGGGCTGCACAAGAGACAAGCAATGGCAATAAGCAAACCATTGCTTCTCCGAGACTGCCTAGGTCTCCTCAAGAGGAGCAATCACCTCTTCCCAACAGTAACAGCTATAGGAAAAGACAAGAAAACTTAAAATGCAGATGTTATTCTGATAAAGGGGCTTAAAGTCCAGCCCATTTACTACAATCACTTTTACATTAGAGTAGGAAGCAAGCCTCTCCCCACCCCTCCAAGTCTAACAGACTAAAAAGAAAATGTTTTCAGGGATTCTGCTATTTTCAGGGACCCAAAACTTCCAGGGCCATTAATGTAAGCCGTGGGTCCCTGAAATCTTGCTGGATTTCTATGTACAAGGGTACACTCAGTTTCTGTGTTCACTAAAGCCATTATTGTTTCTGTTTATCCAATAAATGGCTAATTCAATATACAACCTCTGGTCCCCTGGGGTAATAATTGTCTCCCCAGGTGGACTTTGGCCACCCCTTCAGTCTGAAGGAGAGGGATGTTTTCATGTACTCAAAGACAGATACATGTCCCTATCCTCATCCTGAGCTGGTGGAGCAGTTGGGGTTTGCTGCTTCACAAACTGTGTTTTGTGTCATTTGTTAAGTAGATAAAACTTCGTTTATGTAAATCAAAATATCCATTTTTAGGCAATTAAACGTAGATCTTCCCCTAGACTGAAGCTCAGATTTACTATTCTGAAGATCATTGTTTATTTCAACCAATGCTAGAAGAATTTGTAGGCAAGACTGTGCCTAATCTGTAACATCATCTAAGAGGTCAGATGCAATATAAGCAATATAGGGTAGCTTCAGCAGAATTAAAATTGATATAATTCAAAATACAGTTTATGTATACTTGGAGCACTGCCACATAACGCACCAGATGTTTTATTTATAATAGGCTGGGTCTTCTTAAAACAAATCTATTTGTAAATTTAGCATTGGAGATTGGAAAATGCCCATTGGGCATTAAGAAAAAGTATTTTATTGAGGCCATATTCAACACCTAACAAAATTGTGCTTTTCAGGTTTGCTGAACAGAGTATTTCCGCGATGATGCCTTACCTGATAATACCTCTAATGACATTTCAATATATATCCAATTCTGAGATCTATAGATTTCTTTCTGAAGCAGGGATAGGGATCTTGCCTCCTTTAGATATTGAGCTATAATTCCCTTGGCCATACAGAACTTCTTAAAGTATAACTGAGCAGCATCTAGAGGGCCACAAGTTCCCAGTACATATTTTAGAGGTGCGGATGTGCATAACATAAAATCTGTTTCTCCATATACTTTGTTATAAACTTTTCATCTGAGTCCCTTGCAAGGGAGATGGGCGGGGAATAAATTGAAATAATGAATAAAAATCTGGTTTGTTGCACATTCACTAGTGCTATGAATGAGATAGATTAGTGATTTGGGAGGAATTGATCCATTATTTATTTTAAGAGGAGATCCAGTCAGCCTTTTCTGCCTGTAACTTTAGTGTTCTCAACCCAAATTGCATGAAATTTTCAGGTATTCTACTTTATCCCAAAGAAAGATTCAAATAAATGAGAAATTATAAGATTTTCATTTGGAACCTTTTCATTTCCATTGCAAGAATGACAATGTAGACTCCAATATCATAGGGGCGTATATTACAGCCACCATGTGAGACAACCTTCACCACTGACAGTGAGGAGTGACCTCCACAAGAACTGGCCATTTCTCTTCTTTATACGGGAGAAAAATCATCTGTGACAAACAACAGAAAACTGATGGATCATCTTTTTTGTCATAGGCTATTTGAAGCCATTTAAAATTCGGCTGACCATACGTCCCGTTTTGAACGGGACAGTCCCGTTTTTTAAACAATTCCCGACCGTCCCGTCGTTTTAAGAAAAATATCCATTTTGTCCTGTTTTTTAAAGTTCCCACGGCGAAGCATGTACACACACCTGCACGCATGCACGCACCCGCGCACCCACACGCACACCCGTGCACCCACACGCACACCTGCGTGCCTGCATGCACACCCGCGTGCCTGCGTGCACACCCGCTCGCCCGCACGCATGCGCACCCACTTTGTCTGGCGAGCCGTGGGTAGGTTAGGGTCCCGTTTTTCTCTCAAGGAAATATGGTCAGCCTATTTAAAATAGCCTTTATATTGGGGTCATAAAAATGTAGAGCAGCTTTTGACTGAGAGCCTTTAAAGGATAGGGATCTGTCACTTTTGAAAACTAAGAAAAGGAAGTACATTAATATAGGCAAGAATTCCACAGAGACTCACACTAAACTAGTTTATGATTATATGCATGAATCTTCCTAGACACCCATTTAAAATAGCAGCAGCTTCAGAGTTTACCGAGTTGACTGAGATGTATTTGAAGAGCTCAAAAACCTTTTTGAACAGAATTGGATCAAATAATTTGATCTGAATCACTCCAACAGGTTCTGTGATAAAATAATCCAGAGAATTGTTGGCTTTCTATCAATAGTATACAGTATTTGATAAATATTTATTTACCATTTCCAGCATAGAAAAACACAATAGAGATATGGAAGCAATGTTTAATTACTGAGCTGAATTTTAATTAAAAGCATACACAATGGTTCTGGAAGAAATAGTGTGTATCCAAACTACAAAATCATTAGAGCAGGGACACTGAGCATAGATGATAAATTTATTTGTAACTGCTGTAAAGAAGATTGAAAGCTGATTGGGACACATGAAGCTCACATGAAGATTGGAAGCTGTAAAGAAGATTGGAAGCTTATTTATTTTATGTATATGTATATGTATATGTATATGTATATGTATATGTATATGTATATGTATATGTATATGTATATGTATATGTATATGTATACGTATTCTTTTCCTTTCCATTTACTTTTTCTGTTTATTCACTTGTTCTGTACTTTTCTTTATTCTTCTTTTCTTTAAATCTATATGTTTGTTTTTTATTATTGTATAAAATCCTTTAATAAAAATTATTTTTTAAAAAGAGCAGGGGCTCTGAGTGAGACAATTTCTGACTCTTTAAACGAATATTAATGAAAGATTAAGAAGAGAAAAGCAAGTTTTAAAAAGATAAAATGTTTCACGCTGTGATTATAGCTCTTTTCTGCACTCATCCAAAGCAGAATATCAAATAATTTATATTTTACATTTTCAGCCTGATATGTTCTTATCTTTTGAGTTCTGTTTTATATTATTTAGAAGCAACACAAATTCATGTTGAAAAAAGCATAAATCCACATACAGACAGAATTAAGATTCTCTTGGCTCTGTGCCAGGCATGAGCAAAATTCAGTTAGATGTGATGAAATCATGAAATTTTTGCCCTTTTTAATTTCGTGTTTGTGTGCACGTGCGCACGGGCACATGTGTCCAAGGACATAATCGGAAAGTGGCTGTATGCAACGATGCACTGTGTTGCCAATCCCTGATCCATCTGTAATAATTCCCAGGAAAGCCTCATTGGAATGCATGAAATCTGTGCTATAGCAGTCATAAATTGTGATGGAATGTGAGGGTGACCTTGGAAGACAGTGGGAAGAGATGCTGCCTAGGGAACAATCAGATAACAGAGGAAGGAGCCTGCAACAGAGTAACAGCCACAGAAAGAAACTTAGGAAGGGCCCACCCTAATTACTCAGATGGTAAATAGGGAGGGTGGGAGACTTGTACTTTCAGACTTGCAAGGTTCTGTTAATGTAGCCTTGCAATAAAGTAGAATTAGCTCATCTCATAGTGCTTCCTGTCTGGTTTACCTGGGAGGGCTGACACAAATTTACAGGAATGGAGATTTTCCTGATGAGTCTTCTTTAGAAGGAATGGCAGCTACAAAAGTGAATGCCCAGTTGTATGCATGGCTCTAAAATACTAACAGCTAAGTTTGGGTTATTATGTGGACTGTGAGGAGGGGGAAGCGAGCCAGCTTCTATGATCTGTTGACATCCTTGTCATTACTCTAGCTAATTTGTCAGAAGATAAGGGCAGTCAGCACACCATTTCTCAGGTCAATCAACAGTAGCTGTATGCAATATTTTTGGCATGCCATTTCCACAGATGTTGTCAGTTATTTTCTTGGTTCTTCTAATTTAACTCACCATTATCTACAAGAGTTTTTAAATTTTAGTCTTATACAAATCTAGCAGATGGCATGGCTGGGCATTTGTTAGGCTCAAACCCCACAGAAGACCTTTCCTCATAACATTACCATCCAAAGAATAGACACCATGATCAGAGACATATCTTCTTCTAAAATAATGCAACCCAGTGAATGAGAGCCAAAGTATGTCATAGTTAAGACATGAGATTTGAATTGGGGAGATCCAGATTCAAGTCCCCAAACAAAACAGAGTTCATTGGGGGCAAAGTTGGGCTAATCACAATTTTTTCAGCCCAAACTCTTTCATAGGATTATTATTGTGAAGATACTTATGTAAGTTACTTTGAGTTTGTGGAGTCCTTGGTGCTCTCTGAGCCTTGTTGTTTTCTTGCAGATGTTTCATTGCCAGGCTAGGCAACATCTTCAGTGCAAAAAGGGAGTGGGACTTGCTCTCTGTTTATATACCCTGTTTATATATGTTTATAGAGAGAGCAAGTCCCATTCCCTTTTCGCACTGAAGATGTTGCCTAGCCTGGCAATGAAACGTCTGCAAGAAAACAACAATTCCTGCACAGAGTAGGGGATTGGATTTAATAACCAAAAGCTCAGAGAGCACCAAGGACTCCACAGTTCAACCCTGAGCTACAAATATTCTCTTCGATTGTTACTTTGAGTTCTCAGAGAAAAAGGGGGATGGTGATGACGATTCCCCAAAAGCTCTCAAAATCTTGCACCAACATCAGTATTGTACTGTTCATTGAATCACAGAACCCTAGAGTTGAAAAGGGCAACTCAATTGGTTATTAAATCCAATCCCCTACTCTGTGCAGGAATCAAAATGAAAGTATTCCAGATAGATGACTACCAAGATTTCACTTGCACTTATCTAATGAACAGGAGTCCACACACTTTCTGTATAATTGGTACTTAAAGTTAGCAACTTTTTTCCTAACATTCAATCAGAATCTGCCTCCCTATAATTAAAGACCTTTATTTTATGTTCTGTATTTTAGAATGAGAAAGTATGCGTCTTGACCTCCTTCTTTATAACATCCTTTTGGATATTTGAAGAGCTCTCTCATATCTCCTTTCAGTCATCTTTTCTCAAACCTAAATACATTCAGCTCTTTCAGTCTCTCTTCATACAACATGGTTTCTATCCCCTGATCAGCCTCATTGCTCTTTTCTGAACTTCTTCCAAATATCCAGAGTTGGATACAATACTAAGGTGTGTAAAGATAGGGTGTGACCAAAGCAGAATAAAATAGAAATATTACTTCCGATGATTTTGAAATTATACTTCTATTGATGCATTTGTTGGACGGTTTTGTTTGTTTGGGGGAGGGGTTGGTAGCAACATCAAACTGTTGGTTTATATTCAGTTTGCAAGCAACTACTACTCCAAGAGCTGTTTTACTATTATCTAGCTATTATCCTTCATCCTATACTGTATCTGGGCATTTGATTTTTGTTTACTAACTGAAAAAGTTTTCACTTGTCTCCATTACATTTCATTTTGTTACTTTCAGCCTATTTCTCTTACCTGTCAAGATAATTTTTAAATAAATTTCAGAGTATTAGCTATCCAATTCAATTTTGTTTCATCATGGCACTTCTTCATCCAAGTCATTAATAAAAACCTTCAGAAGTAGAGGACTCAAGAGTGATCCTTGTGGTACCCCCCTCAATACTTCTATCCAATTTGATGAGGAACCATCAATAAGCACTCTTTGACTACAATTTTTGAGCCAGCTGTGTTTTCACTTAATTGTCATGCTATCCAACCTGCCCTTAACTGATTTGCTAAGCAGCATATCATGGGTATTTTGTTGAATGCTTTGCTGAGGTCTGGATACATTATGTCAACAGCATTCCCATAATCTGTTAAAATAATGACCCAGTTAAAAAATGAGATAGGGTAGTCTTGCAAGATTTGGTCCTGACAAATCCATGCTGACTTCTGGCAAGTGCTGCATTGCTTTCAAGATGCTTATAGATTGCTCTTTTATGATCTGTTCAAGAATCTTCCCAGATATCATGTCAGATTGACTCCTAGCATGTCAAGTAGCAATCCATGTAATTTGCAGTGGCTGAGAGCAGGGAAGGACTAAAACTGAATAGTCAGGCAAAAAGTGAAACAGTAATTGCTAATGGTTAGGCTTCCCATAACAAGAACTGCTGTTCTGAAACTACACTTTCTGTGCTAAAGGGAAATCTTAGTTTCATCATGGATTTTAGAAGTATATTTTCTGGTACATGAGGGTAAAAATAGCATCTGTGTATAAATTATGAATGGAAGCCAGGTATGAATTATGCATTCATTATTAAGAAGCTCTATTCTCTATGTAATATCTCTATCCATCCATCCATCCATCTACACCCACAGATATATCCCTTATAATTGATGCGGCTGCTTTTGTCACTTTTCATACCTTAACAAATGAAATGAACAGGAGATCATGCTTTCCCAGTGAACTAACTTTATTAAATCAAGGACAAGTTCCTTCCTAGTTCTTTCCTTATATGCCAAGTCTGCCAACTTGTCTCTGTTCATCTCCCCAAGAAGTTCTTTTCTGTCTCACTTCCTCCTTCTGTAAAAGATTGCCTTTTGACACCAAGCTAATGACAAGTCCACATTGAACAGACAAACAAATAACATCAGGGAAATCAATACTGTGACTAATTAACTGTAGACACATGAATCCATCCCTAGATTAGAGTCTGCTGGTCTTATCTCAGTGTTAAGATAGCAACAGGAGCAACTCACAGGCCATGCCACACAACAAAATTAATCTGACCAAAGTCAATTGGAAGCAGATTATCTTTCCAGTGAAATGGAAAAGCAATATATTTTAATGCCAACAGAGCTGATGATTTTTGGAAAGAAGCCAATTTAACCTGGGATACTCATTGTTCAAAAGATAGACTGGTACAAAGCCTCCTTTTTATACAAAAGCAACCGACTAGTTTATTCCAAAAATAGTTCCAATATTTGATGGAGGTGGCATGATTTTATACGACATGATAAAGCATAATTTGGATTGTTTAGTTTTGGCTTTGCTTATTATATTATATGAACCCATCAAAATGTACTTATTTTTTTTAAAAAATAGAGAAAACATTGTTGAATGTGATATGTTAACCCAGTCCCAAAGTGTGAGAATTAAAGGCATACTTGCTAATCAAAGGCACTCAAGATACTGTAGCTATCATGCATAATCCTATGTTCCCTAGCCAAACTTGCCAAGATCTAGCAAGTCAACCCACCAGTAAATGTCTGGAGATTCTTATTCACCCCCAAATACAACTCTGAATGCTGAGTGATAGGATATATTGATGAGCCATAAGTACACTCAAGATCTACCCAAACCATTTTGTTGCCTGAGCAGGAAACAACCACCAACCTGTCCCCTCCTCACAGTGAACATGCAAGACCAAGTTATTTTAGTATTTTAAAAAACAGAAAACATTTAAATGGCTGTTTTCTTCTTGACAGTGAAATCAATTAATTGCAATTGGTGCATTTTCAGTACAACTAGACCTAACTGCCTTGGCCAATCACTTGTTTCTGGCATGGAGGGCTCTAAACGTCAACCAAACAGATGCACTTTTAAGCTCCATTTTACCAAGAGAGTCACACAGCATATAACAATGCCCTCTACTTTGGATAGCTTCCCAGAAGGGGATTGTAAGGGATAAAGGAATAAAACAAATTCATGAAAGACAAGTCTTAATGGCTACCTATTGCCTACAGTGTCAGAAGTATGCCTCTCATGAGAAGGGTGCTACTCTATTTGTGTCCAGCTTGTTGTTGTTGTTTATTCGTTCAGTCGCTTCCGACTCTTCGTGACTTCATGGAGCAGCCCACGCCAGAGCTTCCTGTCGGCCGTCGCCATCCCCAGCTCCCTCATGGTCGAGTCCATCACCTCCAGAATATCGTCCATCCATCTTGCCCTTGGCCGGCCCCTCTTCCTTTTGCCTTCCACTTTCCCTAGCACCAGCTTCTTCTCCAGGGTATCCTGTCTTCTCATTATGTGGCCAAAGTACTTCAGTTTTGCCTTTAATATCATTCCCTCAAGTGAGCAGTCTGGCTTTATTTCCTGGAGTATGGACTGGTTTGATCTTCTTGCAGTCCAAGGCACTCTCAGAATTTTCCTCCAACACCACAGTTCAAAAGCATCTATCTTCCTTCGCTCAGCCTTCCTTATGGTCCAGCTCTCACAGCCATAGGTTACTACAGGGAATACCATTGCTTTAACTATGCGGACCTTTGTTGTCAGTGTGATGTCTCTGCTCTTAACTATTTTATCAAGATTTGCCATTGCTCTCCTCCCAAGAAGTAGACGTCTTCTGATTTCCTGGCTGCAGTCAGCATCTGCAGTAATCTTTGCGCCTAAAAATACAAAGTCTGTCACTGCCTCCACTTTTTCTCCCTCTATTTGCCAGTTATCAATCAAGCTGGTTGCCATAATTTTGGTTTTTTTGAGGTTTAACTGCAACCCAGCTTTTGCACTTTCTTCTTTCACCTTCGTCATAAGGCTCCTCAACTCCTCCTCGCTTTCAGCCATCAAAGTGGTATCATCTGCATATCTAAGATTGTTAATGTTTCTTCCAGCAATTTTAACTCCAGCCTTGGATTCCTCAAGCCCAGCACGTCGCATGATGTGTTCTGCGTACAGGCTGAATAGGTAGGGTGAGAGTATACAGCCCTGCCGTACTCCTTTCCCAATCTTAAACCAGTCCGTTGTTCCTTGCTCTGTTCTTACCGTTGCTACTTGGTCATTATACAGATTCCTCAGGAGGCAGACAAGATGACTTGGTATCCCCATACCACCAAGAACTTGCCACAATTTGTTATGATCCACACAGTCAAAGGCTTTAGAATAGTCAATAAAACAAAAATAGATGTTTTTCTGAAACTCCCTGGCTTTCTCCATTATCCAGCGGATATTGGCAATTTGGTCTCTAGTTCCCCTGCCTTTTCTAAACCCAGCTTGTACATCTGGCAATTGTTGCTCCATGAATTGCTGGAGTCTACCTTGCAAGATCTTGAGCATTACCTTACTGGCATGTGAAATAAGTGCCACTGTTCGATAGTTTGAACATTCTTTAGTGCTTCCCTTTTTTGGTATGGGGATATAAGTTGATTTTCTCCAATCTGATGGCCATTCTTGTGTTTTCCAAATTTGCTGGCATATGGCATGCATCACCTTGACAGCATCATCTTGCAAGATTTTAAACAGTTCAGCTGGGATACCGTCATCTCCTGCTGCCTTGTTATTAGCAATGCTTCTTAAGGCCCATTCAACCTCACTCTTCAGGATGTCTGGCTCTAACTCACTGACCACACCATCAAAGCTATCTCCAATATTATTATCCTTCCTATGCAGATCTTCCATATATTCTTGCCACCTTTTCTTGATCTCTTCTGCTTCTGTTAGGTCCTTACCATCTTTGTTTTTGATCATACCCATTTTTGCCTGGAATTTACCTCCGATGTTTCTAATTTTCTGGAAGAGGTCTCTTGTCCTTCCTATTCTATTGTCTTCTTCCACTTCCGCACATTGCTTGTTTAAAAATAATTCCTTATCTCTTCTGGCTAACCTCTGGACTTTTGCATTTAATTGGGCATATCTCCCCCTATCACTGTTGCCTTTTGCTTTCCTTCTTTCTTGGGCTACTTCCAGTGTCTCAGCAGACAGCCATCTTGCCTTCTTGGTTTTCTTTTTCTTTGGGACGTTTTTTGTTGCCGCCTCCTGAACAATGTTGCGAACTTCTGTCCATAGTTCTTCCGGGACCCTATCTACTAAACCTAGTCCCTTAAATCTATTCTTCACCTCCACTGCATATTCCTTAGGAATATTAGTGAGCTCATATCTAACTGATCTGTGGGTCTTCCCTATTCTCTTTAGTCTGATTCTAAATTTTGCAATAAGAAGTTCGTGATCTGAACTACAGTCAGCTCCAGGTCTTGTTTTTACCGACTGTATAGTTGTCCGCCACCTTTGGCTGCAAAGGATGTAGTCAATCTGATTTCGGTGTCGACCATCTGGTGAAGTCCATGTATAAAGTCTTTTAGGTTGTTGGAAGAGAGTGTTTGTTATGCACAGTGAGTTGTCTTGGCAAAATTCTATCAGCCTATGTCCTGCTTCATTTTGTTCTCCCAGACCATGCTTGCCTGTAATTCCAGGTGTCGTCTGACTACCCACCTTAGCATTCCAGTCTCCTGTAATGAAAATAACATCTCTTTTTGGTGTATTATCTAGTAGGTGCTGCAGATCCTCATAGAACTGATCTACTTCTGCTTCTTCAGCATCTGTGGTTGGGGCGTATATTTGGATCACTGTGATGTTAAATGGCTTCCCCTGAATTCGAATTGAGATCATTCTATCGTTTTTTGGATTGTATCCAAGTACTGCTTTAGCCACTTTATTATTAATTATGAAGGCTACTCCATTTCTTCTGTGGTCCTCTTGTCCACAGTAGTAGATCTGGTGGTCATCTGATGTGAAGTGGCCCATTCCAGTCCATTTCAGTTCACTGACACCTAAAATGTCTATATTTAATCTTGACATCTCACCAATAACCACATCCAATTTGCCCTGGCTCATAGATCTTACATTACAGGTTCCTATGGTGTGTTGATCTTTAGAACATCAGATTCGTCGTTCACCACCAGCACCGTCGGCCGCTAGCCGTCCTTTCGGCTTTGAGCTAGCTGCGTCATCACGTCTGGGGCTAGTTGAACGTATCCTCTGTTCCTCCCCAGTAGCATTTTGACCATCTTCCGACCTGGGAGTCCCATCTTCCGATGGTATACCGACATATCTCTGGTTGTACTGATCCATTTAGTTTTCACGGCAAGAATACTGGGGTGGGTTGCCATTACCTTCCCCAGGGATCGTATTTAGTCTGACCTCTCTGCCACGACCTTCCCGTCTTGGGTGTCCCTTCATGGTTTAACTCATGGTTTCATTGAGGTGCTCAAGCTCCAGCACCACGGCAAGGTAACAATCTCCTTTGCTGGAGTCCAGCTTGTGGGCTTCCCATAATACCTTGTTGGTCAAAGTGAGAATTGAATCTTGGACTTGGTTGGGTTTTTGGACTCTTAGTGATTGATCATTTCTAATATTCCCAGCATTTAAACTGAATACCCAATAGAAAAGATGAGTATCTGAAGCATACTGCTCTTGAGTAGCAATTTATGGGATATTCAGGATCTATCCAAGGTTTCTGAGCTGAACTATTGTTAGGGTAACCTGATACTGCATTCAATTTTGCATTCAAGTAATTTTAGGCGGAATGATTTTATACCATTCTTTTAGAGGTTAATTAACCTGTATATGAAAGTCAGGTCTATTATACTGTGGAGTATTCTATTCTTTCTGCTGAATGGATTCCTAGACCTCTCTCCCGAAGTCTTGCCTTAAGGTATCACTGGCTATATCAAGGAATTCAGTTCTTGCACCTATGGAGAAGAACACATTTTGACATCTGTTTTCATTTTGCTAGGTAATTATTATGCTGAAACTTGCTCTTTCCAGAAGCATTTTCTACTCAACTGTTAAAGGAACATGTTCTCTACCTTGAGTTAATCCAAACCACAATGTCCTGTCATTTCTTATTTTAATAATCAATTTCAGCATTCTCAATTTTGTTAAAGAATCTTAAAACAGAATTTTCATGAATCTTACAAAGCTCTAAGAATTCTACAGCAATTTCTTTCCTTTGAACTTTTAACATACTATTTGGATGCTTCCTCTTTATTGCTTTTTTTTTTCAATGATTCAAAGGGAAAATGTCTGCTTTTCTTCTAATTAGGTTCAATTGTGGGTTTTATTAAAGCCAGCACTCCAAGGGAGGGAATGGATTTACAATCCTACAGTAATTGCCCTTAACACTTATTTTAATTGGAAGCAGCAGGGAGTTGTTTACTGGCCTTTTATTCCTTACATATTTTGAAATGTGATTGTACTCCCTAAATTTCCATGTGCAATGTACAGCTGGTAAAACAGGAAATGTTAATGATGATGTTGTCTTTCTATCAATTGTCCTTTGGTCTGGCTTCTATAGAGTTAATGTTTATATAGTAAAGTTGTGTAGTGAATAAAGAGGGTAGCCTTGAAGGATAAAGAGAAGACCTGCTACCAAGGCAACAATCACATAAATAAAACTTGAGCCCCAGCCAAGAAAGTGATTTGTGAACACACAACACACACCTACCTAATTCTCATAAAGATAAAAGAGGGAGGAAAGGAAGCACATTCAGACTTTCAAGATTGATGTCAGCCTTATAAAGTAGACTAGTCTAAGAAACAGACACCATGCAGACCTAAAGCTACTTTTATTAGAACAGCTATAGCAGTGTTTCTCAACCTTAGCAACCTAAGTAGTATGGACTTCAACTCCCAGAATTCCTTATCCAGCATGCTGGTTTGGTATTCTGGGAGTTGAAGTCCACACATCTTAAAGTTGAAAAGGTTGAGAAACCCTGAGTTATAGTAACAGAATTTTGCAAGTCCAAATGTGCTTCCCTTCCTCCTCCTTTTACCTTCATGAGAAATGAGGGAGGGGGGTTGCTGTCTGAGGCATTTTTGCAAACCACTTTCTTGGTCTAGGCCCAAGTTTTGTTTATTTGATCGTTGCCTTGGTAGCAGATCTTCCTTCTGTCCTTCAAGACTACCCTCTTTATTCATTACAGGGGGGTTGGTTCTGTCAAGGCCAAGACAGCTGATATTTAAGGGAAGTCAACTAAGATTCTGGAAGTTTCTGGAAGTAAAATTTAGCCCATGAAGCCTGAGTCTTCATGAATTTGTCAGTCCACTTTTAAATCATCTGTAAAATAACTCACTGAGACTGCGAAAGAAGAGGGGGGATTTCAAAATGTTGCTAACGAAGAGTAGATGGATGTTTCAGTGTCAGGCGTATCTGAAAAAGATGAATTAGTCCTTCAATTTTGCAATCTGGGAAAGAATTTCAAACAACTTGTGAATTCACTCATAAATAAGGGCAGGGGTTTAATTTCCAGGGTTCCAATTTAGTCTCCTAATCCCTTATTTCTCGACATTAAGCCTAATTAGGGAAACTTGGTATGACTGTTGCTTCCCTAGTCACGCTCTGTTTTTAGGTGCTTGACATTAACATTGGAAAGTCAATTAACCTTGTAAATCCTCTACTCATTACTTATTACTTTTCTTTACAAGAAAGGCTAACAAGTTTCAAGTTCCAGACTTAGAATATGGCACCTGACCCACTGGGGTCCCCTGATGGCTGAAGTGATTTGTGATGCCTTATTTCAACACTGGCTAAGAGATGGGCGCACAGATCACCAGTTTCAATAATGTTTCAGATGTTAACAGTAAATGGGTCCTGCAAGGCGTATACCTTGGACTGCCACCTGCTGTTTCTGCTCTCCGCCCTCGTCACTTTGTTCTCCAGCAACAATACATTTAGTGGAGCTCAGGATCAGTTCAAGCTTTTCATCACCAGTGTAAGTTGTAGATGTCCAGGAGGCCAGCTGAATTCCCGATGGATCATACTAGAGTGGCTTTTATTCTTGGACATTTGCCAGATGCAGCCGCCAAGTGGACCATTCCAATCATAGACAACAATCATCCCATAATAGATAACTATGGCAATTTTATGTGTACATTTAGAGCTGCCTTTGATAACTCTGCCAGAAGAGTAATCGGGAGATGTGCAGATTGCGCCAAATAAGCACAGAGCATGAGGTAATACAGCAGAATGTCCACTGCATGCTAGGGATGTTCACTAGAATAATGTCATTTTAATCAGTTAGAAGGAAAGGCTATCTAATGAACTGTGAGATAAATTAGCTCTCTATCTAGAGGAATTATTTCAATGCTGTGTGATGATAGATGGAAAGCTAGAAAAGCTGAGACACATGGGAGTTGAACGTAGCAGCAATGCTAACTCCCTTCTGAAGTACAGTACAGAAGAGCAACACCCTCCAACAATAAGCTCAGACATCTGAAACTAGGAGGCTAAATTTTATTCTGCCTGTGATTTTATACTGTCCAGCTACCTCTGCAATATATCTTTTAGATTCAGGAATCATGGTTAATTTCATTGATAAAGATATTATACAGCAATTTGCCTTACCCATTCAGACAATGGAACATCCAATACATGTGGAAATCATAGATGCAAGACCTAACATTCTGGTCCCATCCACTTCATCATAAATTAGTATTTGGAAATCTTACACTTGTACTCATCTTCTTCCTTGCATGTTCTCATTGTCTTAAAGGTGGATTGGTTACAAGCACATAATCCTGATATTCACTGGGATCAAGGGATTATACTTTTTCTATCATGGAAGTGTCAGCATCACCAATTATAGGCACTAAAGCCCAATTCTCTCATCACCATGACTCCACAGGCCGGTCCTTCTGATTTACCAGAAAAGAATTGATGCTTTCGAACTGTGGTGCTGGAGAAGACTCTTAAGAGTCCCTTTTGACTGCAAGGAGGTCAAATCAGTCAATCCTAAAGGAAATCAACCCTGACTGCTCATTGGAAGGACAGATACTGAAGCTGAAGCTCAAATACTTTGGCCACCTAATGCGAAGAGAGGACTCACTGGAAAAGACCCTGATGCTGGGAAAGACTGAAGGCAAAAGGAGAAGGGGACGGCAGACGATGAGATGGTTAGATAGCATCACCAATGTAATGAACATGAATTTGAGTAAACTCCGGGAGACAGTGGAGGACAGGAAGGCCTGGCGTGCTATGGTCCATGAGGTCACGAAGAGACGGACACGACTAAACAACAACAACAAAAATTCTGACTTTGTTGACATTTTTGGTAAGGAGGAGGCTAACACATTGCCCCTCCTATTGCTATTACCTTTGTTCATGAAGCTCAGAGTCCTGCTAATTGCCAGTATCCTATGTCTAGCCCAAAATTGGCTTTTTTGAAATGATTTCTTGATTACAATTTTAAACAAAGATTTTTTAGATCTTTTTCATCCGCTTCTGCTTTCTTTGTGAGGAAAGGCCTCTCTTTGAGGTTGGTTCACAAGTTCAGACTTTTGAACTCTGTAACTTTTAGAAATTATTTCCCATTGCCACATATCTCTTGTCTTCTGGAACTCTTTGAAACAGCTTGCATTTTTAGCACATTGGATGTGAGAGGGGTTTACAATTCCATTTATCTGAAGGAGGTCCATGAATATTTAACTGCTTCTGATGCATGCTGTGGGAATTTTGAGTATACCATGAGGCCTTTTGGTTTGTCCAGTTGTCAATATTTATGAGATTTATGAACAAAATATTTTTTATAGCATATTGTAGTATATTTGGATGACATTTTATTTTTTTCCAAAAATCCTGCTGCTCATACTGAATACATCAGGGATGTTTTGGGGAAGCTATGCACACACAAGCTCTATGCTAAATTTGAAAATGTACCTTGGATCTCCCTGCCATGGATTATTTGGACTATAGAGTTTCAGCAGCTGACATTTAGATGGATCCTGCTAAAGTGGACTCCATTGTGTGCTGGAATGCTCCAAGAACTGCAAAAGATGCACAATGTATGTTTGTGGTGGTGGTGGTGGGATAATTTTTACAAGCATTCTATACCTGATTTGCTGAATGCACCAGAGTTTTATACTCAACTTACTAAGGAAGGGATCCTGTTTAAGTGGATTGCTCAGGCTCAGGAAGCATTTCAGGACTTAAAGCAAGCTTTCAGCTCCCACCTCCTCCTGCATTTTGTAGAACTGTCTTTCGTTGTTCAAGCAAATACCTCTAACTTGGCTTTGGGTGCTCTTCTATTTGATGCTACAAACTGAAGGAGAGAATAATCTGTTATCTTGTCCTTTTACTCCAGTTTCCTGTATCAGCTGAACAATACATTTTTTAAAATTAATAATAATAATAATAGTAATAACAATAATAATAAGCTATTAGCTATTAGCTATAAAGTGAGAGACACGATGGCTCAGTGGTTAAGACGCCAGGCTTGTCGATCGGAAGGTCGGCAGTTCGAGACCCGAGCGCCGCATGATGGAGTGAGCTCCCGCACTCACCCCAGCTCTTGCCAACCTAGCAATTCGAAAGCATGAAAATGCAAGTAAATAAATAGGTACCACTTCGGTGGGATGGTAACAGTGTTCTGCGTGCATCATGCCGACCACATGACCGTGGAAGCGTCTTCGGACAGTGCTGGCTCTTCGGCTAAGAAACGGAGATGAGCACCGGCCCCTAGAGTTGGACACGACTGTGCAGGGGAAAACCTTTACCTTTACTATTAGCTATAAAAGAGGTATTCCAACATTAGATACTTTTTTTTAGAAGGAGCCCTTTGTCCAGTACAGGTCCGTACTGGTCTTAAGGACAAATAACATCTCTAGATTGCACAGAAACTGACCAAACCTCAAATCAGGTGGGCAGATTTTTTCCCGCTTTAATCTATGTTCCTATCTTACAAAACAAGCAAGCAAATGCACTTTTTTGCAAGCCTGTAAATTGTATTCCCTGTGATTTACTTTCTGCCATTATTTTGAAACCTGAGAATGTTCTGCCCACTCTCATTCAGTGAGATGTTGGGGATGGGGAGGCACATTCTGTTCTTGACTTTCTTGAACATGTTCAAGAGAACCCTTATGTCTGGGCTCAGATGGATGGCCTCCCTACCCCTTTCTCATGTGACAAAGACTGCTATTCTACAACCATCATCTGTATATTCCCCCTTCTCTCAGAGAAAAGGTTTGCAGCCTTTTCATTATAATAAAATGGCTGGAAACTTTGGTGTTTTCAATACAGTGCTTTTTTTTAACTTTGGGGTTTGAAAACTTTGGGGTTTTCATGGACTCACATCAGAGCAGATACAACAACATATGTTTCTTCTTGTCATGTCTGCTATTGGATCAAGCCTGTAACAGGTTAGGCTACCAGAATGTTACAAGTTTTTCCATCTCCTACAAGGCCACAAGATGCTGTTTCTTTGGCTTCTATTACTGAGCTTCCAAATGTTCAGGGTCTGAGCAATATCTTGGTGGTTGCTTGAAACAAATGGCTCCCTTTGTTCCCTGAAAAGGTTTGTCTTCTCTGCTAGAGACTGCCGAACTCTTTATTGACTACGTCTATGAACAGAGAGGGAATGGTTAATCATGGCATTGAATTTACATCACATTTCTGGGAAGCTTTATTCCTGTTGCTCAAGATTCAGGTTCATTTATCCTCAGCTCATCATCTTCAGACAGGTGGTTAAATGGAGAAAAAAATTAATGCAGCTGTAGGGCAATATCTGTGCTGCTATGTTAATTATCAGTAGGACAATTAATCATCTTCATTAGCCATGTTTTGCATTTTAGGAGACACGAGGCACATTTCATGAAGAACAGTGGCAAAGTCTAACACAGAAAAATGCTGCAACATCCTTATGTCCTGGTTGTGATTTTTCCTAACTCGGTGGCCTACAGATGGATTAGACTATACTTCTCATCATTCTTAGCCAGTATGACAGACATTGGGAACTGTATTGAAACATTTCCTTAATTGGAAAGGTTGATCTGCCGAATGTTGTCTTAAGCTAACTGGTATTCCCAAGTTTTAGAGGCTGATCTTACTTTGAGAAATCCCAAGCAACTGCTTAAAAAATGGGAAGGGTGGTATTCACTACTTCCATACCCAGGGCCCTAGTTCTGAGGAATTCTATTAATATGCATGTTAGAAAACCAGTGTCTTTATAGATAAGCCAATAAAATCCTTCACTTAAGAGGGGTTGCTCCAGTTTTAAATTGTAAGGCTACCAGATTCGGGCTGCAAATTTCAGATGATCAGTAGCTAGAAACAGAGTTGGAGGTTCTATATCTCTCTGCTGCTATCTAGTGGATTTCCAGAATGTTGCAGCCTAGTAAAAACACCCTGATAATGGGGTTTACATATAGAGAAGAATATACTGCCTTCTCTAACAAAGCCACTATAAAATTGCTGTTCTTGCTTAACTTCTGCTCACAATGTCAGTTCATTTGTGAGAAAAGGGGATACAGCTATACAGATATGGATATAGAATATAGATGTTCTAGACACACACACACACTGAAGAAGATTCCGAGGAGGCATGTAAGCATGGGATCAAATGCACAATGAAACAACCGGCCAGATCAAGTAAAATATCAAGTGGAAATCACCAAGGTGACTAATTTGCTTTAAAGCACTCAAGCTGATTTTCTACTCTTGATATGGGTAGCACCGTTTTAAGGATGTTAATGAGGAGGTGAAACAAGGATGCAGGTTAATTGCCTTAAATTGGGACCTTGGCTTTTTTTATTTTGAAAATGGCCATGTTTGCCCTGCTGAATAGGGATGCCTGATATTTCTGGGCAAAATGGATTGAATGCTGCGTTTTTAAAACAGTGACAGGATTTTGTCTCCCTGATACTTATCTGAGGATGCAGACAGCCATTCACAGAAATTCTAACTGCAACTTCCTTCTGAGGGCCATTTTCATGTCTCTTTCATGATCTGGCAGCACAACTATGTTTTTTATACCACTGTCTTCATTGGCATCTAAATCAGTGTTCTCAACCTTGGCTGGCTGGGGAATGCTGGCTGGGGAATTCTGGGAGCTGAAGTCCACACATCTTAAAGTTGCCAAGGTTGAGAAACACTGCTCTAAATCCATTCCAATTTGTCTCAATCCTTCTTAAAATGTGGCAGACAGAACAGGACATGGTCCTGTAGGGGAGTCTGATCTGTGAGGAATAGTGATTCTTACCCATGACTTGAACACTTTGATTCTATTCACACCACCTAAATTATATCTGCATTACTACCAAACCAAACCAGGTGTAGCAGCCAAGCTTTCCCAAGGAATGTTCAGATCAGTAGTTTTGCTAGACTGCTCAGGATTCATCAAGGCTTCTCCCTTCCTCCAGTGCAGAGCTTTCCAAACTTTTCATGTTGGTGACACACTTTTTAGACATACATCATTTCGCGACACACTATTACAGCAGGGCACAAGGCAGGCACTAGGACCTGCGCGGAATCACAGCAGGTTTGGAGGCAGCAAGGCACAAGGCAGGCACTAGGACCTGCACAGAATCCTGGCAGGGCAGCAGCCGTGACACACCCAGACACTGCAGCCAACACACTAACGTGTCCCAACACACAGTTTGGAAAGCTCTGCTCCAGTGGGTTATTTCCAACACAAGCTTTTTTCATATAGGTGGAGGAGCATTAAAAATGTGATACTTCAGCTCCAACCATACATTGTGTCATTCAATATCTGACTGCTTTCTTTATAGGGTGTGGTTTGGCCTCATGCCAAGTCTAACAGTTTTTTCCCCTTAAGATGAATTTTGTAGCAGCAAAATACTGGTGAAAATCAAAACTGTGGAATACGCTTGTAGTCAAAAACATAGCTGAAATATAATGCAAAACATAATGCCATGTCATCTCCAAAAACTCCTTGATGACAATGTCTCTCAATTCTTGCAGTTTCAGTCACAGGGCTGAACCCATAAAATGTATTAATCAGAGGTAGGGCTTAGCTGCCCAGTCCCTTTTTAATACCATAACTTAGTCTGAGAGCATTAATAAAAACGACAGCCTCTGAGTATATATTATGTTTGTTCTGCTATCCTTGGGTAATAACACCTATATCCAGCATGGGTGTCTAAACCTCTGATTTAGAAATTGAGAACTAAATGCAGGATTGATGCTTGGCATCTTTCTTCTTTTGTTTGGTATGTCTCACTCTTTTATTAATTAAACCTGGATCTAGGCTTGTTCCTGTAAATGGATAAACATTTACAGTCATAAGGTATCCATAAAACTAATATTGGCATATGTGTTCCTCTCACTGCCCACTAAGTTATAAACATACTCAAAATCCTATTTCAGGCTCTAAGTTTCGTCACAACCAGATTTTGTACAAGCTTAATTTGCTTTGGCCTTTATTAAGAAATATGCTTAATACATAGCTGCCCAAATATACTTTAAGCCTCAAAATCTTGTTTAGTGGCTGCTATGATAAGTTAATTCATGCTCCTAAAAAGCTTGAATTTTCTGTCCTAGGTGAAGTTTCTCTTCCCACCATATAACCTGCATAAGGAAATTTCTCCCCAGCTAATTTGACCATTGTCCTGTCATAGTGACTTATTATTCACATTCATTAGTCAGAATGCTCATGAAAATACAATCTGTTGCAGATTATAGGCAGGCAGTTTTGAATTTAGCCCTTCCCTTATTTAAAAAAAATGATATTCTTCAAAAAGACACACTGAGTTAAAAATGGAAAGGGACAAAATTGAAGAGGGTTCACTGTACTAAGAATCACCAATTTAAAAACAAATTACTTCCTTTCCCCCCCAAAAAAAAAAATTGGAGAAACCCATACACTGGATTTTCACCCATCTTGTTCAATAATGTTGTATTAGCCTGACTGACTGACTGACTGTTGTCATGCTTTGGCCTTAATATCCCATGACCCTCCAGTGAGATAGGTCATTGAATATTAAAGCAAACTATCTTTGTCCAGATAGAATGTCATGGTAAGAACAGGACTAGGATTGGTTCATATCACGACTTGGCTATAAAGCTCTCCAACTGATCTTGTGGCAATCCCTATATCTCAATCTAAGATATCATGTAGGATTATTGTAGAGATATAAAGAGGCAGGGGGGAACCATGCAGGTTCTTGAAATGATATAATATGATATAATGATATAACCATGTTATAAATGGTTGAATATATAGCCATGATATAAATGGTTGCAATGATATAATGATATAACCATGCAGGTTTATTTATTTATTTATTTATTATTTGGATTTATCCCCGCCCATCTCTACCGTGGCAGGTTCTTGAAATGATATAAGGATATAAAGTATACAGGATATAAAATAAGAAATAAGTAAGATTTCACCCACCAGAGTTGGATCCTTCAAACCTTATTTGTTTTCCCACCCTCTAAGTTCCTTTAAAACGTTTAAAGGATGCAGGAAGGTTAGATTTTAGTTTCAAGCAATTTCTCTTCCCTTCCACCACCTATTTCTCAGCCTATGAAAGCCTCCATAAAGCTACACAACAGAAGAGGTCCTTGTGGTTTAAAAGAGTGTGGTGTATATCTGTCACATCTGCATGCAATGACAATCAGTCTGAAGTCTCTGCCTATCTTCTCTTTATTCTAGAATATTTTTTTCTTTCACAGATCTCCCTGTTTGTTATAAATTATTTCAAAGCTAAGTTGTTTAAGAAAGAAGGCAGAGATAATAGTGCATTATATTTATCTGATCTGAGCATACTGTTTTGTTATCTGTTTTTAGCTTATTACATTATTGCCAAATAAAGACAGGCGGAAAGACTGTTAAGGCTGGAAGTCTTGAGTCATCTTTTCTGGGATAACTGTCAAACTGCAGACAGTTTGGTCAAAGCTGACAGATGAGTAATTGGGAGAATGGAATTAGTGTAGTAGGTGTCAATACTAATTTGGTGATCATTTTTTTAAAAAGCCCCCAAATGGAATAATCTATCACATAGATTCATACCCATTTGTGATGTGCTCCATTTTTAATATAAGAAAGGAGCTTGACTTCAGTAAAGTCAAGTAAAATTCTTCACTATTACACATTGATTGCAAATCTGTCACTGAGTCATCATAGAATTGAAAGGGCCATCAAGTCTAATCCCCCTGCTCTGTCTAGGAATCCAAATTAAAGTATCCATGACAGAAGATCTCTACTCTTTGTTTGAACACATCAGTGAAGAGAAGCCCTCCAAGCCCTCCACCTCATTAGATAATTGGTTTCCCTGTCAAACCGGTCTTCCTGATAGGAAGCTTTTCCTAACGTGCAACTGGACTCTACCTTCCTATAACTTAAGCCCATTGTTTCCTGTCTGCATAATATGACAACAGAGACCTGGTCCTGGCTTTCTTCTGTGTGATAACCCTTCAGGTATTTGCAGAGGACTATTATATTCCTCCTCTCTCCACACATATTCATGTATTACAATTGTTTCTATATTGTCGGATTCCAGAAAGATTCCTGGTGATTAACAATAGTAGCAAAACAAATGCAATTAAAAATATCAAATTAACAGCAACACCCTGCCCCTGGTAGGTAGTTTTAATGGTGAGAAACATGTCCCTAATGTTTTTCAAACAAGATGGCTTTCCTAAATGCAGGCAAAGTGGGTATCAACCAAACTTCCAGGCTATTTCTTAAGGAAGGAGAGACATTGTCTCTGCTCTCCCCCAAATCTCATGAATAGGGTGGTCTTTGAACATCCTTCCTGGCAGGACTATATAGAATGTACCAGTTCTACTTCAAGCAGGCAGTCCTGGAGGTACCTGGCAGCCAAACCATGTAGGGTTTTATAGGTTAAAATCAGAACTTTGATCCAGAACTCTGTTGGAAGCCAACGTGGAGCCTATAGGAACCAGTATTAAATGGCATTGGGAGCTCTCACTTACCAATCAGTGTGTTGCCACATTCTCAATCAATTGTAGTTTCTGAATCATCTTCAAAGTCAGCCCCATGTAAAGTGCTTTGCAATATTCTAGCTTCAAGATGATAACAGTTAAACCTCCTGCTCCAGATACAGTATGGTCACAATTATGCACCAGCCATCTTTCAGTCCAGCAGTTGCCATGAGCCCAGCATAATCCCCTAAGCATGGACTTACTCTTTCATGGGGAGTGTTATCCCATTTAGGGACAAAACAGGAGCTGAGAGACAGCCAGATTATTTTGGGATGAACAGTGCCTCCACCTTGCAAGAATTCAATTTAAACTTGTTTCAGTCTTCCAGACCCACCAGACACCTAGTCAAAACTTACAGAACATCTCTAGCTCAAACCCAGCATGGAGATTTACAGCTTGGTATAATCAGCATACTGTGATACCTCACTCTGAACTGACATATAATTTCTCCCTGTCGTTTCTTGTAGAGGTTAAAGAACAAGGGCACTATACCGCACAAGGGAGCATCCAATGGGCTACTTTCTCCTCTCCCATCACCACCAACAAAGGTCATCAACCAGGGAAACAAATGTAGTTTTGCTTCTATGGCCAGGCCCTCCACCATTTTCTCCAACACCTTCCTCAGAAAGAGGAGGCTGAAGATGGGAGAGAAGTTGTACAATATTGCTGGATCTAGGGAAAACTGAAGGGAGTGCATAGAAACCTCTTTCAAGGCTCCACCTCTTTGTACTTGAATGATGATGCCTCTGCTCCCTAGGACTGGTCATCAGAGCATCAGAGGGACCACTTGGGAGAAATGACCATCTCTGAGTTCCAGAGTTTGATCCAGATGTCTGATGGAACTGGCTGTCAGATTGCTGCAAAAATTCCCCTGGGGTGGACCATCTTAAACAGTGCCCTAATTTGCCAAGATCACAAGGCATGATGAGCCTCATCTGAACAATATGTTTGATTATTATCCAACAGAATGGATCTTGCAGAAAACCAACTTCAAAATAATATATATTTTAAATTATTTGTCCTTCCTGGAATATAACAAAATAAACTGCAATTTTTAAAAATATTTCTGCGTTATGTATCAGAAATAATAGTTATACTGTATGTCGGAACCTATATTGTCTCTTGATTCCATTTGCATTCATAAACAATTTAGAGATCTCTGCATTTCTGAAGCTGGCATCCATTAATGGTTAGAGCTACCCTCTGATTAAGAGTTGATCTTTTGATATCTTAAACTTTAAAATCAGCTTAAGGGGAGCAACTGTATTAAATTCTCAGAAATTTATCCATAGGGTACTGTAAATGATTTCCTATTTCTTTGGTATGGGAACTGTAATGAGTTTTTTCCTGTGGATTTTTTCTATAAAGAAATTTGGACCGAACCAAATCCAAAAACGACATGTTTAATTGCAGTGTAAATATGAAAGTCACTCTGATTCAGCCACATATAATATTCACACAAAATTTCCAACTGTCCTTTCCAAATACAAAATATGACGTCCATGTATAACTTCACCAGTCATATATGTGTATGTGTAAGAAATTTTGACTGAAGTTACTGTATATACGGTATTTCTCTTCAAATGACCCCAAAATGGCTTTTCACTTCAGTAGCTATATTGGACCACTGGCAACTCCTTTAATTTACCAGCAAAGTTCTTTTTCAGTCTGAAAATAATTCTGTTCAAGAATTTGCTCTGCTAGGGTTGTCAGAAAATAAGCTGGAAAATGACTTGTGACATAATTTCAAAGCATTACCTTGTGGAATGTTCATAGAAAATGATATAACATCTAAGATGACCTATCTGTCCTTTGGTTCAGTGTTAAGCTTCTATTTCTCTTTTAATCAAACCCATGGAATCTTTTACGCATGGATGAAAGGGTCTGAGAAAATAAACTGCATATTGAGAGAAATAGTTCCAAAATATAATCATTTCTGGACACAATTGGATGACCAGAAAGTAGATGAATATTTTTTATGTATTTGCGATTAATATGTAGAACACCACAATGCAAGCATTAGATTTTTTTAAAAAATCCCACTGTAGTTCTCATTATTCTGTACACTCTATACTTCCTTTGTTTTGTATTTTATTTTTGTCAATACAGTATAATTATCCCATTTATTAACTTTTGTTTCTCTATAATAACAGGCATAAGAAGTAGTTAGCAGTCTGATGAATAAAAGATTATTACTAAAGTGATACTGAGATCTGATGACAGCTAGCGGCTAAATACTTTTAACCTGCTATATAGAGGTCAAAAAAGGCCCTGGTGTGAGAAGAATCTAAAGACACAATGTTTGCTTTTGAGAAACTAATACTCTTTTGAAGCTTTGTCCATTGGGGTCAAACTTAAATTTTGCAAGTGATAAAGAAGTGATAGCAGAGTTGCCTAGGCCAATACTTTTGGAAGGCAATGTAACTATCCTTTAAAGTCTTATATTGACATATATTGCTAATAGAGATAGGGTGCTCTATATATTGTCCAGTAACTGGGATCTGCTTCACAAAGAAAAGTTTTTATTTAATTGGTATTTCATTTTTTGTTTTCTGGCAATCAAATGTCTCAATGTCATGAGAAGCCTTCTGTTTTACTGTAGATAGTTTGGTGTAGTGGTTAAGGCATCAGGCTAGAAACCCGGAGCTGTAAGTTCTAGTCCTGCCTTAGGCACAAAGCCAGCTGGATAACCTTGGGCTAGTTACTCTATCTCAGCCCTAGGAAGGAGACAATGGCAAACCACTTCTGAAAAACCTTGCCAAGAAAACTGTAGGGACTTATCCAGGCAGTCTCCAAGAGTCGGACATGATTGAACTGATTTTTTTTTAAAGTACTATTCAGCAGTATAGTTTTTTGGTTCTTTTAAAAAAAGTGACATTGCTAAACAAATCCCAGGAGCAATGAACTTGCTCTAAACTAAGCTACAGTCGAACTATGGCCAGAAAACGTGACAAGGTTTAGAATAAAATGTAATTCAATCTTTCTTCCATACATAGAAAGGTCTAACCTCAATGTAAAGTGATTGCTTCTAGCGACAGGACAAATCACTCTTTTACAGACTCGGTTCAGATTATAAATGGAAACTGTAAAAAAAAAAAAAGCAAAGTGTACTTTCAAAACTGTTGATCAAATATGGAATAATTTCTAAGAGCAGGAAAAAGTGGAGCTGGATATAAAAATCCTCCCCCCCCCCCTTGCTACTCCAAAGCACACCCTTATTGCACATCAGGAATGGGTCTGGGCTGTGCTGCTGTCTGTATAGCTTTAATGCACAATATCTTGATGCCTCAGAGCAGCACAGGCTCAAGCCTGGCAACGTGATGGGTGGTTCCTTTAGCTGAACTCCAGCCCTACTCAACATCATCCAATACATGAAAAGCTTCCTCCAACTGACATCCACAATGCTCTGGTTATTTTATGCACTGCATTTTTTGTTTGTTTGTTTGTTCATTCTTTCACGTTGTACCCTCAATCAATTGAACTTTTATCATACCTTGAAACTAAAACTATGGGTCAACTGGTCAACCTATCAACAACTAGGTGGGAGTAAAATGTTATGTCTTTTTAAATATCTCTTGGCTGCCATCTAGTGATCATCTGGATTTGTGCAGCCAGGATACAGCTGGTGGATAAGTGCCACTGAAGAGCTGGAGTTTGAGAAAGGGGTTTAGTTGTGAGAATCGGTATACGAGCTATAAACTACCCTAATGTGAGGAGAGGAAGCATGGAGTCAGGCCTTCCCTTGGAAAAGCAGAGAAGGGTCTAAGACTACAGAAAAACAAGAGCCAGGTTCTTTTTTCAATTACACTTTCTATTAAATGCATTAAACCAAGCACAGGCTGGCCAATTTCAAGGCTTTATACTCTCTCTGTGCATCTGTCAACCAGTGACCTGTCCGAAGAGGGAGGACTACAGAAGGTGGAGTTTTGGTCTTGCTTGAAACCAAAAGAAGACTGAGGATGGGCAAAGAGGTCCAAGGACCAGACTGAAAGCAGTGTCCCAAAGGAAATCAGCAGAACCAATGGGAGCCACAGGTTTGCTGCTGGTCCAGTACCTGTCATTCCAGGCTGTCTCACCAAAGCACATCAATTCACCCTATCTTGCCCACACACAGTATTCGAGGGCAAGACGTTAGGAAAAACGCCATTTCCAGAGGGTAGGATCTTAAGCCTTCCCGAGGATATACAGAGGAAGGCACACATTCGTGTGGTCAAAAACAGTGGGCTGTCCTCAGGTGAGGCCAAGGGGGCTGTGTGGATTTGCCACAGACACTATTCATCCATTCTCACTCACTGTGTGGAAGGCATAGGGAATAGCCTTGAAGGACGGGAGGAGGGGCTGCTACCAAGGTAATGTCAGACAAGAGGGACTTGAGCCCTGACCAAGAAAATAACTTGAGAAAATGGCTCTCCCTAGTTGATGCAGAGGGGGAAGCATATTCAGACTTGCAAGATTCTTTCTTTCTCTGTTACAATAAAAGTAGTCCTGATCTATATGATGTTGGTTTCTTAGTCTAGTCTACCTTTTCGGCTGACACATTCTCTCTTTCTTCCTCCTCTGTTTGTACATATAAACAAGCGTGCAACACGTTAATCATTTTTTCCCTATTTTCACTTTATTCCTTTTCCTTTCCTTTTTCCTTTTTTCTCTTTTTTCTCTTCTCTCTTTACCTTCTGCTGCCATTTCCTCTTCACTGCATTCCCAGTGACAATTACAACTTGAAAAAAGAGCCTATTAGCAATAATTCAAGTCCATCTACTCCTGCCCCACAAATCTAGTTGCTACACAGGGGCAAATTGGGGCAGGGGGACCCACAGGAATCCCTTCTCACAAAATTCTCGCATAATTCTTCCCACAAAAATGAGTATCCCCATGGGGTAATTAGATTTAGAAAAGAAAAGGTTCTCTTTATTTGAACTGAATCTTTTTTTTTTAATCCCTAGGGCCATTTGTTCAAGATTGGGGGGGTGGGGTGGAAACGGGGGCAAATCAAATCCAAAATTGTTGTGGGCCAAAAACAGCTCATAGAATAGAGGTTGCTAATTATTGTTATTTAGGTATGCCCCATATGTCCCCTTCCAGTTATTATACAGTTTCTGACCTAGTATGTCCACAAAAATCATTGTGTTAATTTTCTTCAGAAAAGAATGGATGCAGCAGACTGAAACAGTTAGATGTATTCTCAAACACAGACGGAATTATTGTATAAAGCAGAAAAATCCTGGGTTTGGGGGATATGCTCTGCTTTCTTCCTATTGTATCAGGGAAAACTTTCAACTATGCAATTACATCCAGAATAGCAGACCACTAACTGGAAAAACCAAACTTAGCTATTTTCGTCTGCTGAAAAGTGCAGAAGGACATCTCTTCCACATAAATGTTGGTGAATTTGCTCTAGCATTGGATAAAACAAAGGTAGGCAACTTTTTACAAGCCAAGGTTTGAGCAGTATGCCAAAACTACAAATGAGGCATATTATGGCTTTGAGCCATCTGGGAACACAGCCTGTGTTTACAACAAAATTGAAGCAGATGATGGAATTGGACTATGAGGAGGAATGCATATGAATGGGACTCATGAAAAAGTGATCATGGACAACCTGGCTTGTGTTATCTGCTATACGTGGAGGAACAAGGGAGGGAGAAGGCAAGTGTACATATTCCCATCATATTCCCAATGATCCAAACAAGTTGACTGATCCTCAGAGTTGAACCACTGGGAAGGAAAAAGAAGACAAATGTGTCAGTCCAAATGCCCTCATTACAGAGGAAAGTGAAATTAGTAAATCACTTTGCTGCCAGCACTATCACCGTGGCAACCTGTGGATACTGCTTGATGGAGATCTGGGACGGAGTCTTTGACCTTTGAATAGCGCCTGTACAGTCTGCCATCTGCATGCTTCATATGCACACAAAGTGCTCTGTATATGTTATTGGAAGGTTGTTTTTCTATGGGCCTAACTGCTCTTCTGAGCCTCTCACGCAAGTTCCAACTATGCTGTGCTTCTCATGCAGATTTCAACTCCAGGCAGTAACTGGAGACACGATTTTATATGCAATTTATGTAACCTGATGCATGCAAAAAGGTTTCTGGGTATTTACTGTAAGTGCCATGACATGTGAAGAAGTGAGCATCATCTTCTTGGGCACACTTTGACTTACCAGTATTTACATGCTCCTATTTTGTGCAGATGTAGGGATATTTCCATTCACACAACTAAATATCAGTGCAACAAACTAACCTGCACGAGAAGCACAGAATAGCAGTTAGGCCCATAGAAAAACCACCTTCCAACAACATATACAGAGCACTTTGTGTGCATATTATAATTATTATAAATAGTAAAACAAATATGTTCTCTTTGAGTCCCAAGGTAGGCCTTCCTGTCACAATCCCTTCCCCTCATATATTCCTTGCACACAAATTTATATGAACAATGTTATTAATTTTTTCCCTTTTGATTCCTTTCTTCTGTCAAATAAATACCAATGCCATCCAAGCAAAACTCCTTTTCTTCATTGGCTTGGCTCACACAATACACAAACCCATGATGGAGTTTAGTTTTAGTTTTAGCTCAGCATGTGAAATCCAGCTATTTAATCCATAAATCAAGTTTTTAGAGCTTAATAAATTGCATGAACTCATCTGATTGTGGAATATTCAACAAACCACAGTTATGCTAACTATAGCTTGGTGTAATATACAAACCCAGTTACTATGCCATGTTCTGCCATATACCATGCATGTCACTAAATCTGGATAATTGGACAGCCTAATATTTTTCTCTAGTAAATAACATCATGTAAATTGTTTCAATGAAACACAGAAAAATTATGGAGTCACCAGGAAAGAAACGGATTTCCTCAATTTGAATTAACTTAATAGGCATGTAGTCCTAATCCTACAAGTAGGCATGTAGTTATAATCCTTCCCTTTTGCTCATCTCCATATGTTTGTTTTGTTTTATTTTGGGAAATTATATAGAGCTGTTTGAGGTTCAGTAGGGAATTCCTACCCACCCAAGCAACTTCCTGTTTGTTTGGACTTTCAACCCCAAGAATTCTCAGCAATGGCATGATAGGTAGGGAGTTCTGGGAGTTGAAATGCACACAGGAGGAGGGTGCCCAGTTTGGGAATCTTGAGCTGGTCTAGAGCAGGGGTCGGCAAACTTTTTTAGGCCTGGAGCCATTTTGACATTTATAACATCACTCGAGGGGCAGGGGGCGGGGTTTGAGGGTGGGAGCCAATCGCGTGGAAGGGGGCGGGGTTTGTGGGTGGGAGCCAATCGCGTGGAAGGGGGCGGGGGAGGTTTGGAAGAAGGAGAAGGGAAAGAGAGGCTCGACTGCTCCAGTCGCCATGCACACCATGCCCGCTGCCGAAGTAGGGATTTGGAAAGCGGAGGGAGGGAATTGGGAATCGCGCACGCTGGTTCGTGGGGAAGAGAGCTAGAGGAGCGGAGCGACGTTAGTGAAATGACCTGAGCCCGCGGTGTCTTGGGGAGTATGGAGGGAAGATGAACGGGGGAAGAAGCCTTGGGAGTATAGAGGGAAGGCCTGGCGGCTGCCACTTGCCAGCAGGACGGGGGAGCAGGGCGGGTTCCAGTTAGTATGCCTGCCCCCGCCACATCCGCTGCCGTGCCTGCCCCCGCCACGCCTGCCTGTGCGCGCCCACACGTGATATTTTATGGAAGAGCCACACTCAAGGGGCCAAACAGCCGCATGTGGCTCGCGAGCCGCGGTTTGCCGACCCTTGGTCTAGAGTAATAAATCAGGTGTACATGCAAACACAAGGAATCTGCCTTCTTGACCTCAAGAAAAGGATACGCACCCTAGTCAATACCTCTGAGTTCTATGTTGGTTGCTAGGGCATCAGTGCCATTTGTCTTAGGAAAACTCCCTCTCAGATAATGTTGAAGAGCTGGATTTCACATGCCGAGCTAAAACTAAACTCCATCATGGCTTTGCATATTGTGTGAGCCAAGCCAAGGAAGAAAAGGAAGAACAGGTACCTTGGTATATGTGATGGTTCTTGAAGTTCAAAATGCTCAGGATGCATTACTTCAACACATCTTTTAACAGCACTGCCAAGGCTGTAAGGGACTGGACTAAGGCCTGCTGACAAAAATTCAACCTGGATCCTTTGGCATAAAAAGCAAGGATTTAACCACTGAGTCATGTCCCTGTCTGATAGAATAAACAGAAATAACAATAGAAAATAGCCCTGCACAGAAAAATTATCCTGTATTTTTTTTCCCTACAAGTGATCATTCAATTAGATGGAAGAAAATGTGTGTTAAATATTTTAAATTTATTTCAAGGGAGAAGAGCATTTCAGTGGACTTCTCGTAAGTGGAGTGTGCTGCACTTGCACTTCTGTAGTTATGAGATGGCCAAGGTGCAAATCTGTACAATCACTCCTCTAGCATTTGCAGCTTTCAAGGCTTCCCATCATTTAATTAAATCCCAAGGGAAGCCTCACACAGCAAATCCTCCCACGGTGCTTTTTCAGGAATGGTGCTACTGTCATCCCTACACAGGATTCCTATCCTGAAGAAGTTGTGCCCAAATTTCACCATTTCACCTGGCAAATTTTGTCCAATTTCTCTGCCCAGAAATTTGGTGGAGAATATTTATTTATTTATTCCTCTATTTCTATACTGCCAACTCCAAATGGACTCATAGCAGTTTAGTTATACTGTTTAGTTTAGACACACAGTAGTGTGTCGCGACAAAACCCGGAAGTGGTGATGGCGCGTTGCCACTGCCCCAGCAGCGGCACGCGTGCCAGCAGCGGCGCACCATCAGCGCTTCCGGGTTTTAGCGCAAAACACAAGGCTGCCGCGCACGCCGCCGCCACCGTGTGCGCCCCCGCGCCTCCCCCGCTGGTGTGTCACCAACGGCAGAAGTTTGGAAAGCACTGACTTAGTGGCTTTGTTTGCATAACACATTTTTCCATGATTGAGCCACTAATTCAACCATCCAATTACCTGGGTTCACACGACACAATAAACCATAGAATTGGATTCACCCACCATAAAAGTCTTAAATGTGGCTCAGGGTATCACACAAACACAGCCATAGCAGTGATCTCATTTCTACTAATACAACAAGCTGGGGAAGATTCATTACGCAATTTATTGCATCACTGCCACCGTGGCAATAAAATGTCTGTGCCCCTCGCTGCTACACTGCCACAGCTAGGGCCAGATGACGCTATAAATGGCTAATGCAAAAATCCTCGGTGACTGACCAGGATCTGAAACCAGGTCTCCTCGGTTGTAGCCCAGGGCTAACCACTGCAGCAGGGTTACATCTTATTCTACCTGGAAAAATGAGAGCGGGGACAGCTTTCCTCATGGAAAGTATGATCCAGAAACAGAAAGGTCTGGATTTGGGACGAGGTCTTTGGGGCTTTACAACAGCTCCCCGGGAGTCCTCGTGGATGTCGCTCCTCGCAACTACTAAAAGCACGTGTTCCGCTCCAAGGCGCCACAGAGCGGCTCCGCTGCCTCCCCGCCCTCAGCTCACTCCCCTTCGGGGCTGGGGGGCCGGCGTGTCGGCTTCTCCGTGTTACACCTACCGGCTGGGGAGGAGAAAGGGAGGTACGTCAGGAGCCGAGAAGCAGCAGTGGGCGCGTCGACCGCCCCTGATTAATTTGGTACCGGTGAACAATCCATAACTTGCAAGCAGGAGCGGGGGGGGGGGGGAGGCATAAAACGCGAAGGCGGCGGAGGAAGGCTGTAGGGTTTATTTGTTGTTAAGTAGAAAATCCACGCCTGCATCTTGGCGTCCGGCGAAGCCCGAGGAAACCCGCTGGCTCCGGAGGAATGGCGAAGCGAGAACACGTGAACTAAACGGAGAGCTCTTCTTGACAGCCAGTCACAGCGGCGGTCTTTCCTGTCACAGGCGAAATGATTCCTCCGGGCAACGCGACTGAAGTCACCCTGGAGAGGGTGGAGAAGGGGAACGATGGTCAGCCCCCCTCTCCTGCCTCCACCACCAGCCAGGAATCAAAGGTATCTCGAGCGTCGGGGGTGTGCATCGTATATCCATACAGATATACATCTCTGTGTGTGTGTTTGCGTGTATGTGTATCTCCAACGCAGCACACAATTCTTCATCTTTTCGTGGGCAAAGCTTACCTCGTAAACGTTGACAAGGTGGAGTATCACCATTCTCCGAGATGGCTCTGGAGGGGTGGCCTGATTGGTTTGGGGTTGTTACAAAGGGTGGATGTGTTTAAAAGGATTATTTAGTGGGAAAGTTTTCAGGTATTTATTCCTGGAGGAATGAGAGGCATTTTGATTGATTTTTAAAGCCATTACTATATTTGGGGCTTCGGTAACCCGAGCTTCACAAATTGCTCACTACTGTATTGAATAGAGTGGGATTTATTCGTTATGGGAAAGTTTGTTGCTGTTTTAAACGCTTTCCAGGAATTTTGCTATTTAATGGATAAGCAGATCAGTAGCTAAGGGCTAGCCGTAGATCGTAGTTTGTGCGGGGGGGGGGGGGAGCAGCCATCCTTTAACAAACAGGGTTCCCTCCCACCTCCCCACCCTTTTCTAAAACGATTGTTATTGGCCTGGTTAGCCCCACCTGTATGATGCCAGTCAAGGTTCTTTCTGTTTTCAGCATTTCAAAACTAAGTGATTTAGCAGACAAAAAAGTTTCTTTGGATTAGATTAAATCAGGAGCAGAGTTCTATAAATGGAATAAAGCAGATTAACAAAGCAATGAGGCATTTCTGCTCAATCAGGGCATGTTATGAAAGGCCAGGAAGTACCTAGAAGCCTCAGCAACTTGTTCACTGGATACATCACCTAAAGAGAGAACTCTTTCAGGGACCTGACATACAGTGTTGCAATAAAGGGCTTCAGGTATGTGAGGCTGTGATATAAATTGTGTTGGCACTATTTGTCAGTGATTCCAGAGAATAATAATACTACATTAGCTTTATAAGGTTGCCAAATCAAAAGAGTCAAGGTGTGTACAGAGTTAAAGGCATTCTAAGAAGGGTCAGGACCAAAGAAATATCAGGGTAGGAGGGGAATCCCGACAGCGACAGAGAAGAAAGCTGGGATGTTCTTCCACAAAAGCCTTTTTCAAGTGATTTGCAGCAGTTGAGTGGCAATACGACTCCCATAGCTTCCAGTAAGTATGGTCAACTCCAGGAATTCAACCTATCTGAAGAGGCACTGAGGCTGCTATAAAATACCATTACTATTGGTGAGGGAGAAGGAACAGACATTGCTGTGATTTCCTTTTCTCATTTGGTCAATATGATTCCAGCAAGCATGTCAAAGATGGAAGCCAACATGGTGGGAGATGGTGCTCTGAATCATATCATATAATCAATGGAACTACTCCATGCTGTAATGAGAAGTTATATGGCATAGCAACTTTTTGGCCTTGTGTCTATGTGTTGGGGGATATAAGGAAGACTGCAGTTATTGATACATATATTACTTTGGCCTATGGGAGAGATAATTGGGACATCTTGAATTTATAACAGGGCTGCAGCCTAATCTCAGGAAATATAAATTGTTTTAAAAGTTCTCTGTGAGTTTGATGCTGTTTGAACTAGACCTTTTTGATGAGGATGGATATAAATACTTTGTGTGAAAATACTTTTGATATTTTGAAAATATTCTCAGTTAAATTTTCCCATATAAAAATGGGGAATCCACTTCTCAAACTACAAAGTATGAAATGATAAAATTTAAAATCTAACTTCTGCTTGAATTTAATGGGGTGGCCAAGTTTTGGAGCAATTTTCAGTGTTGGCAAATTTCTGTTGGTCTTTATATTCAGTTAACTAAAATGTTGGTATAAAAAGTCGAATTATGCTTGCTTAAAAACAATACACAACTTTTGGTATATTTTTCTAATGAGGAATATAGACTACAGCTTTCTCTCTGCCCCTACACATTATATCCTACATGGTTGATTGAGTGGGAAGCCATAATACTTCTGAAAGATTGATAGCTAAACTTTATTTGTTGGTTTTTCTTATTTTTTCAGAAACAAATTGCAAGGTCAAAACTTAGTACACATCTGTTAGCAAAGTTTATTTATTTTCTAAAAAATAAAAATGGTGGTCCTCTTCAAATTTGAAGCTTTTAGGGCCCTGTAAGACAAGGAAGATTAAAAGGATTATTTATTATTTATTTATTTATTTATTTAATTTATATAACCGCCCATCTCCCCCAACGGGGAACTCTGGGATTAGAAAAGGGATTGGGTGAAGTATCCTTTTTCTATCCTGAAATTTAACTTCTGTGAGTGCCAAACCATGCTATAAGACTTCTTCTGTTCTGGTTTGGCCAGAAACCTGAGTAGAAGTTCTCCTGTTAAAATATGGCCAAAAGACATTGTAAGATGCTTCTTATAATCTTGCTTTGTGGATACATAATTAGAGGAAGAGGAGGGCTTTTTATCTAGTCACTGCTTTCTTCTTTTCTCATTACCCACCAGCACAACAGTTGCCATAACTAAAGTGTTGCATTTCCATGGGGGCAGCTCTAAATCACTTGGCTTCCTGGGGACTGTCTTAAACTCAGAAAGCAAGGTAGGCAATTTTCCCAGTGCTCTACTTTGTAAACACAGCTCAAGGGTGCCTATTTCTGCAGTTTACTCTAAGACCTCAGTAACTGCTTATGTAGCTCCTTTTCTATCCCTCTTGCCTTCAACCAGGCCAGATGTGCAGTTATCAAAGCACTGTTTTACTGATGCATGCTAAAGCTGCTATTTTTATAACTCTTCCCCTATCTTATGGCCTTTAAAAAAAAAAGAAAACATTGAGGGTGTTTTCTAAACAAACTGGGTATTTTGCCTTTTTCCAAAAACATACTCTATGAAATCAGTAGGGCTTATTTCAAAATAAACACAATTTAAGTAGGGTTTGAAGTGATAGATAACAGTGCAAAACTTTGGGCTCTGTATTAAAGCAATTTTCAAATTATGGTTTAATGGGTAGTTGCAGTTGGACATACTCTGTCCCATTTAGGCCACATTACTACTGCATAATTTGGCAAATATATGTTGCTGGATCCAATATTTCACAAAGTTCCTAGACATTTACTGTCGGGGAGAAAAGAAAACCAGGACAAATGTAAAATCCCTAGTTCAAGCCAGAACATTTGACAAGTTTATGAACTAAGTTAGACAAGCCATCACATAGCTCCTTTGGCAAAGGCTGTAATCCTAAACATTGATTTGAAAAGGAGTTCATTGGAGCTAAGGAATGCTCTTTCAAATATGAAATATTACATTTTATTAGAGGGTGTTCTGCTTTCTCATGAAAAAGTGAATCACCTGATCCACTGAAATAAATATACATTTCAGTACTTATTTGGCCCATCATTTACAGCAAATAATTCTTCCTAGTACATAATCATTCTTTTAAACTATTGCTTACTTTTATATCCTGTTGTATCTCTAGATGGCATGAAGGTTCTTTCTGTCTTCATTTTATCTTCACTACAACTCTGTGAGGTGTGTTGGGCTGAAAGGGAATGATGGCTCAGTGATTTCATGACCAAGTAGGGACATGTTCCTGGTCCTGGACTAAAGCTCCATGCACTGTACAAGATGGGGGCAATAGGTGGTTTTCAGGTGCCACATGTGTCCCTCCAGCCCAAATTTTGTAGCTTCTGCCCCTGAGTCTCCTCAGATTGCTCTGCTGAAATTCAGTGGCAAAACAATGAACTGTGGCTGGATGATTTTTTATTTTTTATTTACATTGGGAATCAACTGAAATAAGTAGATTAAGCCTTCACTAAGTAACAAACACTTGTTTTACTTGTTTTGTTTGTTGTTTGTTTGTTTAAGAGGCCAAAAAGCCTGGTTCAGAAAATGTCTGCCATGCCTAACTAGAGAGCTAGTTGGGACATTAATGTGCTAAAGCTTTTCATGATTAAACCACTTCTGGCTCTTGATGGATGGTTTAAATTCCTAGCACATAGAAACCTAGTCTGTCAGTGAGAAACCTAGATTGATCTGTCCCTCCCTGGCCTTATAATTTTGTTTCCCTTGATTTTATTCAGACATGCAGTCATCAGTTAATTTGATTTGGACAAAGACGTTTTATCATGTTCTGATAGTTGGATGAATCGAGGACAAAACCCCTGAATTGCATTAACATATGTGACACTTTTTCCAGCATTCTGATAAGATTTCCATTTGCAGTTTCCACTGATCATCGGGTTTGTCACTCAACTGAACATAAACATATTGTGGATATCACACCTCCTTACTGGAAAAGATTATCTTAGTACATACAAGCTTTTATTCGTGTGTGTGTGTGTGTGTGTGTGTGTATGTACGTATATGTGTGTGTGTGTGTATGTGTGTGTGTGTGTGTATACACACACACACACACACACACAAACACACACACACATAGTACATACATACACATACACACATGCAAGCTTTTTTCTATAATTGTTATTAAAGCTTTTGAAAAGGAAGATAAAATAATACAAACTAATATAAAGTAAGGAAGAAAAAAGAAAAAGAAAGAAATATAAGAGAAAGCTAGAAGTGCAAGAAAAGAAAAAAAGAGAAAGAAACAGAAAAGAAACAAAAAAGTTACAAAGAAGTGGCTTCCAATATTCTTCACAGCAGTTATAAGTACAATTATATTTAACCTCTGTCTCTAAATATGTCTATGAAGGTTCTCAGTCATCCAGGTGGAACAGTCTGTGGCTTGAATCATGTCAACTGGATTTCTATTTTCTTAGTGGAAACGTTTCACTCCTTATCCAAGGAGCTTCTTCAGTCTGAGTAAAGTTAGTAAGGGAATCCTTAAATATGTTTCTAGGCTGGCTGTGTGACCTTGCACCTGGGGCTAGGTCATAAGGATATGGATAAGGTCATAGGACTTAGAAACAAACATCTCAAAAATAACCATGACCTAGCCCCAGGTGCAAGGTCACACAGCCAGCCTAGAAACATATTTAAGGATTCCCTTACTAACTTTACTCAGACTGAAGAAGCTCCTTGGATAAGGAGTGAAACGTTTCCACTAAGAAAATAGAAATCCAGTTGACATGATTCAAGCCACAGACTCTGTCTCTAAAGTTTTGGTACATACAAGCTGAGATGATATTGTAATAGGCTACAAGATAGAATGTGGCTGATTTTTACATGTCATGTAGCTCCAAATTAGAAAAAGACTATACAAACTAGGTTGTATATTCGGCTTCATATATGCTTTCTCACCCACATGTACAAATGATGCACTCTAGATAGGCTAAAAAATATTGTGCATGTTTAAGTCCATAATTCTCCAACCTGATGTGATGGATTACAGTGCTGTGCTGGCAGAGATTTCTGGGAGCTGTAGTCCTAACATATTGGGAGGGCATCAAGTGGGGAAGGCTGGTCAAGTCTGATGTGCTTAAATCTTAAGAAAACAGTCCTAAATACAAGCACTTGATGACAATTAGTTTTCTGTTTTTCTAAGTATAGTGTATAAGATGTGAAGCCTCAGAGTTGCATGAACCTCCCAAAAGATGTTGGTATGGCCCCAGAATTCTTCCAGAAGATGCAACCAAATTTTTAATATGATAGAACAGGAAAATTATTAAATAGCAGTTTTATTAAATCAACTTTTTTTTTGGCCTAACTCTATCCACTTCTTTGTCCTGTTCCTTCCTACTGTTTGGAGACTGTTTTTTAGTATGCAATTCACATTTGCCTGAAAACAGTTATGCACCGCTGTTCAAAGGAACATATCTTGGATTGTTATATTAATCACCCAGAAGCTAAAAGACAGGTGTTAATATCTTTGCTCACATTACTAGTATTGTCGTGGTGTCTCAACAGTGTTTCATACTGTGTAAAACCTGAGTACATTTATTGATATCAACTCCCACAAAATTCTGCCGTAGGTCGCCCAAGTAGTCTAACATCATTTGATATATGAGATCTATCTTACAGTTCAGTGGAACAAGCTGTGAGGAGCATGACTGGGCTGCTGGATCTATTCTTCTTTCTAAGAACCTCCCTTGCCTTACTTTACTATGGTAGATATGATTGGTACACATTTATGTATAGAAGCTAGTAATATGCTTGCCATAGACAGTTTAGACCAGAGCTTTCCAAACTTTTCATGTTGGTGACACACTTTTTAGACATGCATCATTTCGCAACACACAGCAGGGCATCATTTCACGACACACTCTTACAGCAGGGCACAAGGCAGGCACTAGGACCTGTGCAGAATCACAGCAGGTTTGGAGGCAGCAAGGCACAAGGCAGGCACTAGGACCTGCGCGGAATCCTAGCAGGGCAGGTTTGGAGGCAGCAAGGCACAAGGCAGGCACTAGGACCTGCGCGGAATCCTGGCAGGGCTCGGAGGCAGCAGCAGCCACGACACACCCAGACACTGCAGCCGACATACTAACATGTCCCGACACACAGTTTGGAAAGCTCTGGTTTAGACCTTAAGGAAAAGCTGAATTTAGCAGGCATTAAACATCTATTGTAGCACTTGAAGAGGAACTCTAAAACCTACAGTATTGTCTGAAAACACACTAAGCCATTGTGGTAAAAGATAGGTATTTCATTCCACATAACTACTGAGTTCCTAGATTATTCCTTGGTATTACTATAGGTGAGAGATTACTACTGTCAATATTTTGATATAAAATTTGTACTCCAAAGGCATCGACACTGTGGAAGAACACTTTATTGCTTTCTCTCAGTGGAAACTGAGCAGCAAATGCCTTTGTATGTAAGACCTAATTCCATTCTTTCTGTTTTCCTTTTGTGACATCTGCCCTTCAACTTTAATATAAAATTATACCTCAAAGCATCTCCAGAGTATTTATAATTTATAATTTATATTAACTGGGATGAAATTACCCATCTGTTGTTTCAGGACATTGTACTGGATTTCTAGAGTTGTTTCTGCTAAATTTCCTATTAAATTTGATGGAAACTAGATAGTGCTGCCTGATTTAATTCTAATTTTTATTCACTGAGGGGTTTTTTTAATGTGTGGCTGTGATGATCTCAACAACAATGTCCCAATAAACACTTCTCCATGCAATTCATTGAAATGCAGATAAAGCTTTATTTAGGATACATGTTCATTGAAGCACTCCTAAAGACTTGAATACTGATTCCCGCCAAACTATGCTCTCTTAACCCTTCCCTTTGCGCGCCAATTCACCAGCGATGATCTCATGGAGCAAACGGTCCCATCTCCTCTCCTTTGCAGGTGCGTGACCTTGGCCTAGCTGTCTCTAGCTTCCAGCAGCAGACATAACACTCAACTGTCATTCCCCCTCCCAACTACTATACAAGCACTAAGCTATTATAGATCCTAATGGCAGGATTCATAGACATGAACCCTGACATGCCGACCCTCCAAAAGAAAGAATAGTATGCCAAGAACAAGAAAGGTTAAGAAATACAAGTATACATAAAGGTACATGGACAAATTCCAGAATTCTTCAGGCTGCAAGACAATGGGAGGCACTGAGATCTGAAAAACAGAAATAAGAATAATTGTGCAGTTAACCAGGTTTAGAAGGGAATTGATCATGGAATTTCTTCAATAACCTTGGCGCTGAAACATGAATCTTATCAACCCACTCCTCAAACCCCACAGGCAAATGTTTCCATTGCACCAAATACTGTAATTTCCCCCGGTGCAATCTGGAGTCCAAAATGTTCACAATTTCAAAATGTTCGTTATCTCCCACCATGATAGGTGGCGGCGCCACTGGATCTGGATGCCACTGATCAGCTGGTTTAACTGGTTTCAATAAGCTGATGTGGAAGACAGGATGTACTCTACGAAGGTTCTTTGGCAAGTCCAATTGAGCGGCTACTGGGTTGATCACTTTCACAATGGGAAATGGCCCAATAAACTTAGGCCCCAGTTTCTTGCATGGCTGAGTTGATTTCAAATGTTTTGTAGACAGGTAGACCTTTTCTCCCACCACTAAAGGCCATTCTGGAGCCCGTTTACGATCAGCAAAATTTTTGTATGAATTTTTTGCTTCTTGTAATATATTCAACATTATCGGCCAATTTGATCGTATTTTTGTAATCCATTCATCTGCTAGTACAGGATCAGTTTGTTGAAGCATGGCAGGGTCAGGTAGCTCAGGAATAGGTACAAAATCCTGGCCAGTAGCCACTTTAAATGGTGAAAATCCAGTGCTCTGATGAACAGCATTATTATACGCTACCTCAGCAAAGGGTAACAACTCCACCCAATTATCTTGCTGATGACTAATGTAACACCGTAAATACTGTTCCAACACGGAGTTAAGCCGTTCACAAGCTCCGTTACCCTCCGGATGATGCCCAGAGGTAAGACCCTGTTCAGTTCCAATCAATTTTAGAAATGATTTCCAAAATTTGGCGGTAAACTGACTTCCGCGATCGCTGATAATCCGCAAGGGGGCGCCGTGCGCTCGGTAAATGTGCAAGATGAATAACTTTGCCAGTTGACCAGCAGATGGCAATCCTTTACAAGGGATGAAATGAGCTTGTTTAGAAAATAAGTCAGTTACTACCCATATGACGGTCTTGCCTTTACTCTCTGGTAAGTCTACAATGAAATCCATTGAAATTTGTTTCCATGGGCTTGTTGGCTCAGCCACTGTTTGCAATAGTCCCACCGGTTTCCCGGGTGCTTTTTTCATGGATGCACAAACATGACATGACAAAACATATTGTTTAACATCTTTCCTCAAAGTTGGCCACCAAAATTGCCTTCTGACCAAATGTAAAGTTTTTACAAATCCGAAATGTCCGGCAATTTTGCTATCATGACAACGTTGTAAAATAGCCTTTCTCACAGTCTCTGGAACATATAATCTGTCTCCATTCCACCACACCCCATTCGTCTCAGTTAATGTTTGCTTGTGCTCTTTCCACCAATCGTCAGCCTCTATAGCGGTTTTAAGTTCTTTCTCTAGGGAGGGTTCACATAAAGGTTTCGGTGGTTTGGCCTTGCTTCTAGTGATAGCCACCTTCCCTTGCAATTGTACAGGTATGGGTGCTGCATCGTTGTCAGAACCAGGTTCCTCCTGGTTGGATAATCCCAATTGTTGGGGAGACATTACTGTGGATATCATCAGTTCTGGTTGAGTGTCATGCTGTGGCAGTCTAGATAAAGCATCTGCTAAAAAGTTTTTTCCAGCCGGCAAATACTTTAATGTGAAATTGAACCTACTGAAAAATTCAGCCCAACGGATTTGTTTAGGATTTAATTTCCGAGGCGTTTTAAGTGCTTCCAAGTTCTTATGGTCAGTGAAGACTTCAAAGGGATGAGGCGAACCCTCCAGCAGGTGTCGCCATGTAGCTAGAGCATGTCGCACTGCAAAAGCTTCCTTTTCCCACACCAACCAACGTTGTTCAGCCTCAGTAAATTTACGAGAAATATATGCACAAGGCCTTAATTGATCATTATTGTCTTTTTGCAATAATACGCATCCAACCGCAGAATTGGACGCGTCTGTCTGGATCACAAAGGGACGTTCTGGATCAGGATGTTTTAAAACGGGTTCTGCAGTGAACAACTGCTTCAGTTGTTCAAAAGCCGTTTGGCACGCCGGCGTCCATTTTAATTTCGGTTGAGGTTTATTTGCTAATACGCCATCAGTCGATTTCTTGGTTTTTAACATATCGGTTAACGGTAACGCAATCTTGGCGAACCCGGGAATGAACTGGCGATAGAAATTTGCGAACCCGAGAAAAGATTGTAATTGCTTTTTTGTTCTGGGGGTTTCCCACGCCAATACATCTTTAACTTTGGCGGGATCCATTTCAATGCCCTGATGGGATATTCTGTAGCCTAGAAAATCCAGTTTTTCTTTGTGAAATTCACATTTAGACAACTTAACATACAGTTTGTTTTCTAAAAGCTTTCTGAGCACTGCTTTTACTAGTTTTACATGTTGCTCCATGGTCTCTGTGTATATTAAGATGTCATCCAGATATACCAATACCCCCTGGTACAGAAATTCATGCAGAACCTCATTAATTAAGCTCATGAAGACTCCAGGCCCGCCCCTTAATCCGAACGGCATGACTTTATATTGAAAACAACCTAATTGGCAATTAAAAGCGGTCTTCCACTCATCCCCTTCTTTTATGCGTACTCTAAAATACGCTTCTCTCAAATCCAGCTTAGTGAATATTTTCCCTTTGGTCAGTTGAGCCAGCATATCTTTCATCAACGGGAGCGGATATTGGTTAGAAATACAAATAGCATTCAACCCCCTGTAGTCCGTACAAAGCCGTAATGAGCCATCTTTCTTTTTCCGGAATAAAACCGGAGCCGCCGTGGGTGAGGTGGATGGCTCAATAAACCCCCGCTTGAGGTTCTTATCTATAAAATTCCTCAGCTCTTGTAGTTCCTTATGAGTCATTGAATACAACTTGGGTTTAGGTAACACTGCCCCAGGCTCCAATTGTAAAGAACAGTCTGTTTTCCGATGAGGGGGCATCTGGTCTGATTCCGTCTCTAAGAAAATCTCCCCCTCCTCCTCATATAGTGACGGTGCCACCGCTACTTGAGCTAGCTCCCGCACCACACCGAGTCCTGCAGTTTCCCGCTCAACTCCCAAATATGAGCCATCTGCAAATTCCATTTCTCCAGAAACCCAGTCAATCTGAGGGTTACGCTCCCTCAACCATTTGAGCCCCAATACTATGGGCTGATTGGAAATGGGAGCCACAATAAACCTAATAGTCTCTTGATGAGTCCCAATAGTCATTTTTAGGGCTTCTGTATAGTATTCCACTGGACCCCCTTTCATATCTGACCCGTCCAGCTGACAAAATATGATGGGAACTTTTAACTTATGCAACTTAAGTCTCAGTCCTGTAACAATGGCAGGATGCATCAAACATCTTGAGCACCCCGAGTCCAGCATTGCCATCAAATTGTTCTGATCCCTCCCATCCAAAGTTTCAAGCTTTATCTTAACCTGCATGGTAGGACAGTCTCCACTCACCATCAATACGTGCCGTCTTCGCTTCCAGTGAAGCCATCCTCTGGGACTGGGTCACTCTGGGTTTAGCAGTGCGTTTTCCCTTCCCAGCCCGGATGCCGCCTCCAATTCCCACGGACCATTCCGCTCCCACTCGAGGGGTGCGTGCCATGGCTAGTTCGGTAGTCTCTACGCCACTTCGTCGAGACACCTTCTTAGAGGCTTTTTTCTTAGCTGCTTCGGGTTCAGCAGCCGCACTCTTCGCTTCCCAACCTGAAGAGGGGCCTGGTTGCTCCCCTTCCTCCGTCTGGAAGCATTCCATAGATTCTTCCATGCTGAAGTTGCTTGGACAAGCCGATTCTCACTCAGGAGGCCCTAAATGGAGTTACCACTTGTAACCTCAGGATAAACCGACTGGATTGTAGATTCAAGTCTTTCTGTGATGATCTCAACAACAATGTCCCAATAAACACTTCTCCATGCAATTCATTGAAATGCAGATAAAGCTTTATTTAGGATACATGTTCATTGAAGCACTCCTAAAGACTTGAATACTGATTCCCACCAAACTATGCTCTCTTAACCCTTCCCTTTGCGCGCCAATTCACCAGCGATGATCTCATGGAGCAAACGGTCCCATCTCCTCTCCTTTGCAGGTGCGTGACCTTGGCCTAGCTGTCTCTAGCTTCCAGCAGCAGACATAACACTCAACTGTCATTCCCCCTCCCAACTACTATACAAGCACTAAGCTATTATAGATCCTAATGGCAGGATTCATAGACATGAACCCTGACAGTGGCAACCTACCAGAAATCTTTGGAAAAATTCTATCTGTATTGGTAGAGCAAAGATTTTAACTAAGTTTTCTTTTCCTCTTCAATGCATCCAAGTAGACCTCTGTCTTACATATGTGATACTTCTAATCCCTTTGTGCAAAGTAATGCAGTTGAGAACTCAACTTTCAGGCCCTACAGCAACTGTGGAAAGTCTCCAATCCATAGGACTAATCCAACCCATGGAAGTCCCTAATCTGGTCTGTGTACAGTGTGTTTTAATTGTTAGGGAGTTTGGGAAAATAATAAAAAGGCTTAATTTGTTGGAGAGTGTGTTTTCTTGCACACACAGAGTATCAGAAAGCGATCAGCAACAGAGACCAATTAATGACGCCAGTCATTTTAGTAACTTAGTTGCAGTTATATTAGTTACTCATACAAACAGATATTTACATTCCTCTTCCAGATCCCTGCAAGTGTTGCAATTGCACATACCAGATAGTAGTAACAAGCAAACAGGAGTAAACAAAGAAGCAGGAAGGCGGGGCAGGGCAGGCAGGCAGGTTCTTTTATACTCTTCAGCCTGGATCACGGGCTGCCTGACCTTCTAAAGTTTGCAGGTGAATACCTAATAAGGCATACCTGTATATTTCAAACCCACCAACACACTGAGACAGAGGCTTGTACACCCCAAAGATCAAACTCCAAAACACAAGGAAAGCAATGTAGTGTATGCAATCCAGTGCAGTGAGGAGTGCTCTGAACTCTACATTGGAGAAACCAAACAACCTTTGTACAGGAGGATGGCCCAACACAGGAGAAGTAACACCACAGGACCAGAGTCAGCAGTTTATCTTCATCTAAAGGAAAAAGGACACTCATTTGAGGACATTAATGTTCACATTTTAGATAGAGAAGATAGGTGGTTTGAGAGAGGGGTCAAGGAATCCATTTATGCCAACTTGGAAAATCCTTCCTTGAATAGAGGTGGGGGCCTCAGGCACAACCTTTCCCCTATCTTCCTTCCTGCTTTGTCTTCTGTGCCTAGGAAGATTAAGACCATTTCGCAAGCTCAACAGCAGCAGGGTAATCTTAACGATCCTCCTTTAGATGATAATGGGACTTAGAAATAAACATCTCAAAATAACCATGACCTAGCCCCAGGTGCAAGGTCACACAGCCACCCTAGAAACGTATTTAAGGATTCCCTTACTAACTTTACTCAGACTGAAGAAGCTCCTTGGATAAGGAGTGAAACGTTTCTACTGAGAAAATAGAAATCCAGTTGACATGATTCAAGCCACAGACTGTTCCACCTGGATGACTGAGAACCTTCATCGACCTAATAAGGCTATGTTGCTATGACTTACTCCTCAAAAGAATAATACACCAACATTGACTCCCCCTTTAACTATTAAGGTGCTTCCAGACAGTTAGCTCCTATCAATGAAAATCCATTGTGCAGCCATTTTAACTTTCCTTCCTTAAAAAAGTTACTTTGTGATAAGAAAATAGTCAGAAGGAGTAATGGAAAAGACAGTAATGGAAAAGACAATGAAGAGAAGGCTGTCTGATGGAGGCAAGGAACTTTATTTATTTTATTTATTTTTCAGATTTATTCCCCGCCCATCTCCCATGCAAGGGACTCTGGGCGGGTTCCATTCTAAAACTATCTATCTATCTATCTATCTATCTATCTATCTATCTATCTATTCTTCATAATAAAAGCCTTGTCTGAAAGCATCTTAGCCTTTTTTTCTAATTTAACTAGGCAAATAGGATCAGGTATTAATTCTGAGGACAACTGCTAAGTACATATGTATTAGCCAAGTATTAAAATTCTCAGCATGTTTGGGAAGCTAGGGTGTTCTGTGCATTTATTTATTTTATTTAAAACATTTATATAGCTGCCCAGGCTTTGTTATAAGATGGGTGGCTATATAAATGTTCTAAATAAAATAAAATAAAATGCTCTATGTGTATCCTTTCTCCCTCAACAGAGTTGTCTCTCTTGAATATTGTTGATTAAACATGAAGTTAAAATTCTAGTTCCTTGTTAGGTTCCTTATCATTTGAGTAGTTGTTGGGTTTATAGACTGGTGGTGACATACTGTGAATGGCTGTCAAGTTACTGCAGATCATAATTCTTTGTTGTAGTGACTAATTTTTTTAAAAAAAAATCTCTTTCACTGAAGTCACTAAGGATAGAAATTCCTGACACCAGATCCAAAGTTGGTATAAAATTGTGCAGTCCATAGGCATACATCCATGCATTGAAGAAGTATGGAATATATCAAAAGTATGTGCCACAACGTGTCTCTCTGGATTTGGTTTTTCCACTTGTTACTGGTACTACTTCACCCAGCCTCCCATAATTGGTAACAAATCACTTAGCAGACAGATATTCCATGTAGGATGGTTGAAAACAGTTTTCTGAGGGAAGTCAAATGGTTAAACATTTAAATAATTTTCAAAACCTTCCAATAGCCACTTATTCTATATTTGCAGTGTGCAGTTTTTCTCCAAATTGATGCCCCCTGGATATATGAAGCTCTAGATCAGAGCTTTCCAAACTGTGTGTCGCAACACAAAAGTGTGTCGCCACACACAGTCTGGTGTGCCACCACACAACCCGGAAGCGCTGATCATCATCAGCGCTTCTGGGTTTTCCCGCGGCAACACACCAACTGCAGCGCGCAAAACCCGAAAGCAGCAGCAGCGCTTCCGGGTTTTTGCGCGCTGCCGCACTTCCGGGTTTTCCCACGGCGACACACCAACGCCGGTTGGTGTGTCACCGCGGAAAAAACTTTGGAAAGCCCTGCTCTAGATTTCTGACCTAGTGTGGCTAAATCTGGAATTGTGATCCAACACATCTTGATGAAGAAAAACACTGTAGACCATCTTTCACTGGAAATTTATTTTCTGTCTCTAGTAAAGAGCATTTACTTGATGGAATGAAGGTGAATGTACACTGAGACATGGGACTGAAGAGTGGTAGCAGATTCTGTAAAATACTTTGTAGTTGTTGAGCATATTACATTCAGATGCATATGGCTGAGAAAGGAATAACTCTTAATTTTGTAAATGAATTCTTTGTCAATTCTTGTCTGAACAGTTTCCTTAAAAATAGGAAGCATGCCTGGTGTAACACATTTGTATCCCAATGAGCCTTGGTTCCATGGGGCTCAATAAGAAAGCAGCTAGAACAGTGTTTCTCAACCTTGGCCGCTTGAAGATGTGTGGACTTCAACTCCCAGAATTCCCTAGCCAGCATGGCTGGCTGGGGAATTCTGAGAGTTGAAGTCCACACATCTTCAAGCGGCCAAGGTTGAGAAACACTGAGCTAGAACATAGCAGCTAAGCTAACATCCAGTGAAATTTGCTCAAAGATCATTTATACCATATTGTTAGCTTTCACTTCAAAGGATTTCCAAAAATAACCAGCATCATCCATTTAACACCCCTGCCCCCATTTCTTAGACAGCAAATATATCCTAATTAAATTTCCTAATATAAAAGCCTGGTTTTGAGCTAGATTATCCAACTTGCAGTCCTGTTGAAGCTAATTCTTTTCAAGTCATGGTGTGTTTGTTAGGTAAACTCACACCAACATACTGTATTTCCTGCTTAGTGGAATTAATACAGTCTGAGTCTCCATTGGTGAAGGTTACGTTACCAGCTACTGAATATTTTAAAAGGCAGAGATGGCATATGGGCAGTTTATTCAGTCTGCTGAATAAACAACATACAATGTGCAGTTGGAAGGGAACATGAGAACAACTCTTTAAAATCCCCAGAGAGGATTTGAAACTCATCTGCAGTTCTAAAGCTGTTCCCATACTTCAGCATAAAATGGTGAGTATTGTGAACAAACTAGATTTGTTATATTGAAAAAAGGGGGAAGTAATTAGCAACATTTATACAAACGGTGTGAACATTTCAAATATCATCTCTTCATGGATCAGTGAAAAGGTGCTGTGCGTTTGTGAATAGCCTGCTCTTAAACTTTCAGACTTGTTTCAAGTATTATGGGAAAAGTCATTTCATCTGTCTGTCTTTTCCCTCTGTCCTTGTATATAATGGATAGAATATGCTTTTTCCCAGCTAGCTTTTCAGCTCTATTTCATGAATAGATTACTAAATGAGAAATAGTATAAGTAACTTTTAGTAACTTATTCTGATTAAAATCAGTTACGTTACACCATCCAGAATAGGGTAAAACACCTGCTGCTTGTCTAGGGATGGGCACTAAAGCTGTGCAGCAGTTAGCATTCAAAAGCAAACAGTTGCTTTGGAGCATACGGGGCACTAACGTACCAACTGTTGGCAACTTCTTAAAGCAGTTGCTGCTTCCCCCAGGCTTGCCCAGTTGCCCTCACAGCTGCAGTGTGGTCTCGGAATAAGATACATTTGATTTCAGAAGTTACTAATAGGAGCTGAATGAGCATCTCCACATTTTTATGTCCCACTAATGGGAATTTCCATATTCTACTACATACAGTAAAAAGTGATACAGAATTAGGTGTTTAATTATTTTTTATGTTAATTACAACACTATTCATTGGCAAGTAAAGCATTTGTGCATCATGCAGTTGTAAAACTTGGCATGTTGTCAGATTTGCAACTTTGGCAGTGGCAGTCAATAAGTTGCAGTTGACTGCAGTTGCATAATATTATTGTGGCTCCAATGCTACTACTGTATGCTTGCCTTCTTTTCAGTTTACCAAAAGTTACTTTCTTTTAACTGCCATTGGTTTCAACCTGTGAACATCAACAAACAGACATAGATAGTCTGCTTTATTATTATTATTATTATTATTATTATTATTATTATTATTATTTCTGCTCTTTCAAAAAAAAATGTCAAAATCCTCAAACAATGATACTCTTTTCATGATCAAAAGATACTTGTCGGAGTGCATTGCAGTTACCTGCCTGTTTGAGCTTGAAGACAGCAGTTGCAGAAAATATAGCTAGGCCATTTTAAGTGGTGAATTCTAATTTGGAAACATTTCAGGCAGAGTGTCAAACATTAAACATTGCTGTTCAGTCACATTAACAAAAGGTTTTATTGGGCTGGTTGCAGGCAGTTCCAGGAGAGCAGAAATGGGGAATAGATTGTTCTTCGCTTCTCCCTTCGCAATGAATCATTGATTTGAGAACTTAGTGACCAAAGAAATGGGCCCATCCCTTTGAGCTGCTTGATGTTTGATATGAAAGCCCACCAGTGTTTTTCAGAAACTTTTATCTCCAGTATGTTTTTACTGCTTTTCATGATTTAGGTATTAATTATTTAGCTGAGTCAGAGATGTTTTAAAGCCTGTTGATATTCATGCTGTCATGTGCTACTTTGCAGGCAATATTTTATGGGAGAACTGGGAAGAAGTTCTTGTAATGCTAATAACCCTGTATGTATATCATCAGATCAAAAATAATTTTATTCAAATCATGTAGAGACTGAGTTCCCTGGACTTGCAAGTCAATTCAAAAGGACTTCTAATTTAATCTGTACTAAACATGAAGCAGACTGCTAAAATTGCTATCTGTGGTTCAAATACTACAAATGCTTTGCAAAACTTTTCTTAAATGTAAACCTGAGATGTCCAAATGCAGACCTCTCATTTGGAGCAGAATTTGTAGAATTGCATTAAAACTGTAATAAACATCATTAAAAAAATTACACTCCTGGCTTCCCTTGCTCTCCTCTCTTCAAAGTTTTTCCGAATTCGTTTGCATGAGTGATAAGTGTAACACTGAACATAGCCTATATATTTCCACATAATTTACAGAAAAAGAAGGGCAGTCAGCTCTATGCTAGCCATAGAGGACAGGGTAATCCAAGGTAAGGTTGTCTGATTAGGATAATCAAATTAGTAGTCTGTCAATCAGCCTTGTTATCTATGGTCATATAAACTATTCAAGTAGCAATAATATTAAGGATGGTATTGGGTTGTTCCATCACTCTCAGGAGTTTTGGAAGGACCCCTTAAATTCCTAAGTCAGTTCTATAAAAAAAAGAAACAAAATCGACCTGATGTCGCTATGCTTTTAAATGGGGCATTATCCAAATCCAACAAACACGGCCTTATTAATGAGTCTTGTTTCAATAAAGCCAGTGGCTCCAAATAGGAAAGGAAAATGTTACCAATTATGTATACATGCCAATTAAATACAGATCACACCAGCAGAAAATCCTTAGTATTGTTTGATGCTGAAGTGCTTTTTATACTAGTAATTTTAAATTTCTTTCCTCTGTTTAGATATGGTCATGACAAAACAACAGAGACTATTGTTGAAATTGCATGTAACCATTTTTTAATATATAACACACACACACACACACACATCTATCTATCTACGTATCTATCTATCTATCTATCTATCTATCTATCTATCTATCTATCATCTATCTATGAGACAATATACCCTCTGAATTCCTCTCTGTAAGAATAACTATCCTCTTGATGTGACCAAATAATACCAAAGTGCAGTTTCCATAGGAAAGAGATACGGCACATGATTTTATGCATCTGGAAAACCTAGTTGAGCCAGGACATTCAGACAAATGCTCCATTGTTTTCCTTGGTCTATCGTGTAGGATTCTTGAATTACTATTTTGTTTTTTCATCTTTTGGGTGAAGGGTTAAGGTGAAAAAAATAACTATATATTTAAACTCATGTATCATGGTAATGCAAAATGTATATTTATTTATCTGTTCCACTAAGCATAGATCAGAAATCAAGGAATTTCAATTTGAATGTACTGTATTCTGCACAAATGCAATACAGATTCATTAAACCTGTAAGGGAATAGTGGAATACCAAACAGGTAACTTTATAATAAAACTTTATAATAAAAAGAATAGATCAACTAGACCCTATAAAATTATAACAATATATAACTAATTAAATAAAGTAAAATTAAACAATATACAACATAAAAGACAGAGAGGCTTATCACCAAGGCCAGTCCAGAAGTCTGGCATCCCTATTCCTCAGAATCAAAAAAAGTTTTGAATACAGATCTCACATGTTCGTCTTTGAAGACTTTATAGAAAGCTTGGTTCTCCTCAATTATCTTTTCATCCTCCTTAACCTCATTAATTTCCACAGAACAAGTTAATTCTGCAGAGGGTAGCCAATGGCATGGGTTCCAATACAATGCTCAATGGCTTAGAAATTTAATACTTACTTTTTCTCGGACGTGACTGATCTTAAGTTCTTTTTTTCTTGAAGTCTTCATTCAGAAGAGCAAAAGAGATTGAGATATTTAACTGCAAAATATAATGCCTGTTATGTTAGTGCATCTCTATCTTTGTACATGAGAGCTGTTCGGATTTATGTTAAAAACATTATAAAGTTGAACATCATCATACATTTTATCATGTAGATGACAGCATTTGCAGCCATTACCATAATTTCACAGAGCATTTAAACCATGCGGTAATACTTTAGATTCAACTCACGTTTTTTTCTTTTGACTATTTTTTTCATCTTTAAACTGGACTAATTTATTTAGCTAGAAAGACCCAGAGCAACATCATCTTCGAAGATGTGGATGCTCCATAGCATTTCCCTTTCGTAGGTTTTAGAATGGATTTGGCTTTCACATCTGATGCAAAGCTTGTTGCCCTTCCTCTTTTCTTTCCCTGGATCCCAGCAGTTGCTGTGAGCATGTAGGCAGATTTCAAAATACCAAAAATGGAATAGTTTCACATGTATTTCATGCTTCGATTCTTTTTTAAAATCTTCTCAGAATGGGAATGATGAACACAAACACAAAAAAATCCTCTGTACCCATACAGCAATATTGCAGAATCAATTAAAGCTCTCTTTTTTTTGTCGGGGTGGGTAGATTAGAAATTTAGTAGAAAATTGAATGGTATGAGTGGAAAACAGGTAGATTTTCATTGTTGTCAATGTTGTTCAAAAACATTAAAAGGCTAACAGGAAAAAAGCTTTAAAGCTTGCCAGAAATTGAATCTCACAAGCATTTGGGGGTGGGGGTGATTGGTGTAAAAAATCAGAATAATTTCATAAGAGATGGGTATTGTATAATATTTCACTGGCAATTAAACTAAAGGCGCTTGCTTTTTCCATAATAACAAGTACAAACTGAGATTGATTGTGTTACTTAGGGACAAAATAGATCTTTTGAAAGTAATAGGAATTATAGTGGATTATATTTGGATCCAACTGTTAGTTCTAGGAGCTTGGCATGTAGATCTGGTAGAACTATCTTCAGGATTTTATCTTTCTTTTGTCTCCTTTCTAGACATTTTTCACTCAGTGGCTTCATTAGTCGTAACACAAATATCCAAATTCATGTTTACTCAATGTGTATATAAAAATGATCGTTTTCTAATACGAAAGTAGAGTTCCATAAGCAGGCTGTAAAAAAGTTTTGATTATAACAGACTCCGAGGACTCAGCTCTATTTTTGTTCAGTACATTGTAACATAGACACTTTTTTATTTTTTAACAACTTCCCTTCAGTCTTTATAACAACAAACCAGACTCAGAAACAAGATTTTTCTTAAATTAGAAGGATGTTCCTTTTTTTGGCATCAAATAATACTGACACTAAAGGATAATTGAGATTTTTTTCTACCCCATGGAAAGACACTTTTCTTTAATTGTTATTTTATTTGTTTGATATAAAATGAGTACTGTAGTCACTATTCACTCCCCACCAAGAATTATTTCTTTAATTTTTTTTTAAAATTCCTCCTATTATATTATAAAGTAGACAAAGACCACAAAAAAGAGTGTTTGGGGTAATGATACATATTTACTCTATCTGCATTACATAATTGGTTTATATCTCCTTGACCCAAAGAACACAATGCAGTTCCCGAAGGGGAATATACATTTGAGCAGATAGACATATAAGAAGACAAGTATATTGTGTTGCAGCTGATAGAGAAAGTGAATCCACAATTAAAGCCAAAGGTTAGTTAAGATTTCCCCTTTGATTGCAGACTTCCAATTGTGTTGGATGCAGTTTTCTTTTTCTTAGTTCAGTACAAAAATTTAAATTTCCCTTCCCCAATCTAGTGCCCTCCAGAGTCACTGGATTTATGAAACACACTTCATGGCTTCACAAGATGAGGGAGAAGCTTATACTTTTCCACAGGCCCTTTCTTTTTTTAAAAAAATGTTAATATGTACCTTTCCATGGACATGCTGGTTTTTTAAAAAAAACTATTGGTACCAATGGACTTTTAAATTTTTGTTTTTTTAACCTCCCTTTTTCTTTGGTGCCAAAGAAAGGATTAAATTTGCAGTGGTCTCACTCTTGATCAGATGTATACTTTAGAGATTGTCAATTCACATTAGTTTTACACATCTTAAGGGAAAAAAGATTTAGATTGGTAGCCCTCATCATCCTTGCGTGCATTGTTATCAACATAAAACACCACAAAATACAATCCTGCCAAAATTAGTATCCTGAAAATCCTCTTGATTTCACTGGAAAAGTTTTCTTTTTCATGCCTAGTGAAATTATTGAGCTCTAATACAGTATTCATTGGACTGTGTCACATTCTAAATTAGTAAGTAGGAAAGGACAAGTAAGGACAAAGCAAAACAGGAACTATGTCCCTCCTTGAGGGGGAGATGGGCAGTCATAGAAATTTAACAAATAAATATAATTCAGTGTGTCTGCTTCATTTTGCATGAGGGAAGAAACAGAATTGTTTTTTTTTTCCCAATGGAGTTGACCTAAGACACAATAAAATTACACAAGAGGGCTTGGATACTTAGTATCTTCAGTGAAAAGAAACACTGCAAATACTGTCATCTTCATTAAAACAGACATTCTGCAGCCTGGAAAATTACTACATAATCTCAGAGTAGCAGCTCTCTTCCTTCATCATGCACAAAAGAGCAAGATATTTAGAATCTTTACTCATAAACTACAGGAATGGGCATAATTTTATTTATTATTATTTATTTTCTATCCCGCCTTTATTATTTTTATAAATAACTCAAGGCGGCGAGCATACCTAATACTCCTCCCTCCTCCTATTTCCCCCACAACAACAACCCTCTGAGGTGAGTTGGGCTGAGAGAGAGTGACTGGTCCAAGGTCACCCAGCCGGCTTTCATGCCTAAGGCGGGACTAGAACTCACAGACTCCTGGTTTCTAGCCCGTTGCCTTAACCACTAGACGAAACTGGCATAGGAAATATCTGTTGGATTCGTCCCCAAGGTTGTGTGAACTCCAGCTTCAGTATCCACAATTAACATGCCAGGAACTACAGGTCTGTAGGATTGAGCCAGGAATATAGCCCCACAGCCATTGGCACCAGTAACAAGCCACAATAACATCAAAACAATGAATGCATTGATTCACAAATACCTACAGTGGAAGAATGGATTATTAAATTCGTGGACTTGGCTCAAATGGCTAAGTTAACAGCTTTAATAAGAGAAAATACTGTTTCTGGATTTGATTTTGGGTTTTAGTGATTAAATGGTTTGTTTTGATGGAAATAATGTTACTATGGTTTAACTAATGGTAAGAGATTATATTTGTAAATTTATATCTGTATTGGAGAAAGTCGGAAGTCACTTTTTGTTGCTGCTTTCTGTCTATTTGCACTTTTATAGTTTTTTTCTTTTTTCTTTAGTTCTATTTTCTAGCTTTTCTATTTTTTCTATTTTAGCTATACTTTGAAAACTAATAAAGTTCTTATAAAAAACAATGAATGCATTCTTGAATCATCATGCAGATGACAGTTATGTAAGTGTGTCATGACATCTGACACAAGTACTTAAGTTGCATCGCTTGTGCTATGATGTCATGATGCACATATTTTCACTTGCCCCCCATGTCCCCATGGATGCCCATGCCCACAGCTCTGCTGTATGCCAACAGCCTTCAAGTCTTGAAAGGAACTTACATTTTATCTTTGTGCTAGATGCTGATTTTCTCTAAAGTGTTCTTTCCCTCTCAGGCTGGATTCAGGAGCCACCATTTATGTTTACAATATTCACTCCAAAATAGAGATAGTCCTTGACTTACAACCACTATTGGGACTGGAACTTCCATCGCTAAGCAAGGCAGTCATTAAGTGAGTCATGCCTGATTTAATGACCTTTTTGTCGCAGTTGTTAAGTGAATCACATGGTCATTAAGTGAATCCGGATTCCCACGGGAAGCTGCATCCATCGTAAATACATGCCAGTTGCCAAGTGCCTGAATTTTATCACTTGACGGCAGGGACACCGCGATGGTCATAAGTGCAAGGACCGGTTGTAAGTCTGGTTTTTCCAGTGCTGTCATAACTTCGAACAGTCGCTAAACCAGAGCTTTCCAAACTCTGTGTCGCGACACAAAAGTGTGTCACCACACACAGTCTGGTGTGTCGCCACACAACCCGGAAGCGCTGATCATCATCAACGCTTCCGGGTTTTCCCACGGCGACACAATGGTGGCATGCAAAAACCCGAAAGCGGCAGCAGCGCTTCCGGGTTTTTACGCGCTGCCGCAACGGCGGCACTTCCGGGTTTTCCTGCGGCGACACACCAACAGCGGTTGGTGTGTCGCCGCGGGAAAACTTTGGAAAGCCCTGCGCTAAATGAATGGCCATAAGTTGAGGACTACCTGCATTGTGGGAAATTGAAATGGTAGCTTCTGGATTCAACCAGCTGGAGCCGCCATTGTCAGGATACTGGAGAAGACCACTAACATACAGGGCAGGACCATTAAAGACATCTGGTTATACCTGGAGATGTTCAGTAGCTTTCAACACCGTTAACAGACAAAGCAATGATCTTCTCCTCTAAGGCTCTGCAGTGTAAACAACAGAAATCCCAGTAGATACAAGTAGAATCAAGGAATGGAGGGACAAAGAAGTCAAAGGAAACAGTGCAGCATTGTGCATTGCAGACATGGGGAGGAGGTACAGCTCTGTGAGAGCATATTACTTGCATGCTGAAAGTCCACAGTTCAATTCCCATCAAGTCCAATTAAGTCTGGCAAAATCCAGACTGGACCTTTTGTTAGATGTCATTGACAATATTGTATTAGATGGATCATTTCTGTGCCTTGATATAAAGCAGATCCCAGCTGACCAGCAGGATCACTCTAAGAGTTAAAATCTGCCTTTTTCCTGTTACTCACAGTGCCATCAGAGTAACAGATTAAAATGGTTTGATCCACGCAAACCGCTGTTGAAACAAAAAAAGGCACTATGGTGAATTTTTCTAAGTCTTCTAAGTAATAGTGTTAGATATTACTAAAATAAGTCAGCAGCTTTCCATATGCAAGATGTAGATAACAGATGCAGAATGGATGACCAAGTGGGAACTCTAGCAGTACATTAGATTGTAAATTGACCCAAATTAGGAGATGTCTCTCTGGGATGCACTCATAAGGTCCAACTTTTGTTGTTGAGTCGTTTAGTCGTGTCCGACTCTTCGTGACCTCATGGACCATAGCACGCCAGGCCTTCCTGTCCTCTACTGCCTCCCGGAGTTTACTCAAATTCATGTTCATTACATCGGTGATGCTATCTAACCATCTCATCCTCTGCCGTCCCCTTCTCCTTTTGCCTTCAGTCTTTCCCAGCATCAGGGTCTTTTCCAGTGAGTCCTCTCTTCGCATTAGGTGGCCAAAGTATTTGAGCTTCAGCTTCAGTATCTGTCCTTCCAAATCAGAGCAATATTAAGATGCCCACTTTCTTGACTTTTCAGGTATTGTGGAAAGAAATCCTTGAACTTCAGACCAAGTGTACCAAGAGTTTCTCAAGTTGCTTTTATTTTTTGTCCTCCTAAATAAAAGATAGGTACATTTAAACTCTATTCTGGTAAAGAAAATTCCACTGTGGAATATACTTAGCTAATAATATTTTTTCCTGTTTCCTTCACTTTCTCGTATATTAAATATAAGGTTTGATTCCATGTGTTTACCAACTGAAGATAATATAGAAATAATACTCTATAGGGGGGGGGTGCTGCTGGCTTGTTAAAAAGTTATAATCTTTACCACGACTGGAAATAATCATCTATGCATAAGTAAGAGAATACTAAAAGATATATTACATTGGCTTATTAAGTTACCCTTCTGACTATTTTATGATGCGGGCAGCATTTCTTTGTGGCAAAAGATACCTTTCTTTTGAAGAAAGATGCCTTTCTTTTGAAGCCAATTCACAGTAAAGTGTGTCTTAATGATAACACTTTAAATTACAGGTGGGTGCTTAAAATAGCCTATTTGCAGCCCAGCCACCCCAAAATTTCAGTGATATGAGTTTTGAGTCGAAAAGAAGCACAAGATGTCTAAAGCTTCCGGAGTCCAGCAGCCATGAGGAGGATAAGTTCAGCCTTCAGGCCAAAAACAGTTTCCCATCTCTGATCCGGTGGTTAAAGTGTTGGAACAGAACTTAGGAGATCAAGTTGACATTCCATTCAGACATGAAAACTACTGGATGACTTTGATTTAGTCATTGTATCCTAGCCTAACCTACCTCACAGAATCATTGTAAAGATAAAATAGAGCAGAAACAGAATCATATGAGATGCTAGAGATGCTGGAGGACAGGGAAGATACAATGCAATGCATTTAATAAATAAATGAATAATTGGCAATTATGTTACATATCTAATGCACCTTTCCATCAATTTGTTTTTAAGGCGGCATTTTTGTTACTTTCATACCTATCTACAAGAAGTCCAGGAGAAAAGCCCTATTTTAGCCTTCCTCCTGAAATTGTTTAGATATACTAAAGTCAGTTACCCTTAAGTCCCATTGAGATCAGCGAGACAATAGAGTCATAACTAGTGGAAAAATCATTGATTTTGGTGAAATCCTATGCATTAATATTTAGAAATATTGTAAGCTCACATAATTCAGTTGAACATACTCATAGGTCAGTCTTTACCAGATTGCAACCTTAAGTATAGCCTTTTAGTTTTGTTTTATAAATTCTTGCTCATTAATTGCTTTTGCTAATATATTGAAAGATGTTTTTATGGAGTGTAAGTGGAACAGATTCTTCATTGTAGTGTCCTTGTTTCTTTGTCATATGGCATTGATTTGCATGTTGGCACCATCTCACTTGCTTTGCTAAACAAGTACATTTGTTGCCTGATAAATTGATCTGCGCAACATAACATGAATTAAAAAGGCTGGCAGTGTCTAGTTGAAATAGGAATGCTCCTTCATGGGTTCCTTTGCATGTGAGGTAGCTGATCTGTCAAAATGGAATCTGTCACAGCATAACATTCATGGAGTTCACTAACACTGCCTCAAAATACTTCTCTAGTAAAATAGTGTAGAAAATATATACCACTTGGAGATTTGGAATTCCATATGTACCATTTGGAAAAGGTGTATGCCAATAAGTGTACTTTGGGGAAAATTTACATCTAAAAACAAGCAGATTCTTGTTTCTAAATGGCTGAATAATGCTGAATTTTGAAAGGAAAGACTAACCATGAATATATGCTACACTGACATGGACCAAAGACAAACTGATATGTATACCTCCAAATTTGAGATTGGTATCTCATAAATAAGCATGACTTACCTAGTTATTTCATGAAACAATATTCACAGCCTCTCAGCAGCAAGTTACTTTTAATTCTCTTCTGTTCTGGTTTTCATAGCTCAATAAAATTAAGTTTTTCAGGATACCTGCTAAAATTACATTAAGCCTAATAATTTCTGGCTATATTTTCCATGCAGTGTAAAGCTAGACCACTTGGTGGGAAGGAAACCTTACTGAATCCAGTGTGGCTAATGGCTTATAAAATGTGCACTGAGTTGTAGCCTCAGATTCTCTTTGAACAAGCTTTGACCTAAAACTGATGTATTCTAGACCATGGTTCTCAACTCAGAAGTGGTTTAGGTGAGACACAAAGTAAGCCGTTGAAACTTTAAGTCTTTAAAAGATACTAGAAATAGCATTCATATAATAGCATTTCTGCGAACATGTAGAACATGCGAAATAAAAAGTTGAAGCTCAAATTTAAAATTGTTTTGATTATGCAGTGGACAAAATGGTAAAAGAGTTTCCTAATATAGCATATTCACAATGTAGCATACATTTTAAGATTAAATCATTCCAGTGAAAGTTTGTGAAAAGATGTGTTGGTTGGTTTATTTTATGTGACATCTTCCAACTGTGGTGGCTGTTTCATTTATTATGATGTTCATGCACAATGACTATTGAGACTCTCAAAAATAAACAGTGTCATTATTTTTATTATTATTACTAGTAGTAGTACTATTAAATTTTGAATCTTTTTTGGTGAGTCACATCTTCAGGCAGCTACAATGCTATAGACCAGAGCTTTCCAAACTGTGTGTCGCGACACAAAAGTGTGTCACCACACACAGTCTGGTGTGTCGCCACACAACCCGGAAGCGCTGATCATCATCAGTGCTTCCAGGTTTTCCCGCGGCGACACACCAACGGCGGTGTGCAAAAACCCAAAAGCAGCAGCAGCGCTTCCGGGTTTTTGCGCGCTGCCGCAACGGCGGCACTTCCGGGTTTTCCCGCGGCGACACACCAACGGAAGTTGGTGTGTCGCCACAGGAAAACTTTGGAAAGCCCTGCTATAGACAATAATAGTATAATGCATTGAATAATGAAAATTAAATTACTTTAATGATAATTTAAGTATTTTTATCCATTGTTTTAAAAAATTATGCATCGTTTAAAATGTTCTTGCTTCGTCTCCCCCCCCCCCATATTTCCGCTTCTCGTGTACTTATTTGCCACCTTGAGCACTCTTTTCAGGTGGGAGGATACGATACAAATCAAAATCATCATCATCATCCAGCATGTGTCCATAATGGAGGAAGTTTTCCAGCATGACTCTATGCCATCCAGCGAGTTATTCCTATGCAACTCACTACCATTTGCTATTCCTCCAATATGAGAAAGACTGTCATGTAATAATACAGCAATATTCAGTCTCTATGACTGTCATACCAGTGCTGCATTGATCATAATCCTGAGCAATATTGAAAGCAAAGTCCTGGGTATTTTCTGAAGTATGTTTCCTGAGGTCCTTATATCAGGAGTTTCAAATCACATTAACTTTAAGGGGTGACTGATGTGCTCTGAAGAGAAGAACAAACTGAAAGAAAAGCAAACTGGAAATATTTTGAGTTTGAACTGGTCATTGTTTTATGATCAAGGGTTTTTGTTTTTTTAATCAAACTGCTTATTAGGCCTGTGCAGATCATTCAGTGAGGAATTTTGGGCACCCTTCTGAATTCAGTCCTCAGAACTTTGAAGTAGTTGTTCAAAGGCTCAGCCTGGCTGCTTAAAGGCTCCCCCAAATTTTATGTCCATGTGGGCCTTCTATGCATGCTTTGTAGAGTAGATTGATAGGGATAATTTTCTGACAGTCAAAGTGGATTATTATCTTCACAAGCATATTATTTATTTTATTTAAAGTACTAACATCTTAAGGGGCGCGATGGCTCAGTGGTTAAGATGCCAGGCTCGTCGATTGGAAGGTCGGCGGTTCGAGACCCAAGCGCCGCGTGACAGAGTGAGTTCCCACACTCGCCCCAGCTCCTGCCAACCTAGCAATTCGACAACATGCAAATGCAAGTCGATGAATAGGTACCACTTCCGTGGGATGGTAACAGCGTTCCGTGTGCGTCATGCCGGCCACATGACCGCGGAAGCGTCTTCGGACAGCGCTGGCTCTTCGGCTAAAAACGAAGATGAGCACTGCCCCCTAGAGTCAGACACAACTGTGCAGGGGAAAACCTTTAACCTTTACCTTTTTACTAACATCTTAACTCATAAGTGCTAGAAAGAGGAATAGCTATTATTAAAATTGGAACTTTAAAATAATATGTGGTGGATTCCAGTCATCCACCAAAGCTACTAAATATATCTCACATGCATAATAAGGCAAGAGGCCCATAAAATGAGACATGGTTTGTCATTCTGATTTTTCAAATATCAACATTGACTAAATAAATATTATGACAGAATAAGAAATTGCTGCGGGACTTACTCATAAAAAGTTAGCTAGATCAAATTTGGTGAGATACGTATAATCTGTGTGAGTTGACCTGGATGCAGCTTTTCCAAATATGACAAGTCAAAGTGACTGAGAATTGTGAGACTTGCAATCCCAACACATCAGGGGAATAGTGAAGTAGAGAAGGAAGGTATCACACTTTTAAGTAGGATTTTTGGTGTATAATTTACTGCATGATTATGTGCTTCAAATCAGGCTGTAAACTCAAAATCTTTGCATTGTATATAGCAACTCTGTTTTGTTGTTGTCATTGCACAGCACTGAATCATTTCTTATACTGTACCAGATCTAAAGAATTTCTGCCTGAAATAGGATTAGGGCTGGCTGGAAAGAATATAGCATTCCCTAACAAGTGCATGTTGAGAGGAGGATCTTAACATGAGCTTAAAGTATTTTTGTGCTCCAATAAAGTAATAAATAGATCTGATTTAGATTATGTTTTCTTCAATTAAATGCCATGTAACTGTCCTTTAATGAGAACAACATCTGGCTGATGTAAGACCATTTGGAAAAACTAAGCTTTTAGCTTGAGTCTTCTAAACCATTCAATCACAGTACTCTTCTTTTATGTTTATTCTCAATACCCATTTCTTTAATGAAAGGTCAGAGAGTACTTAACCCCAGGATGAGAGATTGGAAGCAATCATAGAAAGCTGCTTTATATTTAGTCAGACCATTGGTCCATCTAGCATAGTATTATCTGTGCACTGACTGGCAACAGCTCTCCAGATAAAGGGCTATGTGGTAGATTACAATTACATGCAGAAGGTCACAGGTTGAGTCCTTCACATCTCCTGTTAAAAGGGATCCTAAGTGGCAATTGAGGTGAAAGTATTCTCTCTCCCAGAAATCTCAGAGGGCTGTTCCCATAGGGGCGCCCTCCAGTTATTTTGGCTTCCATAGTCTCTAGTCATTAGCCATGTTAGCTGGAGTCTGCTGCAGTTAATCAAAGTTTCAGGAGGACACCAGGTTTGCCTACCGCATATTAGAAGGGCAAATAGTTTGGCCAGGTGAAAAATAATTTTCCTTGTTCTCCCAGACTGTTCAGTCACCTCTGCTGAACTGACATACTGTAATTACACAATTTTCCCTTTCGCACTACCATACGGTTTGCCTGAGGAATGTAGATACTAAATCCCGTCAGCCAAGAAATGTCAGTTGGCGGGGACTAGAAGGCATGCCTTCTCTGCCGTAGTGCTTGCCCTCTGGAATATTCTCCCTTCAGAGCTCAGGATGTCCCCAAACCTGTTGGCCTTTCGTAAGGCCGTGAAGACCTGGTTATGTGCCTGGGCCTGGGGCCCCGAGCGTGTTAATGGCCCTGTTTCTTAGCTGTATTAACATCCATGCATTGCCTGCTTGGTGGCCATGTATATTTATTTTGTGTTTTAATTGTTTTAATTACTTGACTGTTTTATAATTTTTATGATTGTAAGCCACCCAGAGTCACTTGTTGAGATGGGCGGCTATAGAAATTAAATAAATAAATATCATTTCTGCCATGTTGCGCAACTAATGTCAGTGTATAAAAGAAGGATCTGAAATGTTCCTCAGATCATAGGTCACTAATGCAAAGTAGGAATGCTTTTGTTGGTGAGTAGTTTGCAACAATGGGAGTAGAATAGCACTCTGCTGTTCCTTCTTAGGAAAAGTACCAAAGTTTTTGAAAAACATGATTAAGCCTTTCCTAAACTGGTTTGTCCAGATATTTTGGGACTACAGCCCCCCCCCCCCCCCGCGCAAATATTTAGAATGCTTAAATATTATCCAAGTTGTAGAACAGCTTTCTCCAAATTGATGCCTTCCAGATGGGCATTCCCCATCCCACCCATATGCAAGTCCCTGTTATAGGATGCCAGGTTGGACCTGTACCTTTTACAGAAATTTCAGTTTCCTGTTGAAGATCTTTTCCTGAATCAGAATTCTTCTGTCATAATGATGGAAGAAAGAAAAGACCAATGTTCATTTAACCAGAATTCTCTAATGGGAAATTGCAATTTGATAACCTTAGGAACCTCCTCCCCATCCCTCCATTCTAACATAGCTAAGTAATTTGGGATATGTTGTTACATAAAGAAGGAAGAAGCAGGAGGCAAATACTGAGATGTATTTTCCCACAAGTCACATCTCTCTGCCCAAGTTATGTGGAACTGGCCCTGCATTTCATCACCATCAAGAATAGGGAAATGATGCAGAAAATCAGTGTAAGACAAAAGAGAGTATGGGAAGCATGTGACATGTATGCTTCCTCCTCTGTTTGCAGCAGAATTGCCATGAGGGTCTAAAACAAATATGTATATGTATGCAACACCAAGATTTTGTGGCCACTGAAAGTTGTCTCCAAATGTTAATTCTAAAATGGCAGAAGAAAAAAATACAAGAAGAATCATATAAACCATGTTTAAGTAATTGCATTTTAATTACACTTCAGTGATAATTTGCTTAAATCTAGTTTTCAACCTGGTTCGGCCTATTTTTTTAGAGTACAGCCCCCAGTATGCCATCAAAAGCTAGATGTCACCCACAGCATGAAAAAAACGTACACCCATGGACTAAAATAATGGAAAATTCCAGCTTCTCAGTGGAATTGATTGCTAGTTTTAGTCTATGATTAAAAGCTATGCAGTTAACCTTGATACATTTCACACATAGAACCTTTTCTTTCTATATATTTGGACAATTCGTTTCTGTTGAATGACTGGCAAATTATGTCTAAAACCGAGTTTATATCATTATGTCAAATTAGCTTTCTCAGGCCTGTTGCTGAGCCACCAAAAGGGTTGTTATTTATAAAAAAACAAAAACTTTGTTGTGTGCTTCGTCCTGTTTCAAAGTCTGAGAAGAATAATATTTACCATTTAATTAACCTTCTGTGGTTTGGTGGGGATGGATGACAAATCAATAATGAATGTTCTTATAATCACATTGTCTACTACAGTTCTGTTTTGGGGGAGGGAATAGATAATTAGTCTTAATTTCTGCAAGAACTATTTCAGTGTAGAAAGGTGATTAGTTAACTGAGCTTGGCAGTTCCGCTGAAAGTAGGAACAAGGTTGCCTGCAAATCTGTGAGCAGGAGAGTCTTGGCGTGAGGACCCAGATGTACACTTCATTCTCCGAAGTTACAGAAAGTTAAAAATCCCAAAATTAAAATTTAGCTCTTATAAATCAAGTTATCAACGGTATATTTCATTCCCACTTCAAAAATCAATCATATAACTTCCAGTTTCTTTTGTTTTTACAAGAGACCTTAAGAATTCCTTTTGAGAGCTTATGTGCTAAGATAGAGCATCATCATGGAGTGTGACGCAGTATGAACGAAGTTTCCTGGAAATCCATTCCTTGCTGAAGTATAGGTTTTTTAAAGAAAAAAAAGGGAAGGTCGTCAGTGCTGTCAGCATAGATGCTACTGCAACAGGAATAGCAGTAAAAACTGGGTTTTGGTTCTGTAGTGTCTGCTTTTCTTGATGCAGACCTTTTAGGAAAGATGTGTATAGAAACAAGAGTGTATATTGGAGATAAGAGTATTAAAAACAACATGTTGGTTGCATACAAAACTGAGATTTTTTTGTATTTTTATTGAACATTAAAGAAAATACATAAACAAGCAAAAAGAAGACGAGGGATGAAAGTATAATACAAATAAACAAGGAATTTGGAAACGTCATGGAGGTTATAATTTTCCAGTATAACATAATTACTTATAAGTAATTGAACGTATTGTATACGAGTGATCGCCAATGATCACTTTAACACACTAAAAACACTGTTAAACTCTAAACCAAGACTAAATACTGAGAACTGTGGTCAACCTGTATAAATCACCAAGTACAGTTATAAGCTATAATAAATTCAAACCATATTAATAAAGTCTGTTCTGTTTTTGACACTGCGAGAGAAAAACATGTACTTTATATATAAAGAAACCCAACTTTTTGATGTATGTATCTATATAATAAGTTCAAGTCTAGAAACTGTTTCTAATTTGAATTGAATTCTTTGTCAGATTTGCTTTCAAGTTATGAGGTTATTCTAGACATCGAAGCATGCTCGCACAACTTAGACATTCTAGTATTTTTCATACTAGAATGGAAAATAATTTTCCAGAATTATGAGCCTTACAGCATTGCCACGAAATACGAAAAAAACATTGGACCTGCTCATTACATTTCCAGCCATTTTTAGAAAATGAATTGTCCATTTTAGCAATCAGGAGTAGAGTAATATAGTCTAAGCAGATAAAACATCTTAAACCAATTTTCTCTAAATACAAGGTTTGGAGAAAGTATAATGTTCTTCTTCCAGTGGAAATTCCCATTGTTGTATTTCTATTACTTCATTCAGATTCTGCATCCATGTAATTGTGCAGTCTTTGATTTGTTCGGATTCTGAATCATACTTCACTAGCAGTTGATAGATAAGACCCAGCAAATGTTCTGAATTTTGTATAATAAGATTATAAGATTTTCAAATTAGTCAGGACTTTCAATATTTTCCCTTGTTTCTGCAATTCTTTTAGTACTATGCTACTTATCTGAAGATACCAAATAATCTAATCACAGTTACAGTAAAAAGCTACAAATCAAACACTACTGTAAGTTTGAACCAGGCACTCTGCAAATGGAACAAAGAAACTCAGTTCTACAGCACTAAACAAATTAAAAACAGAAGGCAGAAGAAACACACACAGAGGTACATTACAAATCAAATGTGCAAAAAAAAGAGAGAGGATTTAACAGATTTAACATAGTTGTCTTTGAACTGCTGCTATTAGGAAGGCCAACAGTTCTTCAGCTGTTTTTTCCAAAGAATATGTTCTCACTCCCGCACATTCATGGCTATGATCAGCTCCAATTGCTACCTCATATTCTATAAATATTTTGTAATCCAGTATAAACAATAGATGCTAGTTGCCTCAGACAAACTCTGCATGTTCTTGGAAAACATAATGGGACACCAGAGAAGCTCAGAAAGTACAGTAATGCCTCATTCAAGTTAAAAATAACTTATTTGTAGAAAGCCTACCTGCACATTATAACAGTGAGCTGGAACTGGGGGCGTGGGAGGGGTTATCCAAACAGTAGCACTGGGTTAGCAGGGAGCGGGCTGTATAGAAGTTTCATTCTCGCCCCCTAGTTTATAGGCGCGAACCTGAAACTTCAGGTCTGCCTGCAGCCTTCAGAAACTTTGCTTTGGTTCTTCAAAGCTCTTCCAAAAGTTTCCAACAATTGCAATATTTAAAGCAATAGAAGGGTTACATGGGAAGTAAATGCAGTAACTGTATTTAATTACCTTAATTTGAATTAAATTTCAGTTTAATTAAATCAGGTTTCCTTCCTGTCTTGGTCCCACTCAGTTTTGGAGTGCAGTCCCCAGCACACCATCCAAAGGTTGAGTACAGCTCACAAGCCTCCAAAGTCTCCAAAGTGAGTGGCAAGTGAGGCAGGTGACCGTTGCAGACATCACTGGAACGAAATAGGGTTTGAAATAGGGAAGCCTCAAATATGTACTTCTCTGTGAGTGGCCTAGACTAGACAAGATTGATGCCCTCTAACCTTGCCAATAGTCTCACCAGCCTCCTTTTTTGCCCCACAGCAAATGAGAAGGAGCCCCCTCTTGGGCCCTCTTTCCCCATTGCTAGGCTCAGTGCTCTACTACCTTCGTGGCCAGTTCCCTCCAGTGTTCCCCTCCCATCTCCTGCCTGCCTTGAGGCCAAGTGTTTGAATGGGCAGCAGGCCCAAGCAAGAGTAAACAAGTCTGGGGGAAGGAGGGCAGGTGCCCTCAGAGTTTCAGCACAGCTAGAACTACAGGAGGGCTCTTGCTGCCATCCCACCATTACCCATGGACAAGCTGGCAGCCCTTTTTCCCACATCAAGTAAATGTGGAAGCCAATGAAGTTAACATGCCAAGGCCCTTCAGAACTTGGAGCCAGGTCTGCCTAATTATATGTCTTGGTGCCACTAGGCAATGTGTGGACTATATTAATGAGATGCTGATACAGTATATGATATAATGGTATAAATAGCATATTGGTCTAGAATTGGATCAGAAAGTGTATAGGGTTCTCTGGTTGACTAACTTCTTTCACCCAGTTTGCATTAACATCTTGTGACATCTGAAAGCTCCTATTTAAAAAATAAACAGACAAGCAAGATTGGCCCTGCCGTGGGTTTGGGTAGTTGCTGAATGTGTCTGGACTGTATTAGAATTCCAGTTACTTGAAATTGCCTGAATGCTAGCAATAAATGTCAACAGGAATGGCATATTATGGCTAGGTGCCATGTATTCTGAATTCTGCCTTTTGGGGGAAAAAAATGTTACTGTTAATTTATTTGCAGCTCCAGAAATTGAAACGGTCGCTTTCTTTCAAGACCAAAAGTTTGCGGAGTAAAAGCGCAGACAACTTTTTTCAACGGACAAATAGTGACATGAAGTTGCAAGTAGATTTGCTGTCGGAAATCCGCTCTAGAACGGGACAGCTCCCTAATTCTGAAAGTCGAAACTCCACTCCAACCAAAACCCATCTCCAACCAGAAGACAAGACTCATATTTTCCAGGAACACATCTTCAAAAAACCCACTTTCTGTGACATCTGCAACCATATGATTGTTGGTAAGAAAGATTTTACATTTCTGTGAGCACTTTTTATTTTTGTAATTACAAGCGGCCTTTCTAGGGGGTGAAAGGCACTTTCAAAGGCACTTATATCGATTTCTTGCATTTGTTTAAAATATATTCAAACTACTTGACAAATTTAGTATCATCTCTTTCTTTTTAAGTTTTTGTCATAAAAGGTGATCCTCTGAGAATTGCTATGTTTACCAGAACTAAACATTTCTACATATAACTGCTATATTTAGACATTCTAAGAACCAAATTTCTAGAACAGAGCTTTCCAAACTTTTCGTGTTGGTGACACACTTTTTAGACATGCATCATTTCGCGACACATTCTTACAGCAGGGCACAAGGCAGGCGCTAGGACCTGCGTGGAATCCTGGCAGGGCTCGGAGGCAGCAGCAGCTGCGACACACCCAGACACTGCAGCCGACACACTAACGTGTCCCGACACAGTTTGGAAAGCTCTGTTCTAGAATCTAGAGTGAGCTTCCCAGGTTTCTGTTTGTATGAAGCAAAGGAGTTAGAGTGGTGATGATAGAAACATGCTTAAATGCAGCCAACAGGAAGCTAGGAAAGAGATACTGTAATGCATATAATCCAGCTGTAATTAGCACCAATTGAAAGAAATGCTTCCTTCAGCAGATATTTTTGGAAGACTTCTCAGTGGTACTGTTGATGTAAGTCTCAGGGCCATGGAAATTGCAAACCTTCCTCTCCATGGCTGGGGCAGGAAGCCTGGTTCCAGAAAAGCCTCTTTATTGTAGTGATGGAAACCTCTGCTGCATCCTTTCTGTGCCAATGGCAAAGTGGGTATTGGCTGCATATATGCATCAATGTATTTATGTTCTACAGCTTCCAGCCATGGACCCATATTGCCTGATTAATTAGTAACAGTCTGAAGTCCCTAAATAATTGGGAGGGCCAGGGTAAATATTGATGGATGTGTGATAGTTTCCTGCATGTCTACAAAAGGAGTGGCATCTTATACAGCCTGTGGCCTAGTTTCATGCAGTACTTAACCTGCTTTCAGAAAGGCTATCAGAAGACAACAGCAGTGTTCACATGACATACTTGTTTATTATTACTAACATAACCCGTTATCTGAGTTTGCACAATGTATTGAATCGTAGCTAACCGCATGGTCTGGGTTCACACAACACACTAAGTCACAAAAAACTAAGCAAGTTTATAATCCCAAACTTAGCATGTTGCATGAATGCAGCTGCTAAGTTTGTAATTTAACCTGTTAAGAGTATCTCAATAATAACATTCCGCCAAGGAGTGAAATAATTCCTATTGCAGTGCTTAATGGAATAGATGCTGAGTAACTCAGACTGTTAACTTCTCCCTTTTCCTCAGAAATGGGATTAGGTGAATTTAAAATAAACATGCCTTCGTTATACTTCGTTATGAAGTAGAAATTCAAAACTCATTCCATAGCTCAGAACCTTTGTGATTATTAGAATTTCTTTCCCTCCCACCCTTCCTTTCCAGTCTCTTAGGAAGCAAAAATCTAGCTTTAATTTTATTTATTTATAAGCTATTAATATATAGAATGAAAGGAATGTAAAGTGGGTAAAAGAAGTATTCTGATTATCAGTCCCAACAACTGAGTCTCAGGTTTTTTTTTTCTGGTTTGACTCCGTCATATTTTTCCATCCAACCTTGAGAAAACATGTTAATTTACATTAAAAGTGATGAGACAGGCAGGCAGGAGGTGTGATTCTACAAGAACATACTAATTAAGGACAACACTACTGATAGAAAGCTTGTGTTCTTCTTTCTCCACTGTATTACACACATACACCTACCAAAAACACATACCAACTCTCTAGTGCTTTAAACTGGGATAAATAAATTAATTAATCCTGCTATTCTTAACTCCATTTCCTGTAGTGACGTAGATGGAAAACATCTTAATTTTCCACACATTCTCTGCATGCTAGGTCTCTCATCTGTGTCAAATGCAAGGATCCTTAAAAGTACGAACTCAGATGAATTAGTAAATTCAGCATGAGCATAAATCTATTCAAAAGTGGTTAAATGAATGGAATTAATAGAAAATAAAACAGATTGCTTTGTAAATGAATAGTCTCTTGACCCTAGTTAGACTAGCCATTTTATTCTTTGTATAAGTTACAGCTTGGGTTTAATTTTAAGCAGTACAGTTAGCTTTTATTTCCCAAACTACAACATGGAAAGCAACGCCAAATGTGCAACTATGTGTTGTCAGTACTGCAATAGCCCTTAAATGTTGGGAACTCAAATCTTCCTTCAGCTCCTTAATTTTACTTTCTCTCTCATCAACTATTTGCTTTATATTCATCCTATACATGATATCTGTAGATTTAGATCAGTGTTTCCGAACGTGGCAACTTTAAGATGTGTGGACTTCAATTCTCAGAATTCCCCAGCCAGCCATTCCTGTGTGGCAATTTCAACAGACAGTATTTCACTCACCAGTGCCTGACATACCACAATCCTTTCATTCCCCCTTCTATGTAGCAATTCAAGCTACAGGACCAATGTCCTATTTTAAAACTTAGCTACTCTGCTGTGAATGCTTCCTAAAATTTTGCACACAGAGAAACACTACTAAAAGTAATGCAGCAGTTCTCCTACGCTCCCTTTCTTCAAATCAGGTTTGAATATTGGAATTCTCTGAACATGGTCTTTTCCATAGATAGCAACAAGGCAGGCTCAGTTTGGCCACTATACAAAATGGAATTCTGGGCTAGACAGGCCTTTGGTCTGCTTCATTATGACTCCACTCTCCTTGGAACATTTGCTGGAGGCAAAGGAGAGGGCTGCATCACACAATCTTGGGTGTTTGCTGTTTAAAAAATCCTAGAAGATAGCATGGATGCACAGTGCAATTCACACCAACATGGACTTGAAGTAGAAGTTCAAGAAACAAAGGCATGTTTCACACATCACATAACGCAATTATGTGGTTTCTTAGGATTTGGCTTTCTGTGCTGTGTGATGCCAGTTGTAATTTGTAAACTATGGTTTATAGCTTAACATCTTTTGTAAATCCAGCCACTGGAGATTTATTCCCAAGATCACAGGTAAGCAAACCATGGCTAAGAATAAAAAGTGAAACCATTCATTATGCCTTCTTGCCAAGGTGAGAAGATTCCACCTGCTACATTAGCTTTCTGTTTCTACTTTATCCTGTCCCCATAAGGTGACCCGCATCCCTGCCTCTCAGTTTGATCACCTTGAGCTTAAGGACAATCCTTTTTTCCATTATTCATAGGTCTTTAAGTGTATGAACTGCAGTACACAAAACTAGCTCTCACTGCTGGCTAGTAGCAAGCCAGGTGTAGCCTACTGGTCTTATGTTTTTATTAATAAGATATAAATAATTTCACATTAATTGTGCTGCCCAGTACCTCTTTTTTCAATGCCTTTTCATTTGTGAGTGTGGGTGTGTATCTACTCTCACATGCACACAAAATCCTGACCATATGGCTTCCCTCCTTTAGTATGTAAACAATAGTGAAGTATATGCACACAAATTAAAGTAGGGCTTTTGCTGTACTTTGCAGGCTGCAAAGTTGTCTATCATTGAAAGTGTTACTTAGCCATGCCAAACCTGAAGTAGAATAGAATGTATTGACTGTGGGAAAGTATTTGCTTTTATTATTAAGAGTATTATTATTACTATTTTTAAGAACACAGTCCTGAGAAGGATTCTCACTATTAATGTTTCCTTTAAAAGCAATTGTTCCAAAACTGTGTCCCTAGGAAATAAGTTCTAATTTTATTCTTGTTTTTAGTATGTCTGCTTGCAGTAATATATTCAGTTATTTCCACCAGGGATTTTTAAATATATATTTAAAGATAAATCTGGATGGTAGCTAATAAAAATAGAATTGGGAAAAATGTCTTGCTCAAATTTTTTTATGTCTGCTTTCAGGCGGCTAACATTTTCATTTTTGCAATTTGACTCAGGATTACGGGAACACTTGGTAGGATGCTGTCTTTGGGCTCCCTGTGGCAGTAGTTAGAGTTTATTTTTATTTTATTTACAGTATTTTCTATCCTGCCTTTATTATTTTTATAAATAACTCAAGGCGGTGAACATACCTAATACTCCTTCCTCCTCTTGTTTTCCCCACAACAACCCTGTGAGGTGAGTTGGGCTGAGAGAGAGTGACTGTCCCAAGGTCACCCAGCCAGCTTTCATGCCTAAGGTGGGACTAGAACTCTCAGTCTCCTGGTTTCTAGCCCAGCACCTTAACCACTAGACCAAACTGGCTCTTAGAGTTGGAAGGATCTTGGAGAACATCTAGTCCAACCCCCTGCAGGGATCCACTATTACATCATTCCATACAGAAGGCCATCCAACCTCTGTTTAAACATCTCCAGTAAAGACAATCCACCACCTCCTGAGCATTTACATTATTAAATGTTTTCTGTGCCCATCTAAAATCTGATCCCTTGTAGTTTAAACCCATTCTTTCTTGTCCAGGCTTCTGGAACAACTCTGAACTACTCTGCCCTGTCCTCTACAAACCAGTCCTTCCAACACTTGAAGACAGCTATCATGCCTACCTGCTATCTTCTCTTTTCCATACTCAACATAACCTTGGTTTTCTCAAATTGCAGTGCTCCACCTTTTCTGTAGAATTCAGGATTTAAAATAGGTGCTGGTCAACATTGTTTTATAACACAGACTGCTCTGGAGCAGAAGTCCTGACAGGCATCAAAATTGTTGGTGGGCCCCAATGAACATTACTTTTGAAAGTGGTCTCCTGTTTCTGTTACAGTTTATGAGTAAGTGCAATATGTGGTATCCATGTTGATTTGCCTATGATGGTTTAGAATTTGAACAGTTATTTTAGTTAGAAAGATCTTAGTGGCTCTCTGTAAGAATCCATATGTACCTCTCATCCCTTCTTTCCTCTGCTTTCCTGCTACCATAAATTCATCTTTCAAAGATGTATGCCACAAAAATGTTGTTAGTCCTTTAATGTGCTATAAGCCTTTTATTGTTGCTATTGCAGATTAATAGCTACTCTTTTACCACTACTTAACCTGCATCTTAGCTAATTGTCATGATCATAGTCTTTCCACAACTGCTTATGGGATTAAAACAGTACAAAAATTTTAATATCATGTTAAGTATCAATAATTTTAATCAAAATTCATTTCAGTTCAATTCAATTTTAAAATACTTACCAGAGCAGACAGCACTTCAATTAAAACCCTGTTTTAAAATATTCATCAGCATCCAATACCAATTCCACTAAAAGACAATTTTAAAGTAACCATCAGCAGCAGATACCATTACAATTTTCAATTAAAGGCCAGGAAGAAGAGACTGCATTTCCTATTAAGTGCTTCGATTTCTTCTTCTAACAATAGTTGCAACCTTTCATATTACTGCAAGCTTCTTATCAAAAGAGTCCAGGTGCACATTTTAAACTAACTCCATTTTTTTTATTGAAAGGGTGTGAGATTTATTGATTTTTACCACACAACCACCAGGAGCTATTTCTATAAAGCCTGCCATAGTGATACAATAGACCTTCATTCCTTATAAACTATTACTGCTTGCCATAGAATAGCTGTCACAGCCACGTTGATAGTTTAGAAAGCCTCCTACAACACTAGATTAACAAAAGGGCCTCATACAGAATCTTAGGAGCAATTTGTATGAAACCATTGTCAAGTCATGCTAGTCACTGCTCTCTGAGAACTCCGAAAGATGCGCCTTCAGCTGTGATTCCCATTGTAATGGACATGAAACTCCACTGGATCTTTCAGCTCAGAAAACCTCAGTTAATAGCCTCAAAACCTGTGTGCAACAAACCTGTGTGCAACATTCCCCCTAAGCCAGGGAAATGGATGCAGAAGTCATGATGTCTTCTGAGCAGCCCTTGGATTGGCCTGGGCAATCATGGGCTGGGGCAACATTGCCTGGGTAGCTGTATCCCAGTTATTTCTTTCCAGTCTCCAAATTTCTGGAGTCACAAGCAAAGGAAGGTTACTGGATTCTTCCTCTAGGCCTGGCCTTGTTGAACTGGCAGTCAGTCCCATGCAAATCAAAGAGAAAAACTTCAAAGACCCAGTTGCACACAAGGTGGAGCACTTTCAGATTCCAGTTCTAACAGGAAAAGAAGATGCATCCTGGTGCACACGACCCTCTCTATCCTTTGACAGCCCAGAGGTCATTGATTCCCATCAGCCTTTCCTCATTGACTTCCCTGTTTCTTTTCACAACTTTCTGGGCCAGCTTTGTCAGGACACTGAGTCTTGTACATGGGCGTGCAGTGGCTGCTGCACAACTGTGCATGCACACAGCTTAAAGGGAGCATTGCCTGTGTGGAATAACTGCTGTCAGATGAAGAGCGAGGACATTGATGTCACAAGGAGGCCATATTTACTCTTATACTACACTACTATTACTACTTTATTACTGTTATCCTGAGCAGAAAACGTAGCCGCTAAAGTAAAGGTAAAGGTTTTTCCCTGCACAGTCATGTCCAACTCTAGGGGGTGGTGCTCATCTCCGTTTCTTAGCCAAAGAGCCAGCGCTGTCCGAAGATGCTTCCACAGTCATGTGGCCGGCATGACACGCGCAGAACGCTGTTACCATCCCACTGAAGTGGGACCTATTCATCTACTTGCATTTACATGCTTTCGAATTGCTAGGTTGGCAAGAGCTGGGGTGAGTGCAGGAGCTCTCGGGTCTCGAACCACCGACCTTCTGATCGACAAGCCTGGCGTCTTAACCACTGAGCCATCACGTCCCCTAATGTAGTTTTTTTAATGTGCTGCACATAATTAAATTATGGGAATGTACTGCCGTGAAATGTTGTATAAGTTTAGTTAGCTTATAAAATGGCCCTGGGATTCCTTCCACTTCAAAAGTATATGCTAAAAAAGATCAGCAAAAGAATAATATCACTTCCATGTCCTTGTTGTGGATTTTCATGAGACCCTGGGAAACAGGTTGCTGACTTAGTTAGACCTTTGATCTGATTTAACTGGGATCTTTAACTAGGATCTAATTTAACTGGGATCTGCCCAAGAGTTCAGTACTAATATAGTTCTCAAGCTTCCAGACAAGGGTTGCACAGGGAAGGTGATAGGTTTAGCTATAATTCTGAATGCTTTGCACAGTGTTCTAGTGTGAAAAATGGCATCATCATCATCATCATCATCATCATCATCTCACCTAGGCCAAGCTATTTAGAACCCTCAGTCCAGTTATAGGATGAATTGCACTAATATGGTTTATGTGGCAGCAAATCAAATTGGAGCCATGAAGAGTAGAAACAGTACTCAGGCATAACAGCTGCAAGTAAAAGAATATCTAAATTTGTAGTAGTTGGTCTTACATAGCACATTTCAAGGGTGCAAAGCTGGCCATAGCTCAGACACGTCAGAAGTTCTTGAAACGGCCCCATGCGATAAGCCAGCTCCCCCTCCATTCATGCATGTGATGATGAATGAGGTGTGGTATAAATAAAAAAATTATATCCATCCCATGCACAGATTATACTCAAGTGCCCATCTGATAGTAGCAGGGATTGCTATGCTAGAATTGTACTTAATGATTATGAGCTGTATACCAGGTTTCTTCATTATTATTATTATTATTATTATTATTATTATTATTCTACAATTAAGTTCACAGTCTGAGACTGGTGGGAGCCTAATAATTCAAGTCCTAACCAAGGACCTAAGAATGATTAAGGTAGCATCTGAGAATATAGGCAGCTCCTAGCAGGGTGTTTTTTTGGTAAAATTAGGGTGTTCAGGTCCAATAAAATCAGAATTTCCAAGTATCGAGGGAGTCCTTTAGGTATTGCTCCAAGGGCAATTGGTATAACAGCAGATTTTTCCCCATAAGCATTCAATTTCAATCTGCAAGTCCTGATATTTTGTAATTTTTTCCAATTGTTTTTCCTCAATCCTAGCATCACCCGGTTTAGCAACATCAATGAGCCAGACTTTCTTATTTTCAATGCCTGTTATGTCAGGCATGTTATGAACAAGATGCCTGTCTGTTTGGATCTTAAAGTCTCATAAGATCTTAGCCCGTTCATTTTCCAAAATCTTCTCAACTTGATGGTCCTAGTGGTTCTTGCTACATTGAAATCCAAACCTCTGGCAAAGTTTCTAATGAATAATTTTGGCAACTTTGTCATGATGCTGCTTGTAGTCAGTTTGTGTAATTTTGGCACAGCCGCTGATCAAATGGTCAATTGTTTCATCCTGTTCACTACAAAGGCAACATTTGCTGTTGTTTGCTACATGCTGAATTTTCGCTTTCATGCAGTTTCTTGGCAAAGCTTGTTCTTCAGCCACTAAAATAATGCCTTCAGTTTCTTTCTTTAATGCTCCTGATCTTAACCAACTCCATGTGGGGTTTTTATCAGTTTTTCTTTCTATATCCTTCAAGTATTGACCATACATTGGCTTCTTCTTCCAATTAACAAATCGGTTTTCAATTGTTTCTTTTCTATACTCAGCCTTCACCTTTGTTGTTTTCAAGAGCTTTCCATGATTGACTTCCTTCAGTAAGGGTTCTTCACTTTTCTTGATGTAGTCTTTCAAACCATGCTTTTCTTTCTCCACAGTTTCTTTCACCTGTAGGACTCCTCTGCCCCTTTAACTCTTGGCAAATACAGCCGATCAATATTGCTTTTTGGGTGTAGAGCATGGTACATTGTCATTAGTTTTCTTGTTTTCCGATCCAAGTTATCAAGTTTCATCTGGGTCCAGTCAACTATTCCTGCTGTATATCGAATAAACGGGACTGCCCAGGTATTGATTGCTTTAATGATGTTTCCACCATTTAACTTTAATCTCAAAATTTTCCAAACTCGTTTGATGTATTGGTAGAAGTACTTTCTTTAACTTGGTTCTGTAATAAATTGGAAGCTTCCAAAGCTCCCAGATATTTGTAGCCTTATTCTGGTGCTACTGCCTTTATCAAAACTTCATTGTCAAGCTGTATTCCATCATCTTCAAGAATTTTGCCTGTCTTTATGGCTATGGTTGCACACTTGTCAATGCCAGATTGCATTCCAATATCTTTGCTGAATTCTTTTGTGCTTTTTAGCAGGGAATCCAGTTCAGCCTTTGTTTTTCCAAAAAAAATTAAATCATCCATATAGAGTAAATGCAAAAATTTTAATCGTTTTTATCCAATTCATATCCACAGTTTGTCTTGTTCAAAATTGTTGTCAATGGGACCATTGATAGTATAAACAGTAAAGGTAATAATGAGTCACCTTGGAAAATTCCACGTTTGATTTCAACTTCTCCTAACTGTTCCCCATTAGCCATCAGCTTTGTTTGCCAGAACTTCATTGAAATATTCATAAATTGCCAAATGTTTCTGCTGATTCCAAAAATTTCGAGACATTTCTCAATCCAGCTATGTGGAACAGAATCGAATGCCTTTTTATAGTCTATCCAAGCCATAAACAAATTTGTTCTTTTTTTCAAATCTCCAAAACCAACTTGTCGATCAATAACTGATCCTTTGTTCCCCTCGACTTTTTGCAGCACCCTTTTTGTTCTACAAGGAATAAATCATTCCTTTTTAAATAGCTATAGATTTTATTTGCAATTATGCCCCTAAGTAGCTTGTATGTTGTTGGCAAACAAGTTATGGGTCTGTAGTTTCCAGGCTCATTTTCCTTCTCCTCATCCTTCTGAATTAGGAATGTCCTTCCAGTTGTTAACCATTCTTCATTTTCTGGTGCTTCCAAAACTCTGTTCATCTGGTTTGCCAATCTCGAGTGTAAACTTGTCAGTGATTTTAGCCAGAATCCCTGGAGTTCATCTGGTCCAGGAGCACTCTGTTTTTTTACCATCTTTGATTGTTTCTGTACCATTTTCTCGGTTATCCTAATGTCTTCCATGCTGGATATTTTCACTGTTTTCAACTTGTTTGATCTATTTTGCATTCCTATTGTGATTCCTGTTGTTTTCCCACAAACTTGCCCAAAATTTTAGGGCCTTTTCTTTGTTAGGTTTTTCATTATTTGTGGTCAATTCTTTCCCATTTTCAAGGGTTTTGTAGAATTGATGCTGATTTGCTCTAAACTGTGAATTCTGCTGGAATTGGATTATTTGATTGTCATACCACTTGATCTTCTCTGCAATAGCCACAACTCTGTTTCAATTGTTCTACAATTTCTGTATTTCCTTTACTCTCCAGGTTATACTTCATGCACAGGCTAGTTTTGATTTTTTTTATTCTTCAAATTTCCTTGCCTCAAATTTTTCAAATTGCTCAAATCCATGCAAATTTTCTTTATCCTCAATTCCAAACAAATTTTCCATTTAGATTTTCCTTTCTTAATGATTTCATTCCTTCGTATAATAAGTCCCAATTCTTCAATAGTTACATAGCTGTGTCAAAGATGAGCTGGTTTGTTTGGGTCAATGTTTCAGCTGGAATAATTTTGACAGCTTCATTAATATCCTTCACTATTTTAGCCAAAGTCTTCTTGTTAATTTGATTCAATTTTGGCAAACACATTATTTCGGTTTCTTTCATTCAGTCCTTGATTTTCCCAACTAATTCTTCGTTAACTGATAGTGCTTGCAGTTCTTTAGCAACTCCAGTTTCTTCTCCCTGTTGTTCTTCATTAACATCAATAGATTCTTCACTTTCTACTGTTTGTTGCTCACACTGCAGATTGGTATTATTATTAGTAGTTCTGGATAAACCTGAATTTTGAATTGCTTGTTTTTCAATTGCTTCCAATTCAGCATTGGTAAAGAACTTGTGTTTCAAAATTACACGCCTTTGGTCTATAAGTCTCTGCTCATTAACCTCTATGTCCAGATGTCTTTCTTTCCAAAGTTGGTACACTCAGTTCTGAAATCAGCATTTTGATGGTTCCAATTGGTAAAAACATTCCATAATTGAGTAGTTTTTGTCCTTTGTCCACATTTTTCACTTTCGATTGCCTTCCAGTAGCCTGTCAGCTCCATATCCTGGTTGCCTAGCAGAGGGAGCTGAGCCCTCTAACACACTTTTCAATGAATGCCCAGGAGTATCCAATGCGACTCTTGTTGATCTGGCCGACAGTTGATCTGGCATGAAATTTGAATTGCTTATTCTCACCATATTGAATGGGGTTATTTTGGAACAGATTTAGTCTGGCTCTTCAGCTAAGACCTGTCTGATATGATTGCACCTATTCAGCATAGCCCTTAGCATCACTAGAGCATGCAGGCCCCTCACCACAACAAGGTACTGTTCCTTTAGAGGGGATTATTATTATTATTACTGTTCTTGTTCTTGTTGTTGTTGTTGTTGTTGTTGTTATTATTATTATTATTATTATTATTATTATTATTATTATTATTATTATTATTTAAACTTGTATGCCACCCAACTCTCAACAACTCTGGCAGCACCCTTATTATTTCACCAATCAAAAGATTCTGTGGCTAATTTACAGGGGCTACACATGATGTCATCTTTGACCAGTTGAGATGTTTTAGTCTTGAATGGCTCAGTGGATTCACCCAGCACTGTATAACCCTTGGTTTGCCTCAAACCCTCTTTAATAGATAAGCCAGCTTTGTTGTCATTCCCATATTGCAGAGGGAGCACAGATGCTGTCCAAGTTGTGGATTGCCTGAAGCTACCACGTGGGCTTCTTGCAAAGATGACATTTGAATTGGGGCCTCTCGCTTCTAGCCTTTATGTCATACCATACCAGCAACAACTTATTAAGATGCATTCAAAGGCACTTAGGAAATGTCATCTTTGACTTTAGTCAGAACACTGGTAAGAAACAAAACTATATATAGCGGGTTCTTTTGGTGTTCTGCTTTTCCTCAGTGAAACTGCACTAAAATGTGGCAGCATTTAGAACACTCAAAGCTGGTGTGACTATGATTAAACAGGGTAAAATGACTATTTTCTGTGTTTGTGCTTTAACACGTTTACTGTTTAAGTTCTACTGGTTACTAAATTGTTATGAACATCCTGATATTTGACTATTGGTTCAAACAAACAAAGAAATAATTTCCTCTGTCCCTCTTGGGGAAATCATGATAGCAATTGAGTTACCTGAATTTCCTCCATATTGTAAAATCTTCCTTCTAGATCTAATAATTCTTTTGCGGTGAATTAATATGGCTTCTATTTCCAGTTGATAAGGACATTGCTTGTATCATTCACTCTACTGGACCTTTCAGCTGTACTGCAAGTTTCATTAAGAGGGATTTTCACAAAAACAGTTTAAACAGCAGTTTGCAAACATATGTCCCTTTCTTTAAAGGTGAGAAAGGTAGGAAGCTAAACAAGGGATACATCAGAGATTTGCTTTCATTAAGCACAAGATTACAGAAAGAAATTAGACTGCCATCTTGCCCTCTTCTAAAAACAGAGAAGAGAAATTTAGGAGCTTCCTATATGATTCCAAATGCTTTGCAGTGCTGTTGCAAATTTCTATTAAAATAATCCAATATCCTGTGATCTAAACTGTGCCTGAGCTATTTATTGCAGAAGCTGTATTCATAGTTGGACTTGCGTCAGTCATAATGATATGTAGGCCAGAAGAATTCAGATCAGTCAACTATCTCAGTCAAGTTTCTTTAAAGAAAAAGATTTAATGTGTTAGTATAAATAGAATCATTTTGTGACACATTATCTTTCAAAACCATCATTATACTAGTTTTAGCAATACCAAATTTCTACTTTTGTGTTGGACTACATTTCTAAAAATCATCACATAGCTGGGAATTATGAATTAAAGTCCAACATATCTGGAAAACACCACTTTAGCACCCAAAAATGTTCTGAACTGAATAACAGAGCTTCTCAGAGAAGCTTTGAGACACTTGATGCCTTCGTATCACACAGAAGATCCTGCCAAGATCAGAGTGTAGAAGAGAAGCGTCTCCAGTAATAAAATGAAACACAAGTCTACCGGAAATCTACCCACACTAACCAAGTGCTCCACTATCAAAGCAATAACCCAACCTCACACAAGAGGAGCTGTGTAAGAACACTATTCAGACGAGCACAAACACACTGCAGCAACCCAGAACACCAGAAAAAGGAAACAGACCACTTATATAACATCTTCCAGCAAAATGGATATCCACACAACTTTATCAAAAAGTGCCTGACCACTCAACCCACCACAGCAAAACCAACAGAAGCTATGAAAAGGATTACACTGCCATACATTAGAAACATCTCAGAAACTACTAATAGACTGTTACATCCACACGGCATCACTGTAGCACACAAACCTACCAAAACCCTTCAGAACATTGTAAGTAAACCAAAAGACCCAGTAGCCCAAGAAGAAAAAACAGGAGTTATCTACAACATACAGTGTAAGGACTGTAACAGCCACTATGTAGGACAGACTGGCAGAAGACTAGCAGAACGCATCCACGAACACCAACTAGCAGTCAGAAGACATGATGAAAACTCCTTAATCTCACAACACATGGACAGATTTAACCATACTTTCAACTGGGAAACTGTGAGCATATTAGACCAGGCCAAATCCAAAAATGCTAGAGAATTCCTAGAAGCTTGGCACTCAGACAAAGCAGCCATCAACAGACACATAGAGGTTAACAACATTTACATACCATTCATAAGAGATAATAGAATAGCCAGAAGACCAGAACACCCCTGGGCCAGCAATCAAGAACAAGATATGCATAGATTAACAGCAAGATTAGCAGCAGAGGAGCAATCAAACAACACAATAGACCTTAATCAAGGAACTATTAACTCAGTCAATCACCCAAACAGCACACAACAGCCCAATCAAGGAACTACCAAGGAGAGTACAAGACACCCACCAACACAGGCAGGACAAGCCAGGGTATATAAACAGACAGCAAGTTCCACTCCCTTTTCGCACTGAAGATGTTGCCTAGCCTGGCAATGAAACGTCTGCATGAAAACAACAAGGCTCAGAGAGCACCAAAGACTCCCCATAAAATGGCTTACTTGTCCACAGTGTCCTCTCAAACAGTTTTAGGAAACACCTCCAAGATATCAAGCTTTATGTTCTCCAGATAGATATAGAATCTTCCCATAGCAGAAAGCTATTTCCTTTTCCCAGCAGACAAGAAAACACATATCCCTAGGTGCATGAGCATTAATGTTAGGTCTCCTGTGGATGTGTGCCCCTGTAATCTGAGTTGGTGTTCCATGCACAGGATCCTTTTAGTTGATGTTGTTATATCATTATCTTCACTGGTCAATGGCCATAATAAAAATTCTATCTAGCTATCTGTCTGTATGCCTACCTACCTACCTCAGGCTTGTTTTGGCAACTACTCCAGAAGATTCACCCAGTTTGGTGAACCATGATTTGTTTGCTTGTTTGATTTATATCCCACTTTTCATTTAGGAGCTCAAGGTAACATAGTTCTCCCTCCTCCCATTTTTCCCCACAATACCCATGCTGTGAGGTTGGTTGGGCTGAGAGAGAGTGAGTGACCCAAAGTCACATAGTAAGCTTCTGTGGCTGAAAGTAGACTTGAAGCTGGGTTTCCCCAGTGCCAGTCCAACACTTTAACCAGGACCCCACTCCAGCACTAAGTAGTGTTTTATGTGACTATAATCAAGCTGCTTATGATGTTCATTTTCAGAAGTTATTTGGGGTGGTCATATCTGCCATAGAGATTTCACAGATGCACAGTATCATCTCATGTCAAAGTTATTGTTATTCTTACTACTATTACAGTTAACTCGTTATTGTTACATCTAGTTCAGCTCTAAATGTCTACAGACATTTTTATGTATTTGCATTTAAGTTTATGCTTTAAAAAGGACCCACTGTGTTCAGTAGGAATTAATCCTGATAGACTTTGGACAGGAATCCTTATATCTAGAAATTTGTCTTTATTTGCACCACCAACATTTTTGTAGTTTTTCTGTCAGAGGGAGGGGAAAAAAACCTATTGTTCGTTTTTCCTTTCTGCTAATGTAAAATACACTCTAAATTCTTCCATCTGATTATAAATGTTATCAAATATAAATACAGAGATCTAACTTCAGCCTTGCATTGGCCTATGACTTTAGCTCAAGCTGCTAAAAATCAGGAAAATAAAATATACACTGACTATATATATGAAAAGTTTTACTTCTTTTTTAAGTTAAGAGAATGTAATATAATAAAAATTACAGGATTCACCAGAAAATAATTTTCTTCCCTTTGGAGAAGCTGGGATGACACTTAGCAAAAGGTGCATTTCAGATTGTGTACTTCAGGGGGAAAAATCAGTGACTAAAAGAGATTTCACTTCAGTTTGCAAAGACTCTTTTTTTTAGACCCCACTGTGCATCTGTGATGACAAACCTCTCTCTGAAACGGTTCCAAATGTCCCCACAGGTAACAAATGAAATTCAATAACAGAAATATAAAGAGTTTGCCCTGTTGGGATTCATTTTGTAGAATGGCTTGAAGCTTACTGGTAGCATTTAGACAGATCTGTTTTCCGTAAAGGAGGCTAAGGATCCTGGCTTTCAAACAAAAAGCACATTTGCACAAGTCTGTACAACGTGCTGTAAATGTGTGTGCTGGATCATATAAGCAGAAATGTGAGTATTTAGGCTACATTATTTGATGTAAAAAAAGTCTGCTCTATGAGGTTGGGACAGTATGGTCAATAAAACTAAAAGCTTTGATATGTGCAGAATTACTTTTATTGGGATGTTGGAAAATAATTTTTGAAATAGATCGTAAAACAATAAAACATCATACAACTTTGAAACTGTCAAACCTGACTAAAGTGGAAAATTTACTAACCTACATCTCTGCATATAAGTTGATAGTTTTGAAGAGGCCCAAGCCATCTTCCATCCATGAAAGATCTTCAGTTCTACGATGAATTTTTTTAAAAAGCATGGCTCTGCATGTTTGATTGTCAAGGATAAAAAAGTATGAAGGGGTAGAAAGTGATTAGCTAGCATGCACACAGAATCTGCAACTTAGTTTTTTAAAGAACAAAGGCAAACTCAAGCATAAATCCATAAGTACCACTTTAAAAAAAAGGAGATACGCTGCTTTTTTTTTCTTGTGGTAATTGATCCCGCAGTCAGCCACTATATTGATTTGTCCTGTAAACAGGGAGGGTGGCAGAGGTGTAACTTAGCATCAGAAATAAAGAACAATTATTATTCTATATATATTTATATAGAATTATAAATATATATAGAATAATAACTCTATATATTCTAATTATATTTATAATTATTATAAAGCCCTTCTGTGATTTTATTTTGCACATGCTAAATGGTTTTGGGAGAGATGCATGGGCATCTGTGGGAGGGTGGCAAGGAGGGAAAGGTTCGGTTCACTGTAGATGCACACCGAGAGATGAAATTGAAAAAGGTACACACACACCCGTACATAGTTATTGGAAAGACCATACAACTCCTCACATGACTCTACATACAAGCTCTGTCGCACTTTTGAAATAGAAAAATAATTATTTCTGTCACATAGAGAGGCAGATGAAGCAGATACTGTAGATGCATAGTCTGTTGGCACTTTCTGACTTCATGTTTCACTGAACTGTGGCTGATAGATTGTCTTAAGTGTTTCTAAATAAAAAGAATTTATCATCAAATTCATCAAAAGTAAAAGAGTTTTGATTTTCTGTGCAGGGTTTGTTTTAGTTTAGTTTGCAATGTCTGGAGAAATTTTGCTATGAAAAAGATTGCAACATTGGAACTTCTTGATGAAAAGCAAATAAATGAAGGTTGTAACTTACAAAATTATGATGATGTGAAGATGGTAAGGTGTTTCTCCAAACTCTGTAACACCTTAATCGAAGTCATCTACTGAACTAAAAGGCAGGGAATTCAGGGCAGATGAAATGACAGCTTCTTCCTAGTACATAGTAAAACAGTGGGAGTTCATTACCACTAGGTGGTGACCAACTTGTTTCTAAAGGAGAGAAGACAATCACATAGAAGGAAATGGTATCCATAGCTATGTAGTGTGATGGCTATAATATGATCTTCTGCATTAAGGGCAGCATTATCTTGATATTAGTTGCTAGGAGATGTCAGAAGAAAGGAGCTATTGTATTCATGTTCTGTTACAGAAAAAGTAAGCTGTGCTATAGAGGTCTTTGGATTGACATCTTAGGGCTCTTCTTGCAAAAATATAGCAGAAATAGTAGTAATTCTGTTTCTAGAGTATACTACTTCAAACTATAAGTGAGAGGTTTATGAGGTTGAACGATTGCTTTCCCATGAAAGACGGGAAATCTTGCACTTAGAAAACCAGATATTATGAAGAAGTTTAGACAGAAACATTTCTCTTTAACAGGCTTTTTTTATATTGGGAATGTTGTTTTGTCTGGAGTAACATTCAGTCAGGGATATTCCAGCACCAGTCATAAAATACAGCTTTACTATCTCATCTGAGGCAAATAAAACTTGGTCTCAGAACTTGGGGAACTTAATCTAAGAATCACACAACACACCTCTGTTCCTTCTTTAATAATAGCCGAGAGAGGGAAGGTGTTTCCTCCATGTGCTGGACAGTCTTCCTTCCTTCCATGATAGTACTGTAATCCAGGGAAGTGCAGGGACATTGCCATGCATTTGTGCATGGAGCATGAATATATACAGGATTTTGGAATTAAACATTAAACTACTAACAGTTATGTGTATTTTTATTTTAGTAATGATTCTCCCATCCTCCCTTAAGTAATCTCTCATTGTGTTGTGCATCATTACTGTCTCAGATGATGAAATCAACAGCTGACTACTCTGAGCTCTAACCAACTCTTTGAATATCTGGACATTTCAAGCTTCGTTAGAATTAAACAGGATGGCATGGATCATATTTAGAGTAGACAGCTGACATAAAGCACATGCTAGACAATCAAAGCAGTGTTCTCTCCATTATGCAAAATGGATTAAGCTGAAATTTTTCAGTAACTGAAGTATTTTTATTACACAAGTCTATTTTAATAGCTAATCTTGCCAAATAGGGCAGTTGTGCCTGACAGGTAGGAATTGAAGAGGAGAGGTTTTTCCTAGTATAATGGTAATGTTGAGTGCTATCTAGTGGTGAATTTGTCCTGTAATATATATGAATGCCTGTGGGGATCAATGAGATCTCCTGTGGATTAATAAGGAGAATGCAGCTGAAACAGCCCATTGGCATAGTGGAGATTAACTTGACACATCAGATATATAACTCCAGAGAGTACCAGGGGCTAAGAATTATTTCAAGTCCATTACTAAGCAAGGTGCCACACCTTCTTGCACATTATTGGTTCAGGGGATGGGGATGGGCTACTACATGCTGGAAATAAGGGTTGGGTAATTTTTTCCTCCCTTTTCTTAAATCGTTTCAGGCCTCAAGGAATGTAGAAATCACTTTATAGACTTTTTGCATGAAACAGAAAAAATGCACTTATGACTTGTGGTTTTGATGATTAGAAAAAAATGGATAATAGAAAAAGGTGGGCTTTTTTGTCATCATAAAGTAAGAGATAATTTTGTAATTATATTTGCTGCAGAGAAAATCGGAAGCTTCTTTCTATTACTTTTTATTCTTTCTCACTGCACTTTTGCTTTTTTTCTTCCTGTCTATTTTTATCTCTATTTTGTGTTAGTTGGTGTTAGTTTCATGTTCTCTTTAAAACTTTTAATAAAATGTATTTTAAAAAATGGAATATAGAAATCATAGTGGTGATGCAGGTAACATCACTGGAGTGTGTGGAGCTGAAATTGTTGACTTTTCTTTCATGGGGCAGTGGGCACAGACAATCCAAAACTTGTGTTTTATTTTTTTTATTATTATTATTTTTATTTTATTTATTAAATTTCTATGACCGCCCATCTGCCCCTCAAGGAGGGACTCTGGGCGGTTTACAACCAAACAACAACTTTAGATTATGAGGCATCTTGAGTGCCCTGTGGGTAGAATGGCAGCATTTAAATCTTCATCATGGTATTAACAGTAATAATTCTGCCCCTCAAAATTGCCCTTTTACTGCTTAATTTTGGCAGAGTGATATAAGTTATTCAGTCAGCCATTTATATGTATAGCTCAATGGCAGAGTGCATATCCAGTCTCTGGAATCTCCAGCTTAAATGTGATGCTACAGGGATAGAAAAGTCTTGTGTCTGAAATCCTGGAGTCTAACTGCCAGCCAGAATAGACGGCAATACTAGGGCAGCGGGACAGTAGCCCAGTATGACTAAAGTTATATGCGCAGGATGGAAATGGTGGGGGTGGGGGTTACAGGAAAACATGTGGCAGGAAGTTGAGAAAGCCATCTTGCTCCTGTTGGATTCAGTAAGGAGACAGTGGTATACAAGAGCTCTTGTCCTGGCACAGAGTTCAACTCTATGAGTGAGTTTGTCTATTAAATGGTGAGCGTTTGGAACTGGCATTCTCCCCTTTACCAACCAGATCCCATTGCTAAATTTGCAGGTTAAATTTTACCAATACTACAACATGGCTGGCAAAAATCAGGGAAGCATTTCTGTTAATATCTTTACAGTAGGGAAGAGCAGGGACTAGATCAGCAATTTCCACTCTATTCAAACAATGAACTACAGGTAGTCCTCACTTAACATGCATTTGTTCAGCAACCATTCAAAGTTACGACGGCATTGTCCTCGAAATTCCAGCCATTGCAGCGCCCCTGCTGTTGCGTGAACAAAATTTGGGCCCACTTGGGCCTCCCCACATTTACAACTGCCTTTTGGCTACTTGCCTACCCGCTGCCGCCAGCTGCCCCCACCTCCTGGTCCTGCCCGCCATCATGCCCACCACACTGCATGCCACTACTGTACTAGCCAGGGCCTTCTTTTGCGCTACCTTTTTTCTCACCGGTGCAACTGGGGCTTCTCTCGCACACCAGCCAGGCCCTTGCAATATTTCATACATTTCTATTTTTAAAGGATAAAGATAACATTAACTAAGCCATTTATATATGTGCAGTTCTGCTTTGTCCTATATTTGAGATGCAATTATTATTTGCAGATAAACAATATTTTCCCCAAATGTCACTAAAAGAAACTCACTTCATCATCTGAAAAAAAAGAAATGGATTCTGCATACCTGGAATGAGACTGGAAACTTGTGCAGGGCAGGAAAGTTGAAACTCATTTGAATTTGTATGCCACGTTATTTTGTGAGTGCATGGAAACTATTGATTGTATTTGTGCCTTTGACAGGGACAAATGCTAAACATGGATTACGCTGTAAGGCATGCAAGCTGAGCATTCACCACAAATGTGCAGAGAGCACTGGACAGCAACGATGCATGGGCAAACTGGTAAGCCAATATAACCATTGAATAAACCTTGTTTCACATATTTAGGGGTGGTTTTCACAGATACAGGGCCTTGGGTCAATCACTTCAAACAAAGTTCTATAAAGGCCACAGCAAGCTCCAAAATGTTAACTAAATTACTTAATTATAACCTCCCAAGTACTCTGCTCCCCATTTTTAAGGTCCACAAGGCAAAAATCGTACCAGTGTTAACATATGGCGCCGAACTGCGGGGCCTATCAAAGGCCTCCTTACTTGAACAAAATCAAGCATTGTTCTTAAGAACAATTCTGGGGACTGACAGGAATACACCCGCAGCAGTAGTAAGAGCTGAAACAGGTACCCATTCCATTTACAGTCTAGCAGTAATCAAAGTCTTCAACTACTGGTGGAGGATTCTCCCAATGGAACCTGACAGACTACCAAAAATGTGCCTTGAAGAACAGATGGGCACATTACAACCCACTACATGGATCAATCAACTTCTCCAAACCATCTCATACCTGGGCTTCTCAACACAATATCTACTCTCAGCCAGACATCAGGCCAAGGCAATATTTAAACAAAGAGTCTTGGATGTTAATGCTCAAACTGATATTGAGTCACTTGCAAACATTAGGTCGTTGAAATGGTTGGCCAAGAATAAAACGTCTTTTCAAACAGAAAAATATCTGACAATGGGTCTGACTCAATACCATAGGATAGCTCTTATCAGAGCAAGATTCAAGCAGCTAGATTCTATGGTTAAATACAGACAATTCCATCAAGTGCCATATTCTGAGAGAACGTGTTTGTGGAGCATCCGAAATAGAAGACATTGCGCACGTCCTATTTAACTGTCAATTATATACCCCAGCAAGCGCTCAGTACCTACAGATACTACTTGACAGAACCATACAGTATATTGGGACTGTAACAAGCGACTATGTTACTTCCTTCAGGGCACAAACACATATGTAGTCTCTAGAACTGTTAAGTTTATAGTCAGGGCTGTCCAATTGAGAACACATTTTATAGAACAAATTGGGGTAGCATGCAAAGGCGATGAATTCACCTAAATACATTTTGTATTTGTATTTTACTGTTCATCTTCTTATAAGCCTCTGCATTATTTTATACTCTTTTATCTTACTCTTTTATCTTTATCTTACCTCACTGTATTTTATCTCATTTTATCTCACTCTAGTCTATTTTACCTTATCTTATTGTATTTTACCTGTCTTATTTTACTGTATTTTATTGTGGCTGATGCCATTTTTTGATATGGTCATTTGACTAATCAATAAAGCTATACTTATACTTATTGAATAAACCTGCAAATAAGACTCAGTTAAGAGATGTGGTCAAACAGATCCCTCAATCATCTTGATTTAGCTGAGTTAAAGAAATATACTTGCATTACTAAGAGGTTGCAGAAATCATTCCCAGTCTGCTGTGCTTAAGAAGCATAGGTGCCTTTAGGCAAAGATAATATTGAGTGCTTTCTTTTTGTACGATGTGAGGGCAGGATTGTCATTAGAGATCAATACAACTGACTGTTTGCCAGGGCCCACATTTCTGCAAGGAGTTCATTGCTGACTTCTACAGTCTTCTAGGTCCTCCTTACATTGCCAAATCGACAGATTTGTCAAAAGACAAATAAGTGGGCAGTAGTCACACTAACTAGGAGGAGCAGTTGAGGCTACCTTGACTAAGGGCCACCCAAATTCTGGACTCTGCCCTAGGTTCAGCAGTAAAGCAAAATTGGTTTCCTGTCTTCTGAATCAGGGCAAAAGTCCTGTAAAAAGCCTCCCCTCCCAGGAGGCTCCATCTCAGACTTACAGCTCTTTATTGTGTATATGTCATCTGACTTATTTTAATGGTTTTTATTCATTTTGCAATGAAAACCTGTGGTTATGTATATTTTGATAGGTAAGAATTTCTCTTGTCCAAATTGGGGGAGGCCAGGAATCCCTCTCTTCCTAAGCTGAAAGCTCTTCAGCTGTGGATACTATATATCTGAGAAAACATGAGAATTGCAAATTGCAAGCTTTCAGATCTCCATGATACCTGTTCTCTCTGTTTTCTGAGTCTGGCTAAGTAAAAAAAAAAAGCCATTATTTATTTCCTGCTGTGATACTAGGAATCTGCTTTGTAAAATTAGTATCCAGTTAGTTAGGTTTTCTTTATAATATTAAACATCAGTTGAAACCTTTCACCTGGTTGTTATTATCATCATTATTTTTATGGCAGCTTTGTATGTCCGTGTAGGGCTACTGTATCTGACAAGATTCAGATGATTGTGCAATACAGAAAACTTAATTCTTTGTTTTCTTCTAACAGTCCTCCAGATTTTTGCAGGCTAGAAATGGTAGTCCTAATATAGGGCTCAAAAAGCTAGGTCCAAACAAATTTTTGTTGCCTGAGTAGAACATGAAGTAGTGCCAACACATACTCAAATAAAGGTGCCTAATAATCAAGGTGACTGCAGCCATTAAAATAAAAGATGCTTGCTCCTTGGGAGGAAAGCTATGGCAAACCTAGACAGCATATTAAAAAGCAGAGACATCACCTTGCCAACAAAGGTCTGTATAATTAAAGCTATGGTTTTCCCAGTAGTAGTGTATGGATGTGAGAGTTGGACCATAAGGAAGGCTGAGTGCCGAAGAATTGATGCTTTCGAGCTGTGGTGCTGGAGAAGACTCTTAAGAGTCCCTTGGACTGATAGGAGGTCAAATCAGTCAATCCTAAAGGAAATCAACCCTGACTGCTCATTGGAAGGATAGATACTGAAGCTGAAGCTCAAATACTTTGGCCACCTAATGCAAAGAGAGGACTCACTGGAAAAGACCCTGATGCTGGGAAAGACTGAGGGCAAAAGGAGAAGGGGATGGCAGAGGATGAGATTTATTTATTTATTAAATTTCTATGACCGCCCATCTCCCCCTCAAGGAGATGGTTAGAGAGCATCACCGATGTAATGAACATGAATTTGAGTAAACTCCGGGAGACAGTGGAGGACAGGAAGTCCTAGCGTGCTATGGTCCATGAGGTCACGAAGAGTCGGACACAACTAAACAACTGAACAACAACAAATTCTTGTAAACTTTTATTGGTAAGATGGACAGATGGAAGGAAAGAAGGTGGATGAAGCATGTTTCTCCTCTACAATAATAAAAAGTGATCCTGTGTCCTTGTTATCCGGATTCCATTTGGATCTAGCAGGAGTGAGATACATTGCTTGAAAGGAAAAGGGGGTACTCTCCAGATGCATTGGACTGAATCCATTTAATTCTCAGACAGTATGGCCAATGTTGGCTGGAAAACATAAGAAACCAGATTTAGGAAGGCTGCATTAAGACTGGAATAGAAGAGAAGTGTTAGTTATCTATAATATAATATATGGCTTGCAGAGAATGGGGGCATGCAGAAACACACATGTAGCACCTGTCTGTAAATCTTGAAACCAAATTAATCTTTTCTCAGTGTTGCTCTACAAATACAGAGGGTAGTTGCATATACCTGGAAAAAGATGCAGCTGCTTTTAAGAGTTGCCACAGATGCTAAGTGAATGATCTCTGAAACACCTTTTTGCCTTCGAGTCTAAATATGTACAGCCATTATCTATAGTTCTCCTGATGTCATGTGTTCATTGTCTTTCTCTTTCTTTCTAGCCCAAAGGTTTTCGCCGTTATTACAGCTCTCCCCTCCTCATTCATGAACAGTTTGGCTGCATCAAAGAAGTGATGCCAATTGGTAAACTCCAATTAACTTTCTATTTTATATTGTTTCTATTTTTCTATTCTCTGAGTCTTGTTGTTCAGCAGCCCACATGAACTTTTCTGTGTTTTCATTTGTGACACTCACTTCCCTTCCTGGAGCTGTCCGAACCTTGTTGAATAGGGAAAACTTCAAAAAGAAGAGGAAAAAAACAGATGGAACAGCAACTCTAATTACATGTTACACAGAGTTCATGAGGCTGAAAATTCCCATGCCAAGCCACAAAGTCTGGGACTGTTAACAGCATAAATAGAAGTGGGATATGATTCCAAAGTTTTTTCTCTTTACAAGTCACCTGGATGGGGGATTCTAATTCAGTCTCATTACTTTCAGTGGCAGGGAGGTTCACAGACCATGATAAAATACAATTACATTTGATTAGTGAGTGGAGCTGTGCCATTGCTGCCATGGAGCCAAAAGGCCAGTAATGGGAGGCCAAAAAGTAAAGGCAAGGATTGCGCTGGTGAGAGGTGGGAGAAGTTACCAGTAGAAATAGGGATCTTGTGGAATTCTTTCTGCAAGGTCACTATTCAGGAAGACAGGGAGGGAGAGAATGTTGGCTACTAGATGAGGCTCTGTTCTCTCCAGCAGTCAAAGGAGAAATGGCCCTGGTGGCACAGAACCTTGCGATGAGATGGGAAGAGTTGCCATGCAGTGGTCCAGGTGGAGCCCTATAAATTAATCAGATTCCTCCTCCATTCAACATAGAACCTTTGCATAGGCAGTCTTGCTCCATTTGCTGCTGGAATCTTTTTGATCCAGCCACAAAACAGATGGTGGCTCTGGTGTGATGACATGTCTTCCACAAACAGTAAGCAGCTCATCTCAAGGCTGGAGCATGGGGGATGGTGTCTAGAGGCTTTGTTCCAAGATCTAATCCTCTGCCAAATGTTGTTGTTGTTGTTGTTGTTATTAAAGAACTGGTTGCCTTCATGGGATGATACACAATATTTTTCAGTGTGTATGGAAAGAACCTGTATTGCCTTATCTCTCAACTGGACTGGTGTTTTGCTTTTTTCCCCTCAGCCTGTGGCAATAAAGTTGACCCTGTGTATGAAGCCCTTCGCTTTGGAACTTCCTTGGCCCAGAAAACCAAGAAAGGCAGTACTGGGAGTAGCTCGGACTCACCGAAAAGGAATTCTGTAATTATACTGTTCCTTTCTCTCTCTCTTAAAAGCTCTCTTAATAGGATCTGGGCTTCCTTATGTTCCTGCCTCACAGAATTTATAGTCTACATTTCTATTTTCATATATTGGCGGGGGGGGGGGAGAACAGCAGATGAAAGAGAGGGCAAAGAATGCAAATATTAGGGATAAAGCTAGAAGGAGTAGGAATGAACAAAATTAATTAAAAGCATTGGAGTTTTTGAACTAAAGGATTGAGCAAAGGCTTTATAGAAAAAGGAGCAATTTGAAGAAGATGAAGAGTTAACATACTGAAACATACAGGACAGCAAGTGAAAACAGGCAGAATCATTTAAGGGGGTTCAAAATCCTGAGCTGTCTCAGACTGACAGAGTAGGTAGAACATCGCTCTCCACAGAAAGCCCAAAGTGTAGACCTTTCTGAAGCAAATTCCATCCCATCCACAGCCAAATCTGGCTGGCACACCAAGCTAGACAAACAAAAAAAATATTTTCAACGGCTTGAAATATTCTTGTAAGAGAGAGAAACAGAAATAGAACAGTTGGGAAATCCTGATTTATGAGTTTGAGTTAGAATATTGATAATTCCACCAGAAGAACGGGGCCAGAATTATTTCTGATAATTATGGAGCAGCAAACAATTCTATAAATGCTTGCTTCTGCAAATACACAAAATACCACACATATAGGATTGTAAATCTTTCAGAAACAAAGGGAGGGGTAGTTATAGCATTCTGGTGCTGTCAGCTGTGCTGTTGTAATGCAAAGAGGTTGGCTTCTCCAATAATCTTTGAAGAGCTCAAAGGATCTTTAGGGCATAATTCTCTTCTGTCCTCCATTAGTACAATCTCAGTAGCTCTTGACACTTTAGTGGAGAAATGGGACACCCTCTTTACAATTTCGGGAGGGAAGCAATAGCAAAGCTAGATTAGCCATCTAAGAATATATGCCATAAAGTTGACCCATTGTGAGATTAGCATCTCTATTGTGCAGGGATTAACTTCAGTTTACTTTATGCCAATCCTGCGTACTATATTGAGCTGCTTTAGGATTCCCAACAATTATTTGTATGAGGGAAGATTTCCGGGATGAGCACTGCAGAGCAAAAACTAGGTTAATTCTTTGGGCTCTGTTTTCCAAATACTGTACATCGTACTTTTCAATCTCTTTTAGCCAAATCAAAATATACTTGCCAAGCACCAACATAAAAAAATCTCTAGCCCCATGTTCTCCTAAATGACAAAGTTGGGCAACCTGATGCCCGATAGCTTCCTGAGCCCCTCATGCCCCTTTGTTCTCTTCTAACTACAATATAACTGCTAAAATTCACAGCATGGTTTTTCCACCTTTTAAGTCAAATCTGACAACGTAAGCCGTAAAGTAAACTCAAGCTACTTAGGTAAACAAACAAACAAACAAACAAACAAACAAAAACAGAAGAAGAAACAGCCCCAAATCCCCCCTAAAACCTTGGAAGAAAGAACAGAAAATCCTGAACATTATCCGCTCAAAAAATGTTAATTGCAGCCCCGTCATCAAAAGATTGTCCATCAGCCCTGCCCTAAATGCATGTACACTTAATGTTGGCCCAGCCTCTGGCTTATTTCACTCCAGAATTAGAAAGGCACCCAATCAGTCAATCAATTTATTACAGTCATAGACCAATACATACAGTAGAAGGCACCCTCTGAAAAGACCCTCTGAATTCAATCTGTAAAACCTTGTAGGCTGTGTGATTTGCATGCAGAAGCCTTCCATTCCCAGCCTCTAATCTTACCCATTAAGTAAGATTCCTGTTTTATGCACTGGAGAGCAGCTGCCATCGGTCCTGACAATATTGGCTTGATGTAAAGTATTTTCTGTGTTCCTATGTAAGAATTGGACTAGAAGACTAGTTAGATAGAGATCAGGAGTAAGATGTATATATCCCTATTGAAATGATCTGTCAAACCCAATCATTGTCATATTTCATAAATAGAAGGCTAAATTTCTTCAAATGTTTTGCTCCTTTTCATTGATTTCTGTAATTCATTCAGAGATCAGAATTTCCTAAGTGTAATTATTTCATGTCAAATTGGTAAAGTGTTCCCTTAAATAATAAATGATTACTCAAGCACAGAAAACATGAACATAATGTCAACTTGCCTTGAAATTTTGATCAGATGGAGAGTGGGTGTAGGTTTCTAATGCCAATACATTGTGGGATTTACTTCTTGTGAAGTCAGGCTGTGAAATAGGAGGTGACGCATAAATGTGTAGTTTTTAATACTACAGGCATTTTGAAAAACACACACACATGAACTTCAGTTGATTAGACCTTGGAATTTAGAAGTATATTTAATTTGATTTATTACATTATCGTCTCACATTCCTTCAGGTTGTTTATGACAGTGAATCTGATTCTTTCTTCTTCCCATTTTATCTTCATAACAATGTTGTGAGATAGGTAAAAATTAAAAAGAATGAGTGATCCAAGTTCACCCAGTGAGCTTCACCATTGAGCAGGAATTTTTAAATGTATTTTATTCATATATTTCAATTATTTGTATGCCACCTCCATCTAAGACTTAAGGCAACTCACGACTCAGTAAAATCATAAAACGATGAAAACTGTCAGAGCACTAAAACAATGACTTGTGACATCACTTTACACCATTATAATATCTCATAATAAAACATATCTCAACAATCCAAAGGCATAAAACCAGCATAGCAAGACATCCTGTAGGCAGCTATCCCCACTTAAGTGACACCTTATGATCCAAGACGCTACATCTTGCCAGCCTTTCTAAACAGGAAATACACCATCCTGACCTTGGGGGTCAACCTATTGTAGAATGAAGTTGCAACTAAGAAAATCTGTCTCTAGGCCCAAGCCCCTATGACCTTGATTTCCCTACTTCTGTTCCAGTATTTGAACTATGGAACCCCATTATCTGTAGACAAATCCTATTATAATCCACCAAAGGAATATGGTCATGTTTGTCTGCCAGTGCTTTGTTAACATATTAAAAAAATAAGTAAACCTTATCTTTATAGCATCTTAAAGATTAACAAATCTGTTATTTCATGAGGTATCATAGATCATTATCTATTTCATCTAGCTCTAAAATCAGTGGATTATATTTTATGCATTTGATAAAAGTCAACTGGGTTCCATACATTTTTTGCAGCAATAACATGCTTTAGCTTTTAGGTTGCTAGAAAATTCTTAGCTCTTTTTATAACTAAACATCCATTATCAATAATCATTCATCAAATTCTTTGTAGCCAGTTATTTTAAAAGTAGTCTCAAAGGAATGTCAGGCATGACCATGAAACAAAACCCGGGATGGGAAAGAACAGTATTATGCAAGTGAAGAGGTGATAATTTAATTCATAGTGGGTTGAATACATACCTAGTTGGAGTAGAATACACTGGAGTCTTGATTAAACTACTTGATTCTAAGTAGGTTTTAGTAAATCTACTTTGACTAGAACTACATCTCTACCCAACCATCATCTGGATTCAGTGCAGCAAGCAAGAGCAGATTGAGTCCCAACAGTGCATGTTTTCAGCTTTAACCTAAGTATATGATTCTGGGGAGTTAAAGCATTGAACACAAGAAAATGCAATGCCTTCCCCTGACATTGGATAGCTATGCTGATTAGGCAGTTATGTGAGTTGACCTCCAGCATACTGTATTGAGGAGCACCAATTTGGGAAGGACTGATCCAAAAAGCTTAGTATCCTTTTTCTTCTCCTGTATAAATAAGAAAACATGTTTACACACCATTTAACATCTAGGGCGCCAGTTTATCCCATACATATTGCTATCCTTCCATCAAGTATTTAAACTGCCTCTGGATGACAGTAGAAGCAGCACTGAATCTCCACTCTAATTTCCCCTACACTCACCACCATCATCAACTTGTTGGCACATTTGATCTTATATATATTTTTCACCTTGTCACTCATTTTCACTCTGTTGAGTTTTTCCTGTGTTACAGACATCAGATTTGGCAGAAGTTCCCGAGGAAAGAGGCAGTCCAGGAAATACGTTTGACATAAATAGACAACGCAGCAATAGTGGTAAGTGCTATCAGTAATAGCTCCAACATAGAATATCTCAGAGTCCTGAAGTACAAACCCTGTTTGGGATTAAATTCAGAAGGTTGCAGACAGATATTGAGGAGGCACTTATTTACTCCCTAATACATTCCCAGGGTTTTTAATAATTAAATGTGTTCTGTTTCTTGGTACACTGCCAATAAATCCTAAAAAAATTGCAGTAAATGCTTTATAGCCCTATTTAACATTCATTTTTTCCATATTTAAAAAGATCTATTATCTGTGAGATATTTCTCATAGTACAGGAAAGTTGTTGGTGGAGTTCTCTGTGTATTTCACAATAAACCTTAGCAGAATAAAAACAATTTGTTTGATCATCATTTGATTTGATTACTGTTGTCTTGTCAGAAGATCAGCATAGAAAATTATACAGGAGCTACTCCAAAACACTCCTCTTGGCAGAGTTAGAAAATTGCCCATGCTGTCTGCAAAGCCATGGTAATGGCAAAACTTCTGTTGTGTTCCCAAGGCTTCTGATATAGAGCACACAAACATTAATTAAGGATATTAAGTGTATTGAAGGGTATTCATGGGTATTAAATGGTTTAAAGTCTGAACTTGTTTGCCACGCAGGGTCTTCAGTGATAGGTGATTAAAAATCAAATACATACATACATATTATAAGGCATTTTTTAGTCTTTGTCCTGTGCTAATGTTTGGAACATCAGAATATTGCCAAGCACCAAGAACCTATAGAAATTGAGGAGGCGGTAGAGTTAGTCTAGTCCCTCTGAGATAGAGATATCCACCTTGGATCCCATGGCTAGTCCTATGAATACCAGGGAAATGCCACTGCCTGTTGATTCTAAGTGGTGGGATTCATACAGTAATTGTAGGGGGCATGGGGAATAGCCTGAGCCAAGAAAATAACTTGAGAAAACATCTCAGTCGAGCCCTTCTCTAGTTTACATGAAGATAAAGTGAGGGAAGGGGGAAGCACATTCAGACTTGCAAGATTCTGTTACTGTAGTTGTAGTCCTGACCTACATGGCATTGGTTTCCTAGTCTGGTTTGCCTTGTTGGACTGATAGTAACCCAGAAGATCCTAAAAAAGTATTCTTCATCAAGATCTATATTCCATGGTCCCGCATCCTATGAGATGCCAGAGATTATAGCAAAGTTTGCTAACTTGTTAAATAATCTAATACGAAACTTAAGCAGATGGAACCGATGATAAGCACTGCCATTTGGCGTATGCCAGCACTGGGAGATTTTGTTTATACTTTCGTTGCTGCTCAGTTCTCATCAGAGACTCAAGAATGCTAATGCTTTGATTATGGAACTGTTCCTTAAGGGAAAAAGCAACTTATGCTAGTAATAGTTTGAATGCTATTCCTGAATGCTGTTAAAACCTCCTGCAATGCCTTGCCGTATATACACCCCAGACAGACTTGAGCAGGCCCAAATATACCCCCAGTGGCTGAGATAACTGAAATAAATTTGGTGACAATTGATATTCACATGTGAGCATTATCAGTCCCAGGAAGAACTTTTACGTTTCTGAAAACAGATTTATACAGGTGAATGTTGACAGTAATAATTGCTTCTTGTCAGAAGCCATATGTGCATGGGAGAAAAGTGAGGTGATATACATAAAACATAACATAACATAACATAACATAACATAACATAACATAACATAACATAACATAACATAACATAACATAACATAACATTTGGATACAAAATACTCTACACATTCTTTGTTTTTTTTCCGCATACCTTTCCCTTCAGTTAAAGAATAAGCAGAACTATTTAAAAGGTGATATGAAGAACTATGAAGGTTCTCAGTCATCCAGGTGGAATTGTCTGTAGCTTGAATCATGTCAACTGGATTTCTATTTTCTCAGTGGAAACGTTTCGCTCCTTATCCAAGGAGCTCCTTGGATAAGGAGCGAAACGTTTCCACTGAGAAAATAGAAATCCAGTTGACATGATTCAAGCTACAGACATATTTAAAAGGTGAAGTTTTTAATACCAATAATAGAATCAATGTTCATAGCTTTCAACCCTTTCTCATTAAAAGTGCAAAATAATGGTCGTGCAAATGGTGGGACTCCTTTGGCAGGTAGGTTCTTGGTCCTAAAATATATTTTTCTCTCTGATTACAGTATTTACATACTCAGTAAACGGTATGTCAGACTTTGGAGAAGAACCAAAGAAAATAAACTCGGTACTACAGGTGACTTTTTTAAATACGATAATAGCATATTGCATTTAATATGAATACATAAATTAATAAATAAAGCATATATTTAAATATGATAATAAATGATAATTTGCAGAATGTGCTTTCTGACCCCCAAAAGTACTCTTTTTTAAATAAAACTTGGAATTGGGCATGCTGATACTGCTTCTGCACATCCATCCCAGACCTCTGAATCACAGGATTATATGAAGATAAATTACAATAATTCAGCTGAATATAGATAGAGCGATTGGGGTAATGGGGAACCCTGCCTGCTAAGGGTTTCCAGTTCTGTGAAGCTTTCAGCCAAACAGGTTTACAATTTCACTGCAGAACTTTTTCATTAATTTGGGGTGGGGGAAGAGAGGGAATTGGACAGGGCAAAGCCAAAAAGCATATCCCAATCACTTTGTCTTAGAATTGACCATTTAACTAGCCAATTTATTAAAACCCTTGTCAGTTTTATTGCACTCTTACAGTGGAGGAAGCTGAAGCCGCCTGCTTTTGTAAAGATGGGTCTGTCTGCATTTATTTATTATTTTGATAACTGCTATTAGACTTCACATCAGTGTGAGAGCCAATTCTCGCAGATCCAAAGATCTCATCTTTTATCTATCGGCATATGCCAAAGGCAGCATTTGTTACAACCTTAGATGATTGATGCTTCTTTACCTAGACCCTTTATAATAATTTATGTAGATAGTAGTTTCATACTCAATACAGATGTACCATTAAATTATCTCAACCATCAAGTTATCTCAGTCTGTGAACTGAATGATTTTAAGACATTTGCATTAGGTAGAGATGGAGGAGAGTTTTGTTTGGTATGCAGTTTTCAATGAACTATCTAATTTTCTCTTTCTGGACTCGTATGCAGAAAGGTGGTTCCATTTTGTACTGCCCAGATCTCTAAATATCTCCCCCTTTCTGGGGGAGGTGGGTGGTGATAGAAATTGGAGAAATAAATATAAATAAATAAATAAATAATTCTTTGCTGGAAATTGCATGTATTAAGTAAAACTTTGCACAACAACACATATTTTAGGAAAAGTATATTAAAAAGTATATATTAGACACAGGTATGGAAGTAAATATGAATTTTCATTCGTTGTTTAAATCACTACTGATGCAGAAATTGGATAGAATGGAGCTAAAGTTAAATACATGGAGAACTGATATGGACTAGAAATAGACATAAATACATATTTGGTGTGGAATGGTTCCAGTTCCCAATGATTAAACAAGAACAACCATAAAAAGCCTTTTCTTCCCATCTTAATATAAGCTGCTGAGATCAAGAAAGCTTGAGAGAAAATAGAAGTAGATTTGTGTATGAAACCAGTTCTGATGCTGAAAAAAAAATGCCTGGGTTCTGTATGTACTCAGAAGCAACTTCTTTCCAAATTCTCCATTTACCTTCCTGATCACTCTTTTGCATGTGTCTTGTTTGGTGGATCTTGGGATTGTACCAGTAAAGTAGATCCTACAAATCTGAAGTCTGTCCACTGTTGCACTAACTATAATACTGAGTGGCTTCTCAATCAGTGTTTGCTGTAGTTGTTATTCATCACTAAATATCCCCTCTCCAGCTTTAAATATCCCCTCTCCTCATAGCTCATGAACTTTATTTCAAAATAAGTTTAGACCCCATCAGGTAAATTTCACCAATTATGTTCTACACTGAGTTAAGAAGGGCAGACAGAATAAAGTCAGATCGAAACATAGCTATTGGTCCCCAAACCAAACATATTTCAAAATAGTACCTCACTTTCAAGGAGAAAGTGTCTGTGCTCTTCAACATGATATTTTTGCAAAACTGGTAGTAATCTGTCCTCCTCTTCTTTGTTCCTCTTCTATAATCAAGGGATCTCTTAATAAAGATATGGTACAGATGAATACCTACGTTGCCTTGTACAAATTTGTACCACAAGAGCATGAAGATTTAGAAATGAGGTAATGCTAATATATACCATATATTATATCTGTATGAATTACTTTTATTTGTTTTAATATACATATTTATACATCACTTTTTTGCCAACAATGCTCAAGCTTTTTTAAAAAAAAACTGATGTGAATTTTGGACACTGAGGGCTGCATTTAGTTATGATTGGCTTGTTTCTCTGATTTTATTGGAATCAAAACCAGTAGGTTTTAATCCCAGCAACACTGATATCAGCTAAACATTATAAATAACTTTGTACCTCTACAGTGCAGTATGGTGGATGAATAAATGGCAGAATTCACTGGTGCTCTTGCTTGTAATGAGACATGTAAACTCATTACAAATGTTTCTGTTTTTTAATCTTAGGCCAGGAGATAGAATTACACTACTGGAGGATTCAAATGAAGATTGGTGGAAGGTACAATCAAAATAACTTCAATAAAGTTGAAAATGGAAGAAGTGAACATTGTATTATACTTTTTTTGGTCAATATATTAGTACAATTTTGGATCCGCACAACCTCCCACAATGAGGGCATAGGTTTCCGGGTGGGAGACGGTCATGATGAGGGTTTGCCTGACGTGCCTTCCTTTTAGCTCTTTTCTCCTTTTCGCCCTGTACTCGTGTTTCTTCAAAGTCCATAGCGCCATTAATAAAGGATGACCTCCAATTGAAACGCTCATGAGTTAGGGCTTCCCAGTTCTCAATGCTGATATTACATTTTTTTAAAATTTTACCTTTGGAAGACAATCTTACTCGGCTATGAGTGATCGCCAATGATGATGATTAGTACAAATTCATTTGCAGCCCAATACTCTGTTTTGCTACACCGAAGTAGCCTATTGTAGAATTTTTCCAATGCAGAACTGTTCTTTGTTCATTGGTTAGTTACTCTTTTTATAGTGGGAAAGTAAAGGAACTTTCCTTCTTTTTCAGGTTAAAATGCAATAGATAGAGCAGGGGAATGCATTCAAACCATTGTTATCTGGTGGTTACATTAGAAGTTGGCATCAATTATATACCTACTCCCAACCAGATGCTCTACAAATATGTTGGATTATCGCTTCCGTCATCCTCAGCCAGCATGCAAACCACTTGCTGAATATTGATGAAGGAAGTTGTAGTCTGTCATACGTGGGGAACCAGGGTTGGGGAGGATGGGTATCTGGCCAAGGGTGGAATGATTAAACTTCAAATTCCTTTGAATTTTAATGAAACTCAATGGGTGATTGTAGACTCTGCTGGAGCTATCTCACAAAGCTAGTTATCTCACTAGCTGAAGGGAGAACAGAGCAATTCACTTTGAGGAAGTGGCAGAATAATAGCATACACAAACTTCAAAATTTAATACTATGTAATGATTGTCTTGTCATCATGTCCTATTCACAGGGAAAAATAGAAGACCGAATTGGTTTTTTTCCTGCTAATTTTGTTCAAAGATTACAAGATGAAAAAGTTTTCAAATGTATCAGAACATTTATTGGATGCAAGGAACAAGGACAGATAACCCTAAAAGAGAACCAAGTAAGTAAACTTAGAACTATATCCTCTGCTTTAAAATTTTAAGGACCTATCTTCCCTTTAAGAAAATTAGTTCCATCAAATACTATGGTTCATGATTCCCCCCCAAAATTATAAAGATTTGTGATCGAAAGCCATAGATTTACGTCAGTGGTAAATCCACTGACTAATGCTAGACAGTTAACACAATACAAAGCTGGTCCATGAAAGGGCAAGAATTGCTTATTGTCTACTTAAAAGAGATGATTAAATATATGCTGTCAATGCTTAGAGAAGAAAAAGTAATTTTGCTATTTTTATATACATACAAACAGATTTAAATCGAGAGAATTCTGTGGGATCATGCTGATATTAGAATTAATAGGCATAAGCTGTGAAATCAAAAGCTCTTAGCTACAACTGTGGGATGAAGAAGTCCATTAGTGGTTGACTTATACCATTGATCAAGCTAAATCAAACACTTTTGGACAATGCTGTTAGAGAACATAGCAGTGGGTAGTCATAGGCATTTGCAGTGGAAGCAGGTGGCCAATTTCCACCCATTATACAGTGTATTTGAGTGTGAAGGCAGAATACAGCTATGAAAGGGCAGAGATTGCATTGGGAAGTCATGATGCATATTTTGTCATTTTGATTTTATCATACTTAGAAACATATGCCTATGTGTGCAGGGAGGGCTAAAATCCAGTGGCAAATTGAGGACAGAGAAAATGAAGAGTGAAACAAGCTGTCTTACACCAGACTAGGTCTTTGGTTGTTTACTTCCTTCCTTCCTTCCTTCCTTCCTTCCTTCCTTCCTTCCTTCCTTCCTTCCTTCCTTCCTTCCTTCCTTCTTCTTTCTTTCTTTCTTTCTTTCTTTCTTTCTTTCTTTCTTTCTTTCTTTCATTTGATTTAGGTGCTGCCTGACTCCAAACTGACTCTGGGCACCTCATAATATAGCAAACAAAATAGAAGCACAATACAGAATAAATAGACAAGTTGGATCCTGCTCCTCAATATAAAACATATACAAAAAATACATCCCAGAAGTGATTCTGTCTATCTTAACTCAGGCCTGGGGTAACAGCCAGGTATTCAAGGCCTTCTGGAATGCCAATAGGGTGGGGCCACACAGATTTCAGGAAGGATCTCATTCCAGAGGGCAGGCATCACAGCACAGAAGTCATGCTTCCTGGCTCCTGATGGATGGCACCATTTAATGAAAAGGACCCAGAGCATGCCCTGATGTTCCTGCCTGCCCTCTCAACTCCCCCCAGCCCACTTGCACCCCTCGTTCCCTCCTCCCAGGCCAAGGCACCATTCACCACCCACCCCATACACCAAAACATTATGTGCATCTAAATTTCCAATATGAAGTTACATTCCCTTTTCTTGATGGGATGTTTTTAAAATTAGTAGGCCCATCTCATGCCTCAGGAACATTCATCTGAACATTCACTAGCTTGAGGTGGATTTCTTAACTTTTAAAAGGGTGCTTCATGTCACAAACAGGAATATATCTTGTAAATTTTGACATAAGCTCTTCTCATTAATGAGGGTTTACATATGCTGGATAAGGCATGAATATACAAACAGTAACGTGCTTGTCATGGGAAATAGGGAAGTTTTTACGCATGGTGTTTTATCAACAGGACCACTGTATAATGTCATTCAGAAGGGCAGAGATATTTTTAGTGTCCTTATGTATGCCAAGTCGCTTTGCCCAGACAGTGAGGCAATTTGTGTTTATATGGCTTTGTACCTTTCTTCACGCTTGTGAAGAAGGCGAGATCTGAGATAAATGACAACAGTATGTGTTGTTCCTCTGCTCTGAGAGGCAATTAGGAAGCAATCAACACAAAACTCCCCTTGAAAATGTTGTTACGGTAAAAGGATGTCCTAGCCTGTGCAGATAATGCAGCCACAAACAGGGATCCATTCTGGACTGGATCTTCATAATATAACACTACGCAAGAGAAAGTACCAGGTGCAGGTGATGGGAAGCCTAGAAAATAGTCCAGAGAAAAACTGATTGACTAAGAGGGGTGGGATGGCTGGTTGAGTCCCTTTGGTTTTTTTGGTTGGGATATTTTTTGGTTTTCCGGGTTATTACGGGTTGGTCTTCCAGTCAGCCGTCTCTTCTTTTCTTTGCCATACGTTACTTTTTCATTTTACTTCATTGTAAACTGCCCAGAGTCATCGCAGTATCAGGTGGCCTCAAGACTGGAATATGAAATATTAAAGAGAAAAGTTTCTCCAGTTCTTGGCCATATCTATATATTTAAAACTATTTGTTTTGACTTATATTCCACAATTAGAAAAGCACAGATTGCATATGAATAATGTAATGTTTGTATATCTACATTATCCTGGTAATCAGAAGACTGATCTCAATAAATACCCTACATCAGGCTTGTAGAGTTCTATTCTGTAGTTAACAGCAGTCCTCCCCTTCACTGCTGTACTGCCTCATCATGATGGGGGGGGATCCTGGGAGGGATGCAGTAAGAATGTTGGGAGTGTATGCCAAGAGTGTATAATCCCAGCTGTGCAGTTAGAATAATCGAGGACCTATATTGGACTCTAGAGATATAGGAAAATGCTGGAGGCAGATAAACCACAAGGATAGATTAAAACCTTTGGTAAGATAAACCACAAGGATAGATTAAAACCTCTAGTTCTCTAGTTGCTGATATTGCCATGTAGGAAAAGAAAATCTGAAGCTGCGAAGACAGTGATTACATTGGGAAGATCCAGCCACAGGCTCGTATGCTAAAGGATGCTAATGGGCAGATAGTAACTAATCCAAAGATCAAATGAAGATGGAAAGATTATACTAAAATTCTGTGCAGTGGGAATACCAACATCCAAGATACCTTAGAAAATATTCTCTACTTACAATAGCCTGCAGTACTTGAATATCAGCACTCCAAGTCAGAAGGGTACAGGAATTGATGGAATAGCTACAGAAATATGGCAAGTGACAGAAGGAGAATCAGTAAAAGTTCTAACTAACTATGCCAGCAAATCTGGAGAATGACACAGTGGTCAACAGATTGAAAGAGGTCAGCCTACATACCAATATCAAATAAAAAAGACTTAACTGAGTGGGCAAGCTATCACAAGATCATTAATTGCACATGCTAACAAAGTGATGGTTAGGATCATCCAATGCATATTAGAGTCGTACATGGAAAAGGAGATGCCTGATGTTCAAGCTGGCTTTAGAAAAAGCTGACAAACAAGAGATATTATTGCTGCTGCATGCTGGATAATTGAGAAAGTGAAATAATACCAAGAAGAAGCCAGTACATGCTTCACTGATTGTAGAAAGGCCTTCAATTGTGTCAACATGTTTAGCTTAGGAAAATAGGAATCCCAAAGCATTTCATTGTCTTCATGCAAAACCTATATTTATTTTATTTTATTTTATTTATTTATTTATTTATTTATTTATTTATTTATTTATTTATTTATTTATTTATTTATTTTCTATCCCACCTTTATTATTTTTATAAATAACTCAAGGCAGTGAACATACCAAACACTCCTTCCTCCTCCTCTTTTCCCCACAACAACAACCCTGTGAAGTGAGTTGGGCTGAGAGAGAGAGACTGGCCCAAGGTCACCCAGCCGGCTTTCATGCCTAAGGCGGGACTAGAACTCTCAGTCTCCTGGTTTCTAGCCCATTGCCTTAACCACTAGACCAAACTGGCTCTCAAACTAGATCAAAGTGGCCCAAACCTATATACAGGTCAGGAGGCCAGTCCAGATGGAACATGGCAAAACAGGTTGGCTCCAGATCAGAAGAAGTCCCTTACCCTTGCTCACTACTTCTTCATCCTGATAATACTGCTAAGCAGTGCACTGGGTTGTTAAGAACCAAGGACTGTGGGAAATATAATTTGCCCAAGGACTGCCTCTGTTTTGTGACCAAGCATGCCATTAGCCAGGACAATAGAGAAGAATGAGTGAAAGAATCTTACCCTATCCTCAGCTACCACTCCCCCTGTACTTCTTACTATTTACACAGCTGGAAAAGTAAGAAAAGGGCAGGGGAATTTGGGCTATGGTAAGGATCTGAAGGGTCATCAAGAGCTGGTAGGAATATACAGCATTTTGCAAACCTTTGGGGAAGTTAGCTTATCTTTTTTGGGGGAAGGAAGATCAGAAATAATTTCTGAGTTAATTCAAGAGTGAAATTGGGATACAGGTAGTCCTCAGTTAAAGACAGTAATTAGGACCGTAATTTCCATCGCTAAGCGATGCGGTCTTAAGTGTGACTTCACGTGACCATGTCACTTAGCAACAGCAATCCTGGCAATCCCCATTGCCATCATTAACTAAATCCCACCGGTCATTAGGCAAGGACCCACTCCAATCCAAGCCATTCCTGGCTTGGTCCCTCCAGTCCCAAGCCTCAGTAAGGTAAGGGACTGCCTCCTCTTGAACTCCCCCACCTGCCTCTCTCCCTCCCATTTCTGCCATTTTGGGCACCCTGCACAGCAGCACTCTTCAGTGGCGGTGTCACTGGTGCTAGAGGCCTGGGGTCTTCAGCAGTCTTAGCCAGCCACTGCCAGCCCTGGGCCTCTACTTCAGCCCCAGCGCCACTGGCACCGCCACAACCACTGAGGAGTGCCAACTCAAACCCCATACCCCTTGCCACAGCCAGCCACCAAAGCACAAAGCTCCAGGTGCCCCTCCACCCTGTGCTCCGCTGGCCCTGCTGCACCTAGCTGACGTTTGCTGTCTTCTTCATCCCGCTTCTGACAAGGCACATTCGGCCGGGCCCTAAGTAAGGGCTGCACCAGGCTTTCTTCCCACGGCTGCACACATCATTCATGCGATGCTTTGGAAGCCTTCTGAGGCCTTCTGAAACCTCGCAAGAAGGCCACGCCTGCCTTTCCCCAAATCGTGTGTGCTATTCTCCAAATTGCACTCACCCTTATCTCGATGCTTCAGGAGGCCTTCTGAAGTATTGCGAGAAGGCTGCACACAATTTGGAGAAAGGCAGGCACGCCGCCGAGAAGTGCCGCTCTGCAGGATGGCCAAAAGGGCAGAGATGGGGGGGGGGGGGGAGTTGAAGCGTCCCTGTGGTCATAAGTGCAGATGGGCTGCCAAGCACCCAAATTTTGATCACATGACCATGGGGGGCACTGCAACGGCCTTAACTTTGGGGACCGGGTATAAGTACATTCGTTTAGTGCCACTGTAACTTTGAATGGTCGCTAAACAAATGGTTGTTAACCGAGGACTACCTGTAGTTCACCTCATAAACATTATTTTCAATAACCAAGCAGGAGAGCTGTTACAATCTAAAAGAAAAATCTGGCCATCAACAGCTATTTTCAGATTATTCCTTGATGTGATATTTAGGGACTTAAGAACCTTTGTTTTGTCTGATTTCTGCTTATACTCATTTAGATGATTGGCTTCACTCATAACAGATCTTGCCTTTATTGAATGAGGGTTGAATCTGAACATCCACACCACAGATTTTGCCCAAATGCAGCTTTTAGCAGACAGGATTTTGGAGGCTGGAAATGCTAATAGTTTCTGAGCAGCTGTGCCCTTGGTATACACGCATTGGTCACACAGGTTTTTCTGATGGTTGAAGCATTACAAAACCCAGCAAAATAAGTTTGCCAGAGACAACAGTGGAATTAGGACACATAAGCAGTCCTGCCTATTCATATTGCTATCCACATAATAGGAATAACTGTGGGGCAAAACCAATGAGTGATGCCTCTGTCATAGCATTCTCAATTAAGCTAATGCAGCTCTTGTTTAACTATTAGTGGACCCCAGAAGGAAATTAGTTCTGAGATGAGCAGGCAAGAAATATCTTAACAACAAAACTTTACTACTTCCAGACTAATTTATATTCTTCAGTGGCGCAACACAGCCAAGAAAGGGCAGAGATTGCACTGGGAATTCAGAAGTTGCATAATTATTAGGGCAGCAGTTCTCAGTCTAACAGCAACCAGTCACACAGATCATCTGGTATATTTTATTGTACACCACTTTGAGATGCAGCACAGGAAGCACTACACAAATCTGTTTAATAAATAAATATTAATCTGAGAATTAGAAATAATGGCGTGTCTGAAAATACCAGTTGGATTCCTGCCTGAAGTGAGAATGACATGGCTAGTGCATAGCTTCACAACATCAGCTAGATATATAGCATATAGCCCAATCTTTAGCATATTTACTCAGAAGTAAGCCACATTGATTTCAGTAGAAATCACTCTAAATAAGTTATAAAGATCAATAATTTTGGAAAATGATCCAGAATAGAATGGAATAAATTTAAAATGTATTCCATTCTATTATAGATCATTTTCCAAAATTATGGATTTCCTTTCCAACCTGTTATTTTTCAATTAAATATTACTATTTAATTGAATATTTTATATTCCTTTAAAGTATATAGAATTAGCTTTGTACATGGTAACTGCTGCAAGGATACACTACACTTCCTATTGGAAAGTTCATGCAGTTCCTCTCAGAAGATTGACTAAGTTGTGGGAATATGCCTCAATGTCCAAAATCATATTTCAAAAGTAAATATGACACAGATTTTAATTCAACTTGGACACCATTTAGGGGTTATATGTGGGCTTCTTTTAAAGGTTAAAGGTTCCCCCCGCACATTTGTGCAGTCGTGTCCGACTCTAGGGGCCGGTGCTCATCTCCGTTTGTTAGCCGAAGAGCCAGCGTTTTTAATTTAAATGTGGGCTTCTACCACATCCAAAATTTGGCTTTCCCTTAAAATAAAGTGTTGAATTGCTTAGATAGAAATGACTATGATTCCTAATCTCATTTTATGATTTACACAATTTACAGGCCATTGCTGTTAATATTCATTTATTGCTTGGATTTTAATGATAATACAGAGTTTTTAAGGCATTATAATATATTCAATTACTTAAAACTAAGCAATGAAATAATGTAATTTTTAACCTAATTCTAGATGCTTGCAAATTTTGTTTATCCATTTTGTGCTTTATTTTTCCTTTTTTTGTCTCTTTTTGCCTTTTCTATGTTCCTTTTCTCTCTCCATTTCTTAAAAACGATAAAATATATTTTTTCTAAAAAAAACCCATTCTTAAATAAGCATGCATAGGTTGTCAGTATTAAATGGATTATCGTAAAGTTTACAGATTATCCTGTTAAGGTCCATATTGCCTTGACGAAAAGCGGTGTGCTGCTGCAGTGGGCAAGCCCATAGCTAAAAGTGAGCAGAGTGATAGATGTGTCTCTTGGTTTAGTACAGTAAAAAAGAAATAAATTTGCATCCAGGCATTTTCATTCTTTAACTTATGCAAGTTCCTCCAGCAGTTTTATACTTGGGGGATAGGGCAGGATTGAGTAAATATCAATAACAGAGGAGACTAGTGAGATTTGGTCTAGCGGTTAAGGCAACGGGCTAGAAACCAGGAGTCTGTGAGTTCTAGTCCCGCCTTAGGCATGAAAGCCGGCTGGGTGACCTTGGGCCAGTCACTCTCTCTCAGCCCAACTCACCTCACAGGGTTGCTGTTGTGGGGAAAATAGGAGGAGGAAGGAGTATTAGGTATGTTCTCCGCCTTGAGTTATTTATAAAAATAATAAAGGCGGTATAGAAAATAAATAAATAAATAAATGCTCCTAGTGACCTCTCATGGAACCCTAGGGTATATAGAATGAGAAACTGAAAAAATAGTTTGGTCTAGTGGTTAAGGCAACAGGCTAGAAACCAGGAGTCTGTGAGTTCTAGTCCCGCCTTAGGCCTGAAAGCCGGCTGGGTGACCTTGGGCCAGTCACTCTCTCTCAGCCCAACTCACCTCACAGGGTTGCTGTTGTGGGGAAAATAGGAGGAGGAAGGAGTATTAGGTATGTTCTCCATCTTGAGTTATTTATAAAAATAATAAAGGTGGGATAATAAATAAATAAAATAAAGTAACTGCAGTTATGAGAATGGTCTGGGAAAATTCCAGAGATGCAGGTTGAGGAGCTTTTAGATTCATATTTGGCTCATAGAGCTGAGCTTCCTCATCATGTTTTACCAGATCATGAGCATCTCTGAGGTCTTCCAATGAAAATCTAACTAAGGTTGCCATAATGCCCATTACAATGCCTGCAAAACAGGTGGTTTAAGATCTGGAATCAGCTACATATGGTAAATTGGAAAAGAGATGTCAGAGAAACTTCCATTGATTTTTACATACTTTTAGCTAATTTACCCTGTAAGCTTTGGAAAATATCAAAGAATGCCATGCATCTGATATACAACAAAGAAGCTGTTGTAACCTCATTTGATACAAGTTTGGGAACAATTTACCGAATCATGTTTATAGAAATGTTTTTTGTTTAGTAGGAACATGGTTTACCAGTTTAAGTTTCCAGTGTAAATGTAAGACTACTGAATAATTTTAACTTGTACTCTGAGATGTTCTATAATTGTAATGGATAATTTTAAAAGATTTTCCTGCTAAAAAAAAACCCTGAAGCTAAGAATTTGTGGGCTGACATGAAGATGTGAAGTTCTCAAATAAAACGCAATACAGGGTTTTTTAAAAATAGCTTAGAAAAGTGATGTACGTTATATATGTACTTTCTGGAAATCATGAATAATTTTGCAATTCAGTAGCTCATTTGCTAATAGCACCACGAGTCTTCTCTCTCTCATGGTTGTTGTTTATTCGTTCAGTCGTTTCCGACTCTTCGTGACTTCATGGACCAGTCCACGCCAGAGCTTCCTGTCGGCCGTCACCATCCCCAGCTCCCCAATGGTTGAGTCCGTCACCTCCAGAATACCATCCATCTCTCATGGTAGAATTGGACAATGTTATGTTCCACCAAGCTGAATTTATCACCATCAGCCCATTACTGTGACCTGGAAACCTGCTTTTTCTGCAACCCCTAGTATGCAGAAAAGAGTTGCTCTCTGAGTGAGATGGGTGGTGATTAAATTTGAAGTATAAATAAATAAATAAAATTTATTAACATCCTGGTGAGCTGTCATTTGTAGCTGATGGGTTTCCTTTGGCTTAGTGGATGACAAATTGGGCAGGTCTGCCTGGAGGAAGGAGCAGCTGACAGAAGCTCTGAAGAAAAAAAACAAAGACAATAGGGCTGAAAAGGATCCCAAGTTTAGGGAACAGGCAAAAACCAATCAGCTTCCTTTTTTAAGTAAGGAGGACAGAGGACAATAAAGCGGAAAATAAAGTAGACATCTTTATATATAACAGGTTTTATACTAATACTATACTATACTATACTATACTATACTATACTATACTATACTAATACTAATACTAATACTAATACTAATACTAATACTAATACTATACGATAAATACTATACTACACTATACACCATAGCTTTCCAAACTGTGTGTCGGGACACGTTAGTGTGTCGGCTGCAGTGTCTGGGTGTGTCGCGGCGGCTGCTGCTGCCTCCGAGCCCTGCCAGGATTCCACGCAGGTCCTAGTGCCTGCCTTGTGCCTTGCTGCCTCCAAACCTGCTGTGATTCCGTGCAGGTCCTAGTGCCTACCTTGTGCCCTGCTGTAAGAGTGTGTCGCGAAATGATGCCCTGCTGTAAGAGTGTGTCGCGGAGTGATGCATGTCTAAAAAGTGTGTCACCAACATGAAAAGTTTGGAACGCTCTGCTATACACTATACACTACTATAACTATTATACCTTCAAATCATTCTTGAGTCCTGGTGACTGCCTGAACAATTTACACTTACAGTTTTCTTGGCAGCATTTTCAGAAGTAGTTTACCATTGCCGCCTTCTTTTAGGCTGAGAGAAAGGGACTGGCCCAAAGTCATCCAGCTGGCTTTGTACCTAATGTGGACTGGAGCTCACCATCTCCTGGTTTCTAGATCAGTGCCTTTAACCACTATACCATAGTGGCTCTCATACAAGATCTAATAGGTTTTATAGGTTTAGTTATTTAGATTTGCAGTGTAGGTTTTATAGATCTGTCTGTAATTTTCATTTATGTTAAATTTGCTTACATATACTGTATGTGTTTGTGTGTTTTATTACTTTTTTTTGTATTCCTTTTCTGTACTGGTCACAGACCAAAATAAAGTAAATGTGATTCAATCACATTTCTTAAATATCAGGATCAACATATCAGTTCAAAACTAGCTTATTAAGTTTAAGAAACTTTTGACAGGTAGCACTGGCTGTTGGCTTCTCTGAAGCCGAGTCAGGCAGGGTTGATTTCCCTTTCTTTATCACTCTTACAAAATCTGAGTAGTTGCTATTTATAAGTAGATTCCAATTTGATACAGCAAGATACAGACACCTGATAGCAGCCAACTTTTAAGACACTTTTTTGTCCTTCATGCGCTTTGTGCATGTTATCAGTAAAGATACTTCTGCTTGGCTAAGCCAAAAAGCAGAAAGAAACTACATTAAAAGCACAAATCTGGAAGACGTTAGTCACACTTATTGTTGTGCATGTGTCACCCAAAGATGAAGTATATACAGTATCCTTCACAGCTGTAGAATTCTTATGAGGTATGCTAAGAATCTGGCTTTTGTTTCCTGGTTACCTACATATAAAATGGATATGTCCAGCTGAGGTTCCAATATTTATTCATATGGTTAACTCATGATGGAATTGCTCACAGGAGCATAGGATAAGACTAATACACAAGTCATCAAAGGTAATATTATTTCCCTCTTGAGAAAAAGTTAACAGTGGTCTCAGGCCACCAAGAAGAGTCCAGTTCTTCAATTAAACAAGTGTGTTCCATTAAGTTAAAGTTATACAAACCATTTAGAATTTCTACAGGTAAGATTGAGACTAATTAGCATCTGGGGGGGGGGGAATGAGAGCATAATTGAAAACTGTATGTTTAGAACTTCTCTAAACCATCATCCCAATGTACTTTTAATTCATTTATTATGTGGCTGTTAGGAGACTTCTCAGCCACAGTAATTTGTTTTTGTTGTAACAGCTTACATCATGGAAGCGGGTTATTGTCACAAAGAAAAGCAGCTAATAAATGTTATGAATAAATAAGGCAGTGTATAGTGTGTGAACTGTACTGTGATGTTTGGAAAGCATCTCTGTAGCTTCCACCTTCGTGTCTCCCCCCTCTGAAACATCAAAGAAACCTGAAAGAGGACTGCAAAGTTAGGTAGCCTGGTTCAGCTCAGCCCTATTTACAGCAGATTGTCTCATCTATGCCGCAGCTATTTGGGTTCCATAATAAAAGAAGTGTTTGAGTGTGAGAAATGTTTAACTGTTCTCTCCATTGTTTATCTTCAGATCTGTATAACTTCAGAAAAGGAACACGACGGGTTTATCAAAGTATGCAGTGGGAAGAAAAAGGGCTTTGTCCCAGTAGATGTCTTAGAAAACATCTGAGACTTGCCTGCTCAGCAACTGCAATAGGGAAGCTTTGCCAGCAAGACCGTCTGCTTCATTTTGCACTGTGTCTACCCAAACAAGCTGTCTTGAAGATGACCAGGGAAATCACGAGACAATTTCAAAGATCAACTGTTATCAAGCACTTAAGCTGCTTTGAAGCAACAAACAGTGGTTGATCAATAACAAACTGTATTATTAGAGAAAGAACCAAATAAAGGTGGTGTGAGTCTTAAGGGAGGGGTGGGCTGTTTTTCTAAAAAGACAAGTAAAAATTTAAACTGGATTTTTTTTTCTAAGCAAGGCTGCTAACTGTTACCCCTTTGGCAACAGGCAACTGATCTGTAAGATTAAGTTTTTATCTTGTTCAGATGTCTTGAGAAAACTGTTAGAAACTTTTTGTTGATGTTTGAAGTGTGACTGATTGGGAAGGGTTCAGACTTTTTCTGTGTACTACTGTGGTTTGGTGGTTGAAATATATAGTATGAGTCTGGTCTTTAAAATGTTGTCCCCCATTTTAGGGAATCAGGATGTTTGGTTCTGACTTTCAATTTTTTGTAACAAAGCAGTTTAAGTGAAACATGTAGACATCAGTTTGGGAAATGTACTACTGCCTAGATCAGGGGTGGGGAACCTTTTTTCTGCCAAGGGCCATTTGGATATTTATAACTGGGGACCGGGGGGTTGGGGGGCGGGGTTTCTGGGTTTTCCACAGACGGGGGGCTGGAGTTTGCGGGCGGGAGCCAATCACAAGCACTGGGGGGTGGGGTTTGCGGGCGGGAGCCAATCACATGGAAGGGGTGGGGTTTGCAGGAGGGAGCCCCACGGGCCTTAGGCGGGAGTCCCGTGGGCCTTATACGGCCCGAGGGCCTGACGTTGCCCACCCCTGGCCTAGATTAAGTTCTTTGTGGTTTTTTTAAACAGGTTAAACTGGTGAGCTTGTATACCTACAAGTAAGTTGCAGATCATAGATGTTAATTCTGTTCATACCACTGATGAATAGCATTTTCCCCAGTGGGGCCTGGTTAGAAGTTGTTGCCAAAAGAAGAAAATTGCTTGAAACAAGGAATTTAGCTGCAGACATGCTAAATACATTTTCTATTTTTAAATATTGTGTGTGTGCGCGCATGTGAACATGTTTGAGGGTATATGCATAGACACACTCACAAACATATGGGCTTGTTTCTGTGGGTAGCCAGTTCCCCTTCAGAATGAAAAAAGCATATATCTGCAGATGAAAAATATATGGGCTGAAAGAAAAATAGATTAACCAGGACATACTGAAGAATAAACACAATGTTCAAATGGTAAAGTTTGACAATTCACCTGGAAGCACGAACCGGCTACAGTCCAGCACAAAGTTAGATGCACTTCTAAAGATGCCCTATTAAGTTTAATAGAATTAACGCTGCCTTATTGGGATAACAGCCTCTGACAAAAGCCAGAGTTTTGCCCATTGTTTCACATTTTATTTTGACACCCAACCCAAGCAACATCCTTCTGATTCCAGTCAGAGTTTGGAGTCCGCTTTCCCTTCCTTTTTTATGCAAGCAGATGAGAGATTGTCACTGAAGCTGAACAGAATCTCTCTTGAGGAGTTCTAAGCCCCTTTTTTAAAATTAATCTATGATCCGCTTGCTTGATTTTAAAATGTACTAGAATCTTTGAAACGTGCACTATCCATAAGCTAGGATACACTTTTACACTTGTTACGGAGAAAAGAGTAAGCAATGTCCTGTTTTTATTAACACTGACCTAAAATCCCCATGACCCAAAAGAAAATCAGACATGACCGATTTCACCACTTGGTTTGTGTTTCAATCTCTGGCTGGATATTTGGGTGCATTTGCTACCAGAGAAGATGCCTTTGGGGACATCAAGTCCACCCTTCGTATTTATCAAAGGGCTGTGATGATGGGCATTAACTTCGTTTGAACATACAACTGGAACCTGCAGTGCATTTACTGATATGAACATACTGAGTGCTTTTGGGGATTGCCAGAACCACAGGGGTTGGACATGGACTTACACATCCATATTATCACTGACTCATTTGGAAGGCCCACTTTTCAAGAGTTGTGGAATGGTATTGCATGGTATTGACAGCCACTCCATCATTTTCTCGCTCTTGTTCATGTAAATAAAGCCACCCCAAAGGCAAAATTATAATAAACTACTGTTCCATATAATGCTAGAAACATTTATTATACAGTCTTCTTCATTTGAAAGCATTTTATTTTTTTTTTTATTTTGAAAAGGGAAACCAGACAGTTTACTAGTTACTAAACATTTGCCTATGACGAAGTAGCAGTACAGAAGAGACACTATTAACCTAACCTGCTTTATGTCATTGCTTGGTTTCAAATCACTGACCAGAGGTAACAGTTCCTGAAATGACTATATTGTGTTTTAGTATGCAAAGACTAGGTAAAATTATACAACCATCTACACATGCTATTGTTTACTTCAATGCAATATACTGTGATTCTGCCCTATTTCAACTGCTTCTCTTAGTTCAATTTCTCTTTCTGTCCTGCCTCATAGGATAAATATTAATATTATTTTCGATTCACAATGGCCTTTAATCATTGTCTCATTTCTTTTGATACTAAGCAATAAAACAGTAAAGTGATTTTTAAAAGACTGTCATACTGATTCATGTCTCTGTTACAAACAGATGGCTTTCATCTTTTTCCTTACCACCATTGATGGTGAAATCAGAAATGAATGTGCATATACAAACACACTGCTGTGGCTGATCAAAGGCGCTAGTATTCATACTCATGTTTAATGTTGGACACTGTTTTAAGCAGCTGCATGAATCAACAATTCATTCTTGTTAAATGTTCACTGTTTGTAGACATCTGGTTCATACACATCTTACCATCTCCATTCAACCATCTCTTAGGTATGTGTCACTGCTCACCTGAGGACAGGAAAACAGGATACACTTAAAATAACTACTTGAAATCTATTTGGATTAATACAGGTGGACTAATACTTTCAGCCTTATTTCTAGGGGGCATCCATATGAAAATGTCATTTGTGAACCATGGGTACTAGAGAAGTAGCCTCCACTAAAGTTCCTCCCACAAACTCTGTGGGACATACAAGGGCTCAAAGAGGACAAAGCAACAGGGCCAGAAATGTTTGATCCACCTGTATCCCTTGTAGAGACATGCCTCCCCCACCCTCGCCCCCACCTCAATTTCATATTTTAACACCCCTAATGGCAAGTTCTGAAAGTTTCTGCTAGCATTCAGTAGAATCTCCTTTTGCTTGGATCCTGAGAAAACAGGCTTCTGCAACTGAGGTGTCCTTTGGTTGGGGAATTTTGAGAATTGAAATCTGCACATTTTGAGGGTGTCTTGTGTTGGGAAAAGCCATGACAAAGCAGTGCCCTGCACATCTATGCCCTTAGATATTCTGAAGTTGGAAAGACTCCACCAAGGCAGGATGGGCAATGTTCAATGCATATGTCTGCTCCTCTATCCCATTTGCAGCCCTCAAAGCACCCTGAGATCACATGGCCAAATTCAGAAGCAAATTGTCTAATGCAGAGGGATAGTTTTAAGTTTTAAAGCACTAAATTAGGGAAGATACAGATGCAGGGACCCTGTTTGGGGTTTCCTTCTTTCTCTTCTTAAAATCCCACCAAACACCATCAAAGCACTTTAAGATACCACCAAAATTTAGCAGCAGAATGGCTGCTTTCCAGTGGCATGATTTCCTGCTTCAAAACATTAAGGGTGGAAATAGATGTGCTCAGCCATTTCAAGAAGCAGAGCAATTTTTATCCTTGAGCACTCCAAAGCCCCAATAAAATATTTTTTAAAAAAAAACTGATCCAAAAGGTGGTGGTTGTGGGTCTTCCGGGCCAAAAGGCTTTGCTTCTGATGACATGTTGCACCCTTTGTGGCCACAGGTAGGGAACAAAAGCAAAGTAGTCCTTAGGTGAATACATCTGCCCTGTAGGAAAATTGTGGTAGTTGCACAACATCCCTAGTTGAGTTTTCATAACCCCAGTAATTCATACCACAAGAGTGAGACTGGAACCAAGACAAAATATCTCAAGTCACTTTTCTAAGAAAACGTGAGATCTGCCCACACCCTACCTCTACCCCCACATACCCCTCTCCAGAAAAATAAGGCCATTCGGTAGCATTTCCTCTGAATTTTCTGAAGCTGTTTTCTCCATAATACCTCAGTGTGACAATAGTGCAGGTCACTGTGAAGGAATTTTAGAGATGACCCCTGGGAAGGTATGAAAGAACTGTTAAGGAGGGATTTGGATAAGCAGTTATACAGTCCAGATATTGAAGCAACCAGGCAAAAGAAAACCTCAAAATAACCCCACCTTGATTTTGCTTAGTATAAGATGGGACACGGAGAAACTTGGAGAGGCTTTCAAGATTGCTGTCAGCTCTTCAAAGTAAACCAAATCAAGAAACAGACACTACAAGGATTCCAGAAATGCTACTATTGTTGTAGTGTGCAGTAACAGAATCTTGAAAGCTTCTCCCTGTCCCATCTTACCGTGTTAAGACATAAACACTAACACAATTGTTGGTGTGGTAACAACGAAATGGAATAAAGAAAAAAATGTACAGTACAACTACTGTTGTATCCCACCATCAAGAACCTGTTGGAGAAAAGATGCCCTTACCCCCTCCAATTTTCCTGATTTCAACCAGGGTGGAGAATTTGAAATGACTCTTCCTTCATAGTGTAGCGTGTACCAGCCTAATGGACTCTTCAGAACTAGCACTTCCATGAGAACATGGAATCCAATTGGCTGGCGCACAATAATAATTACTGGTCCCAAATAACAAGGTAAATTAGTATTCCAGAAAGCTTGTTCCTTACTTTGATTTGTGCAGCCCTAAATAGATATAGCACTAACAAACTGATTAACACTGAATGGGCTTGCTTTTATCAGAGGCTAGCTTTCAGAGAAATTTAATTCTAGGAGTTGAATGTTCACATCTAATTTAATATTCTCTTTAATAAAGATTGAACCAGCATGGGAATCAAAGCTAACAAACATGATTTCTGCATAAGATCTCTTCCTGATAGCAGAGTCATCTCATGTAGAGCACACTGGAACTCTTTTCTCTAAAACAAGGAGAAATATATGCTTCATTTTGTTCCTACTATCTCTCATAGCTTTTATTAGAGGATTCTTCCCCACTGAACCCTATACTAAATATTGAAAACTGTAATCCATTGGCATATAAGAAGAGAGTTTTCATTGTTTAATTTATATTGACCTCAAGTGTATATGTACATATGTAGCAGCACATTAACCTTAAATAGCATGATCCTTTGAGTCAGTCTTGACTCCTGGCAACTGCCTGGGCAAGTCCAGACAATTTTCTTGGCATTATTGCCTTCTTCCTACAGCTGAGATTGACTGGCCCAAAGTCACGCAACTGGTGTCTGCCTAAGGCAGAACTAGAACTCACAATTACCTGGTTTCTAACCTAGTGCCTTTAGCCACTACACCAAACTGGCTTTACAATGAATTACACCATGCATATGGTGTAATTAAAATAAGAAAATAATATCTCTCCAAAAATGCCAACCCTTCTTCCTGGACTATTTGGTCAAGTTTACTGACATAATTTATTGACAGGGAGGGACAATCTTTTTGTAGATCAGCAATGTACTTTTTACAGGCTGGGTGGCCTTCAAGAGCTGCATGAAGCAGGCCAATGATCCCCCCTTGGAGTAAGCCAGGTTTTTCCTTTACTTTTTGAGTATAGTTTGAAGTTTTTAAATTTTAGTAAAGTACAGTCACTCATGCCCTGGTCATCTCCCATATAGACTACTGCAATGCGCTCTACATGGGACTACCCTTGAAGAGTATCTGGAAGCTACAGCTGGTCCAGAATGCAGCCGCGTGGGCAATTCTTGGTGCCCCAAGATTGGCACATGTAACACCTCTGCTGCGCGAGCTACATTGGGTACCAGTTTGCTTCTGGGTCCAATTCAAGGTGTTGGTTATTACCTTTAAAGCCCTACATGGCATGGTTACCTGAGGGACCGTCTCATCCCCATTACATCGACCCGTCCCACCCGGTCATGCAGAGAGGGCATGTTACAGAACCCGTCTGTAAGAGAATTCTATTTGGCAGGGTCCAGGAAGCAGGCCTTCTCTGCAGTGGCTCCCGCCCTTTGGAACATTCTTCCCCCAGAGGTGAGACAAGCCCCATCTCTCCTGACCTGCCAGAAGAACCTGAAGACCTGGCTCTGCCACCTTGCTTGGGGCAGGAAGGGGAGTATTTATTCTTGGGGACGGCTGGCGCCTTAGAGTGCTCCTTACATACATACGAATGGAACTCGATCTTTTATTGCCATCTGGATTTTATTTTTTATTTTATCTTTATATGTTGTACTTGTATTTACATTTTATGTACTATTTATGGTTTTACTGTTTTTAACTTTTTAGCTTTGTTATAAACCTCCCAGAGTCCCCTTTCTGGGGGGAGATGGGTGGTGGCAAAATTTGGGAAAAAAAAGATAATAAAAGTAGGCAAAGTCAATATATTCCAAAGCACAACAAAACTTAGTCCAATTTTTCAAAAAAATAGAAAATTGCACCACCAAATTTTGATGTTCCACATGAACTAGAATACAGCTGTGGTCATAACATGGTGTTATAGAATTCTGTTTTACCTACTGTATGTTAACTAAATCTGTATCAACATTTTGTACTACTGTATATATGTACGATTTTGTGCCACAAACCCCAAGATTTCTGACCACTGCTAAAGTGTATTGATATATTTTACTGAAATTCCTAATTAATATGCCATGCTTAGCTTATGTCTTGAGGGTACAGGAGTGGGTTTGGAATGATCACTAAGACCTCAACAGTATCCAGTGGTGAGTGGCATCACATCTTTTATACAGGTCTTTTTTAAGAGTTCCAAATTTAGCCAGAACCTCTTGTTAGAAACGGTACTACACACAAAGAATGGTAGCACAAATATGGGGTTTGTGGCACAAATTAAAATGGAATTTGCATCAGATTTTGACACTGAGAATTGAAGGAGACTACTTCTGTACTGCTATATAAAAAAAAACATAGATGTATCCATGTAATCACCATGAGCTGAACTCAAAGTAAATTTTATATTTAGGAGTTAATGGAGCTGATGAGAGCATGCATCTGAAAATAATTTTGCTGTAGAGTCATGTTTTGGTATGAACCAGGCAATTTGCTTTCCGGTGGCCATTCAGCCCCTAGTATACGAGGCTGAATGAGGCAGATGGTGATTGATTATGTTCCATCAAGTCAATGTCAACACTTTGAGCTTCATAGTTATTGAGGTTTATAGATAGGTGCAAATTTGAAACTGTGTCTCTCCAATCCCATAGGCTTTATGATAGCATGAGTAAATTAAACTAGGGTAACCACAAGGTAGGGTGACCATACGTCCCGTTTTGAACGGGACAGTCCCGTTATTTTAGCATTTTTCAACCGTCCCGTCGTTTAGATCAAAATCTCAATTTTGTCCCTTTTTTAAACCCGGCAGGAAGGAGGACAGGAAGACAGGAAGGAGGACTGGAGCCAGACTTGCCATTGGAGGCAGCCTGGAAGAGGCCCTATCAGCGCGGCAACTGGAAGCCCAGTTGCCACGTGCGAGCCCAGCAGCAGACACAGCACCACAGTCCAGGTTCCTGCCTCCTTACCTGATCCTGAGATTGTCTGCCCAGCAGTGGTGAGGCCAGGGAAAGCAGGCACGGGAAGGTTGTGGAAAGAGGGTGCATGTGTGTGTGTGTGTGCACGCGTGGATTACTTGCTCAGCGTAATCGCGCGCGCACACACGCACACACACACGCACCCCACACCCTCTTTCTCCAGCCTCCCTGCAACAGGTGCGGGTGCATTTGGTCATGGGGAGGCTGGAGAAAGAGGGTGTGGGGTGCGTGTGTGTGTGTGTGTGTGTGTGCATCTGATCGGGCTTGGCCAAGGGAGGAGAGTTGTCAGGCCGCTGAGCAGGAGAAGCCGGCTGCGCTCAGCTGCTTCAGCCACACCACTCCGCCCCTTGCTGCCCGCTGAAGCTCCCCAGGGTGGCCGCTCCTGCTTCTCCTGCTCGGCAGCCCGACAACTCTCCTCCCTTGGCCAAGCCCGATCAGATGTACACACACACACACACTCACAGGACAGACTGCCCTGGCAGGAGCTGGCCATGCTGGGGGGCTTCAGCGGGTGGCGAGGGGCGGAGTGGTGTGGCTGAAGCCTCCCAGTACGGCTGGCTCCTGCCGAGGGCAGTCTGTCCTGTGAGTGTGTGAGTGTGTGTATGTGCATCTGATCGGGCTTGGCCAAGGGAGGAGAGTTGTTGGGCCGCCGAGCAGGAGAAGCAGGAGCCGGCCACCCTGGGGAGCTTCAGCGGGCAGCAAGGGGCGGAGTGGTATGGCTGAAGCAGCCAAGCGCAGCCGGCTCCTCCTGCTTCTCCTGCTCTGCGGCGGTGGCAGCAGCAGCGACTCTCCTCCCTCCCTCGGCCAAGCCCGAGGGGGATGGGGCAGTGGTGGGCCTCCATCCCCTCCCCTTGTTCCCCGGCCGATGACGGTGCTGTGTTCACAGTGTGTGTACTCCGGCCTCCCCCAAACACACCAGCTCTGCCGCACCATTTACTGCTAGAAGAAAAAAAAACCTTTAAAAATCGGGGGAAAAAATTAAAATCCGAGCCAATCACACTGATGGGGGCGGGGTTTTCAGGCGGGAGCCAATTGCGTGGACTGGGAGGCGGGGTTTGGAGGCTGGCATGGTGGCATAAGAACCTGTCCTGTTTTGCCATCCCAAAAGTCCCGTTTTTGTTTGAAGGAAATATGGTCAGCCTACCACAAGGCAATACTTGAGCAACTACTCTGAAGGAGAAACTGTGTCTCTAATTGATTATTGATTATGTGCCATCAAGACAGTGTCAACTCTTAGCAACCACATAGACAGACCTTCTCCAGGAACATTTGTCCCTAATCTGGCCATTCAGTTCTCCCAAAAGTGTACCCATTGCCACTGTAGTCAAGTCCATCCATCTTGCAGCTGGTTGTGCTCTTCTTCTGTTTCCTCCCACCTTTCCCAGCACTATAGACTTCTCAAGGGAGCTGGGTCCTTGCATAATGTGTCCAAAATTAATATGTCCAAAAATAGGGGACAGATGGTAGCCCATTAAATAAGCACTGATTATTGTCAGACTAATTCATTTAATATAATGTAGTAAGGAACTTGTGGCCATGTAAATGATATTGTAGCAGAACTCCCATTATTGCTGACCATTGGACAAGGGAGTTGGAATCCCACAATATCTAGCATGCAAATATTTCTCTAATCCACCTTTTTGTTGACATAATCAAATCAAAAGGACAAATTACTTTTGTGCTAATCTGGTTATTCGCATATTTAAAAAATGCCATATGTTTTATTAAATATTAAGTCATGTTATGAATACATATGGGAAATCTCTCTTACATTTTATATGAATTCACCGCTACAGTGCTGTTAGCACAAATCAATTAGCACATTTAACACCTACTCCATTTACAGACTTCCGGTGGGAATTCGCTGTGCCCGCGAGCTCCGTGGGCAGAACTGGCATTGTCGCATTTTTTTCAGGCTCAGGCTGGTTTCTCCTGTAGCCCAGAGCTTTTTTTCGGATTAAGGAAAAAGCTTGGAATTGACCCATTTGTCCTCCGAACAACGAGTTGTACCCAGGAGATCATGGATGGCATGCACAATTGACGGGGAAGACTTCACCGGGAGGCTGGGATTTCTCCATTTCCGAGCCGCATTGCAGCCTCTTAAAGGGACAGTAAGTCCTGCCTTCCCATTTCTTAACCACCCAACTTAATTTTTTAAGTTTTATACCCTAAGAGAGGCTTTCTACAGTAAAAAGAAATGGACTCTCTTGGTGCTTATCGTTATATCTGGAATACTTTTAAAAATCTTTTTAAGTTTTGGCTTGTTTTCCCGTTCAAAGATTAAAGAAAACTGAGAACAAATAATTGCTTTCTTGTTATTGTTTTCGTATTGAATTTGAAGGATTGAATATTTTCCTACACATTGGATTTCTTGTTTTTCATTCTTAGTTTTTTGTTCACTTTCCTTGAGATCTGCTTGTTAGTACTTTTGTTTGTTTGTTTCAATTTCATGAGGAAACTTTGTATCAACTCATTAACTTATTAACTCCTATCTACTGTGAATCAAGTAGTTAGGGGGCACCATGATCTACTGCCTGAAAAATGGAAGATTTTAAAGAGATTTTTTTTTTTTGAGTTTTATTGTGATCTTAAGCAGAGACTTTTTTAGAGTACCATAAAGTTATTCTGCAGAACATGTGGGATGTTGGGGAAGATATCATTTCTAAAATGTGTCATCTGGCTGAAGATGGTATGGAGGAAGATGAAGATTTTGGCAAAGAGGGAGATGCTTTTCTTGTCAGTGATATTGAAGTTATGGCAGACAAAGACTACATCTTGGAGTTGAAGGGGTTACAGCGACAGACTGAACTGCAGATTATAGAGTTGTTTTTCTGGGAAATTGTTATGTCTTTCTGAAGGAGTGTTATGGGAAAGAAGAGAATATGTTATGTGGGAGGCTTTTTGCTGGGAGGTTTGGATTTTCAAGGGGGGCAATTGGGCTGTTTGTTTTTGATAAAATGCCTTGGGTGTAATTAGGAGATATGTAACTGTTTTAGTTTATTTTGAAGTAGTGTAAAAAATTTAGAATGTATAATTGAATTGATCATGAGGTTATGATGATTTCATTTTCTTTTAATGACTGTCAGGATTTAGAGTGAAGAACCACGCTGAGGCAATAATTGAACTCTAGTGTTTATTGTTCTACTCTATTCGACAGAAACCTGCTAAACTGAACTAAACTAGCAAACACTAAGGGAATAACCCCAGAACACTAAGGCGGTTCCTTTCTGATTTTCTTGGGTGGGAGTCCAAGGGATTCTGCACTGCACGTGCGCTTTCCCTCCTGGAGAGGGCCCCCTCCTTCTCCACCAGCAATCTCCATAACAATGACTTGGATAAAGATATATTGGAATTGTTTTAAGATTTGTTTGATTTGCAAGATTTATTAGATATTTATAAAATATAATAATCATTGTTTGATGTTTAGGTTTAATAGAGTTAAGATTATTGTAGTGTTATTAATTATAAAAGCAGACAATTTATATGTATTCATAATTTTATTTTTATTATAGTGGACAGAAATATAGAGAATAGTGATAGGAAGGAAATAACTAAATGGATGTTGTCTTATGGGGGAAGGAAGTTGAGATATATATATATATATATATATATATATATATATATATATATATATAGAGAGAGAGAGAGAGAGAGAGAGAGAGTGTTTATATAAAGGGAAGGAGCAACTGCATTAGTGATTTGTATACGTATGTGCTAATGGAAGGATTTATAGAAATGATGTGATCTTGGTTTGATATAGAGTAAGAGACTGATTAGAGAAATTGCTGTATATTCTTGCTGTTGAAAGTCGGAAGTCACCTTTGTATGTAATCTTTAAAAGTCTTTTTTCTTGTGTTTTACACTTTTTAGTTTTTCTTTTTTTCTTTTTGTAGTTTTCTTTGTTTTGTTGTGTAGTTTTTATCTTTGTCTTAAACTTAATAAAATTATTTATTTAAAAAAACACCCACTCCATTTACCGTCAGAAACTATGCAAGCACTGGGCAAATAATATTTTTTTTCAGTAAAATGTATTGTCAGTTAATATGCTATGCTTAGATGCAAAATATAAATCGCCCATAAGTTGCAGCCCATTGTTAATTTAAAAGCCAGTGATAAACAGTGAGAAATATGAGGCAGCACCTAAATTCTCCTTTTGAACAGACTGTGTGCAATGATATTCTAGAAGTCAAATGAGATTGGATGAGAAAAAATGTGAGTTATGTAACTTGCAATTTGAGTTTATGCCTACTTACTATAAAAAATCTCACTGCATTCTGTAGGACTGCAGCCCTATCAATACTATTGTAAACATCTAAGCTCTATGGAGTTTAAACCCTGTTAAGAATAGTTTTGAGGGGCGTGGTGGCTCAGCGGGTAAGACGCCAGGCTTGTCGATCGGAAGATCGCAAGTTCGGAGGTTCGAATCCCTAGCCCTGCATGCGGAGTGAGCTCCCGCACTAGCTCCAGCTCTTGCCAACCTAGCAATTCAGAAGCATGCAAATGCAAGTAGATGAATAGGTACCACTTCGGTGGGTAGGTAACAGCGTTCCGCGTGCATCATGCCGGCCACATGACCGTGGAAGAGTCTTCGGACAACGCTGGCTCTTTGGCTAACAAACGGAGATGAGCACCGGCCCCTAGAGTCGGACACGACTGCACAAATGTGCGGGGGGTACCTTTACCTTTAAGAATAGTTAGGATTGCAGCTTCTTATTTCAGACATATCAGAATTCTTCCTAACTTCTGTTTCATACTATTTATCTGGGAATAAGCTTCACTGAGCTTAACAGGATTTACACATGGATAGAATTGTACTGTAAATAATGTCAAAAGGATGGAGAAGCTTTGGTTCACTGCCTCTTAGCCAGAAATTCCCATCATATATGACCAGTGACAATTCTGGGTCCAAGCTGATGGGACTTAGAGTCGAACAACATCTGTAGGATCACAGATTCCCCACTCCTCTTTTAAAATAAGAAGGAGTTGTTACGTCTGTTATGAGAAATCCAGGAAGTTTATAGGTATACATCACCCTGGAAGTTATAGAGTGCAATCAATCCCATCATAAACATGTTTAGTATAATTACACGCCAAGCATTTTATAATTTGCTATATGGCAATAATTCACTATTATAAGCACAGCGGTTGTGAACTAGGCTACCTGCTTTGATCAAACATTTTCTAGCACTCCCTCGCCCAGGTGAATTTGCGTCACTCGTGACAGCAGCCCTATTTTTGAGAATATAACACTGACAGAGAAGGAAAGGAAAGCGCAGGTGTTTTCTAGCTCTGGAACAAAAGATAGAGGGCAGGACATGGTGGAAAGAGCCTCATGGCCAGCCTTCCTGAAAACACGAGCAAGAAAACAAAACCACTCCAGTTTGTAATAGAACAAATTCACTGAATGATGCACCCACCGCATTATTCAAGACACCTCAAGAGAAAGTTCCATGCCATCAGGGCTACTTAGGACTACCTTGACCCAAGTCACAATTAAAAGGCTACCTCAGTGCAATTTCTTTCTTTTGTCCAGACTAATGGTGATTTGGGTGTTGTAGAAATGTCCCCGCTAAGTTGGACAGTCCCTCAAATATTCGTTCAGTTATTCTTTCAAAGTAATTTTCATTTCAAGAGTCTACTGCAGTAGAGATGGGCGGTGATAAATTTGATAGATAAATAAATAAATAAATAAATAAATAAATAAATAAATAAATATGAAGTGCCTGTAAGAGAAAGGGATATTTTGTAAGTCAAAGGGATATTTGTAAATGCTTGCTTGAGCATTAGTGCGGGGGATGTATGTAGATGCACACACAGGTAAATTGTTATAATAATTGCAAAACAAACTTGCCACAAAACATTGCAATATGTGGGGCTGCTAGACGGGTCTTTCTTCAGGACACTCGTCCCTTCTCGACAGTTATCAGGGGATTCCCTCATCCCTCTAACAGTCAGACCGTCCTACTCAGTCCTCATGAGCATTTTGGACTTCTTTTCCTTTAATGAATTAGAACTTACCACCATCTGGATTTTAATGCATTTTAGATTTATATTTTTTATTGTAACATTGATAGTCTGTACTGAATTTTAAATCTTGTTTGTACTGTAAACCGCCCAGGGTCCCTCCTTGGGAGGGAGATGGGCGGTGTTAAAAAATTTGATAAATAAATAATTTTGTTTGAATTTCAGCCAAGTTCAAAGTTTCCATGCTGATACTGCCTTCTTCTGCATAGGTGGTGCCATTTTGGTTCCAAAGGAGCCACATAATGATTTCCCTGTTAAGAAATATTTCCTAGAAACTAGGGATATAATATATATCTCATCAGTTTATCTTACCTAGCTCCTGGAAGTGTACCTTTTATTCTCTCCCTTCATCCACAATCACAGTTGGAAGGGCCATGTAGGCCACTAAATCCAAACCCCTAGTCCAGAGCTTTCCAAACTAGATTTATGTTTAAGATTAAGTGTGTGAGACCTGATTCTCAATCTGAGAATTATTATTAAATATTATTAAAAATTGGTTGCAATTAAGGAGGGACCTGGGGCATTAGACACTGACTAGGGCAGAGCTTTCCAAACTGTGTGTTGGGACACGTTAGTGTGTCGGCTGCAGTGTCTGGGTGTGTCGCGGCTGCTGCTGCCTCTGAGCCCTACCAGGATTCCGTGCAGGTCCTAGTGCCTGCCTTGTGCCTTGCTGCCTCCAAACCTGCCCTGCCAGGATTCCACACAGGTACTAGTGCCTGCCTTGTGCCTTGCTGCCTCCAAACCTGCTGTGATTCTGCGCAGGTCCTAGTGCCTGCCTTGTGCCCTGCTGTAAGAGTGTGTCACGAAGTGATGCATGTCTAAAAAGTGTGTCACCAACATGAAAAGTTTGGAAAGCTCTGGACTAGGGGTTTGGATTTAGTGGCCTACATGGCCATGCAAGAAAGCAAAGTAGCTGACTGATGAGGCTTTACAAATAGCTGAGGAAAGAAAGGGAAGCAAAAGGCAAGGGAGAAAGGGAAAGATATAAACAACTGAATGCAGAATTCCAGAGAATAGCAAGGAGAGATAAGAAGGCCTTCTTAAATGAACAATGCAAAGAAATCGAGGAAAACAATAGAATGGGGAAGACTAGAGATCTCTTCAAGAAAATCGGAGATATCAAGGGAACGTTTTGTGCAAAGATGGGCATGATAAAGGACAAAAAAGGCAGGGACCCAACAGAAGCAGAAGAGATTAAGAAGAGGTGGCAAGAATACACAGAAGAACTATACAAGAAAGATCTTAATATCCCTGATAAATACGATGGTGTGGTCACTGACCTTGAGCCGGACATCCTAGAGAGTGAAGTCAAGCGGGCCTTAGGAAGCATTACTAACAACAAAGCTACAGTTAGAACCGGACATGGAACAACCGACTGGTTCAAAATTGGGAAAGGAGTACGACAAGGCTGTATATTATCACCCTGATTATTTAACTTATATGCAGAGTACATCATGAGAAATGCCGGGCTGGATGAATCACAAGCCAGAGTTAAGATTGCCGGGAGCAATATCAACAACCTCAGATATGCAGACGATACCACCCTAATGGCAGAAAGTGAAGAGGAACTAAAGAGCCTCTTGATGAGGGTGAAAGAGGGTGAAAGAGGAGAGTGCAAAAGCTGGCTTGAAACTCAACATTAAAAAAACCCAGATCATGGCATCTAGTCCCATCACTTCCTGGCAAATAGAAGGGGAGGAAATGGAAGCAGTGACAGATTTTATTTTCTTGGGCTCCAAGATCACCGCAGACGGTGACTGCAGCCATGAAATTAAAAGACGCTTGCTCCTTGGGAGGAAAGCTATGGCAAACCTAGACAGCATATTAAAAAGCAGAGACATCACCTTGCCGACAAAGGTCCGTATAGTTAAAGCTATGGTTTTTCCAGTAGTAATGTATGGCTGTGAGAGTTGGACCATAAGGAAGGCTGAGCGCCGAAGAATTGATGCTTTCGAACTGTGGTGCTGGAGAAGACTATTAAGAGTCCTTTGGACTGCAAGGAGGTCAAACCAGTCAATCCTAAAGGAAATCAACCCTGACTGCTCATTGGAAGGACAGATGCTGAAGCTGAAGCTCAAATACTTTGGCCACCTAATGCGAAGAGAGGAGTCTCTGGAAAAGACCCTGATGCTGGGAAAGACTGAAGGCAAAAGGAGAAGGGGACGGCAGAGGATGAGATGGTTAGATAGCATCACCAATGTAATGAACATGAATTTGAGTAAACTCTGAGAGACAGTGGAGGACAGGAAGGCCTGGCGTGCTATGGTCCATGAGGTCAGGAAGAGTCGGACACGACTAAACGACTGAACAACAACAACAACAATATTGTCCCTAGGGAAGGGATAGGGGAGCAAGGACTCTTGAGAGAAAGACTCAACTCTCCAGAAAGATGATACATCCACAGTGACTGACACTACATATCTCTCATTGGAGTTAACTAATCGCTACTTGATAATTGGGCTATTTTGTATCTTCTTTTTTTATTACTATGATGTCTGTATTGCTTCCATTTAACCATCACTAAGCAGCTTGCAAAAGTCAGATAACACAACTGACACAATCAGAACATAAAAAGCAAAACATCACAATAATTATTTCCTCACCATATTCACAGTGCCATCTTTCACATCCAGGACAAGCATTCTTGCGGATCACATCATTCCTTCAATCTCCAAAGGCTCTTTGATTAAGTCATCTCTTCACAGGTTTCCTGAATATCATCAAGGTAGGGGCCAATATCACCCCCAGGGGCAAGTTTTTCCAAAAAATAGGAGACCTGATGGAGAATGCTTATTTTTGGGCAGCCTCCCAACAAATTTCTCAATAAGTTGGAGCTTCTCAACATACACTCCTGCGTGTGCATCTTGGTGGACAGATTCAGTGGGCAGTTTCAATATAACCAGATTCGAAGCATTGTTCCAGACTATCAGGAACTAGCTCAAGATACTTTAGTGACTGAGGTGGAATAGTATATGGTTGTACTCCCCTTCAAATTATTTTGGCACCTAAGGCAGAAAATCTCAGGGTTTGTCTACCAGATAGCTGATCCATGCAGCTAACAAGTAGGAGGGCAATGGTAGAAGCACCCCTGCATATTCCTTCTGTGCTACTTGAAGACAAGGCTCTATGTGCTATATGGTCTGTCCTGTACCTCTCAACCTAGTCTATTGTCCTCAGGAGGAAACTCTACCAACCTCAGTGACTATATTTACAGTGAGCCAGAAACCTGAATTAATAAGTAGCTTCTATAGTATGTAGTAGGGGCGTGGTGGCTCAGCGGGTAAGACACCAGGCTTGTTGATCGGAAGATTGCAAGTTCGGAGGTTCGAATCCCTAGCCCCGTGTGACGGAGTGAGCTCCCGCACTCGCCCCAGCTCTTGCCAACCTAGCAATTCGAAAGCATGCAAATGCAAGTAGATAAATAGGTACCACTTCGGTGGGAAGGTAACAGCGTTCCGCGCGTGTCATGCGGCCACATGACCGTGGAAGCGTCTTCGGACAACGCTGGCTCTTCGGCTAACAAACGGAGATGAGCACCGGCCCCTAGAGTCGGACACGACTGCACAAATGTGCGGGGGGAACCTTTACCTTACTTTTTAGACAGCAGCTAGCTATGGTTCAAACAACACATTAAGCCTGTGACTTCAACTAAAGGGCCACATATAGAAAAGTAAAACAGTGTTGTGTATGTGCTTCTTAGCTGTAGTTTCCTCCTTAAAATGTTGTGTGTGCAACAACTAAATAAGATTAAACTGTCAGTCTGGTCAGCTTTTTCATGTAGAATGATGGATGGTCATTATCTTATCTGTCTCTGGGAACAAAATGTTTTGGGTAGCTCTGGAAACCATAACACCTTTCTCCATCCTTGGCAGTAAAAAACACAATAATAATTGACATAACTATTTGCTGCCTTCTTGTGACACTCAGAATCCATTACTGGAGATGCTGCCTCACTCCAGTTAATGGTAAGGGCTATGTCAAGGGAAGGGTTCTGTCAGGGAGATACTGTAACTGGCGGAGAAGGAGGGGGCTCCCTCCAGGGGGAGAAATGCATGCGTAGTACTGAATCCCTATGCTTTCTTCCCAAGAGGCTAAAGAAGGCCCCGCCCTGATTTCTTGGACTCTTTCTCTGAGCATTACCAGTTCATTTTAGTTTAGCTAGATTCTGTCAAGGAGAGTAGGACAATAAACATTAGAGCTTCAACTCCAAGCCTCAGCGTGTTTTTCCTTCACTCAAAGTCAGGACAGGTTCAGATCTCAGTTCTGCAATTGATAAAGAACTAACTTTGCCCATTCTGAAGTTCTAACATGCTGTAAGCTCCGGATATTTATTCTCAAGTTTCTCAGTTGATATTTGAACTTCACACAGAGCAGAAGAGTCAACTGCCTTCTTGCACAGTTGGAGGGTGCAGATTTAATTAATAGACTTCTAAGCTTAGAGGATGTTGAAAGGAAAGAAAGTTAGCATTTCCTTGATCAACCAGACAGGAGCATCTATGATGAATGGCTGAGGCTGCAGTTGTGGTGGAAAATGTATGAGGCAACCTGGGACACATAAAAAGCAAAGTGATGTGTCAATCTGAAGTCAAGAATGAGCAATAAAGCCTGATGTACCATACTCTCTATGAGGTGGTAGCAAGCATGGTGAATCCTGATTTTTGCCTCAAGGGACAGGGAGAGGAGGAGGAAAGGCATCTAAATCCATCATATTGCATTTGGAAAGAGGAAGATCATTATTATTATGGTTCTTTTCCTTGTTCTTTGCAGGGTTGTGGAGTTCAGAGAGCGCTCCAGATGTATGACCAGGGGCAATAAAACTCATCAGCACTAAAAATCCATTAACACCACTAATGTGCTGGACTGATTTTGACAGAGTGTAATATCTATGCAACAAGATTCACTACCATAACTGACAGCCAAAGAAGCATCAAGAATCCTGACTTTTTTTGTGGTTGTGAGAACTTCATGAATAGTGATGCTCTAAGAGCAGTTTTGCAAACATTTATTTCATTTCAGTTCTGCCATTTCTTATGTTCTGCTTTTTCTTCCAAGGAGTTTGTGCTGGATCTTTACTTGAAACTCATTTATCTTCACAACAACCTTGCAAGGTAAATTAGGCTGGGAGACAGTGACTGATCCGTGACCTTAATGAGTGACATTAATGAATTTAATGACTGAATGAAGTGTCGAATCCCAGTCTCCTTCGTTCTAGTCCAAAGCTCTAACCATTACACCACTATTCTATGAGTCAGGACTATCTTAATGGAATCTTTTTTCTCTCTCTTTTTTGCCATCCACATTTTTGAATTTATACTAGCAACCACAAACATTATAAACTTACCAAGCACTGAACTTCTCAAGATCAGAGCAAGTACCAGTTATGATGTTTGCCAAATCCTCCTAGTTTTGATAAATTGCTGGAATTTTTGCAATGAAAAGGAGACTCATTTATAATCAATTTATTGATCATTGAATTTATTTTTTCCTTTACCCAGTCTAAAAGGGAAAAATAACTTTATATTATTTATTTAAATGTAAATGTTTCATTTAATTAACATTTAATAGTTAATTAAATGTTTTTGTGTAGAACATGGAAACATTCATTATTCCTTCCTTTCTTCCTTGAATGATTAAGGAATAGGGAAGGTTAGATGAAAGATTCATGCTAGGGCATCTTATTACTTTTGCTGTCTGTCAGGATGGTAGAGAGAATGAAAGTCATTAATCACGTATCAAGACAGCAGATTAGAGTTGCCAAGGATTTTGAAAAGGACCATCAAGGAACAGCAATTAATGGAAACAAATAAGATAGCATCTTTCTTTTTTAAAAGCAAGGGATAAATGCTAGGCAACTGATATTAGCTGATAAGAAGAAAATTGAGGCAAGACATTACCTTTTCAAGTAAATCAGAAAAGGAGTAAAGAAACCGAGACACACGAGAATCAAGAAGTTTCTATCAGCTAATAGTGTTGTTTTCAAATATTAAGCAAGAGAATATGTAGATAACAAATTCGCCCAAATATCTATCATCTATCTATCTATCTATCTATCTATCTATCTATCTATCATCATCTATCATGATCACACAGTGAGCTATAGTTAGATGCAGATTTGACACTGGGTCCCTCCAATCTTAGGACAATGCTGTAACTCCTACACTACACAGGGTCTTTAATAGCATGAATAAATTAATCTAGGGTAACCACAAGGCAATACTTGAGCAACTACTCAGAAGCATAAAATGTGTCTCTAATTGATTACAGTATTGATGATTGATTAGGTAACATCAAGTCAGTTTGGGGTCTTAGTAACCATATAGGTAGACCTTCTCCAGGATAATCTGTCCGTAATCTAGTCCTTCAGTTCTCCCAATAGTACATCCATCACCGCTGTAATCAAGTCAGATACACATACACATACTGATGCATATACTATATAAGTACAGACAAGTACAACAAGAGCAACATCTAAAATTGATTTCAGATGGGATTGGAAAGCCTACACAAGCAATATGGGGAAGCTGGGCATTGAACAGGATTTTTGTCTGTGTTTATCAAATTGTTTTATTTTTTGCATGGATCATATTAAATTCTGGGTGATCTCCCTTTTGCAATAGATATGGTACCATTATAGAAAATGTTGGGTCCACTGACCCTCTACCCACATTAAATTTATTAGGCTTCCTATAGCAAGATTAGTGCAAGTAATTGCAAAAACTGGGACAGGGATCAGAATCTAATAATAAAATAAAGTTTTCTTCAGGTTAAATTCAGCTCCTGGTAATGTCATGGACTCATCCATAAAACAACACAATGGTGGTTACCTTTGGATTCTTCCAGGATGATTTTTCAACCTCTCAGACTAGCCTAGGGACCTGGGATTCATTGGATGTCCCCCATCCAAGTATTAACCAAGCAGAATACTGCTTATTTTCCAAGTTGAGACAATGTCAGCCAAGAGCTTCTACCTGCTGGAGCAAATCCACTAGTGTAACTTTATCAAAAAGTGCCTAACCACACAACCTGCTACAGCACAACCAGTACAGCCTATGAAAAGGATAACATTCCCATGCCTCAAAAATATCTCAAAAACAACTAACAGACTACTACAACCACAAGGCATCACTGTAGCACACAAACCAACTAAAGCACTCCAAAACATCTTAAGCAAATCAAAAGACCCAGTAGCCCAAGAAGAAAAAACAGTGGTCATCTACTACATACAATGTCACACCTACTATGAAGGACAGACAGGCAGAAGACTAGCAGAACATATCCACAAATACCAACTAGCTGTCAGAAGACATGACAAAAACTCCGTAATCTCAGAACACATGGACAGACTCAACCACAGCTTGCAAACATCTGCAAACAAACAACCAAGCTCAGAGAATACCAAGGACTCCACAAAAATACTGCCCTTGTGATTTTGATTTTAATTTTGATTTTAAACTTTTACTTATGGGCAGTACAACTACTTTTGTTTTATATGTTTTTGAAAACACCAAACTTAAATGGGATTCTTTAAATGGGATTCTACACAGAGAAGGAAGACTTTACATCATCTTTGCCAGGATGTCACTGTTTTTTGTGTACTTAGCTGTCAAAACTTGTGAAAGATTCCAGCTTTGCATTCAGGTTAAAATTACTGAGTAAATACTTATCTGATTTATATTCCATCTCTTCTCCAAAGTTCAAGGCAGCATCCATTACTTCCCAATAAAAACTCTACAGATGTTAATATTGTAGAAATAACTCTTAGGCTTCATTTCAGCATCTCATTCTGGGTACTATTCTACAAAAGATTCAAGAACAGTCAAAACTGATAGGATTTTTTTTTCTTCACATAACAACACATCCTTCCTGAAGGGTTATTGAAGAGGAAAGAAAAGAAGATGAATCACTGCAAGCTTGCAAAGAATTTCTTCTTATAAGAACCTCTCAACTATGTTTCCAAATGCATTTCAATGGAAACTCTAAAGCAATATGTCTATGTTTATTTACCTGGGAATTGAAAGGAAAAGTGTTTTCTGTTGACTCTTCAAAATGATTTGCTTGAATAATTAGAGTTTTCACTTGTTTAAACAAAAACAATCCTATCCGTGAAAGGAGGCCTGAAAAATTCATGGAAAATAGAGGAATAATAAAGGTTTTGGGGAAAGATAAGAGACCCTAGTATCATAACAATTTGCAAATGAATATTATCCTGCACTTGAAGGACAAGTTCAGCCTTTTAAAGAAAAACCCAAGGTACATTTTTAAAAGAACCGAGACTGAATCCCTCACAAAAGCATCACTAATAAAAGGCAGAATGACCTAGCTCCAATTACAACTCTTCTCTTCATCTTTGATTTGGGATGCAGGACAGATATAATGGAGGGAAGAAGGAGCAGAATTTTTAGGTCTTGTAGTGCTGCACACTTTGATGGCTGAAAGCAAGGAGGAGCTGAGGAGCCTTATGACGAAGGTGAAAGAAGAAAGTGCAGTTGGAGAAGAAAGCTGGGTTGCAGTTAAACCTCAAAAAAACCAAGATTATGGCAACCAGCCTGATTGATAACTGGCAAATAGAGGGAGAAAAAGTGGAGGCAGTGACAGACTTTGTATTTCTAGGCACAAAGATTACTGCAGATGCTGACTGCAGCAAGGAAATCAGAAGACGTCTTCTTCTTGGGAGGAGAGCAATGACAAATCTTGATAAAATAGTTAAGAGCAGAGACATCACACTGACAACAAAGGTCCGCATAGTTAAAGCAATGGTATTCCCCGTAGTAACCTATGGCTGCGAGAGCTGGACCATAAGGAAGGCTGAGCGAAGGAAGATAGATGCTTTTGAACTGTGGTGTTGGAGGAAAATTCTGAGAGTGCCTTGGACTGCAAGAAGATTAAACCAGTCCATGCTCCAGGAAATAAAGCCAGACTGCTCACTTGAGGGAATGATATTAAAGGCAAAACTGAAGTACTTTGGTCACATAATGAGAAGACAGGATACCCTGGAGAAGATGCTGGTGCTAGGGAAAGTGGAAGGCAAAAGGAAGAGGGGCCGACCAAAGGCAAGATGGATGGATGATATTCTGGAGGTGACGGACTCGACCGTGGGGGAGCTGGGGGTGGCGATGGCCGTCAGGAAGCTCTGGCGTGGGCTGGTCCATGAAGTCACGAAGAGCTGGAAGCGACTGAACGAATAAACAACAAAAAGTGCTGCACAAAACCAAGACTCTGGATTAGTGACCTTCATTGCAATGAAACTTAAGAATGATCATTCTACAATGAATGCTACAGTTCAGGAACAGTAGGAATGAATTCACAAAGGCAGATTTTTCTCACAACTTCAGTTACTCAGAGATAGATAAATGTGCTAATTTCAATTTCTCAAATGTAAATTTTTTCTTCCTATTTCTGCACTAGTTAATATTTTTGTTTTTAAAAAAGTTTGCTTAAAAAGTCATATCATTCTGTGGAACATTCTCCTAATGTACACATTTATATGCAATTTTGTCCAGTCTATACATTTTTACAAACAAGTCCCCTTAACATATATTTGTAATTGGTTTTTGTCTGTGTATCTTTTTTTGCACACAGTTTCCCCTAATGTACATATTTGTATCCATGTTTTAAATTGGTCAGTTTCAAAGCATAACTGAGATTCAGTTATACAGTATATGAACTGAAAAAGATGAAACTGGGCATGATTGCATTAAAAAGGCAAAGAATATGAATGTATCTCCTCTATAAATAATTAATTGATTCTTGTTTATTTGGGAACACGTTGCATACAAATGGTGAGCAGTATTGTAAAAATGTTGGGCAGCATAGTGGTAGCCGCATTGTCTCTCTTCCCTTCCTCCATTTGCCCCATCCCCACATTCTTCCCATACAGCAGGCTGGGGGAGGGATAGAAACACTTTTGCCAGAAGTCTAAACTCATAGTTTGCCAAGGGTTTTATAAATTAAGCTAAAGACTATATGAAATTTGCCCAAGAGATCTGGGAGGCCCTGGGATCACAAATTGTCTGTCCCTGCTTTAAAACAACTACTTGTATACAATGCTCTTTTCACCACGCTCATCATCGTAAAACTAAACACCTCAGAATTTGCAAGAATTTGCCTTCCAGATGCAGGCCTTCAAAGGGGCAAGGTAACATCAAGTGCAAGCTGTTTTTTTTGTGTGTCATTCTCATCAGTCAACAGCACAAATTATATGAGCCCTGAAGTTTCCATCTGTTCAAAGGAATAGGTTTGCTTGAAACATAATGCCCATGGTCGCCATGAAAACATGACAAGGGGCTCACATAGCAACCAGGGCTAAAAAGGAAGAGGGCTTTTGTTCAGTATCCAAAAAGAAACCATCAATTAGCAAAATCCCTTCCATTGCTTTGTCCGTATTCATGTCCCTTCAGGAAAAAAATATATGAGCCAGGCTCTCTTAATGGCTAGTTTTATGCAAAAGGCCTAGAAAAGGTAACGTTCAGTGCAAGAGGAAAATTTGACATTGCTAAACCAGTTTCATATGGCAAGCAAATGAACCACAAAGGTGAAAGGCAGTGACTTGACCTAGAAACCCTGTTTTGTTCAATAATCTCCTGCAAACAGTGAAGCTCATACCACCTAGACACAGTTGTGCAACAGCACTTAAAAGGCAAGTATACAAATCGCATTTTCAGCTACTGAAGCATCAACATCTCAGTTTGAGTTATTTGCTTCATGCTATAAAATCCTTAATAATCAGGGACAGGGTATTCATACAAGGAAGCTATCTGAGATCTATCTGAGGTCGTCCTGTTTCAAAACTGAAAAGATTTTGGGTGGGTGGTTAATTAAAAACACTTTAATTTCCAATGAAATTGTTTTATTATGTCAAGATATAAAGTTGATAAAGATGTCAAGCTATAAAGTTGATATAAAGGGGCGTGGTGGCTCAGTGGGTAAGATACCAGGCTTGTTGATCGGAAGATCGTAAGTTCGGAGGTTTGAATCCCTAGTCCCGCGTGACGGAGTGAGCTCCCACACTAGCTCCAGCTCTTGCCAACCTAGCAATTCGAAAGCATGCAAATGCAAGTAGTTGAATAGGTACCACTTCGGTGGGTAGGTAACAGCGTTCCGCGTGCGTCATGCGGCCACATGACCGTGGAAGCGTCTTCAGACAACGCTGGCTCTTCAGCTAACAAACGGAGATGAGCATCGGCCCCTAGAGTCGGACACGACTGCACAAATGTGCAGGGGGAACCTTTACCTTTTTATAAAGTTGATAAATGTATCTATAACTTTAGGGAGGGTCAAGCAACCACAAATTTTAAGAAGTCCTGATATAAACTAATTTCAGTCCTTAGTCTGATTTTCCTAATAAAAGGCCGCATTCCCTGCTTTTGTTCTTTCTTGCTTCTTCCTTTCCATATAAGCTTGCTTATTCTCTTAGGTAGTTTTTATTCTATAATCTCTCATATGCTCACATGTTACAGCTGCCTTTACAAAAAAAATCACATGTAGCCATTTTTCTCACTCTCTTGGCTGCTTCCTTTAGAGCTCAATCTCTTCCATCTTGGCCTGTCTGAATCCAGTCTGCCCCTTTTCCTGGTTCATTCACAGGTTCCATTCCTAGCCTAACTCACAGGGAGATTCTCCCTTAGGTGAAAGTTCCAACTTCTTTGCTAAATGCTAAATTGGCTGAGCGTACCAATCAACCCTAATGCTTTGCACATCTCACCTGGCAACTACAGGGGCACAGTGGTGCTGGGAGAAAACTGTTATGCTTTTTAACTTTTACCATTTACCCATGAGTAATCTTTCTGATTCCCCCTTGTTTAAAACTTTGGCTACCTATAGGCTTCTGGATGCAATTCAAGGTGCTTATTATCAACTATAAAGCTGTATAGAATGTAAAACCCTTGAATGAGATATATGATGGTTGGCCTCGGTTGCTTCTACAGTATTCCTATTATTTCTGTTATTCCATTATCCTGTTGTTTTTTAGTTCCAAAGGTTATAATTTTCAAAAAATATTATTTATATATTTTTAATTTCTTGTTTTTATGTTTCTTCAAATTTTAAGTTGTCCAGAATTGCTCTTGTGAATTGGTGACCATATACATCTAATAAATAGATCAATAGAGTTGGTCTTCAATCACATTGTCATGGCCACTATCTTGTCTTTTTTTTACCACCAACCCCCCCAGCTGACATCCCTGTATCAAGCATGTTGTTGGTCCCAGGTGCAACATTGGGGACTTAGGCACTATGGTCTATAAACAGTGGATTATGGCTTATCTAATCAATACTAGTTTATTCAATCAACCATTGTTTAGAACAGTGTTTCTCAACCTCAGGAACTTTAAGATGTGTGGACGTCAACTCCCAGAATTCCCCAGCCAGCCAATTTCCCAGGCAGGAGTTGAAGTCCATACATCTTAAAGTTGCTGAGGTTGAGAAACACTGGTGTAGAACAATACAACTTAGTACATTGGGTTTGCTCAGCATGAAGTATTTTGAAGGCAGGAGTCATCCAAAACATTGCATACAGAGAAGGACAATATAACTGATTTTAATAAGATGCTGTTTCAAACAGACAGCCTCCTCAAAGATGCTACCTGTCTGATTTTGTTTTAGCTCTGTGACTAAAGCTGAGAGCAAAACTGTTATATGCTGTTCCCTGATGAGTCCTAAAACCATTTGTTTAGCAGGAGCAGAACTCCTGATTAGGCAGGATTCCTGTCTTTTCTGGAACACAAATGGCTTTTATATTGCATCTAAGTCTTTCTATAGATCCCCTTTCCAATTACAGACAGAGCTAAAAGAAATTGATTACTTATTCTAATTGAGTTGAGATCATCTCCCTTGCCTGGTGAGAAATGAAATAATAGAAGGTGTTGATATAATAGCCCCTTATTGTATTAGATTAGAATGCTTCTTCATTGGAAGGAACTTTCCTTGACACCCATAATTTTCAGTTTAAATAATAAAATCCAAGCCTCATTCTTAGACCTTTGAAAAATACAAATAGAAAAAATAACAAATAGGTTAAAAAATATAGTTCAATCTACAACATACCGTGGTGTTAATACATTGCCCAGGTTCATTTAATTAGATTGTTGAATAGCATAGGAGGTGTTAGTTTTTCTTTTAACAAGACAGCAGTTGACTTTAGTTAAAGAAGCACAGAAGGCCTAATGTAGCTGCAGAGGCAATTTCAAGACCCACCCAATATGAAAAAAGAGAAGAATGAGAAGCTAGAATTGTAAGGCATTGCTGAGGATCCCGGGAAAAGATGCAATGGTTTTAAGGAGTTGAAGGCAGATACTCGGTTTGCACCCCTAAGTGCTCCAAAGCAACTCTTTGAATCCACCATTCTAATATATAGACATTTATATATGTTGTATCATCCCGTGTAATTGAATTGTGAACCACTTTGGTATTCAGTTATCGGCAGCATGCAATTTTGGGTAGCATGCTATTTTGGTTCGCATAAGAAATCATGGGATGGATAAGCGGAAATTAGTCACAGGAGGTATCACCTTGGATGTTATTCTTACTATATTGTTTTCATATAAGAATGTGATAAATATAAATGCCCGGGGGATCCTTACCCATGTGTGTGTCCATTTGCCCTGTTATTCTTCCTATCATTGCTGAAAGACCATCAAGCTTAATTCCCAAGAGTCTATAAGAGAAATGGATGATCACCAAAGGCGAAATTGCTAGAAGGAGAGGAAGCACCAGGACAGGATATCCTCAAGAGCAGGGGTCCCCAACCTGTGGGCCACGGCCCACTAGTGGGCCGCGGCTTGTTAGGGACTGGGCTGCAGAGCTCCCGCCCGCAAGCCCCACCCCCTTCCGCGCAATTGGCTCCCACCCACAAACCCCGCCCCCGGTGCTTGTGATTGGATCCTGCCCACAAACCCTGCCCCCTGGTGCGCGCAACTGACTCCCACCCAGAAACCCTGCCCCCCCCAGTCCGTGGAAATCCCAGAAACCCTGCCCCCCCAGTCCGTGGAAATCCCAGAAACCCCGCCCCCCCAGTCCGCAGAAAAATAATCTTTTGAAACCGGTCCCTGGCGCCAAAAAGGTTGGGGACCCCTGCTCAAGAGGATATAAACTTATGAAATATAAATGGCTGAAATACTTTTTAACTTTTAACACTATTTTCACTTGCAATATTAAAATATATTTTTATTAACAGAGGAAACATAAATTAAGATGGAGCCCTTGAAGTACTTGCTAATTCTTCTGGGAGTTGAAGTCCACAATCTTCAAGTTGCCAAGGTTGAGAAATACTGGGTTAGTGTGTTGTCTGAAGATAGTCACTACCCCATAGACATTGTATTTGAGGTTGGTAGTGATTTTTTTATTTTTTTATTTTTCTTTTCTTTTAATAGATATTTATTAGCACAAACCTGAAAGAAAGGGGGGGAAAATAAAAAAATGACCAGAAAGAAATAAAAAGAGACGCCAGGCTTGTTGATCAGAAGATTGCAAGTTCGGAGGTTCGAATCCCTAGCCCTGCGTGCGGAGTGAGCTCCCGCACTAGCTCCAGCTCTTGCCAACCTAGCAATTCGAAAGCATGCAAATGCAAGTAGATTAATAGGTACCACTTCGGTGGGTAGGTAACAGCGTTCCGTGCGCGTCATGCGGCCACATGACCGTGGAAGCGTCTTCGGACAACGCTGGCTCTTTGGCTAACAAACGGAGATGAGCACTGGACCCTAGAGTCGGACACGACTGCACAAATGTGCGGGGGGTACCTTTACCTTTACCTTTACTTACAAATTGAACAACAATTTTCAAAATAATATTAGGGCAATACTACATATAAAGTAATTGTATCTGTTATTGGAATTAAATCAATAGTCAAGATTTTTTTAAAAATAGTCCATACAATAAGAATTGACTATTGGAATAAAAAATTAATAAACATTTATTTCAAATTTAGGAGATCATCCTTATTATGACAAAACAGACAATATCTAATATTTGAAAACCTTATGTTAACAGAAGTCTAAACTTTGGGTACAGTATAAATCCATATGTAGAGTTATAATCCATAAATGATTTCCAAGTTAAATTACTGTACATTCTGTATCAGATATTTTCAATCAGTCAATGCTGTTTTATTTATATGCAAACCTTGTAGAACTGCAGGGCAACCTGCAGCAAATAGCAAATAACAAATATCGAAGGAGCCAGTTTGGTCTAGTGGTTAAGGTGCTGGGCTAGAAACCAGGAGTCTGTGAGTTCTAGTCCTGCCTTAGGCATGAAAGCCAGCTGGGTGACCTTTGGCCAGTCACACACACACAGCCCAACTCACCTCACAGGGTGGTTGTTGTGGGGAAAATAGGAGGAGGAAGGAGTATTAGGTATGTTCGCCGCCTTGAGTTATTTATAAAAATAATAAAGGCGGGATAAAAATAAAATAAGTAAAAATAAATAATTAATAAATAAATAAATAAATAAATAAATAAATAAATAAATAAATAAATAAATATTACAGTAGCAATAAAAGGAAGCCCAAAAGTTGTTGCTTTGTTATCTTAGACCTGAAGGTAAGAGAGAGCTTTAGTCCTGAAACAGAATTAGATTTTGGATGCATATCCTTTTACAAGTATCTTAACTCTGTTCCTATCTATTCATATCTGCCTACAATATGCTCAAAAAATAGAGCTGTACATTCCCAAGTTGTTATTTTTTTTAAAACAAATGTTATCTCTAAGGAAGAGCATCAGCACGTTGAATTGGGTAGCAGTCTTCAGATATCTGAAGGGTTCCTTTAGCCATGATCTGTTTTCTATCATCCCAGAATGCAGGACATGAGGAAGGTGGTAAGATTCCCTTCACTGGGTGTGTTCAAGTAAAGGGTGGAAATGTTTTCAATTGAATTCTATCAGGCTTTAATTTGGATTCCTACTCTGAGCAGTATAATATTTCCTGACACAACAAGTAAGTAAAGAAGTGAACTTGTATCCCTACAAGTCCTGAAAGAGCCACTGAGAGAGCCTGTCTCTCTCTCCCTGGAAACCACAGCTAGCAATCTTAAAGCCTCATATGTTTCAGAGGAATGAACCAGTGCCAACAGAATCAACCATACTGTACAGAAGTGAGCCTGTTCAGTGGGAAAGTAGGAATCAAAATAATGAACAAAACCTGAAGGTAATGGGGTAGCTTCAAGAGGAGCATTCTAAAGAAGAGAGAATGATGAAGATGCATGGTTTAAATATGCTCTCAAAAAAGGTATATACATTTAATAATGTTATAATCTGAAATTCTGAGAATCTCATCATAGATTGTGTGAATACTGTAGTAATTAACTATTTTATGACAAAAGCCATCAAAGTTATCTGCATCCACACTATGGATGAACCATTGTTATGCAGAAATTAAAGTGCTGGACATGGAAAGACAGAAGCTCAAGTTTGACCACTGTGTTCACTGGATAATTTTGGACTGCTCTCTGTCTCAGTCCAACTGACCTTGTTGGGTCATTGTTTTGAGGACAAAATTAGGAAAGACCTCCATGTAATCTGCCATGAAAAAAGTGTGATATAAGTGCAATAAATAATAATATCTTTGCATCACAAGAAGTGTGATCCATTTCTTCTCAATCTCTTGAACAATCAAAACTGAGAATTGTATTAAATTGTTCACAAATATGTTCATAAAAGAAAAATGACTAATTCTAGTGACCAAAGCAACTTCATCTGCACTCAGTGGCTTCCCACCTATGAATCAGGGATATCCTATTTATTTTAAGTTGTCAACAATCTTGCATTTAGTTGGGGCAGAGGGATGCATTCTGTGGAGGAGATTCTTTCTGGCATCCAGTGGCTACCGAGAAAGGTGGATGGGTTGTACGATAACACCACAAAAATTACCAGAAACTTCCTTTCTTTTTCCTTTTTAACGTTTTCAGAATGTTGGGGTTGTCTCTGCATATCTACAGTATCTCCTTAGATTTCTGCTAAGGAGAAAAGAGCAAAAACTCAATCAAGGAACTATCAAAGAGAGAACAACACCCCCACCAACACAAGCAGGACAAGCCAGGGTATATAAACAGAGAGCAAGTCACACTCCCTTTTCTCACTGAAGATGTTGCCTAGCCTGGCAATGAAACGTCTGCAAGAAAACAACAAGGCTCAGAGAGCACCAAGGACCCCACAGCAAAAACTCTCCAGCGACGTTCAACAATTTGCTTCCAAATTTCATCCATATGATTCTGGAATGTTTCAGGGACTACTGTCAGTTCATGGGTCATGGATTGCCTAACTAAAGCTAAGGCCCACAGCTTAGTGATATAGTATCACAGAAAAATCTGCATTCAATCATTAGCATTTCCATTTCAGCCTAAGTCCAATTAAACAGACAAAATTGAGTTAGATGGGTCCAATTCTGTTTAGGAGACCATTTTTCTGTTGGTAATTACAGAAACAACAACAACAACAATTACAGAAACATGAAACATGTTTATTATTGTCAAAACTGCCTTTGGCCTGGCGCATCTGATGCTAATTTCATACCTAGTTTAAGGCTTTAAAATTAATGCAAACAAGATTCAAGTCTAATAACAGAAAAGAAATACATTTTCTAGGCAACAATAAAGCAAATGAAATGGTTAGAAACACACACACACCTGCAAAAGAACACTACACACTCTAAATTTGATAACTGCAGCCCATTGTTTAAATCTACGACTGGTGATGGATGATAAGCCATTCAACTGAACAAGCCGCACTGTCAATCTGCTGTGTAAATTAGCAAATGTCACCTGTATCAGTGGCGCCTTTGTCTTCTGCAGCTGTTGTAGAACCAAGAACAGTGTCCTGCTTTCCATGGTTCATGGATAATGCTATGCAGTCTTCTGATTGTGGTGAATTAAAGAGAGAGAGAGAGAGAGAGAGATTAAAAACTAAAGGTAGCAAGAGCTTGCCTAGTCTCCCTGGTGATGTTTTTTAAAATGAAATGGCAAGTTAAAGATGCTATGGCTGCATTGAGTTATTTATGAATTTATTTAAACAGTTCCTGCTGACCAACTATCAAAGTACTCAAGGCAGTTTAATATCTATCTATCTATCTATCTATCTATCTATCTATCTATCTATCTATCGCTCACACATACATACACACACACACATACACATACATACACACATACATACAGTGGATATAAAAAGTCTACACACCCCTGTTAAAATGCCAGGTTTTTGAGATGTAAAAAAATCAGACCAAGATAAATCACTTCAGAATTTTTTCCACCGTTAATATAACATACAAGCTGTACAGTTAAAACCATCAAAAATCTCTTTTCAAAAACTTGACAAGGAAGTTGCTTTTTAAGTACTTCTTCAATGTTTGCCTTATTATAAAGCCTTGAATTTTGTCACAGGTTTGTTTGATACCCAAGGGTTGTCTACTCAGACTCACTCAGATGTTTCCCAATGAGACACTGCACATGAAAATTGTTGTTCTCCCCTTTTTCTATTGGGGGCTAGTTTACTTAGAAACCCACCAATTACAGTATAAAATAGTAATACATTCTGATTTGACGGTGTGGTCAGTGAGTTAGAGCCAGACATCCTGAAGAGTGAGGTTGAATGGGCCTTAAGAAGCATTGCTAATAACAAGGCAGCAGGAGACGACGGTATCCCAGCTGAACTGTTTAAAATCTTGCAAGATGATGCTGTCAAGGTGATGCATGCCATATGCCAGCAAATTTGGAAAACACAAGAATGGCCATCAGATTGGAAAAAATCAACTTATATCCCCATACCAAAAAAGGGAAACACTAAATAATGTTCAAACTATTGAACAGTGGCACTTATTTCACATGCCAGTAAGGTAATGCTCAAGATCTTGCAAGGTAGACTCCAGCAATTCACAGAGCGAGAATTGCCAGATGTACAAGCTGGGTTTAGAAAAGGCAGAGGAACTAGAGACCAAATTGCCAATATCCGCTGGATAATGGAGAAAGCCAGGGAGTGTCAGAAAAACATCTATTTCTGTTGTATTGACTATTCTAAAGCCTTTGACTGTGTGGATCATAACAAATTGTGGCAAGTTCTTGGTGGTATGGGGATACCAAGTCATCTTGTCTGCCTCCTCAGGAATCTGTATAATGACCAAGTAGAAATGGTAAGAACAGACCACGGAACAACAGACTGGTTTAAGATTGGGAAAGGAGTGCATCAGGGTTGTATACTCACCCTACCTATTCAACCTGTACGCAGAACACATCACGCGACGTGCTGGGCTTGATGAATCCAAGGCTGGAGTTAAAATCACTGGAAGAAACATTAACAATCTAAGATATGCATATGATACCAGTTTGATGGCTGAAAGCGAGGAGGAGCTGAGGAGCCTTATGACGAAGGTGAAAGAAGAAAGTGCAAAAGCTGGGTTGCAGTTAAACCTAAAAAAAAACAAGATTATGGCAACCAGCTTCCATAAGGAAGGCTGAGTGAAGGAAGATAGATGCTTTTGAACTGTGGTGTTGGAGGAAAATTCTGAGAGTGCCTTGGACTGCAAGAAGATCAAACTAGTACATACTCCAGGAAATAAAGCCAGACTGCTCATTTGGGGGAATTATATTAAAGGCAAAACTGAAGTACTTTGGATACATAATGAGAAGACAGGATACCCTGGAGAAGATGCTGATGCTAGGGAAAGTGGAAGGCAAAAGGAAGATGGGCCGACCAAGGGCAAAATGGATGGATGATATTCTGGAGGTGACGGACTTGACCATGGGGGAGCTGGGGATGGCGACAGCTGACAGGAAGCTCTGGCGTGGGCTGCTCCATGAAGTCACGAAGAGTCAGAAGCGACTGAATGAATAAACAACAAAAAATACATTCTGAAAAGAACTAGTCCCAAATCATTACCAAACAACCTCATGACAGTTGAAAGCAGGGGTCCTGTTCCAGTTTTAAAATACAGCAGGAACCATATCAGCACACTAAATCAGACCTAAATTGTTTAGGGCTTTATAGAAAATCAGCAGTGCTTTCCATATCTTCAAGAAAGGTTAATTTATCCTAAACCTTTTTCAGAATTAGTATCAGGCCTGCCACTAGCACTAAGATTTCTAGGTCATCTGCTCTGAGATCTCTAATAAGGGAGGCTGAAACTGTAGGTTTCTATTTTCATTTTGCCATACCATCAAAGATACTAGGTCAGAGAGTTCAGGTTATTTTAGGAGATTAAAATAGCAGCTTTAATCACCCAAAGTGTAGTACTGCTTTCACTTCTGCTCTCAAATAAGCCCAGGGAAACCCATCACCATACAAAGGGAATCATCAGAAAACATACCTTGCATGGCTTCCTCAAACCTGGAGCCAGTTTGGGTTAGAATGACCAAAGAATCCAAGGTTGTGTTCTTTTAATCATTGCAGCAAACAGACTATTTCAGCAAGACAGTTTATCATGAAAGAAACTCATTAACCAAAGAAATGCTTCACACATGGTTATTTTTAGTGTCATGAGCAGCTCAGACTCATGGATGGAGGAAGCTGTTCAAGGTGTCCTGGACAAATGCCAGCTTCAAGGAGAACCTAGCATTGGAGGCTTACATGGCCAAGAAGATGAGTGGCTGGATCTGGGACACCCAGCCCTAGAGCACATAGAGCTGAGTGCAGGGCAAAATAGAGCTCTGGGAAGCTCTTTGTACAGCAAGTATGTTCTCGCCACTGATTGGCTGCATTTAGTGCAGGCTCCATTCAAAAGCCGTTGCTGCCTAGCAGTTCCGTGTTGGAAATAACTACTCCACTTGCTATGACTCTGTGTATTTGCCTCCTGAACCTGGGGTTGCCTGAGAAAACTCTGCTCCTTGGGACCCAGGTTGGCTAAGAATCCACAATTGGACTCTTGGACCTCAGTCTCTGACCTGACCATGCTCTCACTCACTGCTTTGGGCTCTGGCTACTGGAACTCATGCAGGCAAGCTTATACTTTTGCTTAGGACTTTGTTGTGACACTTGCACACTTGCATATATGCGCTGCCTGCTGCTATCTGTATTATTTAAAATCATAAGTAAAACCTCTGAAACACGTTGTGTGTATGTGTGTGTGTTTGGCCTAGAACAGGACACCTAGGCCTCAGCACATGAAGGTGAAAATTGTTGTTCCTATCTGGCTAGTGTTGGACTTCACAATGACTGTTTTCATGAAAGAAAATGCCTACTTCCCTTTCAAGTCCAGTTCACTCAGCATCACTAGCTTTTTGTTGTTGCGGTTGTTTATTCTGGTGTAAGCCCTATTGATCGCTGTGAGATTTATTTTCAGGTCAGGGTTTATAAGATTGCAGCTCAATACATTGGCAGAAACCTTCTACACTTAATCATGCTATGGCATTATCTGACTCTCAGAATGAAACTGATTTCAAGAGTTCTATAGTGACCTTTACACATATCCATCTAGAAGAAAACAATATGTTCTATTCCTATGGGCATTTTTTTTCTACAAATCCAACCCTACCAGTAAGACATTATATTTTGCTAGAAATTCTATCAACAACCATTTTCAAGTTTCAGATAATGGCACCCAATAGCGCTTTGCATTCTACAGCTATATATGTGGGGGGAGATGGGCGGTGATAGAAGTTGGATAAATAAAATAAGTAAATATATAAGCAAATCAGTTCTAAGGGTAGGTCGAAGGCTTTCAATGTATTGTCGAAGGCTTTCACGGCCGGAGTTCAATGGCTGTTGTGGGTCTTCCGGGCTGTGTGGCCGTGTTCTGGAAGTTGTGGTTCCTAACGTTTCGCCAGCATCTGTGGCCAGCATCTTCAGAGGGCAGGAGCACAGATAGAAGCAAAATCTCTGTGCCCAGGTAGAGTGGCAATGTTCTATTTATAGAGCTAAATTATAGGAGATTAGGAGGGGTTTTTTGTTGTGTTGAAATGTTAACGAGTGGCTGATGAGCGTGATTAGCATGTTCATTGTGAGAAGTATTCCCATGTCCTGGTGGTTGGACCGAGTTCGTTGACCTTTTGCAGGCTCTGTTTTTAAGGACTGGTAGCCAGGTTTTGCTAATTTTTAAACTTTCTTCTTTTTTATTGTAACTGTGCTGGTGTTTGTGAATTTCAATGGCTTCTCTGTATAATCTGGTGTAGTGGCTTTTGGTGTTGTCCAGTATTTCTGTGTTTTCAAATAGGATTTTGTGTCCCATTTGCTTGAGAGCATGTTCAGCTACTGAAGATTTTTCCGGTTGCTGTAGTCTGCAGTGTCTTTCGTGTTCTTTTATCCTGGTGTGAATGCTTCGTTTTGTGGTTCTGATGTATACTTGTCCACAGCTGCATGGTATGCGGTATACTCCTGCAGCGGTGCGGGGGTCCCTTTTGTCTTTTGCTGATTTTAGCATTTGTTGTATTTTTCTGGTGGGTCTGAAGACTGTTTGAAAGTTGTGTTTTTCCATCAGTTTTCCCATGCGGTCAGTGACTCCTTTGATGTACAGGCTTTGGAATCGGCACCCATTACACCAACAGTCTGGTTCCGGTTCGTGGATGACACCTTCGCAATTTGGAGTCATACTGAAGAAGAACTGGAGAAATTTCTGGACCACCTAAACGGCATCCACCCCAATATACAATTCACTATGGAAAAAGAAACTGATGACAAACTTCCATTTTTAGATACGCTGGTCATACGCAATCCGGACCTCAAACTAGGACACAAAGTATACAGAAAACCCACCCATACAGACCGGTACCTACACAAAAATTCCAATCACCACCCACGACAAAAGAGAGGCATGATCAAAACCTTGGTGGATCGTGCTAATCGAAACTGTGAAACCCAATTTCTCAACAATGAACTTAACCATCTGAATTGGGTCCTACAGGCGAATGGCTATTCCAAGAATGAAATAAAAAGAGCCATCAAACCAAGAAAACAACATCCAACTGAAGAAAAACAGCCCCCCACAAACAAAGTATTCCTGCCCTACATCAAAGGAGTCACTGACCGCATGGGAAAACTGATGGAAAAACACAACTTTCAAACAGTCTTCAGACCCACCAGAAAAATACAACAAATGCTAAAATCAGCAAAAGACAAAAGGGACCCCCGCACCGCTGCAGGAGTATACCGCATACCATGCAGCTGTGGACAAGTATACATCGGAACCACAAAACGAAGCATTCACACCAGGATAAAAGAACACGAAAGACACTGCAGACTACAGCAACCGGAAAAATCTTCAGTAGCTGAACATGCTCTCAAGCAAACGGGACACAAAATCCTATTTGAAAACACAGAAATACTGGACAACACCAAAAGCCACTACACCAGATTATACAGAGAAGCCATTGAAATTCACAAACACCAGCACAGTTACAATAAAAAAGAAGAAAGTTTAAAAATTAGCAAAACCTGGCTACCAGTCCTTAAAAACACAGCCTGCAAAAGGTCAACGAACTCAGTCCAACCACCAGGACATGGGAATACTTCTCACAATGAACATGCTAATCACGCTCATCAGCCACTCGTTAACATTTCAACACAACAAAAAACCCCTCCTAATCTCCTATAATTTAGCTCTATAAATAGAACATTGCCACTCTACCTGGGCACAGAGATTTTGCTTCTATCTGTGCTCCTGCCCTCTGAAGATGCTGGCCACAGATGCTGGCGAAACGTTAGGAACCACAACTTCCAGAACACGGCCACACAGCCCGGAAGACCCACAACAGCCATCTAAGGGTAGGGTTTTTTTATTTTTCTTTCTTTTAGTTGTTATTTTGGTTCACTACTTCAGAGGGACAAGATGCAGTATATTCAGCAAATTTCAGAAAATTTTGATTTTAGATAGTACAATTCATTTCATTTGGGGTGACCCACCATATTTTTTCATTGCTCCTAAACACCTGGAATGAACAGTTCATAATTGACAATATTTGATCAATGATATGTAACTGCATTAAATTTGGACTGCAATTGATAGCTGACGTGCCATGTCAAAAAAGTTGCCTTTGACAATAGACAGCTTACAAGAACTCATATGCTGCCCATAAACACAAAAGTACATGATGCCAATATTTGATAGTAATTGAACAAACAACTAGAAAAATTTTGCCTTGATGCTTATAATAGGTATGAATAAAAAATATTCAATTTTCCCATTTGAAAAACGCAAGTTCTTACAACTCCCTGTCCACCGTTAGGAATGGGAAAACAAGTCAGTAACTTCTAAGACAATAACGTTCAGCAGGAGTAAATGCATTGTCTCTCCCTTTCCATTATAGGATTTTATTCAAGGGGAGAGTGCATGAATGAATAATAGGAGGACAGAATTGGGTTATCAGCTAATGCACTTTCTAATAGTGTTCTTAGAATGTATTGTCGAAGGCTTTCACGGCCGGAGTTCGATGGCTGTTGTGGGTCTTCCGGGCTGTGTGGCCGTGTTCTGGAAGTTGTGGTTCCTAACGTTTCGCCAGCATCTGTGGCCAGCATCTTCAGAGGGCAGGAGCCTTTGGCTTCTATCTGTGCTCCTGCCCTCTGAAGATGCTGGCCACAGATGCTGGCGAAACATTAGGAACCACAACTTCCAGAACACGGCCACACAGCCCGGAAGACCCACAACAGTGTTCTTAGAACTTCAGAAATATTCAGAAAAGGAGCTTCAGAGGAATCTTAGAATCCCTTCAAAGAGAGTTAAAAGCCATCTGGAGATATAATGGACTTTCTTCAGGTTGCTGTGGAGTAGCTCTGGAAGAAGACTACAGAGTCATCTCACTGGGTATTGAAACCCTACCTGGATGTAAGATCCACCATCATTCATAGAACCAAGAGGGACATGATGACCTATCTCTGATGTCTCAGGTTCAGTTTTTTCCACTCTTGACTAGCATTCAGGTCTTTTGGGAGGCCTGAAAGGAAACGTTTGTCTTTATCAGCAAGCGATACAACGTACAGTAGGGAAAATCAAAGAGAAGTTCATTTCATTGTTTTCGGAGGAATTTGATATTAATTTAAAACAGAGCTTTCCAAACTTTTCATGTTGGTGACACACTTTTTAGACATGCATCACTTCGCGACACACCCTTACAGCAGGGCATAATTTCACGACACACTCTTACAGCAGGGCACAAGGCAGGCACTAGGACCTGCGTGGAATCACAGCAGGTTTGGAGGCAGCAAGGCACAAGGCAGGCACTAGGACCTGCGCGGAATCCTGGCAGGGCTCGGAGGTAGCAGCAGCCGCGACACACCCAGACACTGCAGCCGACACACTAACGTATCGCGACACACAGTTTGGAAAGCTCTGATTTAAAAGAACAAGATATTCAAGTTTGTTATTCCCAAATACTCAGATAATTAATATTAGTTCTCCCTCTAGAGGGAAATTCTCAGTATGTTCATCCAATCAGGGCAATCTTCATAACAGGGACCTTTCACAGGTTTTGTAAAATCAGGGAAGTTTCTGAGTATATTCAGCCAAACACATTTAGAAAAACTACTTCAGACTTTAGCAATGATAGGCCTACTGTATCTGGGCTGCAAAAGTACAGACTATCACTAGAGGGCAGAGAGCTAGACGTTTTTGTATCTAATAGTCAGCTAGTAACTAGTAGTCAGCTAGTAACTAGTAGTCAGCTAGTAGTATTTTGTATCTAGTAGCCAGCTAGTAGTCCACCAGAATTTTGCAGTCCAGATATGGTAGGTCTAACAATACATGCACAAAGGAAAGGCGTGGGAGACATTAGGCCAGTGCATTTGACTGTTCCATTCATGTATTCACAATGAACCCCTATAGAAGGTTAAGTGAAGCAGGAATTAGATGAACCCTTGATGCAAGAGGGATTTTTGTATATTATTATTATTATATGCACAACATGAAATCCCAGCTGCCAGTTCTTTAGCTGGTGTTGGCCTTCATTTGCATCGAGTTCTTCCCAAGAACCTAGGATGCCGTAATGCAGGGCTTTCCAAAGTTTTCCCGTGGCGACACACCAACCGCCAAAACCCAGAAGTGCCGCCATTGTGGCAGTGCGCAAAAACCCGGAAGCGCTGCTGCCACTTTCGAGTTTGTTGGTGTGTCGCTACGGGAAAACCCGGAAGCGCTGATGATGATCAGCGCTTCCAGGTTGTGTGGCGACACGCCAGACTGTGTGTGGTGACACACTTTTGTGTCCCGACACACAGTTTGGAAAGCTCTGCCGTAATGTATCAGTGTATTATATGTGCGGATCCAAGCAGTGTGGCCTTTTGTAATTGACAGATGGAAATTTTGTGATGCGCAGATTTTCTAAGTGCCATCCAAGATTTTTTGGTATGGCACCCAGTGTGTTGATAACCACTGGGACCACCACTTGATGATGATGATGATGATGATGATGATGATGATGATGATTTTATACCACCTTTTTATAGATATATTTTGGTCAAGGCAGCGAACATACCTAATACTCCTGCCTCCTATTTTCCCCTACAGGACACCACCTCTTTGAATTGAATGTGGAATGAACAGGATCACTGACTTTCTCAAACCACTATCTATAGCCAGATTCCTCCCTTCCTCACACAACTGGGAGAATATCAGCATGCTCCAGAGAATCCCAAGATTTGCAGAAAGCAAAAACAAAAGTCTTTAGGGAAACAACCCTGCAGAGGACTGGCTGTTGGGAAGGGGGAATCACAAAAGGCGGGGGGAGAAATTGAGTATCTGGAGGATGCACCGCACTGCATTATTTATTGTTAAATGCTAAAACAACAACAACAAAACTAACTAGTACAGTAGTATAAAAAATGAACCATTAATATTTCAACAAGGCTCATAAAAAATCAATAATCTGAATACAGGATGTGTTATATAATAGTCTAATCAGTACTCCAGAGCATCCCCTGAAAAGGCAAGGGGGTACTGTGGCAAACAGGCATGGCTTCCTTAGCAAACAAGTAAATGGGGAAAAGATTGCTCAGAATAGAAAATATGAAAAGTATTGTCACAGACAAATTGATTGAGTGTGATATATTCTGAAGAAAAGCTTGGAAAGAGAATATGTTGGGGACAGCCAGGAAACTGAATAAGAACCGTTCACATCACAACTGGAATGCTAACCTTTTTATGCCACAATGATGCTACATCTGCCAGCAAAGAAAGGGTTAAACTGCCATCTGCAGAGAGACCAATGAAATGAGCAAAGCCCAAGTCATGCAGCTATCCAAAGTCTGCAACCATCCACATCCATCTCTTCAGGCAAGACCCGGAGCAAGACTTTTCTGAAAATACCAGTCATGCTATCACTCCAAAAGGTTAAGGGAAGGATTTACTTATCTGCAATAATTTATGGAACTGACAAGGCAGTGTACAAATGTGGCTGGGAAATGCATAGCAGCAGGCAGAACAGCTTAGGAGCAAATCATTTTGTCGGGACATGGAGCAGTTAGATTCCTTTCTATAATGAAACAAGTGTTCTCATGTATAAATCAAAGGGGGAGAAAGGTCATTAGACATGGAACCATCTGTCTTGATTATTCCCTAGTCAAGGTTTTGCCCCCTAACCTGTGTAACATTGAGAGAGGCCATGTCCCATCATTCCTGCACATCCGCTCAGCTGCTAAGTAATGCTTTCCTATCCCTAATATGTAATCTCTCCTGTGGATCATCACGGTTTCCTGATAATGTCTGGATTGCCATTGTTAGCTAAGTGCACTCCAGCAACAGATGCTTTAAATAGTGTGTGAGCGATGCACAGAGAGGAGATGGCCATTGCTGTTAAAGCTGTCGCTCACTTTAACTGCCCAGACATTTCAGAGGCCCTTTTGTGCAAAACTGATGAAAGCTGTCCATTGATGTGAGAAATGTGATGGGCTCCTCCAAGGAGGATTGCCATGTTTATCCAGGCAGAAAAGCTACCTGCATAAATTGACTGAAGCAATTTTCCAAAGGGTAATAAACCAACACTGAACTTTTGTTGACATTCATTGCAGATCTTTATACATTCTGTTCAATCAACAAAAGTTGGCACTGGAGTTCATGGGCTTTACAAGCAATGCTGTTGTTCATTTTAGGGCCGTGTAAGCCCTTTAGTCCAAGCAGAGATTGGTGTGGCAGTCATAGTATCAGTGTACCATGCTTAACAAATGATATTCATAAATCACTACTGTCAACAAGAACTAGGCTTCCTCCTTAGCACATAAAGAATGAACTCTGCAGGAAGAGTCAGTACAGTGAAATATATTTTTCTGACATTTTTCAAGCTGTAACAAAAAGCACTCAAATTCTTTACAGAAAAGGTGGGCATCTTACGATACTCCAGATGTCACTTATCCCAGCATTCACTAATCAATTCAACATGCCAGTTGGCATCCAACAATATTGGGAGAGCAATTAATGGCCCACCATCATTTTAGAATCTGTGGCTAACTTGCAATACAGAGGAGACAAGTAATACAATGCAATCAAATACTCAAAGTGAGAGTCCTGGACATTTTGCCTTCACCTCTGCTACTTCTGTCTTAAAGAGAGCATTACAGGCTGCTGCAACTGCAAGTTTGGCACAACCATCCATGGTCCTCTTGGCCTGACAAGCTAAGGAATGCTGCAAGCCAAATTGGGGCTACTGAGGGATGTACGTTTCTCAAGATTTAGGAAACAATGTTCCTTTTACACTTGCTTTTGCTAGATTTCTGTATCCTACAATTAAAATTTGCATATTTTTGTCCAGCATGAAGAACATAAATGCATGGGTGGGTATGCTACCTGAAATACTGATGTTAAAAATGTATCATATTCAGAATTTTCCAAAAGGTACTAAAAGTTTTCAAAAATGTTTTTTTTGGGAAAAAACAACATAATTATAAATACTGTAGAACTACTTCTTATGAGAGTTAGGACCATGGATCCTGCATTTCCCTCCATTTTTAGGTCTGACCAGACTCTATTACAGTGCTTTCTAAAGTACTGCCGTTGGCGACACACCAACGGCGGCGGCAGCGCAGCAGCGCGGGTGGGGACGGCGGCGTGCATGGCGGCGGGGCGGGGGGTGCGCAGGGGCGGGGGCATGCACGGCGGCAGCCTCCGCTAAAACACAGAAGCGCTGATGGCGGGCCGCTGCCACCGCCGCCATGCATTCCCCCGCTGCCGCTTCCGGGTTCTGTGGTGACACACCAGACTGTGTGTTGCAACACACTAAAGTGTCGCAACACACAGTTTGGAAAGCTGTGCTTTATTATATAGAAAGCTACTTCAAACACCAAATAAGTACATTTTCAAAGCTAACTGAATTTCGGCAGTTATTTCTTCCTCATTTGAAAATGATCCAGGATTTCGACAGTTCATATTTCAAAATTAGCACAGAATCAAAATGGGAATCTGAGAGGACAGTGGCAAGCATGAGATTTCTTTAGCTTTTGGCAGGCTTGTCTATTCCTGCTTTTTAGAAGTTCTTTCTACCATTTTTAGTCAAGCTCCTTATTTCCATCTTCCCAATAAAAAGTAATTCTGAAATATTATACTTTTGAGCAGTTTGAAGCAGTTTACTGCCTAACAAGGATTTTCTCCATTGTACAAATGGGATATTTTGGATTTCAGACTGAATGTTGAAGAATAATGAATGCCAGCTGTCAAAAAGTTTGGCTCCCCATGGAAAAAAAAGTGACCTATTGAGGATTCTCATTTCAGTCATCAATGACACTAGGGTCTGATAGGGCCTTACTAGAGATCAAGCAATGGATCCTGGACCTAGATTTATGGAAGGACAGGAGCAGAATTTCTTACCACAGTAACATCGGCCTTTGGAGCAGGCTTCTATCTACTCCTCAGGATGTATACAACATTCTCTGTGTCCCTCACAGAAGAGTTTTTCTTCTTGTCAGTCTGAATGCCTTGTCATCAAAGATTCTGGAAGGTAGGTACAGCAACTTCACTTCCAGGACTGAGTCTGTCCCTGTGTGGAGGATATCACTGAATCAACATCACAGGTTTCGTTGAGCTATCCTTCGCACCATACATGGCTCTCTGTATTAATATCACTCGCCCTTGTAAATCACTCCAACTGTACCATGGAAGAGATTTTTTTTTCTATTTTTATTTCATTATTTTATTTTATCCACTCCTCAATGACTCTGGGTGGCTTACCTATAAAAAAGAAAAACAATATATATAAATATTTATTATTTTTATAATATAATAAATATATAAACACACCAGCTATAGGCAAACATAACTAGACATCAATAAAGGGGTCTCCATGGCTCCAAGGCCTGGGAGAAGAACCAGGTTTTCAGCAGTCTCCTAATCATCATAAGGATGGGAGCATGCAACTTTCTGGGGGAATATCATTCTAGAGGGTGGGTGCTGCAACAGAGTAGGCACTCTTCCTGGGACCCGCGAGGTGACATTGCTTGATCGATGGGACCCGGATCACATCCACCCTTCTTGATCTTACCAGATGGGCTGAAACAAATGGAGATAAGTGGTCCTTCAGTAGGTTTATGGGTGCATATCACACCACACCCAACACTGCCTGCCCCACTGCATTCTGGATCAGCTGTAGCTTTTGAATGGACTTCAAGGGCAGCCTCATGTACAGCACATTACAGTAATCCAGTGAAGTACAATAATTAGCTAATCTGCACAGCTATTAACTGATAAATCATCAGAAATCTCAGAAAAGTTAGCAAAACACTTTTCAATCACAATTGCTCTACAGAAATTCTGCACATAATTAAGCACTGATGTATTGTTCCATATCAGAAGGCGATTAGCTATGTTTTTCTCTGTTATTATTTTATTCTACATTTTTGTTATTCGATGTTTTACACAGAATTTTGGTCCAATACTATAAATAACAATTGACTATGAATAGGTCTAAGCATTTTGTGATCAGTTCCAAATCTTTCCAAGGAAGCTGGGAGCAGTCATTCAATCTTACTGTGAATTTTCCATTAGAGATGTAAAGAACTACCAGTATAAGATAAAATGTAAGGAGAGTTCTCAAAACTCATCTCTGACTCTGGAGCCTCCTAAATTCAGTAGTTAGGAGGATTGTGGCAAAAATTAGACTATAACTCCAGTGCTGCACAACATTACTTCTAATGCGGTTTAAATCTGCAGTGTAGCTTTGCCCTAAAACCCCCTTCCTACTCCACAACCAGGACTGCCAAATGTACCTTGGCTAGAAGTTATGGGAGACTGTTATCCATCACATCTGGAGGGATGCAGGTTCGGGAAAACAGCCCTACATATTAGCCTTACTATTAGCCCTACATGTCCCTTACTATTTTATTAGTGCCAGTCCCTCATTTTAGAAGAATGGGGAGCCATCTAGAGCTGCCTTGCTGGATGAAGAAAAATCAGAACGCTAATTGGTTGTTTGACAGGGAGCAGGATCTGAATTTAATTCATCATCCCTCCCTTAAAAATGCTGGAGTACGTACAGTGTGTATGTAGGGGCTGTACTCTCACAGATATACCAGGATCCCAACTGATTTTCCCAACACAAATACCAAAATACTCTGCAGTCAGTTAGGCAGGATGGATGGGTGGATGGATTAGATAAGAGACCGCAAGAGAGATCGATCTCACACACATGCGCGCACACGCACACACATATACAGCATTACTATGTTTATTTAGAAAAAGATTTAAATAAATGTGAAAAGTTCACCTCAAGCAAAGGAGAGAAAACAAGTTCCCTTTGACTCCACTGTTTTTGGAAATCCTTCAGAAATTACATCCTCCGCAAAGTTGTGTTAATGCTGACAAGTGCTAATGCTGGAAAAGCCAAAGCAGGGTTGGTGAGCACTGTACTGGGACTCTTCTCAGTTAGGCCTGTCATAAACATGTCACTTCTTTCCCCCTGGTGGGAGCTAATATGCTCATAAACTTTTTCAGTTATTCTAAGAAACTTTTCTTTTTATTCCCCCCATCCCCTTGACAGAACCTGACTGGGTCTGTTCAATGCAGAGTTTGGCTGGCAGCTAGTTATCCACAAATTCCCATGGAGAAACAGCCTATTAAGCATTTGGCTCTAGAGTGCATTATTGCAGCGATGTTTGAACACTTAAGTCCCTTTCTTGCATGCAATTTGCCTGGGGCAGAATTTATTTTAGAGGGAACCAATCAGGTCCCAAGATCAAGTCAATCACCCAAAAAATATTGTGTGTTCTCTCCATTTTCAGCCCAGAAGCAGAAGATTCTTCCGATAGCTATGCCTTTGGACTTTTCAGCATCTTGTTTGCAATGAGTAGATGGGGTGAAATCTAGTCTTTTGCTCTGTTCTCACATTTCTTTTTTTAAAAAAAAATTAATCCATTTTCAAACAAACATACATAAAATAAAAATGAACCACAAGCAAAGAAAATAGGGGGGGGGGGGAAATAACACCACAAATGAAAACATAAAAAAGACCAAAAGAAAACACCTGTAATTACAAATATATTCCAAGTTTGCCTGATTTTATAAGTCTTTAAAAAGAGAAATTAACCTTTCAATGTTCAGCAAGCCTGTCCAAGAATTTCTTCCAAAAGGAGAGATTATGTGACATTTTCTGTTTTCAAGTTTTTATAGAACAGGTATAATCTGATAAGGTGTCTATTTTTTCTGGACTTTTATTAACACTATACATAACTTTTGGGAGGGCAACCATATACTGGATCTGGATGAGGCCAGGACAAAATTAAATTTACTTTAATTTTAATTTTACTCCCCCTGTATTTAATAATTCTCCTCCTGTCATCTTTAGAATTATAACTTGGTGACACATTTTGAAAGGGCTCTGGAACTTCAGGTTGTACATTTCTTGTATAACATTCAATTGTTCTGAAAGAATATTGGCAAAAGAAAAAAAAAGGGACTGGTATGGTATACCACAGCACTATTTTTATTTTGATGTCATAAAATTTATAGGTTTAAATCCAGATTTGATCAGATACTGTGCATCCACTTAATTGAGAGTAAGCCCCACTGAACACAAAGTGATGTCCTTTTAATAGACATGATCTCCCAATAATCAAATTTGCAGTGAAGTTGTGTTTGGTGAAGAGTATTTATGACAATGAATACCTGTAGTCTCTTGATGATGGTAGGGGATGAAGCAAAAGTATAAAAAATTATACTCTTGGTTAAAGAGACTTTTCTTTTCCATACAATAAAGATAATTATGACAGTCACCTAGCTAATACAGCTCACAAAGCAGACGTGGTCTTATCGTAAGTGTCACGTTGATTTGAAGGCAGATTCACTGTATTAGTCACTGAATCCATCCTTATTCACCTACTTACCATGATTTTTTGCATCAAAAAAGAAACCGTTCTCCCCCTTTTTAGTGTGAGAAGGAATGCCAAGGAACCACCATTAGCAGTTTTGGAAGCTACAGTTTTTGGCAGGTTTTGATTCAGAATGGAGTAGGTTAAAAAAAACTGTTAAATATAAATATATTGTGAAAAATCCTGACCTGCCCCAAAAGTAGGCTTTGGGTATAATAGATTATAGTCCTGTGTTATTATGTTGTACCTAAGACTTTCACTGCTAAAGGATCAAACTTTGTACTCATTAAAACTCCATTGTTGAAAGCTGGGAGTCAATGGTGATGGTGGGGTGGGCCAATTAGCTGCCCTGTCCAGCTTCCCCACGCTGTTCTGCAACAGCTGCTGTTCTTAGAACATGGGTCCTCAGGGCAGACCATTTATCTGGCCCAGGAAACAGCACGTTGGAAATAAATACTTCACTTCATATCATATCATGTTCCTAAACTTTTAGGTGGAGTTACCATTGGCAAGTACAGTATATTATAGATAGGGAAGGGCTACAGCAAAGATCACATAATAATGTCAATGGAGAGAAACATGACTTTCTTCAAAAGGCAATGACACCTTCCAGACCACAGGATATCCATGTTGTTCTTTCACGTGGCTACTTTCCGTAAATCTCAAATGTATCCCACTTCAAAGCAAGAGACCCAGTTGTTTCCCCAGCACCATTCATACCATGCAAAACTTTAGCCATCCCTTTCAGAGGATCTTCAAAATGGTGCCAACATAGTACCCACACTCCTTGCCTGTACACGCAGACACCATAGATACCTCAGGATGTGTGAGCAGACTATCCACTTGGTCAACAGGCCACTCAAGAGAGCTGTGACCTTAGATGCAAGAAAGCAACTGCTCTGGACTGGGAACAGAGGACCAGGCTGGGAACTTTGAACTAATCTGCTGCTCATCCAAGTCCACATCCTGTTTCATTCTGCCTAATGGTAGGATCAACCTTCTACTTCTTCCAGCAGTATATCCTCTTTCAACTTGGAGTCCTCCTCTGCAGACAGCCATGCCATTCCTCCAAATAAAGCATTCTCCCACTCTTCCACCCATCCTCCCAGATCTCTCCCACAGAGCTCAGACAGTATTCTATGACAAATGAGTATGCTGAATCCTCACTGAATTAACTTGACAGTGATTTTCCTCCTTTTAGATTCTTTTCCCCCTCTATGTATTCATTTTCAACTGACGTTACTTACTTGGCTACTACATTATTGCATTAAGCAAAGCCCAACAGTAATGTTCCATGCATCTGTTGAAGTGGAGTGTGAAGCTTGTTTTATGCCATGATGTGTTAGTTATGCAAATTTCAGAGTCCTGTGAAGCATGCTGGTACCTCTTTCCTTTTCCTGGGTGGCCTTGTTTGGCTCAAGAACCCCTCAGGGCTTAACCCTTGAACTTGCTAGGGCCATATCAGGATGAACTGAACATTCCAGGGCTGGGAATAGAGATTCATTAGTCTCCCAGGCAGGGCTCCAAAGAAAGCAACTCATCTGGGACTGAACTCTGCTCTCCAGCCCCAGGATCTTTTTTGAGAGTTGACAGCCACCGTTGGTGCTACAATTGGAAAGGGGGACCATTCCAGGGCATGGGAGTGAAGATCTGTCTACCTCCTCCTGGGCAGAGCTCCAGGGAAACTATCAATCATCCATTTAACCACAGCACCTCTTTAAAAATAAGCTTCAGGCAGGTGGCTGCCTGTAAAAAGCAGCATCCTCAGGGGGTTTTGCGGGATGGTTTATTTATGGTAAAGTTTGGATGCTTTTGTTGATTTTCATATATATACTGTGTGTATATATATATATATATATATATATATATATATATATATATATATATCTCCATATCATTTTCATTTGGCCTTTTTTCCCTCACCCTTCTTGCTGCAATTTTTCAACTGCTTAATTCTGGAGGACCAAGCTATGCTAGAGGGAAATTTGTGACTGGGTCTCTATAGCCTTAAAAGTAACCACTGAACATCAGTTTATATAGGGGCTGTAAAAATGGTGGACTATATTCATTCTTTCCAAATACCCAGCTTCCTTGATGGAAATATTTATCCCACAGAAAGTCTTAAAATGAAGTTTTGGTAAGCATTACAGCTAGAATTTCTGCATTTAATTTAGTCATAGCATGAGTGTGCTTGGGTTAAAACTGGGCTTTGTCTGCATTTATAGCATACTGGCCAAAATCTGCCCAAACTGACTAGTACTGTCCTTCCTGTGAGGAGGAAACGCTGCATGCTAGTTACTTTATCTACACATTCTGTATCTATTAAATAGTGTTATGCAAAGCACTAAACCAAACAAGAAATCTTGTATACACCCAGGTACAAGGAGGATTCTAATTCATGAAAAGTTATGCCTGAATACATTTCTTAGCTACAAGACTCCTTGCTGTTTTCATAAGAGAATCTAAGGTGAGCAATGGCTAGGACAGTTTTGGGGGGGTGCAGGTGCAAACTGTTGTCCTTCAAATATTTTCAACTCCCTCTATCCCTTATCTGTTATGCTGGCTGGAGATTCCAGGAGTAGAAGACCCTCAACTCTGCTTTGGGAGAACTGAAAATAGAGGGGGAATAATACTGTTCCCCTGAGGACTGAACTATAGCATGCTTATTCAATATTACAAGCTGTTTAGAATTATGAATGAGCTTTATTTTTAAAATGACTGCTGCATGGAACACCTTTTTGTAAAAGTCTGAACTAAGTTGTAGAACTTAGGACATATTTTGTTCAAATAACATAGTGTACTACTGAGATTTGATTCTGTACTTTTCTGAAAGGTAGGCTTTTCAATTCTTATCTTTTAAGTAGCTCTTGAGAACACTCTTTGTCTTCACAAATCCCCAGTTAATACCTTAAAATATGACAAGAGTGTTGAACAATGTGTACTTTCGCTGATACAGAGAAAAGATGTCCTATGTGAAAACATATTTAAGAGTTTTAAGCACTGGATGAAGGGAGTAAAATTGAGGGAAACCTCTTCAGAACTGTCAGTAGAAATAAGTGTCTTTGCTGCCCCAGAAAGCAATTAAAAACACCATTGTGTGACATTTCACATAATTTCTTATGCACCTTTTCTAGAATTTCCTGTCAAGATGGGAGTGTACTAAAAAGGATACTAAAGAGCTACTGAAAGTCCATCTTAGAACTCCAATATACAGTAAAGCTTGGTTTGCTGTACAAGTTGAGCTAATTTTTGAGCTGTGTTTATCCTTTGCAACCAGTTTATAGCTTAGTGTGTTGTGTGAAACAATAAACCAGATGTGGTTTATTCAATAAACCATGGCTTAGACAGGAGTGAGAAGTCCATTGGCCACATCCAACATCTCATTTGTAGTCCCTGAAGTACCCTGAGATCATGTAATTGAAATCTGATGGCAAAAAGTTTGGGGCAATAAGCAGTGTTAACATCTGGCGGGTTGTTTAACTTACTGCTATTGAGGGAGAACAAGCCTTTGCATTAGCAGATGTTGAGAAACAATCATGGGAAAGAACACTTGCCTCCTTGTGGGTTGAAGACAAATATCTGTCTAGCCATTATGGATGCTTGGCTAACTCTTCTTATTTTTGCATTATATCCTCTGTTCTGGGCAATTGCTACAGTTACAGGTAGTCCTCACTTAATGACCATTCATTTAGTGATGGTTCCAACTTACAACAGTGCTGAAAAAACCGACTTACAACAGGTGCTCACACTTATGACTATCGCAGCATCCCTGTGGTCACGTGATCACAATTTGGGTGCTTGGCAACCGGTTCGCATTTATGACTGTCGCAGCATCCCGTGGTCATGTGATTGCCATTTTCAACTTTCCCGGCTGGCTTCTGGCAAGCAAAATCAATGGGGAACCTCATGATTTGCTTAACGACCACATGGTTCACTTAATGACTGTGGTGATTTGCTTAATGACTGCCGCAAAAGTGGTCGTAAAATTGGGTCGGATTCACTTAAGGACCACTTTACTTAGCAACCGACATTCTGATCTCAATTGTGGTCGTTAAGCGAGGACTACCTGTATAGGAATCTTTGCATCTGCCACCTTCATGAGATGCTGGCTTCATAGTGAAAACACATAGGCATCTCCAAAAGGGTTTTTTAAAAATCACTCTATATTTCTAATGTCTTGCTTGCTTTGGTAGATTTTATTATTTAGCTATGAACTGTGATTTACAGTGAAGTCACGTGGGTGTCTTTATTTTATTAGGCTGAATAATATAGCAATGTTTTCCAAGTTCTAGAAATGAAGCATTGCCACCTGAGCGTTATTCATAGTTATTAAGCTAGGTATGTTTGGCATCAGGCTGTTAGAAATGTTCCCCAAGTCAATGATTTTCAAATAAAGCATAGCCAAATGCTATTCTGGCTTTGAATTGCAGAGCCAGAGGGTGCCAGATTGGGAAGCTGGCAAATGTAGGAATGTGGTATGAAAATAGATTGAAGTTATAGGATTCAATAAGAACTGGGATCCCCCAGTGAGTGGGCTTCCAGTAGTGGTTAAGAGAAGAAAGGAATTCTATAGTGGTCCTGAAGGCAACTGAGGGTATTTTCCTTTGGAAGAGGCTGCACTAGGAATTGAAGCACTCTTTGAACAAGCAGTTTGATAATAATGACAGGGACACGGATGCTCTTCCTCTCCAAGACAGCCAGAAACAGTTCAAAGAAATCAATAACCAAGCAAGATCAGGAAGAGGTATGCAATGACCTCCAGAGCATCAGTGAAAAAGGCAGAGCCATCAAGCATTGATGAGCCATCAACCATCAAGCCATCAACCAGTTCACTGGTATACCGTCCTTCTCTTCCCAGAAGAGAAGGGAGCCCAGAACGTTTAATAGACAATAGACAAAAAGACAGTAAATCAGAAGGGCTGATAAAACTGCTGAATGAACCGTCATCTTAATTTCCACAGAATGGAGTTCCATAACCAGGATATCACTACCCAGCAAGCCCTATTCCTAACACGGCTGAGTTAAAGCCAACTAAAGCCCTAATCACAGCCCAACAATGGTACCCCTCAGTCCTGCCATTGCTTAACTGACAAAGCATTAAGACTCAAGAAGGGCTGAAAACTAAAGTCGGGTGTGGCAGTGAAAGAGTTAAAGGGGGAAAAAACTTTGTGGTGTCTCCATTCCTTGGTGCCCTAAACATGGGTTTATTTTTGCTTAATGGTTAACCCAGGGCTGACTCCTAATCATCACTGGGTGAGCTAGGCCATAGGTGGAACCACAAACAGGGCCTCCTTAACTGATCTCAGTGCCCGACTGTATGGATATCCACACACACATATACACACATATAAAAAGGTAAAGGTTCCCCCCGCACATTTGTGCAGTCGTGTCCAACTCTAGGGGCCGGTGCTCATCTCCGTTTGTTAGCCGAAGAGCCAGCGTTGTCCGAAGATGCTTCCACAGTCATGTGGCTGGCATGATGCGCGCAGAACGCTGTTACCTACCCACCAAAGTGGTACCTATTCATCTACTTGCATTTGCATGCTTTCGAATTGCTAGGTTGGCAAGAGCTGGAGCTAGTGTGGGAGCTCACTCCATCACGCAGGGCTAGGGATTCGAACCTCCGAACTTGCGATCTTCCAATCGACAAGCCTGGTGTCTTACCCGCTGAGCTACCATGCCCCTTACACACACACACAAGGCTATGTTAAAAACTGTTTTGCAAGTGCATTGGTGCAAGCAAAGCCCTGGCCTCTCTATTGACTCTGCCTGTTGGAAGCCAGCTGTGAAGCACCCAAATCTTGATCATGTGACCGCGGGGGTGCTGCAACAGTCGTAAATGCGAGGACCAGTCATAAAGTGCTGTTGTAACTTTGAACTGTCGCTAAACAGCACAGTAAGTGACATCTGTGTGTGTTGCACATACTGTACACCTGTATGTGTGGCTGCAAGTTCATATCCCAGGGGATCTGTCTCAGCCCTTTATCCTTCAGAGGTAAAACAAACTCTTTTCTGCCTTCTTGGTATAGATCATTAAGGGAATCCTCATAGGAGCTGAAAGAAAACAAAGACTAAGTCTGTACGCACGTATACTGGTCAACAATAATTCCCGTGATGATGCGCTGGGTCAATTTGGTACCTTAGTTGATTTTCTTTATTTTATTTTTATTTTTTTCATCCTTCGTTTCAGCATCAACATTTAACTAATCCATTCTATGGTTTACAAAATGTTTGAAACAAATGTTATTGTGCATGAATATTTTATATGTCAAGCTCCATTTTGTAGAGAGTGTCAGTGGGCAAATATTAGGAAATTCACATCTTATCCTGAATGTTGGCTCATATGTTCTCACTGTCCTGTGGAGGGTTCTGTTTACATTCAAATGCACAACTAATGCATCAGTCAAACCTTGCCAGCTAGGACTGAGGGTATGGTGGCTAGCAAGCACAAGAATGTCTGGAGATATTTCACTGGAAGGGGGGAGCACATCCTAAAACCCAAAACCTGAAGGTAGTCCTTGAAAACCTTCTAATCCGCCTCCCAAACTCTTGTAAATTCTAAGTTCTAATATTCCTCAAATCCATGGAGGGCAAGCATATTAATTGTAGCGACCTACAGTATATACCAGAGATGCAGTGCACTAAGCTTCAAAATTTATTCAGTTTTTGATAATAAAACAACCACTTCAGTGCACTAAAAACCCAATAATAAAATGTAAATAAAGGAAGTTGCCAAGTTCCTAAGAAATGTATGACACTGAAATGTCTCTCATGAACTTAGTAAGATTTTTTATTTGCATTTTATTGTGTTTTTAAAACACTGAAGTGATTGTTTTATTATTTCATAATGAAATGAATGAACATTTACATGTGAGTCAAGTATGCCTAAGTTTTCGTCTATAGCCCCAGTATTTAAAATCTGTCAGGACTTTTTGTCAGGATGGTCAAAAGCATTATTATACAACAATGAAATGTTTTCTTGAAAAACTATGGTGGTTTGTGTTGAAGGAGTAATTTTTTCAGAGAGCACAATTATATCTAAGCCCAATAGGATATTTGAGAGAGAGAGAAAGAGAGAGAAGTGATTTGAATTTAAAACCTGGAACTGTTTACGCCAAATCCAAATATTCCTTAGGAGGAATCCAACTGCCTTCCCTCAGAGGAAGGAGAACAGCAGCTCTTCAAAATCTTCCTACTCTAGGAAGTTGAATGATCCTCCAGAAGAGAAGAGAAGGGGAGGGGAAAAGCCCCATTACAGTTCTTGTAGAGGTGGACTACCATTTTGTGGCAGAAGAATGGCACTTAGCATTTTAAGGAAGCAAGGACCACTGTGGAGAGAACAATTACATAAAATAGGTGGGGCCATGTCACCTCATGGATGGAGCCAGGATCTTTTATCTAGGTTTCTGGAAAACAAGGGGTTCTTTGTTTAAATGGGGTTAGATCTATGTTAAGACTTCTACAAAGCTTTAATGTGACCCTCACCTCAAAGTTCCTGATTAGAAGGGGCCCAGGAGGCTATAAAAAAGAAGCCTGGTGATGTCACTTGATCCTAGATTTAAAGGTTGTCCACCTTTGCACTTTTTTTTCATCCATTGAATCATGTCCGATTCATGGAGACTGCCTGGACTAGTTCTGCAGTTTTCTTGGCAAGGTTTTTCAGAAGTGGTTTGCCATTGCCTCCTTCCTAGGGCTGAGGGAAAGAGACTGGCCCAAGGTCACCCAGCTGGCTCTGTGCTTAAGGCAGGACTAGAACTGATGAGCTCCCGGTTTCTAGCCTGATGCCTTAACCACTACAGCAAACTGGCTCTCTGCTTTTGCACTACAGGAAGCCTATTAGATTTTCTAAGTAAAGAAGTGGCCTTTCATGACCGAAAGAAATCCAAGTATCTGTTACACGTGATTAATTAGATAATTTTACAGATTATCCTGTAACAACCTGTATATAATGTTCATGAATATATTGCATTTTACATATGGAGAACTATATGAGTACACAGGCCAAATATCTGCATAGAGAGATTCTGTGTCAGCTGTAATATCTGAGTATCCTTCTATTTTACCAAGAGAATATAACAAGACCCAGGTAAGTATCTTCTAAAAAGGCCACTTGGAGACTGGCCTTTTGAATCAGAAGCTAGTCCCCACCTCTAAAAGAGAAAGAGGGTTTGGCTTCCATTGATGGAAGCTGGCCTATGGGCATACCTACTTTTCTCTTTTAAAAAAAAAAAAAAAAAGTTCACTGGTACACTGTTTCTTTATTTTTCCTGTCACTTGAGGTGGAAAGATTTCACCTCAGCTTCCAAATAACCCAAATGAACTGGGCTGTCTGGGAGCTGAGTTTAAAAGGAGGAGTGGGGGGAGGAGAATTATTTCAGTGTTTCAGGTCCCGAAGAACAATGGAAAGTACAAGGACAGAAAAATAGTAATTAAAAAATCTGCTAGGTTTCAAATCAGTAACATTCTGCATGTTAGGCAAATGTTATAATCACTAGACTGTTAGAACACTTGGCTACATAAAAGAATAGCAAGCTGCAGGGCATTCCTCTCTCAACATGCAGTAGCCAATCAAAGTGTGGGGATTTACCAAGAAGAAAGTAGTGTAGCAAACAAACCAGACAGCAAAATTTGTGCTGTCACAATCCAGAATCAGTACTTTCAACACGGAGCAGGAAAACGCAGGTGGAGGTGGCATTCACATTGGGCTGGGAGCAAAAATAGGTTGATATCATCAATTCCAGGAATGGTAGGTTTCCCATAGTCATGATGTGTCAACCTGGCATTATAATATGCCCCGTGTGAAGTATGTTGAAACTCTAGTTTAACTGTAAGAGGGTCTTTGTCTATGGAGAGATTTATTTTATGTCAATGAAAATGTTGTGAAGTTTCAAGAAAGCTCTGTTCAAAGAACTATTTAACACATTTTGAAATCTGCAGACCTAGAGATGGATATCTTTATACTGTAGCTACTTCTGTTTGTGAGTCCCCAATGGCTCCACCTCATCAACTAAACATATGGCAATGTTGCAACCTGCTCTCAAAAGCTATCAAAGGATGTCTTGCGGGTTAGCTTATGTTATGCTTTTTTATTCCTAATATTTCTATCAGGTGGCAACAACCTGCTTCTTCCAGTTTCCATCTGGGTTTCAAAATATTCTAGCTTCTTCTTTTCCTTCCAGAAGCTTGCAAGTATATTACATTATACATATAACTCTCTTCCCATTATATAAATTTTAACAACCACCACCACTACCACCTCTGCTGAGCTCTTGAAATGTTTTCGGTCATGCAGCTTTTGTGAACGATACATTCATGACTTTTACCAGATTTATTCTGTGAATATCTGATTCTTACATACATGAATTCTCAGGATTTTTAGACCCTGGCCTCCTTCAAGGAACAATTTCCATCCAAAAATAAGTCATTCAAGCCTCAGGTAAATGTAGATCAATACCATCCCACTTGCTGTTTCAGCCAGATTAGCCTCTATGAAATTCTTCAAACTTAATCATTTTGTGTAGAAAATTTCTTTAATATATTATAGACCAACTTTTCCTCAAACAAAGAAAAAAACCTGCTGCCAATCCTCAGAACATTGTCCAAAATTAGCTCAAGAGGTAATAACTGGACTAAACTTACCCAGTAAGATTCTTAGTAGTTTAAACTTGAGTCTCTCCAGTCCTGATCTAATATGAAAACTATAATAATCCCATAACTTCAGTAAGTTTCCCAATGTCCATAGTTATATCACTGGACAGTACTCAAAATAGTTCAGGACTTAAAAAATTAAACAATACACAACTGTACCTATTTGAAGAGAAAGATGATGCAAGAATAACTTGAGAAAGGTTCACACAAATATTTGTTGTTTATTCGTTCAGTCGCTTCCGACTCTGCGTGACTTCATGGACCAGCCCACGCCAGAGCTTCCTGTCAGCCGTCGCAATCCCCAGCTCCCCCACGGTTGAGTCCATCACCTCTAGAATAACATCCATCCATCTTGCCCTTGGTCAGCCTCTCTTCCTTTTGCCTTCCACTTTCCCTAGCATCAGCATCTTCTCCAGGGTATCCTGTCTTCTCATTATGTGGCCAAAGTACTTCAGTTTTGCCTTTAATATCATTCCCTCAAGTGAGCAGTCTGGCTTTATTTCCTGGAGTATGGACTGGTTTGATTTTCTTGCAGTCCAAGGCACTCTCAGAATTTTCCTCCAACACCACAGTTCAAAACCATCTATCACACAAGTATACATCTCATATTATTTGTTTTACTTCATTTACAGGTGAATACACAAACAGCTTCCACTGAAAAGTATTCTATATCAGAGGATTCTATTAATATATTGTATAAAGCAAAGTATGGAAGGGTATATGGATATGGCTGAAGCAAACATAGAAAGCTATGAGGAGGTATAACAAATGGTATTAATGTAAACTGCATTTAGCTATATTTCCTTTTCTTTTTCTGATTTCATGCCTTTAATTTCTTTGTTTCCTACTCTTTACTCCATTTTTGTGCTTTGCATAATTTTTCTTAACCTGTAAGGCAGCGGTCCCCAAGCTTTCTGGCACCAGGGACCGGTCGTGGAAAAAATATTTTCCACGGACCGGGGGGGCAGGGTTTGCAGGTGGGAGCCAATCGTGCACACTGGGGGGCAGGGTTTGCAGGCGGGAGCCAATCACATGCACCGGGGGTGGGGTTTGCAGGCGGGAGCCAATCGCGCGCACCGGCCTGTTAGGAAGTGGGCCACAGGGCTCTGTCCTGCAAACCCCACCCCCCGGTGTGTGCAATTACCCCGCCCCCAGTGCGCACAATTGGCTCCCACCTGCAAACCCTGCCTCCCGGTTTGCAAACCCTGCCCCACAGGTTGGGGACCCCTGCTGTAAGGGAATAGCATGATGGGGAAGAGAAAAAGAAAGAGGAAGAGAAGGATCCTAAGCCTCTTTCTGGATAGCTAAACTGTGTTGGTTCACTTCCATATGTTGGACATCACCTGATGTTATTATCTTCAGATAGAGACCATGCATGTGTGAAGTCATCTCCATGGAACTGTGGCATCTAGATTATTATAAGATACAACAGCGTAATACAAGAAAGTTGTCTATGTTCAACTGGGTACCCTTTGATTCACCTACTGCTGCCTTGATACATGAACATCCTTGCAATGACATGCAGTTAAGGACTGGGCACACAGCTCTCAGACACAGATCAGCTAGAGCCTTTACTGCAGACAAGAATGAAGCCTGAACACAACAGTTGAATGCTTTCTGCAGAGCAAAGAATTCAAATACTTTAAATACCTGTTTTCCAGAGTTTGAACTCTCACTTTTACCTCCCACCTTCCTGAATTAACAGGTACTTGGCAATTTGTTTGGGGACCACTGGTTTCCCCCTCACCAGCTTCAGCCGCTGCAGGTGCCCAGGTTGGATAGGCTGATCTACTCTTTATCCGCAACATATATAAGGAGTTCAGTTCAGCATATAGATGCCCCTATATCTCAAGAAGTCGTGGGCTAATCTATGCTGCAGCCCATTTCTTTTGGCACCACTGTAATAGATTGTTCTCATAAATCAGGGGTGGGGAACCTTTTTTCTGCCAAGGGCCATTTGGATATTTATAACCGGGGACCGGGAGGGTGGGGGTGGGGTTTCTGGGATTTCCGCGGACCGGGGGCTGAAGTTTGCGGGCAGGAGCCAATCACAAGCACTGGGGGGGCGGGGTTTGCAGGCGGGAGCCAATCGCATGGACGGGGCGTGGTTTGCGGGCGGGAGCCAATCGCGTGGAAGGGGCGGGGTTTGCGGGCGGGAGCCCCGTGGGCCTGACGTTGCCCACCCCTGTCGACACTGGAACTCGTGCAACACATTATCCATTGTGTTTACAACACTGATGCATGATATCTACTTGCAAGAGAAATATACCAAGTTGGGAAAGTTACAAGTACTTTCTTACTTGCTACTGATATTACTTATTATCATTTTCATATGGAGCAGAAATTCCATACATTTCAAATAGCACTGCAACTGCAGGAAAAGCAGGAGATTATGCTGTCATTTCAAGTACCTGTGTTTTTTTTTCAGGTAACTCTGTGAAAACTGCACTGGCATGCAAGTTTAAAAATAAAACTAGGGTGATTATTCACAGCTGCGCAGTTATGTAGGTGTGAAATAAGAAATTGCCTTAAAAGAAAAAAAAATGGGTTTCCTGTCTGAAATTATTTTCCCACCTGCTGGAGATCAGAGGAGAAACTGAGGGAAAATGGAGCAAAACACATTCTAAAGCTTTAGGACCCCTCCCAACACATTCACTCAAAGTCATGATAAAATTAGTATGGTGAGAAACACACAAACACACATAGACATACACACACACACACAGTAGAAACAGGACTAAGAGACCAGATTGAGGAATCCTTTCTGAGCCATAAGAGTGATCCCATTAGCACCAGGCAGGGATGTCTGCAAGAGAGATAAAAAAATCAAGATGACAGTGGTGGCTGTGTGATCAAAGCCCTGCCCCCTTCTTACATGCTGCCGTCTTGACTTGGATTCCCTTGGATAAAACACTAGATTATGCTTTCCTGCATCCATTTGTTTATGCAATAACTGACAGGGAGTGGGCGGGTGGGAGGAGGATTTAGGTCTACCTACATTTATGGTTCAGACTATTGTCAAAACCTTCCCAGAGAATAGGGTGATGCTGCCACCAAAAGATAAGAAATGGCAACATATGTACATTGTTAGGAAAAGAAGACCTTGAATCCATTATAGCAACTGCTATTGTCCAGATCTGTCAAGCTCTGGCAGTTTAGTATTACTTAGAGGACCATGGAACGTGCTTGAACAAAACCCACCTCGATAGAAAAGTGTTCTCCCAGGGCTGAGTGTCTCCTTACAGTGGCCTCATTCATTTCACCATCATTGGCAGCAATGTCCATTCAAGGTATGGCTGTGAGATGAATGCAATCTCAGAAATGCACCAACGGCAGGATGCATAGCAAGGTTATAACCACAGGCAGCGTAAATGTGTTCTTTGGAAAGAATTCTAAAAATGGATTACAGGTCAGTGTTCTTGCAAATTGGTTACGGTTTTGCTCAGGTTGACTCACTGACAAAGGCTTGACTCAATGCCTCTTACAGTATATGTAGGCACTGTCAACACCTCATGATTCTAAAATAAAATTGTGCTTGGCTTATTCATTTCCTTGCATCTAAAATATCCGCTTTGCTTTTACCGGTGTCTGTTTGGATGACACCTCCAGCCAGGATTACAGAGCTCCTGAGACTCCAAATAATGGTCTGTCTAAACTTCTAGAAACTGGTGTACAAAAGAAAGAGACAATGGCTCATAGGCTCTAGAGTATGTACACAGTTTTTCACTAGGGATAAATGTACAAAGCAAAAATAACCTGGGCTGAAATAGCCAGACCTCATAGTATGTTTCAAAGAAAAAGAGAGGGGAGACAGTAAAACTACTGCTGGGCTGGGCTGGGCTGGGCTGGGAAGTCGAAAATACAGAACAGTTTCTAAGGATTCCATTAACAAGAGCTAGTAAATGACAATGAAGATATCAAAGTGGTAAATAGTTTCTGCCTTTTAGAATTAACCATCAACAATAAAGCAACAAGAATTTTAAGAATTTAAAGCAACAAGCAGTCAAGAAATATGCTGCAAAATAGCACATGGTACAGTGACCATGGAGGCCTTGGAAAATATTATTCAGATGCTGTGATGTGTGTATACCTACAAAGATCAGGTTCATGCAAGCAATGGTATTACCCATGACAGTCTATGAAAGTTAGACTTTGAAGAAGCAGGAGAGAAAGTGTATTGATGCTTTTGAACTTTAGTGTTGGAGAAGACTCCTGAGAATACCATGGACAGCCAAGAAAACAAACAAATGGATCAACACAGAGTTCTCACTCAAGGCACAAATAACCAGGCTCAAATTATTCTACTTCAGACACATTATGTGAAGACCTAACCTCCTGGAGAAGGCTCTAATGTTGAGAAAGAGAGAAGGAAAGACAAGAAGAGGATGACTAGAAGCAAGGGGGATGGACTCAGAGTGGCAATGGGTGCACCATTGGAAGACCTGAAGAATCAGGTTAGGACAGATTGTTATACAGAAAATCTATGTGGTTGTGACTTCTGGGGAAGAAATGACGAACTGAAGACAGCTCCGCAAAAACCAGAGCTGACGACCATGGCTAAATGAAGAGCTGGTGAGTAGACCGGCTCTTCATATTCCTCTCCAAACAAGAAGAGGACTTGAGATCACCCATAAGTGCTCCAGACAGTTGCTCCTCATGAGGAGACTGCAAGACAATGGTCTCTGGCAAGTTTAGAGCTCTGGGAGACATGGGAATAGCCATCTTGCTCAAACTGCGGTTGGTGCCTTTAAGGCAGAGCTTCCCAAACTGTGTGTCGTGACACAAAAGTGTGTCGCCACACACAGTGTGGTGTGTCGCCACACCACCCGGAAGCGGCAGCGCGCGCGTGCACGGCAGCAGCGGCAGCGGCGCAGCATCAGTGCTTCCGCGTTTTAGCGGAGGCTGCTGCTGCTGCCGCCACCGCCATACACACGCGCGCCGCCGCACGCCCCCCACTGCCACTGTGCACGCGCGCACCGCCGCACGCTCCCCCGCGCCGCCGCCGTTCGTGTGCACCCCCCCGTGCTGCCGCCGTGCACGAGCACGCCACTGCTGCGCTGCCGCCACCGCCGCTGGTGTGTCACCAGCAGCGGCACTTTGGAAAGCCCTGCTTTAAGGACACTGGGTTCGCATACTTCCTTTTCTAATCACTGTAGGAAATTGCTTAACTGCTTTCCAGCTATTAGGAACTTTTGGATTGACAGGTTTTACAGCACCAGGTGAGTTTCCTTCAGTCCTTAGCGAAGGAAGTTTTAAATACAAGTTTAAGTACTTAAAATAATATTTTTCTGGAATTAACAGCAAAAGGGTGATTAAAACTTTGATTTTAGAAAGTTACAAATGGACTAAGGGTCCAGATAAATTTGAAATAAGATTTTGGAATTAATTATAAAGAATTCTTCCCATGGGAAAATGCTTCATAATGAGATAAGTCTTTAAAAATTGGACACTAGAGGGAACTAGAAGGAACTAAATATTACAATTAAAGGAGAAGAACACGAAACTCAACTTACTAATACAGAATGAAACAAAATATTTTAACATTGGACATATTGAAGGATATTTTTGAACAATGGACCCAGAAGTTAATTTTAAGAGTGTCTGCTTCTATAGATACTGTATTTAAAAGATGCTATGGAAGAGGAACAAGTTTTATCTGACATGATTGAGACTGATTTGAAAGTGGATTAAAAAATGACAAGCTACAAGAATGACATGGAAAAAGATGTTAGACTGTACATACAAAAGAAATCAGCTGATGTCTTAATAATTAAAAGAGATATACAAACCAAGAGAGTGACCTGGATAATTTTCCTATATTGGATTTACAAAAGAGGTTTGTTAAAGCTTTGAAAAGTTTTGTGAGAAGGGACAAAGAAGAAATGAAAAGAAATCAAGTTCTAGGACATTATTTGAAGGGACTAAAGATCAAGATTGTTAGAAGCAAAAGGAAGGAATATAAAGTTGATTTATTTGATCAAGGTTAAAATAGATATGTTGTTATCTCTGGTAACCCTTAATGGACTTTTGCTGACATCAGGACTGAAATGACAAGGTTTTAAGGATTCATTTATAGATAACAGATGGGATATGGGAAAAAGATATCATTTGTTGTATTTTAAGAGAAGGTGATAAGTTACTAAAATTGTTTATACTTGTGATGAAGGGGGAAATCACTTCTTTATATATTTCTTTTTTTCTTTACTACAGTATATTCTTATTTTTTTTCTTTCTTTTCTATTTTTCTTCTATTTATTGTCTTTTTTCTTTTCTGCACCTTCTATTTTTTTTTCTTTTATTTTTTTAGTTTGTATTAGTTTATTGTTGTAAATTGTAATCTTTAATAAAATTACTATAAAAAGAGAGAAAATCTATGTGGTCGCTAACAGTCAACACTAACTTGATAGCACATAATCAACCAGTAAATAACAATTAACAATAGCAAGCTGCCTACTAAATTGGCAACCCATAAAGCACCACCATAAAAATTAGGGTTATCAGATCTGAGCTGCAAAAAACTGAAGAACCACGAGTTACAGTTTTCTATATGTACTTGCTGCCATCCAATGGTCACCCAGAGTTTTGTAGCCCGGATCTGGCAGCCCCGATCAAGATTGGCTACAGCTGAATGCAAATGCTAGCTATTTGGCTTAATGTAGAGCAGGGGTGGGGAACCTCTTTTATGCCAAGGGCCATTTTGATATTTATAACATCACTTGAGGGCCGGGGGGCGGGATTTGCGGGTGGGAGCCAATTGCGCGGAAGGAGGCAGGGTTTGCGGGCGGGAGCCAATTGCGTGGAAGGGGGCGGGGTTGGCGGGCAAGACCCAATTGTGCAGAAGGGGGTGGGGTTTGTGGGCGGGAGCCAATCACGTGGAAGGGGGAGGGGTTTGTGGGCAGGAGCCAATCACGCGGACTGGGGGGCTGCCACGCCTGCCATGCCTGCCACCACAGCGCCTGGCACCACTATGCCTGCTGCAGCGTCTGCTGCCACGCCCACCGCTGTGCCTGCCACCACCATGCCCACCATGCCCGCTGCTGCATCTGCCCCCACATCCACTGCTGCACCCACCGCTGCCATGCCTGTCGCCACGCCCACTGCCACGCCTGCTTTTTCTGCGCCCGCCACTGTGCCCGCTGCTGCCCCGCCCGCCCATGCTCGCCGCCACCCTGCCTGCCACCATGCCCACCATGCCCGCTGCTGCTCCTGCCCCCTCCACACCCGCCCCTGCTGCCACGGGCCAGACCAATTGCTTTTGCGGGCCTTATACAGCCCCCGGGCCTGATGTTGCCCACCCCTGATGTAGAGAGTAAAGAAAGATTACCTTGATGGAGATAGGCTAGCTCTCTTACTAAAGCGATGAAGGTTGAAACATATCTTAAGCCCACAACAGACAGATAATATTCAGAAGATATTCAGACACCTCCCTAATTCACAGGAGTATAAGAAGGGGATGGAGGTACAGCACAATCAGTCTTGCAAGATTCTGTTATTATAGCCAATCTCAATAATAGTAATTTTAGCCTTCCTGTGGAGTTGATTTCCTAGTCTGGTCTACATTGTGGGGCTGACACTCAGTCTAGGGAGACACCACTTTCTTTAGCTTGAGAGGGTTGGTATGCCATATTCGGGGTGGGAGGAACAAGCCTTGTCTCATGGTATACCCAAATCATTCAACTGACTGACATGCCACAAAAAGTTCTTTCTCTTCTTTACAGTTGGCCCCCAGATCATATCTCTACCCCCATGCATCCCATTTCTGCAACACCAGGACATACCCTGCTCCTTCCCTCCCATTTTTTCCATGGTCAAATGGCGCCCTACAGTCATTAAAGCATCATCCTCCCTCCAGGCTTCTTTTAAAAAAAAACATGCATGAGCTCTTTGTGGAAGGGTTTGGGGCGTTTTTCCCCCCCTGAAAAGCAAGATTAAAATAAAATGAAAATGCCTGGTTTCTGCTTGTTCAGAATCAGCATTGGGCTTCTTCCTTGATGAAGACTTAGTAAACAAAAGAGAAAAAAAGGAGCCAAGGGAGTGGAAGAATAGCAGCAGCAGCAGATGGTCTGGAGCGAGGGCATCACTTGTGAATGTCATTATAATTGAGAGAATTTTCATGAAATACTTTTCTGATTTCTCCTGAAAGATCAAAAGGGATAAACATGCAGCGCAAGCTTAAAACAAAAACAAAACCTATTTGGTTCACAGAAATATTTAGTTGGGAAACCATGTTACCTACCTTTTTTCTTTGCTAATGCTACCATCTGCTGGTCACAAATGAAAACTGACCATGAACAGTGTTCACTGCCAACAACTATTTTAGAAGGTGAACATTTCCACCTATGTGCCTGGCTGGCTGAAATCATGGGCATTGTAGTTCAGTACATCTGGAGGTCACCAGATTGGAGAAGGCTGACTTGCAGACTGCTTCTAATCTAAAGTCTCAAAAATGTTCAATAGATGCAACTTATTTCAATGCAATAAACAGGAAAGTGTTTGCTTCAAAAAATTCTGTCTTACTCAGTGCATGAATTATGGGAAGGGTGGCCAAGAGAAGCATCTATGAAATCGAGAAATCCTTGCTTGTTTTAGTCTTAAACATAACAAGATTCTCCATATCCCTAAAAAATTGTAGCAAAGAGGGTAGCTGAGGTCCTTCTGCCCTCGAGTTTTCACCTCCCTAGCCATTCTCTGTGATTTAGGATAAACTTAGATGGTTCAAGTTTCATTTACCAAAGTAGCCTAAGTCATCAGAAGAACAATCTAGTTAAAGGAAATAGCAACGCTTTGAGTCTGTGAAGTGATTCAGCAGCCATGAGAGCTGGGAAATACGGCTCTGCCCACAAATTAGCAATATCAGCCATTTGTTTCTTGTATCCTCTTAGATGGTCCATGCAATTAGATACATGCTGTGCAGATCTCTCATTAATCAGCATTAATTAGCATCTCCGTGCCCCAATAATGTTTGTAAAATCTGTTTTATACACAGCACAACTGAGCTGAAAGCACATGGCACTCTGCTTTCAGAGGATTCACACCAAACGGGGTTTGATGGAACAAATAAAGGCCCCAAGTCTCTGTATATAAATGAACTTAGGAAGAAATTCGGGGAGATGGGCGGAGATAAATTTAAATAATAAATAAAATAAATAAATGGTGGTGGCATTGACAGATTTCTGCCTCATTTCCCCAAAGATCTCTGCTCTTAGGCCTGAAATGAATTTAATCTATCCTTAAATCCATCTAAACATATCCTGCCTCAGGCAGGCAGGCAGGCAGACAGGCAGAAGGACAGTTGACTAGGAAGACAATCATGGCTCCAATTGCCCAAAATGATGAAGTTGCTGGAGAAAAGATACCACATTTAAGGCTTTTTAGCCTATGGAAAAACAGGGGCCACAGTAAAATGTATAAAATGTATAAAATGTTGCTTGATGTGGAGAGAATAAATACCAACTCAGGGTCATCCAATAAAGCAGCACATATACTAAAATTGGAATAATACAGAGATAGCGCTGAGTGGTCAAAAGTTCAAGACAAAGGGAAGTACTTTTTCATGCAGGCCATGGTTTACCAAAAAAACCTGCACTTTAACACTGATGTTAAACATAACAATATTTACCAATATTTGTAGAGATCTTAGAATTTTCATAAAAGCATTGAACTTGTGTGATTTTTCGCATTGGCTGAATACAACCATTGCACTAAACCCTGGTTTGTTTAAGTATAGCTGGGTTCCCACAACAGGCTAAGCAATAAATCATGAACCAAGATGGCTACTTTTTTCATCTTCTTCCAAGATGGAATGAGAGCCTTAGAGTTATGCTTTGGTGAGATCACAAGCAGAGCATGTTATGGTTTTATCCTTAATCCCAGTAATCAGATTGAGCTGGTATTGTAAAAAACATAAAGAAACACCCTCACTCTCATCTTCCAGCACATTAGTGCTATAGTTCTGATCAACTTCGCCCTATTTCCTTTCTAGAGATCATCTAAGCCAGAGCTTTCAAAACTGTGTGTCGGGACACATTAGTGTGTCGGCTGCAGTGTCTGGGTGTGTCACGGCTGCTGCTGCCTCCAAACCTGCTGTGATTCCGCGCAGGTCCTAGTGCCTGCCTTGTGCCTTGCTGCCTCCAAAACTGCCCTGCCAGGGTTCCATGCAGGTCCTAGTGCCTGCCTTGTGCCTTGCTGCCTCCAAACCTGCTGTGATTCCGCGCAGGTCCTAGTGCCTGCCTTGTGCCTTGCTGCCTCCAAACCTGCTGTGATTCCGCGCAGGTCCTAGTGCCTGCCTTGTGCCTTGCTGCCTCCAAAACTGCCCTGCCAGGGTTCCATGCAGGTCCTAGTGCCTGCTTTGTGCCTTGTTGCCTCCAAACCTGCTGTGATTCCGCGCAGGTCCTAGTGCCTGCCTTGTGCCTTGCTGCCTCCAAACCTGCTGTGATTCCGCGCAGGTCCTAGTGCCTGCCTTGTGCCTTGCTGCCTCCAAACCTGCTGTGATTCCGCGCAGGTCCTAGTGCTTGCCTTGTGCCTTGCTGCCTCCAAAACTGCCCTGCCAGGGTTCCATGCAGGTCCTAGTGCCTGCTTTGTGCCTTGTTGCCTCCAAACCTGCTGTGATTCCGCGCAGGTCCTAGTGCCTGCCTTGTGCCTTGCTGCCTCCAAACCTGCTGTGATTCCGCGCAGGTCCTAGTGCCTGCCTTGTGCCTTGCTGCCTCCAAACCTGCTGTGATTCCGCGCAGGTCCTAGTGCCTGCCTTGTGCCTTGCTGCCTCCAAAACTGCCCTGCCAGGGTTCCACGCAGGCCCTAGTGCCTGCTTTGTGCCTTGTTGCCTCCTGCTGTGATTCTGCGCAGGTCCTAGTGCCTGCCTGGTGCCCTGCTGTAAGAGTGTGTCGCAAAATGATGCATGTCTAAAAAGTGTGTCACCAACATGAAAAGTTTGGAAAGCTCTGATGTAAGCATTTGGAAGCCAGGCTCATCAAATTATAGGCCTCCCTTTTCCATTCTAGAGATTTATCCATAGAGCAGACGTCTGCCATTTGTCTGGCAGATCAGTTCTTTGTGAAATCAAAATGAAACTTTTCCAGGCACTTAAAAATAAATGTCATTGGAATCATTCCTCAGTTGGCTCTTTCTTAATTTATTTCTGTAGTGGGGCAGTGACAGTTTTATGACTTTTAAGGTTTTGCTTTCCACCAACATACTGTACACTCACTGTCTTTGCCTCACATTTAGGGAGTGATAATCCCTACAGAGGAATAGAAGGTTATCCAAGCGTTTATGCAGAAGCAACTTCCCCCAAAGCCACACAGAGATAACTAGCAAATGGCAAATGGAATGCTAACTAAGCAGACAAAAACATTCTTTCATCTCATCCCCTGAAGATTTGTTTGGCTGTTTACAATGTTGATTCACATAAGAAATTAACATCAGGGAAAAGAAAAGGCCAGCCTTCTAATTACTGAGGCTCACTTATGCAAGATATGCCTATTGACTTCAGTTCGGGTATCATTTCTAAGCTATATTCTAAAACACAAATGTAATGCATTATCCCCAAATGCGCCATTGTAAATCTCAACTATGACTCATAGACTATATACAAAGGAGTGCCTTCCCTGCCTGTTCAAAGAGTAAGCTTGCATCCTGCCCTCCATGACTTTGATCACATCTACATATGCATCATGCCAGCCACATCAAAGCGTCTTCGGACAACGCTGGCTCTTCGGCTAACAAACGGAGATGAGCACCGGCCCCTAGAGTCAGACACGACTGCACAAATGTGCGGGGAGAACCTTTACCTTTACCTTTACCATCAGATTCCTAATATAGGTATTTACCCTATATGCTGCTGGTTCATCTCCCTGGGACCAATTGGCCCCATCCTTTCACCAGCACTTGCCCCCCACCCGCTCTTGTCCATGTGACCAAGGTTTTCCAAATTGACTATCTTCCAAGCAAGCATGCGTTAAAGCCAGCGAGCCTTAGTGGTTGCTAGACGGCTTCGAAACTGGCTACCTTCAGTGTTTGCTGAGGCCACCCTGCATTGCTCCCAGTAGTCAATGTACTGAAGCCTTGCACATTGGAAGACCTTCATTGCACCGGAGAGAAGACCAGGGGGGCAGCTTCGAGCCCATGCTGTTGGCAGTTCCAAAGTTGCCCAGTCTGAAGACACTTGGGCTAATGAGAAATTCCTTCTTTCATGGTGCTGACTGAAGAACTTCCAGGCTGAGCAATGCCATAAGCCCTGCAGAATTGCCTGCCATTGTACGCTGAAGGCACCAAGTCTAGAACCCCCTTGGCACATGATGAAGTCTTAGAGGCTGGTTGACTTTAGTGAATGCTGTGGGCTGCTAGTCAGGACTCAGCTTAACCTTTTTCCCTAGAAGATTGGGCCTCAGACAGATTGCTTACACACCCCATAGCCCTGAGTGAATGACTGAATGGCTGTATGGAAGAAAGGGGCTTTGACCATTCACAATAGTCACATTCTATAGAAAATAATATATCTCATCATCTATACAGTGCAAAGTAAAGATATTTAAACTTATTATTATATGACTTGAAAAACTTCCCCATGTGCATCCTGAATGGAAGATTAAACCTTTGTTTTTCATTTGTTTAAACCTAGAAGCCAGTAGCTTATGAGATTTCTCACCTTTTATTAGGACTTCCCAGCCTGGTGCCTTGTAAGAAAAAAAAATCTGTTTCAAGCTTATTCATAGTTAACAGAAACCAAGGATCTATATTGCTCAGGAGATGGATGGGAGGCATAAAAAAACTGTTAATTCTATAACTTTCTGATCTGGGATTTACTTTTAACTAATTGCAATAAAACAACCTCAAATAAATGCTTTGACAATGTCATATATAGGAGACAGAGACTTGAGTATCTGTTTAACAAGGAGAAAAAAATTCTGCCCTCTCCTGTTCCATTGGCTTAATAAAATAAAATATTTATAATTTCACAGAGATACAATCAAGGACCAAAGTAGATATGAAGAAATCGGCAAAGGTTAGAATAATAGAATATAAGGGTTGGAAAGGATTTTGGAGATCATCTAATCCAGGGCTTTCCAAACTTTTCACGTTGGCAACACACCAATGGCGGCGTGCGAAAACCCAGAGGTTTCGTGTTTTCACGCGCGGCGGTGCGGTGGCGGTGTCCTGGTATGTCGCATGAATACCCGGAAGCGCTGATGGCCCGCCACCACTGCGCGCACTGCCACATGCAGAGGCAGCACGCCATCAGCAGTTTCAGGTTTTCGTGCGACACACCTGGGCCCCGCAGGCGACACAGTACTGTGTCGCGACAGAGTTTGGAAAGCTATGATCTAATCCAACCCTGTGCCCAGTGAAGGAACTCAGTACTACAGCATCCCTGGCAGATGGCTATCCAGCATCTCTTTGAACACCTATAGGAGAGCCTACCACGAACCACCTGCTTCACTGTTGAGCAGCTCTTACTATGAGGAATTTTTTTCCTGATGTGCCATAGAAATTTACTTCCTTGTAATTTAAACTCATTGTTTTTTAATTCTGTCTTCTGAAACAACTCTGAACAATCTGGCCCCATCTTCAACATCAAGACCTCTTGACGACGGCTATCATTTCTCCCTGCAGTTTTCTCCAGGCTAAACATACCTGCCTCCAACCATAATTTCTCATATGTTTTTTTTTCTTCCAAACTTATCAACTTTGTTTCTTTTCTCTGGATATGCGCTCATTTGTCAATGTCCTTCCTAAAATGGGTGCCCCTAGCTCAGTGCTTTCTAAAGTGCGACACACCAACGGTGGCGGCAGCGGCACACGCGGGGGCGTGCACGGCGGCGGTGCAGGGGTGCACGGGGGCGGGGGCGTGCACAGCGGCGGCAGCCTCCGCTAAAACGCAGAAGCGCTGATGGCATGCCACTGCCGCCGTGCACGCCCCCGCTGCCGCTTCCAGGTTGTGTGGCGACACACCAGACTGTGTGTCGCGACACACTAAAGTGTCACGACACACAGTTTGGAAAGCTGTGCCCTAGCTGAATGCAGTATTCTCTGTGTGGTCTGATCAATGCAAAATAGAGGGGAATTAAGACTGTTCTTAATCTTGGCAATATACTGTTGTTGCAACCTAGGGTACACTGTTTTGGCATCTGCATCACACGATTGGTTCATGTTCAGCTTGTAATTGATCAGGATACCTACATCCTTTTCACATATACTTCTACCCAGTATGGTTTCTCACAACCTATAAATTCCTTTGATTTTTTCTACCCAAATTTAGGATTTTGCATTTGCATTGTTCCAGCTTGTCAAGAACCTCCTGAATTTTGATAATGTCCTCCCTTTTGTTATCCCACTACCTTTGTGTCATCTATAAATCTTATAAACATATTTTATAATACCTCATCCAAGGCATTCATTATAAATATTTTGCCATCTTCTCTGCTAGAATCTCATGGGAGACCTTGTAGAATGCTTTGCTGAAGACAGCAATCTGAAACATAACTCCAAATCAACCCTGAAGTATTTACAGGAAAGCAAGATAATGGTTTTGGAGTGGCCTTTACATTCCCCAGACCGGAGTAATATTGAAAATCTGTGTGGGCAATCTCAACCATGCAGTGCATGCAAGTAGATTAAGAATATTTCTGGGCTAGAAGAGTTCTGCATGAAGTGAGAAAATTTTCAAAAGTAGGAATAAAACAACTTTTAGCTGGCTACAGAAAGTGTTTGGAAGCTTTCATTTCTGCCAAAGGAGGTGCTATAAGGTACTGACTAAAAGGATGTCCAAACTTTTGCACCTGCCATATTCACTCTTTTCTTATGTTAAACGTATAAACTTCACATAAATAGTATGCATGTATTCAAATTTGCATGGTGGCTCAGCGGGTAAGACGCCAGGCTTGTCAATCGGAAGATTGCAAGTTTGGAGGTTCAAGACCCTAGCCCCGCATGACGGAGCTCCCGCACTCGCCCAAGCTCTTGCCAACCTAGCAATTCGAAAGCATGCAAATGCAAGTAGATTAATAGGTACCACTTCGGTGGGTAGGTAACAGCGTTCCACGTGCGTCATGCCGGCCACATGACTGTGGAAGCGTCTTCGGACAACGCTGGCTCTTGGGCTAAGAAACGGAGATGAGCACCAGCCCCTAGAGTCGGACACGACTGCACAACTGTGCGGGGGGGACCTTTACCTATTCAAATTTGCAGAAAGATGCCATGTTTAACTTTGTTCCGTCTAGAGGTTGTGTCAGCTTCTGTTCACGTAGGAATTAACTGAAACATGCAATTTGACCAGGGGTGTCTAAACCTTTGCATGCAACTGTAGATGCTATTACTATCGCAGACCACGTTCCTAAATAGCTAAATGAGCTGGCATATTATAAAGGAATTTCGTACATTTGAAAGACCATGTTTTTCAGAGTTACCATCTCAGGGTAACAGACAATCTGGGACTAAGCCAACTGACTGTATAAATATGCCATCTATTTATGTGTATATGATTCCTACTGCCAATGATATCATCTGTGTATAAGTATCTATCTATCCATATCTACCCACATCTGTATGTGTATGTATGTATAGGTCAGAGCCTTCCAAACTGTGTGTCGGGACACGTTAGTATGTCGGCTGCAGTGTCTGGGTGTGTCGCGGCTGCTGCTGCCTCCGAACCCTGCCAGGATTCCACGCAGGCCCTAGTGCTGGCCTTTTGCCCTTCTGTAAGAGTGTGTTGCGAAATGATGCCCTGCTGTAAGAGTGTGTCAAGAAATGATGAATGTCTAAAAAGTGTGTCACCAACATGAAAAGTTTGGAAAGCTCTGGTATAGGTATTAGAAATCTCCCCATGGTATCTTCTTAAACTGGGACTCCACCTAGTCTCATGAGGCAGGATAACATCACATCCAAATCAGAAGGCAAACAGAAGGGAAGGAGAAAAACAAGTGAATGCAATGTGCCGGGTTTAGCTCTGGTTTCCTTGGCTTTTGTCTGTATAGCTACAATGGGAGCTAAGTAGACAGAGAGAATTACAGTCTCCTTTCTGGGCTGTAGTAATACAAAGAACACCCTTAATAATTTATTGTAAGCAAAATCTTCCCCTCCTCTACAGAACAGAAAATTTTGTGTGTCTTAAAGGACAAGAGAGCACAGGCTCATTCCAGAGCAGAAAAGGCACTGAACCTGAGAATATATAGTATAAGCATCTCATTCAATTCTGCCCTTTTGAAACTTACTATTTGACAAAGCTGCAGGCATACCTGAATTTACAATCCAAAGTGGTGTTCAGTAAAAATCAGTGAAATCACCAGTTTGAGAAGCAGCTGAACTTTACAGCAATCTTTTCAGTGAGTATGGATAAAAGGCACACTTCAGGCAATATTTAGGCAATATTAAAAAGTTCTTTTTTTAATAGTAGAAGAAAAATGTCCATTTCTCACCTGCATTAGAAAATCACTTGTGGAGGTGGGTGGCTATAGAAATCAAATAAATAAATAAATAAACAAACAAACAAACCAACACATTTTTCAGTGCTGAACCCACATGGGAAAACTCCATCATAAAAAAACTTCCTTTCTGTCTACTTTTGTTTTATGAAGCTGGGGCCAAGATAGTATTAATAACAATTGTTTCTCAAGGATGGATGGGTCCTAGAAAGGATGCTCCCCAGGTGAATTAAGAATTATTGCTTCATGCAAATTAACCATAGAGAGGACCTATGCTCTCAGAATGAGCTTTCTGATGTACAAGTAATCCAGGAGGAGGTGAATCCAAAGGATGTACAATGTATTAATTTTAAGGATTTAATTTGGTGGGCAAATCTTCAGGTATCCAGTTTCTTCATGAAGAGGATACAGCAGCATTTGCAATAGAAACAGCTCTGTTCGCAGACTGTTTATTAAGCCAGCATAAGAATTCCCTTGAGGCTTGGAATGTGGCTGCTTGGATTATATGCTGTAGAGAATTTGAATTTATCTCCATGTCTGATATCATGTGAGAAGGCCATAGAAAATAAAGTGGTGGAAAAAAGTACACATTTTTATACAATAAGATAAATCCTTCTTACATAGAATTTTAGACACAAATGAGGCAAGTACATAAAGAAATAATTGTTACAGTATGTTCTAACTCAGAGCTTTCCAAACTGTGTGTCGCGACACAGAAGTGTGTCGCCACACACAGTCTGGTGTGTCCCCACACAACCCGGAAGCGCTGATCATCATCAGTTTTCCCGTGGCGACACACCAACTGCAGCGCGCAAAACCTGAAAGCGGCAGCAGGGCTTCCGGGTTTTTGCACGCTGCCACAAGGACAGCACTTCCGGGTTTTCCCGCGTCGACACACCAACGCCGGTTGGTGTGTCGCCGCGGGAAAAACTTTGGAAAGCCCTGTTCTAACTTGCAGTTAGTCTTTCCCAGTACACTACCTTCCAGCAATGTTGGACAATTCCCATTATTCCAGTTAACATAGCCAAGCAGGCTGGCTAGTAATTATGGGGATTGAAATCCTGTATATTTTGATGACACCAGCTTGGGGAAGACTTGAGTAGATTGTCCCTGAAAGTGTGGATTTTTTCTTTCTTTAACAATAAAACACCAAAATACTGCAGAAAATTACCTTTATACCATTAAATATTAAATATATTTCAATTCCATCAATGAAGTAACCCATACTAAATAAAGTATTTGCAAGTGTCCTTTCCTTTAATTAGTCACAATTCCAACAGTTCTGGATATTGGACTTTTTCCAAGGCCAATATTTCATAAACAAATACAATTACTTTTTTTTCTGATAAAGAAAACAAAAACCAAGAGGAAGATATTCCTGAGTTTTTTAATTTTTTTTTCTGCTCATTAGTGTTACATGCAAGCCCTGTCAAAAAAAGGGACAAAGAAAGATACAGAGAAAAAAAAATAGCCTACAAATATACAACTGAGGTCTAGCAATAGATTTCAATTCCTCTGACTCTACCATGGTGGAGCCAAAGAACAAAATGTCATTATTGTGCAAATTGTGTCACAAACATCTATGCTAAGGAGAAATGTACACATTTAGATGCCTGCTCCACATATTCCCTTACAACAAACATCTAGTGTTTCTGCTGGAACTGGCCTTTGCATTGTGGGAACACACACACACAGACACACACACTCTCAATGAGCATTAGAATTTTTTTAAAAAATATTCCTTTCTATTTTTTTTAATGTTATTCCTTTGTTTCTTCCCATTGCTTTTTACAGTATTTTCAGAGCTACAGTAAGTGATATCAGATCTATATCAAGAACCAAACACAGAAGCTAGATCCCTACGGGGAACAGCTATAAGCCAGTGTTCTAGTGATTAAATTAGGACCAATGGTCAATCCTTCACTACTTATAACAGAGGTGGCCATATCTCAGGATTCATATTGCCAATCCCTTCCACATCTGAGGTCTAAATCTAATAGCCAAGGCAGCTTACTACTCTAAATCGCAACCTCAGATAGTTCTTATCGAAGGTCCAGACTTCTTATTACAAGTTTTATCAGAGCAGCAACTTTGTCTGAAGCACGATTCACAGTACCAATTTAAACAGGAAGATCTTAAGAAAAAAATCACAACACAAAAAATATTCTGGTTATGCAATATTGGATATAATCAAAACATGTATATAGACACTATCTGGGATATATCTAGCAGTTTACCTAAAAGAAGAGGGCCATTTTCTTTATTTAGTTCCATCTCTCTCTCTCTCTCTTTGGATAAATAACCTATTAGTTTTTCTCATAATCTGTATTTTGAATCCAAAGTGTAATATGTATCTACACACAATTAAAACAAGGCCCTGTCATGCATTATACTGTACATGGTTTATACAAGAAATCACTCCCACCCCTGATATACAAATATTTTAAATATTCAAAATATATAGTTTAGGTTTAGGTTTAAACTTTTCAACGCTTGCCTGGAAAATATCATGCGCAGAGTGAACTGGGAAGACAGAATCGATGTAAATGGAGAGAAGATAAACCATCTCAGATTTGCAGACGATGTTCTACTGATCACAAAAGATGCTCGAAAGCTGCACAAAATGCTTCGACAACTTGACGCCAAAAGCAGAAAGGTGGGTCTAAAGATGAATCGCACTAAAACAAAATTTATGCAGACAGGGAACCTTCCAAAATTCCAAATGAGGCTTCAGAACGAACTCATCGAAGAGGTTGACCACTATGTCTACCTAATCAGAATGAACAACGATCAAAGAGAAGAACTGGTCAGAAGAAAGCAAGCTGGATGGGCTAGATACAACTCCATTAGAGAAGTCTTACAAAATGAGAAGATCAACAGAAAACTGCATGCTAATCTTTTTTAATTCGACTGTCTTACTGGCGGTGCTATATGGAAGTGAAACATGGGCGCTAACAAAGGCAGAAGAGGAAGAGCTTTCAAGAGCAGTAAGGGCTATGGAAAGATCCATGCTGAAAGTTTCTCTCCGAGACCACATCCCAAGTAGTCAGATTAGAGCACGAAGTGGAATAAATGATGTCGTTGAATATCGCAAACGGAAGCTACGCTGGGCAGGACACGTCACGTGCATGTTGGATGGCCGTTGGACAACAGCAGTTGCCAAATGGTATCCAAGAGAAAAAGACCCCTTGGCCGACCTCCAAAGAGATGGGAAGACCCAATAGTCAAGAACTTTGGCCGAACCTGGAGAAGAAAAGCCAGGATTCGAGATGAATGGAAAGCGAGTTGCGACCAGCAGGATTCTGTCCAGCGACAGTCTGGTCAATCAAGGTGATTCAAAATACATAATATCAAGGATATGTTCAATAGCATGGTTCCAAAAAAGCTAGTTTTATATGCCCCAAAGGATTTTTAAATGTATATCTCTTAAGCAACTCATGCCACAGCATGGTTTTGAAACCAATATTTTCAAAAAAGAGATATTCACAATTGTTAATTAAAAAATCCAGGTAGACAGTCCAATTCCCAAGACATTAAGCATGCCTAAAATAATACTCTGGAATCTGGCCTTTATGTAAATATATTTAACATACAGTGGGGCAAAAAAGTATTTAGTCAGCCACCAATTGTGCGAGTTCTCCCACTTAAAAAGATGAGAGAGGCCTGTAATTGACATCATAGGTAGACCTCAACTATGAGAGACAAAATGAGAAAACAAATCCAGACAATCACATTGTCTGATTCGGAAAGAATTTATTTGCAAAGTATGGTGGAAAATAAGTATTTGGTCACCTACAAACAAGCAAGATTTCTGGCTCTCACAGACCTGTAACTTCTTCTTTAAGAGGCTCCTCTGTCCTCCACTCATTACCTGTAGTAATGGCACCTGTTTGAACTTATCAGTATAAAAGACACCTGTCCACAACCTCAAACAGTCACACTCCAAACTCCACTATGGTGAAGACCAAAGAGCTGTCAAAGGACACCAGAAACAAAATTGTAGACCTGCACCAGGCTGGGAAGACTGAATCTGCAATAGGCAAGCAGCTTGGTGTGAAGAAATCAACTGTGGGAGCAATAATTAGAAAATGGAAGACATACAAGACCACTGATAATCTCCCTCGATCTGGGGCTCCACGCAAGATCTCACCCCGTGGGGTCAAAATGATCACAAGAACGGTGAGCAAAAATCCCAGAACCACATGGGGGACCTAGTGAATGACCTGCAGAGAGCTGGGACCAACGTAACAAAGGCTACCATCAGTAACACACTACGCCGCCAGGGACTCAGATCCTGCAGTGCCAGACGTGTCCCCCTGCTTAAGCCAGTACATGTCCGGGCCCGTCTGAAGTTTCCTAGAGAGCATTTGGATGATCCAGAAGAGGATTGGGAGAATGTCATATGGTCAGATGAAACCAAAGTAGAACTGTTTGGTAGAAACACAACTCGTCGTGTTTGGAGGAGAGAGAATGCTGAGTTGCATCCAAAGAACACCATACCTACTGTGAAGCATGGGGGTGGCAACATCATGCTTTGGGGCTGTTTCTCTGCAAAGGGACCAGGACGACTGTTCCGTGTACAGGAAAGAATGAATGGGGCCATGTATTGTGAGATTTTGAGTGCAAACCTCCTTCCATCAGCAAGGGCATTGAAGATGAAACGTGGCTGGGTCTTTCAGCATGACAATGATCCCAAACACACCGCCCGGGCAACGAAGGAGTGGCTTCGTAAGAAGCATTTCAAGGTCCTGGAGTGGCCTAGCCAGTCTCCAGATCTCAACCCCATAGAAAACCTTTGGAGGGAGTTGAAAGTCCGTGTTGCCCAGCGACAGCCCCAAAACATCACTGCTCTAGAGGAGATCTGCATGGAGGAATGGGCCAACATACCAGCAACAGTGTGTGCCAACCTTGTGAAGACTTACACAAAACGTTTGACCTCTGTCATTGCCAACAAAGGATATATAACAAAGTATTGAGATGAACTTTTGATATTGACCAAATACTTATTTTCCACCATAATTTGCAAATAAATTCTTTCCGAATCAGACAATGTGATTGTCTGGATTTGTTTTCTCATTTTGTCTCTCATAGTTGAGGTCTACCTATGATGTCAATTACAGGCCTCTCTCATCTTTTTAAGTGGGAGAACTTGCACAATTGGTGGCTGACTAAATACTTTTTTGCCCCACTGTATGTGAATGGTTCAAAAATAGATTCAATCTTATACATTTAACCAGCAGTTTGACAAGTTCTTGGATAAGTCACATTTTTCAAGATCTATTTTAAAAATATGTTTCTGTAACAAGAGAAAAGTGAACCTCATCTCATAAAAACAAAGTTAATCAAGTTTTCAGTTTTAAAGTGTAGCAGCATGAAACACCAGCAGCACACATTCTGTAATACAACATAAGGTGAACTCTTGCAAGATCGTAATTATCTTTGCATCAGAACCAACATGTGGGGAAGGAGTGTGAATTGGTGATCAAGCACACTGCATATAGAAGACTTCAGGAGTAACCTTTTTAAGGGTAACAAGGAATGTGAAAAGCTTCTCTCTGCCTGAAGCTCTGAGAAGCAGAGAAACTTGGTTTGGAACTATTACAGAATCCCTCCATTCCTGCAGAAATAGCGGGGAGGTGCTGAAGCCCCGAGCTGTGGTCTGGTTCACACAGCCTGGAACTTTCCAGTTATGGGGCCACACTATTCAAGTAAATTGGGCAGACCCAGAAAAAGAAGATTAAGAAACAATGCAGAGAATAAAAGTATTATATTGGAGCGGCGGAGCAGCAGAGCCACAGCATGGCGACAGGGTGGCAGACGGCGGGGGTGAGAGCGGGAGGTGCCTGGAACGGCATGGTGGCCAAATGGCCATGAAGACCCCCTGGGGCGACTGGAGTGGCCCAGGGAGCCGAGTCAGAGCCCCACAGAGTGGTGGAGCAGTGAAACAGCGGAGACAGGCGCTGCGGAGAACTCTGGGGGAGACTCGGTGGGCTTGTTTTGGAGCCCCCCAGAGCAGCAGAAGAACGGTTCGGTACCCAGGTGGCACGGCGAACCCAGGAGGCGCGGCAAGGCAGCCTGGTGGTGCAGTAAATTGCTGGGGTAGCCAGCGGTTCCAGCACCGAGTCCTCTGGAGAGTGGCCCCACGGGCCCAGACAGATCCCCCTGGAACAGCAGAGGCATAGCGTGGCAACCGGGCGGTGCCGTGGTCCCTTACGATGACCCAGCAGACCCAGCGGGTTGACCATAAGCCTCCCGCAAGCCCCCAGTCTGTGGGAATAAGGAGTGCCCTGACGGGGTCCCTTCAGTGTGATGAGTGGGGTACTCCCTCCCTGGTGTGAGAGACAGGGAGGGAGCCCAGGAGTGGATGAGGTACGCGTGTGGGGATCCTCTGTCCTTGGGTGAGAGTCAGGGAGGAGAGGTGAGTGGGGCACCCCCTGCCGGCCAGTGAGAGAGGCCGGTGAAGGGGGCACGGCGGATGTGGGGGTGGTGGTTGGGTTCCTGCAGCGCTGAGAGCAGGCGCTGGAGTGCCAGATTCACGGTTTGGCACCAGCCGAGACCCTGAGGCAGGGGAGGAGCGGTGGCTGTGGTCATCCGGGAATCTCTAGTGGCCTTCAGGGGCACTGCTCCACAAGTGGCCGGTTGTAAGACCCTGTTTCTCAAGTTGGGCTCCCGAGAACAATTGGGACTGTTGCTACTGTACTAGGCCCTGCTGCTGGAGGCCGTCTTGGGGTTGGCGGTGGAGTTTCCCAGACTTATGGTTCTGGGGGACTTCAACCTGCTATCCCTGGGGTGAGCCTCAGAGGCAGCTCGAGAGGTGACGTGTGGGTGGGTCCAGGCAATGTGAATTCATCCCCTCCCACCCGGTCAGACAGAGAGGGCATGCTATGGCCCCTGTCCATGAGAGACTGTCGATTGGCAGGGTCCAGGAGGAGGGCCTTCTCTGCTGTGGCTCCCGCCCTTTGGAACAAGTTACCTCCAAAGGTGAGACAGGCCCCTCCTCTCCCGACTTTCCGAAAGGGGGTGAAGACTTGGTTGTGCCACCTCGCTTGGGGTGGGAGGGGGGATAGTCAATCATGGGGGTGGTTGGCACCTTGATGGGGACAATGATAACAACTTATTCACCATCTTGGACTCTACATTTTATATCTTGCCTTTTATATTTATGTATTTATATTGTATTTATTCTATTGATATTTTAATTTTTTATTTTTAACTGTTTGTAAACTGCCCAGAGTCTGTAATATGAGATGGGTGGGGAAGAAATATGATAAATAAATAAATAAGAGTGCATTTCCTAATTCCTAAAGACAGGTGTAAGACAGAAACATACAAATAAGTAAGTTAACACTAAGTAACTGTTTAGGTATCTATGGAAAAGACCACATATATTTTACCACCACCACTGATCCCATCTCCTTCCACTTTGGACCCAAAAAAAAAATGTCTTAATCATTAAAATGCATGACAACTGAATCAAAAGTCTTGCCTTTTTCTCACATTTCAGGTGGGTGTTCAAGACTTTAATTTGTTCACTTAAAAAATAATTCCTTTTTAAAAAAATGAAAAAGGAGTCTATAAAAAGAACCAGGATATGACTGCATGACACCACAGAAGTCAGTCATAATGATGTACTCAGCAGACTTCAGCCCCAACAGAAGTAATGAATTTGCCTAACATTTGATCTCTGAAAGAAGATTACATCGGTACGGAATGGAAGAAATATATTTCCTCGGTGGGTAGGATCCTTTATGAGTCTTCTTTGTTAACTTCTGACTTGCGCTGACTTCGAAAGTGTCGCTCAAGATTGATGGTCACCTCCCTTTGGAGATTTCTACTGTTGCTTTTTCCAGCTGTGTGGATCCACAGATGCCGAAGAACTTGTTGAGCAGTATACCGCTTTTTGGGATCAACTACCAGGAGTCGGTTTATCAGGTCTTTTGCAGCTATTAAGAACAAAGACAAGTATAATTAACATGAATTTGCTTTGAACAGTTTCATACAATTGGAAGAAACTTAATAAAAAATTAACAATTTGGAAAGCTAAAATAAAAAAACATTCAACTGTACTGCACCAAGAAAGATTTATAGACAGACCCTGGGAAACCTTTCCTCTGCCTGTCACAATTTTAGGATAGAGTGTTAAAAGTAGTTATGAAATAAATCTTCAATACACTTTCACTTTTAATAAAGGTAAACTTTTCATACCAAAAAAAAAAAAATGGGACACAGAATAGGAAAAAACAATGCTTTGCGCCAAAAAAAGGTAGCATTCTGCATGATACTACTTCAGATTCTACACAATAGAATTATTATATAGACCAGGGCTCTCGGAACTTTTCAGTTGGCGACACACCAACGGCGGCGGGCAAAAACCCGGAAGCGCCACGGTGGCAGGCGAAAACCCGGAAGCGCCACGGTGGCAGGCGAAAACCTGGAAGCGCCACCATTGTGGCGCTTCCGGGTTTTCGCATGCTGCCGCGGCGCTTTTGGGTTTTCGCATGCCGCCATAGCGGCGGCACTTCCAGGTTTTCACCCACTGCCACTGCGGCGCTTTTGGGTTTTCACGCGCGACAGCGGCAGTGTCGGTGTCCTGGTGTGCCGCACGAAAACCCGAAAGTGCTGATGGCCCGCCACCGCCACGCACACTGCCATGTGCGGCAGCAGCGGCGCGCCGTCAGCGCTTCCAGGTTTTTGCACGGCACACCTGGGCCCCGCAGGTGACACAGTACTGTGTCACGACACACAGTTTGGAAAGCTATGATATAGACAAATCACAGCATGACTTCGCTTCTCCATTGATAAGGCTGCAACAACATCAAAGTTTGTTTTTAGACTTGCCATTGTTTGAAGTATCTTCTAAACCACTGTTTTGTTTTTTCAAGGGATTTTTTAAAAAATTATAATATCTATTATCTTTATAACAAAACAATCTTTAATCTTAAAGAAAAAATACAAACCAATAAAACAAAAGGAAAAAAACTATCTTATATTTTATACTTATCAATAGTCCCTGGTTTACCAATGTATTCACTACTATAATATGAACAATACAAGATATTATTGTAAGATATCACAGAATCTCTGCCATAGTAACACATATTGCTGCTTCCTTTGATTAATAGAGAATATTGCCTTTTCCAAAATAGATAAATCACTCATTTCCAACAACAATTCCTTGACATCTGGAATAATATCACTTTTCCAATTTCTTAATATAATTCTTCTTGCCACTCCCCATGCTCGATACAACCACAATTCCTGATAAACAGTCAAATTCCAAAGCACTGGTATACAGGTCGTCCTTGCTTAATGACCATTCGCTTAACGATGGTTCAGAGATACAATGGGGCTAAAAAAAGTTACTTACAACCTGTTCTCGATGTTCCAATATCGCACCATCCCCCACAGCCACATGATCGCGATTTGGGCACTTGGCAACCGGCTCACATTTATGACCAGTTGCAGCATCCTGCATTCACATTATCATAATTTGCAACCTTCCCAGCCGGCTTCTGACATGCCAAATCAGTAGGGAGCCATTGATTTGCTTAACAACTGCTGTGATTTGCTTAACAACTGCGGTAAAAATGGTTGTACAATCGGGTCCGGTCACGTGATGCCTCACTTAATGACTGCATCGCTTAGCGACTGAATTTCCGGTCCCAATTGCAGGAAATGATGTCCATCATTTCAAATACACTCTTTCAGGATTCCAATACACCCCAAAATACAATTCAAATACAAATACAATCTTCTTATCCACTGTGGTTAACCTTCATTAATGAATATAAATGAAAGTTATGAACATGGTACAGAGCAGGCTTATTTCTATTAAACATATTCATAATGAATTGCAATTGGGCCCAATTTGAATATTATGACAAGCTGCAGTTTAACACAAAAACTTCCAAACTCAGCATCCTTTGTGGAAGAGGAGCAAGAAAAGTATACAATTCAGAGTGCTTCTGTAGTCCATATTTATAATATTAAACAATGGTTATGGTCACATATTTCACCAAGCTATGTGTTTTGTTTGGTTTTAACTTAGTGTGAGATATGAACCTAATCATTATGGTTTATAAACAATATTTATAGCTTCTGTGTAAATCCAGCTATTTTAACATTCCCCAAGGCGTATTTAAAACAAGTAAAGGTAAACCCAGAGAGCCAGTTTGGTGTAGTGGTTAAGCCACCAGGCTAGAAAGCAGGAGACCCTGAGTTCTAGTCCCGCCTTAGGCACGAAGCCAGCTGGGTGACCTTGGGCCAGTCACACACTCTCAGCCCTAGGAAGGAGGCAATGGCAAACCACTGCCAAGAAAACTACAGGATTAGTTCAGGCAGTCTCCGAGAATCGAACACACTGAATGGAGTAAAAAAAAAGGTAAACCCAGCTTACGGTTTAACATTAGGTGTGAATAAAAATGAAATTCTGTATATATGCAAAAGAGCATACCATTTGCTTATTATATAATTGGTTCTAGTTCTGCTACTCAAAGGGATGGTATAGGAGATATACAACATAGCATAGGCACCACCCCAGGTTCAACTATGTGTACTTTCCTCTAGCTTCTAAAGTTTTACCAGCAGTAGCTACACGTTTTCAGTCCTATCTTTCCGGTCTCATGAAATAAAACTGCACCTTTAAAAATTAAAACAATGTCCCAGAATACAATATTAAATACTGTTTTTTCATGTTGCTGCAATCCCAGAAACATGAAATAAATACAGCCACAACTCCAACCTGCTCAGCCTGCTTACTAAAGAAAGCTTACCAGCTGAAATGTTGTCCCAGTATGGAGAGAGAAATTCATAATGTCCAAGCTGAATAATTTGAAATAACTCCTCCTGATCTCGTTCATGACTTCGAAAGGGGGGGAAGCCACAAAGTAAAATATAGAGTATTACACCAGTAGCCCACATATCGACTTCTAAACCATAGCCTAAGAGAGAAGAAAAATATTTGACATTGGCAAATGATTTGTTTAACTTTTGCTTTCATATTTTAAAATGTGAATAAAATATCAGAATAAAATGAAAATTTTCCTTATGTCTTAGGTGACATGCAATTCTAAGTATATTCACTATCTTTCTAATCCTCCTAAACTTAATCAAGCATGGTTGGTGCCCACTATTATCAACTGTTCTTGCCAGGGTTATACAGAGGCAGCTGCTACTATATACAGCAGAGGTCCCCAACCTTTTTGGCGCCAGGGACTGGTTTCAAAAGGCTATTTTTCCGCAGACCGGGGGGGGGGGGCGGGTTTTCTGGGATTTCTGCAGACCGGGGGGTGGGGGTTGCGGGCGGGAGCCAATCACAAGCACCGGGGGGTGAGGTTTGTGGGCAGGAGCCCCGCGGCCCAGTTCCTAACAGGCCGCGGCCCACTAGTGGGCTGCAGCCCACAGGTTGAGGACCCCTGATATACAGGACAGAATGAGTTCAGGTTTTCCGACTCACTCCTTACCTCATGAATACAGCATCTATGTGTAAGTACTGTATATATACATACTATATATATACATGCATATACAAACACACAGATTCATACATGTGTGCACACATACATACACAAACCTTCTTTCCTGGTCATCATAGGGTGACGGAGCTTATACTTCCGACCTACACGTAATGCAGCTTGGATTACCAAAGTCTTAGCTAAAACATAAGGAAGATATTACCAGCCTTTGGATTTATCCCAGCCTTGAACTTCAGAAGTCCCTCAAGATGCCACTGGTTTCCCATAAACAATAAGGGACTGCCACAGTTTAGGAACTACAACTCCATAAGCCAGTGCTTTCCAAACTGCCGCCATTGGCAACACACCAACGGCGGCAGCGCGGGGGGCGCGTGGCAGTGCGCGCGCGGCGGTGGTATGTACAGCGGTCTCACTAAAACGCAGAAGCGCTGGTGGCGCGCCGCTGCCACCACCACCATGCACACTGCTGCCGCCGCACGCACCCCCACACTGCCGCTGCACACCGAGCCACCGCTTTGCGACACACTAAACTGTGTGTTGCGACACACAGTTTGGAAAGCTATGCCATAAGCATATTGTTTCACATGATATATAGAATTAAAAAAGAATCTGTGAAATTAAGTGACAATATACAAACAATTTACACTAGTGTGGTCTCAGTGAGATCACTGAGCAACACCACCAAATTGCCTGATTTCTGTACTGTGTGAACCACTCTTGCGTTCTCTCCCCTGTCCTTTGCTGAAATCATTTTTGCTATTTAATTACTACATAGCGATAACACAATGCCCCACGGTTATTCATCTGCTTGGGGCAGACTAGCAATTGGCGTCTCCACTCAAGGCAAAGTGGCGACTACCCAAAGCAAGGCAAGCTACACACCAGGTAGAACTTCATGCAAAATCCCTGTCCTTAACAGTAAAAATATAGCATTAAATAACCACCAATCTGCTCAATTGTTATTGTTATTGTGTACTGAATTGCTCTTTTCCCTAATTAACACTGTCAACTACAACACAAAGACTGCATAACCAGTTGTACCCCCATAGCAGGGGTCCCCAACCTGTGGGCCACGGCCCACTAGTGGGCCACGGCCTGTTAGGAACTGAGCCACGGGGCTCCCGCCCACAAACCCTGCCCCCTTCCATGTGATTGGCTCCCGCTCGCAAACCCCACCCCCTGTGCTTGTGATTGGCTCCCGCCCACAAACCCCGCCCCATGGTCCGTGCGATTGGCTCCCGCCCACAAACCCCACCCCCTGGTCCACGGAAATCCCAGAAACCCCACCCCCCAGGAAAAATCATCTTTTGAAACCAGTCCCTGGCGCCAAATAGGTTGGGGACCCCTGCCCCATAGCATACAAATCCCTACTTTTTCAGGAAGAGAAAGGGGGCCAATGTAAAACAATTCCTAAAATTCATCCGTCCTCCCCTACCTCCATTTCTGCACCACTCCTTTGTGCATTTTCAGACATGCATTCCTGGAGTCAATTCAGCATTCCTCAACAGTTACCACCACAAAGGGACAACCGAACAGTAACGGATCAAACAAATAATATAACACAAATGGAACACACCTAGGCTCTATTCATACATTCATAGTGTTGTAAGAACACTTACTTGGATAAAAGCTAAGCACAATAAAACAACAAGATCATCAAATGCTTGCATAAGTTGACATAAACAAAGATTTAAAATAAATACAGTATATATTCACCATTCTCAGCAAGTATTTCAGGAGCAACATATGTTGGAGTTCCACACACAGTGAATATTGGTCTTGTCACCCGCCTTGCAAGGCCAAAATCTGCTAGTTTCAATGTGGTAGTTTTATCTGCATTACGCTGAACCTGAGCAAGAAAAACAAAAACAAAATTCAGATTAGACAGAAATGATTAGCTTAAGTTGCACACAAGCATAAGGCTTAACCATCAACTTAAGATTAAAGCACATAATGGATCTTTATTGCTACAAAACTGATAGAGGGATAGAGCCTATCCTATGTAATTGCCTGTCACAAATAAACAGATATTGATTGAATTGCTATTATGTCATATTTTAAAGATTTTAATGGGCTGGGCTGGCTAATTCTATACTGAAATCTACCTCTTGCCATACTGAAGTTCTTAAATTACAGTTCTAGCTTTTCCAAAGTAGAGACATAAATTCCTTGAATAGGAGGGCACTGTTGCAATAGCTACCTCTTAGTGGTACACTCTGGCACCTCAATTAAAAAGAACCTTGAGGAAAATGTCCTGAAATTATTTGGACGTTAGTTTCAGAAAATGCAGTAATATACTTGATAGACCAATGATGTGAATCAGTATAAGGCAAGCTCATAAGTCTCAGATGCTTCCAAATTACATTAAAAATTAACTGCACGCTTTGTCTTTCTGAGTAACAAACATACAAGGAGTTTTGATCAGCTAAGCTAAGTGTAATCTTTATAAGCCACTGTAATTGATCCTCACAATGCCATTTAAATGAATATTGAAGAGCTCTGCCTTCAATTTTCTTTTTGGTTTCTTTAACTGGGACATGGCTTTGATATGTCTCCTGAACACCTGTATGGAAAAAGAGGAAGCTAAAAAGTTAATTAAAAAAGAAGGCAAGTAAATGTGCATGTGTTGAACTGGTGAGCAAAGAAAGATATCAATGACTTCAATGAACACCCTTAAAGGTACATGCATTCCTTCTGTACAGGAATTACAACCGGCTTGCGTTTTTCTCTGCTGTTGCCTCTAGCCACACAAGATGGCAACACTATATTGCCAGTTCCATATAAAATTCTATTATGCATCTACCTATCCATTCTATTTCTCAAATACACTAAAGCTTGTTTACACATTACAAACTACTGTCAAGCTCATCAGAGAAACTAACTACATGTTCACTTTTGCATTCTACTTTATAAAACAATTTTGTAAATTCTGTTTACCAGTTTTGGAGATAGGGTATATTCTGTACTGTTACTATTAAAGCTGAGTGGAGTTACATCTAATGCAAAGCAGCAATTCCTTATCCCAAGCCTTTTCAAGTGAGCTTGACTAGACAATCTAATCAATTCAGACAGTCCAAATTCCTAGATTAATATTTAAAGGGATAGGAACAACTTGTACTATTCTACATGTTCTTTCATACCCATGTTCTAGATTATTTTTCCATATACACCCAAATAATGAATAGCAACAATTTCAGTTTATCAGAAGACAAGCTGTATTTTGCAGTTCTTACCAGAAGATTTTCAGGCTTGAGATCTCTATGAATAATATTCTTGCTGTGAATATATACAAGAGCTTCACACAGATCAGTTATCATGAGAGCAGCATCATGTTCTGTGAACTTCACACTTTCTATGATGGCATCAAACAAGTCCCCACCAGGGACATATTCCATGATTAGGTAAATTTCTGCTTCAGTTTCAAATACTTCAATCAAGCTTACAATGTTGGGGTGAGAGAGACTCTTGATTATCAAGATTTCATTTTCTAGCATATCCTCCTTTCCCTTCAACTTTGATTTATCAATTATTTTCATTGCATAGATCTGGTTGGTGCTTCGATGGTGACACTCCATCACAACAGCAAAGTTCCCATCTCCAATAGTTCTGCCAATTTCATAGCAACTCTCCACATCTGCTCTGCTAGAGACATCATGTCTCGGTTGTACATCACTGGTCTTATATGTTGTATTTCCTTCTTTGTTAATTTTAAGTTCTTCCTCCCTTTCATTACTAACCTGTTCACTCTTCCCATGCCCCACTTTCTCTTCTCCAGTGTTTTCTTCTTTTAATTTCTGTACCTCTTCTCTCTTTCCCTGAACTTTTGTTTGCTTCTCTCCATCAATCTGAGAACTTTTTATTAACCAACAGCTCTGATTCACTCTAGAACATTTTCTGTGTTCCTTCTTTAGCTCATAGGTATCTCCTACTATAGTGTGCTGACTTTCTAGTGGCTTTGTCTTCATTTTTCCTAATTCTTCATCATGGTTCTGCAGGATCTGATCTCCGTCAATACTTATTTTTTGCTTCTCAAGATCTTTACTGACATGACTGTGTGAAGTTGTCCATGTACTCTGACAACCAGCTTCATTCCATGTAACTTCAGCTTCTTCTACTGAGTTTTCTGATAATTTCCTGCAATTTTTCAATTTTGCAGGCTTTTCAACATTATATCTCTTACATGCTCTTACACTCAAGTCTCTGCTCCCAAACAGATCATCCTGTCTTTCTTTTTGAAGTTTTTGCCTCAGCTGTCTTTCTCTTTCACATTTCTCACATCTGATTATTGTATCTGAACTCTTTTCAGCTTCACTTTCACAATTTCTCTCTTCATTAAAATATCTCTCAATTTCTCTAAGTTTTCTAGAAGGCTTCACATCATGTTCCCCATGCCAGTTGTCTCTTATCCATCTCTTTTTGGGTCTCAATTTCTCTTCCTGTCTGATCCTGGTATGCGCTTTTATGTCATGCTTGTTAATTACTTTAGGAGACATGATATCCATACAGTTGCTGGCAACTGTGGGTTCAAGGCTCTTTTCTAACTTGGAAGCCTTTTCATACATCCTGTGTTTGGGCTTCTGAGGTTGTTCCCAATTTTCTGAAATCCCATTAAGAGGAGCATAAGGGTTATCTGGATAAAGTTCTTGGATTGCCATTTCAAGGATTTTCAGGGTTAACTGCTCCTTTCCCATAGCTATGAATACATCACCCTCTCTAAAGAAGTCAGAAATACTTCTGATTTCTCTTCCTTTCAAGTTATATAATTTTCTCACACGATCATTCTTCCAGCGTGGAAATCCCAAGGCTTCTGAGATGTCAGCAATCAGCTGTTCAAATGTTTGAACAGAACGCCGATTTAGAAGCAACGTTATCTTCCTGACTGCATGCCCACAGGGTTTCACTACTGTGACAATCCTTGGCTTTACTGGGCTGTTCTCAGAATGGATAGTGTGGAAACCAGTCCGAGAATTTATAAAAGGAGAACTGAAACCATTTGTACCAAAGTAGGGCTTTCCAAAACCTCCATGGGCAATTGGTGCACAAGTACCTTGTAGTCTTCTCTCTGTTACACTTGAGCTTATGCAGCTTAAAGTGTGATCAAAAAATCCTCGAGGTTCTGCAGCAAAAGAAAGAAAGCAGATTAAGGGACTAGGACAGGAGTCTTACCATTAATGTACTGATGTCCATCAACTGATCACCAATAATCATAAACCTATCACTTAATACGTTCCTTATACTTTTCAGTTTTGGTTCACTATTTAGCAGAAACAAGTCTATGGGCCTGTTAAAGCAAAAGAATTACACAAATATGCCAGCCAATTTCTGCTTTATGATGTTTCTACCAGGTTGCTACTTGAATTTCAACTTTTACTAAAAATATTTTCAGATAAATAAGCTAAAGAATAGGATTTTCCGATGAAGATGTAAAAAAACAGTATAGTTAATACTAAGAAGTGCTTTTGGAGCATCTGAAGTTGCATATCCGAAAATATTTTTTTAAAAAATGTTTCCTCAGGAAAAGGCTTTTATCATAACATAGAATGCATCAAGATGCTATATAAGTGCTTTATTATAAAAAAAAAAACTCTCATTTTTCTGATTTAATTATGACTGAGATTGAACTATAACATAATCTCAAGGATCAAGTAGGCAGCAAAAAAAAAAAAAAAAAACACTCAAATTACGTTCCCATGTACCTTCATTCAAAAACTACTTTTTGACAGGGAAACTGGGCTATAAAAGATTTAATGTAATTGAAATTCCCGATGACCTTTATTTAAATGGACAAAACCCATATTCTAATGGGAAAATCCTGAAAACCTCATATAAAATGAATTCACGTAAGGCAATGCATTGAACTAGTGGAAAAAAGACAGTGGTGGGTATGGTGTCAAATTTCGTAACTCAAATTCACTAATGAATGGGTTCATAAGTTTTCAGAACCTTATTCTTACTCAAACATATTTTCTTCCTTGTCTTGTGTTCTATGGACAATGAAAGCGTTTTCTCTTTTTTTTTACAGCTGGATTTCTAATGTGCATGTTCATTGCAGAGAAATAAGGTATTATTATTATTATTATTATTATTATTATTATTATTATTATTTTATCCCGCCATTCATTCGTGTGTGCGCAAGAGCTCAAGGAGGCGACCATACCTAATACTCCTGCCTCGTATTTTCCCCACAACAACCACCCTGTGAGGTGGGTTGGGCTGAGAGAGTGTGACTGGCCCAAAGTCATCCAGCCAGTTTTCATGCCTAAGGCGGGACTAGAACTCACAGTCTTCTGGTTTCTAGCCCAGCACCTTCACCACGACACCAAACTGGCTATGCATCACAGAACTACTAACTTTATTAGCATTCTTATATGTCCAACTTTGTTTCTAGTGTTGGAGGGGTCTTCTTTTTTTATTTTGGGTAAGGGGTTTGGATAAAATATCAATAGCTGTTTTGACCCCACAGTAACAATAGTTGCTATTGCAGATACAGAAGAGGGAGACAGGGCATTATTGGCAAATAAGGAAAAAAGGAGTTGGGGGGGGGGAATGTTCAAGCAGTTTTGGTGGGAAGAAACCCTGGCATATTTCCAGACCTTTGGCACAAATTGAGTATACTGGACCAAAATATGTAATAGTGATTTTTTTCACATAAAGTGAATTCTTGGATAAAAATGATCTATTGCATAATTGCTATTCACTAATGTAAATTCACATAAAGCTAGGGAAGTCTGTACTTCCTTTCCATACCATCCTTTCCATACCATCCTTTTCTAATCTGAGCCCCTTCAAATGAACTAGTGCTAGAACTCCTACATTTCCAAACAAGCAAGAAAAGATGGTTTTCATCTCATTGCAGAGAACTAGACTCTCATAAAAACATTACATACTCAATCTGCCTCACTTCCTAATCCAGTGCTTTCCAAAGTCCCGCCGTTGGCGACACACCAACGGTGGCAGTGGTGGTGGTGTGCATGGCAGTGGCCTTGTTTCACGCTAAAACCCGGAAGCACTGATGGCGTGCCGCTGCTGTCACTGCCACCAGCACAGAGCGCGCCGCCGCAGGGGTGGTGGCAACACACCATCATCACTTCCGGGTTTTGCCGCAACACACTAAACTGTTGCGACACACAATTTGGAAAGCTATGTCCTAATCCCCCTTCATGGATCACTGCCTTGTCGTGGCGAAGGGGCTTGCGTAACTCAATGAAGTCAGGTCAAGAAGAACAGGTCATGATGGAGAGTTCTGACAAAACGTGGTCCACTGGAGGAGGAAATGGCAAACCACTCCAGTATCCTTGCCAAGAAAACCCATGGACAGTATCAAAAGGCTAAAAGATATGACGCCGGAAGATGAGCCCCTCAGGTCGGAAGGTGTCCAAAATGCTACTGGGGAAGAGCGGAGGGCAATTCCGAGTAGCTCCAGAAAGTGTGAAACGGCTGGGCCAAAGCCGAAAGGACGCTCAGTTGTGGATGTGTCTGGAAGTGGAAGGAAAGTCCGATGCTGTAAAGAACAATATTGCATAGGAACCTGGAATGTAAGAACTATGAATCAAGGTAAGCTGGATGTGGTCAAACATGAGATGACAAGATTGAACATCGACATCTTGGGAATCAGCGAACTAAAATGGACAGGAATGGGCGAATTTAATTCAGGAGACCATTATATATACTACTGTGGGCAAGAATCCCTTAGAAGAAATGGAGTAGCTCTCATAGTCAATAAAAGAGTGGGAAAGGCAGTACTGGGGTACAACCTCAAAAACGACAGAATGCTTTCAGTTCGAATCCAAGGCAAACCATTCAACATCACAGTGATCCAAGTCTATGCCCCAACCACTGATGCCAAAGAAGCTGAAGTTGACCAGTTCTATGAAGACCTACAACACCTTCTAGAACTAACACCAAAAAAAGATGTCCTTTTCATCATAGGGGACTGGAATGCTAAGGTAGGAAGTCAAAAAATAACTGGAATAACAGGCAAGTTCGGCCTCGGAGTACAAAATGAAGCAGGGCAAAGGCTAATAGAGTTTTGTCAAGAGAACACGCTGGTCATAGCAAACACTCTTTTCCAACAACACAAGAGACGACTCTACACATGGACATCACCAGATGGTCAATACCGAAATCAGATTGATTATATACTTTGCAGCCAAAGATGGAGAAGCTCTATACAATCAGCAAAAACAAGACCTGGAGCTGACTGTGGCTCAGATCATGAGCTGCTTATCGCAAAATTTAGGCTTAAATTGAAGAACGTAGAGAAAACCACTAGACCAATCAGGTATGACCTAAATCATATCCCTTATGAATATACAGTGGAGGTGAGGAATAGATTTAAAGGATTAGATCTGGTAGACAGAGTGCCTGAAGAACTATGGATGGAGGTTCGTAACATTGTACAGGAGGCAGCAACTAAAACCATCCCAAAGAAAAAGAAATGCAAGAAAGCAAAGTGGCTGACTGATGAGGCTTTACAAATAGCTGAGGAAAGAAGGGAAGCAAAAGGCAAGGGAGAAAGGGAAAGATATAAACAACTGAATGCAGAATTCCAGAGAATAGCAAGGAGAGATAAGAAGGCCTTCTTAAATGAACAATGCAAAGAAATCGAGGAAAACAATAGAATGGGGAAGACTAGAGATCTCTTCAAGAAAATCGGAGATATCAAGGGAACGTTTTGTGCAAAGATGGGCATGATAAAGGACAAAAAAGGCAGGGACCTAACAGAAGCAGAAGAGATTAAGAAGAGGTGGCAAGAATACACAGAAGAACTATACAAGAAAGATCTTAATATCCCTGATAAATATGATGGTGTGGTCACTGACCTTGAGCCGGACATCCTAGAGAGTGAAGTCAAGTGGGCCTTAGGAAGCATTACTAACAACAAAGCTAGCGGAGAAGACAGTATCCCAGCTGAGCTATTTAAAATCCTAAAAGATGATGCTGTTAAAGTGCTGCACTCAATATGCCAACAAATTTGGAAAACTCAACAGTGGCCACAGGATTGGAAAAGGTCAGTTTACGTTCCAATTCCAAAGAAGGGCAATGCCAAAGAATGTTCAAACTACCGTACAATTGCGCTCATTTCACATGCCAGCAAGGTTATGCTCAAAATCCTACAAGCTAGGCTTCAGCAGCATGTGAACCGAGAACTACCAGAAGTGCAAGCTGGGTTTCGAAGAGGCAGAGGAACTAGAGATCAGATTGCCAACATTCGCTGGATCATGGAAAAAGCAAGAGAGTTCCAGAAAAACATCTACTTCTGCTTCATTGACTACGCTAAAGCCTTTGATTGTGTGGATCACAACAAACTGTGGCAAATTCTTAAAGAGATGGGAGTACCAGACCACCTTACCTGTCTCCTGAGAAACCTGTATGTGGGTCAAGAAGCAACAGTTAGAACCGGACATGGAACAACCGACTGGTTCAAAATTGGGAAAGGAGTACGACAAGGCTGTATATTATCACCCTGCTTATTTAACTTATATGCAGAGTACATCATGAGAAATGCCGGGCTGGATGAATCACAAGCTGGAGTTAAGATTGCCGGGAAAAATATCAACAACCTCAGATATGCAGACGATACCACCCTAATGGCAGAAAGTGAAGAGGAACTAAAGAGCCTCTTGATGAGGGTGAAAGAGGAGAGTGCAAAAGCTGGCTTGAAACTCAACATTAAAAAAACCCAGATCATGGCATCTGGTCCCATCACTTCCTGGCAAATAGAAGGGGAAGAAATGGAAGCAGTGACAGATTTTATTTTCTTGGGCTCCAAGATCACCGCAGACGGTGACTGCAGCCATGAAATTAAAAGACGCTTGCTCCTTGGAAGGAAAGCTATGGCAAACCTAGACAGCATATTAAAAAGCAGAGACATCACCTTGCCGACAAAGGTCCGTATAGTTAAAGCTATGGTTTTTCCAGTAGCAATGTATGGCTGTGAGAGTTGGACCATAAGGAAGGCTGAGCGCCGAAGAATTGATGCTTTCGAGCTGTGGTGCTGGAGAAGACTCTTGAGAGTCCCTTGGACTGCAAGGAGGTCAAACCAGTCAATCCTAAAGGAAATCAACCCTGACTGCTCATTGGAAGGACAGATGCTGAAGCTGAAGCTCAAATACTTTGGCCACCTAATGAGAAGAGAGGACTCACTGGAAAAGACCCTGATGCTGGGAAAGACTGAGGGCAAAAGGAGAAGGGGACGGCAGAGGATGAGATGGTTAGATAGCATCACCGATGTAATGAACATGAATTTGAGTAAACTCCGAGAGACAGTGGAGGACAGGAAGGCCTGGCGTGCTATGGTCCATGAGGTCACGAAGAGTCGGACACGACTGAACGACTGAACAACAACAACAACATGTCCTAATCAATGCAAAGGAATTCAGTTTCTCCCACCAGATATAGACCCTTATCAGGGAATTTTTAAAAATAATTAAGTTCTATCTAAAACCTAGTCAGGCCCTTTTGTGTACCAGGTATATTTCTTCCTTCCAGGATGATCTCATTTTTCTGAGAGTCATTATAATCAAACACCATTCATTAACTGCTTTAGCATTTCCAGTGGACGAGCCTGATAAAATCTTACTATAATCTTGGAAAATCTTTCTTCTTTAAAGCAAGCAAGCAAGCAAGCAAGCAAATACACTGTATATATTTAAAATTTAAATTTCTGTCACTGCCCATCTCCCCCCAACCGGGGGACTCCATCTCCAGGGCCATAAGTCTGGGGAACTCCACCGCCAACCCTGAGACAGCCTCCAGCAGCTCAGACAGGGAGGTTGCTACGCAGCAGGGAGGCTGGTACAGCAGCAACACTTCCAACTGTTCTCGGGAATCCAACTTGAAAAACAGGGTCTCACATCTGGCCACTTGTGGAGCAGCGCCCCTGAAGGCCACTAAAGATTCTCGGATGACAGCCGTTACCCCTCCTCCCCTGCCCCGGTGTCTCGGCTGGTGCCACACCTGAAACCCGGCCGGGCACATTTCCGAAAGGGCTACCCCCCCTTCTGGGTCCAGCCAAGTCTCGGTGATACACACCAGGTCTGCCCCCTCCTCTGTGAGCAAGTCACTTATGAGGGTGGCCTGGTTGTTCACTGACCTGGTGTTGAGCAGCAGCAGCCAGAAACCAAAGCTCTCGAGGATCTGCTGTCCAGGGCCTGGGTTTGAACTCGGAGGGCTGGAACACGCCACCAGTAGCAAACACTGGGGGCGTTTTCTCTGAAGATGGCCTGCTCTCTGGTTCCCGTTATAACATCCCCAACCCGCCACCACCTCGATTGGATAGCCCGCCCCGCAGCCCCCCCGTTTCCTAGTCTGGTAGCCTCCACTCCCAGACCCCCAGAAATCCTGGGTTTAAATAAGGGCCCCTTACCCCATGCATCCATCCTTTCACACTCAGTCAGCCTTGGACGGTGGTAGGGCCCCCCAGCGCACCAGCTCTCGCTCTCGGTGCTGTTTGGTCCCAACCACCGCCCACATCCTCACCCCTCAACCTCTCTCACTAGTCAAGGTGGGTACCCCAGACACTCCTACCCATCACCTGTCTCTCACTCAGGGGTGGGTACTTTTACAGTCCTAACCCCCTCCCCGTGTCTCTCACCTATGGGGGGGTTTCACACTTGCACCAAGGGACCCCCAAACCCTCTGCTGCCTTAATAGGGTGGGGGTAGGCAGTCCTCCGTTTCAACCACTGGGCCCCTTACAATCTTAAAAACCAGGGGAGATGTGGCCCCAACCCGTCGGTCTTCCCCCTGGGGCCCTCCATCCATCCAAGCAGGAAGCTCGACAACCTCCAAGGTTGCCGTCACCCCCAAGACCCACTGGAGCTCCCCAAAAGTCCATTGTCATCTCAAGCTCACTACACTCCGCTGCTGTTGGACTATTCCAGGGCTCGCTCATAGAGAGCCCCCCCAAGTAACCAAAGTTCTCCACGCCCTGGGAGTCCACTGCGTCTGCTGCCACCAAGGCCCACCGCGCTGCGGTACTAGTAAAAAAAGCCTTTTTCGTTTTACCCACATATTATATACCCCATTTCCTTCTTCTAAATTTGGTTGGAAAATGAGGAGGGAAAGATATATCTCTTTCTGTCCCCACTAGAATCCCCCCCTTTTTTTCCTTTCCAGGGGATGTCAAAGTAGTCACAATGCAGTCTTGTTGCAACACTTCATCCCTCTTGTCAACCTTCCCACCCCTGGCACAAGGCTTAATAGTCAAGCGTGTGATGATTTTGTCCATGTTACTTAGTCAAGAATCTTAAGAAGAAACAGACTACCTGTCAGGATCGCGCAACCCAATGAACTTAGTGCATTTGCTTGCTGCTTCCAGCCAGAGTATCTAGCTTGCCGCTTGAATCTGCAGCTCGCCATTTCCCACTTGCAGCAGTTTCCCACAGGCAGTACCAGCTAGACGCGTGTCAATATTGTTTATGGGATGGGAGGGGTAGCATTCCAGACAGCAAGCAGAAGACGCTGGGAACCAAGGTCAACTGTAACTGTCTGTGCCAGGTGTGGGGAGGTGGGAATGAGTGCTAACGAAAAGTATGTTTTAATTAGAGGATTTGCACCTTTTTCTTCAGTTCCAGCTCTCTCTTAGATCCTGTAGCATTATCCTATTAAATGATTTTCCTTTTTCTGCAAAGAAACTGAGTGGAGTCGTTTTATTGGGATACATAGCCTCTACCATGCTTAACACATTTATAAAATGTAACATGTTCTACCCTAAACACACACACACACACAAGCACACAAAAGATCAAATTTCCAATCCCACTCTATCAGGAATTGTATTTCCCAATTTGTGCCTGCTGAACTTTATACAACTATTTGGCAAGAAAAAGGGGAAATCTTTGGAGAAGTCACAACCTATAAGAAGAGATGTGTGTCAACAAACTTTCTCATCTACTGTGCTGCCCAAGAAAAAACTTATCCTAGAATAAAGCTTCCATATGTAATTTGCCTTCACAGGAACAAAGTTTGAAAACAGTTACATAACTATATAGTATTAACAGTGTCAGCAACCTTTTCAGGTAGCAGGTATCATATTGGAAACAATCTTGTGCTACGGTACGGATGCCAAAAATTTTAAATGTTGTTCTCAGGTAAGCTCTTGGGAAATGTTTAACAACACATTTTGTGTAACAATTTTGAAATCCTGTACGATGCAGTGATCACATGAGATTTTAGATATATAAAAAGTGTTAATTAAAATTTAATTTGAGAACCAAGTTTGGTGTACCCTAAACTTCAAAAGTAACTTTTGCATACTCATTATGGTTAATCATTTATATAGCTATAAATAAGTATGTATTATGAACCAAAACAGTGCATTGTTTGATTAATAAGTATAAATTCAAATCAAGATAAATAATACTTTCATTTAAGTTAAATTGTTAAATATTTTTCTAATATTTGAGGTGGGATTTTGCTATATCTTAATAATCTCTACTTCTATGTGTGGCAGATATCATAAATTATAGAATGCAGAATAGATTGAGATGTTATAAAAATCAGGCAAATGAATTTGTGTGAGTCGTGTCAGTAGAATTTCTCTTTGTAAATAACCTTTGGTGCAAAATATTTGGTGTAAAAATCAAATAATCTTTGATTCTTGCAGGGGCCATTCAGCATTGGGTAGAAAGCTTGGGTAGAATGAGCATCTGTAGCCCAGAAGATAGAACTATAAACTCTCTTGCTAATTTATGCATCTATGAATTTACAGTATGCATGGTTGGTTAAATATTTGAAGACATCCTAAATAGATACAAGTATTTGGGTCAGAGGACCAGTGTACATCATGGGAATCAGGAGTGGAGTTTCCCAGCATAGCCTTTATCAGCAGTGTTTGTTTAAATGAAAAATTCAGTTCACTTATAAAATAATGAAGACATGTGCTTCAAACGGATAAACTTTCCCTTCATGCTTCACATGAAACACTTGATATTCCAGTCTGAAAACTCTTAAAATTTCTAGCAGCCATTACAATGTATGAAACATTATTCTAGCCAAATATATCATTTGGTTTTAAAAATGGGGAAGGGAATTTTTATATTCTAGTGCCCATTTCATTGGCCTACTAAAGGAGGAATGTGCACACGAGCAAAAGGAAGATTTTTTAAACTTAAAAATATTTTTAAAAGGCTTTAGAAAATTAAAAAGACCCTTTCTCTCATATGCAAAATATGAATAACTAGAGCAAGTAAATCAATGTTTATACCCTGGTAGAATGTTTACTAAAGGTAAGAACAGGAGACATAAAACATATGTATAGTGAAACAATGAGAAATGGGGATCAAGAAAGAATAATTGCTGGACAAATGTGGACTGAATACCAAAGTCAGTGGTAGTTGGATTTGTTCCATATAGATGGAACAAATGAGGATCAAATTGACACGGTGTAATATGTCATGTGTTGTTGTTCATCTGAGGTTGTATTTACCTAATTTTAAGACCTGCTAAGGACCAGATGATTTTTATTATGCCCTGATATGTAAAACCATAGAACTCAAAGAGGGTGTACTTTATTTTTCACACGACTGTATATCCAGCCCTCCTATAATAATAATTGTCCTTACTTTGAAAACTGACCTCAAACAGTACTATTAAATAAAAAAACCAATGTGGGGTAGTCTAGATTTTCCTCCTGAATGGATTTACACAGATAAGAAAAAAGGATGAAACCCTCCAATTTGGGAAAGTATAAGAACTGTATTAATATAATGCAATATAACATTTTGTGGTGGTGATTATGATGATCCAATAACAGATCTTCTGGAAGCATCCTTAGCAACTCACCTAATAAGCTTCATGACCAAAAACGATCAAAGCCTACCTACTACTGAGTACACAAGCCCATTTCTTCCCATAGGCCACTTAAAAAGTGAAATAGTAATTCAAAATTACTAATAGTACTTGAAATCCCACAGACCTAAGTGTATTTTATAAGGTACTCTATATTACTACAAAGTGTAAGAATTCTTATTCCGCATACAAACTGCTTGAGTGATAGACGATTCTAAGAACTACTGAAAGTCTCCAGTCTGCTTACACGTAACTGCATGCATTAGCATCATAATCTAATAAAATAAGATTACATTATAAAGCCAGGAAGTGGTCCCAATTTCAATTTGCAATGCAGTTAATTACTGTAGTTCTAGGTAAGATAAACAACTTTCAGCTACCACAGAAAACTGCATATAATTCAATAAACTTAGATAAAGAGACAGACTGCCTAATTTTCTGAAGCCAGGGCTCAGGCTTCATTGCATACATACTTTAAACATCAATTTTTTAACCAGTTTGAGAAAGCGTTCAGCCATCCAGCAGGCTCCTCAATTTCCCAATGATTTAAAACAGGAGCAGATTCTAAAACAGTCTATTTAATTCCCAGCAGTATCCTACAGCTAATTACATTTAATCTTGCTTAAATGGCACCAAGGATAGATTATTTTTTAAAACACCATGATTTTATGTGGATGCTAACAAGAATCATGAGCTAAGATGTAATGCTAAGGCTAAGAGAGAAAAAAAACAGCAAATAACAAATGGGCCTAACTACTGGGCCAATAAGAGATTCCAGTAACCATCCTGTATCAGTTGCTTTTTTTTTTAATGGAATATTGCTTAGGAATGTTATGCTGTCCTCCCTGGAGGCAGCATACACAGAAAGTAAGTCTTTCTCTCTCTAGCATGTTACATAACACTCAGAAACACTGAGATGACAACTCTGAAAATAATAAGCTATTACCTATTTTTTCTCATAAAGTGAGAGGATAGACCATAAGATCAGCAGGCATGAGGAAGCACCTAGTTAAGTCTTCAGCATCTTGAAAGAGTGGTGAGAAAGGCTCCTGTTCTGAAATACATGAATGCCATTGCCCACCATTCTAGCCTACACTGACCTAGGTGGAATCTTTTCATCTTAAAGATCATGATCATGTTCTTAGTTATTCCACAAGCGTCTCTTCTGTTTTCAGTCCACCATAGCCTCTGATGATATATACAAAATCAGTTTCTAAAGTCACTGTTATTTCATTATAATGGATCGTGTAAAAAGGCATCTACTGACTGATCTCCTATTTCTTTTCCTTTAGATATGCCATTATAACTGAACTGTCATTCCCAACACTGTTCTTTATAATACAAAGAAAGGATTGTGTAGGTATATCAGAACTTCAACTACCTTGTTAAAATATATATAAAAATAAAAAGCAATGCAGAAAGCAAATATTCCTTAGTAATGTTGCATTTCCATGCGCATGAACGCACGCACAAACAAACATTCTGTCAACGAAATAGTAAAAAGAAAAGTACTTTTAATATTCATTTAATTTTAAATGAAGATAGATGCTTGTTAACTATCTGACCCTTTGTGGTCACTGGCTGGGTTCACAAAACACACTAGGTTAGATTAAAATGTAATTTGGTAGTTTTTGATTCAATACTGTATGTTGTGAGAAAACAGCTACTAGCTTGTTAAGTGAACCAAGTTACCACAGTAAGCCCTGGTCTATTTGGGCATAGTATATTAAAATTAACAGAGCAACTGTATTTGGTCAAGGCATATTTAGAATTTAGCATGCTGTGAATCCAGTCAGACTGGCCAGCCAGGAACAAATTTGCCTTTTACTGAGCCACAGGATGAAAATGCTTGGCCTTTGTATTTTCATAAGAAAAATGGCATGGGATACATGTAAATGAAAGCTGAAAATTCAAGAAAGAGAGACTTTGAGCATTTATAAGAACCTCCAACTTAGTATCTTCCAGATGTCTTTCTTTCAGATCCTATAATCCCTATTCAGCTGAGGGCTTTGTTGGTATTACTTTCAGTCCTAGTGACTGAGGGTCATAGAAGTTAAAGACCAATACTTCTCAAAGTTGGGGAAGAACTAAGGAATCTGTTCTAAGGGATCTTGGACTCAAACCCAAAAACATCCACCTCCCCCAGCTTCAATTTTGATAAACTGAAAACTAGTTATGTATTTGAAATGGAACTGTAATGAAGTTGCAGATTAACAAATTCTAGCCCACAGAAATCCTATCCCATAATAAATGTGTGAAGACCAACTAGTGCCACCTGACTCTTGGATGATGTCTTACAAAAATGCAGTCACAGAGAGAGTGGGATGAAAGAAAGGCAAAGAGAAGAAAGCAAACAAGAGAAAAGAATATTAGGAGGCAAAGCAAGAGAAAAAACTATTCTGCATCCTCTCATGTATGATGAGCACAATGAACTTCATTATTAACTATATCATAATTAGCTTATTAAAATAAAGACAACCATTTGACTTTTTCAACTGAATAAGTACAGACATATTAATGTTTTCAGCTAACCAGCATTTCTTTCTTCTTGGTTGCTGCCAGGAAGTATTTCCTCGGAGACCATCAGAGCTTCAGAATTTTTTGATTTGTAAATCTTCCTCCTTGGCTCCAAATATGCTCTACTGTTCATACAAATTTATTTATTTATTTTTATTTATAATTCGATTTATATTCACCTCTCCATCTCCCCCTAGGGGGACTCTGGGCATTTACCTGCACATCCGGTTTCCTGTCATTTGTTTAAAGTAAAGGTAAAGGTTTCCCCTGCACAGTCGTGTCCAACTCTAGGGGGCGGTACTCATCTCTGTTTCTTAGCCGAAGAGCCAGCGCTGTCCGAAGACACTTCCGCACTCATGTGGCCGGCATCACAAGCATGGAACGCTGTTACCTACCCACCGAAGTGGTACCTATTTATCTACTTGCATTGGCATGCTTTCGAATTGCTAGGTTGGCAAGAGCTGGGGCAAGTGCGGGAGCTCACTTCGTCATGCGGGGCTAGGGTCTCAAACCGTCGAACTTGCGACCTTCCAATCAACAAGCCTGGTGTCTTAACCACTGAGCCATTGCGCCCCTGTAAACTCATTTGTTTACAAATACTTTATTCAACATTTATTCACAGGGAAGTATACAGAAAACAATAACCAAGTTTAGGCCAGACAAATATCTTCAACAGAACAAATCACAATAATTCATGGGTAACATCTAGGTTTTGTGGAAAGAAATTACAATTAAGATTTTCATATTATGATTCCAATATCTGCATTCAGAAGTCCCCCCCCCTTTTTTTTTCTTTTTACACATGATTTTGTATAACATTAAGATGGAATATCTAAATCTGACCCATTTTAAAAAATGTCAGACTGTAACTTCTACAAGTGTTTTTTTTTAAGTGTGATTATATCATGACAAAAGGTCCATGTTTGGTATCCAGACTCTACCTTTGACCATTTAAATTAAGCTACTAGCTCATTGTTATTATGAAGTTGCAGATTCTCCATTTCTGAATAGCTCAGGGATGGTTTAATTGATTTTTCTGCACACTGCAGAGAGTTAAACTATATGATCCTTGTGGTTCCTTCCAGCTCTACAATTCTATGATCATATACAGGTAGTCCTTGCTTAACAATGGTAATTGGAATCAGCAACTCCATTGCTAAATGACGCGGTCGTGAAGGCTGCAAATGGCGATCACGTGACTGCGGAACATCGCAACGTCGTAATTGTGAACCAGTTGCCAAGTGCCCAAATCATGATCATGTGACTGTGGGGATACTGCGACAGCCACAACTATGAGGACCCATCTTAAGTCTCCTCTTTCAGTGCCGTTGTAACTTTGAATGGTTGAAGAAGTGAGTACCTGTATTTGTTTTTCTACATAGATCTGCAATTCTCCAAACCATGGTTCTTCTTTCTTCTCCCATTCCCCATATCAGTTCCTTCTTTCATCTCTAGAGTTTCTCTCATATATTTCATATCCTTCAGAAATGTACTCTGGAGCTCTGTTTCAAAATCCAAACAATGCCTTGCAACCCAATTTCAAACCATACTTGCAATCAAGCATTGGTTCAGATATACTGGCAAATTTTATTTTGAACAAACTCTGAAATGATTAAAAACAAACAAACAAACCTCAGCATGCAGCATACAATAACTGAAGGGCAATTCACAAAAATCACAGCAGTTAACAAATCCTCTGAAACTATGATCTGGAGGATTAGAACATAAAGTAGACTTAGGTATAGGAATGACTTAGCATTACATAAGCAAGCTTCGGCCTCCAGTACTTTCTCCTCTTCCCATGTTCCAATTCACCCAATGGTTGTGATTGTACAAGACACCTACTCATGATCTACCACTTTACCCAATTAATCCAACTATCTGCTTTGCATTATACACTGAACCATAACGTTACCACATGTGGGTTCATGAAACACGCTCAGCTAAAATGTGGCTGGTTTGCTTGTGATTCAGCATGTCATGTGAAAACAGGAACTTATTTCCTGATTTTTACCAAACTTTTGTGAGTCCTGCTTCTGAATTAGAGTGAACTAACATCTTATTCTAATAATAACCACTTCAAACACATAATGTGGCATGATCTTTATTAGACTGCCCAAATTTTAAAGGATATCCAGATTTTGTGTGTGTATCTACATTACTTAGATAGATGAAATATTGTGTACTGAGCTACAATTGGACAACTTTTTCAGTGCTAGGAGAGTTGTCTAAGTTGTTTCATGAGCTAAGAGATAGTTCTGTCTCTTAGGAAGTGTTCTGATCCACTGACAAAAACATCTCTGAACCCAAGAACAAAAAAATATTTAACCTCTTTTTTATAACAAGGTCTATGGTAACAGTGTTCCGCGCGCGTCATGTGGCCACATGACCGTGGAAGTGTCTTCGGACAACGCTGGCTCTTCGGCTAACAAACGGAGATGAGCACCGGCCCCTAGAGTCGGACACGACTGCACAAATGTGCGGGGGGAACCTTTACCTATTAAAAAACAGGAAATATTTTAACTAAGATACCTTTCAAATTGAAGACTACTATAAGAGAGCCACCCACTGTACTGACAGTATCTGTACTATCCAATTCCTCAATTTTTGGTTCTCCATTTGTGAAATTTAAAATGTGTGACATAGCGAGACAGTCTAGTTTAATGTATTGGTTATATATAGGCGTAGGGGCGTGGTGGCTCAGCAGGTAAGACGCCAGGCTTGTCGATCGGAAGTTCGCAAGTTCGGAGGTTCGAATCCCTAGCCCCGCGTGACGGAGTGAGCTCCTGCACTCGCCCCAGCTCTTGCCAACCTAGCAATTCAAAAACATGCAAATGCAAGTAGATCAATAGGTACCACTTCGGTGGGTAGGTAACAGCGTTCTGCGTGCGTCATGCCGGCCACATGATCACGGAAGCATCTTCGGACAACGATGGCTCTTCGGCTAACAAACGGAGATGAGCACCGGCCCTTGAGTCGGACACGACTGCGCAAATGTGCAGGGGGAAATCTTTACCTTTTTTATATATAGGCAATTGGGATAGCTAGCAGCTACTTTTTCAACTGGGGCTCAGATATGATTCCACTATAAATATAATAGAATAGGAAGAGTTAAAACTCAGTGAGGTTGCTTCCTGTTCTTTGGACGATGATGATAGAAATAAAAAGACAATGCAAAAACTTCACCAAAGAGAAGATCAGACTCAGCGTAAAGGCTTTGTAGGGATTCTGTAGCTTTCTAGTTAGTTACACTTTTATGGTCAATGGCCAGGACTGAGTAAAGTTTTAATACAATTAGAATGAAGTAAACTAAAGCAGTATAAACATTTTTTAAAAATAAATTATTGTGGAGTCCTTGGTGTTCTCTGAGCCTTTTTGTTTTTTTGCAGACGTTTCATTGCCAGACTAGGCAACATCTTCAGTGCGAAAAACAAGGCTCAGGGAGCACCAAGGACTCCACAGCTCAACCATGAGCTACAAATAAATTATTAAATGCACTCTAAAAAACACAAAACAGATTACCGTTACTAAAATACAGAATTAGTAAAATATTAAATTTTAATTAGTTACTAAAATTTTAAGCTTTTTCCTATCTGTACACTTACTGATATAAATGACTATTATTAACAATGTAAAACTGCTATATAACAGGTTTAAAATTCTGCCCCAAGGATCCTAACATTCTAAACAACAGAGACTACTGTATATAAAGTTGCAGTGAACAGTAATGGTGATCAAGCAGAATTTAGCTACTAAATATCTAAGTGTCATCTAACAGGGGAAGATTTAGGTTGGTATCTGTTTTACTATATCTGATAATGCAATTAAATATTTATACCAGTTTGAATAAAAGGGCAGCAAAGAAGGACATGTGCTCTCAATCTGATTTCTTCGAAAGAACATGAGCACAGATAATCTTGAATAGGGTTAAGGTATTCTTTGTTTTAGATGCAGAATACTAGTGATTTATCTGGCTACTGCCAAGGGTTTCTCTAGCTTGCCTAAGCTGCAGATTTTGGAATATAGTTTAGGTCCTTCTGTAGATCTAGGTCAAGTAAAAAATCTGCTGTTTCATCTCAACAAAGTTTTCTCGTAGCCAATTGAGACTAAATAATGGGTGGAAAATCCACAAAAATCTTAAACTGGACTTTATTTCAAAGTGCGATTTAAAATAAAGCACATACATTAAAATAATGCAAAACAATTTAAGCCTGAAGAATTAAACAAATATATGGCATCTCCATAACAGCTAATTGCAGGTAATTTGTTTCATGCCAAGAGAGAAAATATAGAGAAAAAATGCACAACAAACTCTAAACTCTCTCAGTTGCTTGACTGTAACCGTGCTATATTCTTATCTGGAGCTCTTGAACTTGAGATCAGTTGTGCTTATAATTTTCATGATTCCATCCTGATTTAGGAAACATTTATTAGAATTCTTATGAATTTTCCATACCACAGTAGTAAGAAACAATGAAGAAGAAACAATGTAATATCCGCAGGTCTCATATACAGCACCTTGTACATATCAGCAATATCAAGATCTGTACATGCTTTTTATGCAACAGATGGGCAATTTCAATATAAGGTTGGGGAAGAAGACCTGTGCATTTCAAGAGGAATGGCTGCCAGTTTCAATGCCCAACAATATTTCCCCAACAGGCATGGACTTTACCCTGTAGAATGAAAATAACTAAAGGAGTTTTAAAAACTTTAGAAGAATTTGCTTTTTTTCTACTTTAAAGCAACAAAATTTCCCCATGCACCACAAATGTATTTTATATTTTGCAATGCAACACTGCAATATCTTTAATACTTAATCATAGCTGGTTTATGTTAAATGGCACCACATACATTACGCTGCTGGAACAAACCAGTATTTATGTGCTTTGGAATTGTTTTGTAAAACTTGCAGCATGTGATCCACCAGAAACAGGCAGTAGTCCACCATCAAATGAAAGTTTATTATCTAAGCTTTTCCTAGTCTCATATTCTCCAGACGTATTTGATTACAACATCCATCATTCCCAGTCAGTGCACAAACAGGAAGAGATGGGAACTGTTTGCTTATACATCTAAACTTCCTGATTGCTGTCCTAATCTATCATCTGCCCAAACAAGTTGATTCTGGGCAACAGTTGGGGCCATTCCTACAATCATTCAGTCCCAAGCACCAGAAGGAAATGGGTGCAACTGTTCTATCCATTTTCAGGAATAGAAAAGTTGTATTGTCGAAGGCTTTCACGGCCGGAGTTCAATGGCTGTTGTGGGTCTTCCGGGCTGTGTGGCCGTGTTCTGGAAGTTGTGGTTCCTAACGTTTCGCCAGCATCTGTGGCCAGCATCTTCAGAGATGAGATTTTCGACATCGACAGAGATTTTGCTTCTATCTGTGCTCCTGCCCTCTGAAGATGCTGGCCACAGATGCTGGCGAAACGTTAGGAACCACAACTTCCAGAACACGGCCACACAGCCCGGAAGACCCACAACAGCCAATAGAAAAGTTATTGGAAGGAGTCTCTGGCTCCCCTTGTTCTAGAAGACTGATAAGATGCAACTAGAAACAAGTATGTAACAGCCAATACAGGAGTAACTAAACGTGTTGATCCTGCTGTACCACTTTCTATACACCTGAAATACATTAACCCACCTGCCCCTACGAAGTTGATTAGTTTCTTTGCATTCCCATGAAGAATGTGAAAAACTGTCTGACATCCCTCTCTCTCTCTCTCTCTCTCTCTCTCTCTCTCTTTTTTTTTTTTTTTGGTAGGGGAAGTGTAGCATGAAGGTTGCTACAGACAGAATCCGTCAGCAGCAGTTACCCGTTGCTTTGTAAGCAACAACCCTCCCAAGGGCTTAAGCTCCGCTGCACCAGAAATCTTCGGGGTCGTTCCCTCCCTCCCCAGCTGCCCACCGCCAGGTCAAGAGGTGAAATGCGACAGTAAGCCTCTCTTCTGCTACGCCCTACCCCATCCCTGAAGGGTAGCCATCCAAAATAATATAGAATACTGACAGGGGCGAACAAGCAAACTCAGACAAAGAAGGCGGTTGCAAAGACTGTAGGCGGGCGGAGATACACTCCGGCACCTTTTCCCTCGGCACGTTTGCCGATCTCTGGGAGTGAACGATACAAGCAGCCCAGACCGCGGGCAGAACTCCGGGAAACAGAGAGGAGCGCGGGCAAAAGCCACGCAGGATTTGAGAGGGGGCACTGCAGAAGGGGAAAGGTTTAAGGAGGACAGCCTCCGTTATCTTGGCGGGAGGAATGCGGGGCAAGAGAGCGAAGCCTACCCAAGGGAGCGCAAAGTTTTTCCGCCGCAAGGGCCCACTCACCGGGATGATGGGGGTAGGGGCAGTTACAGGAGACCCCCGGCCCCCCTGCGGGATGCAAGGGAGGCGGCGCGGCAGCAGGCATGATCCGCACGGCCCCGACTTCTTCCCCCGCCTCGCTGCAGGCGGCTTCTCCGGCTCTGACTATTATAGTGGCGATGGCGGCAGACTGAAGGAGGTGGTGGCACCACAACGCCTTCTCCGCCCAGGAGGCCGGTTAGCTCCCCGCCGCGCCCTGGAAATCGGGGGAAGGAGGTGGCGCCAAAGTTCCTCCAGCCCCGCCTCGCGCGCGCCGATTGGCCTCGCGGCCGCTTAGTCTCCCGAAGCCGGGCCGCTTTTTGCTCCTGCCTCACCCAACTTTGCCTCCCCCTCAAGCCCATTCATTTCTCCTCAGTTTAGGAAGTTGGTGTAACCTTATATAAGGTTGCCCCTGCCCGCATCATAGGCCTTTCCTTGTCCGGGGCTTCTCCATATTCTGCCCAGCAGGTGAATTAGAGAAAGGAGAGACAGAGCCTGATGAATGCAATACATGATCAGTATATTGCAGTGATATTATCATCCCTATTTTTCTTCCACCAGCCCCGCCTTAGCTTTAGCAGCTTGATGGCAGGCAGAGGTTAAAGCATAGCTTTCCAAACTCTGTGTCACGACACTTTAGTGCAGAGATTTCCAAACTTTTCGTGTTGGTGACACACTTTTTAGACATGCATCATTTCGCGACACACTCTTACAGCAGGGCATCATTTCGCAACACACTCTTACAGCAGGGCACGAGGCAGGCACTAGGACATAGCTTTCCAAACTGTGTTGCGACACTTTAGTGTGTCGCAACACACAGTTTAGTGTGTCGCGAAGCGGCAGCGCAGGGGCGCACGCCGCGGAAATGCAGGGGCGCGTGGTGGCAGTGCGCGTGGTGGCGGTGTGCATGGTGGCGGCGGCGCGCCATCAGTGCTTTCGCGTTTTAGCGAGGCCGCTGCCGCTGCCGCCATTCACACCACCGCCGCCGTGCATGCGCGCCCCTGCACCACCACTGCTACCGCCGTTGGTGTGTCACCAACGGCAGCAGTTTGGAAAGCACTGCACTAGGACCTGCGCGGAATCACAGCAGGTTTGGAGGCAGCCAGGCGGTGTGTACAGCGGTGTGTACATTCTGGGACTGAGAAGATGGCGAGTCATACTGAGCAGTTGTCTATCAACTATCTTATTTGAATGCTGAAGCCATCAGCACTTACTTCTTGGGCACATGGCTGGAATGGTTCCTGTGTTCATCTTTGTGTCAGCAAGCCTTAAACAGGTCTCTCTTCCCAACTGTTGAGATGCAGGGATGGCAAAGCTCGCTCTATCTATCTATCTATCTATCTATCCATCCATCCATCCATCCATCCATCCATCCATCCATCCATCCATCCATCCATCCAACTTATATCATTTATGTGCTGGTTGTCCACCAGTTAATGCCACAAAGGACGAGAGGAAAAAAAGCAAATTGTTCAGACATCTCACTAACTCGTGAGCTGCTCCGTCAAGGTGTATTGAACAACCATAGTGTTCATATGCAACAGCCATTAACCGTAGTTTCCACACAGAGCGCAATAGCTAAGATGGCATGTGTTAAGCCAGATCCCAAACAATTAAACATTTAATAAAAGTATTTTACTTCTTAAAACTGATTTACAGCCAATTCATGGTCATCAGGTGAAAGGCCTTAACTAAATGTAGTTCAAGACCAGTCATTTGGACTCTTGCCTCTTCTACTAAGATACCTTCCGTATGGCTTCGGTGGTGCTATCAAGAGACAACAAGAGACAGAAATAGAAGCTGCATGAGCCATAAATTCCCTCTATCTTAAGGTTAGTGAAATGGTTTAGGCCAGTATTTCTCAACCTTGGCGACTCCAGCCTGGCCGGAGAATTCTGGGAGTTGAAGTTCACACATCTTAAAATCGCCAAGGTTGAGAAACACTGCTTTAGGCAGAGTGAAGGTGATGGGAAGGGAGGTGATGAGCTCTTTCCTTTTCCATCATCCTCCATTCTCCCAATTTTCAGAGTACAGCATGAGCCAGATGAATTTTAAGCAACTTCCTCGCACGGCTGTCAAGAAGGTCTTTGGAGAAGAGGTGAAGGGTTCTCCTCTCTGCCTAATCCAGAGCTTTCCAAACTTTTCATGTTGGTGACACACTTTTTAGACATGCATCATTTCGCGACACACTCTTACAGCAGGGCACAAGGCAGGCACTAGGACCTGCACGGAATCCTTGCAGGGCAGGTTTGGAGGCAGCAGCAGCCACGACACACCCAGACACTGCAGCCGACACACTAACATGTCCCGACATACAGTTTGGAAAGCTCTGGCCTAATCAATAGGAGGAGGGCTCCCAATCATAGCAGGACTGGCAAAGAAGAGAAGGTCAAATCCAAGCCTTCCAGTATTCAGCACTGCTTCCATTCTTAGTCCAGTTTCTGATGCAAGAGCAGGTAAGCAGGAACACTGCTTAAGAGTATAGAAGTTTGGGCCTGTAATTATGTATTAGTTCTCAGGGTTTGTGCTTCTTGTCTGGACTACCTTGAAGGGCTGACATCAATCTTGCAAGTCTGAAAGCATTTCCCCCCTCCTTTATTTTTGCTTTCCAGAAAACCGGGGAGGGTCCCTTCTGAGATGCTTCCCACACCCCTTTTGCTTCTGTGGGTTGAGATACCTTTTGCATTACGGTTGTCTAGTCTGCAGCTCTTCCTCCTGTCTCCTAAGGTCATTCCCGCAGACCATTACATATATAACAAACTAATCTACTGTTATTTAGCCTGTTCTGCAAACCCAGCCTTTGTGGGTTGTTTCTGGTTAAAGTGTGTCATACCAGCCTGAAAATTTGGGTTGTGTAAACCATGGTTGAATTAACCATGGGTAAATAGAGCGTGAGAGCCAGTTTGGCGTAGTGGTTAAGGCATCAAGCTAGAAACCAGGAGACCGTGAGTTCTAGTCCTGCCTTAGGCACAAAGCCAGCTGGGTGACCTTGGGCCAGTCACACTCTCCCAACCCTAGGAAGGAGGCAGTGGCAAACCACTTCCGAACAAACCTGCAGAGACTTGTCCAGGCAGTCTCCAAGAATTGGACATGACTGAATGGATAAAAAAAAAATAGAATGTGCAAACACAGCTATGATCCATAGACTGATCCTGGCTGGCTTTGTTCTCTTTAACCTGTCTATACTGTGCTTCCACATAGTCAGTCCTCTGGGACTCAGGTCTTCACTATTGAAATTATACATAGATAAACATTTTTAAAAACATGTTCAGTTACTAGTTTATAATTCATGAAAATGTTTTTAGTCAACATACTTTTTATGTTTGTTTAATTCAGTCTGGTGTTCAGTGATCTGGACTGGTAGTGATGTTCAAGTTAATCAGAACTTGAATAAATAAATATGTACAGTAATAAATGAAATAAACATTAGTTTTCTCTTTTATATTTCTCTCAAGAGCTAGTTCAAGACTCTTTAATGCCTGAAATGAGATAATTTTTTTAAAAAGTACATGTGTTACTATGGTGCTGTTCAGCCTTAACAGGGTTTTCAGACTAGCAAAATGGCACCACTACTATAACTACTGTAGTTTTCTTTTGATATTCCAAATATCTGTTGCCTGAGATGGGCTGCAACCCTGCCACATTATAAGGCTGGTTCTGACACTGGTAAAAAAAAAAAAAGGAGCAACAGCAACCATACAATCAAGAAAAATAATGTAGGTACTATAGAAAAAGATGTAATGCTATTAAGCTTACACAGTTGCTATAGTGATCACCTGCCGCTACTTCTTTATGCAGTTTTGTTACTCTCATTTTCTTCCAAGTATGACTAATGATAGCACTGCTACTCCCCCATTCTGTATTACACTGTGAAGGGAAGAGCACTATAATTACAGAGCAATGTTGGCTTCTGATCTCCCACTTGTTAAGAATTGCTAGATTGAAAGTACCCAACATTTATTGGTTGGTATCAGGACTGCGACTGACTCTTCTTTGTGTATTTACATCTGCCATCAAATGTTGGCCTCAAATGTCGCAAGCCCCATTCCTGAGCTATGACATAGATACTGGCTAGAAGCACTACAGTCTAGCAAAAGAGCAGCACCCGATGAATTGCTGGGCAAAGAGCTGTGTGCTCTGGAGAACCATGAGCATTTTAAGTCCCATCCCACTCCATTTGGATCCTGCTTTTTGTAAACAGCTATTCAGAAGCAGAAGTGGGTGGGAAACAGCTTGCAAGATCAAACCTACAGATTCTCTCATGTTCAAATATTTTTATTTGCTTTTTTTATAAAACACATTACAGCTGTCTGGGAATGCAAGATGCTACTTTAAGGCTAGTCTCTATTTTCAGCAACTCCTGGGAACTACCATCTGTCCTGCTGATTAACAGACACCTGATATAGAATATAGTTGAAAAATCTACTATTATGTCCATAGTATTAGCTTCAGTAGTAAACTGATTTTTTAAGTCTCAAAGGAGAAAATGCAATTATCTTCTATTAATTGTCTTCAGTGTAATATTCATGCTTTGCCAACTTGCAATATAATATCAGAGTAATTTGTAATGCTTTTTGGTGCTATGATATGGAACCTGCCAGGAGTTAAATACCTAGCTGTGATGGCACAGCAGCTATTAGGGAAGGTCTATGAATCATGAAACTCACCTGGAGTACTACAAGATACCCCCAGTCAAAACACTCTCTCCTAATCAACACGATATTTGCAGGCTTGAAACAAATCAACATTCCTTAGACAGCAGATGTTACAGCATATTGAAGGAACTGCATTTAGTAGTAGCAGTTGGAGGGAAGGGAATCCAAAATATCTCTAGTAGATGGTTGTTGTGGGTTTTCCGGGCTGTGTGGCCGTGTTCTGGCAGTTTTGGTTCCTAACGTTTCGCCAGTAGCTGCGGCTGGAATCTTCAGAGGACAGGAGCACAGCTAGAAGATCCTCTCTCTGCCCCAATCTCTAGTAAATTGTTTGGTAAGCCATATAGATCATTTTGAAAGGATAGAGGGGAAAAATTTGCAATAAAACAGCCAACATCCGGAATATCCCAAGAGAATGGCAACCTGATTAGAAAATAAGAATGAAATGCATATTTCTTCAGCAAACATGTATTCGGAGTGAGATGGGCGGTGACTATACAGTATTAGATAGATAGATAGATAGATAGATAGATAGATAGATAGATAGATAGATAGATAGATAGATGATAGATAGATAGATAGATAGATAGATAGATAATCCCAAATTATTAGGAGTGGATAAAATGTTTGCAGTGAAGAACTGAAAGGAAGAAAGGATACTTCCTTTCTTCCATGCCCACCAACCTTCAACAAATGGACCCTCCATACCATTTTCCTTCAACTGTCCTTCTGGTATGAAGCCTGGCTAATGAAAAAGGGGGAAAGTGCACCATAGAAGGCATTTTCAAGGGAGAAAATTATAACTGAAAGAATTAAGCTATCTCATCTTCCATTCACTAAATGTTCCCTGCTTTATCAAATTTATCTCACAATTAAAGGGAACAACCAAGTAGTTTCATTATAGTTTCATTATAACTTGTCAGGCATTGTATATGCAGCAAATATTTGTACCATGTAGAGCAGGGGACACAACTTGATTCAGCGTGGGTTTTTTGAGTTGCATGCCAGGGAACACACTTCAAAAAGGAAGGGCAAGGCAAAACATTAAAATCAATGTTAAGTAATTTCAGTGTAAATTTAAATAAAATTTAATCAACTGTATATAATTGATGTGTTTACTCTCCATACTGTATAGCCAATATTTTTTACCTTCAGTCATATAAAAGTAACTTTTAGGAGGTTCTGGGGGTCACACATATGGCCTCGAGTCTACCAAATATACACCCCTGGTATAAATGATCAAAAGCGTCATCTTTTGTCTAGTACAGAGCTTTCCAAACTGTGTGTTGCGACACGTTAGTGTGTGGGCTGCAGTGTCTGGGTGTGTCGCGGCTGCTGCTGCCTCCGAGCCCTGCCAGGATTCCACACAGGACCTAGTGCTTCCCTTGTGCCTTGCTGCCTCCAAACCTGCTGTGATGCCACGCAAGTCCTAGTGCCTGCCTTGTGCCTTGCTTCCTCCAAACCTGCCCTGCCAGGATTCCACACAGGACCTAGTGCTTCCCTTGTGCCTTGCTGCCTCCAAACCTGCTGTGATGCCACGCAAGTCCTAGTGCCTGCCTTGTGCCTTGCTTCCTCCAAACCTGCCCTGCCAGGATTCCGCACAGGTCCTAGTGCCTGCCTTGTGCCTTGCTGCCTCCAAACCTGCTGTGATTCCACGCAGGTCCTAGTGCCTGCCTTGTGGCTTGCTGCCTCCAAACCTGCTGTGATTCCGCGCAGGTCCTAGTGCCTGCCTTGTGCCTTGCTTCCTCCAAACCTGCCCTGCCAGGATTCCGCACAGGTCTAGTGCCTGCCTTGTGCCTTGCTGCCTCCAAACCTGCCCTGCCAGGATTCCGCACAGGTCCTAGTGCCTGCCTTGTGCCTTGCTTCCTCCAAACCTGCCCTGCCAGGATTCCACGCAGGTCCTAGTGCCTGCCTTGTGGCTTGCTGCCTCCAAACCTGCTGTGATTCTGCGCAGGTCCTAGTGCCTGCCTTGTGCCCTGAGGGGGCCTGCTTAAAGCCTCCTCAAGTGGCCAATACAAACTCAGCAGACCACATCAACCACTCTGTTATTGATGAAGTACACCACATCAGAACCACAGCAAAAAAATCTGTTGGGAGAAGAGGGGAAACAGCGTTTTACACTAGAACAACTTAAGATGACATTAAGCTTCTTCAGGGGTAGGCTGGTGATGAGGCAAAGACAGAATCATGAAAAACTGACATAAAAAAGCAGGTCATGTTCATGATGCAGCTAGGGAAGCATGAGAATGAGCCCACTAATAGTTAATTAGTTTGAAAGAGCAATAGTTCTCTTTTTTGCATTAAAAAAGAACAGAACAATCTTGCAGAGTCAGTGCCACAAGAATTATATCTACAATAATGTTATTCTATCAGTAGGGATATACATAGCAGCAACAGCATGTTTGACAAGGTAATGGAAGTTGTATAGTAACAGCAAAGCTCCTAAACAATGGAGTTGTTAGACTGGAGAGGGAAGATGAGTTTGCATAGTATCAAATTATTTGGACTAGAGTAAATTTTTTTTAATTCATTCAATCATGTCCGATTCTCTGAGACTGCCTGGACAAGTCCCTGCAGTTTTTTTGGCAAGGTTTTTTGCCACTGCCTCCTTCCTAGGGCTGAGAGAAAGTGACTGGCCCAAAGTCACTCAGCTGGCTTTGCGCCTAAGGCAGGACTAGAACTCTCGGTTTCCCGGTTTCTAGCCTTATGCCTTAACCACTACACCAAACTGGGTCTCTAAATATAAACCACTATATCAGAGCTTTCCAAACTGTGTTTCGGGACATGTTAGTGTGTCGGCTGCAGTGTCTGGGTGTGTCGCGGCTGCGGGCCAGGATTCGGCGCAGGTCCTAGTGCCTGCCTTGTGCCTTGCTGCCTCCAAACCTGCCCTGCCAGGATTTGGTGCAGGTCCTAGTGCCTGCCTTGTGCCCTGCTGCAAGAGTGTCGCAAAATGATGCCCTGCTGTAAGAGTGTATCGCGAAATGATGCATGTCTAAAAAGTGTGTCACCAACATGAAAAGTTTGGAACGCTCTGCACTATATGATATGATATGATATGATATGATATGATATGATATGATATGATATGATATGATATGATATATTATATTATATTATATTATATTATATTATATTATATTATATTATATTATATTAATGATATGATATGATATGATATGATATGATATGATATTATTATATTTATTATATTATATTATAATATCATATAATATAATATTATATTATTATATTATATTATTGGTGTAAGGTTGGGGTTAGGGTGTATTGGGCTTAGTATGTTGCATGAAGCTAGTCACTGTGGTTTGTAAATCATAAGTTATGACTTAACATGTGTGGATCCAGCCATCCAGCCAGTCCTATTTCACAGGGCTTTTAATTGTTAGAGTATTTCCAGAGCTGGGGTAGTTTATGTACTGGTTTTATTGTTTTAAGGTAATAGTATTGTAATCTGTCAGTGGAAAGGTCTGTAAGAATGGTAAATAAAAAATAATACAGCCTCACTAAGCAGTGACAGCAGGGTATTGACAGGCCACCATATGATAGAATGGAAATTTGAAAACAGATTTGCATGCTCAGTGAAGGAGGTAGTACCTTGGCAAGAGATATCAGTATAGTGCTGGAACAAATCCTCCTCCTCCTCCTCAGCATTTTCCTGCAGGTGCAGGGTGTTAGGATTATCGGAAGTCAACTCAGCATTGTCTCACAAGCATAGGGGAGGACTTTTCTACTGAAGCGTATCTCTCCTGTGTTTGTGGGAGGTGCCTGGGTCACCTGCTTCCTGTTTCTCCTTCTTGGGTCTCTCGAGGCCATTCTCCATCTCATCTTCCCTTCTTCCTAAGCACACGTGCCACTCAGGAGGGCCACATGACTATGTGGGTCTCGTCCAAAACATCTCGCTTGCATGCAGACCGGATTAAGCTTTTCTACCATGAAACTGCTTGTAACCAAGATCTACTGAATAAAATGTAATATTTTTCTTCAACTAACTAAGGTGTGAAGACTGTTTTATTTCTGAACGTTAATTAAGCTGCATGTGCAAGTCTTTTATGGGCGCTTCTACTCTGCAAGATTGTTGTTAGCTGCTTGGAGTGTTTTTCTAAGCTTCCAGACTCCAACAAAGGGCCCGCTTTTTGGATCAATGAACGCCATCTCAGTGTCCTGCCACGACATTGTGTATGGCTGTTGATCCATTTGCAACAGGAATTGACCGACCGGCTTGTTGCCCAAGCCTGACATCGGTTGGCCCGTGTTCAGCTCAGTGCCACCCTTGCGGCACCAATGAGGAGGAGCTGACCTCGCTGCCTACTGGTACAAATCATTCATGGCTGAATTGTAGCACTGAAAAAATAGGCTCCTCTGGTTCAGATTATGCCCTCGAAAGCTACCTTTTCTAATCTGGCGGTGCCCTCCCAATGTATTGGACTACAATTCCTGTGATTCCCAGCTGGTACACTGGGTTGTAAATCGTGTTGTCTAGCTCAACTGGGGAGTGCCAGTTTTTGTGACATCTAGCATATGAACAGTAGGCTAATTTCTCTGAACATAGATCCATATGCAGCCAAAACAGTCCGATCAATCCAAGGTTTGCAAAAGTAAAAAGAAACAAAGGAAAATCACCCAGTGGGATTGAGAACACCCATGACCACAGTGTGCTCCCTGGCTACTGGGAAAATTCAGAGGGAGAGGGAATGGCTTCTTGGTTGAGGTTGTTTTATCAATAACAACAGAAGCTGCAGAACTCACGGTAGTGATATTGTATTTCAAAAGAGTGAATGTATCATCTTACAATCTTTTGTCAAGGAAAAATAAGCAGAAATTATGACTGTTTAGCATTCCAAGCTCTCTTATATCTTGCATTTTATTAAGTGTCACTTGCACTGAGCTGTTCTTGCTGAAAAGTGAAATGGCTGGTGCGCTGACCCTTTGTCACTTGGAGCTTATCCACACTGCCCAGTGGTCCCACCACCCAGACGGGTGGGCAAGAGTTTCGGAGGGCAGAAAAAGATGATATTGCCCTCTATTAATTCCCCACTCCCTGTCAAAGCGATCTCAGGGCGCATTTTTCAGTTTCAATCCTGAAGTACCCTTTTCCATGTTAATTTGCTTCAAGTACTTCAGTCTGGTTTAGATAGCATGCTTCAGTTTGTTGCAGGGTTATCCCAGCAGTTTTGTAAATGAGAGTTTATATCTACTACCTGAAAAAGATTGTGGATGCCTGTAATTCCAACAGCGCCTCAGCTCTGAGCATTCTGAAGAACACAAAGTGAAGTGTGTTGTCTGCTTTTCAGAAGCATACTGTTGCTGCACGTGGAAGTGCTATCTTGGCTAATAAAATTAAGGAAAATTGAATCAACGAAACAGCCATGATATGGAGGACACACTGACTTTTGGATAACTTGAGTCTCAGAGAACCAGAGTTCATATGACAGCCATTCTGCTATTCTATCACCAAATAACTTGGTGGAAAAAGTTGTTTACCAATGTTTTATTTATACAAACCAAGTAACAAGCTCTGCAAGATTTATTATTTATGCTGCATGAGTCTGCACAGACAACTCTCACTTTCATTAAGGGTAACATGGTATTTGGGTCATTTCTTAATCCTCTTTCTCCTCCTGTTTGAATCTACAGAGTACAAGAAATAAAAACTTTGATACCTGAATGTTTAAAGTCCAGGCAGAAAGTCCTTCCCCATATAGACACCCTGGAAATATAATTGTGAGACTCTGACTGCAAAAAAGTAATTGCTATGTATCTGTTTACTTAATGCTCCAAGTTAGAGGATAAAATATCCTTGAGGGAGAAACTCTTGGGAGATGTTGTTTTTTGGTGTTACAGTATTAACGACTGTAAAAAGAAAATTTTCCTGCAAACATCATGAAGTGCTATTACAGCACAGACACCAAGGCAGCAGAGATCGAATGATCAGGACTCCTTGGGTCTGCTCACAAATAATAACACTTGCACATTTACAGTTGCATTCAATCAGCTGGAAAATTTCTCATCTTGTCTTGCTCACTGTCAACCTGAGAGTGAACGGATTCAATCCGTGATTTGTTTATGTGATCGCTGGAGACTAAAGCAAGCAAGCAAGGGAGCTCCATAGCAATCAGAGAGAGGCCAGTGACTCGTCTCTGTCAATTCAGGGTACAGTGAGTGCAACTAAAAAACTGCCATATTCCTGGTGGCTTCCACATTAGGGCCTTTTTGTGTTGTGGAAGCCCTGCACTTCTGCAAATGTGGGATGAAAACCGTGGACTTTTGTCAGTAAGAGATAATGCAGTTGGCTGGCTTTTGGCTTACTGTATGTGTGAACCCAGCCAGTTAGAGCTTCTTCCATTAACCGTGATTAAGCAAGCCATTGTTTAGCACTGTATGTGAACCCAGACTAATTTGCACCGTGTGGGAAATTGATGGAGAAAAACACAATATTCACGAGAAAGTTGAGGCTATCACCCTTGTTTAGTAAATTGTACATCTATTCACAAGTAATTCCCATTTCAGCTCAAGGGGAGCTTAGAAAGTGTTTTAGGAAGATTGTAAGCTTCAGTCAGTAAAATTGCTTTTCTCAGCCATTATGTTAATTATACTCAGTGATATAAATTACTGAAAGTCTGTTTAGTGTTCCCTGCCATTCTTTTTGCTTTTGTTTTGAAGCACAATGTACTTCAGCCCAAAGCAAACAAATTACTGGGGAAAGGACCAGTAATTGTTATGTCTGCAAAGAACAAACAATGAGAAGAAATGGGCCAATCAACAGAAACGTGTTTTAAAATGCCTGTCCGTGCCACAAAATGCTTCACAGAACAGTTTTTCTGCAGCTGCATCAGTAGCTCCTTGCTACCCCACAGTGCCCAATGCTGCAATGACATTCATTGCACCTTCAACCCCCTAAGCCAGAGCTTTCCCAACTGTGTGTCGCGACACAAATATGTGTCGCCTGCGGGGCCCAGATGTGTCGCGTCAAAACCCGGAAGCGCTGATGGCGCGCCATCAGCGCTTCCGGGTTTTCCCGTGGCGACACACCAACGGCGGTGTGTGAAAATCCGAAAGCGCCGCAGCCACGGCGGTGTGCAAAAACCGAAAGCAGCAGCAGCGCTTCTGGGTTTTTGCACGCTGCCGCAATGGCGGCGCTTCTGGGTTTTCCCGCGGCGACACACCAACGGCGGCGCGCAAAAACTGAAAGCGGCAGCAGCGCTTCTGGGTTTTTGTGCACTGCCGCAATGGCGGGACTTCCGGGTTTCCCCGCGGCGACACACCAACGGCGGTTGGTGTGTCGCCGCGGGAAAACTTTGGAAAGCCCTGCCCTAAGCTATATAGCTTGATTAATGAGCACATGCCACTTAACCTGTCACATACAGCTCTTTAATGAAGCTTTGTGGCTTACTGTGCCATCTGAATCCAAAAAAAGCTGCCATTTGGGGTTTCCAGAAACTGGGACCTTGACCCAAAGTTAGTTGTGGGTTCCAGGTTTCCATTTCCAGAAATCCAAAATACAGTAAACCACAATACATGTTAACGAGCCACACTTAATGGGTACACACATGTTCATTAAGAAGCATTTTTAGCTTAGGTAGCTATCAACTAGTCTCAGAGTCAGAAAACTCACCACAAACTCTCTCTTTAAAACTCTCTCTCTTCCCCGATCTGGTGTTCCCCAGATGCCAGTGATTTCTGCAGTCCATCCTGAATGTGGATTGTGAGAGTTGAAGGACTTCAAGTCAGGGAAGGTTTCATTAAAAAAAAAAAAACAGAAACAGAAGACTAATCTGCCCTTTTGTTTCTTTTAAAAACATAATCTTGCTCAATAAAGTATTCTTAGCAAGCCTAGCCCTGGCACATTTTTAAAATTTCCTGCACATTTTTATTTCCGCAAATAAAACAGGTAACTCACAGGTCTGCTTCCCTGAGAACTTTGGAGTAGGAGTGGGATTTTTTTTTAAAGTCAACTATTTCAGCTATTTCAAGGGTATTTGGACTGATTGTTTTTCAATTTGCTTTGGGCAGGGGGCGGGGGTTACACATGAGTACAGGAAATGCTTTATTCATGCTGAGAAAAGCTCTCCTGGATGTGTAAAAGCATCAATAAACCTTAGAACAACTAACTGAGGAGTGAAAAGTGTCAGCTTTCATTAGCATCAAGGGCAAGAAAGCAGAAAGGTAAACAGTTGTTTACTTCACCACACATGATCTTTCTTCAGTCTCTTTTCCACATTTAGGCACTCCTAATGGAAAATTCTGCAAATCTAGCTATCCAAAGGCCATCCTCTTTGATTATACAATGTTACTCAAAAAACAGGGTCATACAGCAAACTCCTCAGATCTCTCTATGCTTCTAGCAGATCTTCTAGAACCTGTGGCTCACTGCTGCTTGAATCCATTTGAATGTGAAGCATTAGACTGCATTTCACCAAAGTACCCCTACCAGTCACTTTCTATAACAAATAATTTACTTACCTATAGAAAAAAATTATCTTTGATATTGCCAATTTCTCAAGGAAATTTCTCCTTCCTGATGAACCAAAACAGAGAACAGAGAGGGAAATAATGATTTGCAATATACTGATATAATAAATAGCCATTTGTCTTATTGAAGAAACATTATATGGCTTAAAATTATTGCAGTGTTCTGAAATAACAAACAAATGTGACATTTAGAGCATTATGCAATTATATTTTATATTTTTTTTATTCAGTGTTTGGGGAAAGCAGTCACTAAATGACACAAATCTGCCATTACTATTTTATTGCTCATCAGTTCCTTGGCATCTCTTGATGCTGCTCAGCATTCTTAGTCTTAGAGATAAACAAGATCTGAAGTTCATAAGTTAGTATGCCAAGAGAAGCCAGAGTAGCCTCAGGACCAAGGGAGATGGAAATTGTTCCTCTGTGACAGTTGAAAAAGTAATCTCCTGGAGCTACTATATGCATTACAAGTGACGCACCAATCAGGCCTAATAATTAGGCCAGTAGCCAGTTTAAACCTTCAAGAAGGCCCTTTAAGAAAGCTTGGCTCTCTGCTCTTGTAATGGTAAGTTAAAATTTAGAGGAAGCAGAGAATTTGAGGGGAGGGCTTTGCCTAGGCTGACCATACGTCCCATTTTGAACGGAACAGTCCTGTTTTTTTAAGCCAGAGCTTTCCAAACTGTGTGTCGCGACACAAAAGTGTGTCGCCACACACAGTCTGGTGTGTCGCCACACAACCTGGAAGCGCTGATCATCAGCGCTTCCGGGTTTTCCCGCGGCAACACACCAACTGCAGCACGCAAAACCCGAAAGCAGCAGCAGCGCTTCCGGGTTTTTGCGCGCTGCCGCACTTCCGGGTTTTCCCGCGGCGACACACCAACGCTGGTTGGTGTGTCGCCGCGGGAAAAACTTTGGAAAGCCCTGTTTTAAGCATTTTTCAACCGTCCCATCGTTTTCATAAAAATCTCAATTTTGTCCCGTTTTTCAAACCTGGCAGGAATGGCGTGGAAGGAGGATCCGAGCCAGGGCACGGACCGGGAGGTGGGGTTTGCAGGCAGGAGCCAATAACGTGGACCGGGGGTGGGGTTTACAAGCAGGAGCCAATCATGTGGACTGGGGGGCGGGGTTTGCAGGTGGGAGCCAATCGCGTGGACCAGGGGGCGGGGTTTGCAGGCGGGAGCCAATCGCGCAGACCGGGGCACAGGGTTTGCAGGCGGGAGCCAATCGCGCGGACCGGGGGACGGAGACCCCTTTTTCATGAATACGGAATATTACATAAGACCCCGTCCTGTTTTGCCATCCTGAAATAGGGTCAGCCTAGCTTTGCCCCTTCCCTGTCTTAAACTAACACATTGTCAGTGAAATCTATGTAAGATGCCCAGACAAAACAAAAGGCTCATGTTTTAAATAGCTGTATAGGAGAAGGTACTCTTATACGGGAGGGTAGTGTACTTACTTGTACTTTCTTTTTTCACAAGTGAAATTTGTGTTTACATTTATTTAAATTACACAATGGACTACAAAATGTAAATGGCGCATGATATTTGTTACATTATAACCCCTTTATCAATATTGTTGAAATGAAGATCAAATATCTGTATGATGAAATATGTTGAAAAATTAAAACATTTCAATGGGGTGTACTTACTTTTTCCCATGACTGTATACCGGATCTCTATACCCATTTGTAGCAAGTTCTTTGCTAAAGGAAGTCAAACTTAAATCATGGGTACAGTTTATGTAGTGAATAATACACTACAGAAAATGTCTTTGTTTTAGTACAAAGGGAAACGTACAACATAGCTAAATTTTCCTTTTCTTTTAAGAAATTAAACATGAATGGAATATGTAACTCTTTGTTTGATCCTGTATGTTTATATATCTGAAAAATGTAGTGTGTGGCTTGCAAGATTTGACTATTTATGTAAGTATGGCGCAGTGCAATATTCATGATCTGCAAAAACAGAGGCCTGAAGAGAACACGGAGCTGCTGCCAGTTATAACCATAATTAGTTAGAATCTGCTTTCCTGTAACATAGATCTATTACTCTGTGTCCTGTACTCTGGAACAACAGATAACAGGTCTTGACTTTCTTCAGTGTCATAATTTCAGATAATTGAAGAATCATATCCTCCATTAATCTTCTCTTTCCAAAGCTGAACATACTCAGATCTATCAATTTGTCTTCATGGGACTTTGCTTCTAATTCCCTGATTATCCTTAGTGTACTTCTCTGCACCTGTTGAAGTTTCTCTGAAACTGTCTTCACCAAAAACTGTGTTCAAGCTGTGGTGTGACCAAACCAGAACATCTGTTTAATTGACCTTACATTTATGAGACTTTACATGGACTCAAGCAACACAGATGCCTATTTAGGTAAATTGAGGAACAAAGACTGCTCTGAAAATAAGAATACCATGGTGCTTTAATTTCATAACTGGATTTTTGTCCTCCTCCTTTTATGAAGCTAGACCTGCTTTAATTTGCATTGTTGTAAAGGGAAAACATGAAACAACTGCAGAAGGAAGAAATCTCTGAACAGATTTAGGAAACCATTTCTCTGTTTATTGGGAATAGGCCACCATACCATGGAGGCAAGGAGTCTGGAGACTCTTCTTTTGCTACTATAGCAACCTATCTGTATTTTTATAATACCCTGTGGATAGTCTTCCTTAAGTTTATTTACAATGAAATCCAAGCAGTCAAGATAACTCTACTCATCTGTCTTTCCCATCTGTACAGTATATTTCATATTTAAAAACTGGGAGAAATACTGGAGCAAGAACTGAAGGGAACTTGCATCAAATGAAAAGGGATCAAGAATTATATATAGGAAAGATTTTTTAGATAATACATAATTTCTTTTCTCAGAAGTAAATTTTTAGCCTGAAAAGAGTAAAGGGGCTCCTACAATGATGCTTGGAAACATTGCATCCAATTCCAGCAGCTTAGCCCGGAAGCTCATTTTCCAGAAAAGACATGATGCAGCTTGGAAAAGATTTATTCTCTAAAACTCCACATAATATAATCTAGGGCCCTCTAATTATAACTCATATCACAGGGCTTCCTCCTGAGATAAAATTCCTAGTCTTCAGGAAGCACTTTTTTCCACACATTTCTCCCATCAGAAGGTGCCCTTAAAAATATAAAAGGTATGTATGTTACAAAAGTGGTGGCCTATCACATTATTTCTAAGACTGCTTTTAATGAACAGTATCTCTCATCTTCCTCTTCTTTTTCTATTGTTGTTTTCTGTACAAGAACAATCTAAACATTCACTGGATGCTGATGAGATGTATTAAATTTGTATGCCACCAAATCATTCTGACTTCCAGCAGATCACCTAATATAGTAAGGCTTTAGGTTTTCCCCTTGAAATTGCAGGAGTGTTTTGACCAACATGTAAAATGAAATAACCACTTACTATCCTACTTAAGAGAGTAGATCTTTATTCAAAAGCTCAGAGGACTGGCCTTATCTTGAAGGGTGCAACAGTCCACCTATTGTAGTAGTACAAGACCCAGGACACATTGCAGCAGATAGGAAGAGGAAGGACTTGAGAGAGGAATGGGGAAGGGGACAAACTGGAGAGTGCTATGTCTCCAAGTGTTATGTAATAAACTGTTTTAAGTTACAACAGGTGTGTCCACAAAGAGCAGGTAAAAAAGGTCAAGATGGCAGTCAGAACCATGCAATTGAAACACAAGTCATTTTTCATTTCCACCGTGGTTTTGATAGCTGCAACACCCCAAGGGTGTCTGGTTCAAAACTTCCCTTTAAATTTTATCATTGGCTTGCCCATCTCTAATTGTCTGCAAGTTTTTTGTCTGTCTAACCAGATTATAGGGGTCTAGATATGTGCTCTGTAGTCTAGTCGTAAACAACATCTGCATATACCATATCATATTAATGCACATTTTAAACAAAATGGAGGAAAGGTATTCAGTGAGCTTCAAGTAGAAATCTTCTTTCCCTTATGCTTACTTTAATTCATCCTTTTGTTTTCCTAATATGTCATAAGCATACAAACTTGTGCAGAATTCACCCCCCCCCCCCCCAAGAAATGACATAAGATTCCATGTAAAATACCTCTTCCATTCTCTAGGAAGAAATATAGCTTCTCTTGTTTGAGAATGAATTGGTTAAAAGTGAGAGGGAGATGATCTACTGCCCTCCACACTGACACATACAAACACACATGCAGACACAAATACCTGGCTTTGATCACACACAGTGTATTTGCTGCAATGCTATATGCGTGGGTAGAAATAAAAATCTTGATAGCTCACATTAAACGTTAAGTTAAAAATACATTCAAAAATTTGGTTGAAATTCAGGACATTCATCCCATCCATTATCTTATGCTCAGTAGTGCTTAAACTATGTTCTGAGCAGTTCCTTTGGTTGTTTATCAAGGGCTGCTCAGTGAAAAGATGTACAGCAGTAAATAATCCTTCTTAAAAGGAAGCTTGCACTGACCTCTATTGAGCTCTTGGAATAATTAAGTCACAAAAGGGAGAGTTAAGATGTATTCGTTGAAGCATTTCAGAAGAAGAGCTGTATAAGTATTATACTGTATTTAGCCTGGAGCTAAGATTAAGGGAAGACTTAATAGTGTCTTCTGATATACAGAAAGATGGAATAGGTATATTCTCTCATTCTAAAGGGCAGGACTATTAATTAAGTTTTAATTTCCACCCATTAGTTATAGTCCTGCCCTTTAGAATGAGAGAATATACCTGTTCCATCTTTCTGTATATCAGAAGACACTATTGAGTCTTCCCTTTATCTTAGCTCCAGGCTAAATATAATACATTTAGGGTTTAAACAGGCAATCTAAGAGCTACAGTAGTAGATTCTACTGAGTAAGTTGTAGGTCTAAGAGATCTTAAATTCTTTGCTCAAGAACATGGATCAGACCAGAAGTCTAGCTCAGTATCCTGTTCCCATAGCAGGCAACTAGATGTCCACAAGAGGCCCAAAATCAGATATAAGTGATTATATTTTTCTGCCTGGGTTCCCAGACATACTGGGATTCCAAGACATACTGCCTGTTATCATTATTAGTACTGACAACTGTATCTTCCATAAATTTATCTATTTCTTTTTAAACTGTCAAAGTTGGTGGCCATTATTGTATCTTGTTTTTTCATAGCTTTTCCAGAAGCCATATGGATTCTTTTTCGGCAAGGCTTATCCTTCTGGGTTATTTAATCTTTAATATTCTATTTACATGAAAGGTCATATTTACTTTTAGATGGAAATGTTTTAATTCATTGAGAATAAGTAATATAAATATTTCATTTTCTTTTATATAACATTCTTTTTGAAGGAGCTAGATGCTTAAATTCAGAGTAGTGTTTTTTTTTCAATTATTGGGGGGCAAAAGAGCTCAATGGTCTGTAATTTCCAGGATATCTTCTAGATCCCTTTTTAAAACTGAGTTACAGTTGTGGGCTTCCTTCCAGTCTAGCAAAGACCAGACAGCGGTCTATCAAGGATTCCTGCAATGAGCAGGGGTTTGACAAGTGGCCTAAATGGCCTCTTCCAATTACTCTATCATGTTACATGCAAGGTCACATTTTGCACAAGGTTTGTTAGGTTCTGTAATTCTGGGCTTTGGGCAGAAAAATTCAGAACACCTATATTTCTGTTGGGCTAGAGTTGGGCTGAAGGGAGAAGTCCTAATGACTGAAGCTTCACAGGCCCAACATAGGAGCACTGCAATTGCTCTCATCGTCTTGGAGTTTGGGTCTTCACTGTCATTAACAATGACTCCAGCCAAAAGAGCTGCATCTGGAGCAGCTACCAGGAAACCTTTAAGGAATCCAAAACAGATTGTGGAAATGTATCATGCTTTATTTGTCCTTGGAGAGTTCCATTCAGAGGTTAGAATTTGATTGAGATCTCTGGAAAAGGAAAGTGGACTGAGAGTCAAGAATCCACAGGAAAAACCTCAGGTGTTAGGGAACTGATTCCAAAAATTTGCACATTTTCTTCAAAAACATAGAATAGGCTATATTCTGAAAAGCTTAGCTTTATCTGATGTAGGTAGTGTGAAATATAACTCCATACTCTCTGTCAGATGTTGGAGAGAGATGCAAAATCAGAAGAATTAACAGCCGGAGAATGAAAACCCTGAAAAATGCTTCTGTTGTTTATGGCAGTCCTTGGGGACTCTGCTGGCAGAAGCAGCCACTGTGTGAACCCTCTCCTGGGTAAAAGGATCCAGGGAAGAAAAAAAGGAGGAATAGGAGCTTTTACAATTGTCACTTGATTTAGAATGCTCCAATTTGGGCCACTAGCTGGCCCTTCATGGAAAAGTCAAAATGGCAGTTCCCACTTCTTTCCTCCAAGCTGATGACAGGTGGGGGGAAATTGGGGCTGTGGGTATTGGAAGGAGGAACTCATTTACACTTAACTGTCTGCTCCAGATAAGGAATTCTGGATGCAGAGAAGCCTTTTCAATGATGGATGGTGGAAGAACTAGTCACCCACTGCATCCAAGCTCCATGCCTTCCTATGCCAGGACCCTCAATTCCCCCAGAGAAAGGCTTATTTGCAGAGTTAGAAGTCTAGTTCCTAGCCAGAGTCACTGATGGTACAGCTGGAACCTCCTGAGGCAGGAAAGAAAGAGAAAGGCAGGTGGTACTCCCTCTACCTACCTACCCTACCTATTTAATTTATGTAGCCGCCCATCTCACACAAGTGACCCCAGGCGGCTTACAAGATTAAAAACAAACCAACCCCCCCCAACATAAAACCCTCTTCCCCGGTCCCAAGGATAAACTGTTAACTATTAACCATCAATAGTAGCCGAGCTCATCTTCCCCAACTCAAATGCCTGGGGAAATGATGCAAGGGGGAATGATACAAGATTTCTTTAAAAAGCCGTGCCTACTGGAATGAGCGGGAGCAGCAGTCCACTACCACTTGCCCTCCTCCACCACCACAGAGAAAGAATATACCATTATCATTTACACTGATTTAAATTTTTAATGAAAAAATACAGTGTTTAGAACATCAAGAAGACTGATTTTTTTTTAAAAAAGTAATAATTTCAAAATTTAAATGTAGAAAATTTCTCCAGTTAAAAATGTATATAAATCACATAAAACTTTGAGGAGATAATACAGGTGTAGCTAAATAATTAATATCAAAACATTTTTTTAAAAAAAAGTACATTGTCTCCATTGTAGTATCTTATGGATTCACAGTGGCTTTAACCTGCGTCTGCTTTCTTTTAAGTCCTCAAAACTCAGCTGCTTGCTGAGTCTTTCTGCAGCCCAGCTGGTACGGAGAGACAAAAGGTGGTTTTTGTTTTTGTTTTAAGATTTTCGTGGAGAATGGAATGCAGAAATGCAAACTGTTATGTAGGCATTGGACAGAGTTTACGAACCTGAAACAGTCAAACAACTGACAGCTGCAGGGGCAGGATATAGTCTGAAACCGAGGAGCAGCATGGAGGCAGGGTTTGCCCCCCCCCCCCCCCCCCAAGGAAGCAGATATTGATTCAGAACATTGGAGCGGGTCGGATAATTTGCAGATGGAAAGTGATAAGCAAATAAAGAACTAAGAACTTTTCCTCTGCTTTAGGTTTCCAGCAGAGACTTGGGTCCCTTGGTCAAATATACTGTTCGGTCCATAGAGGAACAGACTCACCAAAATTCAGTTTTCCAAGTATGTTTAAAATCAGTGTTAATTACTATAAGCTGGCTTCTAACTTTCTTTCTTGAGATGGGAAAAATTTGGCTGTATTCACATCCATTTCTTTGTGTATTTTTCTACTTCATTTCTTTCTATGTAATTTCTTAAAGTAAATAAAATGTAGTCCAAGTTAAGAGAAAATATTAACCGTAGCATTTTAAAGCTTATTTCCTTTTAATTTTTCTATTCTTTTTTGAAGGCTTTTTGGCATGCAGTTCTCTGAAAGTTATCTTTTCTTCTACTTCGTTGTCCAAGTATTCGTCATGGTCAAATTCTAGTTTAAAAGAAGAGAAGAAACTGTTCAAGTTGGCATCTTTCCACAACCACCATATGCTCGGTACTACACATCAATACCTGGCTGTATCTGGGGGGGAAAAAGCCTTTGTGATAATACCATGTTTGAAATTGTAATAGAATGGGTAGCTTCTGTCTTCATTCTGCCAGGCACCCTTTTTCAATACATGTACATTAAACAATAACAAATGGAGTAAAACTTGCACTTCTTAAATCACCTCATTCAGGAATGAGGGGCCTCCTTTATACATATGAGTTTACATTTTGGGGGAAATCGCTGGGTCTTTCTTCACAGAGCTCATTCCCATCTCACAGAGAACCAAGCAATCAGATTTCCCTTGGATCCCCCAATCAGACTGATTGTACCATCGGTCTATCATCAGTCATCTTAAACCCAATTATCTTGAATGGATGGCAAGATAATGAAACAGGCCTGTCAGGCACTGCCTGGGCAACATAGGGCTAGTTGGAGTGGCTGAGGCGAATGTGCGTCTCAGTCAACTAATCCAGAGCATGGAGGATTAGTGGAGACTGGGACGCATGTAGTCTGAGTGGTTGCTAAGGGTTAGCATGAGAGGCCTATGATAAATTGTGCCAGATTCAGAAAAGGGTTGCAGTCTCTGGGAGATACAGGGGCCATTACTATCAGAAAGGATGAGCAAGGGAATGTCAATATAGCCGCTCTGGGTAGAAATGACACTTCTCTGTATGCACAGAATAAATCTGTCCCCACTCTTTATGGAAGTGGAAAATAGGGCTTGCATGATCTTGTGATGGAAGATCTATGCTGACCTGATGTAGGTTTGGTCCTATGGAAGCTTTGTTCAGAAGGCCTGAAAGGAGGAAGCAGTGAAAGAAAATGTTCTGGCTACATTATAATGGCTAGGCTCCCTTTTCTCAGTTAAAGAACAGAAAATAGAAACAAACCGCTGAAGTGGATAGTTGGCATCAAGCAAATCATCTACTAAAAACTTAGTTTGTTCTTCTGAAACAAAAAAGGTGATAAAAAAATCCCTATAATGCCTTGGAATAAAGCAAGTTATTCTTCTAGCCTTGGGTCTGCCCCTTAAGCAGGTTAGATGGTCTCCACACAGTCCTTATTTTTTCCACTGATGGGCCAACACAGGAAATGAAACGGCTCCATGGCTGACTAAAAAGGTTAAATCAAAAACAGTGTAAAGCAAGACCACTATGTGATGATGTCATATCTACCAGATACAAAAGAATATAATACTTTAACTGAGTCTATTTAGAGCAATCAATACAAAGGAAAGGTTTCTATTTTAACAGGTTTAACATTATACAGTAGGGCTTTTCAAAAGAACAATGCTCAGAAAATACCCCTCCTCAAAGCATTTAGGCAGATACATCTGCTGGAAGATTTATGCTGCTGCTTCAAAAGCTTTCTCAGGTTGTCTGTGCATGCACAGATAGCACTTCCACCAGGACTGCAAGCAAAGCACTGCACGTACAATTGAAGAAAAAATGTACCTTCCTCCCTTGTATAGGATTCCATTTTCTCCAGCAACTTTATGGCATCATCTAAATTAGAATTCAGATTGGTAGCCAACTTGGAAATGATTTCCTTAGCTAAAATGCAAATCAGCGCAACAAATTAGAACAATGGGGATAAGAAGAATGCTAATACATGACATTTATAGCAGAGATGGGGAAAGCCTCTGGCTTTTCGGATATTATTGCTTAAGATGGTGAATTCTGACCCAGGAGATCCAGGTTCCATTCTAACTTCAATCACTGACATTCACTTGTTGACTTTGAGCCAGTCACTATCTCTCACTCCAATCTATCTTACAAGGTTGTTGTTGTTGTGGGAACCAAAAGAGGGGGAAGCCCCATATATACTACATTGAACTCCAAAACGAAAAGTGGCATATAAAAAGTGGCATATAAAAGGGGAGATGGGCAGTGATAGAAATATGAAAAATAAATAAATAAATATAAATGTAATGTAATAACATTAAAAAAATAGTATTATGTAATTTAATATAATATTCAATATATGAGTTTATTATGTATATACTATTTAATATATTTAGTATATTAATATATTAATAATTACTATTAATATTATATTGATAATATTAATGTAAATATATATATATGAATATAAAATTATATAAATAAAACATTAATATAATATATGTAATATATTATATAAATATATAAATATAAGTTTAATATATTAATATTCTTTTCTATTGGAATATTAAAAATAACCTGATCATTAGTCATGCTAGCTAGGGCTAATGGGAGCTTTAGTCCAAAAACATCTGAATGGCTATGGATTTTCCACCTTTCATTTATAGGAATAATTAGGTAAGGTTATTACAACAATTGATACACATGGGAGCACCAGGGTGGGGTGGGGGGTAAGTCAATTAATTAGTATGGAAAGAAAAGTCTATCTGCATATGGTGGCTGTTTACTTATTGACTTACAACTGGACAGGCATCTGACCTGAAACTCAGTTTGAAGAATTACTGGAATGGATGAAAATGACCTAGTGAAGTTTCCCTATAACAGTTAGAATATTTAGATTCCTTAAATAAATGTTGATAAATCTCAAATTGCAATCTTTGTACTTCTTAGTCTGAAAGAAAAAACTTTCTTGATGAGAGAAATAGAAACAATTAAAATGCTTACCATCAGCCCATGCTTTTCTCTTGTAGATGTCTTCCACTGTATCAGAAATCATCTTAATAGTACTTTGGATTTTTCTTTGTACTAACTCAGAATGTTCCTTAGATGCAAAGTCACCTCTGATGCAGGCATTTTCTCTGATCGTTTCCACTATATTCATCCCTTTACAGATCAATGGTTCCATCTTAATTTTGAAAAACTCAAAATATCTCCTGTAGGAACTCACTTTATTTTTATGGCCAACCAAGGTAACATGGCTTTCAAAAGTTGTTCCAGCAGCAACTTTTTGATTTATTTCCATCATCTCCTCCCAATCAGTTTCTGTTGGAGACACTATTTCTTTGGGTTCTTCTTCTGTATGTTCTACCTGAGAAACAAAGTTTGCAGGACTTGGGAGAAATTTGACCCCACAGAGATCACACTGTGTTGAGTCAATGTCTGCTTTTTTAAAGATCCCTAATGCCATTTCCAAGGACTCTGGCTTTGGACACGAAATCCTTTTCCATCTAACACAACAACGCACAAATAGGAAAAGGCACTGCAACTTTTTCTTGGCAGAAGCTTTCTGCTGCCGTTTTGATGCTATACTGGCTAATGGATCTTCCCTGTCCTCAGCATCAATATCTTTTTCAAGATCAATTTCTGGATCATCAAAATAATCTGCCTGACTGCGATATGCAAACCTGTCCAAGTCGGCAACTTCGTAATAGATACCTCTGACTCCTTTGTTATCCCTTGTACCTCTAGGATCCCACCTCCAAGAACAATCAGCTAAAAATTCTTTATCTCGGCAAAACAACAGCTCCTTGAGTCCTTCAACAACTTCTTTAACATTAGATGCTTCACTCATCAAATCCACAGTCTTAAATAATCTTTCAGGGACTTTGGAAGGACATTCTTTTTTCATTTCTGTAAGGCATTCCTTAATGGTAGGAAATTGCTCAGCTAATATATCTTTATGCTTCCTACTAAGCACTTGATCAGCATTTACTAACATCACTAAGCAAAGCACCACAGTTCGCTCTGCTTCCCCTGACATGATGAAATCAGGGTCACAAAAAGCATCCTGGAGAACATTGAAATGTTCATGTTCATATCCACACAAAACATTGGCTAAATACTTCAGGTGTATTTTAAACTTCCATACAGCTTGCTTTGGGTCCTCCGGCTTATATTCTTGTATAATAGAAAATATGTCATTATGTCGAACTCCCCTTGTGAATAAAAAATCCCAGTAGTGGAACAGGGCAACGTAGCTCTTGGGCAGACAAAGGGTCATGTTTTTGGAGAGGCGCATGAGTGTGGCACATCCCAAAACGAACTGAAACTCCAGCAAAGTCACTGTATTTCCTATGCTTGGAATCAAAGGATGAATGCATCTCTTCACCAAGACGTTCATGAAACGGTAAAACAGCCATTTACATTGCTCAAGATTTCTATGAATGTAGAGCTGATCCATTGAATTCTGTAGGAGTCGAATGAAACACAAGTGGGTGCCTACAGCATTTTCTGTGTATTTGTCAGGCATCAACATGCCATGTTTGCCTTCTATTCCTTTGAATCTCCCTTTCCTGCTGTCTTCTAATTCTTTGTTATACTCATCTTCTTCTTTAAAAAGAAGTCTCTCAAACTCCGCAGGATAACTAGACGTCAAAGCAAACACTTGCATTGCCCTTAGCCACAGATCAGTGGATTCTCTTCTGTTTCTGGCAGTTTCATTTTTAAACTCAAACTTGATGCATTCTCTCAGTACCATATTGCAAGAACTGGTAATTTTGTAACTCAGGATTTCTTTACAGGTCAATGGATTCTCAGAAACCATTCTCAGATGAAAGTGTTTAGGAAATAGGATATTAATAAGAGATCTGCACAATGCATATTTATCAGCTGTCAACAGTTCATCTATGCCACTGGATTCGTGAAACAAATCTTTTGAGAACAATTGTTCTGCTTCTAGCAGTAGCCCATTTATTGCAGCCAAGTGCATTTTACACTGAAATATAGATTTTATTTCATAACGTGCCAGAATTTTATGAAAATCTTTACAGGTTCCATCCTCGCACTTCAAGCCTGCAGTGAATTTCATGCAAATATTGGGAAAGCTCAGTTCAAACAAATGGCAAGTAATGGCGATTAGCCTATTTAACAAATGCTTATTCAGCAGAGTTTTCACTTCTTTGAAGTTTACCTTGAACTGGTCACTTGTTTTATTTTCTCTTACTGTGTTATCTTCAGGCAAAAACTCTAGAATGCATCCTGCTTCTTTTGGGGAAACTTGCCAAAAATTTCCATCTATTGGCGTAATCCCAAAATATTCAATACATGACTTCACCATTTCTCTCTCAGCATTAGTGCCTGCTTTTTGGAAAGCTTTGACCAGTTTCAGAAGCACCTCAATCCCACGAACAGTCATTTGCAAGATGTCTTCATTTTCTGTTTCACAATGTGTGGCTTGAAACAAAGCTTCTACAGCCCCGGCACTGTGATTTGCATGTAAAAACATATCAAAGGCTACCTTCAATTTAGCAAAGTCTTTTGTTATGACACCCATCAAATAGGTGGCCTCAGCACTCCCAGATTTCTGGTTTGTTTGCTCAAACAGTTCTAAGGAGTCATTCAAAATGGCCTTTACATCCCCAAGCTTAACAAAGCCTGCTACACTAAGGCGGGCTGCAGCAAGTAAACAGGATGCTTGGAAGTCCATTTGATTAGAGAGTTTTGCAGCTTCCAAGAAAAAGCCATGCTGTTTCATAAGTTTTGCAGCTTCCTCATCTCTGCCTTCTCTTTTCAACAGATCAGCTGCTTCACGAATGTGCTTGTGTGCTTTTAAGAATGCAAGCTGATCTTCAGTGTCCAGGTGAGAGAGCATCTCCATCATTTCACTGATGTTATTTCCCCGCAAATATTTTGCAGCAGCTTCCAAATAAAACTCGTCTGCTGTGTATGATAGTTTGAAAGCTTGCTGATTTTCTTTTTGTAATATTTTCTCATATCTGAAACAGATACATTATTCATGAAGGTCAATCACAAAACTGAACTAATTATACAAATTTCAGCACAACAGTAGAAGAGAGGGAAGAAATATCATAATTTTGCATATGAAAAAGCACCTAATTTTAAAAGAAAAGTTGCATTAGGTACATGCCTTGAAGTGCTAATTATTAATGCATGTATTGGATAATGTCATGGGTGGAACTTGGGAAAACTGGCTATGGAAAAAAAAGGAAAGAAATGAAAGAAACATTGCAGGAGAAAGTATGAATCCTGTATGAAAAGTATAAAAAAAAACAGATTAATCTTCTAACAGAATGAATGGAAAATGGACATAAGAAAGAGGATGTAGAAGCTGCATGGAATAAATAAAGAAAAAAAAACTTATGTTACAAAATGCCACAGAAGAGCGTGGAATTATATTAATGGGAAGTATTAAAAAGGATACTTGTTTAAACGATGAAGTGAAAAATATGAGAATGAAATACATGTAAGAGAATGACTGCTCCCAGAAATGAGAATGAAAGATATTGTACAATATGTAGAGTGAGGACAATTTCAAACCATGTAGTACAAAGAGAGCATGTAACAGGTAAGGTTAAAAGAGGCAGAGAAAATGCAGCATGCTTTTGATGAAAATGAGAGAGAGATTGAGAGAGAGAAAGAGAGAGAGAGATGATAGATAGATAGATAGATAGATAGATAGATAGATAGATAGATAGATAGATAGATAGATAGATAGATGATAGATAGATAGATTGATAGACAGACAGACAGAAAGAAGCTGAAAAGGACTGAACAAGGAGCCTCCAGCAGAGTGCACAAAATTAAGAATAAAAATGATGAAATTGTTTAGAAAGAACTGAAGTGAGGGAATACTGGAAATAGTATTTTAGAGAACTGTATTTTAGGAGATCTGGAAAATTGTTTGGCAGAATTCTCATAGAAAGAGTAAAAGGTGATAATAAGCAACATGTGTGAAGTGATGTGAAGCTGATAATAAGCAACATGTGTGAAGTGATGTGAAGCTCATGTCAGGCAGGAATGGGTGCAGCCAGATTTTTGCTCGTCATCCAGTCACTCAGGAATGGATGAATGTGAGAAAGTTAGTTGTAGATGTGTTAATTTAGATAAAGCATATGATAAAGTAAATAAGCTTCAATTATAGAATGTTTTGTGTAAATATGGAGTTGAAGTTGGTAGCTTCAATTATAGAATGTTTTGTGTAAATATGGAGTTGAAGTTGGTAGCTTCAATTATAGAATGTTTTGTGTAAATATGGAGTTGAAGTTGGTAGCTGAATGTGAAAAAAGCAGTATATGATGGAAATAAATGAGAATAAATGGAACTACGCCTGGATTTTTGCAGCCCAGATATGGTAGTCAGCATTTTTAACCCAAGGATTTCAGAGCTACAGGCTTTTCAAAAAGTGGAACTATAGACTGTAATTTACAACTTTGTACAAATACAGACCTTTCAAGAGATTTTGCTGCTTCTTCATACCGTTCATCATGACAATGCATTTTAAGTGCTAGATTAAACTCCTGGATCTGTTCAAAACACCTGGATGCATCCTTGTAGCACTGGCATCTCTTATACAAATATGCTGCCTCTTTCATCTGTATGATAATAATGCATGTTTTATGTACACACAATTGTTAGCAATAAAAAAACCAGGTTTGCTATAATGAAGGAAAGAAAAAAAATGAAGCACATAAAGGAACAACCCTTATTGCAGGAAAATCAGCATGGAGACTGAAATGGTAAATCCAGCCTCACCAACCTTCTAGTATTTTAAGAGTATCTACAGTCACATTTGTGACAATATTTTATGCTTGGATTCTCAAAAAGCCTTTGACAGTGTTCAACATCAATGCTCTTGAGTAAACTTTGCAATTACTGGATAAAAGGATCTATCATTTTATGGCTTGCTGGTTAAACTGGTTAAAAAACAGAAAACAAAGAATAGAAATATAGAAGTATTTTCTTCAATGGAAAAAACTGAGAAGTAAGAAGTAGAGTCCTTCAAAAATCTATGTTGAGACCAGTGCTTTTTAACTTGTTCATAAAACAATGAGCTGGCCAAATTTGTGGAAGATATGAAACCATTCAGTTTGTGAAAATCAGATGTGATTGTGAAAAGCTCCAAAAATCTCCTTAAACAGAATGAATTGTCAAGCATATGTGCTTCAATTTAAGTACATAAGTATAAAATAATGCATACTGGGGCAAAAGCCTCTAATAGAGATGGATAGGGCTTAAGTAAGGTAAAGGATCCCCCCGCACATTTGTGCAGTCGTGTCCGATTCTAGGGGCCGGTGCTCATCTCCGTTTGTCAGCCGAAGAGCCAGCGTTGTCCGAAGACGCTTCCACGGTCATGTGGCCGCATAATGCATGTGGAACACTGTTACCTACCCACCAAAGTGGTACCTATTCATCTACTTGCATTTGCATGCTTTCGAATTGCTAGGTTGGCAAGAGCTGGAGCTAGTGCGGGAGCTCACTCCGCACGCAGGGCTAGGGATTCGAACCTCCAAACTTGCGATCTTCCGATCGACAAGCCTGGCGTCTTACCCACTGAGCCACCACGCTCCCTGGTGGATAGGGCTTAAGCTGTCTAAAACTAACCAGGGAAAGGACTCTGGAGTCATAATAACTAGCACAATTGACTCAGTTTGTGGTTGCTGTGGAAAATGCAAGCTCTGTGCTAGAGATCACTAGGCATGAAAAGGAAAATAAAACTTTGCTAATATTATGATTACCTTATAAAAATCTACAGAATGTTTGTATTGGAATATTGTATACAATTCTGATCACCATTTTTGAAAAATGGTGTAATAAAACTGGAAAAAGTGCTGAAGAGAGCAACCAAAATTATCAAGTCTTATTAGAAATGGCTATTTTATTTATTTATTTATTTATTTATTTATTTATTTATTCAAATTTATTCCCCGCCCATCTCCCATGCAAGGGACTCTGGGCGGGTTACAATAAATAACAGGCTATAACATGTGAGACTCCTTAGCTTGGGAAAAAAGGCACTTAGGGTAGACATTACTGAAATGTACAAAATCATGGCTGGCAAGATGAAAAGGAACAAGAACATTTTTCTCCCTCTCTCAAAACACTATGACCAAGAGTCATCCAATTAAACTGATTGGAAGGAGGTTTAGAATACACAAAAGAAAGTGCTTCTTTACAGAGCAGAGAATAAACCTGTGGTATTTACATTAGTACAAGACAGAGTGATGGCCTCTGACTTGGAAGATTGAAAAAAGGACTGCATAAATTCACAGAGGGCAAATCTTTCAGTGGCTATTCATTTTTAAAAAAATCAGTGTTCCTCTGGGTTGAGGCAAGATGCCTACAAATACCAGTTGTAGGGAACAATGACAGGAGAAGGTTATGTCTCCCTCTCTAGCTTGCAAGCACTCCAGAGACATCTAGTTGTTCACTGTGCGAAACAGTGAACAGTGCTAGAATAAGAAGTGTCATGGCTTGTTCCAGCAGTGCAGTTCTTTGACTGTCCTTTGACACAATGCCATCCATTAATAAAACCAAACCCCTCTCTCCTATTCCTAGCACACTTCCCCTTAAATCTGATCAGGAGAATCTGGGAATCTTCCAGAGCAGATTCAGAGGCAGAAAGGGGGTCTATGGAACAAAACAGAAGTTGTTATATGAATCAAAATCCATTTTCTTTAGGCTAGATCTAATCCATATACCTGTCTTCATTCATTGATCTGGATTTCTTACTGTCTTCTAACACAACAGGCAAGAAACAGAAATTCCTACCTATGTAGGCTGACCATATTTCCTTGAGACAAAAACGGGACATTGCGATGGCAAAAATGGGACGGGGTTAAACTTATGTAATGTTCTGTATTCATGAAAAAGTAAGACGATAAAAAAAGTTTTAAAGAGTTTTTAAGATCCATTTGCTGGTCCTTAAACAGATTACTCTATATATAAAAATATTTTTGTTTTCATTAAAATGAAAACGTTTTATTATATGAACATATTGAGCTAACAATTATGCTTCAGTGACAGAACTCATACAAAAATTTAGGTAGACGTAGAGGGGGACTGTATTTGACAGCAGGCGAATGGGGAAAGCACAGCTCACGGGCTTTGTAACATCACGGATCGCAGGAAGGAGGGGAGGGGAAAGAGAAGAGAGGCAGGGAAGGGAGGATTCAAAAACTCCACGCCCGGCGAGGCTTCTCTTCCTTCTGCCTTCCCTCCTCCTCCTGCTTTTTTTTTTCTCCCTCTTTCTCTCTCCCCCACAATCCCAAATGAAAGACTCTCTCTTGCCGAGCTGGAGAAATAATCAGTTTCACTCTTGAAAAAAGGGGGCGGGATCACATCCCAAACACATTTTAATAAAACAAACAGAGAGCAGAGAGTGACCAGCTAAGAGCACAGTAAAGGCGGTGGCAAAGATCTCTCTCCCCGTCTCTTTCCACCTTCCTTGCCCCTCTCTAGTCTCACCCAACATCAGGCACCTCAGTCAAGCACTTTATAAATGATAATTGCATCTTGGCTGAATCAATCTTGCCATGCCTGACATTTTGCTAATTAAAAAAAAATGGGACAAAATTGACATTTATATTAAAATGACGGGACAGTCGGGAAATGTGAAAAAAATGGTAGTGTCCCATTTAAAACGGTACATATGGTCAGCCTATACCTATGCGATAGGATATCCACCTCCTAATTTTTAATAAAGAAATCAGAGGATCATGTGTGTTTACCTTTCCTAATTTTTCATAAAGTTTTGCACAAAGCTGGTATTCTTTGGCATGAAGCAGGCATTTAAGAGCCAAATTTGGCTCACCACATTCCAGGTAGGTTTTAGCCAGAAGTAGGTACTCCATCTGCTTCTCTCTATTAATAAAAAACAAGCATAAACATTTTAAAAGTTGGGTACAAACTGACTAAAGATACTTTATTCCCTCAGTGAGATTTAAAAATTCCTTGGTTAAAATAAAGAGCCCATTAATAGTTCATTTTCACATTGGCAAGAAATGTAGTTTGTCTCCAATCCTATGGCTCCCTGGGAAAATCAGACATAGGGTCTCTTTTCTTACCAGCCACCACAGCTATCTCTTTCAGAAATGAAAAATTCCTGGGGTCAGAAAGGGAACAAAGGGGTTGAATATCTTTCACTTCCACCCCGGTGGTCCTAAGCCATGAAGGCAGCAGCCCTGTTGGAGTGCTCTAATTTTTACTTAAAGTTGTTGTGTCATTAAAAATAAATTATTTGCTTGCAATTAAGCTACAGTATATTCAGTCCATCTCATCCAGATAAAGGGAGGAAGATGCAGCTAGTTACATGATCATGTTTATATTGACTCAGAAGTTACCCAGATAGAGTATTACAGTGCTTATCTCCAGGTAAGTGTGCACTGGACTGCAGCAAAGGCATCCATAGGAACGTGCCACTTTCGTCAGAATGATGAAACTGCAAGCTGTGTTTGGGGTGCGCATGTCTCATAGTAGCATACATGCAAAAGGGGTGGAGCTTACATCACAATACTGTGACTTCTTATATCATTCTGATCCCACCCACCTTTATTTTACCTGAAAGGGTTTGGTATGAAATGGTAAGGGTTTTTTTTTTTTCCTGAGGAAAAATAATGCCTTTGATAAACAGGGAAGATGAACAGAGAAAAAAAATCAATTTCTTTCTACCAAATTGTAAAGTACCTAGAAGAGCGAAAAGAGCTATTGGCATGATTAATACTACTCCTGCTCAATCTTACTCTTACAAGCAACACAGGTTCTCTATAAATCATTTTTCAAGCAATTTTCACCTTACCAAAGAGGCAATCTGGAAATTTAGCCCTGCAGTGAGAAAACCTCTCACAGTATTGCCTGAGATCAGATACATGTTAGCTAGACAAAATAAACCCGTAATCAGGACTGTTCTCAAAAACAACTATAGCCCAAAGAAAGGCCAATACACAACACTGCCATCGTGTGACGCTTTATAGTAAGTACAATTACTACCAGAAATGCTATACTAAAAGAGATGCTCATGTTTAAACCAATCAGATGTGAGCTATGAACCATGGGTATTCCTTTATACTTATGTTCTCACTTATGTTCTACACACATATATGTCTTCTGTTCTTTATGTAGGCTGCTATCTGCATGTACTTGTATCTGAACTGTAACCATGCCTGGTCTTTGCCTGGTCTTTGCACAGACCATGATGTTTTTTTTTTTCCTCACTTCTGGTGATGGAACTCTGCTTATGCTTTGATTTTACCTTTTTGCAATAATGCACTATACATCCATTATTGCCTTATGCTATCAATAAAGATATTGTTAGCCTTACAACACGTTGTTTGGATTACTTCATTGCCTGGAACCCCGCATAGTTAACCATCACCTAACAGGTTATGGGCCCAGAGAGAATTTTGTGTTTTTCTTTGCTGCGCTGGATCTAGCTGTAACAACGGGGTTTGTTTTTAAGGCTGCATTTTGAAGTAAACGTGTTTTTCTTTGAGTGGTCAGCATGGCTGCTGCTGCAGGGCTAACCAGTCTGCCCTTTGAGCGTTTGAATGGCACAAACTATCGGACCTGGTGTGTGAAGATCAAGTCTTTCTTCCTAAAAGAAGGTTTGTGGAAGTATGTGAAAGACCCACCTCCAACCGGTGCTATTACTGAAGAAGTGCAGTTGTGTTTGGATCGTGCTTATGGCAACTTGATTCTGGGACTAGAATCATCACAGCTACTGCATATCAGTAATTTGGAGACCGCACATGCCTGTTGGGAAGCTCTTAAAGCCCTTTATTCCAAGCAAACCTCTGCTGCCATTGTTGGTATATCACGTCAGCTTTACAACTTGAAGCTGCAGCCCGGTGGAAACGTGATGACCCACCTCCATAAAGTCAAGACTTTGTTTCTTGAACTTGAGGACCGGGATGTTGTGATCCCTGATACCCAGAGAGCTTGTATCATCCTGTCAAGCTTGGACAAGAGCTTTGACATGCTCATCGAGGCAACTCAGACGTTGAGGCCCCAAGACCTAACTGTGGATTATCTTACAAATCGCCTGCAAGAAATCCAGCAAGCTCGTGATTTGGAGAGGATGCAGAGTAAGTCATCTGTTGCTGTTCCTGAGGCTTCAGCTCAGCGTTTTCCAGTTGGAACAGAGGCTGCGTGTGCTGTGAGGAGATGTTTCCGGTGCAACTCGACCCAACACTTCATGAGAGACTGTCCCCAGCCACCTCGCCCAGCTGGTGGAGCCAGTGGAAAGAGGTTCGTACGAAAGAAGGGGAAACAAGCGCCTAGACAACGTACCCAGGTGTCTGCTTTGCTCACGGCTGTGAGTAGACGTTCCCCAGAGACTTGGCTTTTGGACTCAGCCTGTAGTCAAATCATTGTCAACAATGAACAGTTGTTGTTATCAAAAAGCAAGCCTAACGTCCAACAGGTTGCTCTGGCTGATGGATCTATGGCTGATGTGTCCTTTCAGGGTGAAGTATACATTCCTTGTTTGGGGATAAATATGCAAAATGTGTTGTGTGTACCTACACTTGACTTTTCCCTCCTTAGCGTTCCAGCCCTGGTAAAGTCTGGTTATACTGTTGTGTTCAAGGGTACTGGATGTTCTATTGAAAAAGATGGGATAGAATGTGCTAGGGGGAAGTTAGTGAATCAATTGTATGAAATGCTTCCTAAGCAGGGGATTGTGTCAGGAAATTGTATTTCCAATGTTCCCCCACATAACAAATGCATTCACTATTATCACAGAGTTTTGGGACATCCCGGGTGGGGAAGTTTGTCCCAACTGGCCAAGGTGTATCCTGAGTTAGGATCCAAAAAGTGTGATGACTTTCTTGATTGTACTGTGTGCAAACAATCGAAAATTAAGGCTGCTCCTATTGCTAGAAAAAGTGACAGAGTGTCAACTAGGCCTTTTCAGTTGGTTCATGGAGACTTAGCCGGCCCCAATGCTCCTAGTGAGGGGGGGGCGCGTTTCATGTTCCTTTTGGTGGATGACCATACTCGCTATACGTTTTGTTATTTGCTCAAATCTAAAGCGGAGGCTTTTGCTCGCTTTAAGGAGTTTGTTGCAATGGTGGAAAGAAATTATGGCTATCAAGTAGGTCAATTTCAATCGGATTGTGGAGGAGAGTTTCTAGGCCATGAGTTTCAGAATTGGCTTCGTAGAAAAGGAATCTCCCATAGACTTGCCAATGTTGGTGTTCCTGCTGAGAATGGAATAGCTGAAAGGAAGATTGGTGTTGTTAATACCATTAGAAATAGCCTGATGTTAGATGCCCAGGTGCCAGCCCGTTTTTGGGGTGAGGCTACCATGACTGCAGTGTATCTGACTAACAGGGTGTGGAATTCAGCTGTAAATGAAGTTCCTTATTTCCTTTTGTTTGGCAAGCGCCCTTCGCTGAAGCATCTGCGTGTTTTTGGAACATTTGCATATGTGCATATTCCTAAGTCTCAGCGAAGGAAGAACCAGCCAAAAGCACAACGCTTAAGGTTTGTTGGTTATTCATCTAGATCTAAGGGTTACCGTTTTTCTGCAGGCTATGGTCGTGTAGTAATCTCTAGAAGTGCTAATTTTGAGCACCCTACTGGTTGGGATAGGTTGAATGCTAGTTCAGAAGTATTGTTGCAATCTAGTGTACAGCCAACTGTCCATGCTCCTGTGGCTGGACAACAACCAGTTCAGCTGCCTTCTGGTTCCCAGTCTCCTAGTGTGGTGAGAGGATCCCCTCAGGTGAAGGAAGAGGAAATTTCACCTGAGCAGGTTCAGGATCTGAAGGGGGATTCAGGTAGCGAAAAGGCAGAGGACAGTGATGAGGAAGAGGCAGTGGTAATTCCTCGTAGGTCTGCACGCTCCACAAAGGGTGTGAAGCCTGACAGATTTGTGATTCAGCAGGTGAGAGTGTGTCAGATTACCTGTGAACCTCAGTCTTTCCAGGAGATGTTGCATCTGCCTGTTGAAGAGCAAGAGAAGTGGAACACAGCGATGGATAAGGAGTTTGAGGCATTAGTGAGTCAAAAGGTGTTTGAGGTCACTGATTTGCCCCCATCCCAGAAAGCTGTTGGTTCCAGATGGGTTTTCAGAAAGAAGCTTCTTCCTGATAATACAGTGCAGTACAAAGCCAGGCTTCTTGCTCAGGGATTTGCACAGGAGAGGTTTTTGAACTATGATCTCACATATGCACCCACAGCTAGACCAGAGTCTTTACGTATGGTACTTTCTCTGGCTGCACAGCGTGGACTTGTTGTCCATCATTTTGATGTTGACACAGCATATTTGAATGCAGAGCTCCCTGAAACTGTGTACATGAAGCAGGCTCCTGGCTATGCTTGTGACAATTCTCAGAAGGTGTACAGACTGCGCAAGGCGCTGTATGGTTTGAAGCAGGCCGGACGTTGTTGGCATCAATGTTTAGATAAGGCTTTGTTAGAGCTAAAGTTTAAGAAGTCTGTTGCTGATCCTTGTGTGTATGTAAGAGGTTCTGGAAGTGATTACACAGTGTTGCTAACGTATGTTGATGATTTTTGCCTAGCAACTGGTTCTTTGCACCTTGTACAAGAGTTTGCAACACAATTGAGACAGTACTTTCAATTGAAAGACCTAGGTGAGCTGAAATACTATCTAGGTGTTGAAGTCACTAGAGCTCAGAGTGGTGAGTTCTATCTGAGTCAGAAAAGAAAAATTGACCAATTGTTGAGTCAACTTGAAATGTCAAATGCAAAACCAACCAAAACACCAATGACTCTTGATTTCCTAAAGGGTGATGCATGTGAGGAACCTTGTCCTCAACCTGCATTGTATCACTCAGCTGTAGGAAGTTTGCTACACTTAACACAATGGACACGCCCTGACTTAGCTTACTCAGTTGGAGTGCTTAGTCGTAAGGTTGCCAAACCATCCATGCGGGATTGGACAGGTTTAAAGAGGGTCCTACGCTATCTTAAAGGCACAGCTGATCTTTGTCTCAAAATATCAGCCACCAAGGCTGAAATGCCTGTGATTTATGCTGACAGCTCTTTTGCAGAAGAGAGAGACAGAAAGTCTGTGAGTGGTTTTGTTTGTTTGTTTGCAAATACACCCATTGCCTGGAGAGCAAGAAAACAAACATTAATTGCCGTTTCTACCTGCGAAGCCGAATTCTCGGCCCTCAGTGAGGCAATCAATGAAACGTATTGGTTAAAACAATTGTTTACAGATTTATCTGTAAATATAAATACACCAATAACAATGTATGAAGATTCCCAATCCTGTCTATCTCTAGCTGCTTCGGAAAATGTCAATAATCGCACGAAATACATCCATGTAAAATACCAAAATGTGAGGCATGCAATTCAGGAAAAATTTATACAATTAGAGTATTGTCCATCTGAACTAAATATCGCAGACGTTCTCACGAAAGCACTTTCTCCAACAAAACATACAACCATGGTAACCAGATTGGGATTGGAGCAAATGTGTCTGAAATAAAATCATTTGTGTCTCTGTGTGCTTTTGAAATAACAGTTTTCCCCCACAGTGTTTCAAAAAAATCCATGCGGAAGGGGTGTTAAGGTTATTTGGTTAAAGCATTCTATGCAGAATTAAACGCATGGCATTTTCTTCCACTGTGTCTGGCCAGAGAGTGGAAAAATACAAGTGAAAACAATCTACATTGTTTTCCGCATTGTAAGTTTGGTTCTCAAAACATCTGAGACGTAGATGGCAGGTGCTGAGATATCTCTAGCTAGACAAAATAAACCCGTAATCAGGACTGTTCTCAAAAACAACTATAGCCCAAAGAAAGGCCAATACACAACACTGCCATCGTGTGACGCTTTATAGTAAGTACAATTACTACCAGAAATGCTATACTAAAAGAGATGCTCATGTTTAAACCAATCAGATGTGAGCTATGAACCATGGGTATTCCTTTATACTTATGTTCTCACTTATGTTCTACACACATATATGTCTTCTGTTCTTTATGTAGGCTGCTATCTGCATGTACTTGTATCTGAACTGTAACCATGCCTGGTCTTTGCCTGGTCTTTGCACAGACCATGATGTTTTTTTTTTTCCTCACTTCTGGTGATGGAACTCTGCTTATGCTTTGATTTTACCTTTTTGCAATAATGCACTATACATCCATTATTGCCTTATGCTATCAATAAAGATATTGTTAGCCTTACAACACGTTGTTTGGATTACTTCATTGCCTGGAACCCCGCATAGTTAACCATCACCTAACAATATAAGATATCAACAAAGCAGACAAGAACAAGCTCTCATGTGGGCTTGTCATTATTTCATTAAACCATTTATTTGTAGAGGCTTATTATGTCATGTATCTATTTGATCTGTTATACATGTACTGACTTAGATGTAAAAACCCACCAATTATCCCAATTTCCACATGTTCACTTGCTTGTTTTCCTCACACCAAATTGCTTACCCTCAATATTATTTCCATCTGGCAGCTCAAACTCTTATGCTCAGGACATCTTATTTTTCACCTTACTTATTTCCCTTACCTAATCTGGAAAACATAATATTGCAAAAGCTTTTGCTGTTCCATGCCAGTTCTGCATTCCCACAAGATTTCCAGTCTGCCATTAATGGTTTTCATTGTTTCGAGGATTCTGCACTCTAGCAAACAGAAATCTCTGGTCTGTTCTGTCCTTCTTCCCTGTCTACTTGGAACCGACAATAATTATTTTATTCATGAGATAAGGGAACATTTAAAGCTCCTTTTTGTAAGTGAAAATAGGCTATAGAAAGCTCCAGTGATGAAAAGACAGGCAGTAAATGTTTGAAGAGGAAAGGAGACAGTAGGAGCATGCTGGATAGATAGGTGTGCATGCTTGAGGGAGGAAAAATCAAATCACGCTTCTCGTAAATTCAATATTGCCACACACAAAGACACCCCCCATTATGTAAGACTTCATATAAAACCTTGCAACATATGTTTTTTCCTTTTTAAAAAACACTTACTTGGAGTTGATTTTCTTTGACTGAACTGTAAGCACAGCATCATGTGCCATAGCTAGTTTCTCTTTCTCATGTGCTCCTCCCTTTTGATAGCATTTTGCAGCAACCTGAAATTAAAATTGCAACATGAAGATACAACAAACCCCAATCTTCTGATGTAGCTCAAGCAGGTATAAAGTAGCATCTTTCTAGGAAATCTATTCATACCCAGATCCCTCCCCCCCCATATACAGTATATCTCCTGGATAAACTCTTCTACACAATGGTTTGTGTGAATGGACCTAGTTGACCAGTTCTAAGTACAAATCATTAGGAGGCGGATTCAGCTGTTTCTGATTTTCTAGCTAGACCACTGACATTAGATACTACACTTCTGGAGAGAAAATAATCAATCTCCACTGCTTACATGGCAGAGTAATGACAAAAATCTTGCTCAATGGGAAGCCTGGATATGCCTTGGAAGAGGAGAAATATCTTAGGAATATGTGATGCTTGCCAAGGAAGCAGCTCTGTTCTGGGATCGAAAGGCATGGCAAACAATGGAGACTGGTGATGAGACAAGCAACTTGTAAGGTGGGCTCAAATCTTGAGGTGGTTAATTGCCGTATTTGGACATGAATTCTCTAAACTTGAATATACAGGGTTCCATCCAAGTTGGATGAATGGGCAGACAGACATATAGATACAGATAATAAATTATTTAATAATATCTAAATAAAGGAAAATAGAAGGAAAATAGTCTGTAATCCTTTTTCAAAAATATTTGCACAAATGCTTCTTCAACAGTTCCTTCAGTGATTAAAAAAGAAGATTAACTCTCCAAGGTGACTCAGCTCCTGGCTTCATGGATATGTCCATGTAGTTTTCTTGGCAAGAATGTAGAAGTGATTTGGTATTGCCCCCTTCTGTATCCCAGGGATACAGGGAAATATTCAGCACTTAAATAAGCAGTTGCTTATGAGTCTGCAAGGAGCTGAATCATATCTTTGAATTTAATTTTTCTTAAGCAATATACTAGTGCAAGATGTAATAGAGCAGAATTTGAACCAGAGAAGTAAAACATGCTATCCTGTAACACTTACCTTCAAAATTAAAAAGAGTAACTCATCCCAACAACTGATAGGCATTTTGAGCTGGCTTTTTTTAGTCTTATTAAAAAAAAACTGGTTTAGGAAAACAACAATTACACACAAAAATTAAAATTTCTCTAAGCATAGTTTTATGGAAGCATAATGTCTCACAAACTGCTTGCGACACATTCTATTTTTTCTTAAAGCAAAACTAATGGTATAGATCCAGACTAAGTCATATTTAGAGTAAAAAGGTAAAGGTTCCCCCCACACATTTGTGCAGTCGTGTCAGACTCTAGGGGCCGGTGCTCATCTCCGTTTGTTAGCCGAAGAGCCAGCGTTGTCCGAAGACGCTTCCACAGTCATGTGGCCCCATGACGTGCGCAGAACGCTGTTACCTACCCACCGAAGTGGTACCTATTAATCTACTTGCATTTGCATGCTTTCGAATTGCTAGGTTGGCAAGAGCTGGGGCTAGTGCGGGAGCTCCGTCACACAGGGCTAGGGATTCAAAACTCCGAATTTGCGATCTTCTGATCGACAAGCCTGGCGTCTTACCCGCCGAGCCACCACGCCCCTCTATATTTAGAGTAGATCCACTGAAATCAATGGGTCTAGTCACTCATGCTTAACTAGTCCCACCAATATTATTGAGTTTACTTTATGTGTGAAAAAGTCTGAATGCACTTAATGTACTTCCTTTCAATATCTCACTGCACTGAAAAACTTTAAAACAAGTCTCTAAATTTACCTTCCAACACTGATGCTTAGCATAATATTCTCCTTGTGCAATCCATTCTTCTGGAGTTGATGTTTTAACAAACATACTATCCTCAAAATCTAAAAAGAAAGGTAAGAATGGAAGAATTGTTTAAAGAGGAAAAAAAGTTAATGAGTTTAATCTGTATGTAATAACATCTCAATTCTGTCTTATTCCAATGCAATTAGATATCCCTCAGCCTTGGCTGCATAAAGAATAGAAACCCCAATTTTCATGAGGGATACTGCTCTAAGAATTTCTATTCTTAACCTTAATCCTTAACTATTAATCTCCTACAATAAAGTGGGGATAATATAGCCTGAGTTCTGAGAATTTATATTCTGTAAATATATTCATATTATATTATAAACAAATATAAGAATGTATTCTACCTAAAATGCTGCCTAATCTTCATCTAGTCAAATTGTTGTCCAAAAATGAATTCTACAGCTCCTAGATCTGATTCTGGGAAAGGTCTATTTATCAATGATTTTGATACTGGAAATTACTAATTTTTATCTCTTGCTTCAACTTGTGAAATTCATAGCAAGAACATGGATCTTTCCAGTTTTCATTTATATGTATATGTCTTATACAAATCCATGGAGCTTGAATAGAAGCAGCTTTCAGAATAGCAGCAGTGATAACTTAGTATCATTTAGAAAATTTCACGCACCAAAATTGTGATCCTGACTTACTACATTATTCTGATGAGCCTTACAACTCATTTGGGATGCAGTTAGTGCAGTTGGTTTCAGAAATTCCATGTAAATATGCAAAAGATAACATGAACCAAAATCTATTAAGTTAAATTCTTTGAAAATTACTAAACTAACCTTAACTTAGGGTAAATATGTTCTTGAGCTGAGTTTGATTCTTGATGAAGTGATTTCCCACTACCTTCTTTCAGACATTTTTTTCTTCAGTTTCCCAGTCTATCCAACAGCCCTGGAATTCCTGGATAATTGCCATTCAAGTACTAAGCAGGACCAACACTGCTTAACTCCTGAGATAAATCACAACTAACTAGAAGTTGTCACTTGCTGAGTCAACCATCAGCAATGAAAAATGTGAACTGACTCTCAATATGCCACTTTTACATACAAATTGACAAGAGTGATTGCATACTTTTTGCAAAATCAAAGAATGGTTCAGGGACTGGCTAATGTATAGAGTTTTAATAAAACAATTATACAGGACTTACTTTTATTTTCATCCTTTTTGACAACATGAACAAGATCTTGTTTCATAAAATATTGAAATGCAGGTGCACGTCTTTCTCTGTTTTCATCAAAGATCCACAGATTAACCCTGGCTCTTGTAATAGCAGTATATAATTGCTTTAGCTCTCCATTAAGCATCTAGGAAAAGATTTATTCAAGAATGTGTTCTATATGGAAGAGACTATTGTAAAAATATATTTTCAGCTAAATATATTTAAATTTCTGCTTCTCAGAAAAATTAATTTGATTTTTCTCCCATGTTTTATAACAAATGAATGATAAATTATTTCCACAGAAAGTCAAGACATGATCAAAATATTTGGTCTGTATGTTCAGGACATTATTATATGATTCAAGTTCAAAGATTAATTATGTGTAAAGACATTTTAAGTGGGTCAGGAAAGATGGGCTGCACTGCAATGTTTTAAGTTTAAGTTTCTTAAGCAATGAGAAATTACACTGTGTTATGTGTGTTTATGAGAGTTTTCAATTTAAGGAACAAACATCAGCTAAATTCTAATGTAACCATTTTTTAAAGACACAGGAGATCCAAAATATTGTTTCATTGTACTTAGCTTTACCCATCAGTTACCGTTATATAGGCTGCAAAGCCAAGAAAGTAAAACAGGAATTATTTGCTCACAAAAGTTTTGGCTGACCCATACTAAGGGCTGTTCCATCATGCCACTCTTTTCATGCCAGCTGATTGTAAGAATAATTGTTGACTTTAAGACCTAGTAATGGAATTTCTCCTTTATTCCTCTCACATTCCTTTCTTTTGTATATCAGGTCAGTTTACATTGTAACCTAAGAACAAGAACTTTCTAATACACATTTTCTTAAAGAACAAAATAAAACTCTCTAAACAAACAAACAAAACAATACTTTACATTTACCTTCTTGACTATTTAGGGATTCTCTCTCCACTTACTATCTTTTCCTGCATTCCTATACTTCATTCAGAGTTCAGTCCTAACAAGTTTCAGCTTTATGTATTTATTCTTTAATTTCTAGAGCCTCGTGTGGCGCAGAGTGGTAGGTGGCAGTATTGCAACCAAAACTCTCCCCACGACCTGAGTTCGATCCCAGCAGAAGCTGGTTCTCAGGTAGCCGGCTCAGGTTGATTCAGCCTTCCATCCTTCCGAGGTCGGTAAAATGAGTACCCAGCTTGCTGGGGCAAAGGTAATTACGACTGGGGATGCAATGGCAAACCACCCCACTCTATAGTCTGCCAGGAAAATGTCGTGAAAGCGGTGTCTCCCCAGGGGTCACACGACTCGCTGCTTGCACAGGGGAACCTTTCCTTTTCTTTCTTTAATTTCTATGCTTGGAATTAACTCAGCCCCATCCCTAAACATTGGAGAAAACTATCTGAATCTTAACTATAGACTGATCTGATACACAGAAGGCACCAACTTAAAAAAAAATGGGGTTGCGAAGGGCATATGACTTATAAAGTTGGAAGGGGCTATGTAGACCAACAAACCCACCCACCTGCTTAGTGCAGTAATCTAACTAAAGAATCCGAGAAATAGCCCAGGGCTTTCCAAACTGTGTGTCGCGACACAGTACTGTGTCACCTGGGGGCCCCAAGTGTGTCGCGTGACAACCCGGAAGCGCTGATGGCGCACCGCCGCTGCATGCAGCAGCGGGCCATCAGCGCTTCTGGGTTCTAGGACGCCGACGCCGCAATGCACAAAAACCCGAAAGTGTGGCAGCGGCAACCCGGAAGCGCCACCGGCACTTCCGGGGTTCTGCGCGCCGGCCGTTGGTGTGTCGCCAACGGCAAACGTTTGGAAAGCCCTGGTCTAGCCATTACATCTCTTGGCAATTGCTTCCACTTTAAACTAATTTTACTGTTAGGAAGTTTTTTCTAATATTCAATTGGAATTTGTTTCTCTAGCATTATTGCACATCCTGCTCTCTGATGAGAAAGTGCAGGTCTTGATGTTCTATGTGACATCCTTTCAAGTATTTGAAAAGTGTTATCATTCCCTCTCAGTCATTTTTTCCTCAAGGCTAAACATATGCAGCCCTTGTAATTCTTTCTGTAGGGTTTAGTCCCCTGATTATCTTTGTTGCCCTTTTCTGAACCTGTTCCAATTTCTCTGAATCCTCCTTAAAATGTGGTGCCCAGAAATAGACATAGTACTCAAGGGTAGGTCTGACCAAAGTGGAACAGAGTGTTATGATTACTTCCTGTGATTTGCAGTCATATCACATTGCTGGCTCATTTTCAGTTGCATTCCAAAATCTTCTTTACAATTAAAGGTAAAGGTTCCCCCTGCACATTTGTGCAGTTGTGTGCGACTTAGGGGCCGGTGCTCATCTCCGTTTGTTATCCAAAGAACCAGCGTTGTCCGAAGACGCTTCCACGGTCATGTGGCCGGCATGACGCACGCGGAACGCTGTTACCTACCCACCAAAGTGGTACCTATTCATCTACTTGCATTTGCATGCTTTCAAATTGCTAGGTTGGCAAGAGCTGGGGCTAGTGCGGGAGCTCACTCCATCATGCGGGGCTAGGGATTCGAACCTCCGAACTTGCAATCTTCCAATTGACAAGCCTGGCGTCTTACCCGCTGAGCCACCATGCCCCTTCTTTACAATTACTATTACCAAATCAGCAGCATGATATGGCTATATTGGATTTCTGTTTATAAATTTGCATTTGCTTCTGTTACATTTCATCCTGTTATTTTCAGCCAATTTCTCCAAATTATCCAGGTCATTTTAAACTTTATTTCTGTCTTTTAGGGTATTAGTTATTCTATCCAATTTTATATCAACTGCAGAATTTATAAGCATTCCCTCCACCTCTTCATCCAAATAATTAATAAAGATACTGAATGGTAGAAAACCCATTTAACATGTCTCTTCAATATGATGAGGAATGATTGATGAACACTTTGAATACAATTTTTAGCTAGCTGATCCACACAATTATGCCATCCAGCCCACACTTTAGCTTATCAGCATGACATGGGATATGCTGAACTTTTATGACCTTTTATCCGGTAATCACCTTGTACATTTCTGGATTTAGTCTTCCTTGAGCATCAACATCTTTCTCAAAGGGTAATTCAATTATCAGTTTGGTTTCCTGATCAGGCAAATCAGTGAGAGGTATAAAAGTAGAAATTACTTTCCATTCTTTGTAAGCCTAAAAATATAAGGAAAAATAAAATAAAATATTTAAACAATTACAGATACCTGTAAATATTTGGAAAAATTACGTTTAGAAAGGATCACAAACAATTGAAAGATTCTGTTAAAAACATTCACCTTTTCTTTTTTTAATTATAAAAAGGTCGTGGACAGGTTGCCATAAAGAACATTTGAGGAAGTAGAAAGAAGGCAGTAACATTTTTCTTCTTCTATTCTTATACCACTAGTTTTGAAGGGATGAGTAAACTATTTAGTTTCCTTGCAAATGTAGATGTCATCTAGTCTCAGTGTAGCAGAACATCCCCAACAGCATCTATTGTATAACTGAATGACTATTAAAATTCACCCACTGGATCTGACATAATTTGTACGTTGATAAAATGAAGAACATACTATAAGGGATTGAAGTTGAAAGAACAAAATGCACTTATTAATTATTGGTATATTTAAAACTACCATTAGAATGGTATGTTTTCTGTATTTAAAAATATTTTATATATAGTTGTTCTTTTTTAAGGGGAAGGTGGTGGTGGTGGATATAATCTCATCCAGCTGTAATTATCTCAAAGTTGGGGGCTGCAACACACTTCTCAAGACTCCTTCGGATTATGTGATACTGTCACCACAAGGGTAAAGGGTAAAGCCAATTTTTCAACTCTATTTTTAATTGTGGGGGAGGGTCTTAAGAGTGAGAATGAGAATGGGAAGTCACTTATTGCATTCTCATTGTTAAATTCTTCCAACCCCAAATGGACTGAAGTCACACCACTGAGTTTTGGACATTTGCTGCCAAATTTTAGTGGCACAACTCAGACCTATTTTTTGAGACTGAGAGTTCTTAAGGGTGGAATTGAAGCTTTCAAGCAGTTTCCAACTTTCATTCTCATTTGGGGGGTGGGGAATAAAAGGAGGAAGGGAGGGAAAAGAAATGAAGGACAGCCAAAATTTGGCCATTTTGCTTCTAAACTTTAGGACTGAAATTCTGGGGGGCTGGGGAATGGACATGTACTTCAGGGTGACAATACCTTATCTATTCCAATCTTTTAACTATAAAACTGAGCCAGTCATTTTTTTTCTCAGACTTTGCCCTAATCGTTATACAAGTTAGTTCAAAACAAGCTTTTACTGCATTGTTGGAATGTATGTCTGAAACAAAGACCTCTAAAATCTTTAGACAAGTTAACTTCTCTTACTTATATGCTTATATGACGTATTTATTACTTCCTTATATACTTATATTACTGTGAAAAATAAAGAAAACCTTCATCTATGACCAATCTTCATGAGACCTTTGTTTAAGAAACCATTGTTGGATGTCTGATTTTAACAACAGATATCTAACTACACAAACTCTGGCTTATTCTATTTTTTGTCATCTGGTAGATAAGATTATGAGGGTTGTGGCTCCAGGTGTTCTTAGAGGAGATCCTTTCCACATCCTTTGCAGTCTGAGTTTAGACTTAGATTTGGCATGGACATAGCCTTGTTTGTCCTCATGGACAATCTGTACTTAGACAGACAAAGGAAGTGCTACCCTGTTAACCTTTCTAGATCTTTTGATACCAGAGACCACAGGATCTTGTTGAAGCATTTTAGGGAGTTGGAATCATTCTTTCTTAGCATTACCAGATGGTAGTATCTGGAGACCGTTCCTGGTTTCTCAGAATTGTCCTGGAGATTTTTGTAAGGTTGCATCCTGTCTTCCGGGTTATTTAACATCTATATGAAACTTCTTGGAAAGATCACTCATGGATTTGGAGGTGGTTGCCAAATGCTGATGAAACTCAACATTGTTAGTAAAAGGCTATACAGTGGGGCAAAAAAGTATTTAGTCAGCCACCAATTGTGCGAGTTCTCCCACTTAAAAAGATGAGAGAGGCCTGTAATTGACATCATAGGTAGACCTCAACTATGAGAGACAAAATGAGAAAACAAATCCAGACAATCACATTGTCTGATTCGGAAAGAATTTATTTGCAAAGTATGGTGGAAAATAAGTATTTGGTCACCTACAAACAAGCAAGATTTCTGGCTCTCACAGACCTGTAACTTCTTCTTTAAGAGGCTCCTCTGTCCTCCACTCATTACCTGTAGTAATGGCACCTGTTTGAACTTATCAGTATAAAAGACACCTGTCCACAACCTCAAACAGTCACACTCCAAACTCCACTATGGTGAAGACCAAAGAGCTGTCAAAGGACACCAGAAACAAAATTGTAGACCTGCACCAGGCTGGGAAGACTGAATCTGCAATAGGCAAGCAGCTTGGTGTGAAGAAATCAACTGTGGGAGCAATAATTAGAAAATGGAAGACATACAAGACCACTGATAATCTCCCTCGATCTGGGGCTCCACGCAAGATCTCACCCCGTGGGGTCAAAATGATCACAAGAACGGTGAGCAAAAATCCCAGAACCACATGGGGGACCTAGTGAATGACCTGCAGAGAGCTGGGACCAACGTAACAAAGGCTACCATCAGTAACACACTACGCCGCCAGGGACTCAGATCCTGCAGTGCCAGACGTGTCCCCCTGCTTAAGCCAGTACATGTCCGGGCCCGTCTGAAGTTTCCTAGAGAGCATTTGGATGATCCAGAAGAGGATTGGGAGAATGTCATATGGTCAGATGAAACCAAAGTAGAACTGTTTGGTAGAAACACAACTCGTCGTGTTTGGAGGAGAGAGAATGCTGAGTTGCATCCAAAGAACACCATACCTACTGTGAAGCATGGGGGTGGCAACATCATGCTTTGGGGCTGTTTCTCTGCAAAGGGACCAGGACGACTGTTCCGTGTACAGGAAAGAATGAATGGGGCCATGTATTGTGAGATTTTGAGTGCAAACCTCCTTCCATCAGCAAGGGCATTGAAGATGAAACGTGGCTGGGTCTTTCAGCATGACAATGATCCCAAACACACCGCCCGGGCAACGAAGGAGTGGCTTCGTAAGAAGCATTTCAAGGTCCTGGAGTGGCCTAGCCAGTCTCCAGATCTCAACCCCATAGAAAACCTTTGGAGGGAGTTGAAAGTCCGTGTTGCCCAGCGACAGCCCCAAAACATCACTGCTCTAGAGGAGATCTGCATGGAGGAATGGGCCAACATACCAGCAACAGTGTGTGCCAACCTTGTGAAGACTTACACAAAACGTTTGACCTCTGTCATTGCCAACAAAGGATATATAACAAAGTATTGAGATGAACTTTTGATATTGACCAAATACTTATTTTCCACCATAATTTGCAAATAAATTCTTTCCGAATCAGACAATGTGATTGTCTGGATTTGTTTTCTCATTTTGTCTCTCATAGTTGAGGTCTACCTATGATGTCAATTACAGGCCTCTCTCATCTTTTTAAGTGGGAGAACTTGCACAATTGGTGGCTGACTAAATACTTTTTTGCCCCACTGTATGAGGAAGGACAAACTGAAGCTAAGCCTGGATGAGGATGTCATTGCTGATTCTGGGGATGGACTTCAGGATAAAGGTGATATGACTGTTCTGTATGGAGCTGCAAACTCCTAAAGGGTAAGGTTGACAATCTGGAGGTCTTTATGTATCCAGCACTTACACTGTACTGTGGTGTGAAGGGGCTTTTATCACCTTTGACTATAAAACCAATTGCATTCCTTTCTGAAGGACACATGCACTGATATCCTCAAGGCTGGATTATTACAATGCATTATTCCTGGGATAAATTTTGAAACAAAAATCTACAAATTGTAGTTGGCAGCACAGAAGGTGAGCAGCCCTTCTAAAATGATCACATTACCTGTGTTGAAACAACTGCATTGATACAATTCCAATTGTAGATCCAATTCCAGATGGTAACTACAGTACACAAAACCTTACATATGGTAGCTGAAGTCCCAATTACTAGCTGGATCACTCTACATTCTCCTATTTTACAAGGACTGTCAGAGATTAACAATTAATTTTATTTTTCTATGGCAGATCTATGTTACAGAAACTACCATGAGAAATAAAATAGGCTGCCACCTATTATATTTTATAACAGTGCTCAGTATAAATCTTTTCATGTATGCCTTTTAGAGTTGTATGTTTTTTAAAAAAAATAATGTTGTATTTTATTACTGTATTCTTTCATTATATTTTGGTAGCCCACGCTACATCCACTGGGTATGGACAGCATACATATTTGTAAAATGAAGAAATAAATACTATTTCTTTTAAAAATGATAAGCTGCCCACTCCCTTAAAAATGTGCCAAAAGTACCCCAAACAAGAGGTATGACATCACATCTCCATACAATCCTAAGGCTTCCAATTCAAGTTATAAAAGTTAAGATGTGTGAAATTTTCATAACTTGTACAAGCATATGTAATAAAAATCAAATTAGAATGTGATACTATTAAGAAGGTTTTGAAAACAAATTAAAAGAAAATAAGATACCTCCAGATTCCCAGTAATTTACCTACCTCTGAATCTGTAAAAAAGTTGTAAAGGAGCACATCATCAAATTCCAAGCCTTTTGCTTCATAAATTGTTAGCACAAGAGCCAAATTAAGCTCCTCAGGGATATTTTTCTTTGCCGTTTCATTAGCTACCAGTACTGCCTATACCAAAAAAAAAAAAAGATTGTCAGGGAATAGTAACCAGATAGACAGAAAACTAACTTGACCTACCTATTAAGCAGACAATGAAGAACCAGAACAAGCAAGTATCATTAGTACCAGTGTTGGATTATTGTATGCGAGCAAGTTATGTGAAGCTGAATGCAGACACTGAAATTATGATAATATGTTTTTATTGACTCCCCTTTAATACTCTGACCTTATATGGTAATGTACATGTTATTGATGTACATGTTATTATTAGTGTACATGTTATTAATGTACAGACTAAATACGATCCCTGGGGAAGGTAACGGCAACCCACCCCAGTATTCTTGCCGTGAAAACTAAATGGATCAGTACAACCAGAGATATGTCGGTATACCATCGGAAGATGGGACTCCCAGGTCGGAAGATGGTCAAAATGCTACTGGGGAGGAACAGAGGATAAGTTCAACTAGCCCCAGATGTGATGACGCAGCTAGCTCAAAGCCGAAAGGACGGCTAGCGGCCGACGGTGCTGGTGGTGAACGACGAATCCGATGTTCTAAAGATCAACACACCATAGGAACCTGGAATGTAAGATCTATGAGCCAGGGCAAATTGTATGTGGTTATTGGTGAGATGTCAAGATTAAATATAGACATTTTAGGTGTCAGTGAACTGAAATGGACTGGAATGGGCCACTTCACATCAGATGACCACCAGATCTACTACTGTGGACAAGAGGACCAAAGAAGAAATGGAGTAGCCTTCATAATTAATAATAAAGTGGCTAAAGTAGTGCTTGGATACAATCCAAAAAATGATAGAATGATCTCAATTCGAATTCAGGGTAAGCCATTTAACATCACAGTAATCCAAATATACGCCCCAACCACAGATGCTGAAGAAGCAGAAGTAGATCAGTTCTATGAAGATCTGCAGCACCTACTGGATAATATGCCAAAAAGACATGTTATTTTCATTACAGGAGACTGGAATGCTAAGGTGGGTAGTCAAACGACACCTGGAATTACAGGTAAGCATGGTCTGGGAGAACAAAATGAAGCGGGACATGGGCTGATAGAATTTTGCCAAGACAATTCACTGTGCATAACAAACACTCTCTTCCAGCAACCTAAAAGATGACTTTATACATGGACTTCACCAGATGGTCGACACCGAAATCAGATTGACTACATCCTTTGCAGCCAAAGGTGGTGGACATCTATTCAGTCGGTAAAAACAAGACCTGAAGCTGACTGTAGTTCAGATCATGAACTTATTGCACAATTTAGAATCAGACTAAAGAGAATAGGGAAGACCCACAGATCAGTTAGATATGAGCTCACTGATATTCCTAATGAATATGCAGTGGAGGTGAAGAATAGATTTAAGGGACTAGATTTAGTAGATAGGGTCCCAGAAGGACTATGGATAGAAGTTCGCAACATTGTTCAGGAGGCGGCAACAAAAAACATCCCAAAGAAAAAGAAAACCAAGAAGGCAAGATGGCTGTCTGCTGAGACACTGGAAGTAGCCCAAGAAAGAAGGAAAGCAAAAGGCAACATTGATAGGGGGAGATATGCCCAATTAAATGCAAAATTCCAGAGGTTAGCCAGAAGAGATAAGGAATTATTTTTAAACAAGCAATGCACAGAAGTGGAAGAAGATAATAGAATAGGAAGGACAAGAGACCTCTTCCAGAAAATTAGAAACATCGGAGGTAAATTCCAGGCAAAAATGGGTATGATCAAAAACAAAGGTCTGCATAGTTAAAGCAATGGTATTCCCCATAGTAACCTATGGCTGCGAGAGCTGGACCTAAGGAAGGCTGAGCGAAGGAAGATAGATGCTTTTGAACTGTGGTGTTGGAGGAAAATTCTGAGAGTGCCTTGGACTGCAAGAAGATCAAACCAGTCCATACTCCAGGAAATAAAGCCAGACTGCTCACTTGAGGGAATGATATTAAAGGCAAAACTGAAGTACTTTGGCCACATAATGAGAAGACAGGATACCCTGGAGAAGATGCTGATGCTAGGGAAAGTGGAAGACAAAAGGAAGAGGGGCCGACCAAGGGCAAGATGGATGGATGATATTCTGGAGGTGACGGACTCTACCGTGGGGGAGCTGGGGATGGCGACGGCTGACAGGAAGCTCTGGCATGGGCTGGTCCATGAAGTCACAAAGAGTCGGAAGCGACTGAACGAATAAACAAACAAACAAAAAACACATGTTATTGCACACTACAGCTATCTAAGTTTACAGGTGGTAAACCTGAAAAATAAGTTCTTTCTTCATTATTTTGAAAATGAAATCTGAAGTACTTCATTTTGTTTGAAAAAGAAATGTTTGAAAAATACCTAAACTGTCATTAATGAAATTACTATCTGAACACTATAATTTACAATAGTAATAACATTAGAGATTACAGAAAAAATGAAGTGTTATATTTGTATAAAATCAGAAATCATCTAAAAAATTTCCTGTGTCTGCTGCCCCACCACAAAAGGCTTACCTGATGTGCTCCAAATTCTATTGGCTGCGTTTTTCTTTTATTGCCTCTTAGCAAAATTGCCAGATCACTAACACTGCAAGATTCTAACACTGTAGCCTTAGGCCCATCAAAGAGACCTCTGTCCCTAGGAAGACGATCAAAAGATTCTGGGAAATACCACTGAAGCAAATCAACAACTCCTGAAGCTAAGTGAAGAATCCCTGCAAACAAAGATCAGTGGGCAGAATTAACACATCAACCCTGCCTTTCACGAGGAAAAAGAAAGCAAAACATTAATGGAAAGAATATAAATTCTGAAATGTCAGTAAATACCTGACTTTGAAAACACAAACAAAACAAATTCTTAGGGCTACGGTCTATAAACTGTTGAGTTACATATTGTTTTCCACATTTCTAAATGTTTGTATAAAGATAACTACATGCATCCCATGAGTAGATCAGGGCAAAGAAGTGGGGACCATCTGAATTGGTGCTATCACTCAGCTGCTCTGATAGTTGGTCCTTAAGAGGGCAATAAGTTAGACCTTTAGTCTATACAACCCACTGCTAGCTATTCCCATTGGAAGGGGCTCTCCAGAGCCTCAGACATTTAAACTGGAGATATTCAAAGACAAATCTGGGAAATCCTGCATTCTACTCAAGAGCTCCATATTACAGAGCTTTGTGAATATGTGATGTTATTTCAGTCCACAAAACTGAAACCATACAACTGCAGGCAGACCTGATTTTAAGAAGTCAGAGATCATCCATCTTCAATACAGAGAGTGCTCAGGTTACGACCATTCGTTCAGCAACCGTTCAAAGTTATGACTGCGCTGAACAAGTGGTACTTACGACTAGTCCTTGGAGTTCTGGCCATTGCAGCGTCCCCGCGGTCACGTGATTGTGATCCAGGCACTCGGTGCCCAGCTCGCTATTGCAACACCACAGTGAGCCACAGTCACGTGATTGCGATTTCCGACATTCCCTGCTGGCTTCCCACAAGCAAAGTCAATGGGGAAGCCAGCAAGAAGTTGTAAGTGGTGGTTACGTGAACTCCTTGCTTAACGACCCACATGGTCCTCACTTAATGATGGCAACAAAGACTGCCAAAATTGCTGTTGCTAAGCAGTCTGGTCACATGACATTGTCCTTTACAATCGCAACACATTTAGGCCAAGAACTTAGAATATTGATTCCATGTTATTCACCAGAAAATCATCAAAATTCCCTTTTCCTCCCAAAGCATGACTAAATTTTTCAGGTCTCCCTCTCTCCAGCCCAGCCCAGCCCAGCCCAGCCCAGCCCAGCCCAGCCCAGCCCAGCCCAGCCCAGCCCAGCCCAGCCCAGCCCAGCCAATTACCATACCATATAAATACAGACACATGTATATTGAATAGTATAAGAACAATTAAAGTATGATACCTGAATGAGATCGGTAGTTCTGACAAAGCTCATATATCCTTTTTGGCTTTCTAACCAAACATTGCTTCTTATCATTAGAGCTTTGGCTGGCATAGTGAAAAAGTGATTTCAAATCACTGAAACGAAAAGCCACTCCTTTCATGATGCTCTGTGCAGTATCACCAGTCAGGAACATTGCATTAGGATCCTCAATGCAGTTCATTAGCAATGCTAATTCTGCCTGAGTGAAATCCTGAATTTCATCCCCATAAAGTTCATGGATGCACCACGGTAATTCACTGAGTTTAGAAAGTCGCTGAGACAACTTATACAATAAGTCTTCCTCATCAAAGTAATTTCTCTGTGATTTTATTTGCAGGTACAGGCAAAAGAGTCGGTAGATTTCACTACGGTCTTCTTTGAAATCTGGGGACCTTTTTCGTCCTAGATTTTTGTATTCTTCTTCAGTCAGTATGCCTTGGTAGCTGTTTAATGCTTCAAAAGATCCTTTCAAAAATGATTTTATTTCTTTCCAAACCAATGCTGGGTTATAGGGACATTTGCCTTTGACCATTTTGGGCCAAATTTCATTAGCAAATATATTATAAGTCACAAAGACTCGAGGGTCACACTCTTTTGTATAACCTTCTGTAGCCTTTTCATCTTCGTCATAATCTATTTCTCCATCAACATCTTCCTCTTCCTCTTGCCAATTTATGATGGCCAGGTCTTCTGTAGTAGACCACCCATCAATAGTATGCATAAGGCTTCCATCTTCATTTCTGAGGAAAAATGGCTCAGGTATAGAGGCATCCAGTAAAAGCAGCAACTGTTTGGTGGTGAGGAAGAGTGGAAAATTTTCATCTTTAACATCCTGAAGTCTGTAGATATTTGCTTCAAGTGGCTTGAAATGACAGGTTGCCTGGGAAGACTTACTAAGCTCAATGAAGTTTCTCTGAACTTCTTGGCAGAGAACATGATTTTTAGTAACAAAGATTTGATGCAGGTGTTCTAGTTTGTCAGATTCTTCTACAATAGCTTTCTCATCCTCATCACATTCACAAAGTGAATTCATTTCTGAGTCTACTAAACTTAAAGTATCCTGTTCAACTTCATTTTCTTTTTTATCATCATTCATGCTTAAAGATGTTTCCAATTCTATCGAATGAATGGAGTCACTACTGACTTGGCTTTCATCATGATTTTTATCTGTTATGTTCTCATTTCCCAACTGCATATATTTTAGTCTGTGCCATATCTGTCTGACTAATAATGGACTTCCTGCCAACTCTGCTTTCTCCCAATAGGAATGGAATTTTTTCCACAGTCTATATAAACAACAAGTAGTTTTTCCTGTTCCACTCCGTCCAATCAAGATTATTGGCTCCAATGGTTTGGGGTTCAAGTCAATAACTGCATATTCTAATTCACCAACTCTAAAGGGATATTCAACAGTAGAAGTTATATCATTTATGATGTTAAATGCCATATTAGTACTGAAACTATGAAACTTCATTATACTATATTCAGTTTCAATGGCACTTGCTGGAGGAAAATATTCAAGAACACGATCTTTCAATTTTTCTGCTTTGGTGTCTTCAACATAAATACGAGGAATACGCTTTCGTGTTTTCAGGTTAGAAGACATTGGAGCCGTATTTATACCTTTGAGGGTTTTTTTCAGGATACAAGCAAGCCCACGATTGTATGCAGTACACACAGTGTCAATGGCATGGTTGAGTTTGTCGTGATCCAGAACAATATCCCATATGCGAATTATTTCTGTATAAACTCTCCCATTTTTTTCTGCTGAATTATTATAAAGCTCATTCTCTATTATCTTATCTTGTTTCTCACTGCAGCGAGGAGAAAAGTCTATTGCCAACTCCCAGAGCATCCTTGCCCCTTTGCCCAACTTTGCTTCATAGAGTTGAATGTCACCTTTCAAATGTTTCAGCTGCTTTTGCAGACCTTGAGTCCATTCTCCATTTCCCAACTGCTGAGTTACAAATATTACTTTATTCTTCATATAATGAGGCATGCTTTTGTCACTCAGCTTCTTTAGCATTTCAGATGTGCACTCAATTTCCCATGTCATGTTATCAAAATCCTGAAGGTAAGTGTCTACATCCTGAAACTGACCATCAAGTTGAATAGTTTCTTCCCCTTCTCCTTTGTACACAGTGAGTTGATTGTGGACTTTCTCCCTCAAGTTGTCTTTGTTTAGGCAAGCATCCTTTTTACTGTAAGGTAACTTCTGATGGCCACATGACTTTTGATGTTTGATCTGCTTGCCTTCAGTCTTCGCTGCTGAAGATAACAGCTTTGGTATCTCAGATGTTTCTGAATTAATTTTTCCTGAGAATTCACCTAATCCAAGTTTCTGGACTAACAATTTGATTTCTTGCACAATACATTCTTTCAGAGTCAATGACTTATTACTATCCCTATATGTAGAATTTTTTACTCCAGCATCATCTTCTATTTTTTGTTTATGAGAAACAGTATCTGCATTTGGCTCCTTGGTTAATGGCACTTTTCCAGGTGTCACTTTGGATAACTGCATGGCTGAAGAATGGGCAGAATTTTTTGTCTGTGACCTGTTTAAAGCTGCAGTGGGCTTTTGTCCCGTTGCATCATGTCGGTATCTTTTCTTCATGTCACCTAGAGCATCATTCCAAGCAATAACCATTGGGTCATTCTTCTTTTTTTTGTAACGAATATCTCTGCCTAAATTATTTTTTAAATTAAAGTTAATGTCAAACTTTGCTAGCAAGCCTAAAATATTCTTAATCTGCTTTGTTACATTTTTCTGAAAGATGATGTGCAATATTGTGTCTCCATTCTTATCTTGGCTATTTGGATTAAGACGTGGAAATGTGGATGGATTTGACTTGTACAACTTTAGAAGGTAACTCAGGATATTGATACCAGTATCATCTAGAGAGAAAAAAGGCAAGAAGCTTTTTATTTTTATGGTATACTCATCTGAGAATTATTTTTCCTACTGAGCAATGCTCAATAGTCTTTAACAACCTGTTCGCTCCTTCGAGTTACCTACAGGATTCTACTAGAACTTTCTAGTCTAATCAAAGTTCTTATTCCAGGATAAGGATAAAATATGGTAACAAACAAAACTCAAGCTTCATAATATTGAGCTAAATAGCATTTTAGGAATATGCAATAGATCTTTACTTATATTCCTTTTGTCTTACAGCTTCTTCTGGTATACAGACTACTCTGAAATCTCTCCTCTACCCAAAATCAGGAATAATTTTCATGCAGCAGGTAGTGTGAGGGAAAAAAATTAAAATAAGTGCTTCTCACAAATGTTCCTTGGTGTGGGATATTAATCAATGTGAGTTAATGCTTCCTACTTCCTTAGAATACAAGCAATCATATGATGGGGTTTGGTTTTATTTCCTGTTCTAGATGCTTCTTTCCACTTTACCATGGCCATAAAAGAAATGGAAAATTTCTTTTTATTTATCTCCTGAGAGATAAATAAAGATCACCATCTTTTACACAACATAAGAGATGGCACTAATGAAATTATTTCAACTTTGCATTTTGACCTTTCAATTCCCAAAATAGCCGCATAGGTGTGAGAGGGTTAGGGAATGGACACTAAATACATAGATGGTAACTACCAGTAGTAACTACCAAGCTACTACATCAAAAAACAAGGCAGGACCAGAACATGAAGACCCAATGAGCATCTGGGTCTGGAGATTTTAGCACTGCTACAGAGGATGGACATTTTAACTGAAAGGACAAGATATAAATTGGCATGGTTTTCAAAATCTAATGCTCAGAGGTTTTTTTAATATTAAACAGGGATATTCCTGAAAGAGGTAATATGGATACCACAATACATTTCCCTGCTTCAGGAGAATTAAAACAGCAAATTCAGCCAGTTTAGATTTAAGTGTGATGCTGGAGTTCCTCATTCTCTCATATCAGGGAAATGGAGAAGCAAAGGAATGAGAAAAGTAGAAAGAAAGAATCTTCTCTCTCTCTCTCTGAATATTTGGCTTCTTTTATCCAGAAGCATCAATTGACAACATTATGATAACTTTTCCTTTTTTTCTAAAAGAATGCAGGAAAATTAGAAGCAGAAGCCCAGAAAGAAACCTATAATGAGAAAATAAAGCTATCTTTTCTGCCATCTGGTGTCCTGTAGGAAATATGCTTTCAATTTCCATAAGGTTGACAAAGACAATAGTGCAAGCTGAAAATGCTCATGCAAAAGTGCTGCCTTTTTGCTTCAAACACTCCAGAGTTAAAGAGAACCTCAACCTTCGAGTCACTTTTAACTCCTGGTGTCTGCTTGGACTAGCCCCTGCAGTTTTCTTGGCAAGGTGTTTCGGAAGTAGTTTGTCATTGCCTCCTTCCTAGGGCTGAGTGTGTGTGACTGGCCCAAAGTCACCCAGCTGGCTTTGTACCTAACGAGGGACTAGAACTCACGGTCTCCCGGTTTCTAGCCTGGGGCCTTAACCATTACTCCAAACTGACCCAACTTTCTTTTAGGAGTTGCCTTAAGTAGGTTCTCATCATTCCACTGTCTAGACCAGAGCTTTCCAAACTTTTCATGTTGGTGACACACTTTTTAGACATGCATCATTTTGTGACACACTCTTACAGCAGGGCACAAGGCAGGCACTAGGACCTGCGCGGAATCCTGGCAGGGCTCCGAGGCAGCAGCAGCCTGACACACCCAGACACTGCAGCCGACACACTAACATGTCCCGACACACAGTTTGGAAAGCTCTGGTCTAGGGGAAAAACTCACAGCAGGATTTTCCATAGGAGCTTGCTTCTTTTGATCTTTTTTTTGGTAGATTTGCTTAGCAAACATTTTCTATTTATGAAAAAAAGCAAAGGAAGAAAGGGAATTATTAGGGAATTCTCTATGTTACAATCTCAATACAAATGCGGCCGCGCAGGCCATCTTAGTTGCATCAAGATCAGCACATGTAACACCTTTGCTCCACGAGCTGCACTGGGTTCCAGTTTGCTTCCGGGTTCAATTCAAGGTGTTGGTTATGACCTTTAAAGCCCTACATGGCATGGGGCCAGGTTACCTGAGGGACCGTCTCGTCCCTATTACATCGACACGTCCCACCCGGTCATGCAGAGAGGGCATCTTACGGATCCCTTCCGTAAAAGAATTCCATCTAGCGGGGTCTCGGAAGCGTGCCTTCCCTGCAGTTGCTCCCGCCCTCTGGAACATCCTTCCCCCAGAGGTGAGACAGGCCCCCACACTCCTGGACTTCAGAAAAAAACTGAAAACCTGGTTTTGCCACCAATCCTGGGATGGGAGGGGAAATAGTCATTCTTGGGGATGGATAGCACCCTAGCACGGATGGAGAGCAGCCCTTACGCTCAGAATTTGAGAAGAACTGTAGCCATCTTGATTTTATTCCATATTATTCCATTTATATTGTCTAAGAATTTTAATGATATTTTATATTTTGTGTATTTGTATTAGGACCGGTTTTGTATTTTAATGTTGGTTTGGTTGTGAACCGCCCAGAGTTCTCCTTGTGGAGAAGATGGGCAGTAATATAAATCCAAGAAATATAAATATATTAAATATGCCAGGATAGGAAAGTTATTTTAAAATCATTAAACTATGAGGAATATAAGCCAAAACAATTTATTGTGAACCAGATACTCCACAGTCCTGAGCAGAAATCATTTTTAGCCTGCTGCCTGTCATCCTTTCGTTAAAGAAAAGAGAGAATGCTAGCCTGGGAACGTCTATACGCAAGCCAATTGTTTCAACTGGACCAAGGTAAGAGGATAACGTTACCTATGCTTGATGGTTAAGTAATTTTTCCATCTCATTTGACCCAAGCCAAAAGCTCACCTTTTTTATCAAGATAAATTGACAGTGCAGCATGTAAGGGCGTGTCACCTTCCCAAATGGATATACAACTAGGATCTGCACCAGATCTCAGGAACAAATATGCCAACTCAAAGTCATTGTTTCTTAAACATTTCAGAAGTGGTTTCTCCTGGGTAATTCCAATCCCTTCAGGTGAGGCTGCATAAGAAATACCATAAACATGTATGTTATATGATATTTTACATTACATTCTGGTATAGTATATTTATAATACATAACATTATAATGCCAGAGAGATCTGAATCTAAATCCAACCATTATTTCAGATGGTTAGGGAAAAAAAGCATCTGCAGAAGACGTTCAATAGCAAGGTGCTAGAAATGCATTTAGGCTAATGAACTTAAGTTTGAAATGAATATGTGAAAGAGGTACAGCAGCTGTACTTTAAATAATAGAGCTGTAAAAACTGCCTGATTGTCCCTTGAAACCCCTTCAGCTGAAGAAAAAGATAAAAGGCTACCAGACCTGGGCTGCAAAGCTGAAAATTACTAGGTGGCAGCAAGGATTTGAGTTTTGCATAACTCTTTGTTACCACCTAGTTATTGTCTGGATTTTTGTAGTTCAGATCTGATAATCCTATAAAATAATACTTACAAGGATGATACTACTACCTTGCTGCGGATTCTGAGCACAGGTACGGTGGCAAGGAAATTATATTTAGGTTATGAATAAAAAGAGCAGGTAGGGAAGAAAGATTACTCTCTAACTTGAGGGGAAAGGGAAGGATTGGGGGAGAGGGCCCTTGAGGGAGGGGAAAGATTGAAAATCTAATCCCAAAGATTGATACTCCTGCTTTGGGATTAGTCTTGTTCATTAAAACTAAGTGCTGTAAGAAACATTCTCCCAGTAGTTTAACTTCATTTTCAAAATCTTTAAACTGACAGTATCAAGCTACTCTATTCTTAACAATACTAATTGCTCACTGTAATACAATCCAATTTAGATGATAAAGGGACTTAGAAACAAACATCTCAAAAATAACCATGACCTAGCCCCAGGTGCAAGGTCACACAGCCAGCCTAGAAACATATTTAAGGATTCCCTTACTAACTTTACTCAGACTGAAGAAGCTCCTTGGATAAGGAGTGAAACGTTTCCACTAAGAAAATAGAAATCCAGTTGACATGATTCAAGCCACAGACTGTTCCACCTGGATGACTGAGAACCTTCATAGACATACAATCCAATTTAGTTTGATTGTATGACTTTAAATAAAATATTTTCATCTGTAGCTATTTTACTTGTGCAATTCCTGATCATGTGGAATCCTAAAGACAAGAATTTTTCTTAATCATAGTTCAGCATGCATAAATGAAGATATGTAAGTCTTTAAAAAAAGATATTTTTGATTTTTCTTCAGTGAAGAACAGATACACGTCTAGATCTTTTAGAGTACTTTAGTATATTAAAGGTTCACCTCCACTCTCTATCAAGCATCTTATGAGCTGTACTCGTTGTTTATAATTCTTATCTAGGTGTTTCAAGACAGTGCCAATGTCCAAGTCTGAGAGAGAACAGTTTTTAAGAAATCCGTCTCTGGATGTCATTTCCCCTGTGGCCTTTCGGGTCAACAGTAACAAAACTTCATGCCACATTTGCTCCTCCAACAACAACTTAATGAAGCTGTTGGCACAGGTAGGCGAAATCTCACAGGCAAGATCTTTAGGAATCTCTGAAAGAAATAAAAGTAAAAAAGTTATCAGGCACAGCTAATTTGATCTCACTTGAATAACACATAAATTCCCTATTTAGTCCACACATGGTGACCTTGTGTTGCTGCAGCTTTAATGCGATTTACTCAAGGATTCCCATGCATTGTAGAATAGCATTTCTCAATGAAAGCAGAAGCATCATAGCTGGTTCAAATAACACAAGGAAGATCTAATCATGATTCCCTGCAAATTGTACTTTGCAACTCAGCCTTAGTAATACTTCATCTTTTCTTGTCAGCTTTAACTTTAGCTTGGTACTACATTTTCATCATGTAGCTGGATGGTATGTCGGTTTCAAACACAAGTATCAGCCCACCAGACCTGTTCTTGGGATCTTCACTCTCCTATCCCCTCTATTTGAGTTCCAAGATGTAGCTGATCCCTGCAAGTGAAAAGTTCACCTGGGACTGGAAATAAGCTGCTACCACCTGTTAACCCCCATCTGAAATCTGAATGGGGTGGAATAGGTAATCCTCGTTCCCTTGGGCTAGGCTTCTAAATAAACGTTTCCAGTTTTCCCTTTTAACCAAGGTTTTTGGGTCCAACCAGTTTTCGAGTATATAGTGCTAATACAGACCCAACACTGAAGCAAAAAATAAAAATTATTTTTATTTTAATATTATTTTTATTCATTTATTATTAAAATGTTTAAACTGTCCAACAGCTGAAGCTCTCTGGGCTGTTTACAATAAAACACACTAAAATACAATTTGAATAAAACATATACAATGCAATCAAATAAAACAAAATAAAAACACAATATAAACTATGCAAATATAAAGCAGTCATTCAAAAACTAAAACAACATGAATTAAAATATGATTAAAAGCTAGTTAAAAAACAGAGAAGATAGAAACGTCTTCACCTGGTGCTGAAAAATGCCAATGTGGGCACCAGTTGAGTCTCTGTAGAAAGAATTCCATGAATGGGGTGCCACAGAGAATGCTCTCCCCCTTCTAGAGGCCTACTCCATACAGTATTACAGAAAAATAGCTGTTGTAATGGACAAAGTATCATGAAACTTAGATCTATATATTAAAGCCAGCAAAGAGTCACCTGTAAACAGATAAGCCAAACAAGCAGAGATAGAGTGACAGAGAATGGGAACAACTGTAAAACTATCTGTGAGCCCTACAAAGTAGACCAGTTCAGAAAACCAACTCCACAGGAAGACTAGAACTATACTCTATTGAGAGAGGCTATAGTAACAGAATCTTGCAAGTCTGCTTAAGTTATCCCTTCTCTCCCTTTCATATCCCAGAAAGTCAGGAGACATACTCTCCCACCCCCTCAGCTTAGCACATGCTTCAGCAGCTGTCGCTGACCTAACAAGTTCTGGATCCCTTCTCCAAGGTCATCTCTAGGGCTCCCTATACCATTTAACTGAACAAAGCAGTAATGAATAATACACCCCTGAAATTTCTGCCTGTAGTCTCCCTACTGACATTCCCCTACTGGTTCCAGTTTTCTCCCAGCTTGAGGTCAGAGAATCTAAATTCTAGGCCTAGTAAGGAAACCTATTCCTAAAGACCTTGTTCTTCTGAGGACTCCTCCATCCAATCACTGAAAGACAATAGGGGCTTTAGAGTTAAAGAATATTTAGCAGTTGTCAGCTAGCTGGCAACTCACTCATTCCACTTAATACCTGCTTACCTTGTTTGTTCTGGAACAAATGAACCCCAGAGTATAAAACCCTATTAAGCTACAAAACTAAGTTTTTTCTAAGCAGACAAACTTGGACATTTTGAGTACTACTTTGAACAATAGATTTGCCAGCCCCACCAGGTAGACCAGACCAAGAATCAACTCCATAGGAAGGCTAGGGCTACTTTTATTGAGATTGGCTACACTGGCCTATGCTCACACCCATATATTAAGCAGGGCACAAATCCTCATCCAGAGACTACTCATACACTTTTAAGCCTTGGTTTGATGAAACCTGCTTTATTGAATAGACCACTATTAGTTAAGTTCATACATAGAATGAGAGAGAATAGCAGGCCCAAAGTGAGAAGTTAGGTTGACAGTCAAGTGGAATTTAAATTTAGGTCTCCTGTGCCCAACATTCTAGCCATTATTTATTTTCAGGATGTTCCAGCCTTTCTTTAATATTAATATATTACTATTACTATTAATATATTAATATATTACTTCTTCAGCTAGACTTTTGTAAAGATGTAAAATCATAAAGCATGAAAAGGGAAAATATTTAATGTATACAATACATACATACTTTCTTATCAAACCTAAATGTTATTGCTTTAACCTAAAATGAATAATTCATCATCTAATGTATAAAACTAGTATATTTGATATATGGATTAGGACTGTGCAAATTTTCGAAGAGGGGCTCCGCTCCTTAAAGCACTTCCACAAAGCATGTCCTGGTTCTCTTCAGCCACTGTCTATCAATCACCTAGATTCTTCATCATGGCAGAGCCACATGCCTGCAGGCAAATTGCTTCCCCAAGAGAGACTGCTTCCAAACCACAAACCCTTAAATATTTGAGACATATATGGAACAACGTCACTCCTTTTATACTGAAGCACTGTACAGACTTACTGCCAGATAGCACACATTAGCCTGCATCCTCAAAATTATAAATTTGTTTTATACACGGAAATAAATTAAATGCATGTGCGTGTGAGTGAATAAATTCGATAGTGAAGAGAAATAGAAGCTACAGACTGATGTACTGTCTACTCCACAATATATCTATTTGCGCTACAGTAGTTGGAAGGAAAAAGTAAACAGTTAACCCAGGGCTTTCCAAAGTTTTCCCGCCGTTGGTGTGTTGCCGCAGGAAAACCCGGAAGTGCCGTCATTGCGGCAGCACGCCCCAGAAGTGCTGCTGCCACTTTCGGTTTTTGCACGCCGCTGTTGGTGTGTCACCGCGGGAAAACCCAGAAGCGCCGCCGTTGCGGCAGCGTGCAAAAACCCGGAAGCGCTGCTGCAGCTTTCAGTTTTTGCGCGCCGCCGTGGCTGTGGCGCTTTCAGATTTTCGCACGCCGCCGTTGGTGTGTCACCGTGGGAAAACCCGGAAGCGCTGATAGCGCGCCATCAGCGCTTCCGGGTTTTGACGCGACACATCTGGGCCCCACAGGCAACACACTTTTATGTCGCGACACACAGTTTGGAAAGCTCTGAGTTAACCACAGGAGACAGCCAGGACAAAATAACAAGAGACTCACAGGATATTTTCTTCCAGAATCCCAAATCAAATCAAAAGTCACCACAAAATGGCAAGCAACCTTCACAAACATAGACATTTCTCTTAAAATAGTTAGCTGAAGACAGAAACAAGATGGTAAAAAAAATATATGAATTTTCCCATTTGGCATCCAGAGATATTCTCGTGGTGGAAGTAAAGTTGAGGCCTCTACCAGTGTGGATGAATTTCAGACTGTACGCTACAAATAAATCCTTAGTACAACAATCTCTCTGGCTAGCACTGAAAGGCTCACAAGGCAGAAAAGCTACAACACTTGGCAACAGCTGTCTGCTTTAAATAATCTAATGATATGATACATTTCTTAAGAGTTCTTTTATTCAATTAGTTACAGTTCAGAAGAAATCCTTTTTTCACAGCATGTTAGGACTTCTGGGTAACCTTTGTTACCCAGAAAACTCTAAAAGCTTTGCAATGAATGATCCACTAACACAGAGCTTTCCAAGCTCTGTGTCGGGACATGTTAGTGTGTCGGCTGCAGTGTCTGGGTGTGTCGTGGCTGCTGCTGCCTCCGAGCCCTGCCAGGATTCTGCGCAGGTCCTAGTGCCTGCCTTGTGCCCTGCTGTAAGAGTGTGTCGCGAAATGATGCATGTCTAAAAAGTGTGTCACCAACATGAAAAGTTTGGAAAGCTCTGCACTAACACCTGAAAATGGGAAAAGGGAATCACATTTGTGAGAGAGGCAGGACTGCAAAAATTAGTTTTATGCTTTGAAAATAAATACAGGTAGATAAAGCAGCAAGGACAGGTTTGCTTGATCAGTAAGTAAAGAGTACAAATAAAATATATGAACCAAAAATAATAAACATTCGCAGTGATGCTGAGGCCTGTAGGATGGAAAGCAAGAGGTCTCAAACCTCCTATCCTGAAAGCCTCCTGGGTCCTCACATATTTGTCCCACCTTCAGGTTATGCTTGGTAATTCCTGCTGATATCACTTATCACATCTAGGGGGCATCTCACCTGGCATCCATCCCCCAACTCTAGTGTGCAAAACAGATAGAGGTCTCACACCTTTTGCTGCTTTTCTGGTGATTAGAAATTCAAAATGCAAACACTGAAATAATTTTGATAATGCCATCTCCTGGCTAGGTAGCACAGAGACATCTAATCTAGTCACCATCTCCCTGAAGTGTTAAATCAATCTCACAGAAAATAAACAAAATCAAACATTTTTTAAAAGAATAAACTATAACCACCTACCCCCCTTTTTATCCCTCTATGTATTAAAATGCAAATACTGAATGTGGAGATGATTACAGAGCTAAAAAACCCGAAAAGAAATTACAGTATTCCTGACCACTAATGAACAGTTCACTGCCTCAGATCTTTGTAACAGACTGGAGACAGTTCAGAGTATTGCAGATCACAAGATGCTAAATAAAACCCTAACTCTATATATTGATAACCTGCAAGAGAAGCAGCAAAGACTTCTTGTAACTGACTTGGAGATTGAGGTAATATGGGACCAAAAGAACTTGACCTACGTAGTGAGGTAGCTTGGCATGAAAATAAACAACCACAAATCAGTTATCTAAATAAGGCAACAAAATGATATTTTGGAGACAGAGAAATGTGAGGACAGATGCCTTAGATTTAGAAAAGATGCTCAGGGCAATTTTCATCACTGAAAACACAACATTGATAAATAGAACCATTTACTACAAAATGGAAGACGAAACAATGGTAAGGTAGTACAGCTATGTGAAACTTTGCATGCTACAAATCTACAACCATGTCTACTTCAACAAAAGGGGAATGATGGAAAATCAGTATCATTCTAAAGTAAGAGAGCCCCCAAAAAATGATTGAGACAGTGAAGATCCAATCTTGTGTAACTCTGTACTCATGTAACTCTGGAGATTCCTTAGAAGCCACAAACCATTAGGTACAGGGTTATATGAGAACTTCATATGGTTACCCTGTGAAATAATCAAAAGAATCCAGAGATCATTACCTACAGTAGTCGGTCAAAAGCCAGTTAGGCAGTCCCTGAACAACAGGTATTGGGAACACCAAGGTGAAATGTTTGAGGCCTTAAGGCTATGGCTCTGCCATGTCAGGCAAGTGGGTGATCATAGAATCATATGCTCTTTCTATCTAAAAGACTGGCAACCCATGGGACCATGGATGGTTTTGGCAGGAGATAAAGTAGGGTTGCTGTGGCCCAGAATGTTATCTGTCTTACTGTTGAACAATCCATCCTCCCTGGACGGGAAGTCTTCAGTTCTAACTTTAGCCTCCAGCTTTGTCCAGCAGAGCAGAGCCAGGCATGGCAACTCAGGGCAATGCCACACACCATAACTTAAATCATACTCCAACATAGCAAATCATATTACTTCTATGTATTGTCGAAGGCTTTCACAGCTGGAGTTCGATGGCTGTTGTGGGTCTTCCGGGCTGTGTGGCCATGTTCTGGAAGTTGTGGTTCCTAACGTTTCTCCAGCATCTGTGGCCAGCATCTTCAGCGGGCAGGAACCACAGACAGAAGCATTCATTCTACCTGAGCACAGAAAGAGCGCTTCTGTCTGTGCTCCTGCCCTCTGAAGATGCTGGCCACAGATGCTGGCGAAACGTTAGGAACCACAACTTCCAGAACACGGCCACGCAGCCCAGAAGACCCACAACAGCCATATTACTTCTGTCTAAAGAAACTGGGCTATTTGCCTCTTGCCCTCTGGCAGATGAGATACAAGTGGAAATACCTTCTTCCACAAAAAACATTTTACCATACATACTTGATAATTGGCAATATAGAGGGAGGGAGGGAGGGAGGGAGACAGCACTACCAAAGTATTTAACTTGCATCTGAGACTTATTTTCTGGTCTCCTTATGCACGGGCACAGAATATTGATGAAGGCCCCTGTGCTCCCTCTGCTATAACAGAAATAAGTAATGGATGCTGAATTTAGAACTTGCACACAAGACTAAAGCTGTAGGCTAAATATATTACAAAAATATTTGTAAATATGGGCCTGGTGAAACTAGCTGGCTGGTGTGAGAAATGGACTGCAGGCAGTCTGTTACAACAAAAAGTGGAAGAAAGAGGCTCAAGATTTCAACCTTGGGGCATACATATAAATACAAGCAGATAGGGAGCTTTTATAGAAACTGATCATCATTGCTAGGGTTGCTTGCATCTGTAGCAAAGTTTTTTTATCTCCTCAAGCAAAGTTTTTGTGTTCCTATAAGAATACCAAGTTCTTAGAGAAAGATTTAGCGCATTACCCTGGGTGAAACCTCTTACATTATTTTCAGCAAGACTAGCAGCACTGGGGTGAATACATCAGCAGTAGCAGTACCTTTGTACTAACAGGGTTTGCTACTAGCTGGGAATACTGTACTGTTACATCCAAGGGAATATACCATTTTACTCATTTGTTTGCTGTAGAAATGGAGGCCTTCAAAAGGAGAGCTGGACACTTGGTCCTCAACCTGAGCATCCAGCGACAATGGCAGAGATGTCACATAGGCCAGGAGGCATCAGAGGCATAATCATCAGATCTGAAATCAGCACAAGTTCCACCAGGGGATGACTATGGAAGGTTTTGCAGCTCACCAGCAGAATACAAAAACTGAGATCAAGGGCCTCAGCAGATGTAGGCCTAACTCAGGGGAAGTCAGTGATCTTTAGGCAAGAGACCATACCAAGCTAGAACTCAGATGCAAGATCCTTTTGGAGAAAAGTCCTGGGACGAGAGCGTGATGCTTGTAAAAGCTGTCGTCACACTGTCAGTCCGAGGCACAATTAGGGAACAGAAACGCAGCAGCAGCAGCATTGAAGTAGACTACTATGGAGAAGACCTCAGGGCTGCTGGACCTGGAATTCAGGAGTCAACAGGGTCTTTAATCTTCTTTATCCTTTTGCCCTGATTGGAATCAGGCACAGGCGGCCTTTTAGAAACCCTTGAGCCTATGGATGATTTCCTTGTGGCCTACTGTCAGCCCCTCTAGGTAGATCAGACCAGGAAATCAACTCCATAGGAAGGCTAAAACTACTTTTGGTTATAGTAACTGAATCTTGCAAGTCTGATTGTGTTGTACATCCTCCTCTTTCTTATAGTTCACCGACTTAGGGAGGTGTCTGCTTTAGCTGCCTCAGAATGTTATCTGGCTGTTCTGGATTTTAAAAATGTTTCAGCCCCTTATGCCTTGGTAACAATTCCTGCATAACTCTGTCAAGGTTATCTTCTTACTCTCTACACCAGGGCTTTCCAAACTGTGTGTCGCGACACAATAGTGTGTCGCCTGGGGGCCCCAAGTGTGTCGCGTGACAACCCGGAAGCGCCGGCGGCGGTGCTTCTGGGTTGCTGCGTGGCAGCAGCGGCTGCCCCTTCGAAAGGGCAGGCTCCGGGGACCCCGAAAATGCCCTCGGTTCCGACAGGGAGGCGAAAAGCCTCGCCGCGCACGCACGCGCACGCTGCCGGGATTCCCGACACAGCTGATTGGGGGCCGGGGTGGAAATTCTCCCCGCGGATCAGCTGAGCGCTGGAAAGCTCGGCGACGTGCGCGCACGCAGGGAGGCTTTTCGCCTCCCTGCTGGGACCGAGGGCATTTTCAGGGTCCCCGGAGCCTGCCCTTTCAAAGGGGCAGCCGCTCCCGCTGTGGCGGCAACCCGGAAGCACCGCCGCCGGCACTTCCGGTTTTTGCGCCGCACTGGCCGCGGCACTTCCAGGTTTTTGTGGGCCGGCCATTGGTGTGTCGCCAGCGGGAAAAGTTTGGAAAGCCCTGCTCTACACCTATAATGGCACAGCAGGGACTGAGGATTCTCTGTGGGAGACAGGAAATTCTACTGATTTCTCAAAGAGATAAAGTCACCAGGAGGGTTGGAGGAAGATAAGGAGGCTATAGTACAGAGCTTTCCAAACTGTGTGTTGCGACACAAAAGTGTGTCGCCACACCACCCGGAAGCGGTGGCACGCGTGTGCATGGCAGCGGCAGCGGCGCGGTATCAGTGTTTCTGCATTTTAGTGGAGGCTGCTGCCGCCACCATGCACACACGCGCCGCCGCACGCCCCCCCGCGCCACCGCCGTGGGGGCGCCCCCCCTGCGCCGCCGCCGCTGGTGTGTCACCAGCGGCGGCGGCACTTTGGAAAGCCCTGCTATAGTAGCTATGGACCCTGTTGCCCTTAATGCTTGCTCCCAAAGAGTTGTTCACAAACAAAACGAACAATTGCGATGAGCATGCTTAGCAAATGGTTGGTAGTACTTACAAGAATTCATAGAGACGTTCCCAAAGGCAAAATGACACAATTACTGCCTATCCAAGGGGATAACTGTAACACCACCACTTTCAAAAATGGGCCTTAAAACTTAAACTAGATTCTCTTCGATTAAACTAGATTACTTTGGCAGTGTGATCCACCCTTAGGCACAATCACATTAGTGAGCCCTTAAACCATTTCAGATAAGTGGAGTTCTTTCTCTCAGTAAGAGATCTTCAGATATGGTAGCTTTATAGAGGCAAGATAAAAGTTATTAAGATTACCTAGATAATGTGCATGTACTGTTTGAATACTGAACAAAAGTGCTTAACAAATATGAAGTGTTACGAAAATGTACACATCAAGCATTTATCTACATGGGTTAATTAGAGTCCATTGGGTGGCTAATAAATTTATATAAATAATAACAAAAGTGTCAACCTCTGCATCAGTCTTTGCAGTCTTTCATATCCTTGAAAAGAACAAAAATCAAAATTATTCTTGCATTGCAGAGGACACCCCCAGCATACTATTGGCATCTACGCAATTGGGAAGGAGAACACATATTGTACCTGTAATTGCAGACAGCAGCTCCAAAAGCCTCTGGATTTTGTCATGTTTCAACATCCTGATACTATATTCCTCATGTTCTAAACAGCAAAACTCCACAAACTGTTCAAAAGCTTCCTGAAGTGAAGTTGTAACATCTGCAGATGCTTCACTTTCAATCTCTCCTGCATTAAAAAGCAGAAGAAAAGGATACTATTGACAAGGGGGTCAAGCTCAGGATTTGTCAGCCATTCAAGGTAGTCCAGGTCAGGAAACAGACTCTACTTTATTGATATAGGCTACAATAAAATCTTGAAAACCTGACTGTGTTTTCTCTTCCCTCTCTCTTATACCCCAGAGAGCTAATGTGGAACTGGTTTGAGTTTCTCTTTTATGCTTTACTTATATCCCAGGCTTAAAGCCTGATTTTATTTTGTAACTGTGGCTCCATAGTTTCTTCCAGATCATCTTTGTTCCTGTCTACAACACTGTACTCAAAGTGCTCAAAAATGAGCAATGCTAGCATCCATTAAGTTTCAAGCCTAGCTGCCCAATGGCCCTTACTCACAGAGATGAATTCATACCCCCCAATGCTGACAGGAATACTCCTATAGCAGCTATATTGCTACAGAGAAAAGAGAAAAACAACGCCTGAAAGACAGCCAATACAATCCTAAATGACAATTACAGGAGCCTAGCAACAATTGATTTTCAAAGAATGCTGTTTATTAAATTGAGTAGTCCCATCTAGGAAGTACCTGGTAATTCCTCCAGGCATAATTTGTGATTGGCTAAGTACTTGTTGATTAGCTCTATAGCTGTGAACTTCTTGTTTTTTTTCAAGATATCCAAAGCAGATCTTGATTGAGCATCAGAGATCCTTGGATCCACCCCAGCATTTAGAAGCATCATGATATCTTCCTTTTGATCTAAATATAAAGACAAGTAGTAGGATTTGACCTTTGTGATGTAATTTTTAAAGCTCAATTTCAACTCTGATTTGAGATTTGCACAAATTATCTCTGAAAAGCATCCAGCAATATGTTCTGCATCCAGCAATATATCTCTGCAATCCATCTGCACCACACAAACAACACAACCCTCTTATCTACTCTGACCTGTTGCAAGTGACTATAACTTGTAGAAAGCTCCATCAAAGGAGCAGGTAAAATGGAGGTAAAATTCACTTTTGGCATTTGTTGAATAAATAACAAGAAATGCTGTAGAAATACACTTTTCAAGCAAACTTCATTTTTAGAAGTCTCAGGACATTCATGGGAAATAGCAAAGTAAATCTGTGACTTGGTTTACATTGTTCCTAAAACTAAACTAAACTAAACTAAACTAAAATGCTAAACTAAACTAAAATCAAGCCAACTCATTATTTGAACCCAATTATTTATTCATACATCGTGTTGTGGTACGTCAGACACAATATAGCACATGCTAAATTATATTAAATGTTCAAATTGGTTGCTGTTTACTTCTAAACACTTCCTTACTGATGCAAGACCCTTGAACATTTCTTAGTAACTTTTTCTCTGAAAAAAAAACATATTGTGATTGGCCTATGAGGCCTGACTTTTAGTACATCCTGTATATAAAATTTTCAAGCAGTCCAATCCAGACCAGATTAATTTCAGCAATTAATGAAATAGCTTATCACGAGTCCTCAATCAATGTCTTCTGGTTATCCATCTATTTTCTCCTTTCTGCTTAGGAACAGACAAAATGGTCCTTTACAGGATCCTGTGACTTGAAAGAACAGCGAGATATGAACAAGAAATGTTTTACTTCTTAGGGACAAGGCTTCGTTATAGAAGAGAGTTAATGTATTTGTATTTCATGATTAATCCTATTAATAATTTTGTTCTCAAATACTGTTTCTTATCTTGAGCATTTGGGGATAGGGAGGCTAAAAATGGAAACTGTGTTATTTCACAGAAAGCAACACAGTGCTACAGTGCAGGAATATTCCATGCTGTGCACTTAAACTTACGTTTCCATGAATATCCACTAGTCTGAGATGCTACTAGATGAAGAACTGTGGACCCATCTTCATTTTGCTGGTTGATAAGTCTCTTCAGTTCAGGCTTACAATTCAGTAACCACTTGAAAAGGTGGTTTTCATCTAAATATTTAAATGCAGAAGCATACACCTTTAAATTAAGGGAAAGGTACAACAAAACTTACAGAATGTGCACACATGATGAATAAGCATGTTTGTAATAGTTTTTTTCTATTTGGATTAATTTATTTTGTGCCAAATGAAGAATAGAATCCTGCAGGATAGAAGAATGAATCCTGCAGGATAGAAATAGCCATCCTTTTAGATTCATATAGCAAAAGTCAAGTCCAAGCTATTAGATAGCATCACTTCTGGGCACTGTCCAAAATCTATGGAGCTTCCATTCATGTTCCTAAAACTTGACTAGTCTGAACATGTTCTAGCATAGTGATCAAGCAACTATTTTTATATTGTGGGCACTTCTGGACATGTTTTAGGATTGCCACCCACTCATGTTTCTTGTCTAAACATTGATCATCCCATCTTGTAGATGGAGCTTGAATATGCAATATACAATCCTCAACACATCATAATGAAACTGTAGTAGTTTTAGTTACAAAATTCACATTCAGAAGTTCTGTATTATAACTTAAGAGGTGTGTTTCATTTTCCTACTTGGAAGAGGAACTTACTTGCTTTGATACAAAACATGATGACAGCATGAAGAGGATAAGCTCCAATGCTTTCTACTTTTGCTCCAACAGAGAGCAACCACTCCACTAGTTTGGATAATCTTTGTATCTTCTCATAGTGGCCCCAAAAAACATATTTCTGGTTGCAGAGAACAAAAAAGACATAGAGACTTTATATTCACCAACATAAAATATCACTCATATACCATGGGGAAAAGAATAAGATAAAAGCTTCTTCAAATCTAGCACAAAATCCCTGTTTTTGCCCTCATCACCAAGGGTTGATTGCTGCATTGAGATGCTAGTGTAAGAGCTGCTAATATAACAGTGTGGTCTGCATGCCAGTCCTTCTATAGTTTTTATTTTGTAAAGCAGACACTGTCTTTCTACAAGATCTACTAACATCTTTTTTTTTACTCTACTCACTCTGGCCCAGATAAAATTTCTATTTAAAAAATTACACTAACCTCAAAGAGATCTTTCAGTGATAAATCAGTAACTTGCAGATTTCTTGGCAATCTGTCTTTCTCAGTAGCCAGCAATAGACAAGACTAGGAGAGAACAAAGCTGTGAATTTGTGGCATTTAAACATTAGCATCCAATCATATTTAAAAGATAGGGGTTTTTTTCCGATCTCTGAAATGCCAGTGGTCACAGAACCCAGCAGAGTTCTTCAAGTCAACGATATACATTAGAATATGATATATATTAACATCTTGGGTATGTATCAATACACTGCTATACTTCCTAGTTGCTGGGCTGTGGGCAACAAAATGTTAGTTTGCAAGGTAGTCTTTTGATTAAAGATCCTAGCTTGCATTGAATAACATGAGCATGTTTAGAATAAAAGTGGCTTTGACTGAGCTTGTGGCATACTGGACAAAACATGCCAAAACCAGTTGGAACTGTCCTTATAATTAGCAGAAAATTCTACAAGAGGCATGGGTATGACCCAGAGTGGTAACCTTTTATACTCCTTGCCTTTCTAAAAAGTGTTATGAAAAAGCCTCAATTGACCAAAGTCATGATAGATGGTAAGGTCATTATGGGTGCTGAAATCAATCATATCAACTGAAGATTTTGACTTGGAATGTAAGAGTTGTACAAACTGAAACACAATGAATTAATGAATAAAATAAAAACAGGTATGTTGAGTATTTGTGATATAAGAAGAAAGGGGAAGGATGTAATCTGAATGAAGGTAGCCTGATCAAAATGAACACAGTCAATGAATATATGCAAAGAATGTAACCTGTAATGAAAGTAGCAAGGAATGAAAGTAGCCTGATCTGAATAAACAGAGTTGATGAATATATGCAAGAAAATGAAGGTGTAGGTTTAATTACAAATGAAAGGGCTCAGATCAACAGAAAGTATGATTTGGTATGATCTAGAGTGTTATGATAATTATGAAAGTAAAAATTCACAGGATGGTGACAATTGCATCATAGACCCAGGCATGAGGTTTGAGAAAAAGTGTGCAAAGTTCTGAATCAATGTGGCTCATATACAAAAAGTAACAGAGCTAAATTTGAGAAACGCTTTCTGATCTGCAGAATACAAACTAAGTTTTGTTCTCCAAGAGGTCAGTGAGAAATGTATAAATGAGAAAGGTAGTTTATATATATATATGTGTGCTAATTTAGAGGCAGCATATGATAAAGGCTTGATTTATGAACCTTTTGCACAATTATGGAGTTGGGTGATAATGGGTGAATAGAACAATTGTGCATAACAGTGGTAAAACATGCATGAGAATAAATGGAATGCTTAGCATTCAACACTAAGGCGTTAAGACAAGAGTTGTAAACTTAACTTATTTATTTATTTAAGGGACATAAATACATAAAATGTATTTATAGATAATTCACAAGGAATTATTGTGGCAACATTAGAGGTACTGTATACTGGGCTATGAATGCATTATGTACTTTGTATGGAGACAATGCTGCATGGTTGGCTGGAAACCTGAATTATGGTTACACTGCATTACACATTGAAAAGTATGAATCTAAACATTAATGTACCAAAGACCAAATTAGTTGTGCTTGGCAGAGAAAACTGAATGAACAGTTGCAAGTTATATAAAAATGGACAAAAACTAGAGCAAGTAGTATATCTTGTTTGAGTGTTTACTGAAGATAAGAAAATGGATGGAGACACTTTTAGACATGAACTTAGGAGAGGAAAAATATCAATGTTTAAATATAAATACACCTACCTGCCATAAACCTTTTCTGGCCAGTTTTTCAATTACCTGTTGCCAAATCAGTGGACTCAGAATACTATTCATAATTTTTTTACAAACAGATAAAATATTCTGGTTAATAATCCTTTCACCTAGGGAAAAATGAAATAAAAGCAGCTTAAGCATCATCTAAACAAGTTGTGCTATTCCAATTTCATGTTTTACTCAGAGAGAAGGAAAATGCTAAAAATTACAGTGCACAGTATAAACAAACTAGGTTATAGAAGGAGCCACACATTTTCTCTAAGAATCCTTTTACTATTCTCACTATAGGTGAATACAGAGACAATGTCTGCTTAGTTGCTACCCATGTTTCAGGCTACAGTCCTTCCAAGCAACAGAATAAACTAGGAATGTGATGGCAGGAAAGACTATAACATACAATGGCAATTCTATATGTTACTCATATAGCAGTACAGGTACCTGCAAACAGGGAAACTAGCAATGATAGAGAGATAGGATCAATTGCAGTTCGTGCCTGTTATTGATTGCAATAAATTATTGAAGTAGAACACTGAAAATGTGATTATCTATGTACTTTCTTAAACGGTGAATTCCATTCTATCACTTGTAAAGCAGACAGAACTACCTCAAACAAACAAAAACAGTCTGGGGCTCATATAATCTCCAGTACTTTACTTGCATAGAATGTGTTTTCCTGGTTCAGATATAGCTGTATGCACATAGCAATGTATGTGCAGCATCTGTAACTATGCACCCAAATGTGTGAAGTGGAACCATATAAGAAGTCACATACCTGAAAACACTTTACAATGCAGATATACATCCCTGAAATTACTACTGCACAGTATCTCTTTTAGGATCAGGCAAAATACTAGGACTGTGTGAGCTTCCAAGGAGCTGTCTGATTTGATGAAGCTCTAATTGAAACACCCTTTTGAAGCAAACTGCTAAATTAAAATGGTGCATTCTTCAAAGAGCTAGATCAGAGTGATGAACCCTCTCTGATCCAGATGCTAAAAAAAGCATTTCCGGACATAGACCCCTTGCCGGAAGATTGAAAAGTCAGAGTCTCTCCACTTCATCTTGAGGCCTAGGACTTGATTTCTAATCAAGTTGAGGAATTGCCTCAGTCACTCACAAAGACCTACCAAATAAGAGAATGTTCCAATACTTCCTATAATGTTCACTTTTTTTCTACAAGAACATGCCAATCCAGCCATTTCAGGGGTTGCTTGTTAGTATGGAAGAACATTTTCTAGAACAGGAAGTTGTATGTGATGTTTGTTGCATTCTGGACAAAAAAACCAGCAGATTCCATTCCTAGATACGTGAGTTTTGCATACAAGTATAAAGTACGTTTTTTTAAAAAAGGCACTTCAGCCATGTTATTCTCTATGAACAGGCAGAGACTACAAAGCCATATTATAAAAGTTAGATTGTATTATAAAAGTTAGATTGTATTAACGATTAAAGGCAATATCTATTATATCTCTCTCCCCCAAATTTGCTATTTTCATAATTCTCAAAAGAAAATATGTTTCATATTACTTACTGTTAACAGTTGATAAGGCACCAACTATAAAATCAGAAATCTGACCGACATCTGATGAAGTCTGGAGAAAGGTCAAACCTTGATAAAACTTTTCTGCTGCTTGTAGGGTTTTTGATAATTTAATCAGAGAGTAACCAATTCTGTAGTACCCCTAGAAAAAAAGGAAAAAAGAATTCAAGAGTCACTTTAGTACTACATAAGCAGAGCCAAACAACTTAGGAACAACAATTTCCCACAAAAAGAATAATCTAGTCAAGTATATCAAGCTTGCATATAAGTTTACACATTGTTATTTAGCTTACAGCATGTTACTGTATCAACATTACACCAATAACTAACTAAAATAACCAGTTCTTGGCCAATCAATAGTTTGTAAAATTGAAATACTATCATTAAAAATAGTTAAGTCAAAGATCACTTTTTAGAATATAGTTCAAAGAAATCCTAAAAGAAATTTCAAAATAAAATTGTAATATTTTTATTTAAAGCAGCCAAAGAAAAGTTCTAAGTGAAAACTGAGAATTACCAGAAATTTTAAAGTCCAAGATACCAATACGTATAACAAGTTCCTCCTTACTTATTCCATTTTGTCAAACATGATTACAGAAATTCATCTATTCTTATGAATTTTTTATTTAAATATAGAACCAAAAAATGCTGTAAAATGCTTACTAAGCCAATGTTTCAATATTGGACTTTTTAAAAGGAACATTCAGCACTGATTTTAAAATATACCTTAACGTAAGTTGGATCCCATCTGAGACTGTTTTCTGCTGAGCAATAGGCCTCATTCCATTTACCCAAATTGTAAAAAGCATTTGATCTGTTGCAGAACAAAACTGCGATGTCTCGATGGTATGGAATCCTAAACAGGGGAGGGGGGAGAGAAAGATTTTAAATGCAACAGCTTTAAGGGAAGCTGCTTCATGTAATAGATCAGGGGTCCCCAACCTGTGGGCCATGGCCTGTTAGGAAGTGGGCCGCGGGGCTCCCGCCTGCAAACCCCGCCCGCCAGTGTGTCTGATTACCCCACCCCTGGTGCACGTGATTGGCTTCCACCCGCAAACCCTGCCCCCCGGTGCGCGCGATTGGCTCCCGCCTGCAAACCCCACCCCCACAGTCCGTGGAAAAATTTTCTTCCACGACCGGTCCCTGGTGCCAAAAAGGTTGGGGACCACTGTAAATAGATTATACAACACTAAACACATAAAAAAGTTGTACGATATGGAGAAAGCTGACCTATCCAGATGGCTTTTGTGTTCTAAGGAAGGAAGGAATTAATAGGTTCATTAAACCAAAAGGTCAGTTAGCTAAGTTACATATAAGCTTTGCTTTTGAGATATATGTGTGTGTACACACACATACACACACGATAGTAGCTTTTGTAAATTGACATATTTAATTTAAATGGGATGTATTAAGTTCACAGTATTCTGACCACACTTCTCTGAGCATTTATGAAGCTCCAAAAAGGTCTTATCTCTGAATTTGCTGAAGAATGTTTACTTGAGCTGTCTAAAAGAAGAAAAGTTGTGCCAGGAAGGGAAAGTTCCCATCATAAGCATGCCTTTGTATCAGATGGTATACAATTCAGGGTATAAATCTAAAACAGCAAAGCCTCTCTAAGGATAGCAACTGGACAAGCTGAGCTTCGGGAACTGAGCCATCCCAGACTGTGCAGTAGATTCCATGGCAGACCAAGGCCCCACAGCTGTTGGGCACCAGGATCTGTCAAATCTCCTTTCATAAGTGGACCCCGTCCTCCTTACTTTTGGGGTAAAGAACACCCATTGAAGTACAATATGACATTTAGAGTAAATAAAGCCTGTTGTACCATCTAACAGTGTATGTTTCTTTTCAGGTTCAAAATTCAAACTTTAGTTTTCAAAACCTTTTGCCCAGTCCCAGCTTGCTGCACAAGCTCTGAAAAAAACTATGGAAAAGATTTCTTTTCTTCTACGTAAAAAAGGTCTAGGAAAAAAGTAGCTTTATTTTATACCTTCCCTGTGTATTTCAAACAGAACCTCACTATAAAAACTCAAACAGCTGGAAAAATCCTTCTTGATACATTGTGGTCTAAGACCTTAACAAAGTATTTGATTTACTTCCAAAGAATGACCAGGGTAGTTACTATATATTTATAAATTGTATTACATGACTTTTTTCATTATTAAAAATAATAATCCCCAAATGGGATATATAGAATTAAAACTGACTAACATTGTTTTACAGAATAGCAAGTACAGAGTAGCAGCAACTACAAACAAGAAAAACAGCACTACATATTCAGCAAAATGTCTGAGTGAAAAAAAAAATATTCAGCTAATGCAGCAACTTTGCACCTTCAGTGCCCTTTTCTTGGATAACAATAAAGCAAATTCCAGACAAACAGAGCACCATCTATTATCTCCTTCACTGTATGAGGGAGTTAACGTTGCTTTCTGGAGGGATGCTGTGTTAAGGACACACAAATCATTAGCCACGCAGGAGTTCACCAAGAAAAATGATAAAGATTCCCTCAAGTAAACTCCTGATGTCTTACATGAACATGTCCATGTAGTTTCCTTGGCAATAATATAGAAGTATCTTGCGGGCCGACCAAGGGCAAGATGGATGGATGATATTCTGGAGGTGACGGACTCAACCGTGGGGGAGCTGGGGATGGCGACGGCCGACAGGAAGCTCTGGTGTGGGCTGGTCCATGAAGTCACGAAGAGCCGGAAGCAACTGAACAAATAAACAACAAAAATCTTGCAATTGCCTCCCTGCAATTTCTTTTGATACTGAACTATCTAAATAGTTTGAAGAACCTTCATTTCACATTTTTTTTGTTTATTCGTTCAGTCGCTTCCGACTCTTCGTGACTTCATGGACCAGCCCACGCCAGAGCTTCCTGTCGGCTGTCGCCACCCCCAACTCCCCCAAGGTCAAGTCTTACACCCAAAATGTCTGTATTTAATCTTGACATCTCACCAATAACCACATCCAATTTGCCCTGGCTCATAGATCTTACATTCCAGGTTCATATGGTGTGTTGATCTTTAGAACATCGGATTCGTCGTTCACCACCAGCACTGTCAGCCGCTAGCCGTCCTTTCAGCTTTGAGCTAGCTGTGTCATCACATCTGGGGCTAGTTGAACTTATCCTCTGTTCCTCCCCAGTAGCATTTTGACCATCTTCCGACCTGGGAGTCCCATCTTCCGATGGTATACCGACATATCTTTGGTTGTACTGATCCATTTAGTTTTCACGGCAAGAATACTGGGGTGGGTTGCCATTACCTTCCCCAGGGATCGTATTTAGTATGACCTCTCTGCCATGACCTTCCCGTCTTGGGTGTCCCTTCACGGTTTAGCTCATGGCATCATTGAGGTGCTCAAGCTCCAGCACCACGACAGGGTAACAATCTCCTTTGCTGGAGTCATTTCACATAATCTGCTTATATCACTTGCTGAAGTGTCTTGCAGAAGTATTTATCCTGATTTCTTTGCCTAAAACTTTTCTAGGAATTACACAATTGGCAATACTTTGCCTAAAACTTTTCTAGGAATTACACAATTGGCAATCAGACTCTGATTTGCTTATACAGGAAAGACAAATTACACTTCTGTAATTCTTCTATAAATTGGTAAGAGTGTACGTAAAGGAAAATCTGACCTTATTATGATCGCTATGTAAGAGTTGACAGCAATCTGAATAACTTAGTGTCTGCTATCCAACCTTACTATTGAAAGAGACATATCAGCTTGAGAACTTAGCACAGGACTGTTCATTATTTAAAGAAAAGCTTACCCCATAGTATGGGAGAAATAAAGTACTACTTGTATTGCTTCATCATATTTTCTGATGGCTAGAGAATAGTTTCCATTTTTGAAATCTTGATTTCCTTGGGCTTTCAGTAATTCTGCATAAGTGATGGGATCTCCAAAGGTGAGAGGATCCATTCTGACAAAGAGGGGGAAAAATTTTTGGTTAACTCAAAAAGTAGCCTATACACATATGTTTAACAACTAATAAAGTGACTCTATAACCAACAGACAAGCCAGAATATAGACCTGACTTGCCAGATATAACATAAAAGCAATGCTTTCCTAGTAAGACTGAGCAGTAACAGGAAGCCAGCAAGTACCTGTGTACTATGTGGCTAGTTTCTTTTGGAATCAAAGTTTAATTGCATTTCCTCCTGAAAATTGTATTTTAAAAATCTATTTAAATAGGGACACTTTTTGAATTTAACAATTAATAAAGTAAGTATTGGAAAAAAATAAATTGTGGTTTATTCAAAAGGTCTGTCTGTCTGTCTGTGTCTGTCTGTCTGTCTGTCTATCTATCTATCTATCTATGATACACCCACTAAATGATTTGCCTCTAAAGGTACTGACTGTTCACACATTGTTTTAGACTACAGTTTGTTTAATCACACTTTGTTGAAGAAATCAGAATAAGCTGCATCTTATCATAGGCTGTAATAAAACATTTTTGTTACAAACGACGACTCCGTTCACACACTGCTCTAAAACCCAAAACAAACAAGCTACTTTATGGCTGACCGCAACATGTAAACCTCTGCACAAAACCAGCAGTAACTTTGGGAGATAGTCATGGGAGCTCATTCTAAAATATAGAGAGGGAGACATATTCTGAACTGAAGTCTCTTGAGGAATGTATCTTTTACCCCAGCTGCTGTTTTGTGTGTGTTGTCTTTGTTTTTCTGTTTTTTTTAACATTGTTAGCCACCCAGTCTCATTAATTTGAGGTGGGTGGCCATATAAATGGAATAAATAAATAATAAAATCTAAAGCCCTGTTTGACTAACAGGATCATCTCCAATACTCCTTATAATAAAACTGAAGCCCACACAACATGCAACCAGACATGTTGCTCAAATGTTTTGAGATTTTACAAAATATCAATATATTCAGCATTATATATTCTGCTAACCTTTTTTTCCATTTAATAATTTTAAACAAAATTTATTTGTGTGTAGTAACAGCTTTTAATGATAATCCAATTATATTATTACTGAATAATAATTGAATACATTCACAGAATTGCTTCCTTTGACCAAATTTCTGATATTCAAATCTCTTTTTCACAATGTCAATATGTACTTTAATAAAAGGCAGTAACAAAATTCTGTGTCATGGTAAGATAAAATCTGCACAAAGAAAATTGAAACATAGAAACAAATTTGCATGTCCAAGATTTGGAAATCAAGGGAATCTTCAAAAATAGGCTTCGAATTCTAACAGCTACTGTGGCGCATGGATTAAATTTATTTATTTATTTGTTTATTTATTAGACTTCTATCACTGCACCATCTCCCCCAAAGGGGACTCTGGGCGGTTTACAAACATAAAGATTAAAATTCTACTATAAAATATAAAAATACAATATACAATTACTTATTATTATAAATTAAATAGAAATAAGTTCTTACACTTATAGTACATCTAGCTAACTGGAATTATAAGTGCCATCAAGCTTCTGATGATGTAAGATTTTTTTTAACTGATCTTCTACTGTTACTCAAAATAGGTAAAGATCCAGTAGTATGTATTGTCGAAGGCTTTCACGGCCGGAGTTCGATGGCTGTTGTGGGTCTTCCGGGCTGTGTGGCCGTGTTCTGGAAGTTGTGGTTCCTAACATGTCTATGAAGGTTCTCAGTCATCCAGGTGGAATTGTCTGTAGCTTGAATCATGTCAACTGGATTTCTATTTTCTCAGTGGAAACGTTTCGCTCCTTATCCAAGGAGCTTCTTCAGTCTGAGCTAAGTTAGTAAGGGAATCCTAAATATGTTTCTAGGTAGCTGTGTGACCTTACACCTGGGGCTAGGTCATGGTTATATTGAGATGTTATTTTAAGTCCTTTTATCATCTAAAGGAGGATCGTTAAGATCACCATGCTGCTGTTGAGATTGTGAAATGGTCTTAATCTTCCTAGGCACAGAAGACAAAGCAGGGAGGTTCCTAACATTTCGCCAGCACAGAGATTTCACTTCTATCTGTGCTCCTGCCCTCTGAAGATGCTGGCCACAGATGCTGGCGAAACGTTAGGAACCACAACTTCCAGAACACGGCCACACAGCCTGGAAGACCCACAACAGCCATCCAGTAGTATACCTTTAGAGGCTGATTCCTTGGAAATTTCTGAAGCAGGCTTTGATTCATTTTGGTTTCTACAAAATTTTATATTTTGGACTGATATGATGTGTTCAACACTTAAACCATGGATGATTATTAATTATGGGTAGTCCTTGACTTACGAACATTTATTCAGCAACTGTTTGAAGTTACGACCACACTGAATGAATGGTGGTTACGACCAGTCCTTGGAGTTCCAGCCATCCCAGCACCCCATAATCATGTGATCATGATCAGGGTACTTGGCAACCAGCTCGCACTTACAACTGGTTGCAGCGCCTGTGATCATGTGATCACCATTTGCGACCTTCCATGCCAGCTACCCACAAGCAAAGTCAATGAGGAAGCTGGCAGGAAAGGTCACAAATCACTGGGGTAAGTCTCCCCCACCCACGCACCCTCCCCCATCCTCTCTGCACTCGCATCACGCCAGCCACTCACACACCCCTGTGCACCCTCCCCACACCTCTGTGCACCTGCCCTGAGCTTTGCCATTCCTCCCTCACACCCTCGTGCCCTCCCCCACCCGGCAGCAGCCACTTACCTGCCTACCAGCCTGTTTGCAAGCCACCCGGACTTGCAACTTCCTGCCTGTTTCCCCACTGACTTGGTTGTGGGAAGACAACAGGAAGTTGCCTCGCCTAATGAACATGGGATTTGGTTAATGATAGCAACCAGGACTGCAGGGATTGCTGTCACTAAGCTATGACCGCATCACTTAGTAACAGAAAGTCCCAATTGCCATTGTAAGTCAAGGACTACCTGTATATCAAGGGGTGTGGTGGCTCAGCGGGTAAGACACCAGGCTTGTCGATCGCAAGTTCAGAGGTTCGAATCCCTAGCCCCGCGTGATGGAATGAGCTCCGGCACTAGCCCCAGCTCTTGCCAACCTAGCAATTCGAAAGCATGCAAATGCAAGTAGATGAATAGGTACCACTTTGGTGGGTAGGTAACAGCGTTCCGCGCGCATCATGCAAGCCACATGACCGCGGAAGCGTCTTCGGACAACGCTGGCTCTTCAGCAAATAAACGGAGATGAGCACCGGCCCCTAGAGTTGGACACGACTGCACAAATGTGCGGGGGGAACCTTGACCTTTTTACCTGTATATCAAGGTACATGCCAAGGATGCCTTCTTTCTCCTTTTCTTTTTAATTTGGCTTTAGATCCCCATGACTGCTGTCAGGCGTCTCATGACCAATACTGAAAGTCCTGCTTCAAGGACACAGCTCTCTGATAACTGATGTTTATTGTAAGAACTAGAAAATCTGTTAAAAAAGAAATCCAGTAACTGCCAGGTCTAAAATCCAAGCCAAACTTATAGCAGGTTTAGGTTCTAGCCAGGTTCAAATGCAGCGCCTCTTTCTTCTGTTTATGCAGCGCAACAGGCTAAAGTCCTCCCACTTTGGGGCAGGAGGGCCATCTGACACCTGTGCACTGCTCCTGTTTGCTTCTGACCTTGCCAGACCAATCCTCACACCTGCATAATTAGAAATTCTGAAAACCAATGGAATTATAGCACTGGGAGGTGGATGAAATTGATATTATTTATGCAACCTCTGCAATAACTCTGCAATAACGAGTCTTTGAAAGCCAATATAAAACTGATATAAAAATGCTATAGCATTTAACATCAGTTAAATTAGTTAAAATATATTTATTTATTTATTTGATTTATCACCGCCCAACTCCTTCAAAGGACTCTGGGTGGTTTACAATCCAACACAAATTCTAATACAAATATAAAGTTAAATAAACATTAAAATAAACAATTTAAAAATACAATAAATATAATAAAATCAAGATGGTAGTATCTTCTTTAAAACACTGAAAAGGGCAATTCTAGGGCCATCCTAAGGTATTAGCCATCCCCAAGAGTGTATACTCTTTAGATGATGTTTTTGTATAGTTTTTAAACTTTCAATTGTTGTAACCCGCCCAGAGTCCCTTGCAAGGGAGATGGGCGGGGAATAAATTGAAATAATAATAAATAAAATAATAATACTCTTCTTCCCGCCCCAGGCCTGTTGGCAGAGTCAAGTCTTGAGTTTTTTCCGGAAGTCCAGGAGCGAGGGGGACTGTCTTAACTCTGGGGGAAGAATATTCCACAGAGCAGGCGCTACTGCCAAGAAGGCATGCTTCCGTGACCCCGTTAGATGGAATTCTTTGACTGATGGGGTCTGTAGCATGCCTTCCCTGCATGACCGGATGGGACGGGACGATGTAATGGGGATAAAACGGTCCCTTAGGTAACCTGGTCCCATGCCATGAAGGGCTTTAAAGGTCATAACCAACACCTTGAATTGGACCCGGAAGCAAACTGAAACCCAGTGCAGCTCGCGTAACAACGGTGTTACATGTGTCCGATAAGGGACTTCCAAGATCGTCCGTACGGCCGCATTCTGGATCAGCTGAAGCTTCCGGATACTCTTCAAGGGTAGCCCCATGTACAGCACATTACAGTAGTCTATATGTGAGATAACCAGGGCATGAGTGACCGTTTGAAGGGCCTCTCATTCCAGGAAAGGTTGTAACTGGCGCACAACACAAAGTTGTGCAAAGGACCTCCTGGCCATGACTGCCACCTGCTCTTTGAGCAGGAGTCGCGAGTCCAAGAGAACCCCCAAGTTATGCACCGGGTCTGTCTGGGGCAGTGCCACCCCATCCAGAACTAAAGATGGCAATTTCCTAGATATTGAGGAGCCATTAATCCACAGCCACTCCGTCTTACTAGGGAGTCAAAGCCTGTTTTTCCCCATCCAGGCCCCTACAGCCCCCAGGCACTTGGACAGGGTAGAAACTGCATCACTTACTTCCCCCGGGATGGAGATGTATAATCGAGTATAAGCGGCATACTGATATCTCACCCCATGGAGATGGATGCTCTCACCCAGCGGCTTCATGTTTATGTTAAAAAGGAGCAGAGAGAGTACTGAGCCCTGCGGGACCCCATAAGAAAGGGCCCGTGGGCTGGATCTCTCGCTCCCAATCAACACCGACTGGAACCGGCCCCGGAGGAAGGAGGCGAACCAGCGCAGCACAACGCCACTCGCCCCCAACTCCCTGAGCCGCTCCAGAAGGATACCATGGTCGATGGTATCGAAAGCCGCCGAGAGGTCAAGAAGAGCGAGAATGGATGCACTACCTCTATCTCGCTCACGCCAAAGATCATTCATAAGCGCGACCAATGCCGTTTCCGTCCCATGACCAGGCCTGAAACCTGACTGAAAGGGGTCCAGATAATCTGTTTCATCCAGAATCCTCTGGAGCTGCAACGCCATCACCTTCTCAACCACCTTCCCCAAAAAAGCGAAGGTGGGAGACTGGACGAAAATTATCCAGTACAGTAGGGTCCAGCGATGGTTTCTTGAGGAGAGAGCATATCAGCGCTTCCTTAAAAGCTGCTGGAAACACCCCCTCCCCCAACGATGTATTAACCATCATCTGGACCCAGCTACAAGTCACCTCCCGAGCTGCTTTCACCAGCCAGGAGGGACATGGATCTAATTGACAGGTGGTGGCATTTACAGTCCGGAGAACTCTGTCCACTTCCTCGGGTCTGACAGGCTCGAACCAGTCCCAGTTTACAAAGTAAGTACGTTCCCTGGGTATCTCTTCAGACTCTGTCTCACACTCAGAGTCCAACCCAGAGCGAATCTGAGTGATTTTATCCAGTAAATGCCCAGAAAACTCTTCCACACGGCCCTGGAGATGGATTTCCGACTCCCCTTTCCCTAAAAGGGATTGGGTAATCTTAAATAGGGCCGCCGGACGGCATTCCGCAGATGCAATAAGAGCGGAGAAATATTGACGTTTCGCCGCTCTTACCGCCACAAGGTAGGCCTTAATAGCGGCTCTAGCTTGTGTTCGGTCGGATTCAGTCTTTGTCTTCCTCCAGTGGCGCTCTAGGCATCTCTTAATCCTCTTCAGAACCCTCAGCTCCTCCGTAAACCAGGGGGAGCTTCGGGCCCGACTGGACAAGAGAGGCCGCATAGGCACGATCCTGTCCAAGGCCCCAGCCGCCTCTCTATTCCAGGTGGCAACCAGGGCCTCCGCTGGACCGTGCAGCAGATCTTTGGGTATAACCCCCAGCTCCCTCTGGAACTTTAACGGGTCCATCAGTCACCGGGGGTGGACCAATCGAATAGGTCCAGGCTCCCTGTGGAGGGGGGCAGCATAGGAAAATCTCAAGGTCACCAGGGCGTGGTCTGACCATGACAAAGGGGAAAGATGTAGCTCTCCCCGCAGATCACTTCGCCACTGCTCTGACAAGAAAACTAAATCCGGGGTGAGGCCACTATCTCAAGTCGGGTCCTGGAAAATCTGGGACAGGCCCATGGTCGTCATGGTGACCATGAACTCCCGAGCCGCTTCCGAGGCCTGCCCCAAGGAGGGCAGATTGAAGTCCCCCAGGACCATAAGTCTGGGGAACTCAACCGCCACCCCAGAGATGGCCTCCAGCAGCTCAGGCAGGGAGGTTGCCACGCGGCAGGGAGGCTGGTACAATAGCAACACTCCCAACTGTTCACGAGAACCCAACTTGAATAACAAGATCTCACACCCGGTAACTTGTGGAGCAGGACCCCTGATGGCCAGTAGAGACTCCCTGATGACAACAGCCACTCCTCCTCCCCTGCCCTGAAGTCTCGGCTGGTGCCAAACCTGAAACCTGGCTGGGCATATCTCAGAGAGAGGAACACCTCCCTCTGGGCCCAGCCAGGTTTCCGTAATACATGCCAGGTCTGCCCCTTCTCTAAAATCAGATCATGAATGAGGGGGGCCTTGTTATTAATCGACCTGGCATTACATAGCAACAGCCGGAAATCAGGGCAACCACACGGCTGCTGACCAGGGCCTAGGTATGAGCACAGAGGGCCGGAACACGCCACCAGTAATAAACACCGGGGGCGTCTTCCCCTACGATGGCCCGCCCCCCCGACTCCCATCATATCCCCTGCCCATCACCTCAATGGCGTGTCCCACCCTGTATCCCCCAGAGTCTCTAAATCCATTAGCCTCCACTCCTGGACTCCCGAAAACAGGTATCCCTCCATCATTCACCCAACTCACTCATGCCCAATCAACCCAAGTGGTGAAGGACCCCCCCAGTGCACCAGCTCAAGCTCTTGGCACAGATGGAGCCCAATCACCACTCTCACATTCATTCACTCATTCATTCACTGCGCCCCCTGACTTTCCTCACTGGTCAACAGGGGGCGCTCCATACACTACCCCTCACCCCAACTCTCACTCAGGAGAATGAGTGTTCTCTCTCTCTCCATACAAACTCATACCCCCCCCTCACGTCTCTCACACCTGAGAGGGAGTAACAGTCACTTCGCAGGGATCCTGATGGCCTATATTATATTAGGGCGGTCAGAAGGGGATGGCTCAGCTCACTTCCACGGTGGCCTCTGCCCTGGTAATCCGTAGCCCACACGTCGGAAATAGTTATTATATTCCTGCCCGTCGCCCAAGATTGTCTTGGCGTTACCGTGCCCGCAGTCCAGTTCTTTAAGGTCTGTCAGGCACTGGGTCGGTCCATTTAACCAGGGTCTGCCCCACTTCCACTGTCCCGTGAAGAAATGCTGAGCTAGCCAGACCAGTCCGGTTGCAGACCCCAGGGTGTCTGACCCGCACCCCAAGCTCTGCGTCGCCTCCTTAAATCCCTTCCAGGAGGCTTCTCCTGGCGTCTGTTGGTCTGCAAAAGTCTCTGCGCTGCCAAAAGAGCCCCCAGGACCATCGCCCGAATGACTCAACTCCCCCACTCCACATGGGGGGGTCGGCTAATGCTCTCACAGCAATGGCATCAGCAGCAGCCACAGCAACACCCCCAGCAGCAGCCACAGCTGAAGCTCCAACTCCATTCACGCCCAGCACGCCCAGCGTTGGGGGGGAGCTCCGGCTCCGGTGACTCCGGCTGTTCTCGCCGAAGCTCCAACCTTACCCGGGGGGCTCCAAAGCAACAAATAATGTCGCTTTGCATATATTGGATATCTTAGAAAATGTGGGTTTGGTTATAGTACTTTGCTTTTGAAGATGTAGTTAAAACATTCACAGAGTTTGATTTTATCCTAATATGTTCATATATTGGGCTGATGTCAACAAGAATGCTTATATGACCCTGGCTGGATTGCTGTGTATTAAAGATGGTTCTTTTTTTTCTTTGTTATATCCCCAATATATGGAATCTATTAAGACACAAGAAACTGTGATTTTTTTCAGGCACTGGAACTGACTGAAATAATTAAACACTAGAAAAGGAAATCTACACATTTACAGCAATAGATTGTTGATATGTGTGTTGTTTATCAACATATGGGTTTGTTAAAAATGTCCTAAGGAACAAAGGAAGAACACTGTTGAATATAGTAAAATTTGGTAAAATTTGATCTTTTTGATTTGAATTTTTATTATATTATTAATACTCTTGTATATAACAATAGTTTGCTTAAAGTGGGGGGGAAATCTACAGACCTTAAAAAAGTTATTGGGTTCTTGGTCTCAGATTCCTTTAGCTTACTCAATTCAGTCTGCAACAAGAAGTTAAGGGACAGGGGCCTATAATTAGAGAATGTGTATTACCTGGTGTAAATCTTGGTCAACCCTTCCTCTAAGAGAAAGCAGAAATTGTCATGAAGCTGAATGCTTGAATGCTGTGTCTGTACAATTCCATACAGAATTTGGGCAGCAGATTAAGGCAGGATGTTGTTGTTTTAAGCACAATAAGTTTAAAAAGGGTATAACTAGCACAATCTTCAGTACTGTCAGCTTTGCGAGGTAGTCCAGACAAGAAGCACACCCAAAAGTACTAGCTCTATTTTATTATAAGTTTACATTAACAGAATCTTGCAAATCTGAAGGTACATCTCTCCCCCCTTGCCTTTACAGCCCAAGAAACTAGGGAGGGTCCCTTCTGAGACATATGCAATACCCCCATTCCTTCTGTGAGCTCAGCTGCCTCTTATCTGACCATTGCCTAGTCTGCGCTCTTCCTCCTGTCTCCCAAGGCCATTCCTACATATCATCACAAGTACAGAGTATGATAAAAGTATAAGCAAGGCTGAGATTGAAAGAACATTAACTAGTATCAGGCAGGAAATTCCTGTATTATTACAGTAATTGTATGGATTACTGTAATGCACTCTACATGGGGCTGCCCTTGAAGAGCATCCAGCAGCTTCAGCTGGTGCAAAATGTGGCAGTGTGGGCAGTTGTGTGCACATCTAGATCAGTGTGTTTTATCTGTCTGCTCTGCAAGCTGCACTGGCTACCAGTTTGCTTCCAGATTCAAATCAGGGTGCTGGTAATGACCTATAAAGCCCTACATGGCATGGGGCCAAGGTATTCGAGGACCACCTGTTCCCAATCACATCTACCCGCCCCATCAGATCCAACAGAGGGGGCATGCAGGTCCCATCCACAAAGGAATGCCATCTGACGTGACCAAGGAGGACATCCTTTTCTGCTGCAGCACCTGCCCTTTGGTCAGACTGGCCCAGAGCCTGAAGATATGACTTTGCCATCTGGCCTGGGGATCAAGTCATATTGCTGTAGACCCTGCAAAGTGGTTGTACTGTTAGGAAAACAAATGGTGCAGTCCTGCAGATTATATTTTAATAGTTTTTATTGTTTAATGTTTTAATTACTCATGTTATGTTTTTTTGTATTTTTTTGTTTTATAAAACTTTGTACACCACCCAGAGTCACAGAAGTGAGATGGGTGGCTATATAAATTTAACAAATAAATAAAGATTTGATATGATGCAGAAAAACACTGTTCATTTTCTTACTCTACCATGCCTGCTTGTACTTGGGTTTATGGGTGGGCTTTCCAAAGTTTTCCCGCGGCGACACACCAACCGCCCTTGGTGTGTCGCCGCGGGAAAACCTGGAAGTTCCGCCGCTGCGGCAGCGTACAAAAAGCCGGAAGCGCTGCTGCTGCTTTCGGTCTTTGTGCGCTGCCGCGACTGCGGCGCCTTCAGATTTTATGTGTCGCTGCGGGAAAACCCGATGCGGGCGGGAGCGTGCATGGTGGCGGCAGCGGCGGCAGCCTCCGTTAAAACGCGGAAGCACCGATGGCGCGCTGGTGCCACCGCCGCCGTGCACGCCCCCGCTGCCACTTCCGGGTAGTGTGGCGACACAGCCGACTATGTGTGGCGACACACTTTTGTGTCGCGACACACAGTTTGGAAAGCTCTGGTTTATGGGATCATTTGTAAACTTTGATTTCTGACAAGCTTGCTAGTATACTGGAAAGTCAGTAGGAAATGTTGTCCCTGAATACAACTATCACACTCAGTACTAAAAATTAAAGACCACTGAAAAGTTTTCTAAATGCTCTTGCTTTTGTATAACAATCAATTTTAAAACTGTACAAGTTATGGCTTCCATGACAAATTTTAGATAATATCCAACTCTAGACAATATAACTTATACTGTTCAGCTTCACTTATTATTAGCAACAAATAATTATAGTTTGCAATAATGTAAAGAACACATGTGAGAAGCATAAAAATGGAAACAATGGAAAAGTACTGGAGGTGGGCTCGGAATGTCTACATTATCAGTGTGTTTGCCAGGGAGGAGGGAGGAGGCAGGGGCCGGTGTTATCAGACCTCAGATGAGGGTGTTGCCTATCCTGAAGGGAGAGATAGGGCATGGTACCTGACAGACCAAGCCCTCTTGGCTGCCGGGCAGTGACTCCTGACTCATTTACATCTTAAAATACCCACCCCAAGGCGGAGACTTTGGGGAGAACATAGAACAGAGCTTTCCAAACTGTGTGTCGGGACACATTAGTGTGTCGGCTGCAGTGTCTGGGTGTGTCGCGGCTGCTGCTGCTGCCTCTGAGCCCTGCCAGGATTCCACACAGGTCCTACTGCCTGCCTTGTGCCTTGCTATAAGAGTGTGTCGCGAAATGATGCCCTGCTGTAAGAGTGTGTCGTGAAATGATGCATGTCTAAAAAGTGTGTCACCAACATGAAAAGTTTGGAAAGCTCTGACATAGAACATGTCAAAATGCATTATGGGTTAATACGTAACACAGAGCTTTCCAAACTGTGTGTCGCAACACAAAAGTGTGTCGCCACACCACCCAGAAGCGGTGGCGTGTGCGTGCATGGCGGCAGCGGCAGCGGGGCGGGATTAGTGCTTCCACGTTTTAGCGGAGGCTGCCACCGCCGCTGCCACCGCCGTGGATGCGTGCGCGTGCCGCTGCCGCTGGTGTGTCGCCAGCGGCGGCACTTTGGAAAGCCCTGATGTAACATGTAGAAAGAATCACCCAGAGGACAAAAAGATTGACCAATGAAAAGCTTTTATTTGCTTTGATAACTGCTGTTAAACTGTATAAGAATGCCACTTGAAATGTGCTCGGGGCTCCTCCCTTTTGCAGGAGAGCCCTATTTCTTCCAGATGTCTTGAATAAATAGTTTTTAATTCCCCCGTCTTGCATGTTGATTGGATTCTTGCTGTGCCAGGCGAACGAACCAGAAAACCGCGAATTGCAGATAACACATGTCACTTCTCTATAAGAACTGACAATAAAGTTACTAATACTGGAATTTTGTGGAAGAAACAAGTACACTTTTTATTTTGATACCACAAAGTATAAATGATAAATCTCAAGTTCATCTCAACATTTGGTTTAAATGTAACTCCTTTATAAAAGAAACAACCATGGAAAAGTCTCTTGTTGCTAACACTTAGCTTACACAATAGTTTGGGAAGCAAACACTATACATTTTTAAGAGTTGCCACTCAAAATTCCAACACTGCTTCCAACTCTCCTAATCTTTATATCAACCTATTATAACCAGGTCATTATCACTGGGTGAATTTGAACCAGTCACTCTCTTTATAGCCCAAGTACCTACGACAAGAAGGTTGTTGTGCAAAAAAATGAAAGAGGTAATACCCTGTATGCTATCTTCAGCTCTTTGAAAAGGTGAGATATACTGTAACACTGACAAATTAAGCAATGTGGTAATGCTCTGCCTAAAATGAGGCAGAATAAAAGCCACATCCAGAACTTCAACAGAAGAATGACAAAAGGCTTTTACATGATAAAAGATTGAGGTAAACCCTGATTAAAGTTGATTAAAACACCAAATTATTTATTATTTTTATTCCACCTTTATTATTTTTATAAATAACTCAAGGCAGCAAACATACCTCATACTCCTTCCTCCTATTTTCCCCACAACAGCAACCTTGTGTAAGGTGCTTCTCTCCGATGCCCTAAGATCCCTTTCTCTAGAGTAAACCACAGACGCAAGGTTTCTTAGAAGTAAAAGGATTTATTCCGGTGCATGAAGGTTAGCACAAACAAAGACTGGAACGAGCAGGCATAGCATGGCATAGTACATTTAAACATTCTACTCCCCATTGTTCTTAGATGATGACACGTGTAACACCCAGGCTTCAGGGTGCTCAGACAGACTGTAGAATTCAGCTTGACACCTCGTTGTAAGTCGTCGTTCTTCTTTCGGCCGTTGTTGTTGCCTGTCTCGCGTCGGTTTCAAGCTACCCTTAATACACAGAGCTGTCTAGCTTAATGGCAGAGGTCTGCCAGAACTCTGACACCCTGTGAGGTGGGTTGGGCTGTGTGTGTGTGACTGGCCCAAGGTCACCCAGCTGGCTTTCATGCCTAAGGCAGGACTAGAACTCACATCCTCCTGGTTTCTAGCCCAGCACCTTAACCACTAGACCAGTGCTTTCCAAACTGCAGCTGTTGGCGACACACAAATGGTGGCGGCAGCGGCTCGCTAAAACGCATAAACGCTGATGGCGTGCCGCTGCCGCGCACCCCCGCTTCACGACACACTAAACTGTGTGTCGCGACACACTAAAGTGTCGCGACACAGAGTTTGGAAAGCTATGCACTAGCCCAAACTGGCTCCCTGTTATGTGTCTGACAAAAATGGGTCTCGCCTACCAAAGGTTTTGCTACATTCATTTATTTACTAAACCAAAACCAAACAACCACACTGCCACTCAGCACTGTGAATACATCTCCAGAATGGCAAATCCAAGGCCACCTGACAGCATGCAGGTAAGCCACTTCCTTGGGATTAGTCTGACAAGAGAAAGAGCTTTCATTTTTACAGAACTCTTGTTTGCTGGTTTACAAGCACCAGGGCTGGATGGGGATTAATTTTCATTTTGCAGCCCATGCCTTCCAAAGCAACCAAGCTAACAGCTGCCCCACCCCCCACCACTATTAGATCTCGGGGGGGGGGGGCAGTTCGAAGAGCAAACACAACGCCATCGTATTTTCCAAAAAGTGATCCACGGGCCTTTCTAGGTGGTTTATTCGTCCAGTCGTTTCCGACTCTTCGTGACTTCATGGACCAGCCCACGCCAGAGCTTCCTGTCGGCCGTCGCCATCCCCAAGTATATTCCGCCGTCTTTGCTTCTGGGGGTGCGTCTTTTTGCGCGGAAGCAAAACTCCCGTTCTCTTACACTCGCTGCAAAAAGCACTGTGCTTCTTGCCACTTTTTAAAACTGTGTAAAAAGCAACTCCAGCCGCTTTTCAGTGGCCAAGTTTCTCTCCCTCGCCGTGGCGCGTCCTTGGTCCCTATGCAGGAGTTTTGCTCTTTTTAGGTACATCTGCTCACCTACGCAGATAAAACATCTCACTCAGCCCCTACCAAACGTCCTTCCCCAGAAATTCACCTCAGCTCATCACTGCGGTCAGCAGCGGAGCTGAAGCTCCAGAGAATCGCAGTATTCAGTGGTCGCTGCATCCAGCACCCAATTCTAGTTGCGTCAGCTGTAAACCCCACGAGTTTAACGAAACTTCCTCGACTAAACACAGAAATGCGGATTCCGCTCCCAATAGGAAGCGCTTAACACAGCAAATTTTGAAGAAAGACGAAAGGCAGCAAGAGAAACGCCTGCACTCCCTCACGCAGAACACGCACACCTACCCGCAAGCCACCGATTCCTGCTCTCAAACAAGCCTAACCAGACACCGGGCAGGGGCGGCAACACCTTCCCATTCCCTCCAATCTTCTTACCTGAAGGCAACCCACCAAAGCTTCCCACGGAGACGGCGTGCAGAGCAGGTCTCCACATAGGGCGCAAGCGTGGAGCACAAGCCGCCGCTCCTGCTCAGCTGCTGCCCATCAACAACACCGTCTTCATGCCAGCTGCGCGCGGGCTTCCCTTCCGCTCGTAAAAGCGCGAGACGCTGGCCCTGGCCTCCCCCCGCACGGCAACGTCATTTTGAGGAAACAGGCGGGTCTTTTCCAATCAGTTGCTGCGCTTGCCTGGCGCTGTTGCCAGCTAAGTGGTGTTTTACCAATCGAGGTGTTTTCTTTGCAAAAACGAAACTCAACCAAGCTTCCTCTTCTCAGCCGGATGCCCTTTCGTGGCTTCACGAAGGAGTGCAGGAAGAAGAAGAGAGCTTAACGTTGGTATCTGTTCATCCTAAACCTATTTTTTCTTTGACAGACTGGTTGTATAACCTTCCATTTTTATAGGCTGGGTTTACAGGACAGACTGAAACACAAATGGATCAACCACACTTGAGCCTAGTCTATTGGGCCAATCTACCCTATGAAGTTTGTCTGAAGTTGAGTGGGTGGTTGGAACCTGGCAAATTTGAATAATCCATGGATAAGAATATTGTGTGGAGAGAGCCAGTGGATTAGATCCAAACCAAGTAATTTCTGCACTAGAATTTATAGTCCCATTATGCAAAAATAACAGTAACCTAGGCAAATTTTACACAAATTCATTGATGGCCTTGGTGAGGAGGTTACAGAGGTGCTATATATCACTGGTGTGGAATATCTGTTGACTTACTTCGATAGACATGCATGGGGTTGCTTGGTCTCAGGGACGCAAATGCTGTAGAGTTATAGGCCTCATCCCTATTTCATTTTACTGTGGAGCAACAGTGTCCTGTCTCACAATGTTGATCCAGGTCCCATCTATCAGGGAATGTAATCTCATGGGATCAAGGAAGTAGGTATTTTCTGCTGCAGCACCTGCCCTCTGGAACACCACATCTCCTAAGATCTAGCTGATCCTAACTCAGCTGATATTCCAGAAAGTCTTAAAAACATGCCTGTTTCCCCAGGTGTGGGAGTTGGGAAGTTAATGAAGCCAGTGAGATAGATGCTAATGTAGTAATTTGTTGTCTTCAGCTGCTGCTATATGTATATTTATTGTTACTGTTTTCTATTGAGATTTAATTTTATATTAGCCATTCAGAGTGGCTGTTGTGAAATGGGCAGCAATATAAAGTTAAAGGTTCCCCCTGCACATTTGTGCAGTCGTGTCTGACTCTAGGGGCCGGTACTCATCTCTGTTTGTTAGCCGAAGAGGCAGCGTTGTCCGAAGATGCTTCCACGGTCATGTGGCCGCATGACACGCGCGGAACGCTGTTACCTACCCACTGAAGTGGTACCTATTAATCTACTTGCGTTCGCATGCTTTCGAATTGCTAGGTTGGCAAGAGCTGGAGCTAGTGCGGGAGCTCACTCCGCACGCAGGGCTAGGGATTCAAACCTCCGAACTTGCAATCTTCTGATCGACAAGCCTGGCGTCTTACCCGCTGAGCCACCACACCCCTAGGGCAGCAATATACATTTAAATAAATAAAATGGTCAAAGTATGACTGATGGATGAAAGTACCAATAGTCAGGACCTGAACTTCCATGATCAAGAGCCACCCAAGAACAGCAAGACTACTCCTGAAAATGTCTTCTAAATTATAATATTTGATGACAAAATTGATGAAAACCAACTGGTCAAAGTCCAACACATTTTAGGTTGTAAAATAAGAGATGAAGATGTGTGTGTAAAATGAGAGGTGTGTGTAAGGATAAACTGCACATGTATAGCTTGGTATTTTGTTTGCTGCTTTTTGCCTGCTGCTTCTCTTGCTATCTTTTCCATATTAGGAAATCTTTCTGGAATCAAGGGGATATAAGACAATTTCTGATTACTAATTTAGATAACCTCTCTGATTACATTAGTTGGGAAAATCGTGATGATCAGCAATCTGTACCTCTAATTCATAGCTTTCCAAACTCTGTGTTGCGACACTTTAGTGTGTCGCAGCACACAGTTTGGTGTGTCGTGAAGCGGCGGCACGGGGGCATGCGCGGCGGCGGAGTGTGCACAGAGGCAGCAGCGAAGACGGCAGCGGTGCGCCATCAGCGCTTCCGCGTTTTAGCGAGGCTGCCATGCATGCCGCCGCGCGCCGCCGTGCACACGTGCGCCGTTGCCGTTGGTGTGTCGCCAATGGCGGCACTTTGGAAAGCACTGCTCTAATTATTTGTGTTGGAATTGAGAAATGTATTGAACCAGAGCTTTCCAAACTCTGTGTCGTACACCTTAGTGTGTCGGCTGCAGTGTCTGGGTGTGTTGTGGCTGCTGCTGCCTCTGAGCCCTGCCAGGATTCCATGCAGGTCCTAGTGCCTGCCTTGTGCCCTGCTGCCTCCAAATCTGCTGTGATTCCGCGCAGGTCCTTGTGCCCTGCTGTAAGAGTGTGTCGCAAAATGATGCATGTCTAAAAAGTGTGTCACCAATATGAAAAGTTTGGAAAGCTCTGTATTAAAGGGACAACTGTATTCAGGCTCTGATTCAATAAACCTCTGCAATTGTTATACTGTGTACTGTTGCATTTTTTGGTGATTGTGCCCTGGGAGGACAAAGATCCTGAGAAGGGAGAAATAGGTTCTCTGGTTTTCTTCCCGTCCCAAGATGGTATACAATTCTGGGCTTTTCTAATAGTCCTCATCCATGTATTGATTATGTATGATCCTGCTTTGCTTTTAAGATCAATCAAGGTCAGCTAGGGTCTTGCCACCAGTTAGGATGGAGGGGGTAGATACCCAGTCCCAAATTTCATTTGTGAGCAGTAGGCTTTTAGTCAAACTTATGGTGTCATTCATGGCAGCAAAACAAATACAAAGAACTGGACTTTTTATAGCCCTGGATTTGACTTGTGCTGCACAAGTATAATTGGTGCCAAACGTAGATAAATTGTATACAAATTTAGAGATTAATTGAAACCTTGACATGAAGTCTAGCATGGTGACCACAGTTCAGGTGTCTGATATGTTGCCTGGGTTTACACATTACAATAAACCAAAACCAAAGAAATCTTATTATAGCAGGAGTGGGCAAGGTTTAAGACAGAGCTTTCCAAACTTTTCATGTTGGTGACACACTTTTTAGACATGCATCATTTCACGACACACTCTTACAGCAGGGCATCATTTCGCGACACACTCTTACAGCAGGGCACAAGGCAGGCACTAGGACCTGCGCGGAATCCTGGCAGGGCAGGTTTGGAGGCAGCAAGGCACAAGGCAGGCACTAGGACCTGCGTGGAATCCTGGCAGGGCAGGTTTGGAGGAAGCAAGGCACAAGGCAGGCACTAGGACTTGTGCGGAATCCTGGCAGGGCAGGTTTGGAGGAAGCAAGGCACAAGGCAGGCACTAAGACCTGCGTGGAATCCTGGCAGGGCAGGTTTGGAGGCAGCAAGGCACAAGGCAGGCACTAAGACCTGTGTGGAATCCTGGCAGGGCAGGTTTGGAGGAAGCAAGGCACAAGGCAGGCACTAGGACCTGTGCGGAATCCTGGCAGGACAGGTTTGGAGGAAGCAAGGCACAAGGCAGGCACTAGACCTGTGCAGAATCCTGGCAGGGCAGGTTTGGAGGCAGCAAGGCACAAGGCAGGCACTAGGACCTGCGTGGAATCCTGGCAGGGCAGGTTTGGAGGCAGCAAGGCACAAGGCAGGCACTAAGACCTGCGTGGAATCCTGGCAGGGCAGGTTTGGAGGCAGCAAGGCACAAGGCAGGCACTAGGACCTGCGCAGAATCCTGGCAGGGCTCGGAGGCAGCAGCAGCCGCAACACACCCAGACACTGCAGCCGACACACTAACGTGTCCCGGCACACAGTTCGGAAAGCTCTGGTTTAAGGGATCAGGGGCCACATTTCATCCTCCTGGCCTTTCAGAGGGGCTGCAAAACGCTATCCAGCAACACTATAATGACACTGGAAAAAACAGGGCTGGTATTTCAACATTGTTTTGGTTTGTAGCGTTAGGGTCTTGTGTGTAGTGGTGACTAAGGATCTGCTCATCGCCCTCTATCTTGATCAGAAGTTTCGGATAGCAACGTAAATGCTGACAACAAGGATTGAGAAATGAAACTAAGAAGTTTCTTCGTTTCTGTTTCACCCAGGAGCTTGATCCAGAACAGACTGTTGTCAATAACAATTCTTTCTGACTCTCATTCACAATAGATACTATTTGAATAATGGCAATTTGCGGAGGTCTAGACACAGTTCCCAGCTATTATGTTAAAAATATCCATTGGTATATTTGTGATATCCCATGATATTTATTGGGCAAAGAGTTCATTAAAATGTATATCCGTTTTGAAAAATCACATTAAAACAGGTGTTTTTATTGAGTTCAGTGAAAGACAGAAGATGCTGTATGGTCACAGTGGAATGTACTTTATTGGGGGATGGGTTGCATTTTCACTCTTACCATTTAATTGTTGTAAAAAAAGAACAGCTGAAAGGAAGCAGGAATGACTGTGGCTATGGCTCAAAGTGAGGCAAAAGTTGCTTCAATCGCTATTTTATTAAATCAAACCTGGTGATCAGGAGGGCTTCTTTGAAGTTTATTTACTTTCAAGATCAATCATTAAAAATACATCAAATACAGCAGATAAAACATTTTTTAAAAAGTATAAGGCGGCCTGAAACAATTAGCAATATGAAGAAGGCATCAAATGGCTTCTATAAGCCATAAATATTGATTAAAATTTTGTCACCATTTTGGAGGTACTTGAAAATTGGTCGCAAAGAAGGAGAATGGTTACCTTGTGGTCCTAAAAGGAACCAAGTTAATAGGTAGTAATAATAATAGGTAATATACTAATAACATGTAGTATAAGATCTGTATGCCACTGTGTATAGAGCCTCGGCCTTTTGACTAAGATCAATCAGGAGGGTGCCAGATGCTACAGCCAGTTTGCCCTCACATCCCCGTTTTTTTAAATATAAGGGACAGTAAGTGGATAAGTGTAGTAATCTTTTGAACACTTGATATCTGGAGCAGAATTGTCAGTTTCATTACTGATACATAATGTATGGTCAATATGCATTCACAATCATAAGGATAGATCTGTCTCTTATAACAACCTGGTTCAGCGCCTTGGCATAATCATTTCTCAGTTCTATAAAAGAAACAGCCTTCAGTCTGACTAACTCTGGATCTTTGCCAAGCTTTACAGAGGGTTCCAAGGGCATGGTGACTTCAGCAAAGTGTACATAACAGAGTCTCTGCATTTAAACTAAAAACACTAAGGAAATCGAAATCTAATTTTATGTTGATAGATCCACCTCTGAAATGAAACTAATGATCCATATGCTTTTGTAGTGGTTTGTTTGCTTACTGAAAATGATGGGGAAAAATAACTGCATGTTTAAATGACTGCCTCTTGTTTATATTTGTACTCTCTGTAGGATTTTTTTCCCAATGCTTTTGACCTTTTTGCCTCCCTTTGTGAATATTTTACCATTCATCAGATGCTCACGTGTCTGATGGTAAGTTAGGCTGTAATAACTGATAGTCTTTATGAAGTCAGAAGTTGAACCTCCACCTGAGGACTTTGTACTCTTTGGAACTACTTCAATCATACAGTTTTGGCTGGTTTTGAGAGTTGAGTTGATTTCTTTTTTTGTCTTTATAGGTACAAGTACCTATAAAAAGTATGCATATTCTTTTTTATAGTAAACATATGGTAAAACATTTGAGTTAGTATATTCTCAAAAATACAAGTTGCAGTTAATATCATCTACCATGAAACATAGGTGTATAAGCCTTCTTTTTGTGTTTTAATGCATGTTAATTCAGATCCATTACATTCAATGGTGCCTTCCTCCAGGTAAGTATACACAGCATTAGAGGGAGGGAGGGAGGGAGGGAGGGAGGGATTTTCTCTCTGAGTTCCTGTTGACTTACATTCCTTTAATTTTCTTGGTAATAATATGGATATGATTGACTATTGCAGTTTTCTGGGATGTTTTCTCAACTTTCTAGTCTAGTGTACAACCCGCAGTGGTCTTCTGTCTGAGCACTTACCAGATCCAACCCTGGTTGTATTAACAAGGTGATGTAATTTCTACATAATTGGTTGTTGGTCTTATTGTACTTCATACATGATTTTATTTTAAAAAGCATGGCTCTTAGATTTTAAGGGAAAAAATAGGAAATGTTTTTGTTGTTCAGGGAGCTGTACTCAACAAGACATAGCTCTCTAGGTAGAATGTCTATAGAGTGTCAATGCAACTTTCCATGGGTAAGTCTTCAAAACCTTTTGGTAAGCAATTCTGGAGAAAATCCAGGACATAGTATATAAGATTAGATACATACTGATTGATGCAGCAGACTCCAGTGACTCATTCCATGGGCCTAAACATTGCATATAGGAAACTGCACCTTACCATCACAAAGGGGAACCTGCCCTCCTATGCACTGTATGCAAAAAAAATGTGTTTGGCTAAAATGAGGTTATTTTCAGGATCCAGATCCTCACTGCAAACACCACAACAATTCTCTACTGCAGAGCTTTCCAAACTTTTCATGTTGGTGACACACTTTTTAGACATGCATCATTTCGCGACACACTCTTACAGCAGGGCACAAGGCAGGCACTAGGACCTGCGCGGAATCACAGCAGGTTTGGAGGCAGCAAGGCACAAGGCAGGCACTAGGACCTGCGTGGAATCCTGGCAGGGCTCGGAGGCAGCAGCAGCCGCAACACACCAACACTGCAGCCGACACACTAACGTGTCCCGACACACAGTTTGGAAAGCTCTGCTCTACTGCCTTGGAGACAGAAGCAGCTTGTAGTTGTGTGCACTGTAATTCAGACTGTGATTAGGGCAAGCGTGGTTCAAATTCCCACCCATCGTTATTCCTTTGGCTACCCTACCAAACAGGTTCATGTATGGCTAGAATAGAAGTAGGGGAAGGCTTTATTTTGAGTTGAGATCTTTGGAGGAAAAGTGCTACAGTATATCAATGTAATACATCAACATTCATAATGGTCAGACTAAACTTTTACATACATTTGAAACTGGGCCAGGTTGGGAAAAATGGCACTTTCTTTACTTTTAACGCTCAACATTTTCTCAGATGAAACTATAATCTCCTGCCCCGCCCCCAACATATTTGTCTCAGAAGTCATATAAACAAATCTCATAGCAGGAGTTTCTCAAAACAAAACCAAGTATGTTCTGTTCTTTCCAATGGTCATCTAGGCAACTTATCAAACACAATGTTTTTCTCATCCTACATGTGGCCAAGGACTGATATGGCTATCACTTTGACTCAGCAAATGTTATAAACAAATTGCACAGAACTAAACTCTTCCACTGCTTCCACCTATTTTAGAGTCCATTACTGTTCTTGTGTTTGCGAAATGCAGTGGCTTTTGGAATATCTCTCTTGTGTTCCCCAAATTAAAATATATAAAGGATGAATTTGTTACTAGAAAATTATTATATCCAAATGGATATGTTGGATATGTAAGACTGTCAAGTCTGTGTGCTAGTTGTTTTACAATAAACCACATTTTTCCATGCCAGAAATGGAATAATAGTGTGTAAATGCTGATAGAAAAATGATTATCACAACAAAGAGAAATAGCTCAAAGAGCAATAAAGATAATACGTACATGAAGAAATGCTTTGCTAACAGTCCTTGACTCTTGACAGAATGTCTAAAAGTATTTTTTAAAAAAGTAGTGGAAAAGGTCATAGCATTTTAGAATTTAGGAGAACAGGAAGAAGAAAACAGGAATTCCTCCTAATACCCATCTTTTTAATGGATGATTTTTATTCTGAAATATTTAATGATTATTATAAACCCCTTTTGGATTGTGTGAAATTTATTTATTTATATTGTGTGAAATATTGTTGTTGTTGTTATTCGTTCAGTCGTTTCCGACTCTTCGTGACTTCATGGACCAGTCCACGCCAGAGCCCTCTGTCCGCCGTCACCATCCTCAGCTCCCCAATGGTTGAGTCCGTCACCTCCAGAATACCATCCATCCATCTTGCCCTTGGTTGGCCCCTCTTCCTTTTGCCTTCCACTTTTCCTAGCATCAGCTTCTTCTCCAGGGTATCCTGTCTTCTCATTATGTGGCCAAAGTACTTCAGTTTTGCCTTTAATATCATTCCCTCAAGTGAGCAGTCTGGCTTGATTTCCTGGAGTATGGACTGGTTTGATCTTCTTGCAGTCCAAGGCACTCTCAGAATTTTCCTCCAACACCACAGTTCAAAAGCATCTATCTTCCTTCGCTCAGCCTTCCTTATGGTCCAGCTCTCGCAGCCATAGGTTACTACAGGAAATACCATTGCTTTAACTATGCGGACCTTTGTTGTCAGTGTGATGTCTCTGCTCTTAACTATTTTATCAAGATTTGCCATTGCTCTCCTCCCAAGAAGTAGACGTCTTCTGATTTCCTGGCTGCAGTCAGCGTCTGCAGTAATCTTTGCGCCTAGAAATACAAAGTCTGTCACTGCCTCCACTTTTTCTCCCTCTATTTGCCAGTCATCAATCAAGCTCGTTGCCATAATCTTGGTCTTTTTGAGGTTTAACTGCAACCCAGCTTTTGCACTTTCTTCTTTCACCTTCGTCATAAGGCTCCTCAACTCCTCCTCGCTTTCAGCCATCAAAGTGGTATCATCTGCATATCTGAGATTGTTAATGTTTCTTCCAGCGATTTTAACTCCAGCCTTGGATTCCTCAAGCCCAGCATGTCGCATGATGTGTTCTGTGTACAGGTTGAATAGGTAGGGTGAGAGTATACAACCCTGCCGTACTCCTTTCCTAATCTTAAACCAGTCCGTTGTTCCGTGCTCTGTTCTTACCGTTGCTACTTGGTCGTTATACAGATTCCTCAGGAGGCAGACAAGATGACTTGGTATCCCCATACCACCAAGAACTTGCCACAATTTGTTATGATCCACACAGTCAAAGGCTTTAGAATAGTCAATAAAACAGAAATAGATGTTTTTCTGAAACTCCCTGGCTTTCTCCATTATCCAGCGGATATTGGCAATTTGGTCTCTAGTTCCTCTGCCTTTTCTAAACCCAGCTTGTACATCTGGCAATTCTCGCTCCATGAATTGCTGGAGTCTACCTTGCAAGATCTTGAGCATTACCTTACTGGCATGTGAAATAAGTGCCACTGTTCGATAGTTTGAACATTCTTTAGTGCTTCCCTTTTTTGGTATGGGGATATAAGTTGATTTTTTCCAATCTGATGGCCATTCTTGTGTTTTCCAAATTTGCTGGCATATGGCATGCATCACCTTGACAGCATCATCTTGCAAGATTTTAAACAGTTCAGCTGGGATACCGTCGTCTCCTGCTGCCTTGTTATTAGCAATGCTTCTTAAGGCCCATTCAACCTCACTCTTCAGGATGTCTGGCTCTAACTCACTGACCACACCGTCAAAGCTATCTCCAATATTATTATCCTTCCTATACAGATCTTCCGTATATTCTTGCCACCTTTTCTTGATCTCTTCTGCTTCTGTTAGGTCCTTACCATCTTTGTTTTTGATCATACCCATTTTTGCCTGGAATTTACCTCCGATGTTTCTAATTTTCTGGAAGAGGTCTCTTGTCCTTCCTATTCTATTGTCTTCTTCCACTTCCGCACATTGCTTGTTTAAAAATAATTCCTTATCTCTTCTGGCTAACCTCTGGAATTTTGCATTTAATTGGGCATATCTCCCCCTATCACTGTTGCCTTTTGCTTTCCTTCTTTCTTGGGCTACTTCCAGTGTTTCAGCAGACAGCCATCTTGCCTTCTTGGTTTTCTTTTTCTTTGGGACGTTTTTTGTTGCCGCCTCCTGAACAATGTTGCGAACTTCTGTCCATAGTTCTTCTGGGACCCTATCTACTAAATCTAGTCCCTTAAATCTATTCTTCACCTCCACTGCATATTCCTTAGGAATATTAGTGAGCTCATATCTAACTGATCTGTGGGTCTTCCCTATTCTCTTTAGTCTGATTCTAAATTTTGCAATAAGAAGTTCGTGATCTGAACTACAGTCAGCTCCAGGTCTTGTTTTTACTGACTGTATAGATGTCCACCACCTTTGGCTGCAAAGGATGTAGCCAATCTGATTTCGGTGTCGACCATCTGGTGAAGTCCATGTATAAAGTCGTCTTTTAGGTTGTTGGAAGAGAGTGTTTGTTATGCACAGTGAGTTGTCTTGGCAAAATTCTATCAGCCTATGTCCTGCTTCATTTTGTTCTCCCAGACCATGCTTGCCTGTAATTCCAGGTGTCGTCTGACTACCCACCTTAGCATTCCAGTCTCCTGTAATGAAAATAACATCTCTTTTTGGTGTATTATCTAGTAGGTGCTGCAGATCCTCATAGAACTGATCTACTTCTGCTTCTTCAGCATCTGTGGTTGGGGCGTATATTTGGATCACTGTGATGTTAAATGGCTTACCCTGAATTCGAATTGAGATCATTCTATCGTTTTTTGGATTGTATCCAAACACTGCTTTAGCCACTTTATTATTAATTATGAAGGCTACTCCATTTCTTCTGTGGTCCTCTTGTCCACAGTAGTAGATCTGGTGGTCATCTGATGTGAAGTGGCCCATCCCAGTCCATTTCAGTTCACTGACACCTAAAATGTCTATATTTAATCTTGACATCTCACCAATAACCACATCCAATTTGCCCTGGCTCATAGATCTTACATTCCAGGTTCCTATGGTGTGTTGATCTTTAGAACATCGGATTCGTCGTTCACCACCAGCACCGTCGGCCGCTAGCCGTCCTTTCGGCTTTGAGCTAGCTGCGTCATCACGTCTGGGGCTAGTTGAACGTATCCTCTGTTCCTCCCCAGTAGCATTTTGACCATCTTCCGACCTGGGAGTCCCATCTTCCGATGGTATACCGACATATCTTTGGTTGTACTGATCCATTTAGTTTTCATGGCAAGAATACTGGGGTGGGTTGCCATTACCTTCCCCAGGGATCGTATTTAGTCTGACCTTTCTGCCACGACCTTCCCGTCTTGGGTGTCCCTTCACGGTTTAGCTCATGGTTTCATTGAGGTGCTCAAGCTCCAGCACCACGACAAGGTAACGATCTCCTTTGCTGGAGGTGAAATATAAATACATTGAATAAATATTGAAGTAAAAATGGTTATATTAAGCAAAACTTTTTCAAGATGTTGACAGCTTGAAGGAATGCTAATTTATGACTTAGTTGTCCCCAAAGGACATTTTACAGCATAAGCATATAAGCATTTGTACTCTAAAGTAAATCTGAGTTCAGGGAGGCTCATTTTCAGATAACTCTGCAATCTTATATATGTCTCTAGTGAACAGATTGCTTAAAATAGTGGAAATGTGTGCTACCCTTAAGCCCTTTCTAGGAAAAAAGAAAAGAAAAGCTCTGCTCTGCCTCCAGATATACTGAACAATTATTATCCAGCTTTTCATGTCCATTTGGGGGGAAATGCTTGACAAAATGCTCCATCAAGACTGCTGTAGACATCCATTTTTTATCAAGAAGGAAGAGGGTCTTTTCTGTTGCAGCATCCATTCTTTGGAAGATCCCTCTCCTAGAAACACAGCATGTCAACTCTGTACAATTCAGCCACTTGTTCAAAATATTTTCATTTGCCTCAAGATTTAAGAACTCATATGTTTAAACCACTTTTGCCATTGTTATACCATTTTGTATGTTTTATCTTGTACTTTACTGTATATTTGTTAAAAAGTATTTTATTCACCACCTGGGATGTGCTGCTTGACAGGCAGCATATGAATATTTAAAATAAAATAAAATTATCCAGGAATAAACTCCACTACATATAATGAGGCTTACTTTCAGGAGAATACAGAAGTGCTGCATATATACTTTTGGAAATATGTTCTGTTGAATTAAATGATGCTTGCTTTGGGTAAACATATATGAGAAATAGTATGATGAGATAGAGGTTTCCAGCTACAGTAAAGTTTTAGCTGGGGACTAGAGAGATTTTAGATAATTACAGAGGTTGCTAGGACTTTTGGAAAGGATAATCTCACATCTAGTTGGCTCCAAGTGATGTGGAAGCTGAGTAGCTGAGAAAGATTTTAGAAATCAAAATGATTTAGAAACATTGGAAGTTGCTGTTATGTTCTGACAGCCAATGGCCAGTTAGGTACCAGTCTTCAGGATTCAAGCAATAAACACACCAGAGAGCAAAGAGCCCAGAAGTTTATTGAAGTCATATGAATTACAAGAGAATATATACCTAAGCATCCTTTCTGCAGACAGAAAGTCCAAAAAAGACTCAAGAAGGACCCTTTCTCGTGCTACCTGGAATGTAGTACTTTCCTGGTTGGGCCTACACTGAATTTCCCACCCCACCCTGACTTGTCTTGGCTTAAATAAATTTTCCTAAGTGAGGGAGTGACTTAGCATCTGGAGATGCCTGCCAAGAACATTCCTGGGTAGATTTTTTTTCTTGGCTAATATCAACTCATCCTCCCCTTTGGAAAGTTATACATCTGTTCGTAGCAACAATGAAGTTGAGATAAATAGCATAAATCTAAGACAGAAGGTGTGTGTGCCTCAAGATCAGTAAGAGATAAGGTTATGAGAGGGTAATCAAAAGAAATACAGAGTGCAGAAGCAAGCAAGCAATACAACATGGGGTGATATAGAATAATATGGAGTTTATTGGTGGGGGGGGGATGAATCACACTACTACGCCTTCTCGCCATTTCTTCTGCATGAACACTACAGTTGCCTTATAATGAGTCAAGCTATTAGTTCATCTAATTAGTAATGTATGGCTGTGAGAGTTGGACCATAAGGAAGGCTGAGCGCCGAAGAATTCTTGCTTTCGAACTGTGGTGCTGGAGAAGACTCTTGAGAGTCCCTTGGACTGCAAGGAGGTCAAATCAGTCAATCCTAAAGGAAATCAACCCTGACTGTTCATTGGAAGGACAGATACTGAAGCTGAAGCTCAAATACTTTGGCCACCTTATGCAAAGAGAGGACTCACTGGAAAAGACCCTGATGCCGGGAAAGACTGAAGGCAAAAGGAGAAGGGGATGGCAGAGGATGAGATGGTTAGATAGCATCACCGATGTAACGAACATGAATTTGAGTAAACTCCGGGTGACAGTGGAGGACAGGAAGGCCTGGCGTGCTATGCTCCATGAGGTCACGAAGAGTCGGACACAACTAAATGACTGAACACAACAACAAATTAGTTCATCTAATCTGATATAATCAATACTAAATGGCTATAAGTAGTTCTACAATGTTTCAAGAGTCTTTTAGTGAACATCAAATTTCCTGCATGCAAAGTGGATGCTCTGCCATATCTCTACAATGTGACCAGATTGATTGAAAATGAATGTGGAATGGAAATTTCTGTGGCCAGTAAAATTAAGTTTTTGTTTAAATTCAGGGTATGTAAACCTTGTAAAAACCGTTAAAAGAAAGTGAAGTTTGCAAACTTTGTAACCAAATAAGTGTGTTGTGATAGGCTGTAACCCACCTCACCAGATTAGCTGATGAAGGATTGGGAGGAGAATGTAGGGTATATTAACCACGCCTTTGGCTTCTGTAAGGGTGTGTCTCTCTTGCGAGGGAACACCATGCTTTGCAAACCGTTTCTATTATTGAATTACATAAACTCTGTTTCTTTTTACCGAACTCTGTGTGTGAAACTTTCTTAAATTTCCAGCCGACAGTTTGGGGGCTCGTCCGGGATCCATCTCGACGGGGCAGACCAATAAGTGGACCCTCTGGGTGCACCCCACTCCCTTTGTGAGTGGAGGGGATCCCTTCTGGGCTGCTACGCGAGCTCTGGAAGCCCGTAAAATTGGCTAAACGCGGAAAGTAGGTTTAAGAAACAGATTCCTAGGTAAGGTGTTGTGAGAAAGCGCTGAAGAAGCCCCTCGAGAACCGGGCAACCCTGTGCACAGGCCTTGGTGAGTATCCAGTAGTGACTTCGGTCATTACGGTATCGGGTCCCCAAGGCGGTTGATTGGGCGGGCAGGCTAGTGTGATTGGAAGACCTCTGAGAGTGTGTTGAGACGTCCTTTTGAGGGACCTTAGTAGAAGGTCTGCAGGACGAAGTGAGTGCGGACTCCCAACCTGCGGTTCCATACCCTCGCGAGAGGATTGGCCAGGGACGGAGGGCTGAACGACGGAGAGTGGTGTGTGAAGGTCTCAGTAGGAACACCCTTTCAATCGGGTAAGCACTAGTGGGGAAACTGCCGAAGGACCCAAGAGTTGGTCCATGATGGGAAATAAAGGATCCAAAGTAAATAAAACTGTAAGAAAGGTCATAAAAGGAGACAAATTAAGAATAAACCCTGCAGGTCCATTAGGGAAAATATTAGAAAAATGGGGAAGTCCTCCATATAATAGATTAGTTATTGAGAAGAGTTTGGAGAAGGAGACTCTGGTGAAACTTTGTTGTTTCACCTGGTGGGAAGATGAAAAGGTGACCTGGCCAAGGGATGGCAGTAATGACTACTTTGAGTGCCATAACTTGTTCAGATACGTAACATCTAAAGTTCACAAAGAAGTTCCCAATGAGGAAGACTATGCCCTTTTGTGGGTTCCTGATTTGTGGAACTTTCCAGATAATATCATGGTAGCCCAAACAATAGATCCAGAGCCAGAAGAGGAGGAGGATTCTCTAAAGGACGTTCCTCCGCCATATGTGCCCCCTGGAAGGGACAGAATGCGGACATCATCAGTGGCTTCCGCCCCCGTCGACCCCGATGTTTGCTTAACACCAGAAACTAAAGTTATCATCCAGAAGAGTCATCGGGCCAGGGAGGAATTAGATAAGATAGTGAATGAACTTAAGAAAAGGTTGCCGCCTGAGGAATTGGAAACCCCCGTTGAAAACTTATACCCACTGCGCGAAATGCCTAATGGCGTTGATGCAAATGGAGCCAATCGCATTGCATTGGTAGAAGACCCTTTAAAGGCATCAGAATTGAGAGCCTTTAGGAAAGAGATGAAAAACTTCACTGAATATCCGATAGCTGTTGCTGAACAAATTGATTTGTTGCTAGGACCAAAAATCTATACTTGGGATGAACTTCAAACCATTTTAGCTACTTTATTTAGCTCTGAGGAAAGGAAATTGATAAGGGCAGCGGCCATAAAGCATTGGGATGACAATCACCCTAATCCCGGGGCGGGGAACGGGGGTGTAGATATAATCCCAGAGAATAGACCAAACTGGGATAATAATGATGCCGCGGCACGACAGAGAATGAGAGAGATGAGGGATACATTGGTGGCAGGGATGAAGAAAGCAATACCTCTTGCCCATAACATAGGGAAGGCAATGAATCTGAGTCAGGAAAAGGATGAACCTCCTTAGGTCTTCTTAGATTGTATGAAACAGAGCTTCCGGAAATATGGGGGAATTGATCCTGATAACCCCATCAACCAGCAAAGTTTAAAGGTTCACTTTATTACTAAAGCGTGGCCTGATATATCAAAGAAATTGCAGAAATTGAATTGGGCAGAAATGAATTTGGATGATTTATTGAGGGAAGCTCAAAAGGTCTTTGTAAACCGAGAGGATGATAAATTAAAACGAAAGCAATGTATGATGGCTGCTAGTATAAAGGAAACCAACCAGATGATGATACAAACTGTGGAAAAAGCTATTGAAAGGATTCCAGAAGTAGCCAGCCGCATGGCGGAACGCGGTAGAGGAAGAGGGAGGATGAGAGGAAAAGGAGGCAAGGGATCTTCCTACCCTTCAGCTGGACGCGGACGGGGGATGGGAATTAGACGAACCTGCTTCCACTGTGGTAAAGAAGGGCATTTTATGCGAGAGTGTCCAGTAATTGACAAAGTCGAACAAATTAATCACATGTTAGAGGAGGATGAGGAACAATACTAGGAAGGTCAGGGGTTCCCTCGAGGAATGGCTCACCATGAACCCTTGATAAATTTAAAGGTGGGCCAGGAAGAAATGGTCTTCTTAGTAGACACAGGGGCTTCGCGAACCTCTGTGTGTACTTTGAATGCTGAATTAAAAATCTCAAAAAGAAAAGGACCCCGTGTGAGCGGGGTAAAGGGGGAATCCTTTGAGGTAAGACAATTAGAACCAATTTCGATTGAACAAGGCCAAAGGAAAATACAGAATGTGGTAATGTTGTATATACCTGAGGCTGGCATTAACATACTAGGTCGAGACCTATTGAGCCGCCTCCAATTAACTATAGATTTCAAGACAGATAAGATTTTTAAATTGACAAAGGAAATGGAGAGTCAAGTAAACCCCAAGGTTTGGGCTAAGGAGGGGAATAGAGGAAGATTAAAAATTAAACCCCTGGAAGTAAAACTGAAAGAAGGGTCTGAAATAGTGTGCTTAAAACAATACCCTATTTCTGTGGAGGGAAGAGAAGGACTCCAACCAGTAATTGATCAGTTATTTAAGGATGGACTATTGGAAACTACTATGTCCCCTTATAATACCCCAATTTTACCTGTAAAGAAGCCAGATGGTTCATATCGAATGGTACAGGACTTAAGGGGCGTAAATCAAATAGTGGAGACCAGGCACCCTGTAGTTCCAAATCCCTATACCATACTGGGGAGGATCCCTATGGAACACAGGTGGTTCAGCGTGATAGACCTGAAGGATGCCTTCTGGTCTTGCCCACTGGCTGAGGAATCCCGATCTCTGTTCGCCTTTGAGTGGGAAAACCCCTTTACGGGAAGGAAGCAACAATACCAATGGACTATCCTGCCGCAAGGTTTCACTGAGTCACCAAATTTGTTTGGGCAGGCATTGGAAAAATTACTGGAAGAATTTGTGCCTTCTCCGGGAACACAATTGATTCAGTATGTAGATGATCTATTAATATCAGGGGAAAAGAAAGATAAGGTTGAAAAACAAACTGTGGAATTTTTAAACTTTCTGGAATCCAGGGGTCTAAGGGTCAGTAAAAACAAATTGCAGTGTGTAGAAAGAGAGGTAAGATATCTGGGACATTTGATCAGCCAAGGGAGTAGAAAAATAGACCCTGAACGAATAGAAGGAATTGTTAAACAACCAAGACCTAAGACCCAAAGAGATTTAAGAAAATTTCTTGGACTAGTGGGATATTGTAGATTATGGCTTGAAGACTATGCAAAGTTTGCGCGACCCCTCTATGGAGAATTGGTACGTGGCAAACCAGGAAGGATTCAGTGGAATTCCGAGTTGGACAAGATCAATCAACACCTTAAACATGCCCTGACCAAGGCTCCAGTATTAGGGTTGCCTAACCAAAAGAAACCCTTTCACCTATATGTAACCGTGGAAAATGGAATAGGTCTGGGAGTTTTAGCCCAAAAGTGGTGTGGTCAAAAGAAACCAGTGGCTTATTTGTCCAAAGTGTTGGATGTGGTTACCCAAGGATGGCCTAGCTGCCTCCAAGCAATAGCTGCTGTAGCGAACCTGGTCCAGAAAAGTAGAAAATTAACAAGGGGAGGTTGTCTGATTGTTAGTAGTCCTCACCAAATAAAAGTAATTTTGAAGCAAAAGGCTGGGCGATGGCTCACCGATGCACGGGTTTTGAAATACGAAAGTATTCTATTGGATAATAAGGACTTGGTGATTACGACTGACAACGCCTTAAATCCAGCCCAATTTATGCAAAGGGGAGATAGTCAAGAGGGAGAAACTCCCGAGCATTGGTGTTCAGAGATAATAGAATTGGAAACTAGGATTAGGCCTGATTTGGAGGAGATCCCGTTGGAAAAAGGGGAAAGGCTGTATATAGATGGTTCTGCGAAGGTGATGGAAGGAAAAAGAGCAAATGGATATGCTATAATACAGGAAGGTACTTGGATGTTGGTAGAAAATGGAAAATTGCCAGACCATTGGTCGGCCCAAGCAGCTGAATTGTATGCTCTTTTACGAGCCCTTCAGTTAAGTAAAGGAAAGGCAGTGACCATTTACACTGACTCTAGGTATGCCTTTGGGGTGGTACATACATTTGGGAAAATTTGGAAGGAAAGAGGTTATGTAACAAGTCAAGGAAAGGAGATTGCCTATTTAACCTTGATTGAACAGATTTTGGAAGCTTTAACCCTCCCCGAAAAGGTGGCTGTAGTACATATTAGAGCCCATCAGAAGGGTGAGGAGAAAGAGAAGAAAGGAAACCGGCTGGCAGATGAGGAAGCTCAGTTAGCAGGATTATCTGCCCATCTAGTCCAAATAAGAATACTAATTCCCCAGGTAACTGAGGAAGAAGAGATCCCAGTGTTCACTGAAAAAGAACAGGAAAAATTAAAGGGACTAGGAGCAACTAAGAATGAGAAAGGAAGATGGTTTTTGCCTGATGGGAGACAGGTGCTAAACCAGGCAATAATGAGAAGGATTATGGAACGACTGCATGAGGGAAGTCATTGGGGAACCCAAGCCCTCATTGATGCTGTATTAAAGCAGTTTGCAGGACTTAAGATTTACACTACTGCCCAACAGATCACATCCAAGTGTATTGTTTGCCAAAGAGTGAACCAAAGCCATGTAAGAAAGCAACAAAGGGGAGGAAGACCATTAGCACTATATCCATTTCAAAATGTGCAAATAGATTTCACTGAAATGCCCCAGGTAGGACGGTTTAGGTATTTGTTGGTAATAGTTGACCACCTGACTGGATGGGTAGAAGCCTATCCGTGCATAGATGAAACAGCTAGAACCGTGACTAGGTTGCTTTTGGAACACCTAATTCCGAGGTATGGTATAATTCAGCAAATTGATTCAGATCAAGGGAAACATTTTGTGGGGAAGATAGTTCAAGGAATAGTGAAAGCCTTAGGCATTGACTGGACACTACATAGTCCGTGGCATCCTCCATCTTCTGGGAAAGTGGAAAGAATGAATGGGAGAATTAAAACGACTTTGACTAAATTGTATTTGGAAACTGGATTGAATTGGATTAAGGCTCTGCCAATTGCTCTGTTTAGAATAAGGAGTCAACCTAGAAAGGATATAGGGCTCTCACCATACGAGATGCTGTTCGGAATGCCTCTGAAAGGAACGGATCTCCAGGTGGGGACTTTGCCCACCAGTGATAAGGGATTGATAAAATATTTGCAAGCACTGTCCCAGTCTTTTGACTTTTTCAGATCCAGTGGCTTATTGACTCAAACTCCCGAGCTAAGCTTCAAAGTCCATTCGTATAAAGTAGGAGATTGGGTGTGGATCAAACGGTGGAGAGACGAAAAACTCCAGCCCAGGTGGGAAGGTCCCTTCCAAATCCTGCTGATTTCCAATACAGCGGTGCGAACGGCGGAGAGGGGCTGGACCCACTACACCCGACTAAAGCCAAGCACGGAGCCAAAACAGTGGACTAGCGAGATTACGGGACCGTGTAAATTAAAAATAAAAATAAATAAATAAATGAATCAGGGAAGGGATAAAAGAAGGTTGTGGAACATAATATGGCTAGGAGTGAGAATAATTCTGGTGATAAGAGGAGCAATGGCTGAGGAGCAGAACAAAAATTGCACACAATGCATAACTCAGGTATCAGTAGGGAAAAAGACCACCAAAACACTGGTTTATTCTACTACGCAACCTAGCAAATGTAGACCTGAACTTGAACCCTGTATCTTTAATGGAACTCAGTATAGTGTTTGCAAGGAAGGAGAGAAATATAAATGTTATGGGCCAGGAGCAATCCAGTTTTGGCAAGTAGATCTATATGCAGGATTACCAAAGTATCCTTATGGCCAAGGGAACCAACCATATCCCCCTGTAAAAATTTGTACTAACATAACCTATGATCTCCAAAGTCCAGTAATTAAGTTAGAATTTGATAGCTGTAAAGTTTTTGAAAACTTTGTAGGAACATTAATAAAATGGGATTGTGGAACATGGAAAGAGACCTATAAATCTAATCATAAATATTTGTGTAAAACAAAGGTTATTCATGGCGATGGAGGGGGAACTGCACCAGATTACGTTTTAAGTAAGGATGAACTAACCTGGTTGCATCCCCCTTGTGTGTCATGGTGGTGGGTGTGTGATTACACTGGAGGAGGTTATACAGGATGCCCAGGCATTACACAATTTAGAAAAGAAAAAGGTAACAATGTTAGTTTGGAATGGAAACCAGATACCAAAAAGACAAACCACACATTTTATTTTGGATTTGGGATAGATGGGGCGGGACAAGACCCTAAAACTTATATAACTATAGAACAAAGACTGATCTCTCCCCACATGACTAAACGTATTGAGTGGTCGGTATATGACACTATTCAAAGCCTAGAGCAAAATGCCAAGCCCATAGTATCACAAAAGGCTAGAAATTTGTTCTTAGAGTTTGCTGGAGAAGTAGCACAAAATATTGGGATAAAGAATTGTTTTGTGTGTGGAGGAACCAATATGGGGGAACAGTGGCCTTGGGAAGCATTAGAGGCCGAACCAGAACAATTTAATAATATGAGCAAATATGGAAATATAACCGCTAGAACAAATGTCCAAGAAATAACCTGGACTTTGACCACTAATATAATTGGAAACCACTGTTATTATCAAAATGGAACCCACCCAGTAGGCACTTTGCTGTGTATGGGGCAGTGGGAAAATGGGCAGTGGAACAGTTCAACCAACCTAACACAACCAGAAAAACTAAATGAAACTCTTATATCATATGTAAATTCCAGCACAAGTAACTGGACAGCACCTGAGGGAATGTATTGGATATGTGGTAATATGGCTTATGAATACCTCCCAGCTGGGTGGAGTGGGTCATGTATACTAGGATGGATTAAACCCTCTTTCTTTTTACTTCCCCTTAGAGTTAAACAGACCCTAGGAATACAGGTGTATGATAATTGGCAAAGAAGTAAGAGATCAATAGATAATGGAATTGGAGGGATTTCGACAGGACAATGGAAAAATAATGAGTGGCCCCCAGAACGAATTATTGCCTATTACGATCCTGCTACTTGGGCAGAAGATGGATCCTGGGGTTATAGGACACCAATATATTTACTCAACAGACTTATAAGGTTACAGGCAGTAATGGAAATAGCAGGGAGAAGGATAGATACTGCCCTAAACGTAATAGCTAAGGCACAGGACAAGCTTAGAACCGCTGTATATCAGAATAGGTTAGCATTGGATTATCTGTTAGCTAGAGAAGGAGGTGTGTGCGGAAAGTTCAATTTGACCAATTGCTGCTTACAAATAGATGAAACAGGAGGGGTGGTGGCCGATCTTACTGCCGACTTGAGAAAAGTAATACATACCCCGGTACAAACGTGGACAGGATTATTAGATAAGGATGGGATTTTGGGGGGAATCTTTTCAAATTGGAAACAAGCATTGTTTATAGGTTGTATAATTGTGATTGGGCTAATGATATTACCCTGTTTAATTCCCCTTATTAGAAATATGATTCAAAGTTCCATAGAGGGGATAATGTCTAATCATCAATCAATTAAAGCAATGATGATAATGACAGAAATAAACTCCCAGTTAGACCAAATGGAGAAAGGAAAAGCTAATAAAACAAAATCTTAAAGGATTGGGTAAATAAATTACCAAAAGAAGAAATGGGGAAACTGTGGAATGGAAATTTCTGTGGCCAGTAAAATTAAGTTTTTGTTTAAATTCAGGGTATGTAAACCTTGTAAAAACCGTTAAAAGAAAGTGAAGTTTGCAAACTTTGTAACCAAATAAGTGTGTTGTGATAGGCTGTTACCCACCTCACCAGATTAGCTGATGAAGGATTGGGAGGAGAATGTAGGGTATATTAACCACGCCTTTGGCTTCTGTAAGGGTGTGTCTCTCTTGCGAGGGAACACCACGCTTTGCAAACCGTTTCTATTATTGAATTACATAAACTCTGTTTCTTTTTACCGAACTCTGTGTGTGAAACTTTCTTAAATTTCCAGCCGACAATGAATATATATATTGTTCAGGTGAAATATACATATCAAATGCATGCAAGTCAGTAAAGGTTTCTGCATGCTTTGGCCATGCTCTATATTTGAAAATACTCCTGAAAAGCTTCAATAATTAACATTGGAGGCTGTTGTAGCAAGTCTAGGATAAGAGCCAGTTTGGTCTAATGGTTAAGGTGCTGGCCTAGAAACCAGGAGACTGTGAGTTCTAGTCCCACCTTAGGCATGAAAGCCAGCTGGGTGACCTTGGGCCAGTCCCTCTCTCTCAGACCAACCCACCTCACAGGGTTGTTGTTGTGGGGAAAATAGGAGGAGGAAGGAGTATTAGGTATGTTTGCCGCCTAGTTATTCATAAAAAATAAATGAAGGCGGGATAAAAATTAAATAAGTAGTTTGGGGAAACAAACATATGACAAAGGTAATTACACATAAGGATATTGCTATATTTACAGAGGTAAAATAATGTTTATCTTGTTAAGGGTTTACTTAATTGATTAGTGGCAGTAAACAATTTACTATTCAGTTTCCAAATTTGCAGTGGAACTCACCCAGGAGATTCTTAGAATGGATACAAACTGATTCCTGGGAAGCTGGAAATCTCGCTATTTAACTGATTGCTACTGCTTGTTTTAGGTAAACAAAGGAGCGAACTGGACTTGTATGAGCCTTTTGAAATTAATTAGGCATGGTCGTGTCAAAATAGTTGGAGCAAACTTGTCTGATATTTTGCAATAAAGTGCCAGTCAGCTGGAAAAGGAAATAAACATTTTGGTTTCTTTTCCTTGCAGACATCCCTCCCTACGCATATACTTTCTTTAAATACCCCTCCCCCACGAAACTAGTGCAAATAAGCCCGGCTGTTTTGCAGAGCTGTTACTTAGCCTCTCCTTGAGTTCGCACAACACTCCCACCTCAAGTGGGCGTGCTTCTATTAAAAAAAGCGTCAATGAGAAACACGAAACCCTACGAACGCCGCTCTACCTTTTTCTATGCCTTTCTTTTCCTTTCGACGGAAAGGCGTTCCTGAAAGGAAACTATGTCGTTTGATTGATATGCTCTCAACCAATCGGCAATGGGTTCAATCCCGGAGTTTTGGCGCGAGATTATCACAAAAGTAGCAGCTCCCAGTCTGTTTTTTTGGCGTTCCGGAGGCTGGGTACTGGTCGCGAGTGGGGTCAGGCGTTTCCTCCTCCCTGGGCTTTTAACCTAATTTCCGCTCCTCCTTATTCGAGAACCACCGTGTGTTTCTCCCCTTGGGCCCTTATCATTAGTAGGGTGCCCCCTCCGTAGTTTCAAGCTATTTGAGCTCTTGAGGGTGTCATTTCTCGTCTCCCCCAGTTCAATACTCGCGTTCCAAGCCCGGAGCTCAGTCTTTAGTTCCTGTTATGGCTCTCGTGGCGGGTGTCATCCGTCGGCTAGATGAGACCGTGGTGAATCGCATTGCAGCCGGAGAGGTCATCCAGAGACCCGCCAATGCCATTAAAGAGATGCTGGAGAACTGGTAATACACCTGATGGGTCCTGGGGTTGGTGCTCCTAGTAGCTGTACGGAAGCAAAGGGTGGATACCAGCCTTGACACGCAAGAATAGTGCCCAGCATGGAATGTCCCAATGGCACCTGCTGCATTCATGCATATCTGAATTTCGGGAGGCTTTGCAGATCGTATGGGATGCTCTGTCTTATTGTAAAGAATTTAGAACTGACCTACATTCTCATAGAACAGCCTTTCTCAACCTTTTGACCCTGGAGGAATCCTCGAAATATTTTTCAGGCCTCGGGGAACCTCTGCACATTCAGGCTCAAATATAGGCCAGAAGTTACAAAATTATTATATTTGTTTCATGTGTAGGCCTGTATATACTGTATACATTAACAGTGTTCTTAAACTAAAAATAAAGAATGAAACTTACCTCTTTAATGTGAAGTTGCCCGAATTTGAAATAATTTTTAAAATAAATTGTGATCTCCCAGGGAACCCCTAGTGACCTCTCGCGGAACCCCAGAGTTTTATGGAACCATGGTTGAGAAACCCTGTCATAGAAGGTATGAGAGAGCTGCTAAAGAGGCAGGAAGGAGCAAGCCACTAAGGAGAGGCTTGGAGAAGAGATTATGCAGTCTAGATATAGCAGGAAGTGTGAGAAAGAAACTCAGAATAACCTGCCTTGAATTTGTTCGGACAGAGAGAAACTTGGACAGGCTTTTAAGATTGATGTCAGCCCTTCAAGGTAGGGCAGGTCAAGAAAGAGACACAAATTCCAGGAATGTTATTTTATTGTAGAGTATATTAACAGAAACTAGAAAGCCTGTCCCATCTTCTGCTAAACAAAATCAAGGTGGGGTTATTTTGAGTTTCTCTCATTTCCTTCTATTTCTGAACTGAACTTCTCCAAATCCCTTCTTAACAGCTCACTCCTTCCTTTGCCCCTTAGCAGTTCTCTTCTACCTTCCCCAAGAACAGCTCTAAATTCCTTTTCACTTATGTATGTGGTTAGTTGCCCTGAGTTGTCCATAAGTATTAGGTAAGAAGGCTCCATTAAAAATAAATTTATAAATAGATGTGCATAGATTTACAGTCATGTGATATCGCGCTTTATGACTGTATTGCTTAGTGAGGGAGTTCACCGTCCCAATTGCCATTGTAACCCGAGGACTAAAAAAGGTAAAGGTTCCCCCCGCACATTTGTGCAGTTGTGTCTGACTCTAGGGGCCGGTGCTCATCTCCGTTTGTTAGCCGAAGAGCCAGCGTTGTCCGAAGACGCTTCCATGGTCACGTGGCCGGCATGACGCATGCGGAACGCTGTTACCTACCCACCGAAGTGGTACCTATTAATCTACTTGCATTTGCATGCTTTCAAATTGCTAGGTTGGCAAGAGCTGGGGCGAGTGCGGGAGCTCACTCCGTCACGCGGGACTAGGGATTCGAACCTCCGAACTTGTGACCTTCCGATCGACAAGCCTGGCGTCTTACCCGCTGAGCCACCATGCCCCAACCTGAGGACTAGCTGTACCCTTATCTGTATAGTGTGAGCAGATTGTTCCGTATTTAGGATTTCCATGCACCTATTGTATACATTCATACAGAATGTTACAGGATTGGCAGTGTCTCATTGCAATGTATTTGTTTTGTTTTTAGTTTGGATGCTAAAGCTACCAACATCCAGGTGACAGTTAAAGATGGTGGTTTGAAACTTATTCAGGTACAAGATAATGGTTCTGGAATTAGGGTGAGTAAATCTGCTTTATTGTTTAGCAACCAGACTTTATATAAAGAAATGTATATGGTATTTGAGAAAACACTGATTTGTGGCTTTCTTCTATAGAAGGAAGACTTGGATATTGTGTGTGAAAGATTCACTACAAGTAAACTGCAGACTTTTGATGATCTAGCTAGTATTTCTACATATGGATTTAGAGGTGAGGTATGTCGAGATGGGTACTATAGAACACACATTTTGTGGTTCTCTGTTTTTTCCTTTTCAATCTAACCTAGTATATTGGTTCTTAAGAGATTCCAGAAGTAGTTGCAATTACTTATGTATGGTTTGGCAGAAAGATGGAGTAGGGCTGGTTGGTGTAGTTATATGAATTATAACTCCTTGGCTTCTACTAAATAGATTTAGTTCCTGACTCTCCTTCAGGAGCTCAGGGTTAGTATCAGTAGCTGCCATCTGAAACAATTTAGGATCCAAATATTTCAGAAATCATTCCGTCTACCTTCATAATATTTCCTGAGATGATTAGTCTTACACACACACTCATGGCATAACATCCACAAGCAAGGGACATCTAACTGCATTGTGACTTGGCTTCTCTGCAAATTTAATTAATATGTAAATTAACTTGATATTTATTAAGTAAATGTTGTTTATCCTTCCTTATTAAGAGATATAGTAATAGAATTATTAGCCACTGTTTGAAAAACATGGCAGAATAGATTATAGATTTTTAGACAAATATGTTTTTTAGATATCTGAGTTGCATATTAGACAGTAGTTTTAAAATGCCTATTTTTTCCTCTCAGTTAATCAAATGTTGGATAATTTATCCCAAGCTGGAGATCAGTTGATCTCTAATTAGAGCAAGGGTCAATAACATGATGCCTGTTTTATCCCCAGATATTAGCCATAGAACTCCAAAATTAGATAAAAATTAAAAGAGAAATGGCCCATATTACATGAGATCACCAAATTTTGTGAGATTGTGCATTCATGTCTGAAATCTCTAACATATGTTACAGATACAGTATAGAGAATGTTTATGGAAAGCAGTGAAGTGCTAAGTGTCATGTTTGATATTTATACTGAGTTATGCTGCTTTTAAAACTGAATTTCTTCTCTTTAGGCATTGGCTAGTATAAGTCATATTGCTCATGTTACTATAACTTCTAAAACAGCTGATGGAAAATGTGCCTACAGGTAGGTATATTCAGTATTTAAATGTGGCAAATTTGTATATTATACCACTCTGGACTGTTTATTATTTATTTATCAAAGTTCTAAAGCTGCCTGACTCCATAGTTACTCTGGGCTGATTACAGTATTAAAAAATAGTTCAAAGCAATATAGCAGAACGAATGATAAACATCCAGAGAGAGGAAAAAAAGAACACAACCTGAAAACAGACCTTTTGAATAAGAGGCACATCATACAGTCTAGCCTAAGGCCTGGGGAAGAGCCAGGTTTTAAGGGACCTTTTAAAGTGCTAAGAGGAGCATTAGTATGTGAATAAAATGAATAAAACAGAAATTATTAATAGCACTAATACTATCATTGAAAATCTAGGAGACTCTCGAGAAAAAAATGGTGTTAAAATAAGGGATTCTAAACATGCTGATGGATGTATATAGAATGTTATTAGTTGGAAGCTAACAAAAATGCTGGGTTACATTGTGATAGAAGAGGAATGTTTCTGGTTCAGTGTTTAACAATAGCAGTTTCTCACTGCTATAGAAACTCAGTTGTAGAGATCTATTTCCTTGTAGGCTATAGGATATAAGAAGCCACACCTTTGAATTTAGTTTCATGCTTGAACTGCTATTCTGCAGTTGTTTAACTGTTAGACTTGGAATCTAATAAAAATATATTTTATTAAAACTTTCTATCAGGGACTAGCAACCCCTACCTTTACCTGGACTGACTTTAAAATCAAAGAAACTGTTACTCCATCTACTGATTCATATCCCACCTACACGGTTGCTTTTGCTTTTGCTAGAGAAAGCCCTTGGAGAAAGACATTGGAAATAGTTACTAACTACTATTACTACTTGTGCATAGAGAAATCGACTGGATGTGAGAGTTAGTTCTCACCCAGTCAAAAGTAAACAGCCTAATACCAGATCTGGCCATTACCAAAATGAGACCTTTGGGACTGGGCCTCCCACCCAAAAGAGAGCGGCATCTAGCCTGTTGCATTACTCAGGAAAGAGAGGCACCAGAATTTTGAACTTTTATTTCACCGTAGTTAGAGCTCACTTTGATATACACCAACCACTGGAATTCTGTCATAAAGTGGTTTTAAAGATGGACATGGTCTCTTCCTGGGCTGCAACAGGCAAAGTGCAGAGGCCTGTGGACAATATCTACCCACAAGTGGTGTCATAATTCAAATATCACATACATTTTGTAGTTTTATTCTGCTGCTTTTAAAAAAAGCTTATATTTTTCATAAAGTAAAGGTAAAGGTTTTCCCCTGCACAGTTGTGTCCGACTCTAGGGGCCGGTGCTCATCTCCGTTTCTTAGCCGAAGAGCCAGCGCTGTCCGAAGACGCTTCCGTGGTCATGTGGCCGGCATGACACACGCGGAACGCTGTTACCTGCCCACCGAAGTGGTACCTATTTATCTACTTGCATTTGCATGCTTTTGAATTGCTAGGTTGGCAAGAGCTGGGGCGAGTGCGGGAGCTCACTCCGTCATGTGGCGCTTGGGTTTTGAATCGCCGACCTTCCGTTCGACGAGCCTGGCGTCTTAACCACTGAGCCATCGCACTCTAATTTAATATTTTTATGAACTGAGATAATGTTAAATGGGGGAGTAACTAAAAGTTAAGTGTCTTAAAAGAGTCTCAGCAGGTAGCAGCTCGAGGCCAACTTTGTCTAGGCTTGAAAGCTCAGCAGGATCTCATCTGGGTTTTACTTATTTAGGACATCTAGGGAACACCAGGGCTGTGGGCAAGATTGTAAAGTTAAAAAAAAACACACAGAAGAAGGCAATAGCAAACTAGTTCTGTGTTGCTGCTAAGAAAACTACTTGGATATGTTCATGAAGGCATGAAGGACTTGAATTCAATTTGAGAGGACTGATTTTAAAGAACAGTAAGGAGCGTCTTTGGTTGCAGATTAAGTGGTCAGTAATAAGAGGCAGATAATACATTTTTGGGTAAGCATCAACAAAGAATGAATACAGTTCTAAGTCTGTTGGTTTATAGATTTTACTCAGTAATAAGAGAAGTGCGTGGAGGCTTTCTGTTTCAGAATTGGTCTATTTCATTTTAAACCAATTGTATGCACTGAACCTAGTTTTAACTTAAATCCTAGTTGTGCATAAAAGTTCTACATTGTACCTTATTCTTGCATAAAAGTTCTACATTGTACCTTATTAAGAATGAAGGTTGGGATCCTGTGCATGCTTCTCCAATTCACACTGAATGAATGAATGAAGGAATGTATGAATGAATGAATTAATTAATTAATTAATTAATTAATTAATTACATTTATATCCCGCCCATCTCCCCCACAAGGAGGGACCCTGGGCAGTTCACAACAAGTTTAAAATCAATTAAAACAATAGATATGAATAATAAACAATATAAAAATACATATGTATACATATATACACACATACACATATAAATATATATACACACACACACACACACAGGGTGCTGAGCAAAGAACACATCATTTTGCACTGTTATAAATTTATCAGTGAATAGTAAACGGGCGTGGTGGCTCAGCGGGTAAGACGCCAGGCTTGTCGATCGGAAGATTGCAAGTTCGGAGGTTCGAATCCCAGCCCTGCATGCGGAGTAAGCTCCCGCACTAGCTCCAGCTCTTGCCAACCTAGCAATTCAAAAGCATGCAAATGCAAGTAGATGAATAGGTACCACTTCGGTGGGTAGGTAACAGCGTTCCGTGCGTGTCATGCGGCCACATGACCGTGGAAGCGTCTTCGGACAACGATATAAATTTATAAATTTATCAGTGAATAGTGCAGCAACCTAAAGACAAAAAGCACATTCTGGAAAGAGAATACTGTTGCATTAACAAAAGCAGGCAGTTATAAAGCACATGTCCTGAAAGATGTGTCTGAAGTAATCAGTGTTTGCTAAAATGAAAAAGGAAAACATTGATTCTTTAACATTTCAACTATTTTCAACCAACTTTATTTCCTTTTAGCATCATGCAATGCTAAACTTAGCATCATGCAATACTTAACTTATCCACCAGAGGCTACTCATTGCTTTATTTCTTGCAAGGAAACATATTTTGAATGAAGGACATTAAATACAGTTAAACTTTTCTGGCTGCTGTTTGTAAAGCCCACTGGTAACAGTTGTTTTATGATGTTTTCTAAAGTAGTTCCAGGCTATAGCTAATCTATTTTCTCTGAGCCATATAAGCAAATTTAATTTAAAGAATCCCCCCCACCTCCCTACCGTTCCATTTAAAATGATTACTTTAGTTAATTTGGGGATAAATAGCTATAGCTGGTATTGGCAACAATGTTTTCCTCCAGGAGATTTGTGACTCACACTGGTTCAACTAAACTGTAAAATGAGTCATTTTCTGCCTGTTATAATGAACCTACTAAGAGACAGTCTTGCTTCTCTTTGGCTGTACAAAGATTAGAAAGTAGCAGGTAGTGAAAATTTTGTATCTCCCTTTACAGTGCTACTCTGGAAACTTGTAACAGCAGAAGTAATACTGCTTTGTTTTGCTATCAGGGCAAATTATTCTGAAGGAAAACTGAAGAGTGCTCCAAAACCTTGTGCGGGAAACCAGGGAACTCAGATCACGGTAGGTTACCTCCATTTTTAATTTTTACAATGCTGGAGCAGACACATTCCCAGTTTACTCTCCTAGTGCTAACTCTATCATGGTATTTTATCACAGCAGGAATGCATCACTGTAGACAGTTGAGGGCGGGGGGAATTGCTGTGGTTAGCCTCAAACATGTTTTAGAAGCTGCTCTCAGCACTGAAACTCATGAAGGAGTAATAACAAGAGTATTCCCTAGCAATAACAAGCTCTTTAAATTTTAATATTGGAAAGAAGGATGTGCAGATCCTTTATAGGATTCTGATCCTTTTATAGTTCAGGTAAACTTATATTCTGATACTTAATTTCTGAATAATTCCTTCCAGTACAAAATGTCTTAAACAGAAAATCCATGCAGTTGTTTGTGGACTTTGTAATAGTGGCTTAACTGAGACTGACACACTGTTTCTCTTCTCCTTCCCCACACACACTTACGTATGTATGTATACACACACACACACACCTTTTATCTGTCTCAGTATTATGTGTGTGTTACATATTTATTGTATAGGACAAACTATTGTTTTTCAAGACTTGGCAGATCTATTGTAGAGTCTTGCTAAAGATCCTAGTGCAAATATGCAGTCTCTGTAGAAGTGATTCTGGAGGGTTCAACAATATGAGAGAATGTTAAAACGCATACTGTACACAGGTAGTCCTCAATTAACGACCACAATTGGGACTGGAATCTCGGTTGTTGAACAAAGCTGTCATTAAGTGAGATGGCACGTGACTACTTCACTCAGCTACCGCAATGTCAGCATTCCTGGTTGCGGTCATTAAGTGATCTTGTGGGTTGTTAAGCGGACGGAGTCCCAGGTAAGGAGCGTGGGGTGCCTCAGGGGGGTGGGGGAGACCCTGGGCAGCCCGGCACAGGCCGTGTGTGAGTGTCTCTCCGCTCAGGGGCTGAGAATCCTGCTTGGATCTTGGGTCCTTCTCGGCTCTGGGGGCTGTTTAAAGAGCTCCCTGCCAAAATATTCCGGCTCCGTGCAAGCAGGCATGAAGGATTTAGCTAAATGTTTAAATTTAGGTAAATCCTTTGTACCTGCTTGCACAGAGCAGGAATTTTGAAGGATTTCACACTTACCCCCGAGGCATCCCATGCTCCTTACCTTAAAGTGCTGCCTCTCCGCTCAGGCCCTGCCCCCCTTAGGAGCGCCAAAGAAGACTTTGCGCTGCGAAGAAGGGAAAAAGAGCCAAAAGCGGCCTTTTTTGCAGCACAAAGCTAGCCCTGCCCCTTCCTAGGAGCTCCAAAGTGTTCTGTCCCTTCCGCTTGCAACCTTCCCTGCTGGCTTCCCCATTGACTTTCTGGGGAAGCCAGCAAAGAGGATTGCAAATGGCTATTGCGGGGTGCTTGGCAACCAGTTGTAAATGCGAGCTGGTTGTCAGGCACCCAAAGTCACATGACTGCAGGAGGGTGGTGCGACATTTCACGACAGCCGGAAATGCTTTACCCTTTCCAAGGCTGTTGTAACTTTGAAAGGTCATTAAGCGAGGACTACCTGTATGTTTCATTAAAGACTCCATTCCTCAGATTGTTCATCTAATTCAAGATATGTCTTATGAATAATGGTGAGATTTATAATAAGTGTAAATCTGGTGTAGGATAACAGTTGAAATATCATTATCAGCAGACAAAATGTGGAAAAGTGATCTAATACATTTAGGTATTGAACTCCAACAATAGAACTCTTCAGGAAGAAGTCTTAGGAATATAACAATATTTCTTAAATAGTATACTTAATTAAGTTGCTGGTAATTTTGGAGGAAAGTACATAGATTCTTACTGAGCTGTACTAAAAATACTTCAGCACTGTAACGTTATCTCTGAGATTATATGAACATTGCAGCCAAAACTGATTATGCCAAATACTGAAAAGTAGTAACTGCATCAGGAATTGGCGACGAGGAAAACAAATGGTATAAATATACAGTGACAGCTCCATTAATAAATTATTTTTTATGAGAGAGAATGCAGTGTGTAATTTGGATTAAAGTTGTCAATCATTATTGGAAAACTATGGCATGCTTATTTTCCAGCTTTTTATTGTACCATAACCAGAAACTTTCTCAATTAAAATTTATCCTCCTATAATCATAGTGTGTTTCAATTTGTCATATTTGTAGTAATGTAGTCGTTCCATGTAAGATCAGAGGCTGAATTTAAATGCAGTGCTCTTCTGCTTGATGACAGCATTCAGCATTCAGATATAATTTTTTCTGGACCCTGCAGGGAGAGACAATATTCTGGGCTCCCAGAGGACATCTGGGGGAAACAGAAGAGGGAGCAGGATTAAGTGGGGTAGACAAACTAAATGTACACCCCATGCGGTTGGTGGAATTTCCTTTTGTTGTGCTTCACAATAAAATATTATGCATTAACCTTACTTCTGTTTTGAACTTTTTGTTTTGTTTGTATGAAACACTGTTATTTCTCTCTGCAGGTTGAGGATTTATTTTACAATGTAGCCACCAGGAGAAAAGCTTTTAAAAATCCTAGTGAAGAATATGCAAAAATACTGGAAGTTGTTAGCAGGTGATGTATTTAAAAGGGGGGTTGCCATATTCTGTTTGTATGCCTTGTGTTTTTTTGTTGTTGTTATATTGGAACACTTTTCTCCTTCTAGCCAAGAATTATATACTGTATTTGATAAATTGAGAACCGAAAATGGCAAGAGAGGTGCCTGTATGGTGATATACAGCTGGATCATAGGTTTGAGAAGAATCCAACTAAAGCCAGCATAACATTCACATAACATTGTTGTTACTTAATATTCTCATAATTGTTGAGGAGAACTCAAGAACAATTTGTGCAAATATTTGAAAGTAACTGTAAAAGCACTAACACTTACTGGCCTGGTGAGATTCTTCTGTCCTCATGGTTATAAAGCTAACAAAGTCTGTGCCAAGAAGAAAATAGAATATTCGTTCTGAGTCATATAGCCAATTACAAGTAACTAAACATTCCTCAGAACGTGCTTATTTAATTTCAGATCTTATCGGAGTTTAGCAACTCCCCCCTCCCCTCCCCCACTAATATATAATAAAACTTAAATATATGTCATGATATTATCATGTTAAGAATTTCTTTGTTCCACTTAATGACTTTTCCTTTGCAGGCAGTGAAGTCCAGTATTTGATGCTATGAGACCTTCTTACTTTTACCATATATTACCAAACATGGGAGGAAGATGTGGTTATATAGTCCTGTTCCATTCTGTGACAGCCATGTACCTTCCATACTTTGTAAATTAGTTCCTAATCAAATTCAGTTTAATAATTCAAGTTCAGTTTTCACATGCTTCACTAACAGTTTGTACAATGTTGGCTTGGCTGTCTACATTTTTTCCCTTTATGTATTCCACACCCCAGGTATGCCATTCACAACTCTGGCATCAGTTTTTCTGTTAAAAAGGTAAGTGACAACTTTTCTTCTTCAACATTGCTAAAATAAACATTATATTTGAATGCTTAATTAAAAGGTAATTAAAAAAACCTCTAGGAAGTAAATCTTTGTGTAGGTGAAGCCCACCTATAAAATTATAATAGATTATTTTTGATTTCAGAGTCTTTAAGTTATGAACCTAATTATTTCAAATAACATTGTTTATTAAGTTCCCTACATCTACATTCTAATAAACACGTACCTAGGAATAAAATCTGAATACAAATGGGTGATTCTGATACCCTTGCATGTGTGCATATATGGATGTTGTGTTAAGTGTTCTCTGAGCTAGGTTTTTTTTTAGATAGACAGACAGACAGACAGACAGACAGATAGATAGCCCTTGCCAACCGATGAACCTCACTTCTCCATATCTTCTGCACTAATGGTGTTGCCTAGTATAATAATTAAAGATTTACAGTCCCCCAATCTAGCTCAGAGAACTCTATCAACATATACCAACCCATGGGCTGCAACATATTCTATGCTATTGATTATATGTATGCATAGATAAAGTACTCAGAGAAGCAAACAGAGAGCTGTTGGACAGGAAATTACCAGTCAGGTAGATTAGATAGGAAAATGTGCAAAGAAAATCCGCCTCTAAGCTCTTACCACCAAAATAACTCAAGAAGACTTTACTTTTGCCCATTATTATATATGCTGACAGAGCAGCATCTATTACCACTAGCTCCCTCCAGGTTTTCACTAACAATGCAGTTTATTCTGGTCCCTGCCAAATGATACCCCATCCTCACTTGTTCAGCATTGCTGAGTATCAGGCTGAAACAAGAGGGAAAGAAAATATAATTTCCATCACAGAAGAGACTAGCAACAGATATAACAAGGTTAGGGGGGAAAAACGAAGGTGGGAGTGCTGTATACCACCTCAGCTCCTTCTCTACCTTCTTGTGGGAGAGTGAACTTGCACATCTAAAAACAGTGAGAAGTGCAAACAGTGTCCAGGTGCAAGCCGGCTCATATTATTAGAAGCAAAAGGCTGAATCCCCCATTTGCCAAAAGCGTGGGAGAAAGAGATACATAAAATTAGTGCTTTCCAAACTGCCGCCATTGGCGACACACCAATGGTGGCAGCGGGGGTGCGTGCGGCCGCAGGGGCGTGCACGGCGTGGGGGCGTGCACGGCAGCAGCGGCCTTGTGTTTTCCACTAAAACGCGGAAGCGCTGATGGTGTGCCGCTGCCGCCGCATGTCCCCACACTGCCACCGTGCATGTCCTCTTCCGGGTTGTGTTGCGACACACAGTTTGGAAAGCTCTGCATTAACTGTTTTGAGTAACTCATATGCATGTATATGTACATGGTTGACATTTGAAAGCAAAGATACTGTTCGGAATTCTTGTGCTATCACCTTAATCTTTCATTAATATTTCTAAATAAAGCTCAGGGAGATTTGTTTCCTTGGTGGTTTGGTTCCTGTACATTTTGTTGCTGCTCTGATGATTGGGGAGGCTGAGGTTCAAGTCCACTTCAGCCAGGAAAACTTTCTGGGCAACTTTGGATCATTTGTACCCTCTCAGACAAACCTACCTCACAGGATTGTTGTGAAAATAAAATAGAGACCTCCATGTAAGATAACTTGAGTTTCTGTGGAAAAGACAAGCAATCTAACAAATAAAATGCTGTGTAAAAGTCCTGAAATCATGGAGAGAGCTGGCTTATGGAATCGCCAAGGGTCGGATACGACTGAATGGGTAATTCGATTCGATAAAAGTCCAAGTTGCTCTGAGCTCCCCAATTCCCTAAATAGGAAAGAAAGAGGTGGCGCTCAGGAGGAGCACCTTGATTTAGTTAGTGACAGGCAGGCCTACCTCAGCCAAACCAGACCCTTAATTAAAGAAACTTTGTGCTGTGCAACATTGCTCTGTTCTCCCCTTTCTTATATATTCAATATAATAAGCTAAAGTGAAGGACAGTTAGCTTATAACTTTCTGTTCCTCCTGATAATTTTTGGTTCCAAAGGCCGAGTTGCAGTTGCATTCTGCATCCTTAAGTGGTACAATGTTGGACAGTAGAAAAACTTGTGGACACACCAAAGATCTTTGGGTGGTTTGGGGCCTGTAAGTACTATCTTGTGGAATGGACCTCCCTCCCCCGAGAACCTAGTTAATGTTTCCCATTGCAATTATTCCAGTCTGCTAGAGGAAAGTTGTCTGCCTGTCTGAGAGAGTTGGCCTAGAAACTAGCACATTTGCTGAAAGACAGAGGAGATTATGAGGAGTAGTTTCAAATTGTTTAGTCATTGTGGTAGGGTGCCCTCATAAGGCATTAAGAGAAGTAATGAAGACGAGACCAGAGCTTTTCTAGAAAAGGAATTTCACTGTAAAAATATAGCAGATGGTAACTGGAAGCTGTCCCCAAGAAGAGCAAAAATTAATATTGTGATTAATAATGTGGAGCTTCCAGAAGAATGGATAGGAATAAGTTACTATAGGAATCGAAAAGTTGAAGAGAAATGGTTGTACTTTTCCTTTACTTTGCTGTACCAGAACACAGATGGAGAAAACAGGACACTTTGCTTAGAAAAATAAACTACATAGGCTCTTTTCATCGGTGAGTTAAGAATTCACAGGTAGTGGACAGTTAGCTGGAAACTCAGAATTTAGAACTTGCCAACAGAGCTGCAAAGAACTTTAAGGAAGTTTCTTGAGCTTCAGGCTCTGAATGAGTTGTAATTCTGGATTATATGTATATATTATAATCTGGAAGGGTAATTTCCAGATACACGAAAGAAAGATGGTTAATTCTCTTGTACTTAACAGAAGCAGGAAGAGAATAAACTTTAGGCAAGTTTAAAACATTTCTTACAAAATACACTGAAAGTTGGTTCTCCTGAGTCAAGACTATGTGATAACACTGCTTTGATGAGATTAGGAATGGGGAAAAAAATTAAGCTTCCACATGAGAGGTTACACATGCTCCTTTGTTTTAGTACAGGATTTTTATTTATAAGATCCTTAAACCTCACTTTTCCAGGAAAAAAAGTGACCTTGCAAGCAAGATGCTTATGGGAGATGCACAAAATGGGAGAATTTTGTGAATTTTATTTACTTTTTCATATATATTAAAAGCACTGATCATTGCATACTGTCTTCTGCTTTGCAGCAAGGCGATACAGTTGCAGATGTAAGAACATTGTCAAATGCTACAACTATCGACAATATTCGGTCTGTCTTTGGAAATGCTGTTAGCAGGTATAGTTACCATATAATGTAGTATGACTTATAAGTCTAATTAGGAGTATTACCTTGTCCATAGATTGAGTATAGTATGATGTAATGGTTTGCATGCTATACTACAGTAGAAAGTAGGTTCAAGACCATCTTCAGCCTCAGAAATTCACTGGATGACTTTGTGCCAGACATTAGCTGTCAACGTATCTCACAGGGGTGCTATTATGGGGAAACTTGGAGGAAGAAATGTGTTCTATGCCACCTTGAGCTCCTGGAGGAAAGGTGGAACATAAATCTACCATTTAAAATAAATAAGCCCTATAGCCAAAAAGTTTGAGATGTGGTAACTTATGGAAAATACAATAGATGAGCAATCAAATATTTTATTGGAAAAAATGGAAAAAAGAGTACTGTGTATGCCACCTCTGCTCCTGGAGAAATGATAAGATATAATTCAATTTTAAAAAGAAATTCAGGTTTTAGTACATGGAACTGGCAGAGCTGGCTAAAGGTGATTTCCTCTATCCTCTCTTTCTGGGAGAGGTGCCGAATGGGGTGAGCAGACTATAAAAATCAGGTAGATGTGCCTTTTATGAATGGTTGCATCTATTTCAAACAAGGCACCCTCAACTAACTTTTCAGTGCTTTTAGCTTTTCAGTTGTAGTTGTAGGAAGAATCCTTCCCATAATCACACAGATAACACAAAACAAACAAGGGTTTGTTGTTTTTTCTCTAGAATTCTTGCCAGCCTTGGCATAAAGGTCAGAGTGAGACTGCTTCTCATTATAGAAATGGTAATTATAGCTTTGGGCTGAAAAGTTGATGCTTCCACCATGCTAGCAGAAGTAGGCTTAAACAGAATACATTATTTGTTTACACAGACTAGCTTGTTCATTGCAAGCTTCATCATTCTGAGGCTTTGTGCAGCTTAATCTGCCCCATTTTTCCCCTTGAAAAGTCTCCTGACCTTTGATTTCTGAAAGAGCATAGATTGAAAATACAAATGTGTATTAAAATTAATGTTAAATAAGTTTTTGGATATATGTTAAGTATCTTTCTTAAATAGAAGAGGCAATTGTTAATGTATTTGGTCGAGGCTCTAATAAGGCCTCCATAGACCACTGTATCTGTTGCTGTTCACTGATATTGACTGGACCAGGCCGGCTCTTACTGTCCTCTAAATCTCAGATCAGAATCATAGTGTCTATGGGCACAAATCACCAGACAACCGTCCTGGGCTCTGCCAAAGCCTCTTACTTCTCCAAAGTGTGTAAAATGGTTAAGACAGCATTATCTGAGGAGGCTGGAAAACAGAGCTCCAGTCTCCCTGCTTTCATCTTTTTCCTTTTCCTTTTCCAGCATAAGAAAATGGTGGGGTTGCTGGAGGCCAAAGCTGTGTGGCTTGTCAGACAACCACACGAGAAAATTTGGTTGTGTTTGAGACTAGACAAATTACTTTTAGCATAATTTATTTTAAGGCCATTTGGAACAATTGGATTGGCTTTTTTAAAAATGTGTTGGTTGAAATAAATGGGTTCAAAGGAACTCTCATTATTTTACAGTTCTCCCAAATGTTTTATCATAATATACAAATGTTATGATAGTGCACGAAAGGGTTAGAAAGGTTTGAGATCACCGATTTACAGTAAATCATGCTTGACATTATGTTTTGTTAACTCTGATTTTTTAGCATGATTGGAGTAAACATTAGTTACCTTCATTGATAGATAAGGAAAACTGACTCTTCTAAAACAAAAGTAATTCTTTGTTTTTCTTGCATATGCAAAAAATGTGGAAGGGAAGGACACTTTGAAGCTTATGGAAGTCTGATTCATGATTGTCTGGTCATGGTTTGAAGTGGACTACCATGTACTTCTAAAAATATATTTTGGGTGGTTCCCTAAAATTACATTATGCAAATACATTACAGTAAAAGGAAAAAAAGTAATATTCTGTATGTACTTCTTTGGAGGTGTGAAAAAAGCTACTTTTAAAAGGGCATATCTCGAGGTGGTTTTATTTTATGAATAATGAGCATTGACTAATCTCTAAAGAGTGATCTTAATTACTCTGTTACATCTAAGACTGTTTATTACTAATCTGTGGTAGTAATAATTCTTAAAGATATATAAGATGCAATCTGATATTTACTTACGTATCTGGGATTAAAGCCTATTGAAAACAGTGGAATCATGAGCAGTCATATATAATAACTGCATATATAATAATTATTAACACCTAAACTTAAATAGTTTCAGCATATTCTTAAAGCTGCTTTTTTTTTTAAAAAGGAAAGACTAATTACCATTTAAATATCTTAGAGAATTGATCGAAGTGGGCTGTGAAGATGCAACATTGGCTTTTAAAATGAAAGGTTTTGTAACTAATGCAAACTATTCCATGAAGAAGTGCATCTTTTTGCTTTTTATAAATCGTAAGTACAAAAATATTCACTTCCATATTTTTACTGGTGTTTAAGGGACATTTTCACTCATTAAAGGCCAATTTTGGTTATTAACTCTATCCCCAAACCTCTAAGAATGGGAGGAGAAACAACCACTTATTTTTCTCCTCCTCCTCCTCCTCCCCCCCCCCTAGCGTTTTCCCGCTAATTTCGCGGGGTCTGCTTTTCGGATCCTGAAACACCACTTTGCCCAATCATCCGCATCCTCAGGGCATAGCCCATCAATTTGCATGTCCTTATTGATGAAAGTTAAAACAATTTTTTTTTAAAATAGCGGTAGCTATAGCACTGAATCTCAATGAAACAGCATGGTCTATAGATGAAGGAAAAAGCTCCAGCTTCATGTTTTTGTATGTGTGCATTACAATCATCAACCCCTCCAAAAGAATGCAATTAAAATAAATAAAAAAAGGGGAAAAGGGTCTGCATGCATTTTTGGAGTATGGGCCTTGATGTGTTTCTGAAAGCACGGTGTAGTCTTCAGCTGGTTGTGCAACTTTGGTTTAAGGACACGAATAGGGTTCTGAACCAAGTTATAAGTTGGTTTGATTTAATAGCATAGTTAAGATCAACTATATTAGAGGTATAACGATCAACCTAGGTTGGTTTTGCTTAATATTTAATTAATATTGCAGCAACGTCAGAAGGAGAGCCTAATAACTGTAAACTAAGGATTGATTATACATCCAGGCAAAGACACCATAAATGAGAAAACAGGAAATCACAGTTATGGCAGGATCACTATGTTCAGTGGTTTAGAAAAAATATATAATCCATCTTCATGTTCCAAATAAGTAGATCTTAATTAAAATATAATTTATTGGCAAAATAGATATTCTCTTTGCTCATACTTTCACTGGGAAATCCTTTATGCATAGATTTCATTAACTTTCAGTAATACAAATGGATCTTAGTTCCAAGTCATTGAGTTTGTATGTTTTGAATATTTGTTGAATGTGGTGTCATGATTACATAAGATTGTTATTCAAGAACATTTTTACTATCATACATGTTAAATTTTTCATCATATTTGCCTGCAGGCTATTTGAATATAAAGGCTAAGCTTGTTCAGAAATGGATTTAAAAATGATAATTTGGAAAAGGTAATTCAAACTATTTTTTCTGTTCTCTTTCCAGATCGACTGGTAGAGTCAACTGCATTGCGCAGAGCAATCGAGACTGTGTATGCTGCTTATTTACCCAAAGGCATGCATCCATTTTTATATATAAGGTAACATTGAGAAATACCTTTGCTGTTGATATTCAGATAGGCAGGAAGAAGACACTTACTTTTCCTTCCTAACAATCCAAAAATGTAGGTGTCCAAGACCAGTGCTTGATATGTGAATTTGACTGGATGAGGACTACCAAATGGAAATTAAATTTTGATAAGAAGAGGGCGCCTCCAAGCAATGGGAAGGTTTCAGTTTGAATATTCAAGCAGTGTTGGAAGAAGTTGTGCTACCTTTACAAACAAATGTGTTTAAGGGTCCTCTTGGACTTAGACTTGGAGTTTCAGATCCGAGCTGTGACCTGGAGCCTCTTTGCACAATTAGGATTGGTGTTCCAGCATTCCAGCACTTTTTCCTTTTGGAACTTTCCTACTGGTTATGGTGATTCATGCCATGGGTATCTATTGTGTTGATTATTGTAATGTCTGAAATTATGAGCTTGCCTCTGAATACCATTTGCAAATTTCATTGGCTCAAAAAGCCATAGCCAGGCTTCAGTTTTACCTGCCTATTGTCTGCCTGTCCATTTCCAAATACAATTTAAAATATCTATCTATCTATCTATCTATCTATCTATCTATCTATCTATCTATCTATCTATCATATTTATATCCTGCCCATCTCCCTCTCAAGGAGGGACACTGGGCAGTTCACAATAAAATAGTTTAAAATCAATAAAAACCATAAATAATACGAATAATCATTATTCGTATTATTATACGAATATTGTATAATATATTATCATTATTCGTATTATACGAATATATGAAATAATATATGAAAATATATTCATATATAGAAAATGTATTCTTCATCTGTAGAATATATGAAAATATATTCTTCATCTGTAAAGTTGTAAATAGCTAGATACTGTATTGTGAATATTTCTTCCAGAAAGGCTATGCTTGCTACTCCTCCTTATGAATAAATAATAATTCAAAAGACAGGATCTTTTTCTTTGTGGACTTCCAGTTTTCATAGATTCCTCTCCTGGGAAATATACCACTTTTAGCTCCTGTGAAGGCAGAATATAAATCTAATATACTGTACATTACAAACTCGGAGCCAGTTTGGTCTAGTGGTTAAGGCAATGGGCTAGAAACCAGGAGACTGAGAGTTCTAGTCCCGCCTTAGGCATGAAAGCCGACTGGGTGACCTTGGGCCAGTCACTCTCTCTCAGCCCAACTCACCTCACAGGGTTGTGGGGAAAATAGGAGGAGGAAGGAGTATTAGGTATGTTCCCCGCCTTGAGTTATTTATAAAAATAATAATGGGATAGAAAATAAATAAAATAAAATTACAATCTGCATTTAGGGCAGGTCTTAAAATACAATCTTTAAGTCAAACTTTAATGTTACAAATGTTGCTGTGAACTTTTTGTTTGCTGTTGCTTGTTTATAATGCTTAACCTTTTTGTGTGTTCTTATCTGATCTCCTTAAGGAGAAAGGGGAGGAAATAAATTATAGTAAATGAATATTATGGTGCTGAAGTGTTATGTGCATTTGTCTCAAAATACACAGTAAGTGTATCTCTTTTTTAGTTTGTCTGCTTAAAGGATGGTCATTATTAGTGTACTTCTGATTTTGGATAAATACATAGCACCACAATTCTGGCTGCAGCAAATTTGCAATTGAGCATGCCTACGATCTACTTGCATTTAATGTTCTCAAAATGTTTTATAGCCTTGAGGTAGCACCTCAGAATGTGGATGTGAATGTGCATCCTACAAAGCATGAAGTTCATTTCCTCCATGAAGACAGCATCTTGGAGCGTGTACAACAACACATTGAAAGCAAATTATTAGGTTCCAACTCATCAAGGATGTATTTCACCCAAGTGAGTGGATTCCCAAAAAAAAAAAGCCTAATGATATGTGCTTTCTTAATAATAATACTATGAATATCATTCCAAACTAGATTATAGTATGCTGTGTGTGAGAAGCACTTCTTCTTGCTTGATATTTGCATAGCTGAACACACAATTCAGTTTAGGGAGGTTTTTTTTAAATAAAATATCAAGATTGCAGCTTATGACAAATCATTGGAAATCTGTTGTTTTAGATTCATTGAAAGGTCCAAATACATTATCTTAACATAAATTAATAATAGTTCTAATAGTGTGATCTAAGTATAAGGTAGGTTTCATGTGAGGCCAAGCTTGGAAAACGATCTTTACATTTCTATAAACACTGAAATATTCTTTCAACTTTATTTTTTTGCGATGAAGACATTGTTACCAGCTGTTACTGCCCCTTCCACTGAGGTTGTTAAATCAGCAAAGTCTTCAGCTATTCAAGGAAGTGAGAAGGTTTATGCCCATCAGATGATCCGCACTGACTCACGGGACCAGAAATTGGATGCTTTTCTTCAACCAGTTAATAAAACCAAGATTGCAGGACTTGCTGCAGCAGAACCAGAGGACAACAACAAGATGCGAGATTGCAAGGCTACTGGAGTACAAGATGTAGAAATGGAAGAATGTGGTGACTTGCATGTAAGTGTTTCAAGAGCTGAAGATGTGGAGACACCAAAAGGATCAACAGAAAGCCAACCAATGCCTCTTGAAGCAGTTAGGTAAGAGTTATTTTTATAGGTGTGCTAAGTTATCTGTTTTGATAACTTCCTCTCTTTTCTTGCTACATTAAAATCAGAATCTATATGCTCCTTAGTCTTTGACAGGAAAAAAAATGCATCTTGGTCTAGATAAAAAAAATGTGCTTTTAAAAAAAATCTCTAATATTTGCCTAGGGTTGCCCAGCACTTTCTCTATTCTATTCTGATAAGTATCCCATTTCTAATATAATTTCTTTCTTAGGCCATCATGCTTTGATTTTCTGGGGAGATAAATTTTCCATGTACTCCCAAAGAGAAAGCTTAAGTTTACACTGTAGAAGGATGTATTAGGTCCATAGCTTGGTTTCATATGTGGTATGCTGCTCATTTCTTTATCAGTCTATCCAGTACCAACAAGTTGTTAGGGTTTGTTTTGTTTTGTTTTGTTTTTCGTGCCTTCAAGTCAGTGTTGACTCCTGGTGACTGCCTGGACAAGTCCCTGCAGTTTTCTTGGCAAGATTTCAGAAGTGGTTTGTCATTGCCGCCTTCTTCCTAGGGCTGGGAGAGAGTGATTGGCCAAAGGTCACCCAGCTGGCTTTGTGCCTAAGGTGGGACTAGAACTTAGACTCCCAGTTTCTAGCCTGGTGCCTTAACCATTGCACCAAACTGGCTCTCTGTTAAATCTATTTTATATTAAATTATTATGGCTCCAACAACCCTGACGGGGGTACTATTCTACTCCATTTTCTCACAATCACTGATGATATACTGTATGTTGTTCTGTCATCCAGCCACTTTGAGTTTAATAGTATTCTGAAGGGTGTTTTGTGCACACAGTTGTCCCTGTCTAAATGGGATGTAACTTAATTATGTTCTGCTTACCCTGCCATGGGTAAATATAAATACATCTTGCTTCCTAAAAGCATACATTTTTTTGTAGCAGTGTACTATTTGTAGTAACCCTCAGGCTTCTCCAGTGAATAATGGCCTCTCTACGTACTTTTGATAAGGTGAGGAGATTAAGATATTCTTATTAAATAACTAAAACCCAGGTATTTCAAAGGCAGTAGCGAAATTTTTATTTATAGCCTTAGCTTCTAAAAACTGTCCTTTCAATGAAATGGTAACTTTATAGAGTTTCATCCTTTTATACATGTATGTACTATATGTAGTTACTTATGCATGTATTAACGGTGTGCTGTATTTTTAAATTCTGTGACTTGGTCTTGGACCATAAATAAATCAGGCAGGCAGGCAGGAGTGGGCAATATTTTTGAAATCAGCAGCCACAATTTATTTATTTTCTTAAATGGGTCCTTTGAAAGAGTTGTTACTCGGTTTCATTTCTCTTGCAGAAAGAGGCAGCGAACAGATTGTGATCTAGAAATGGAAAAACATCCACAACAGGAAATGACTGCTGCCTGCATTCCAAGAAGAAGAATTATTAACCTAACTAGCGTATTGACCCTTCAAGAGGAAATTAATAAAAAGGCAAATGCAAGTAAGCCTGTTTATTTCTTTTTGCCACTAGTTTCTTACTCTGCCTATAATCCTTTTCAGTAATTTCATATGGTAAAACCAGTGTAATTTCTCTTGGGGTAAGTATGGTTTATTTGGCGAAATCATATTTAGTGCTTTTTCTCAATACAATATATAAAGTGGTCCATACTATTGAATTGTTGTATGGTAAAATAGCATTTCTGTATATCTCTTTTATCACAAAGTTCATTTTTCAGAATCCTTAAGGCAGAGCTTTCCAAACTGTGTGTTGGGACACGTTAGTGTGTCGGCTGCAGTGTCTGGGTGTGTCACGGCTGCTGCTGCCTCCGAGCCCTGCCAGGATTCCGCGCAGGTCCTAGTGCCTGCCTTGTGCCCTGCTGTAAGAATGTGTCACGAAATGATGCCCTGCTGTAACAGTGTGTCATGAAATGATGCATGTCTAAAACATTTGTCACCAACATGAAAAGTTTGGAAAGCTCTGCCTTAAGGAATTAAAAGGATAATCTATTTATTATTTTATACTTTATACATATATTTATATTTTATGTAATATATCTTGTTTTTATTGTATTTTAATCTTTTTAGCTTTATTGTAAACCGCCCAGAGTCCCTCTTTTGGGGGAGATGGGCGGTGGCGAAACTTGATAAATAAATATTTGTTTGTTTATAAATAATTTTTGTAAACTATTTTATAAAAACTGCTATTTTATTTTTTGTAAAGACCTGACAGAGTGTGAACTTGCATTCAAGTTGAGGAACCTGTAAAACATCAGCCTAGAAAGCAAAGTTTGATTTATATATTTGAGTTACTGATGTAGCAACGGGGGAAGCAAGTTGTGTATTTCTGAGCAGTATAGAAAGAGTTAAACTCAGAAACTAGATTGCAATGTTATGCTGATGTTGGTGTGAAAACAATCTCCAGTTAGGTATTTTTGGCTACAATTTATTACCAGTTTTGTAATCAGTGAGAAGAATCAAGCAGAATTCTGCTATCAGGTTCTGTAAATATTTTGAAGGAAATAAAAATAGCTTGTACATTCTTCTTATGGGTAGACTCTTCTTACCTATATTACATACAGTTTCAGGACAAATATGCATGTGATAGAAATAGCTAAAGCTTGTTTGGTATTCAGTTGACCATTAAAGTTATATTTTGATATGGAAGTGTTAGTGATTTATTATTTTGTCCTACATACTTTTCTCCTGATACAAATATCCAATACCATTAAACTGTTGATACATTGTCAACTATTCTGAAAAATCTGGATTTCTAAATAGATATCATGTTGAGTTGAGTTGAATTTAGAAATAGGCTTAAATATTTGCTAATCTGCAAATTTTTGGAAACAAAATCCATCTTATGGTATACTGAGCTTTAAATAATAAATACTCATATTTTTAAACAGAAGCTTTTAAAATTTACAGTTGGTTGGATAAACAGGACAATTAAAACTGAGTTCATGGTTTCATATAGTTTTAAAAGTATCTAAGTAGAGTAGGAGTGAATTATAAAACCCATAGTGATTTTTAAAGGGCAGCATTATTATTAATTTTGTACAGTATTCTAAATGCAAATAACCTCTGTGATTTCAGGTCTTCAGGAGATGCTTTGTGATCATTCCTTTGTTGGATGTGTTAGTCCTCAGTGGGCATTGGTGCAGTATCAGACAAAACTTTATCTTCTGAATACCACAAAACTCAGGTGGTTATATAAAATGAATGTATTGTTATTTTTATCAAAACAAAATTGATTTCATTACTTGAGGTAGGAACTAAATCTTAAAGCTTAGCTTTAACTTTTTGTTTCACTGTCCAGAAGTTAGGAGAAAGCATGCTCCAATTAAGACCAGCTTTGGTATGTGATTTGTGATTAGAGTATACCACTCTTTGGAGCAATTTGCAGTTAATAATGATAATGGCTTTGAAATAATATGTAATTAGCACTTGGAAGACATCATCAGAATTTTGTCCTACAGGAATATGTGTGACAAATATTAGCTTCACCATTCCTCTAAAAAAGGTTGATATTATATATTGCTGACCATTTGTTCATCACTTCTAATTCATAAATTAGAATCTAATTTGTAATCTAATAATTTCATGGTAAAACTTATATTCTATACATGCCAAATACATAGGAGAGAATGTGCCTATAAGAAACTATTTTTTTTCTTTTTTTTTTTCAAGTCAAGAAATGTTCTATCAGATCCTTATTTATGACTTTGGAAACTTTGGAGTTTTAAGATTATCAGTGAGTATATTTTTTGGGGGGTTTAAATTAGATACTTTTCTAATTCTTTTAAAGATAGGAGCTCTTTCTATACATTTTAGGCTAAACATTCTAATTTTGTAACACAAAAAAATAAATATTTCAGCCAGAGACCTATCTAGTCCAGATTTCTATTCCCAAGGGGCCCATGGCAAGATGCACAAGAGAGTAATGGCCACCCATTCATACTTCCCAAGTGCTGACATTGTATTGCCAACTCAATTCCCATCGAGCCTTGTCAGCATAGCAAATGTTTAGGCTTGGAGCTTGCACTCCAGCAATGCGTGGAACGCAAATGTTGATTCCTCATGCTCTGTGAACGTTTACCTGGTCTGCTTTTAAATCCATACATTGTGTGAAGAAATACATCCTCTTGTCTGTCCTGAGTTACCTGTAGTTGAGCTTTTTTGGATAATTCCAGATTATAGTATTAATACTATACTATAATAGTCTTATACTACTAAGTTTGCTCAGAAATTTTTGGAAACCTTTGACAAAAGATTTTTGAAAGATCAAGGATGCGGAATTTACTGGATCTCTCTTATTCATATTCTTGTAGATATCTAAAGGTGGTATAAGATCTTTTAATGCTTCACTAAGATTTTTCCTTCTGTTTTGAGGGAAACTGTAACTTTCCAGATAATTGTTGTCTGGTAACTAAAACAGCCTGAGTAATGGCAAAAGATTTTTAAGAATGTTTTTCACCACTTTACCTGGAAGATACATACATGCAGGGATGCTCTGGGTTCCGCCTTGACAAATCAAGAGGAAGTAAACCTGAAAAGAGGTGTTTTTGCATGCTACTCCATCCTTGTGCTCCTGGAAATCCATATGACCTTATACACCTATCTTTTTGTAGAACAACCAGAACATTCTGACATTAAAGTCGCTCTTTGAGTGAGATGGGCGTTGACGAAATTTGAAATATAAATAAATAAAGAGCCATGTTGTGGTTTAATTGCCAAATGTGTTTTTGTAATTTCTTGTTTTATATAATTATTTTTATGTTATGTTGTTATTGTCTAACTTTTTTTATATGTTAGCTGCCCAGAGTCTCTGGAGCTGGGCAGGATGGATTAATTAATTGTCTACACAATTAAATTGTGGAATTCTGTTATTGCAGACTTCCACAACGTTTAATCTCTGGGAGGATGGCATGCAGTTAATAATTTTCATATCCCATGTTTGTATGATTCATCTTATGAAGAAAATTTTACTATTCCTTGGAACCATAATTCCTTGCCATCTCACTTGGGGCGGGAGGGGGGTAATCAATCGTGGGGGTGGTTAGCGCCTTGAAGAGGCCCCAGAGAATTATATATATTTAAATTAAGATCTTTGGATTCGCCATCTTGGATTTTATATTTTATATTTACATTTTTTATGAAGAATTTTGTTTTTATTGTATTTTAATCTGTAGTTAGTTTAATTTTATTGTAAACCGCCCAGAGTCGCTCTTAGTGAGATGGGTGGTGACGAAATATTAAATAAATAAATGTTCTCATTCTGTCAGTCTTTTGGATGCTTCTAGATACTATATTATTTTGGTAATAAGTATGTTTGTTTTGTACATTTAGGAACCAGCTCCTCTCTTTGATCTCGCTATGCTGGCCTTGGAGAATGCTGAAAGTGGTTGGACAGAAGAAGATGGCCCAAAGGAAGGCCTTGCTGAATATATTGTTGACTTCCTGTCAAGGAAGAGTGAAATGCTAAAAGACTATTTCTCCCTTGAAATTGATGTACTGCCATATCATTTAGCTTATAGACAATGCATTTTTATAATAGATAGAAGCCAGAGCAAGGAAGACTTAGACAAGATTTACAAGCAATTAAATAATAGAGGAAAAAACTGTAACAGGGGCTTCTAAATAGCTTTTTATTCCTTTGTACTGTTTTGGCTGCAAATATTTAGCAGGTAGTAGAATTGCATATTGTTATAATAAATGCATGGAGCAATATTTATGAGCTGCGGTCCACATTATCTTATGTGGGGTCAGGATCAGAAAATTCATGATGATTAGGAATATACCCAGTTTCTTTACATTAGCAATTCCAGTACCTGTAGTCTTCATTTAGTGACCACAATTGGGACCGGCAACTCAGTTGTTAAGCGAAGCGGTCGCAAAGTGAAACAGCAACTGTGCTTATGATCTTCAGCTTTCCTTTGCTTTACAAACCTGTGAAGGTTGTAAATGTGAGGATTGATCGCAGTTACTTTTTCATCACCGTCATAACTGCGTATAGTCGCTGTATGAGGCAATTGCTAAATGAGGGCTACCTGTATGAAATAAGAAAAAATCATTCCCCAAGCGGCCTGCTGCCAATATTCAGTAGCAGTGGTGCTGAAATTTAATGGTAAATGAAGAAAATGATAGCCTGCAAGCTATGAGTTACCAATATCTTGAAACTATGGGTACATATGGTAGGCCATCAAGAGGATATCCAAAAGCTATAGTAAGATAATACCTTTAGCAACACCACCAAAATAAAGCTAAAATAGAAACATGATAGAAATGTGTTCATGAATCTGGCATTTTAATTGGTCTAATAGAAATAACTTACTGTGGGCTTTTATACATAACACTTGTTACTTTATATTTATAAATTTTTCATACATGTTGTTTATCTTGTTTGTAATCATTAGTTTAGAAAGATACCTTTGTGGAATGTGTTGATGAAAATGATGGTATAAAAACTTTCTGTTTACAGGGGGAGAATCTTACTGGACTGCCACTTCTGATAGATAATTACGTTCCTCCACTGGAAGGGCTACCTATGTTTGTCCTTCGTTTGGCCACAGAGGTAGGTTGACATTCAGCATAAATTACAATTTCTTAACCCATATGTACACAATAGTCATGATTAGGTAGGCCTTAGTTCACCTTGAGAGAAGATAGCAAAAAGAGTTTGGTGCTCTAAAGAGATACTTCTAAACAGAGACCTAACTGATCATAATTATTTTTAATATTATCAGTCCTATGAAAGAAGAGGTTACGCAAGACCTTCATACTCTGTTCCCACCACTCATCCAACTTCTTAAATTACAATGGATTGACTAATCTCAACCAAAATACTTTCACAGCTATAGAGACCTTCTTTTTAAAAGAAGTTAAAAACAGGTAGATTCTGTAGAACATAATTGTAATCGATACACATTTCTGCAATTTGTCATTATAAATGTCATGATAGGATTGTTTCGTTTATATCCTGCCTTTCCTCAAGACAGTATACATAAAACACTCTCCTCCCATTTTTCCGCACAATAACCCTGTGAGGTAGGTTGAGCTGAGGGTAGACTTGAACCTGGGCCTCCCAGGTCCTAGTCCCACACTTTAACCCAGGCGTTCTCAACTTCTTGACCCTGGAGGAATATTTTTCAGGCCTTGGGGAGCCCCTGCACATTCAGGCTCAAATATAGGCCAGAAGTTACAAAATAATTATATTCGTTTCACGGGTAGGCCTGTATATATGCATTAACAGTGTTCTTAAGCTAAAAATAAAGAATGAAACCTACCTCTTTAATGGGGAGTTGCCCGAATTTGAAATAATTTTTAAAATAAATTGTGATCTCCCAGGGAACCCCTAGTGACCTCTCGCAGAACCCTGGTTGAGAAACCCTGCTTTAACCACACCACCACACTGGCTTGCTTTCTTTGTTATCGGGATATCTCTGTTCATTGCACTGCAGAATGTTGAACTTAGAAATAGGTGATTTCTTGATTTTTTCCAAAAACATCATATATTCTCAACTTAAACTCTATGTATGCAGGATACTTATTAGAAAGTGTAACCTTAGTTAGATATGTGTAACCGCAACCTAAATAATCTAATAAAAATTTGATTAGAAAAAATCACAATGGAGTGTTTCAGCTACCAGCTGTCATACCCCCTCCAAAAAGGTTAAAAGTAAAATATTATTTATTTGCACAAAACTCATCTTTGTAACAAACCACTTTCACTAAAGCCAGAGTTATGCATTTTGTATGTTTTCTTTACCAGGTAAACTGGGATGAAGAAAAGGAGTGTTTTGATAGTCTTTGTAAAGAATGTGCCATGTTCTACTCTATAAGAAAGCAGTATATAATGGAAGATTCTGATCTCACTGCTCAACAGGTATTGTCTTGACTCTTGCACAGATAGTAAAGAATAAAAAGATCATTTTTCACCTGTAGCAATCATGTACTGGAGCTACAATTTCCAAAATTTACAAGCAGTTGGCTAAGAATTTTGGGAACTGTACATTTAGAAGGCACCAAGTTTGGAAAGGCTACAGCATCAAAATTGTAAATCCTGTATCTAGGGTATGATTATGGAGATAGAAATACTTTATTCTTGAACATCCTGGAGGTGGTTTATGTTGTTGCTAAAAATTGGCATGAACTTGTGCCATTGAGTGGCATTTTAAGTTCCTTGAATGGTGGAATATTACATCAGCAATATTATATCAGCTCATATCTTAGTACATGCTGGCTGCCTTCATTTCAGTGAGAACACAGTATGCATTCTTGTGTTAAGGGTTGAAGAGCATGTTCATGCAAGGTAATCTTAAGAGGTCTTTAGTTATATTGGTTCTTGGTCAAAAATGAAGTGCTTAGTTGTGCAGAAGCTTCACAGACTAATGCTGAAGTGGCAATTACCACAATGTACCCTGAGTATCCTGCTTGATTATTCCCCTGAAGAGGTATGTGTACAGATCAGTAAGGAGATTAATCTAGTAAAAAGAAACAACAAAACAAAACATATACAATGAAACTCAATTTAGCAGAATAGGTTAGGGTGAGATTTCTATCATAACCAAATTTGCATCATTAATGTAATCATCATTTGTGTAATTATGCAAATTACATAAATTGACACAAATGACCTAAATTATACCAGTTGTGGCCAGTGTGCTGAGGATGCTCAGCATGGTGTTTATAAAGACAAAATTTTGGAAGCAGCAGAGTTTATACGAGCTATACTGCATATTCCTTGCTGTGTTGAAATTTGGCCTTGTCTCTGTAGAGCAGAGCTTTCCAAGCTTTTCATGTTGGTGACACACTTTTTAGACATGCATCATTTCACGACACTCTTACAGCAAGGCATCATTTCACGACACACTCTTACAGCAGGGCACACAGCAGGCACTAGGACCTGCATGGAATCACAGCAGGTTTGGAGGCAGCAAGGCACAAGGCAGGCACTAGGACCTGCGAGGAATCACAGCAGGTTTGGAGGCAGCCAGGCACACAGCAGGCACTAGGACCTGCATGGAATCACAGCAGGTTTGGAGGCAGCAAGGCACAAGGCAGGCACTAGGACCTGCGTGGAATCCTGGCAGGGCTCGCAGCCGTGACACACCCAGGCACTGCAGCTGACACACTAACGTGTCCCGACACAGAGTTTGGAAAGCTATGCTGTAGAGGCTCATATGAGATCCTGCTGACTGAAGCATTGGCTAAAATTAGCCTCCATGGATTGTTCTTAGCCCAGCTAATCCCAGAGAATAAATCTACTACTACAGATCTGAAGTGTTGTAGCCTGATAGCCGGATTACTTCAGTACTCACTACCATCCTAGAAACTAAACGGAATCCTTGACCTGGACCTGCAGAAAAATTGGAGCAAAGCTTCTCATTGCTATAGTGGCAGCCTCTGTGGTAGACTTTTTTTTTTAGATTTTTTTGTCCTGCCTTTTTTTTTTTATAAATAACTCAAGGAGGCAAACTTACCTAATGCTCCTTCCTCCTCCTGTTTTCCCCACAGCAACAACCCTGTGAGGTGAGTTGGGCGGAGAGAGAGTGACTGGCCCAAAGTCACCCAGCCGGTTTTCATGCCTAAGGCGGGACTAGAACTCACAGTCTCCTGGTTTCTAGCCTGGTGCCTTAATCTAATTTTTACCTAATTGTTTTTATAATATTCTTTCTGTCTTACACATTGCTGTCAATGGTCTTAGAGGGAAAGTTTTAATAATTAAACTGTGCCTAAATTGCCCTTGCCAACCTAGCAATTCAAAAGCATGCAAATGCAAGTAGATGAATAGGTACCACTTTGGTGGGTAGGTAACAGCGTTCCGCACGCGTCATACCAGCCACATGACCGTGGAAGCATCTTCGGACAACGCTGGCTCTTTGGCTAACAAACGGAGACGACCGGTCCCTAGAGTCTGACATGACTGCACAAATTTGCAAGGGGAACCTTTACCTTTTTAAATTGCCTGGATGATCAAGACAATTTCGCACACACTCCTGTATTTGTCCTGTCATTTGGTGGCAATCTGAATTATTAAGGTCTTGCTTGAGCTGGTTTTATAAGAAAGCTCCGGAGGGTTGTTTTTTTTTAGGAGACAGATCTACAGAAATATCCGGACTGCTTTCAAGACAATTAACTTTGTTCATTTTGGGGAGTGAAGTCTGAAGTAAAATTTTGTCTGCTGAATGAATGTTCAGAGAATCTAGCTTTTATTGTAATTTAAAAATAATTATGAAGGATGTTTTTTCAGAAACAATCAAAATATTATAGACAATATTGGTAGGGTTCACACAACCCACTAGAAAACCAAAATGGACTTGTGGTTCAGTATGCTAAACAATAATGGTTTGTTATATTAATACAAGAATTATATTTTACTAATCCAGGCTTAGGGTGCTGGATAGACTCAGCCAATTAAGAGCTCAGTTTGATGTGTAATAGCAAATCATTTGTAATCTGCTTTTATAGGATGAAATGGGGCTTTATTTATAAATTAGCTTTTCATTTATTTAATATTCATATCAACATCTTGAGGAGCAATTGTAGGAAAGAACCCTCTAGCTTTAAAACTACTGTGTTCGCTGTCTTAGCATTAATGTTATCCTACACTGTTATCCTACACCAGGGGTCGGCAAACTTTTTATGCCGGGAGCCATTTTGACATGCTCGTGCACATTTTGAAATGCTAGAGAGCCAGGGGGCGGGGTTTGCGGGCGGGGGCCAATCACGTGGAAGGGGGCGGGGTTTGCGGGCGGGGGCCATTCGCGTGGAAGGGGGCGAGGTTTGCGGGCGGGGGCCAATCACGTGGAAGGGGGCGGGGTTTGCGGTCGGGAGAGGGCGTCCACCCGGCCCAGCTGCCCGGGGTCCAGGGAGATCAGCTCCGGCGGGATCTGTGGCGAAGAGCGGCCGTGGGGGGGGGGGGCGGCGACGACAAACGACACGCTTCAGGCTTTCAGCGCTGGAAGGAGGCCGCCTTCCAGCGCTGAAAGCCTGAAGCGCGCCGCTTGTCGTCGCCGCCTGCCCCCCCCCCACGGCCGCTCTTCGCCCGCCCGCGTGGAAGAAAGAAGACGATGGAGGGTGGGAAACAAGGCCTGCCCGCTTACCTGCCTGCTTGCCTCCCTCCGCGAGGCCCCCCGCTGCCTTCCCAGGGTCCAAGCCGGATCGGGGGCCTCGCGGAGAGAAGCAGGCAGGCAGGTAAGCGGGCAGCCCTGGCCTCCGTCGCCGGGCCCGCCCCCCTCGGCCGCTTCCGCCCGCCCGCGTTGAACAAAGAAGACGATGGAGGGTGGGAAACGAGGCCTGCCCGCTTACCTGCCTGCTTGCCTCCCTCCGCGAGGCCCCCCGCTGCCTTCCCAGGGTCCAAGCCGGATCGGGGGCCTCGCGGAGAGAAGCAGGCAGGCAGGTAAGCGGGCAGCCCTGGCCTCCGCCGCCGGGCCCGCCCCCCTCGGCCGCTTCCGCCCGCCCGCGTGGAAGAAAGAAGACGATGGAGGGTGGGAAACGAGGCCTGCCCGCTTACCTGCCTGCTTGCCTCCCTCCGCGAGGCCCCCCGCTGCCTTCCCAGGGTCCAAGCCGGATCGGGGGCCTCGCGGAGAGAAGCAGGCAGGCAGGTAAGCGGGCAGCCCTGGCCTCCGCCGCCGGGCCCGCCCCCCTCGGCCGCTTCCGCCCGCCCGCGTGGAAGAAAGAAGACGATGGAGGGTGGGAAACGAGGCCTGCCCGCTTACCTGCCTGCTTGCCTCCCTCCGCGAGGCCCCCCGCTGCCTTCCCAGGGTCCAAGCCGGATCGGGGGCCTCGCGGAGAGAAGCAGGCAGGCAGGTAAGCGGGCAGCCCTGGCCTCCGCCGCCGGGCCCGCCCCCCTCGGCCGCTTCCGCCCGCCCGCGTGGAAGAAAGAAGACGATGGAGGGTGGGAAACGAGGCCTGCCCGCTTACCTGCCTGCTTGCCTCCCTCCGCGAGGCCCCCCGCTGCCTTCCCAGGGTCCAAGCCGGATCGGGGGCCTCGCGGAGAGAAGCAGGCAGGCAGGTAAGTGGGCAGCCCTGGCCTCCGCCGCCGGGCCCGCCCCCCTCGGCCGCTTCCGCCCGCCCGCGTGGAAGAAAGAAGACGATGGAGGGTGGGAAACGAGGCCTGCCCGCTTACCTGCCTGCTTGCCTCCCTCCGCGAGGCCCCCCGCTGCCTTCCCAGGGTCCAAGCCGGATCGGGGGCCTCGCGGAGAGAAGCAGGCAGGCAGGTAAGCGGGCAGCCCTGGCCTCCGTCGCCGGGCCCGCCCCCCTCGGCCGCTTCCGCCCGCCCGCGTGGAAGAAAGAAGACGATGGAGGGTGGGAAACGAGGCCTGCCCGCTTACCTGCCTGCTTGCCTCCCTCCGCGAGGCCCCCCGCTGCCTTCCCAGGGTCCAAGCCGGATCGGGGGCCTCGCGGAGAGAAGCAGGCAGGCAGGTAAGCGGGCAGCCCTGGCCTCCGTCGCCGGGCCCGCCCCCCTCGGCCGCTTCCGCCCGCCCGCGTTGAACAAAGAAGACGATGGAGGGTGGGAAACGAGGCCTGCCCGCTTACCTGCCTGCTTGCCTCCCTCCGCGAGGCCCCCCGCTGCCTTCCCAGGGTCCAAGCCGGATCGGGGGCCTCGCGGAGAGAAGCAGGCAGGCAGGTAAGCGGGCAGCCCTGGCCTCCGCCGCCGGGCCCGCCCCCCTCGGCTGCTTCCGCCCGCCCGCGTTGAGCGAAGATGATGATGGGGGCGGGAAACGAGGCCTGCCCGCTTATCTGCCTGCTTGCCTCTCTCCGCGCAGGGGCTGCTGCGGCTGGAGATGGCGCTGCCTCCCTGCCGCGCCGGGCCTCGCTCAGTGCGAGAGCCAGGGGGCGGGGTTTGCGGGCGGGGGCCTATCACGTGGAAGGGGCGGGGGTGAGTTCAGCTGCGGAAGAGCCACACTCAAGGGGCCAAAGAGCCGCATCTGGCTCGCGAGCCGCCATTTCCGACCCTTGTCCTACACCGAATGTGCCTCCTAGTTGGTATGTTGATTGCAAAGTGGTGTTAGATTAGAGGTCTTAGCCTGTATAGAATGATGTGCTTGGGGTAAAACTGAGTTTCAGTTGCATTTGTAGCATACTGGCTAAAACTATCAGTATTCTCCTTACCATTAGTAGTGAATGATGATGTGACATACTACAAAAGCTGTTAACACTCTTACAGTAAGATACAGAAGGTATAGTCTAGCTTATGTGAAAGCTTTGGTGGGCAGTAGAGGCCATTATCTGTTTATCAATCTGATGATGGCCATGACAAAGAGATTGTCACTTGGAATATATAAGTAGTAAATGGTAAAGAACATGAATTAACAGTGAAATGAAAGAAATACGTATGTTGTGTGTTTGTGAAACAGTGTGTGGAAAGATATACAGTTGCAATTGAAATTATTCAACCCCCATTGCAAATCAGGTTTATTGTCAAAATTTACAGACTTTCATCTGTTTCCAATGAACAAATCAAACAAAAGCAATTGAAATAGCTCAACACAACAAATGCTTCAAGTGGTTTCCCCAAATTCAACTGAAAATGCAGCTGATAATGACTTCTCCAGTCTCAAAATTATTCAACCCCTTCATGGCAAGCATCTTCAGTACTTAGTAGAGCACCCTTTTGCTGTTATGACCTGCTGCAAACGAGATGCATAACCAGACACCAGCTCCTTGCAGTGTTCCTGAGGAATCTTAGCCCATTCCTCATGAGCAATGGCCTCCAGTTCAGTAATATTCCTGGGTTTGTGTGCTGCAACCGCCTTCTTCAAATCCCACCAGAGATTTTCTATGGGGTTAAAGTCAGGTGACTGTGATGGCCACTGTAGAATCTTCCAGGACTACTACTGCATCCAAGCCTTAGTGGAATTTGAGGTATGCTTGGGATCATTGTCCTGTTGGAAGGTCCACTGATGCCCAAGCTTCAGCTTCCTTACAGACAGCATGACGTTTTCTCCTAGGATTTCCTGATACTTCAATGAATCCATCTTGCCTTCCACATGCTGCAGGTTTCCAGTGCCAGAGGATGCAAAGCAGCCCCAGAGCATCACAGAGCCACCACCACACTTAACCGTAGGCAGAGTGTTCTTTTCAGTGTATGCTTCATTCTTCCTCCTCCAGGTGTACCGCTGATCCATCAGGCCGAAAAGTTCCAGTTTTGTTTCATCGCTCCACAGAACAGAATTCCAAAACTTCTGTGGCTTATTTATGTGATTGTGAGCATATTGGAGCTGACTTTTCCTGTGCTTTTGGGTCAGTAGTGGTGTACATCTTGGAGTTGTGGCATGGACACCTGTGTTTAATACATGCCTTACTGTGCTCACTGAAACCTCAGTGCCTGTTGCAACCAAGTCTTGCTGCAGGTCTTTTGCAGTCACTCGAGGGTTTCTTTCAACCTGCCTTCTCAGAAATCTGGTTGCAGCCATTGACAGCTTCCTTTTTCTGCCCCGTCCAGGTAGTGCAACCACTGTTCCTTTAACTTTGAACTTGCAAACTATGCTTCCAGCTGTGTCTCTAGGAACATTCAGTGCCTTCGCTATCTTTTTGTATCCTGTTCCTTGTAAGGGCGATGATCTCCCTTACCTTTTTGGACCATTATTTTGACTTAGCCATATTTCTAACATGCAGGCAAACGTGACACTCAACAAACCCCTAGCCAGTTCAGGTCTTTCATGTGTTCCAGCTCAAGCACACCTGGTGCAACTAATGAAACCCTTGATTATGCCCAGAGTCCCCTTTGGGGGAGATGGTGCGGTAATAGAAGTTAAAGTATAAATAAATAAATAAATTAGTTGCATCAGGTGTGCTTGAGCCAACACATGTTTTCCATACTGTACAGTATGTGTGCTGTGACAGATTCTATTCAGGGGGTTGAATAATTTTGAGACTGGAGAAGTCATTATAAGTTGCCTTCATCTTCAATTGATTGATAGCATGACAAAAAACACAAATGACTGAGAAAATGAGTTCTCCAACTCAAACAGCTGGCATCCATGGCAATTTGGTCCTTGCAGAGTTGTTTCAAGGGAAGCCCTATCAACACATTGGTTGACACCAATCATCATGGGGAGCTTCAATATTAAATGTGCCTTTAAGGCAACCTGCTCCTTAAATTGAAGTATGTGAAGGAAGAGTGAGTTGAGAGGAAGAAGGCTGAGAAAGGTGTGGTTGGATGGAGTTGATAAGATCCTCAAGACGTGAGAATTTTAAAGAACAAAAGGTATTATATTGCATATTATTACTAGAGTCCCCCTAGGGGAAGATGGAGTGGTGATATAAATCGAATTATAAATAAATAAAAATAAAATAAATTATATTAATTGATGTATGGATGTTGTAGAAATGAGGATAATTTGTGAGTATATTTCAAGTATGGAGAGATACAGTGAATGATGTCTATGAAGGTTCTCAGTCATCCAGGTGGAATTGTCTGTAGCTTGAATCATGTCAACTGGATTTCTATTTTCTCAGTGGAAATGTTTAGCTCCTTATCCAAGGAGCTTCTTCAGTCTGAGCAAAGTTAGTAAGGGAATCCTTAAATATGTTTCTAGGTGGCTGTGTGATGTTACACCTGGGGCTAGGTCATGGTTATTTTGAGATGTTATTTCTAAGTCCCTTTATCATCTAAAGGAGGATCGTTAAGATCCCCATGCTGCTGTTGAGCTTGCGAAATGGTCTTAATCTAAAGCCTCAGGCACAATCTTTCCCCTATCTTCCTTCCTGCTTTGTCTTCTGTGCCTAGGAAGATTAAGACCATTTCGCAAGCTCAATAGCAGCATGGGGATCTTAACGATCCTCCTTTAGATGATAAAGGGACTTAGAAATAACATCTCAAAATAACCATGACCTAGCCCCAGGTGCAAGGTCACACAGCCACCTAGAAACATATTTAAGGATTCCCTTACTAACTTTGCTCAGACTGAAGAAGCTCCTTGGATAAGGAGCGAAACGTTTCCACTGAGAAAATAGAAATCCAGTTGACATGATTCAAGCTACATACAGTGAATGATGAAAATATAAACAAGATTTAGATTTATCTTCTGCCTTGAACTTCTTTTGCTCTACGTATACTCATGCAAATAAAAGCTACTGTGGGTAGAAATAAAAACAATGAATACTCTACAATAAGCACTGGGTCACAACATTTATATTTCCTCTAGTGAACTTTTTGCTAGAGTTGTGATTACAGGTAGTCCTCACTTACCGACCGCAATTGGGATTGAAAACACCATTGCTAAGTGATGTGGTCATTAAGTGAAACATCACACAACTGCGCAGGACTTAGTTCCTCTGCAGTCATTAAGCTCGCTATCACGTGACCATGACTTGCTGCCGGTTTCCCCATTGACTTTGCTTGTCAGAACCTGGTTGTGAAGGTCGCAAATAGTGATCGCAGGATGCTATGCCAGTTGTAAATGTGTGCCAGTTGCAAAGCGCCCAGATTGTGATCACATGACCACAGGGACGCTGCAACAGCCGCAAGTACAAGGACCAGTCGTACACATTTTTCAGCACCGTCATAACTTTGAACAGTAGCTGAACAAGGCATTTGGTAAATGAGGACTACCTGTATATGATCTGTTATGGCTAAAGATTTTTAGAACCTCATACTGGCGGCGGCTGGAATGCAAATAATGAAATTTATCAGATGTTATTTACTGTGTGTTTATGATTTGGCCCTTCCATTTCTCAGCCTAGGATAACAGATTTAATATGCATATTTGCTATGAAAAAGGATACATACTGCCTCTTTTAATATATATTTTTTTACTCTAAATGCTTTATTACTTGGATATGTAGTACTTAGATGTTGCAGATGAATTCAGGTATACTAAAGCAACCGAGTATTAGATATGATGGGAATTTTGTTCTATTTGCATTTTAAAGTCAGTCTACCCAGTTTGCACTTCTCAAACTGTTATGTAAAGTAAAACTTTTACCCTTAAATATTTGTATTTTTCATTAATTTGTGTCACAGTATAGGTAAGACTTGACAGCGAAAAATTCTTGCAAAATGCTCATTTTTGCATGGATTTTTTATAATTAATTTACAGATCATTGCAAAAATGGTAGAGAATCGAAGAGAGTTTAAACAAATGAACTGCTAGACACCCATCACTACAAAGCATGTCTCTAGCTACGACTGCTGCCTGCATTAGTGTAATGACTTTTACAAATTGAATAATCAACTGGGAGAAATCTAAACAAGGCATGTTAATTACATTATTATTCAGGAATGCATATGTTTTAAACAAACTGTTTTAATATGAACTGAGGTATTGTTAACACTGTTCTTACAGGTTGAAGAGCCTGGAAAAAGTACAAGATCATGGAAATGGACAGTGGAACATACACTTTACAAAGCTTTTCGGACATACCTTTTACCTCCTACAAATTTCAGAGAAGATGGCAATGTTTTGCAACTTGCTAATCTACCTGACTTGTACAAAGTTTTTGAGCGGTGCTGAACATAGATATTTAATCTAAGAATCCATTACTATTTATTTCCTTTCTTGACATTGTAAACTTTAATCAGCCATTGAATATTACTGTATTTTAACTTCTGTATAAAAATGACTGTATTGTATGGTCAGAAAATTGATCCATTATTGTTCAACTTTTCACAATATCCACATATTGTACAGTCTGCAAATAAAGAAAATTTAATTAAACTCCTAGATTTCCATTTATAACCCAAAAATATAAAAGATGATAGTTAAATCCTCATCTATTATTAACAAATCATGCAACTGATGAGGGTATATATTGGACAAATATGTAAGAGCAGAATTCTCTTATTCTACTTGGCCCCATTTAGTTTAGTATTTCTGCTGGGAGATAGTCTGGGAATAGACGATCACAGCATCCTTGAATGTAAAGGATCACTCAAATTTTATACAAAGACAGTAACAGAATAATTAGCAATTTTCCACGAGTAATATCCTAGTGAATATAAACAGCTTTGGTTTACATAGTTTTTAGTTAATTATATCCTGCCAAGTTTATTGTTCAAAATAAATAGCTGAAAGATTTTCAGTCATGGTGTTTTGAGTTATACGGGAGGACAAGAATTATCAGAATTAGCACAATGAAAAGCTCAACAATGAAAATGTAAGAGAACAGTAAGATAAGACACAGCCATGCTATGTAAAGTGTCCATTTAATAGGTTTTTTTCTGCCACATTTCTCCCACCCACATTTCACTCCACACTTAAGCAGCTCACACACCAGGTTTTACACTGTACAACAACACATCTTGCTCACTACTCTTACATTAAGAATAGGGACAGTACTTTTTCAAATTGAAACCTCAAGTGTGCATCACCATGCAATAAAGCAGATTTTATACAGTCATTTCTATTTTATATAAATTTAAATATCTTACAAAAGTGTTTTCCATCAAAATGTATAAAGTTTAGCAAACAAGACTCCAATTGTATCTTAAAATAAATGGTATTTGATTCCATAGGTTATTTTGTTCTAATCTCTGAAGTATACATTGCACTATATTGAAGGCACTTGTGCCATATGATGTCTTGAGCACATAATTGGTTAGTTTGTTGTGCAGCATACTCTTGAATTCGTGCATCTGTTTCCAAGCACCAAGCATTATTAAAGCAGTTGAAAATAATTCGGAGAATAAACTTGATTTCACAATTGTGAAAATAGTTTATATAAAGTCAGCCATAGAGCACTGGGCTCCAGCAGATTCTTGAATTAAGCTGCTAAAACTCATCACTGGTATAAAGATGCAGGCGGTTTTTCCCATTTGCTCAAGTTACAAAATATTTGCCACTTAATTATGAAACTAAAACTCACTGAACAGCTTTGTGTTCAAAGTTTATGCCAAAGAAAGTCTATTAAAATAAGCTCAGGCATTTCAAGGAGCAGTGCGTATCTTTAAAAGTTTCCTTTCTACTGTTGAGATAGCAATGCAGTTCTATTTGCCTTCATTTTCTCCAACCGTTTCACTAAGTGGCTGTTGGTCATCTCCATCTCTTCTATCCTGTCCAATGCTGTTCTTAACTAAAAGAAAGACAGACAAAATCGTTAGGTTTGAGAAAACCAACACAGTATCTAAATACACCATAAAAGAACAAAACGTTTTGCAGCAGCTTTTTATTGAAGTAAGGTCCACAAGTAATTCAGCAGATCTGAAACAATCTTACATACAAAAAAGATTCTAAAGTATTTCAGCTCTACAGTACTAGGTTCAGCTGCATCAGATTAAACAACTAAACTAGGGAGTTTATGCTAAACTTACATGCAGCAGCTAAATCAAGGCTTAAGGTGACAAATACTAAAACTTCCTTGTAAGTCTAATTTATTCTCAATTGCTTTTCTCCACACTATTTTAATGTCCATTATCAAACTCGAAGGGAAGGAAATAACTTAGGAAGTGGGGCGGGGGCACATACCTTTTTTTGCAATACACACTGGCCACCTATGCTTCCATTCACACCACTCCACTACATTCTGGGCCAGTTGCAGTTTCCAAAGAGCCACCCATGAAGGGTAAACGGTAGTAGTCCAACCTTGAAATTGCCACATTTGTTACCAACACAAGCTCTTTTATTTGCCAACGCTGGTAAAAAACCCACTTGCCATGAAGGCATTATTTATTTATTTATTTATTTATTATTTCTAACTTATATCACCGCCCATCTCCCCCCACAAGGGGACTCTGGGCGGTTTACAATAAAGTCAGCGATTAAAAACATATAAAATACTTTATACAATCAATTAAAAATATAAAAATATAAAAATATATTTTTTATATTTTTAAAAAATATTATAGCTGCCCATGCTAAATCAAGGACGAGCTCCAAGATGCAAACTTCATCTTTAGATCAAAGTACCACCAAACCCAAAGTCCAGTCCCCAGAATTGGCAACAAATCTTGTCCAAAACCAGTGATACCTCATGTACCTGGAGATACACAAAGGCTTTTGAGATGTCCAACCCTGATTCACAGGAAAGGGAAAATACCACTGAGTAACTTTTTTGTTTGTTACTTTCCCATTCCTTCAGAGGTTAATATGGGACATAAGACAGAGCCTTGTAACATCTCCCAAGATAATTCCCAAAAGTCAAAGCAGAAGTCTCCTAATGCCACCTTCTGACCAGAGAGATTGGAACAAAACCACCACAAGAGTAGGACACTGTCAACCACATCAGAAGCAATTGAGAGATCATAAGAACAACAAAATTGCATTTCCTCTATCACTCATCAAAGGCAAACTGCAACAAAGCTAGTACTAAATCCACATTGGAAAGGATTTAGACAGTCCATTTCCTCCAAAAGTTCCTAAACTTAAAATGCCACCACCTTGGCTAATCCAAGTGACTTTATGTGTAAAAAAAAATTGTAAACCAGCCTTTCTCAACTTTTTGACCCTGGAGGAACTCTTGAAATATTTTTCAGGCCTCAGGAACCCCTGCCCATTCAGTCTCAAATATAGGCCAGAAGTTACAAAATTATATTCATTTCATGTGTAGGCCTGTATAGATGCATTAACAGTGTTCTTAAATTAAAAACAAAGAATGAAACTTACCTCTTTAATGAAAAGTTGCCCGAATTTGAAATAATATTTTAAATAAATCATGATCTCCCAGGGAACCCCTAGTGACCTCTCACGGAACCCTGGCTGAGAAACCCTGCCCCAGCTAAAACTAACAGCTCTAGAGAAACTCCATTGCCCAGTTGTCCATAGATGAAGAAGGAAACCCACCCTTTTTTCAGAATGAAACACAAGTTTACTATTTATCCATAAATTTTCCCTTTCTGCTCAAATGAAGGTGGTCAGCTAGCTTCAGGAAGGCCTACCTCTGGGGTCAGAAGGCATCTCCATTTCCTTTCTGGAGATGCGGTCTTGTCTAAAAAATTAAACCATGCTTCTAATCAAGCTATTGTTCAGCGGATCCTAACCATAGCTGAGCGCAGATTTTGGGTAGTGCTGTCCATCTATCAGTTTTGGACTGGCTATGTTTGGTCTGAGGTTAAGATCAGACCAAGGAGAGTGGAAATTCAAGGGTAAGTTAAGAATGTATGTTTCTCACTGTGAATTCAGAAAGCCTGCTAGCTTGGGAACAAAAGCACTACAACTCTTGAGTGGGTGAAACATCCCCCAAATAGCCTCCTTCTAATATTCTTTGGTGGATGCCCCAGATGGGAATGTTTTCATTCCAAGACTGAAAAACTTTCTTTTTTTTCCCCCCTCAGGCTGCAAAGGATATGGCAGGAGATTGTAATTTCAGACTTGCAAGATTTATGTCAGCATTTCCAGGTAGACCAGACAGGAAACAAGACCAGATGAGCTAATTCTATTTTACTGTAAGGCTACATTAACAAAATCTTGCAAGTCTGAAAGTACAAATCTCGCCATGTTCTTTATAGCCTGAGAAGTTAGGGAGGGTCCCTTCTGAGCCTTTTTCTCCTCCCATTATGCAGTTGCAGGCTATGCCTTCTCTTATCTGACTGTTCCCTAGGCAGCATCTCTTTGCTTCATTTCTCAAGGTTTTTCTCACATACCATTACAGAAGTGCTATGCTATGAATAAGTTCATAAGAACAGGAAATTAAGAAACGCAATCACATTGGCCACTGGTAAGAACATTATGTCCACCTGTTATCCTTGATTCATAAGATCCTCTAGGGTTCTATGGAATAGAAATGAGACATAGAAGAATTCTTTTGACCATTCTGTGACCAGATAGTACACAAGTTCTGTAATTTCTTCCTAACATCTTATTGTGAAATATGGTAATGATGCTTCAGAAGACTAAATGGTTGAAGCTTGAAATCTTAAATGTCTGATCACATATCTGGATAGATATATTTTTCCTGTTTTGGTTCCTGTTTCTTGAGATGGCATGGTAGCTCCATCATATATGTTCTGGATTTCATGCTTTCTGTTTATGTAAGCCCTGCATCATCAGCCATGGGGTAAATTCGTTTCCTAGGCAAATGGATCCAAATTCTGGAAAGCTGATGATCTTCTGGGATTCCTTCATGGGGTCTCTTACTATAAGACAGAAAGATTAAGGTTCTGATGGCAGCTCTACTTCCTTTGGGAAATTAAGTGGAGCACCTTTCCAACCTGAGAAAAGGCCTTTACAGTGCTAGGTAGCTTCTGAATATAAGATGAAAATTTCCATTCCTATACAATGTTTTACTCTTCCCAAATTTTAAAACAGAGGATTTACTCCCCCAACCAGCAGGAGGCTGCAGAAGACCTCACGGTGAAATGGCATCATCACCTGAAGGAACAATGATTAATGCCATGTAGGGGCTGCTGTTTGCTTTTTTTTGTTTAGGGTAGGAATGGGAGCACGAGGCCTTTGGGAAGCAAACTATTCCTATTTCCACCCTTAATTTTCCCTCCAAAATTGAGCCACAGATCAATTTTGTGTCATTTTGAATATATATATATATATATATATATATATATATATATATATTTATATTTATATATATATATATATATATATATATATATATATATATAGAGAGAGAGAGAGAGAGAGAGAGAGAGAGAGAGAGGAGGTGTTAAGGGCAGAAACTGGAGGTGTTTGCCTCCCAGAAACCTCATATTCCCATTCACATATTATTTGGGGTTGGGGTGGGGATGACGGAAAATGGCACTGCTGGAAATAGATTGTTTCATTGCTGAATATTAATAGCTTGATCTTGGATGCTGAATGCTGCAAATGATTTGGTTTCTGGCAGTCCTATGAACACACAATTTCACAGCCAGAATTGCAAGAAATCTACAGGCAGAGTATTTATATTACTTTGAAATAAGAATAATCTCAAGCTATCTTTAAATATAGCACACATCATTTACAGCCCAATTAGTATAATCTGTTTTCACTGAAAGAAAAAGGAGGCACTTACCTCTCGTTGAAGTTTTCTCTTTTCTGCTTTCAGTTCATCCTCTACTTTTTCTGCATTTTCTGCAGCAGTTTTGTATCTTACCACCTGTCCTTCAAGTCTTAGAACCTAAATAACCAATAAACAATTATTTATCTTCCCATATGCAAGGAAGATCCAATTTAATTTTGACCTTCCCTTAGAAGCACTAAAAGGAAAGCATTTACCTTCACTGTTCCTCCCAGGCAACCAATGCAAACAGTAGTATTAATGGAGCCAACAAAATGGCTCCATTGATATAATCATGCCCAGAAACTCAACAGAATATTAATTCATCTAAATGAAAAGCAAGTGTGGCATCAGCATTATCACTGACTATAAGTGAAGATTTCCTAATGTCAGGGTTTATGTACACTGTTTCCAGTCCTCTTTCCATTTCTTTTAGCCTGAGATGCCCAAGTACCTTTCTTGGCCATTAACTCATATATACACCATTAACTCTATGCCATGGAGGGATTATACTCTTAAGGAAATATCAAACCCTGTGCATCATTGGCTTCATGACAGAGTGACAAGATTCCAATACTAATGCTGCAAGATAAACATATTATGTGATGAAATAGGGAAAAAACTTGTGGGGTGGGTCCCTTAAGTTTGGAGTATATAAAAATCTTAGAAGATACCTACATTTTGTTCCAAAGTAGTTATATCTTGTTCAGCTTTTGAAAGTTTAAATTTGAAATCACTTATTTGTCTGTTGGCATCTCCTGGAGACAAGAAAATTTAGAATTCAAGGACTGTAAACCAAACTTCTGAATTCACTTCAAATCAAACCTTTACTTATGCAAATGTTTGTTCGTGGCAGAAAACAGCATTGAATGTGGTAATCAGGCACTCTGGAGACTGATATTTTTCAATATTTTTTCCTGAAGTGTTCATGAGGTGAATGCTTAAGATCTTAGGAGTTTAGTCAAGAGTTTTATTGGAATACAAAAAGCAGTATAACTCACCAGGATAATAGTATTTTAAACTTAAGTACAATGAAAATGTGATTATTTAAAAAATAGCCAACTAGTAGATCAAAAGATTTATACAAAATATAAATATGTGGAGAATATGTGGAATAAAGGCTTGAGATTCACTTTGAATTATACTCTGAAAGAGAATTTTTATAAAATGATGTACCGTTGGTATTTAATACTGGGTAAGTTGTCAAAGATGTATAAAGGGGTACCAAATGTCTGTTGGGAATGCTCCCAAGGTGAAGGAACATTTTATCATCTTTGCTGGACATGTGGGAAGGCCAAGAAATTCTGAGAGCAAATATGTATTACAATTCAAAAGATCCTTAAAGTTAATATACAATTGAAACAAGAACTTTTTCTTTTGGGCTTGATGGAGCAACAACTTTCTGATAAGACAAGAAAATTTGGGACTTTCTTTTTTGTACATGATAACAGCGGCAAGACTTTTGTATGAGCAAAGATGGAAGGACGTACAAATTCCCACAAAGGAGGAATGGATGGTGAAATTAATGGAAATTAATGGAACTGGCACAGATGGCAAAATTGACAGCATTGATAAGAGAAAACACTGTGACTGGATTTGTTTCTACTTGGAAATCGCTTTTTGGACTATTTGTAACTGAAAAAAACGAGGTTTTGACTTTAGGTTTTGACGATTAAAGTAGTAGTTTTTTTTAATAGAAATAGATACGGTTTAATTAAGAGTAAGAGATAAAGTTATTATATACGTATTTATACTGTATCTGTTGGAGAAGGTCGGAAGTCACTTTCTGTTTATCTTTTCTTGCTATTTCTGCACTTTTTAGTTTTTCTTTTTTCTTTTAGTTCTTTATTCAAGCTTTTCTGTACTTTGCATTTTAATTCTATTTTGAAATCTCAATAAAGTTTATTAAAAAAAAGATTTATACAAATTAACTGTTAGATCAGTGCTTTCCAAACTGCCACCGTTGGCGACACACTAAACTGTGTTGCGATACACTAAAGTGTCGTGACACACAGTTTGGAAAGCTATGTGTTAGATCAAGATATTTCTCACTACATATTAGGAGAGACATTTAACAGCTCAAATGAGAAACAAACTTTCTTCCTGTATTGTTTCCATTCTCTCTGGTTATCACAAGAACTCTCATAACTGGAACCTGACTTTGCTTGTTTTTCTTAATATTCCCCAATTTTTTTTCTTTTGTGTTGTACCTTTTAGATTATAAGTCTAAAGGCTGTGTACAAATACTTTCATTAAATACATCTGCTACATCACCGTATATAAAATTGCAACACACATACTGTAAACTGAAAACTTGCATAGAAATCAAGACATGACTGTTTCAAAGTGTATCCTCTTTGAATACCGAGTAAATTAACATACTTTGCATTTCAATTAACTGTAGATCAGAACCATTTTCCAGGCCTGTTAAATCAGAATCTGTGCCTTCGTTCCTAGAGGATTTCTGCCGTGCCTCTTCCAACTGCAATTTCAGTTTTTTAATCTGAAATTAAAATAATAACATAATATTTTTAGTACACTTCAAAGTTTATTTATTCCTTATCTAGAATTAATGAATATCACATTTAACAAATGGTTAGCACCTACTGCTATAATCAAGAATCCAGTGTGATTATTTTCAGCCTTAAATAAATCTACAGGATTTCTCTGATCAAAATTTCTCAGGATGCTGCTATTCCAACAAAATGGCAACTTATCTGTGGATATCTACATCCCTAAAATGCTGAGATTATAGGAAAAATAGTTCTGAATATCTGCCCAGAGACAACTTTTCCATTCAACTGCCATTTTATATGAATGGTTTTAACTGGAACAAGAATCCTATTGCTAGAATTGTTTGGTTTTCATTCATGTCTTTTTCTCAGCAGATGTAGCCAGTGTGGTGTAAAGATGTTAGATTGGCACTAGGGAGATCCACGTTCACATCCACCTTGAGCCACAGAAACCTATTGGGTGATTTTGAGCATTCATTCACTCTCAGCCCAACCCACTTCACAAGGTGGTTGCTGTGGGAAAATGGGAGGAGGAAGCCCTCTGCTGTGTTGGGCTCCTGACTGAAAGGTGGGATATCAATCTAACAAGTAAATAAGTAAGTAGAGCTTTGGCATATACATATATGAAGCATTTAACACATACAGCAGAAATGCACAACCTGTTGCTCCTGAAAGATTTAGCCACAGCCCTTGACAACCTCCAAAACTGTTACTAGCAAAATGTAATTTTTCAGTAACAAAAGGGAAAAAATTAAATGCATGACTAAGGAGTAGACATGCTAAGTATACTTAAACTGAATTAAAACTTAACTGTATATGACATCACATCAAATGTATATTTGTTCTGCCTACACCCACCATTTTTTGGGATGTGGCACTAAGCATGCCACTCAAAGGCTAAATGGGCCATCAGCCCACAAAAGTTATACATTCTTGATGTACAGCAATCTGATCTCTCATCTGTAAGACATAGTTTTCCATCTCCAGCCTGACTTTTTCCTGCAAGTTTCCCATTATCAGTTTAGAATCCAGCATATACAAAGCCCTTCTTGGACCATCCCCCACCAATAGACAGACAGAAGAGAGTAGGGAAAAAAACATGAATCCTGTGGCTGCTGGATTATTGGAGGAGCAACAGAATTATAGCCTAAACATACAAAAACTAACTCAGGTCTTAGAGCAACTGTACTTTATGCCATTTGATCAGAACCTCACTATGGGAAGTTGTTTACTTCGTTATCTCTTTAGAAACCTGCAGGACGCTTACCTGTGACAATAACTCTTCCTTTTCTCCTGCTAGCTTTCGTAGCCTAACATCTAAAACAAAGAAATAGTTCAATTAGAAAATGAAAATTTAATTTCACATATTGGGAGGCTTTTTGAAGAATACTTTTACGTGGTTGGAATTTCATCTGAAAATTTGCAGTAAGAGACAAAAGGGCCCTTTTTGAGCAATAAAAAACTAGCATACAAAATTTACAAAATAAAGGATTAAGGCTGTTAATCTTAATGTTTACTTCCAAGTAAGTACAAATAAAATTTGAAGAGGGTGACGGGGCATACCATCACTGAGTTGCAGCAAAACCACTTTCAAAAATGTAACATATGGCATAGGACCCAACTAAGCGGTTAGATTCATCATTAGTACAGGTAGTCCTCGCTTACCAACTGCCTCGTTCAGCGACCTTTCGGAGTTATTGCGATGCTGAAGAAAGAACTTTACAACCAACACTTGCATTTACAACCTTCGCAGTGTCTCTCTGTCACGTGATCACCATTACAGTCAGTAGGCATTGTCCTGTACCTGACCTGTTGTTTTCCTTCCCCCCCCCCACCTTTGCACAGCATACTGATTGAGAGGAAGGAATTACAAGAGAGTAAGCAGGGACACAATGGGGAATACACATCAAAAGCAATGTGCTGGTGCTGGCAGCTGTGAGCATGCTACGCAAACAGCCTGGTGTCTTCCTCACTGTGTGCCTGCTTACTCTGTTCTAATCCCTTCCTCTCCAATGAATGTAAATACAAACATTAATTCCCCTCTTGTTAATTATCCCAGCTCCACGGTGAGCATTCCAAAGGGAAGGGGAGTGGTTAGGAGGCAAACAAAAGCCAAAGGTGTGGGACTGATTAGTCTTGTCAGTTTCCAGCCGGCTATCCCATCGCTGCCAGGATGAGCATTCCAAAAGGCGGAGAAGTGGGAAAAAGAAAAGCACAGTCACGGTCACATGATTTCCCACTTAGCAACTGTTTTGCTTAGTGATGGGAGTTGCCAGTCCCAACTGTGGTTGCTGAACGAGGACTATCTGTAGTATAGTTTGTTTTTTTAGAGACAATTTTATGTTGAATTGCCACCATTAATTGAATACACATTTCTGAAAATTGTATATATATTTTAAAGTTTGTTTTTGAAATACTTTCTATAGGAAGTATTCTAATACATAGCTACTTAAATTTAAATATTTAAAAATAGAAGTTTACAATATATTTACAGATATTTTGTAAGTCTGAACAGATTACGGAATGCTAGAACTAATCACATAGAACTAAAGGGCTGATCTCTCTAGAATTACAGCTCTTTCTGTGTAATTTTTAAGTTTATATACATTGAAGCCCTAACTTAACATTAACCTTTAAAAAAAATGTTTATTTTACCTAGTGGTCCTTCCCCTGCCGACTCCAAAACTTGAGCAGCTTCTTGTGATACAACTGTAATTGCACCAACTACTGGTTCATGGTTAACATCACCATTTGGAGTGACTTCTGGGATTATTACTAATCCATGTTTCTGGAGAAAAAAAGCAACATTAATAACCCTTATCAGAAACCTTTATTTTACAGATTTTTTACTCTTTACTCAGCTGATACAATCAAAAGCCACACCGCCACTGTTCCCATACATGACTTAGTAGAAAGGAGGAAATGATATGGTAATGATGCTGCACTTTCCATTACACTACCTATGGCCTGATTCCCAATCTACATTTGAAAACAGTACTACTGCTAACATACCTCTCCTGTCTTCACTGTTTCCTTCAGGTCAGCCAGCTCATCTCTGAGCTCATCTCGCTCAATCCTAATGCAGTCAAAGTACTCTTTCTGTCTCTCTAGAGCCTGGTTACAGCCAGGTAGCACAAAGAAAATAGTATAGAAAAAGAATGTGTGATAGGTAAGAGAGATTTCTTGTAAATACAAGAAGAGTAGTTAAACAAAAAGAAAGAAAAAGCTTTACACAATCCTGTGTTTGCCACAAAAGTTCATGCCTAGCACAAGAATTCCTCAGTTATAATGGATCTGTCAAATATTTATCCAGTCTCATTCATTACATTACATTCTAAACTTTAAATACAATTCTAGCATAGTATTTCCTCCACTGAATAAGCCTACTATTCCCACAGATAAATCCCCATGCTGGGATTCAACACAGAATTGATAAAGTATGAAATATAATTTCACATAAATTATGATTGAATTGAATTCTTGTCATATGTAGTTCAGACCTACTAAAATAAATGGGACTAAGTTAAATCCCATCAATTTTAGTGGGTCTACTTTGTGATTAAATCTGGATCAAATCTTATGTGTATATTCATAGCCTAACACTATAGAGAGTAAGAAATCATAGTCCTCTGTGATGCACTGAAATTTTCAGATATAAACATTTAGATTTGATAGCAGGCCTACAAAATTATATGCATGCTATTATGATTTTTATTGTAAACTGCCCAGAGTCTCCCGTTGGGGGAGCTGGGCGGTCATATAAATTTAAATAATAAATAAATTTTTAATTTAAATGGAAAATGGAAACAATGTTGTCAGTCAGATTTTTCACTGAGGAACATAAAAAGAAAGAGGAAACCATATGGCTTCCTATTTCTCTCCAGGGCCCTGATTCTGCTTTGGATGCTGGATTCTCATAGGAAACCATAACCTGCTTCCCAGCAGCCAATCAATTAGCAGATTGGAAAGCTTTTAAATAGTTTCCCCAGCAGCCCACCAATCAGTAGACTCCCAGAAGCTACCGAGTGGAGAGGGAACTACACCTATAGCATACTGCACAGGTAATCCATAGGCTAATACACAGGTGGCTCATGTCTGCAACTCTCAAAGCTATATTTCATTTTTAAACCTGGCAACAAACAACTAGCATCCAAATACAAAACTTGACTGCAACACTGGAAATGCCGAGAATAGTTCTGCTTTATGATAAATGTGTTCATATGCTCTTGCATGGCATTTAGTTATTATCTAGTATTCAGCATTTGATTACTTTATTTAATCTTGGTTATTGCGGTAGTTGTAATTACTATATTCAGACCCTCTGCATAATGAAACCATTAACAATCTCATCAACTTTTGCCAGTCTATTCCTAATCACTTTTGACCTCAAAATAATCTCATACCCCAATTTTTTTATCTTTCCAATTAATTGTCTCCTGGAGGTCAAACACCTCTTTGGTTATAGATTCTATTTTCTGCTGCATGCGCTGGTTCTCCTGCAGTAAACACAGGGAAAAGAATAAAAGGAGGGGAAAAACAAGTAAAGGAAATTACAAAAGGATAGAAAGAAGTGAGCAAATAAGCCAAAGAAACATGAAAGACAGAGAGGTTTTATGAACAAAGATTTGAAGGGTAGAATTACAAACAGATTTAGGACAGGATTTATGTTCAAGTGAGCTACAACTGACTTGCAATATAACCACAAATTTATGAATAAATATATATTGTTATTTGAGCAACACTTTATTGTAATAATATTTGAAACTTACCCAATTTTAAAATATAGGTAGAATTTCATTTCTAAACCATGTATCAGTTCAGTTTGGCTGCTACATTTTATACCAAATGGCCCTTCCATATATTTCTAATACAGAAACTGCACAGCAACACCCCCAACTGTATATTACCACAGCATATATAACTGGTACCCAATCCAACCAATTCAAGTAAGGTCACATGTGGGACACTAAACTAATTCTACACATTCACTCCTTGCTACCATAATCAGCTATAAATCTATGAACAGCAAAGAAACAAGGAGCATGTCCAAGTTACAAAACTGACCATTTGGAGCTCTTTCCAGGAATGTCTGAATTCGAGTATCTACACCAGACTTTTTACTGATCAAAGCACTTCTATCTTATCTGAATATAGTCTCTATTTTTTCAGTCATTCAGTAAATTTTCAAACTGATAAATAGATCACTTTCTCGATAACAGAAAACAAAGAGAAATAAAGATATAGACACACACACAATACTGATGACATCTCATTCAAAAAGGTGTCTTAATATAGGGTCCAAGGAGACTTCTGTGGGACACTACAGATCAAAGGCTCTGGTACTGACCACTAGTCTTCACAATCATCTTTTGGATATAAGTTGACAACAAGGACCAACAGAGTGATCATGAAATTTTAAGTTAAGTGAGCTTCCAGGGCTTCAACATCCCCAAAACAAGGTATCTGATCATTGAGAACCAATCCTGAAACCAACCCAGTTATCTCAGAAAGAAAGAGTGCTGGGCAGCAAGATAAATTATATACCAACAGAATACCTAGTCACTGCAATCCTTTCTGGATGATTCCACTTGGGACACAGGTAGAGACAGTCCAACTAAAACTTTGTATCAAGAGTTCTTGCTATCTAATCTTACCAAGAAAAAAGACTTTTATTATTTCCTCAAAAGTATTAGCTTGGAGGGCAAGCATGAATAGTGTAGTATGTGTCAAAATAAGACACAAGGAAATAAATCACAGAATTTCATTTGACTAATTTTCCCAATATTATTAGTTATTTACCAGCATGAACATGTACCTCTATTAGTTCATCTCTTTGGCAAAGGCTTTCCTTGAGTTCATTCACTTTATGCTGTAGAACACCGCACATATGTTTCTGTCTTTCCAATTCCTGTATTAAACAAACAATAATAAGCAATTCAAGCTTACCTTTAAGAAAAGTATTACCTTAAGCATAAACTATATTAGTAATTATATTAATATCATAATTATAACCTATTAGTGTAGACCATTATTCTGATTCAGCAAGGTGGAAATTAGATTAGATAACTTTAAAATGTGTTTCAGTTGCTTTGGCCACCCTCCAGTAATATTCTGAAGCTTGTTACAACAAAGTAAGCTGATTTCAAGATTCTGCGGGCTATTGGTAAATACTCTTAATATTTACAAAGTAGGTCAGTATACTAACTCCTCACAGTTACAGAAGCCGAAGTATGAAATCTAGCTTAAGCACTCTTTATAATTTCTGGGTAGCAAACCTCCCCACCAAAAATACAATAATCAGGACATGATTTTGAACCTATTCCCTGCTGGCCAGTGTCTTTACAGACATATTTAATATTTCCTTGCACCAGACTGTAGTCCCGGTGAGCTTTAAGACTGCGACTATTATACCTGTGCCTAAAAAATCTACGATCACGTGTCTCAATGACTATCGCCCGATAGCTCTCACTCCCATTGTGATGAAATGTTTTGAGAGACTGATGAAAGATTATATTGTTTCCAGACTCCCCCCTTCGTTTGATCCACTTCAGTTTGCTTATCGGCGGAATCGCTCCGTAGAGGATGCTATCTCTTCTGTTCTTCATTCGAGTCTGATACATCTTGAGGAGGAGAACAGTTATGTGCGATTGCTGTTTATAGATTTCAGCTCAGCGTTCAATACGATTGTTCCCCAGCATTTGGTGGACAAAATGGGTTCTCTAGGTTTTAGTACTCCCTTGTGTAATTGGCTGACTTCCTTACTGAGAGGTCTCAGTCGGTGCGAGTTGGATATAATACTTCTAGCTCTAGCTCCCTAAGCATTGGCTCCCCACAGGGCTGTGTCTTGAGCCCATTGTTGTTCACCCTGATGACACATGACTGTTGCGCCAAGTATACCACCAATTCCATTGTGAAATATGCGGACGATACAACTGTAGTGGGTCTTATCAGGGGTGAGGATGAGTGGGCTTATAGGGAGGAGGTAAAGGGTTTGGTGGAGTGGTGCAATAAAAACAGCTTGGTTTTAAATGTGGAAAAAACTAAGGAGATTATTATAGACTTCAGGAAGAACCGTTGCAGTCACACTCCACTTTTTATCAATAACATAGCTGTGGAGTCAGTCAGTAGCATTAGATTCCTGGGGGTGCAGTTAACAAATAGTCTGTCCTGGTCCCTTAATACCACATTTTTGGTAAAGCGAGCACAGCAACGTTTGCACTTTTTGCGTCGGATGAATAAAGTACATCTCCCATCTTCCATTCTCCTTACTTTCTACAGAGGCACTATAGAGAGTGTACTTACAAGCTGTATTTCCATCTGGTTTAGAGGCTGTAGGGCCTCAGATAGAAAGTCTGTGCAGAGAGTGGTAAGGGCAGCAGAAAAGATAATTGGGATATCTCTGCCCCTCATCCAAGATTTATGCACGCTGTTTGTCCAGAGCTCGAAAGATCATCAGTGATGCCTCCCATCCTCATCATGGTTTGTTTTCTTTGTTACCCTCTGGGAAGAGGTTCCGCTGTATCCGATGTAGAACAGCCGGATTGGGAAACAGCTTTGTCCCCCAGGCTATTGGATTCTTGAATGCCAAATAGGTTCTTTTAGGTGAAATATGTTGGATATGTAAAAAATGTATATTTTATAGTAATTATGGACTTTTATTAGTATTTTAATGTTTGACTGAAATTGTGAGTTAAAGAATGTATATTTTTTAAGAATGTATATTTTATAAGAATGGGTATTTTATAGTAATTATGGTTTTTTATTATTATCATTAGTATTTTATTGCTTGAGTGAATTTGTGAGCCAACTGCAACGAAATTTCATTCTATTGTGCACTTGTATAGTGTATAGTGGGATGACAATAAAGTTATTATTCTATTCTATTCTATTCTATTCTATTCTATTCTATTCTATTCTATTCTATTCTATTCTTGTCTCCAATGTCTGACATTAGACCAATATCATCTCAGCACTGGGGTTTCATTTGACCATTACGTACACCTGATAGCATTTCTCAAATCCATTTTAGTAAACCATAATCTACTGGGGAAGAATAGCTTAGAATCAGAAGAAAGAGAAGGAGGGGGAGAAGCTACTCTAAGAACAAATTAATTCTCCCATTTCTGAGCCATCATAAAACTTAGTAAGGTCTTCGTCTTCATTAAAAATATGCAATGTTGTTTTCAAATACTGATATGCCTAAGTATTCACACATGGATATTTTCATATTCTGCTATTTAAAATGTACATTCTGCATATAATAAACTATAAATTGAAGTACCTTAGTCTTTTCTTCATTTTCCCTATAGTATTCTGCTAATTGCTCTTCTCTTTCTTCAATGACATCTTTTAGAGTGTCCACTTGATAGATTAAATTGTTTTTCTCATTATCAAGTTGGGCATTAGAAACCATGGCCTTCTTGTATTTCTCTTCAACTTCAGCAAGTGACTCCTAGAAACATTTAATTTATTAAGCATTATGAATAAAATTTAAATAGAAGCACACAGATTGTTCCATACTTCTCTAACTGTACTGTATTGTCTTTCTAAGTAAAGTCTGTATAAATTTGCAGAAGTCAATGAAAGTTTAACATGCACAAGAATATTTAATGTATTTATTTTATTATTTTTCTTTGCAAATGCCACAATCTAAGCAAGTTATTGTAGTAGTTCTAGAAGATAGTTATGTTAGCTTGCTGCAGCAAAAAAAATTACCAAGCCCTGTAATGTTTATATTAACATATTACAGCATATTTTTTCATATAGTAAAGTCTAAGGAAAGCACAATCCTGTCTTCAACTTTATTCAAGCTTCACATTCATCACTAAGGACTACATTTCCCTCTAATGAGAAATTACCTCAGTCATATCAAGTTCAATTAGGAGGGAATTTCTTAACAGTAATACAGCTTTACAATTAGGAAGCAAAGTTATCTACAGATGTGCAGGCATATGAATCACATTCATTCATTCATTCATTCATTCATATATATATATATATATATATATATATATATGTATATGTATATGTATATGTATATGTATATGTATATGTATATGTATATATATATATATATCCCCCGCCTTTATTTTTATAAATAACTCAAGGCGGCAAACATACTACTTCCTCCTCCTCCTATTTTCCCCACAACCACCAGTTCCTGTGAGGTGAGTTGGGCTGTGTGTGTGTGACTGGCCCAAGGTCACCCAGCCGGCTTTCATGCCTCAGGCAGGACTAGAACTCACAGACTCCTGGTTTCTAGCCCAGCACCTTAACCACTAGACCAAACTGGCTCTCATCACTTCACAAGAAACAGTACCCTTTGTCCCACAAGACTATACCTGAGTGGTTTGACAGCCTATTAGGTCAGAAGTGAAACATGGACACAAAAAATATGGTATTGCCTTCTATATATTCAGTGGCCAGCACAGCTTATAGAAGTGCATACATTTGCAAATTAAAAGCAAATGACATTTAAATACCTAATTAAACTACCCTGGACAACTTTCATATCCACTGACAGTTTTGAGGGCATAGGAAAGGGATCTATAGAGTCAGACAGACTCTGAAAAGAGCTTTATAAGAGAGGAGGAAAAATTCATGGAAAGAAAGGACATCAAGGACCATTCATCTTGAAGGCTTAATGTTACCTCTTGGTTAGGGATGATATGCCTTCAAATACCAGTTTCAGGAGAACACTAATAGGACAAGGGTATGTCTCCATCACCTGTTTGTGAGCAGCTCAGAAACAAAATGCTGGACTAAGATAGTTCTTGGTCAGATCCAGCAGAGCTGTACTTATGAATAGTAATTTGAATCACAGAGTGTTAGGCATCATAGAAAACAGCTGTTACTCCCTACCCATAGAGGGAGGAACAATAAAAAGATAGAAGTGATGAAAAAAGCAGGTCACAGCTTATATACAACATCCTTTAGATCAGGGCTTTCCAAAGTGCCGCCGCTAGCGACACGCTAGCGGCGGCGCGTGCGCGCGGCGGCGACACAGAAGGGCATGCGGCAGCGCGCACGCAGGGCGGCGACACAAGAGGGCGGCGACACAGGAGGGTGTGCGGCGGCGGCGCGCATGTGCATGGCAGCGGCGGCAGCGGCCACCGTGCACGCGCGCGCCGCCGCTTCCGGGTGGTGTGGCGACACACTTTTGTGTCGCGACACACAGTTTGGAAAGCTCTGCTTTAGATCATAGCTTTCCAAACTGTGTGTCGCGACAGTTTAGTGTGTCACAACACACAGTTTAGTGTGTCACGACACAACCCGGAAGTGGACGTGCGTGGCGGCGGCACGGGATGTGCGTGGCGACAGCGACGCGCCATCAGCACTTCCGCGTTTTAGTAGAAAACACGAGGCCGCTGCCATGCACGCCGCTGCCGCCTTGCGCTGCCACCGTGCACGCCCCCGCCGCCGTGCGCACCCCCGCTGCTGCCGTTGGTGTGTCGCCAACGGCGGCAGTTTGGAAAGCACTGCTTTAGATCCTAATGTTTAGGAGGTGATATGGATCTTGAATGAAGAGCATTTAGATTAACTTTTAAAATATAAATTAATATAGTGTGCTCATATCTATAGCCAATAATTCTCTAAAAGGAAAGATTGGTATATAGTTTTGGAGTTAGATACACAAATATAAGCCCTATTTCACACTTCCTTTCTAAATGATGTGTTATTTGATATCTATTTTTTATTTATTTTTGTTTTTACTTGAGTGCTTTCCACATAACTCCCAAGTATTACTATAAATTATCTAGTACTTTATGACTTCACTTCAAAACAGAATTCCACAAAGGTGCCAAATAATCTATAAATGTAAGACAAGCCCTGCTTCAAAACATTTTACTCTCAATGGAAAAATAAACTGTAGGAAAAAGAACACAATAAGCAACAGCAAACAAAATTATCCCTAAACATTATGTTAATTCCCTTTTTGTGAGATGTGTGCACACTATAGTTATTTAATGAGTATATCAATTCTGGAATGGCATCTTTTCTGTGTAATTAGCTAACAAGTGAATAAAAAAGGTGAAGAGGAATATAGAAGAAAAGTTTACGAAGAAAGACTTATTCAAAGACAAAGTAAAATAGAAGAATCTTTCCATAATTGGTAAATCAGTAATCTGGCTAGATTCTGAAGAACTATGTCTTGTGCTATTACTTTAATTTTGAAAAGAAATGTGATGAAGTTGTGCTTTGATTGCAATAAGCAAAAAAATCTAAACGGTATAAACAGTCCAAAAATGATACACATGAAGGTAAACATAAAGGATAACTGAAAGAAAAAAATAAATATGCAAATAGTAACCTAAAATCTTAATTTATGCAACATGAGCCAAAGTAAAAATACAGGGGGAATTAGAGGAAAACAATGTTTATTTTCATAGTATGATTGAAATAGAATCAAATGAGTGGGAATGCAAAAATCATACTTAATCTATATCTTTATATTATTACAGGTAGTCCTCACTTAACAACCACAATTGGGACCAAAATTTCAGTTGCTAAGCGAAGCAGTCATTAAGCAAATCTGACCTGATTTTACAACCTTTTTTGAGGCAGTTGTTAAGCGAATCACCGCAGGCGGTAAATGAACTACATTGTCATTAAGTGAACTGTGTGGTTCCCCATTGATTTTGCTTGCCAGAAGTCATCCGGGAAGGTCGGAAATAGTGATCATGTGACAATGGTACGCTGCAACAGTCATAAATGTGAACCAGTTGCCAAGTGCCCAAATTGTGATCATATGACTGCAGGGACACTGCAGTGGTTGTACGTGTGAGAACCAGTCATAAGTCAGTTTTTTCAGCACCATCGTAAGTCTGAACCGTCACTAAATGAATGGTTGTTAAGTGAGGACTACCTGTAATAAGCAGTGAGTACTGTGGGATTCTTCTAAATGAATTTTTTATATATTATCTTTAACTCCACTATCAATCTCTAATAGAGTGATTTTCAATTATTAGTCTTCCAAAATTCTTACTTGGCAGCATGGGTTGTCTTGTAAAAAGGAAAGTAAATATTCATATTGTTCACGTTATTAATATGCAATATGCTATACAATGCTAAGCCCTTCAATTATCCAACTTCAGACACATTATGTGACAACCTAATTCTCTGGAGAAGGCGCTAATGCTGGGAAAGGTGGAAGGAAAAAGAAGAGGACATCCAGCAGCAAGGTGGATGGACGCAATTACAGTGGCAATGGAGGCACCATTGGAAGATATGAAAGACCAGGTTAGGGACAGAACATTATGGAGGAAATCTATCTATGTGGTCACTAAGAATTGACACCCACTTGATGGCAGATAATCAATCAATCATACTATTTATTTTAATAGAACATTTGATGTATTAAATATGAGGTTTCACTGCCCTTTTCACATATACATTAACACTATTGAAGTAACATGGAATGTTCACTAGTAACTTAATGTACAAAACCCATTCTCCAATTTGCTGGTTAGACACATGCTTAAAAAAGGGATGATTAGTGTGTTAGTAAAGCTCTGTTAATGAAATTTGCAAAAATGCCATTACCAAAGTATTACCACAGTGAATACATGCTTGGGAGAAACCCTAATACCTTTAGTTCTTTAAGTCCCTGCATGTATCTCCCCTCTACATCTTGTATCTGGTCCTTAAGATCATAGATATCCTGCAGGACATAGGAATGAACCATTGTATAAGAACATCACAAAGTACTGATTATATAATTCTATGATTTAAAAACCAAGTGGTTTGGGTTGTGTATGTTTTATCTGTACAAATTATAGATTAAATTAAAGATATTTCCTTGACACTTGACCAAGATATAATTAAATTTAAGTCTATGTTTCTTATAAAGGTTTGTGTATATCTAAAATACGTAAAATATGAGAATACCAATTTCAGACATAAACTTTTCACAATCTTGTTTTGAATGCAAATATGAAAAGATACATACTGACATTATAACAGCAGAGTTCTATATAATTCTAGAACTATACTAAACTATATTATACTGTAAGTAATGTTCTGCTTCCTTCTTACAATAAGAGATTATAGGTAACCTGTTAATATAAGGAAAATATTGGAGAGTGTCTACCCCATTAAGAAATGTTTATTTACAAAATATACTCAACCAACTTTAAACTTTGGAAAGAGTAAACAAATTTATGGTTTAGTCACAAGACTAACTGGAGCCAAAGGAGTCTATATATGTTATTATAGTTTTCATTGTTCAGTGTAAGGTATTATATATTATTGTTATTTTAATATCTGTAAACCACCAGAGTCCACTAGGAGTGAGGCAGTAAATAATGGTATAAATAACAAACAAATAATTTTTAAAAGAGTGATAATGTAGCCGTTCATTAGCATTCTTTTTTCAAAGTGTCCCTCTTTTAAGTGTATGATTGATAAATGTAGCTACACTATATTCAAGCCATTTTCATTTTAATCAATTATTCAACTTTAAAACCCATTTCTAAGCACATTTAACTAATCCCACTGCTTTCACTGAGATTTATTTACTTTTAAGCATTTAAAATACTGTTGTAAAGAGTTATGGTGCATTATCTTGATCTGATGAATTTTTTAACCTGATTCAATAAATTTTGCAATCCACATCCTCAAAGGAATGTAGACCTTCCCCATTCCTCTATAACCAATGTAACTTTCACAAACATACACTATTAACCACACAGGAAATAAATGTTTCAATTCTAATTCTCAGAATTATTTCAGAACTATTTTTTTTACAAATATACAAAGGTGTTTTTTTTTACGGTAAACCAACAAAAATTGCTCACCCGCAATTCACTTAATGAGGTATCAGGATCCACTAAGCTGCTTGTATCTCCGCTTCCTCGTCTAGAAGAATTTCCACTCAAAGGAGTTGCTGAATTGCGAGATGCTGGCTAAAAAAGACAGTTGTTTTAAATTTCCTTCACATTTTAATAGCTTTCTTAGCTAAATTATACAAATAATATATCAATCCAAGAAGAATACTATAATTTTGGAAAAAATATTTTCTTATATAGACCATTGTAATGTTAAATGAGTTTATTGAGTCTTATCAGGAAATATTAAACATATGTCTTCTCAGTTCAATCTACCAATGTGCTTTGACTTTTTCAGATTTAATCCCTTGTTTACCTGACACAACACTTCTTTATACTACATTTTTAAGGAGAAATAGAGTTGGAAATGGGGCTGTATAAAGTATTCAGTAGAGGTACTTCATGGGGGCGCGATGGCTCAGTGGTTAAGACGCCAGGCTTGTCGATCGGAAGGCTGGTGGTTCGAGACCCAGGCGCCGCATAACAGAGTGAGCTCCCGCATTCGCCCCAGCTCTTCCAACCTAGCAATTCGAAAGCATGCAAATGCAAGTAGATTAATAGGTACCACTTCGGTGGGATGGTATCATGCCGGCCACATGACTGTGGATGCGTCTTCGGACAGCGCTGGCTCTTCGGCTAAGAAACGGAGATGAGCACTGCCCCCTAGAGTCGGACACAACTGTGCAGGGGAAAACCTTTACCTTTAGAGGTACTTCACAAATCACATTAGCACAAATAAAGCAACTCTGTTTAGAGTATTAAAATAGACTCATCCTTTAAATACCTCAGCAGAAGTGCTGTTTGTGTATGTGCATGCAAACTAGACAACTGAGGACAGCTTCTGAAACAGCTGCACAAGTTTTGCAAAGGATGAAGCAACGTTAGTGCTTCCAAGGCAGGTATTTAATTCATGCTAACTTTGCAAAACACTAGTTCTGAATACTTTGCACAGATTTCATATATCAGATACATCATAACCTAAATTACTCCAGTTGTACAGATGTGAAGAAATACTGAAGACAACTGCCAATACATAGGAAGCTAGAGTCTTGCTGCATAGTGGGCACCTGAAGTGTATATTCTGATTGGCATAGTTATGTGTACTGTTATGTTTTAAAAGAGCCCATAATTTGAAAACCAGTCTGTTTAAAAACTCACCCTTGTGTATAAATCAGAATATGGCTTCTCAGCCTTCTCTTCCAGCTGAAAAATATTTTAAAAAATTAAATGTTTAAAATTTATCTCAACTATATATTTGAGTTACCAAGATCAGTTTTCATCAATGTGCATATAGCCAGAATATCAGCATTAAACAATAAATGATTCTATCTTTTTTCTATTACTGTCTAACAGTAAACTCTCTCTTAATACAGGCTTTTATCAAACTCATTATGCATAGATGTCACAAAACAAATTAAAGCTGTAATCCTACACCAACTTACCTAAGAGGAAGTCCTTTAATTTCAATGGGATGTATTGCATTGAAATCTGCATGCTTAGGGTTGCACTTTAATTCAGTAGACATAATAGTATTTTTGTTAGACTGAAATGCACTGACTACTACTTCTTTTATGCAACATATTCTTGTATTCAACATCTGTAATTATTACCAATAAAAATGTGCAATGTGATGTCATTGGTAATGAAAATCTCTTTAGTGGCAAATATATATGTATATCAATTATTTCATCAAATTCATAATGCTCTGTATTTGTATACCCATAATCCACTTTCACATCTATGGTTCATAGCTATAGAAATATCATATACTTCATGGCAAAATGCCTTTCTTAACTATTTTTAAACAAAATATAAACAATATGAATAGCAATTATCAATTTTTGGAGTCAACATTAAACTAAAAATAACATTTCATTATCAGTAGTTCACTTTTTCATTATTCAATAAAGTCAAAATTCAGCCCTTTGAATAACTATTTCCTAATAAATGGTTTTTAATAAAAACCATGTGTAATGGAACAAGTGTAATTCCTTAAATTATTTCCAATAATGAAAACCAGGAGCAGTGTACCACAAAACTGTATTATGTAATACAGCATAATGATGCAATGCAAAACTCTTTCATGTAAAACCAAAAGCTTCCTAAAAATCCTAAAAAAGGATTCAACTGCATATTTGTTACTACATCTTCTTTGTACATTTCACAAGAAATGTATTACCACATATGAATTTGTCAATGCTACCTGGTGTGTATTTCGTATCAGGTAACCCAAGGATTCTCCATGTATGTTGGGTCTTCTCAAGGGAGGCACAAGCAACTTTATGCGGGTAAGGTGTCCCCCCCCTTTTTTTTTTTACTTGATCAGATTAGTGCAGGCAAAGTGGGAACACTGTCAAAACTTATTCTGGGCTTTGCTCCTCATTTTGCCTACATAAACCCACAAAGAGCAGTTGTTGTACCACAAAGTTCAAGAATCCCTGTAGTATACAAATAAAAAATAATAAAAGAGGTATATTTATGTTTTGTTCAAACCTAACATCAATGAAATCCCAGTTTTACTCATGGGAGTGGGGTTTCATAGAAACTCATTTCTTGTTTTTAGGAAGTTTTAGTACCACGGAGTTTGAAGTTTTACTCAAGTAAACTGTAGGTGAAACATTTACCAAGAGGAAGTACATTTTTTAACCAATTGTACATAATAGTTTATAGTAATTATCTTCATGTAGTTTTATGTACCACACAGAGTATGTCAACCTGAATCATTCATTCCTCATCATTTTTATCTACTTGGGTCCTATTGAAGATATAATGAAAGGTTACTTTCATCAAACTGGAAACAAAATACCAGCTGATAGTTTGCCCTCATGACAGATGGCCTAATGATGTCTTGAAAACAATTATTCTTTATGCATCTGTATGCAAACAAATCTCTAGGTGGTGCTTTGTGTTTTTAAATGAGTACTGACGTACAATACAAGAAGTCAGAAAAAAATACAGGAGTAACCTCTTTAGGATTCTAATCTAGAGACAGGAACCAGCATCAAGAACCCAAAAAAGAATTGATACACAATTTTCTTCCTCAAAACCCTCTCATTTCATAGAATTAAATAAACTATTAGAATAATTATATCTTAGCAAATACAAGAAATTCCTCTACAGTTGCAAATCGGAAAATTCTAATCACCATTCTGACAGAAGAATAAATAAAAGCTACCTGCCAACTTCCATGTAGTCAAACACAACTTGGAATGGTGGCTTTGTTTCCTCTTCTTCTGAATTCACTTATTCCGTTAGAAAATTTTCATTTCAGAGTAAGACCACATTCAAAACATTACAAAGCATTTTTCATTCTGGAAGATACACTTCCAAAACTGGACAAACAATCCTTGTAACATATGGATTGGCCTATTCCCAGGTAACACTGTTTTGCACATCCATACAGTGTGTGTGTCTGTATATAATACAGTTTTCTCATATATTTCCTAAAGTATTACAATGGTTGTCCTATAAGCTGTTTGCAATAACATGTTAATAATAAATTTTATTTCCCCCCAAAATAAATACATAAATAGATCATATGTGTTGTCCAAATGTATCCACAAAACCCACAACTTTACTTGAAAGGAAGATTATACTGAAGTCAGAAATACAATGAACAGGGCACACTCCAAAAAAGAGCAGTATCAGAAAAAAAATCAGAATTGAATTAATGCTTCCTGAATAAAAATAACTGCCTACAAAATAAGACATTCATTTGTAAAATTAATTGATTCCCATCAGCATATTTAAATACAAACCATTATCTCACAAACTACTCTCTCTCAATCTCTCTCACTAACTCATAAATAGACAAACACAATTACATAATCATTCATAAAGGGCCTGTTTGTGAAAAACTGAAAAAGTGGCACAGTTTTAAAAATTAATGGCGGCCACTTGAAAGCAAATAAACAAGAAAACGAACACATAGTATGTACAAATCCATTAGGATCCAGGTCACACTGAAAAAATATGGGCAACAGCCTAAATTAGGCCACACAGCATGGACTTTTAAAGTAAAATAAACCAAATTAAATAATTCATTGAGATACTTACTTCAACCTATTTATTATTAATAAGGGCTCAATTTTAATCAAAACTTTAGATGAAGGTTTGAAAAGTCAGACCAAGGAGGGAACGCAAAGCTGAAAGATCAAAATTATTTCTATAGATGCCCCAAAGGTAATATTTTATTTATTGCTGTTCAGTATACATACATATATATCCATCATGCCAATCCCTTACAGGGTAAGCACCATTATTCAAGTACAGAAAAAGAAATGTATTTAAAAACAGAGATGTGTTTTTTCCAAAAAAATTCTTACACAAAATAAGTATTATTCAAATTATCATATTGCTCTCAATATTCATAGCCTTCAGAAGTATTTGCGCTACATTATTGATAGGGGGGCTATGGCTATGAAGCCTCTGCTTCTCAATTTTTTAGAACAATTACCTGAAATTCATGTTTGCCCCGGGTGACACAGACCCTAGTTCCATCCCTGTTCATTTCTCCTGATAAATGCAATTTTCACTTTTAAATAACCAAGTGGGCAGAAGTACCCATCTATATATAGTTGTTTTTGCTTCTTTTGAGAACATTATTGGAGAGATTGTGGGAAGGCTGGGAAAATGATGGGAGGGAGGGTAAACAATCAAGAGACAGGATTCAATCCTAGCATCAGACGACACACTACTCCCCTTCTATCAGCTTTTGTTTGTTTTAAAACTTCTCCATTTCCCCAAATTTAATAAACATTCTACCAAGTTATTCAAATACATATACTTAACTCTAGTTATATTATTCAATCAATTTTCCATGTCAAATACAATTATCTTGGTCTTTGATACATTAATTTTCAGCTCCATACCCCACCATATAATCTAGTATTTGCTGCAAATCTTTTGAGTTCTCAGTCAACACCACAGCAGAATCTGCATACAGAAGTACCCTTAACCAACAGACCCAGATAAAAGTTAAAACTTAATGCAGCTTCTAGCTAAAACAATTACCTATTTCTTAAAGATAACTCAAATTCCATAACAAAGTTCTTTTCTTCTTTACCTTGAACCTCATCTGATTTCTTGGGGATAATTCCAACCATTTATCAGAGCTGTTGGGAAGATGGTTCACTCTACGTTTTTCCCTGACTCAGCTGTAGTAGCTCCTTGCTCTGTTTCCCTGGAGTTCTGCCTCTGTCTTTTAAAAGAATGCCATTTTATCTAGGAGGGGTAGGCTTGAAGGAATCTCCTGAATGTGTATGCTAAAGCCCATGCCTGAAGAAAGCATTAATTCATACTCAGATGCTGTCTGGCATTTAGACTGGCCAGAAAGCTACAGACTGGCTACTTGCAATACCAGTTGAAAAGCAAAATTCTGGTCTGAATATCTGTTGCCCATCATAAAGCCACATGGCACTTCCCAAATCACCACCTCTTGTTCCATTTCAATCAGAATTGTGCTAACTGTCCTGGTATGCTTAACAAACTAATCCTCCAATAGCTTTTGCATTCAATCAAGCTATTCTTCTCTATCTACAGTGGGAAAACAATGGCATTCTTCCAAGAGTCAGGCACATTTGCACAGACATACGTTAAACGAGTTGCAAAATCACTCATATATAAACCACATCCATACTTTAACATTTCTCTAGTTCAGAGCTTTCCAAACTGTGTGTCGTGACACAAAAGTGTGTCGCCACACAGAGTCTGGTGTGTCGCCACACAACCCGGAAGCGCTGATCATCATCAGCGCTTCTGGGTTTTCCCGCGGCGACACACCAACGGCGGTGCGCAAAAATTGAAAGCGGCAGCAGCGCTTCTGGGTTTTTGCGCGCTACCGCAACAGCGGCACTTCCGGGTTTTCCCGTGGCGACACACCAACGGCAGTTGGTGTGTCGCTGCGGGAAAACTTTGGAAAGCCCTGCTCTAGTTACACCAACCACACCTGCAACCTTACCATTTTTCAACCATCTTGTGGGAATTATCAATTCCTTTCATTATTTTTTTCTGGGATACTAAAATTTATTCATTTCAATTCCATTCTTTAACTCATCATTCTAATTGCTATACAAATCTCTAAAATACTCTTTCCACCATTCTCTCACTTCAGTTTCATCTCAAATCCTTTCAACACTTCTATTTTTAAATCCATTCACTTTACTGAAGGGTTCTTCTTACATCCCTTACTTCCATTTTCAAAAATATTTTTTTATTTTAATCAAAATTGTTGCATTTCTCTCCTTCTCATCTTAACGTTTCTTTTGACTACATTCTTTACAACTGTTTTTTTCTCTATATACCCATCGTACTATACCTATCTTCTTTTTTGGCAGAAATTCTCTTATGCATATTTTTAATCACTCACTGCCTGTTTCACTTCCTCATTCTTTGGAATATGAAGATACATAAGCAGCCTTTTTCATACTTTGCATTAATATAACTTCACATGCTTCTGTGCACTCTGCAATGTAATTTTTACTCTGTTCCACACAACTTCCATTCAATCCTCTTTCTATTCATTAAATTGGGAGAGTAATCTATTTTCTGACATTCTTCCTGCAAGTCTCATACCTTCTCTTCCTGCAGTCATTCTATATTCACTTTCATTTCTTTCACTTTGTTCCTTTCCTTCCACATTCATTTTTCTCAAGATCTACTTTTGTTCAAAGTTTACTATAATTCAATTTAATCTTTCTCCCTACAGCACTTCCTTTAGGAAAAAAGTCTGTGCTATCAAATATAATAATGTATTTGCCAAGTAGAAATTCAAGTTTGCAGAAACCAGGTTAGTGATTTAATTACTTTTAGATGTCTGAGATAAAAAATATAAACATACATATTTTTATGTATTAGTAGCAGGAGCTATCACATAAATAGGGTAGTGAAATGAAAAGCTTTCATGTTTTTAACTAATGCAACTATAATACAGCACGTAATAAATACTACAAACTTCTCTAATAGTAATCAGATACATTAAGTAAATTTATTTTATGATTTTTGCAAGACTGGGCATTTTTACCTAAATGTAAAAATATTTACTGACTTAACCAAATGTGCATAAATGGCACCTCATTAAGTTTTAATGTAAATGTCAGAGAGCCACATGCATATTTAACTCAAATACAAATAAGTATTATGATTAGACCAGAAGTCTTCTACCTAATCCCCAAATGTAATTTTTAAAATCATACAAAATACAAGACTCCAATCATAAAATTTTAATAGTGTACTCCAATCATAAAATTTTAATAGTGTACTTCAAATAAACATATAAAAGTGTATGCAATTCACAAGAAAATAAACTAATGTTATTGGCATTAATGAAACTAACAAATGTTGGGAAAATATTAACACATTTACCAAGAAATACTCACAGCAATGTCATCAGCATTACATTAAACACACTCACATTGTTCATGTCTGGAATGCTGACATCATCCAAGTCAGAAACAATGCTTCCCCTACGATTAGTACGGCTAAAATAATCAGCTGCAGTTTCACCATGATGATGAAAATCACTTGACTTCAATAACCAAAACAAGCAACAAACAAAAACAGATGGAGAGAAAATGACAGAAAAAAATTGAGAGACCTAAAAAATAATTTGATCATGTTATTCTTATCCCTTTATCAAAATTGTTTGAGATTTTCTTTTCAATAATTGGGTCTCTCTTAATTTTAACTTGAAAATTTTTAAGGCTACCTACATCAGTTTGCAATCCTATGCATTCATGCATCATGTATGTGTTTGTTTCACAAGACTGTGTGTTTTCATGCACATATAAGCCTATATTTGAGCCTGAATGTGCAGGGGTTCCCTGAGGCCTGAAAAATATTTCAAGGGTTCCTCCAGGGTCAAAAAGTTGAGAAAGGCTGATCTAGAATTTGAAGCTGACTTACAGATTCAGACGCATTAGAACAGAGCTTTCCAAACTGTGTGTGGGGACACGTTAGTGTGTCGGCTGCAGTGTCTGGGTGTGTCGCGGCTGCTGCTGCCTCCGAGCCCTGCCAGGATTCTGCGCAGGTCCTAGTGCCTGCCTTGCGCCCTGCTGTAAGAGTGTGTCACGAAATTATGCCCTGCTGTAAGTGTGTCGCGAAATGATGCATGTCTAAAAAGTGTGTCACCAACATGAAAAGTTTGGAAAGCTCTGCATTAGAAGAACAATAAATGAGGGTTTGGTTCCCACATAAAACATTAAGCCTATATACCCTGTTATTTTAAGAGTTCCAGGTTGAAGTTGGATTCTAGTACAAGGGATCAGACAACATGTTACTTGTGGAAAATTCAAAATTCTTGTTTTATGCAAATCAATAGCCAGTATCTAATCTTACAAAGAAGCACATTACATGCATACAGAGCAGAACTCTTGAACTAAAAAAATATAAGTTTGCATTTATATCGGATCATAGGTATAATGAGTGTTGAAACTGTCTGGTAATTCAGTGATTTAAAAGAAGTTATCCATTATTAAAAATATAATCTCCTTTACATTTCACAGTCTTTAAAACTCTTATGAGACATTTAGATGAACTGTATAAGACTTAGTAAAAACTGCATGCAAATGAAATAAATGGAGAATCTATTAAAAACAATAATCCATTTAGTAAGGTGTGGAGTATCTTAAGAAGTATTAGTCATTATTAGATTTGGAACTCAACTAGAATGAATTAATCTAACACTTCGGGGTTTTAAGCAATGTATTCTTTTTAAAGTCTATCTTAAATCTATTAGTTTATTAGATTATGAATCTGAAATGAATTGCAAATTGGATTATATAGACACTGTTGTTTAGAAATATAAAACTGTTGATACATGATCTATATAAATGAGTTTGGATATGATTGCTTGAACTGTAATTTGGAAAGGAGTTTTTTTAAAGATTTGGAAATACTGCAGTTGTAACAATATAACTGTTAATTCTAAATGGATCCAAGAATCCTTTTCCTTTACTGGAAAAAGACCTGTTCTATCCTTTCTGATGCAATGACTATATATTAATATATTTATGCACATACAGTACATATATTCTATATGTGTAATTAATTGCTCTCTGTTGTTTTACATGCTTAAGATAATTGTCTACATTAAACTAGGAGATAATTTAACAAACATGTGAAGGATAAAAAAAAGAACAGCATTTTAAAAAGCATGCAATTCTGCCTTGAGAGGTGATAAATTAAATTGAAATAGTTTAAGCTAATGATTATACCCAATATGAATAGGGGTATCTATTATTCATATCAGGATCAGACCTGTGAAATTTCGCATTATATGAATTGACAAGGTTAGAACAGCAGACCTATAACAATCATGCAACATTGCTCACCACACTATCTCTATGACCTCGTACAGCATGGCCAGAGGATGCAATGCTGCCTGATTCATCATCTGTAAACTATAAGAGTTGGAAATAATTAAGTAGCTTACTATTAGATGCAGATTTGTCTAAATCAATACTAAGATCTTTCTACAATATTAAGGACTCATCTGGATATTAAATATATAACCCAATGCAGTGTTGTGAAGAAATAGCTTTGTGATGCTAGATTCTGGTCAGTGAGAGTTAGACTTCACAGAGTCAAGGTAACCTGCAACTTTTCACTTCAGTGTCTTAAAATAGTGTTTCAAACTAGTATTTACGTAAAATAAATGGACTAATTTGAAGGCATAAGTGGCTTAAATAAACTACTGCTCCCTACATAGTCCCATCTTGGATTTTGTTTCTTAGTTACACTCAAGCTGTTTTTTCCAACTTGGCAACTCTCTGTGAGATAACAAATCATCAACAGTCAACTTGGTATATTTCAACCCCGACTGAAGGAACTGGCTTGACAGGATACAAAAAGTCTCAGCATTTCCATTCCTGATAATTAATTAGTGTAGAGCCTACATCCAGCCAGAGGAAAAGAAAGAAAACAGGTCTCTATTATGCTCTATGGAGAGGCGGACAACTTTGGATTCCTGAATCCATTCTTTGCAAAATTCTTTGTAAATTCACAGAGAGTTGCCAAGCTGGAAAAAACAGCTTGAATCCATTCTTTGCAGACACCACAGCCTAAACTAATCCATGTATATTATAGTCTCGCCAACCTAGCAACATTGCACTTATTCACAAGTGCCTTCCTCCCTTTGAAACCAGGAAATGTAGTCCTTGATCATCAAAGTTCCCCCACCTCTACCCTATGTAGAGCTCATGCTATGTGTTATCATAGGACCAAATTATAACCATAGTGTTAAGTTGGGATGGTGAAATATTGAGCTTACATCAAATGCAGTACCAGTGGAAGTTATATTACATCAGTTCCTGATAGAGTATGCATAGAAAATTGGAAGGTGAATATTAAAGGAAGCATTAAATGAAAATCGTAAGTACTCCTTCTGCTTACCATTAGCTACAGAGCAAATACAGTAAGAAAGACAGGCAAAATTTTAAGATTTTTTTAAACAAGCTTTTTAAAATGATGTTATAGTAGTTACATTATTTCTACTATAGTTTAAATTTCTTGTTAAAATAATTCATATTCTACTTTCAAAATGCATAATTGAAGAAGTGGAGATTCTCAGAATGACAGCCAACACCTTTGCATTTACATTATCTTAAATAATGCAAATTAGCAATCTATATCTATTTATAATCAGAGTTATCCACACAAATAGTTAAACAGAAGAAGATAACTTTAAGACATGCAGAACACATCTCACCACTGGACTACTTCGTGCTGAACTTGCTCTTGAAGAGTAATAACTATATTCTGAAGGCTAAAAAAGAAAAGATGTGAAAAGAAAGGAATGGAAAAATACTTTGTTTTTCAGGTATTTTCACATACACATGCAAAAACTTGTAAAACCAAAAGAGAGTCCTATAGACTTACAGTACGATAACTATACGATTTATACAATCCATCATCATATAATGATGCCTAGAGAACAGAGAAAATAGTGTTTGTTGTTATATAAAAGTATAAAATAAATCTGTACGTGCTACTTAATACAACATGGATGAACAACATAACAAGTCTAAATTTCATTTAAGTGGAGAAGAGTGAAACAGAATGGGGAAGGGGCAGCTTATACAGACAAACAGATATATTGATGGAGTAGAGAGAATTCTACAAATAGTTCAGGTCTTGTAAAAACAGAAAAGGGGTAATCTTTTAGGCCAGTGTTTCTCAACCTCGGCAACTTTTAAGATGGGTAGACTTCAACTCCCAGACTGGCTGGGCAATTCTGAGAGTTGAAGTCCATATATCTTAAAGTTGCCAAGGTTGAGAAACACTCTTTTAGGCTGTTGTTCTATGCATTATCAGCATGCAGAAATGGACAGATTATTGCCAGGGTAATTTAGTTCTCAACAGAAAAAAGGGTTCTTCATCATAACCTTAGCCTGTCCTATCTCTTAAACAACGCTTAGAATATTTCATACTTTGCAGCAACCATATTCACCATGTTTATTGATCTTTATGGATTTGTTATTCAAAGATTCTTGTCAACAAAACACTAATTAAGAACTTTGCAAACACAGCAGTTTGTTGTATTTTAAAATTCCAAGTCATAAGCTCTTACTACAAGAGAGGAAGTTATATAGTTAGTCCAAATATTTTTCTTCTTACAATTCAGCTTCAAAGACAAATGAACAAAAACCAACCAACCACTTAAAATAGCATAATCTCTGCCTATAACATCCATAATATATTTCTTTTCCAAAAACTCTTAAGATATTATAGCATCCACATGCAATCTTTGCTTACAATAAAGTTTGTAACATATTAGCAATTTGTTCATGTTATTTATTTATTTATACTTCAACTTTTATTACCGCACCATCTCCCCCAGAGGGGACTCTGGGCGGTTTTCATGCACTGTTTGCTAATACTATTGCCAGATTTTTAAAAAAGGAACATTATAAATATATGCTCTACTACAGAAAACAGGATTGACTAATAAATTTAGTCTTTAGCCAACAGAATATTTTATGTTACATATATGGACAATTTCACAGCTCCAGAGATTTTAGAACTATATACTAGCAAAATAAGCTTTGGGGTGGAGGGGGGCTTCACCTATGACATTTTAGAGGCACTGAAGGTGAACTATTTAGTAAACAAAAAACTGACAATTCTGTTATCTACAATTCTGTTCCATAAGACTTCATTGTGTACCACTTCTTTTTGTGGCCATCTTCATTCTGATTTCCTACTAATTAATTTTCCCTAATCCTGGGCTCAGTCTTTCAACTTTCCTTAGTTCTTCTTTCCTAAAGGACTATAAGAAGCTTTTTATCTGAAGAGTCTAAAAACATCAGATGTGCCACCTCATATTGTATTCTGCAAAATAAGTGTATCGCCTCTGTGATGTTTCTTTAGGGCAACAGAAACCAGGGTGAATAACACAACCACTGATGAAATATTGTACAAATCCATGTAATACCTGCCTAAGTTTAGCTTTTCTGAAGAGTCCCAAGGAAAAAAGGAGTTGCAAGGCAGACTTGCAAAACTACCTTGCTATGTATGTATACAACTCACAGCTCAACAAGAAAGAATAGTGAACGTCTTCAAATGTGCAAAAGCAGTTAAGAATGAAGTACACGTTTATTATCATTAATGTTTTATATTTGCAGGAAGGCATGAAGCACGGTATGTCTTCACTTAACAAAATCTCTACAGATTTAAGAGTCTGCAGTTTGTATACATTTTGTTTTTTCTCAGAATAGTTTTCTGATATTCTCCATGCTTATATTTAACCTAAAGATTTACAAAAGAAGATACACACTGCTCTCTGTGCACAGTATGCTCATAATGCAGGCTAAAGCGATCATGCAGATCTACATACGAACCAAACTGGTACTTCTTATCAAACCAGTGTTAACATCTGGGGAAGCCTATAGAGGAAAGTACTGTTTTTAGATTTACAGTATACATAAATATTACAATACCTAAACATTATCTATCATGTTACATTTTACTAACCCTGTAATTCTTAGTTGTTGCCAGAGGTTCATTGTATAGAGATGATGACTGTGAGAAGAATAAGGCTTTGTATTATATTTAATGCTGTACAAATGATGCACATTGTACATCATACATGCATATAAGAAACAGTGTATTTCCATAAAGTGATAGAACAGAAACAGTGCATACACAGTCCAAAGCTCGCAATAATAAACATTCCATTAGTTATTTAATAAGGAATTACCATCCACAAGCCTACACTGTCCCTATCTTTCAGAACAAACAGCTTTAGAATGATTGCCCATAATACTAAAATGTGTTATGTCTACTGTTAACATATTGGCAAATTCAAAACAGGCAGTTGCATGACAAGAAGTGAAAAGAAATCTAAATTTATGAGCCTAGCATTACTTCTAATCCTAATTTTATTCACACTGCATCAATTAATACAGGACAAAAAAACCTCACTAGATCCTTGACTATTTGTTAATCCAAATGACACCCAAATGAAGCAAAGCTTTTAGTTATGCTAATTCTCATGCTGTTACGCTTTACTAAGGGGAAAAAAACCTGTTCAGCAAAATAATTCATACAGAAAAATCCAACGAACCCGAGGATGATAAGTAGAAAGTGGTTTGCTATGTCTAAGGCTGCTGTAATTTCGCTGGTCATGATAAAATCCACTCTGTTAAGAAAAATATGACAAGAGCGTAAAAGATATCCAAACACAAAATCATGAGGGGCTACAAATAATTATCTTCCCTTCAGTATTCAAGATACATTATGATGCTCCAAAGTGCTAAAGTACACTAATCCGTTTCAGTGAAAAACCAACTGAAGATATTGTATTACATGGTGATGCAGTCTCATATAAAAGCTCATAAACTTTCTGTGCTGACCTCTGTTAATGACATCAACTTTTTATACATGACAAGATTATTTGGTTATATACAGTATATCTGCTAAACAAGACAATACTTCCCTATAATGCAGTATCTTGAAGCTGTGACAAATCTACTGTATCTGTTAACTTCACAATGTAATAAACTAAATTTACTATTGTATGTGGAAGATTTGAAAAAATTAATACTAATTTCATCTTTTGTTCAGAGAATTCCTCAGATTTAATCAGTGACCATATGCGAACAACAAAACTCTACAAACGTAAAAGTTCTGAAATTGTTCTGTAAAAAAAGTCAAGGTATTTAAGCTGTGTTGCAATAATTCACTGAGGTTGTAACATATATTTACTTCTGGTCAAGTATTTGACCTTATACAGACTGTTCTCCAGTGGAATGTCAAACACTTATTACTGAGAGGCTTAATAAAGAAAATTTCTGTGACCACTTAAATACACAATGAGAAGCAACATTTTATTTTCATGGTTCAACATCAACTTCAACAATTCAAAACATTTCAGAAAAATCTCACAGGAGCAACAAATAGAAAAATACCAAACACAAATACTAAAAACAAGGCAGCAAAACTGGAGTGGAGGAGTCAAATTTTTACCAGAAGCAATAAAGGTTTCACATTTTAATGTTCCTGACACTGCCACTTTTACCTGCCATTGCACAAAGTAGGCAAAGAGACTGCCTGGTCAAGATTTCTGTCAGTCAGATGAGAAACTTTATATGGCCAGTATTTCATGCTGATAGTGGATCTATTTTTCTCCATCATCAGAATCAGATGAAAGTAAACAATAACTTTAATAAATAAATATATCATGGACCTTTTCATTTTTTATGTTATAATTTACTGTATTAAATTATTGTACAAATATTGTTTTATTCTGTCGCATTGTGTTTAGTTATAAGCACATAACGACAACGAAAGTTATTTTGGTCATTGTTTTTTAAATCCATTCAATTGTGTCCGATTCTCAGAGACTGCCTGGACAAGTCCCTGCAGTTTTCTTGGCAAGGTTTTTTGGAAGTGGTTTGCCATTGCCTTCTTCCAAGGGCTGAGAGAGAGTGACTGACCCAGGGTCACCCAGCTGGCTTGTGCCCAAGGTGGTACTAGAACTCACGGTCTCCCGGTTTCTAGCCCAGTGACTTAACCACTACACCAAACTGGCTCTCTTTTGGTCATAGACCAGCATAAAATACAAACAAGGAAAATTACACCCATTTCAATAATTCCATTGAAACTTATAAAAGAGAAAAGAGAACTTAAAAGCTAGGATTGCTAACACAATACTATGAAATTAAAACATCAAACTCTATACAAATTCTTAATATTAATACTAAAATTATAGACTAAAGGGGACAAGCACATAATAAATAAAACAGCTACAACTATTACTAAACTGGCTCGCAGGACTAGACACTAATGAGTTGGAAGAGAATCAATAATCAGAAAACCAATAGGAGGAAACCTGAGGATTTGTGGTTCCCAAGCCCAGGAACTAGGTGAGTGTCCTGTCCTAGATGGGATCACAGTCCATCTGAAGCAGCAGATAGATAGCTTGAGAGTTTTCCCACTTTCATCCTTCTTAATGGAGTATTGGGTGCTCTACATGTTTTTGCCTTGTTAACTCTACATATTTCAGCCAGCTTGGGCTGGTTAAATAGTTATGACCAATAATTTATGCCCTTGAACTTCCCATCTTAGAAGTTGTAGCTAAAACATAATGTGGTGGCTAAATTCCTATCAGGTAGAAGATAAGAGACACACTGGTTTTAAAGGTACACTGGTTTTATAGGAACTGCCTTGGCTTCAAAAGGTCAGGATTCAGTATGTTATCATTAACATGATACATAATATTTCATAATATTTCAGTATGTTATCATTATATTGGTACATAATATTTCAGGGAGCATCTCTATGTATGTACACCTGCCAAAGTATTAAAACCTAAAAAGGGGGTTATGGCAAGGTTATGAAGTGCTTTGCATTCAAAGGGAAAACTCGCTTCAGAGCATGCACGGGCATGCTTGCAGCACTGTTGTACAACTCCTTGAACCAAACTTGTCTGTTCCTACGATCACACTGCAACTGCAGGGGGAAACCCTCGGAATACTGGGAAAAGATACAGCCACTTTAAAGAGTTATTGACAGGCACCATGTTAACATCTCCACTGACTCAAACCTTTTCCCCTTTGACTCCAAAATCACTGCACAGCCCTAGTTTAAATGATGACTTATGGATTACTGCTGGTTTTAAAATTAACTGTATCCTTTACTGAGATCTACTAATATAGGCTGAGTTAGAAATATGTTAAAAACAATAAAATAAACAAAGGAGGCATTATATAAAGAAACCATTAACAGATATTGTAACAAATCCTAATTGAGAACACTAACCAACAGATCTTTACGAGAGCTAGAAGACTTCTTCCCACCATAAGAATCACTGTAAGTATGGCCCTGTAAAAATTATAAAAGTTACAATTATAAACATACTGTAATTGTCATCCACATAAATAATTATCAACATAAGTGGCATCCATATAAATAAATTTAAATTATCATATGGCCATCTCCACAAAATATATTTATAAGGAAGCTTAATTAATAAGAAATAAAGTTAACAAAAATAAAGTTACTGAATTGCTGTATTTTTCCTTTGGGTAATATTCAATAATGATATACTGACCGACATTTAATAGCATCATCCAAAGTTGCAGGTTTGCAGAAATTATAGATGTTTATCATGATGGCTCATGATACATAGAAAAATCTTGGTAGAACTGGTTTTGAAGATATGCACAAAACATACGCAGAAAAGCTTGCCAACCCACATTATATTTGGCAACGAATTCTATTAAAATATACATCCACAATTTCATATTGGATGTACAACACAGGTAGTTGATCCAGAAATGCAACAATTCTAGTCAGAATCTTATCATCTCTTACAACAAAGAATTGTATCCCCATCAAAGTAGGGAAGAAATGCCAGAAGGGAGAGAATATGTATAGGTCTAAGCTGGAAGTCTCTCAAATGTCAACTTCTCATCAAGATGAGGTTCTCTAGTACTGTTGTCATCCCTGATATACAAAACTGCATCATTCTTTTATTTCATGAAGCAGCAACTACCTTGCCCAGAAGTTGCAAAACAGTAGAAATGATTTAAAAGTTACATACTCACTATGTCTTCACAATGCACAGAAGAGCAAACACAGATGAAGGTAGTGCTAATATCTAGATCAGAGCTTTCCAAACTGTGTGTCGGGACACATTACTGTGTCGCCTGCAGTGTCTGGGTGTGTCGCGGCTGCTGCTGCCTCAGAGCCCTGCCAGGATTCCGCGCAGGTCCTAGTGCCTGCCTTGTGCCCTGCTGTAAGAGTGTGTCGCGAAATGATGCCCTGCTGTAAGAGTGTGTCGTGAAATGATGCATGTCTAAAAAGTGTGTCACCAACATGAAAAGTTTGGAAAGCTCTGATCTAGATATTAAAAACTGAACATGCTGTTGAGTGATTTTCTAGGGCTGTGTGAAGCTTCGAATTGGTGATTCAATTTGACAAAGCTTGATCAAATCACTCCTTTGTGATTTGGACTGAAATGGTGATATGCTTTGAAGAAACAATTCTAATTGGATGACTCTGAAATACTTCAAAGTGCTTTAGAGATTTGATGTTTCTGCTCATTTTTTCTGCTCATTCTGATATTCTATCATCCAATATTATAACGTAAATTATACTGTATATATGAATAATGCTGAAGGAAGATTGAGTGGTATGATGAACTTTCTGACCCTGATATGGATTACTACCCAGTGAGAATTTTCATCCTACGCTCTCTGCCTATCAGAGGTCTTTTGGATGGCAAGGCTAATACAGATAGTCCTTGAGTTACGACTGCAATTGGGACCAGGATTGCTAAGCAATGCAGTGGTAAAGCATGACGTGATGTGACCGCTTTGCTTAGCAACGGCAATCCAGGCAGTCCCGGTGGTCGTCGTAACCCAAGGTGTACGGGGCATTAAGTGGGAAACGGAGGGAGTCCCAGGTAAGGAGCACAGGGATGCCGCAGGGGGGTGAGGGAGGCCCTGGCAGGCCATGTGCAAGTTGGCAGAGGGGGGTGCTGTGGTGCATGCGGGGAAAGAGGGTGCAGGGAGTGTGCAGGCACAGAAAGGCTGGGAAGGAGGGTGCTGGTGGGTATGTGCAAGCACAGGGAGGCCCGGGAAAGGGGGCATGGGGTGCACGCGTGCAAGCACAGGGAGCCTGGGAAAGAAGGTATGGGGAGTGTGCGTGAGAGTGCAGGGAAGCCCGGGAAGGAGGGCACGGGGTGCATGCATGTGTGTGAGCTCAGGGAGGTCCTGAGTCAATGGCTTCTCCACTGACTTTGCTTGTGGGAAGCCAACAGGGAAGGTTGCAAATGGTGCTCATGTGACTGCGGGACGCTGCAATGGCCAGAACTTCGAGGACTGCTAAGTCCCTTAGTTCAACGCCATCACAACTTTGAACGGTTGCTGAACGAATGGTCGTAACTCAAGGACTACCTGTATTACTTTAGTCTTCATTCACTCCCTCAGCTCTGAACCGCATTAGACATAAGCCTTAACTTTGCTCTGTTTTGTACTAATGTAATGTTTTACTTCTATGCAGGCCCTGCCAACACAACTGGAAGCTCAGCTCAATTCTCAGCAATTTGAATTTGGGCTCCAGACTGACCAGCCCAGTATGCGCTCACTTGGCAGGACTGTGGCAGGTTATGGCCTCTTCGCATTACAATGAGTGAATGTGTATCAATCTTACTTGGATAGGCACTGGTCAAACATTTACAGGGAGAGGGGACAAGACTAGGAATGCCAGCACTTTCTCTGTGGCAGTGTGTCTCACTTTGCCAGCCTGCTGCTTCTGTTTCTGCTAATTAACTAACATAGATAATGCCCAAAAGCCACAATTCTGAAAGAGTTGAGTGGATCCTTTCCTGGAGAGCCCAAGTTTTTCTGGCACCTCAGAAAATCCAAGGCAGCCAAGCAGAATCCTGTGGCACCCCAGAAAACCAAGTAAAAAAAGAGCTTACAGTATTTTAAAGCAGGTTTTAAAGCTTGGGTTTTTAAATAATTTTTGAAAGCTTTTAAGTTGAAGAGTAAATTGGCACTGATTCAGCCAACTTTTCTGTAAGCTCTTTTGTTTTAGTTTTTTTGCTAGACAGTAGACAATCTGAAGCTTTGTTGCATTGCCTTTCAACCATGTTCTCTGTCCTGAAAGAGGTACAGGAGAAATTTTCAAAATGTAATTGTTACAAAACCACTGAAGCTCTCTGGCTGAAACTTTAAAAAATGGTCTAACATTCCTACTATTTTTATCCCATTCTGTCAAAAAATAAAACAGCTTTAGATATAATAATTTTTCTTATTACAATTTATGAACAATTTTTTAAATAAAATCTTGAATTAGCTCAAACTGAATCGGGTTGTTACTGAATTTCAAATCAAAGCTATGAATCAAATCATGCCCTCCTCAAATCTGCATTTTGAACTGAATTGGAGTATATTCACACAGTCATATTTTCTGTTCTAATATATAAAAGTCCATTTATCATTAGTTCCTTCAAAGGGGATCATTATAGAGAAATAATTATATTTAAGTAATTAAAACCACAGGGAACATTTTCCAGCTGGGGGAGCACCCTATGATTCTCAGCTATGCCTGAAATGTAGTGATAACACTATGATCACTAGAGTGACTCTGGATGAAATTACTAAATATATTTATCAAATTTATTTAGCCACCCATCTCACAAATGTGACTCTGGACGGCGTACAATAAAACAAAACAATTAAAACAAGTCTTAAATAACCATTAAAACAATTAAATATAAATAAGGCCACGGGAGAAAGTGTCAAAGTCACATACCAAATACAGCCATCTCACGGGCTCCCTATTTCCATGGGATCCCAAAGCTTGCTGGAAAAAACATGTTTTAAGAGATTTCTGGAAGGTCAATAGGGCAGGTGCCACAGCAGAAAAGGCTCGTCTCCTGGGTCCTGTCAGACCCAGGAGCCTGTCAGACCCTTAGCAGACGGGACCCATAATATGCCCCTCCTGCAAGGCCTGATGGGACGGATAGATGTAAATGGGAAAAGGCAGTACCTCAAGTAACCTGGCTGCATCTCATGTAGGGATTTAAAGGTCAAAACCAGCACCTTGACATGGGCCCAGAAACAAACTGGCAAGCAATGCAGCTTGCGGAGCAGAGGTGTAATGTGTGCAGTTCTAGGGGCACACATAACTACCCGCGCCACTGCTTTTTGCACCAGCTGAAGCTTCCAGATACTCTTCAAGGGCAGCCCCTCGACTTACAGTAGTCCATTTGGGAGGTGCCCAGGGCATGCGTAGCTGTGAGTAGAGCTTCTCGATCCAGGAATGGGCAGAACTGGCACACAACACAAAGTTGCACAAAGGCCCTCCTAGCCACGATTGCCACCTATTCCTTAACCAGGAATCGTGAGTCCAGAAGGACCCCTAGATTATGCAACTGGTCTGTTTGGGGCAGTGTAACCCCATCCAGTACCAAAGATGGTAAAGTCCCAGATCTGAAAGGTCCTAAAACCCAAAGCCACTCAGTCTTGCCAGTGTTCAGTTGAAGCCTGTTGTTCCCCATCCAGACTCCCATAGCGTCCAGGCACTGGGACAGTACTAAACCTGCTTCTTTGTTTTTTGGTGAGGGCTGGAAGGAATTTTAAGGGACAAAATGAAAACATTTCACACTTTAACCTTCATAGGAAAAATCAGCTCAATTTGGAGGCCAGAAATGGAATAGTGGAGGCCACATGCGATCTGCAGATTGCCCACCCTGTCATTTGAAGTTAAAATAAAAGCTATAATAGGAAAGCAATTAAGTAGACTTTTGTCTTAGATTCTTTTAGCTCACTGTTGGAAGATCTGAAAGACCAGTTTAGGCACAGATCATCATGGAGGAAATCCATCTATATAGTCACTAAGAGTCAACAATGACTTGATGGCACATAATCAATCAATCAATCAATCAAATCTTTTAGTTTATATATGATCAGAGAGAAATATCTGGAATATCTTTACAGGGGCTATTGTGCAGAACTGCCGATACTGAAAGTTTAAAAACCAGAAATAGGTAAAATCTCACCTAATTTTAATTATCTAAACCAGGGCTTTCCAAATTTTTCCCACGGCGACACACCAACCGCTGTTGGTGTGTCGCTGCGGGAAAACCCGGAAGTGCCACCATTGCGGCAGCGCGCAAAAACCCGGAAGCGCTGCTGCCGCTTTCGGATTTTTGTGCGCCGCCATTGGTGTGTCGCCGCGGGAAAACCCGGAAGCGCTTATATTTTTTTTAATATAATTCTGGATTCCAAGGACTCTATTTACATGTGTCGAACATGACTTGGTGTCTGCAGGAAAGGTTATTATTAACTACATTAACTGGTACATCTGCACACAATGGCTTCCTATTTTTTTTTAAGCAACTGGTCTTAGATATTTATTATTATTAGAGGAAAAACATTTTCTTTTACTATTATTTTAATAACTATTAATTATTTGCCTGACTGGCCTCTTTCCAATTCAAGTACAATACTTAAAATGTTTTTATACAAATTCTTCCATTTAACAATAACGGTATTTTGCATGTATAGGCTTCTTGTAATCACATATTTCTGCACAGGAGAGAGCAGGCTAAAATTGAACCCAAGCAAGATACAGAAGGAGCAGGCTTATGATTTGGGAGTCTTTCTGTACTCATGGATCTTGACTGAGAAGGAAATAGAAGCCATGGCTAGAGGGTTCTTTGGCCAGTTTTAGCTGTTGTGCCAACTGTGGCCTTACTTGGTGCAGGAGGACCCAGCTACAGTAACAAATGCCCTTATTACCACTTGGATAGACCATTGCAAAAACCATCACTTTAAACTGTAACCAGAAAATGATTGGTAAGCAGTGCAGGGCCCACAATATCAGTGTCACATGCTCCCAATTTCAGGTGCTGGTTAGCACACGGGCCACTGCATTCTTCATCAACTGTAGTTTCTGAGTAGTCTTGCACTTCCAGGATATGAACTGAGCTAAAGCTAGAAGGTACTGCTTTTCAGCGTAGTGTCCTCAGTGTACTGGAGATCAGACTAGCCTTTTCCCTGATGGCTTTCGGTGACCTGTTCTGGAGTGTTCTAGTTACATTCACGAGGATGGATGGATGGATGGATGGATGGATGGATGGATGGATGGATGGATGGATAATAAACAAATAAATGTTTTTCTTAAAGCAAAAGAAAAAACAGACCTTAAATGTAAGACCATAAGGGAAAAAGCTAATACAATCCATTAGAAATACTCAAAGTAAGCAAAGAGATAAAAAGGTCTTATTTTCATATGTATAGTTTACATTACATGCACACGCCACAATTCAACTTTACAGATATTTTGTGGACACTAAAAAGATAGCATTGTATATAAGCAAAGATTTAACCCATATCTATTCCCATCTCACTTTTTTTTTTAAGTAAGTCAATACCCTCTGTATATCATGCAATAACTACTGGTCTTAAAGTCAGTAATTTTAGATTCCGTTTTTTTCTCTCTCATGTGCACACAGTTCACGTAATGAAAATTTTACTAAAATACTATGCTGTCATTCTTATTAGTGCATAACAAAGTGTTATATGACCAAACCAAAACATGCTGATCTGGATTACAAACCACTAGATCTCTTCTCCGGGAGCTACTTGCTCTATTCCTGTGGGATTCACTGACATCCAAGGAAAGGCTCTTAAGAACAAAGTTATGAAAGATTATGAACCTCAAAAATTGATTTCATTACAAAACAGGCTGATAGTTGGTAAGTTTTACTCCTTGTAATTCTAAACAATCCTTTATATTATCATAGTTTTATGTTAATCTAAAGCATTATGCTAATGGTTTCAATTCTCATCATTTTAATTCTCACCATATTTACCAACATAATGCATTTCCATACTAATTTTTTCTTTGGAAGTTTAAACAAGTTAATATTATGAGATTAACATTTAGCCCAAATTTAATGTGATGAAGGGAAAACACCAGTCTCCTTGAGAATAAGCCTCATCAGTAGGAAAAGAGTATTTTCAGACTTAAGTGTCTGCTGAACTTAAAAACTCCACTGATGAAGAGGTGGCTGTGGGGGAAGGATGACTGTGATGATGGACTGAAGCTGATAATCAGCAGAGGGAAAACTAAGGGAACAAGAACAGCTGCTGTTGGATTTCTCTATTTAGGCTTGTACAAACTTCCCAAACTTTCAACGTGGCCTGGACTTGAACCAGCTGACTTCCCAGGCAGAGAAGTGGAATGCCAGGTGGGATGAAGGGAAGCTAGTTAAGGAGGTGGACAACCTAAATTGGTTGGGGAGAGTGAATGTAAAGGACATATACTGCTGCTCCTTATTTCTTTAGTCGGACATTATGAATTGATTTAATTGGTTGAATGATAGATGCTTCATAAGACTCTTTTTTGTTTTAAAACTATGTACCTGAGAGCTTAAGGGCCACATATGAATACATGTTATCAAACTCCCTACACTTTTGGTGTTTCCAGAGTTTGCTTTTGGCATGTACAACTGCTAGTCAGCTCTCCACCTTTCTGCTTAAGGAGTCATTGACACAGCTAGCTTGTTTCAAGTTAATACATTAGCCTTGCAAACAGTTATGTATGTTATATAGGTAATTTGATGCCTCTCAGTTTTTTGAACTTCAACTCTCATTAGACCTTCACAGCATGGTTTATTATAAGGAACTGTGAGAATTGTAACCCCAATATCTAGAAGGTTTGTCTATTCAGAAGTAAGTCTTCAATAAGTTCAAGAGGATTTAATTCTAAGAAAATGAGTATAGAATTATTGCCTCCGTCATCTAACAATATACTATTTTATTTTCCCCAAAAACTCTAATTAAAACTTACAATTCACTTTCCAACTCATAGAATATTTTCATGTACAGCCATTTTCACCAGAGTATTTGTTCCTTTCTTATTAAAGGATTACAAATTCACTAGTAAGTTTGGCTATGCAAAGCAGTCAAAAGAGGTGATTTGTAAAGCATGTTAGCATAAAGGTCCCCCTCTGCATAGCATTGTAAGTACATACATCCTTTTGAAGGCTTCCACAGTTGTACTGAAGGCTATTCCCAGATCTCAGTGTGTGTGTGCATGCAAAGCCACTTACTTTAATGATAGTCCCAGAAGTGTTGTCTGCCTTTTCACATGCATGCACACACTTTACTCATGTTAATACACTTTGCAAAGCTCCTCTTTTGAAAGCTTAGCATAGCTCTAGTTTGCATATTAGGCCAAGCCATGGTTTGAATACCCATGATTGTTGACTAATATAATTAACTGGGTTCACACATATTATGTAAGGTCATAAACTATGGTTTGCAAACCACAATGGTGGGTTCACACAATATTCTAAGTCAAAACCAAACATACCACATTATGGCTTAATGTGAAATGTGAATTATAGTACCACAGTCCCAGTGTAGTCAAAACAATTCAGATCTTTATGGTTAAAAAAATGAGAATACTTCATTAACTTATTCCTACCTCCTCTTAGCTTCTTTGATATCCTTTAGCTATAGAACAGCATTTGTGCTAACTAAAGTTAACTTTAACCAATTTTCTTCCAAGCCCACTTCAAACTGCAGCTCAGAAGGCAACCCATGCAGATATAAAAAGTGCACTATTATCAGACAGATACTTTACTGACAAAATCTTGAATACAGAAAATATGTAGTTTAATGATGAAATAATATCACTAAATGGTGTATTTTAGTCCACAAGTCCACAAAAAGTTTTTTTTAACATTTATTCTAGGAAATTGCATTTTCCATTTAAGGAATTATCTTTGAAATTTTCAAAGTTTTCATTCTATACTCTGTTCTGTATTGCATAAGAACCAGCATACAAATATATTAATAATCATATAACATACTCAAATTTTAAACTACATTGGTCTGAAACAACTACTGCATTACTTTTATTGAAATAAATTTTAAATACTAACCCTGTGACTACCAGTGTTTCGAGAAGATACCAAATCACCAGCTCCCTAATCAAAATAAATAAATAATGAAGTGACACTTTTAAAAAGAAAAATAAAAAACAAACAAAAATGGATAAAGTAAGACTGAGTTTACTTTTAAAATAAGTCTAACTTTAGTACAAACCAGATATGACTGCCGACTGGACCGGTATGAATGCCTAGCTTTCTCAGAATCTTCCTAAGAAGGGAAATATCAGATATTGTTAAAAAAATTAATGAAAAACGAAAGAATGCTATTTTAACCAAGAAAATTATTCTAAAATGGAAGAGGTTACTGAAAAAGTGGAAGCTGGTTTTCACACAAATGTGTATTACAAGCTTCAATTTACAATGTAACATTAGTTTATCTAATTGTTTCTAAATTACCCAATATATTATAGCAACAAGCCATTATATTAGTTCTAATTTAATGGTTTAAATTTAATGGTTTAAATTGATGAATTAAACTTGCATTACTTTACAAATAATAAAAATATTGGTCAAGCAAAAAAACGTGTTTATTGATTATGTACATGTCATTTTTTCTGTGTTAGAGAGTTAACAATTCCTCTTTTAAGATGGTTTTTAGCTTTTTGTATTTTATAAGCCCTTGTATTAATAATGCATCTGCAAAAATTCTATTCGATTAATCCAGAAAATCTTTTAATTAAAGCATTAACCAATCTAATCTGTTGTTATGATGAAGTGCTGTGCTGGGCTATACAAACAAGAGGTGAAAATATTTGGCATCTAGCAGGAAACTAAAATGAATATTACATTACGTAAATGATGGATAAGTGGTTTATGAAAACATACAAGTATTACAAAGTTTGATAGTTATATCCAGAGGAAGAGCACACAGCTCAACAACTACATTAACATGAAAATTGATATTTTAAAAAGTTTACACTAAATATATAACCAGCTCTATAATAAAATAGAGAGTAGAAGCATATAATTTTTCAGCCGATGGAAGTTTTGGGTGTAGCTTGCAGAGATCTTCCTAAATTATCAAATTGTAATTTTTATTGCATCAGAAGGATGAAATTGATGGGAAACAACCTTATTAGCTATATATAATTTTAATTAATTTAAATATAAGTTAGTTTTGGGAGTGCATTTCCTGTCATGTTTTTGACATTCCGTCCATTTACTAGAGTCTTTATATCACAGCTCTTTACATCACAGGAGGTTCCCTTAACATAAAACATAATTTAATATAATACAACTTACTGAAAAGTGCTATAAAGTTCCAAACCATTCTCTAAATAAAGGGTAACCACAGAAAACCAGGCTTACTTTGTCTTGATTAAATTTACACAAGACAGATATGGAGTAATATAAAGTTATATGCTTTTGACCTCCATTTATTCCATACTGGAATGATACATATGACTTTGGACATGATCCAACAAAGCCTGAGCACCTTAAAATTCTAGGAATTACAAAAGGAGACTTATACAAATTATGATGATGCAAAACAGTTTCTTCTATATTATTTTTATTAATCTGCATGTTTATGTATTTCCTCATGTAAGTATCTTTATACATTTAAAAAGTTTTTACTTCATGACACATTATTTATCATGAAATCTGACATACTAAAATATGTCAGATTTGATAGAAATCGAAACATAAAAAAAAAAAAATTAGTAAATGAAACACTGCAATCAGATTAGTTTTCCAGGACAAAAGCACCACAAAACACACAATCCTGGCCTACCATCCACCTCTGGATATGTCCCCATTTTCTATCATAAGAACGCTGAGAAAGCTACAAAAAGGTAGAAAATCTGATTTTAAAAGGATAAAGCTCTAGTAACAATAGACATCATCTTTCAAATTCTGCTTACATAATATAGAAACTTTTTTTTTCAGTACTGTCTAGAAAAGTAGAATTCTACTAGGAATTTTAAAGATTATTAAAATGCAATACCATAAGAACAAAATAGGCTACAATTGATCAATAATTGCAATACATTAGTAATGATGCACATGAAGGCATTGTTAAAACTACCACAAATCCTCATACACAAACCACAAGTTCTGAATACTTACCACACAAAACAGTGAACTGTTTTTACAATATAGAAATGTTGTTCTAAATCATGAGGTGCAACCCATACTTTGTATACCGTTCCCAGAAGTCTCTTGTGTTGTCTTTGCTGCACTTGATTTCTCCAACACAAAGCACTCTCTTCTATAGTATTGTAATGGTATAGCTGCTATAGTAACTTAGAGTTATTGTACTACAAAAGCCCTCTTTGTTCTCTTCTACCACACAATGGGGAGGCCATGTATATTTCTATGCACACACAAACACATACATGTATTCATCCACTATTACGTATGGCATCATATGTAACGCTTAGCCTGAAAACACTGCACACCTCTGCTAAAGAAGAACATATTCAATATACTATAAAAACAATCTCAGATATGCAGAGGATACCACTTTGATGGCTGAAAGCGAGGAGGAGCTGAGGAGACTTATGACGGTGAAAGAAGAAAGTGCAAAAGCTGGGTTTCAGTTAAACCTCAAAAAAACCAAGATTATGGCAACCAGCTTGATTGATAACTGGCAAATAGAGGGAGAAAAAGTGGAGGCAGTGACAGACTTTGTATTTCTAGGCACAAAGATTACTGCATGGGAACTCCGGGGGGGAGACAGTATGCTTGGTTAGGTGCGACACCGCCACCTCATGGCGGTTTATACTATGTGCAATCCTGAACGCTTTAGGCTTTGTAAATCTGAAAAAGCTTTGTGACCCTCTGATCCTAAGGTTCCACCAATCAGAAAGCTGAAACAAGTGTATATCTCAGCTGTGAACTATGGGTCTATGCTTCTTGACTTCTGTCCGGTCTTTTAGCCATGTTCGTGTGTGTGTTCTACTTCTGAAGACTGGGAAGTGCGTAGCTATGCGTGGCTGTGTGTGTAGGCCATGGCATGAGCCCCTTCATGTCTGTCAATGGAAACAATACACGAAACTCTGCTTGTAAGTTTGTTTTTCCTTTTTGCAATAATGTAACTGTATATACATTTATTGCCTTTATTACAAGTAAACATTTTAGCCATAAAAGCTGCACTCTGTCTGTTTACTCTGCGCCTTAACCCTATAAGCCAGCATTATCCCACAGGTCCATGAGGTCACGAAGAGTTGGAAGCGACTGAATGAATAAACAACAAAAATAGTAATAACATTTTATTTTAAAAGCTTTCTACATTATGTTTTTCAAGGAAAAGGAAGTCTAACACTTGTATACTCTAGTGAATTTAAGATAGTAACAGTATTTTCTTCTGATGGTACATACCTCTTTTTGTTGTCGTTCCAATTCCCTCATGCGTATATCCCTTGCTTCAGCTCGGGCTGCACGTTTGGCTGCAAGGCGTGCTTCTGCCTGTAACATTGAAAAAAACGTACGTGCAATTAACAAATCCAGCATCACCAAAATTCAGTACAAAACAGTTAAGAATCCACTTTTCCACAATTATTTTTAGGATTTTAGAAAAATGTTAATATTAAAGGAAGGGAGGGAAGAAGAGAAGAAGGAAGGAAAAATCTGTGTACTTAAAATAATTATACAAAAAAATTCTACTTTTCAGTAACAGGCTTAAGGTTTGCTGTAAAGATAGATGATTATAACATCAGCTGTTAAGAAATGGACATCTTGTTATGAAATGTTTAATAATCCTTTGCATAACACTAGTCTCATATTTGGTCACTCATTTGTATATACAAAGACCAAATATTTCACTAATAAGCCACCAGTTCTTTATCTGGTTTACTCTAACTAGTAGATGTTATTGTCCAGATTTTCCAGAAGCTATAGTCGTGCAGACTGACATAACAATGGCCACTTGAAACTATACACGGGATGTGTGGTCTACAGTCACATCATTAGGAGAGCAAGAATCTCTAGGCATGTTTGAATCACTAAGTATGCTGATAAAGGTTAGGTTCTCTGAGTATACCATTGTATAAGTTCCAACTTAACAATTGTTCAAATAAGTATAATTACCTATTCTGCAATAAAATATTGATTTCCAGGTTATAGGTGTCACTTAATTTTGAAGAAATTTACCAACCTCTCTAGCAATATGACCTAAGGCTTCATCTTCTGCAGAAAATCTGTCCTTCACTGGAGTTCTTTTCCTTCCTGAGCCAGGAGTCCCCATGTTTAAATATAATCTCAGAGAGTTTCTCACAGTACTGGTTTAAATCCAAGTGCCCGGATCTGAAATAAAAGTAAAAATATTAAGTGATTAAGTGGATTACTTTCTATACACACACACACAAACACGCTTATGACTTGAAAATAATTGTTCATGGTAGTGAATAGTACTTCATAATATATTTTCAGAACAAACTACATTTTAGGGACCTAAAAGCAACATTCATTTTGCAAAATTTATGTTTCCTAAACAATCTAAATGTTTTGTATAATATGTAGTTTAACAAAAAAAATTCCCCTGCATTTCAATTATTTTAGTTAAACTGAATTTTGTCTTATCAGCTGTTCCTGCCTTTTTTATTCCTAATTATATCTTTTATGCTTTTTATGCTGTAACATTTCTATTCTCTTAAATCTTACAGATCTATTTAATATTTATCTATTTAGTATTTATTTCAGGTCAATATGCCAATATCCCAAATATTTATCCACAATTCTATCTAAACATTTTGCTATGTGTATGAAATAATTATTGATACAGGAATTAGAATGAATTACCAACATAATGTTCACAAGAGAATAATGTGAGATAATCCGCCATACAGAAATAAACAAAAATTCTTTGAAAAGGAACCCTATCATTCTAAGGCGAAAATCTAAAGAGAAGCAACTCTAGATGCTCACATAATCCACAGACACCATTTACTCTCCCTATGATGGTCAAAATTAGCACCAGGAAATAATAATTTATTCTGTATCCACCAATAATCCTTCAAGAAGTAGCAAAACAAACAAAATCTCCTTGATACAAGAAAGCAAAACACTGACATAACCTGCTAATAAGCAGCACAACTATTTTTCATATTCTTGATACTCTTGAGAGCCAGTTTGGTCTAGTGGTTAAGGCTCCAGGCTAGAAACCAGGAGACTGTGGGTTCTAGTCCTGCTTTAGGCATGAATGCTGGCTAGGTGACTTTAGGCCAGTCAATCTCTCTCAGCCCACAACATCAGGCTCAGGCAACAAGCCTGTCAGTCAATTCCTGTCGCAACCAACGGATCAACATTCAGTTGATCCAAAAAAGTGGACCCTGCACCTGCACTGGAAAAATGCTAAGAAGAAAAAAAAAATCCAATGGAGCACCCAACACAGAGCATTCCTTTTATGTTGTTTGGCTTCCCAGACCAGGACTCAGCAATACATTTCAGTCTCCCCGCTGCTCCCAAATTTTATACAGCTTAAATGTGATACTAGGCTAAAACTTGACTGAAATATCTCAAACACTCTACACTGAATGGTTAAATAACAATATTTATTGCAAATTAGAACAAAGTCATACTGAAAAGATGACTGCCCTCTGTCAGCATGAGGGTGCACTTTTCCTCTTATACCCATAGCACAGAGCTTTCCAAACTGCGTGTCGCGACACATTAGTGCCAGGATTCCATGCAGGTCCTAGTGCAGTGCTTTCCAAACTGCCGCCGTTGGTGACACACCAACGGAGGCGCGCGCGTGCACGGCCTCGCTAAAATGGGGAAGCGCTGATGGCGCGCCGCCATACACACCGCAACCACCGCGTCGCCACTTCGCAACACACTAAACTGTGTGTCGCAACACACTAAAGTGTTGCGACACACAGTTTGGAAAGCTATGTCCTAGTGCCTGCCTTGTGCCTGGCTGCCTCCAAACCTGCCGTGATTCCACGCAGGTCCTAGTGCCTGCCTTGTGTCCTGCTGTAAGTGTGTGTCGCGAAATGATGCCCTGCTGTAAGAGTGTGTCGCCAAATGATGCATGTCTAAAAAGTGTGTCACCAACATGAAAAGTTTGGAAAGCTCTGCCATAGCAGTTTAAACCTGTTTTTCCTCCTCCTGCTCTTCCCACATTTCAATGGACTCTTTGACCAGGCCTTTATGGCCTTGAAGCCAAGCCTTTTCTGGTTACTGACATAACTGATGTCTGTACCCTGAGAAATGCTGGCCCTCAGCTGATCTCTCACAGTCAAAGTTAATTTCTTCACCTTCATGAATAGCCTACTCGTTATGAGAATTTATGATTGACGAATACTTTCTCTGAATTACAAGGCATGTTTCCATTCACAGAGGACAGAGGGACTACTAACCAATGGTAACTTTTAAACAAATTTTAGGGTTCATTCTCAAAGACATCTACAGGGAGATTAATCACTGAGCTTTGTTGGATATGTTGAAAATTACACAATTAATCAAATTACATAAGATACTTGAGATAAATCTCTGTGATTTAAAAGTGTTTCTAGGGGCAAATTTCTCTGAAGCACATGCCTAAAAATAGTACTACCAATCTAACTTGGCACATTCCACTTGCAGCTTGTGGCCTGTATGTGCTCTTTCATGAAATAGCTGTTGACTTACAACTCAGTCTAAGCTTTATCCTATATACTAAAAGCCAAAAAACCCCACCTCTTAGTTTTAATGCCATTTTAAAATAAAATAATGTTTTAAAAAATAAAAGCCCATTTTCATGTGTGTTGGGGGGGAATTGCTAAGACAGCTATGTTTTGAGTACAGTATAATAGGAGCTGTCTGAGAGCTTTTTGTTCCTTCTTCCTGAACGGCATGAGGAAATAGAAGAGACAACTGAACAAAGTACATCTATACCATGGTAAATGAATGCCATAAATAGGTCAAAAGAAGAACAGTTATAGGAAAGCATCACCTTTGAGACACATTAGCATCTGTTTAAAGTACTATATTTTTCCATAAACATTTTTTCTGTAAAAGGAGATGGTGAAGTAGAAATGGCTGTTGACATCCATGCTGCAAAGCATGAATGTCTTGGAAGATGAGCCTGAAGTTATTCAGTTGCCTGGAAAGGGCTGCTTGCAAGCTGAATTTAACACTTTTGCTGAGTCCTAAACAGTAAGTCTATGCCAAGGACATTAGAGCAAATGAAGCCCCTCTTTTCAAAGCATTAAAACAGTATTCTTTGCAAGGCTTGTGTGGCTGCTTCAAACGCTGTTCAAATATGCATACACCAACATTTCCCAAGAGACCACCAGTGAAAAAAAGTGGCCCTTCATGCATATGCATGCAGATACAAGCTTTGCAAAGAACATGGCTACTTTAAAGCTTTGAAGTACTTTGTACATCACCTCTTTTAAGTTTTCCATTGAGGATCAAACTGGCTTAATTCTTTTTTTCCTTTCTTCTCCATTCAGTTTTATTTCCTACTTTCTCTTCCCTTCCAATGCAGATACTCTTTCATTCATCTCATTTAATGTTCTTCTTTTTGCTGTTTCTGCTCAAAAGAAACAGTATTTGTGAGTGTAGTGTGTTTCAGCATATAAGACAGAATGCTTGATACATGCAAATGAACAGCAATTTTATAAATGGGACATCTTATTCTATGAACATTTCAATTTGTACTTATTAATTCATTAATATGTATTTATTTTTAATCCTGGCTCCACCTTCTTTCAGAATGTTGTTTATGGCAGGTAAGATTTACAAACAAACATACATACATACATACATACATACATACATATATATATAGTATGTATACTGTACATACATACAAGCATGTCCCATGCACCAATTTATGGGCTGGAGAGCTTTAGGACTAGTTTCATCCAGAATTGGAAACAGTAGGTTGACAAGATAAAAAAACAAGGCACTGCATAGGATTATTGTCAACGTTGATATTTTTTTCTCACTAACTTTGTTTTTTGAGATCTTCTTAAATTCAGAGGCATCTTCCTTTGAGGTAAATACAGTATTTACTTTCTCCATTGTTGTGCTCAGTTCAGCTACAGTGGATGATTCAGCATCAGTGCAATGATATAGTAATTCATCTCACAAGACAAAAAGTATTTCTAGCATTTACTTCACAAATGAATGAGCAGAGAAAAGGCATCCATTCAAACAGGGAAAGTTAAAAAAAATGAAGAGCTGAGCAACTACCACGCAATTAAAGGATTATTTGAAGAATGTTAAAAACTATGAATAAATACTGCAAGATCCTGCAATACTTAGTTTAACCATTCAAACACTGAAGCAAAGCATACTGCCTCAAACTAAGATCAGGAAATTGAAAATCACCACCTGCAGGAAAAGGGGGAAGTATATAAACCCAAGTTTTTTCCAGGCTCATTCACCTCTAAATACAGCTTATAAATTCAGTTTATAAATTAGTAAATCAAATTATTTTCATCTGAAAGTTCCTGTGGGGAACCTTTAGACCACAGCTTTCCAAACTGTGTGTTGCGACACTTTAGTGTCTTTACTTTAGTAACACTTTAATATTTACTTTAGTGTGTCGCAACACAGTCTGGTGTGTCGCCACACAACCCAGAAGCAGCAGTGGGGGCGTGCATGGAGGCGGCGGCAGCGCGCCATCAGTGCTTCCACGTTTTAGCAGAGGCTGCCGCCGCCGCGCACACCCCCACCCCTGGTGTGTTGCCAACGGCAGCACTTTAGAAAGCACTGCTTTAGACCCTCACCCCTGGCAGAGAGAGAGAGAGATTACAAGCTATATCATTCTGAACCTCATGTGTTACCCTCTGCTCTATGCCTGTGCCAAATGTATGAAATATTCAGAAGTGCTCCACTTGAAATGTACTATAAATATAAAAGGCATATCTTTTTTTTCCTAAAGCACAGATTTTAGAAACCACAAAAAATGATATAAAGTGTTATCATTTACATGCATTCATATATACAAATTACCACCATACAGGCTTGTGTTACTTTAATTCAGACTATTCTAATTTGGACTGTATTGCCCTACCTAGGGACTAATATCATCATCATCATCATCATCATCTTATATCCTGCTCAATTATTTGTACAACTCAAAGCAGCATACATAATGCTTCTGTTTATTTTTCCCATAACCACCACCCTGTGAGGTGTACTATGCTGAGAGAAGGTACAGTAACTGGCCCAAAGACACATAGCTGGCTTTATGTCTTAATTAAGGATTATGGTTCCAGTTTGGTTTTAGTTTCTCATGGTTCTAGTTTCTGGTCTAACACCTTAACCATTACTTGTACTGGCTTGTACTTGCATGTAATTTTGCCCTTCAATCACTACGGACTTGCAGCATCCAACTGACAAGTAAGAATTAAGCAGCAGTTCTCCCCCCCCCCAAAAAAAAAAAAACAACAGTATGATCTGGATCCTGATGTAGATGCTTTAGGATAAGAGTGAAAAAGTGCAAGATGCCAGAATTACTCCTGTGGCACTCCAGAGTGGGTAGAGTCAAATTCAATTCCAGTATCTTTATTACGGTCTTTGACCAGCCTTTACAATAGAAGAAGAAAAATAGTTTAGTCCCACAAATCATTATCAGGAAAAAAAGGAAGACAATAAAACAGTGAAACAACTATCTAATTAAAAGTTTTGCACAATTGTATAACTTGATAAAAATATCTGGCTACCTGGTGAGTGGGTAGAGTCAAAACTTCAGTTTTTGCTTTTTTTCCCTTCATTTTGAAGTGGGGTTAAAGGGCAAAATTGGTGTTTCAAGCTGCACAAAGTCTTAAGGCATCCATCTCATTCCTTATACCTTCCAAGACTTGATCCTGATCCCAGCTACTTTTAGAGTGTGTCCTCAAAGCACTGTGCAAAACCTGCTGTGGGCCTCAAGCTGGAGAAGCACACTTATAATTAGAATACTGTTTTTAAAGAGCATGCACTTCCTCTTCTGTGCCATTTTCATTGCAAACACTTGGTTTCTAAACACAACTTAAGTTACTGATTATAACCTTTAAATGCTTAAATCATTTGGGAACTGGATACCTTAAAAACCATAAATATAACCAATATTGGGTCCCCGGTAGTGAACTGAAAACAGTCTGCTGTATCTCCCATCATAAAATGAGATCTATGACAGAATCTAGATTATGACATTCTTTCCTTTGTGAAATCTATTTTCTTATGCTTTTCTATCACCAAGTTCGCATGCTTTTATTTAATCAGGGGATTTGATTTCTGGTTTATGGCATTTAATCTGGAAAAAATACAATTTCTTGTGTTGTGCTTCCACAACATTTTATTGATATTGTCTGTATATATGCTATAAAAAGCTCAATTAAAAGAGGAAAATAAGGATATAAAATCCATGTATATAAATGTATGGTAACAAAGCTGCACGGGAAGCCTAACACTAAGAGTTGTAGTTAGTAAGTTGGGAGAAGTAAAAGCAAAAGCTGAATGGAAAGTGGGTTAAGGAAAGCAAAGAGTTAGTAGCCTTATAAGAAATTCCAAACTTAGGGCTGAATAGGATAGCAATGGGAAAATTCTGAAAAGTAAATAAAGTTCATTAGAATGGGAAAGTATTTGGGAAAAAAACATTCAAGAAATTCTTATCAGTCAAAAAATATTTAGCAGACCCTAAGATCAGATAACAGAGTGGAACAGAGGTTAAGTCTCCAGCAAAGAAGATCGTTACCTTGTCGTGGTGCTGGAGCTTGAGCACCTCAATGAAACCATGAGCTAAACCGTGAAGGGACACCCAAGACGGGAAGGTCGTGGCAGAGAGGTCAGACTAAATACGATCCCTGGGGAAGGTAATGGCAACCCACCCCAGTATTCTTGCCATGAAAACTAAATGGATCAGTACAACCAAAGATATGTCGGTATACCATCGGAAGATGGGACTCCCAGGTCAGAAGATGGTCAAAATGCTACTGGGGAGGAACAGAGGATACGTTCAACTAGCCCCAGATGTGATGACGCAGCTAGCTCAAAGCCGAAAGGACGGCTAGCGGCCGACGGTGCTGCTGGTGAACGACGAATCCAATGTTCTAAAGATCAACACACCATAGGAACCTGGAACGTAAGATCTATGAGCCAGGGCAAATTGGATGTGGTTATTGGTGAGATGTCAAGATTAAATATAGACATTTTAGGTGTCAGTGAACTGAAATGGACTGGAATGGGCCACTTCACATCAGATGACCACCAGATCTACTACTGTGGACAAGAGGACCATAGAAGAAATGGAGTAGCCTTCATAATTAATAATAAAGTGGCTAAAGCAGTGCTTGGATACAATCCAAAAAACGATAGAATGATCTCAATTCGAATTCAGGGTAAGCCATTTAACATCACAGTGATCCAAATATACGCCCCAACCACAGATGCTGAAGAAGCAGAAGTAGATCAGTTCTATGAGGATCTGCAGCACCTACTAGATAATACACCAAAAAGAGATGTTATTTTCATTACAGGAGACTGGAATGCTAAGGTGGGTAGTCAGACGACACCTGGAATTACAGGCAAGCATGGTCTGGGAGAACAAAATGAAGCAGGACATAGGCTGATAGAATTTTGCCAAGACAACTCACTGTGCATAACAAACACTCTCTTCCAACAACCTAAAAGACGACTTTATACATGGACTTCACCAGATGGTCGACACCGAAATCAGATTGACTACATCCTTTGCAGCCAAAGGTGGCGGACATCTATACAGTCGGTAAAAACAAGACCTGGAGCTGACTGTAGTTCAGGTCACGAACTTCTTATTGCAAAATTTAGAATCAGACTAAAGAGAATAGGGAAGACCCACAGACCAGTTAGATATGAGCTCACTAATATTCCTAAGGAATATGCAGTGGAGGTGAAGAATAGATTTAAGGGACTAGATTTAGTAGATAGGGTCCCAGAAGAACTATGGACAGAAGTTCGCAACATTGTTCAGGAGGCGGCAACAAAAAACGTCCCAAAGAAAAAGAAAACCAAGAAGGCAAGATGGCTGTCTGCTGAAACACTGGAAGTAGCCCAAGAAAGAAGGAAAGCAAAAGGCAACAGTGATAGGGGGAGATATGCCCAATTAAATGCAAAATTCCAGAGGTTAGCCAGAAGAGATAAGGAATTATTTTTAAACAAGCAATGTGCGGAAGTGGAAGAAGACAATAGAATAGGAAGGACAAGAGACCTCTTCCAGAAAATTAGAAACATCGGAGGTAAATTCCAGGCAAAAATGGGTATGATCAAAAACAAAGATGGTAAGGACCTAACAGAAGCAGAAGAGATCAAGAAAAGGTGGCAAGAATATACGGAAGATCTGTATAGGAAGGATAATAATATTGGAGATAGCTTTGACGGTGTGGTCAGTGAGTTAGAGCCAGACATCCTGAAGAGTGAGGTTGAATGGGCCTTAAGAAGCATTGCTAATAACAAGGCAGCAGGAGACGACGGTATCCCAGCTGAACTGTTTAAAATCTTGCAAGATGATGCTGTCAGGGTGATGCATGCCATATGCCAGCAAATTTGGAAAACACAAGAATGGCCATCAGATTGGAAAAAATCAACTTATATCCCTATACCAAAAAAGGGAAGCACTAAAGAATGTTCAAACTATCGAACAGTGGCACTTATTTCACATGCCAGTAAGGTAATGCTCAAGATCTTGCAGGGTAGACTCCAGCAATTCATGGAGCGAGAATTGCCAGATGTACAAGCTGGGTTTAGAAAAGGCAGAGGAACTAGAGACCAAATTGCCAATATCCGCTGGATAATGGAGAAAGCCAGGGAATTTCAGAAAAACATCTATTTCTGTTTTATTGACTATTCTAAAGCCTTTGACTGTGTGGATCATAACAAATTGTGGCAAGTTCTCGGTGGTATGGGGATACCAAGTCATCTTGTCTGCCTCTGAGGAATCTGTATAACGACCAAGTAGCAACGGTAAGAACAGAGCACGGAACAACGGACTGGTTTAAGATTGGGAAAGGAGTACGGCAGGGTTGTATACTCTCACCCTACCTATTCAACCTGTACGCAGAACACATCATGCGACATGCTGGGCTTGAGGAATCCAAGGCTGGAGTTAAAATCGCTGGAAGAAACATTAACAATCTCAGATATGCAGATGATACCACTTTGATGGCTGAAAGCGAGGAGGAGTTGAGGAGCCTTATGACGAAGGTGAAAGAAGAAAGTGCAAAAGCTGGGTTGCAGTTAAACCTCAAAAAAACCAAGATTATGGCAACCAGCTTGATTGATGACTGGCAAATAGAGGGAGAAAAAGTGGAGGCAGTGACAGACTTTGTATTTCTAGGCGCAAAGATTACTGCAGACGCTGACTGCAGCCAGGAAATCAGAAGACGTCTACTTCTTGGGAGGAGAGCAATGGCAAATCTTGATAAAATAGTTAAGAGCAGAGACATCACACTGACAACAAAGGTCCGCATAGTTAAAGCAATGGTATTCCCTGTAGTAACCTATGGCTGTGAGAGCTGGACCATAAGGAAGGCTGAGCGAAGGAAGATAGATGCTTTTGAACTGTGGTGTTGGAGGAAAATTCTGAGAGTGCCTTGGACTGCAAGAAGATCAAACCAGTCCATACTCCAGGAAATAAAGCCAGACTGCTCTCTTGAGGGAATGATATTAAAGGCAAAACTGAAGTACTTTGGCCACATAATGAGAAGACAGGATACCCTGGAGAAGAAGCTGATGCTAGGGAAAGTGGAAGGCAAAAGGAAGAGGGGCCGACCAAGGGCAAGATGGATGGATGGTATTCTGGAGGTGATGGACTCAACCATGGGGGAGCTGGGGATGGTGACAGCTGACAGGAAGCTCTGGCGTGGACTGGTCCATGAAGTCACGAAGAGTCGGAAACGACTGAACGAATAAACAACAACAACAGTGGTTAAGTACCATGGGGATCCAGATTGAGCCATAAAGGGCTCACTGGGTGACTCTCTGCTATTCACTAACTTTTAGCCCAAGCTACCTCACAGGAATGTGATTATTGGGGAAATTGGATAAGGGAGTGCTATGCTTGCAGCCTTGGGCTCTGTAAGGAAAACCAGGATATAAATCTAACAAGTGAAATATATAAATATAAGAAATAAATGTGTGGATAAGAAGAAAAGAGAGAAGTTCTAAAAAGAAAAGGAGGCTAAGGGATAAAAGGAAGACTGACTAATAATAGTAATAATAACAACAAAGCAAATGATGTAAGTTTGCTGATCAATGGCATGTATATTTTTCTTGTACTTGCTGAAAAACAGTTGGGGCTAGTTGTCTGAAAAACATTAAACTTAGAAGCTGCTAAAGTAACCTAATGTTTTATTTATAAATTACACATTTATAATTATTAATGACCTTATAAAAATGGAAAATGTTAAACAGTGGGAAAAATTTCAATCCAACATCACTGGCAAAAAGAAGGAATCAAGGAAAAACTTGGATAAAAGCTTCAGAGATGTATGCTATTAATAAAAATTAATAAAAGGGAACACCTGAAGGATGAGCCAACGTATTCATTTGTATACCCAGTCATATCTTTGCTGAGAACGATCACACGTGCTTCCTTTAAAATTAACTTTATAATGATGTTTCATGCTGTATATTGCTTTTGATAAATGAGAAACATGATTGATGTATCTAAAGCAAGCAAAAATGTTACAAGAAAGTCACACTAATTTGTCCTTTATTGATCTTGAATGGGACATGGTTTATATAAGCATAAACACCACCAAAAAAGTATTAAAAAGCACAAAAAGCTAGTGTCACATCATTTAACTTATTGATTTTCTAAGAAGGTCTGTCCAACATCAATACTGTCATACTTTCAGCATCAAGAAAAGTTGTGGCATTTTATTCTCTCAGGCTTGTTAAAATATTCCTTATTATTTATATTTCTAACTTATATCACCGCCCATCTCCCCCCATTCCGGAGGGGACTCTGGGCGGTTTACACCAAGCCAGCAATTAAAACATATAAAAATTTATAAAATACCTTTATTTATTTATTATACCTTATACCTTTTTGCTGCTTGCCTTTGTAAGCTTTGCCAAGAGTTGGTATATAAACAAAATTAAATTAAATACCCACAGGGCAACTGTAGGTACAGGATTCTGGCTATCTGGAAAAAAGGTATTGTTCTAGAACTATTAAGAATTTCTGTTAAGACCCAATTCAAGCAAAGATTAATTATGGTGACTCAAACTTCTTATTGGATTTATTGAAAACATATATTCATACAATCATTTCAATATTCAGTATAAACCAAATATTAAACACTTACATGAAAATAAAATGGCAACAATTTATTCTAGTTAAAATAATTTTGGAAGCCTAACACCTCCTCTCATTATGCCAGTTTTCTAACAAGACAGCTAACTGGCAGGGTATCTGGGCAAATTATATTTTTAGTACAGATAATCACCTTTTTTCTGGTTTTAGGACCTGCAGTATTCACAGTAAATTAAAATTATAACCATGTGTTTGCAAAGCTATAATTTTTGTTAATATTGCTGTTATTTGGCCATTTGATCTGACACACTTATAATTTCTTATTCCATGTTGTTGCTTAGTCTTGGATGATAGCCAGTAATTTATATAATCAGCATTCCTACAAGAAAATAAATGTATTTCTCCCATGCTGATTCCTCCTCAACCACTGCCAAACTAACTTGGGGATATATCAATTGTTTAGAAGGCATTTTGTTTATTTATGTCAATCTATAAAGACAACAAAAAGCAATTTAAAAAAAGTACAAAACCAGTAACAAAATACAAAACCAATAAATCTAACTATATTGTATGCCCAGAATCAATCAGAACCAAAGGCATAATGAAATAAAATAGACTTAAAGGTCTTGAAAAATGCAACGAGAGAAGTGCCAAAGGAACCTTGGAGGGGAATTATATTCCAAGTGTGGGGGCAACCACAGAGAAGGGCTGTCTCCTTGCCATGAACCTCATGAGATGGGGCAGGGGGCTCTTAACAAGGCTGACTTAAATATTCATATTAGATGGGCAGGGAAAATTGTGGCAAGATGTAGATACCCCAGTGCTCTGATCTTCAGTACCCTGTCATCTTCATTACCCTAAGCCCTTTAGAGACCAATATGAACTCACAAACGTTTTAAAGAAAGATGGCAGACAACTAGAGGCCAACAAACTCCTTTGCCACTGCCTTATTAGAAGAAAACCAGGCAGAGAACTAGGCATTACTTGATTTGATATAGTAGGAAAAGGAATCAGAGAGACCGGAACTAGGCATGACCCAACAAAGTGTGAAGACTTTGTACCAGGTACAGCAATTAAATTCTGTTCCTAGTCACATTTTACAAGCAGACTCAAGAAGGTTAGGTAAGTACATTTATTTCAGAAAATTAGGAAGGCATACATATGAAAAGATCTTAGTTTACCAACTGAGGAATCCTGATTTTTATATATGTTAGTCCCAAGGTAGAATCCTGGGTCTCTTCTCCCCACCATTTTGAGTCAATGCCCATGTAGCTACTTGCTTCCCACCCTTGAAGGGTTCTGCTTTTGGGGTCCGTTATTCACAAAACAACTTTCTCTAGCATGAAAATAAGAGATTCAAGCCTGAACCTTTACATAAGGTGAGAAGAGCAGAGTGAAGACTATAACTGAAGTGGGGAGAAAGCAGGGATCTGCATGCTGAAAAGAAGAGTGTGAGTTCAAAGCTGTGTGTTTTAAGGTTCAGACTCTACATCTACTATTAGCTGCTTGGGCAAGCTACTTACTGCATATTTTATCTTCACTGATTTGTCTTTCTGTGAAATCAAGATTGAGTACTCACTATGAGTACTCACCATTACAGCTCTATTATGATATACCCATGCAACTTTTGCAAAACTCCCAATGTACTAATGACCCATGAAGAAGACTGCTATATATACTAAGAAGAGAGAACTGATAAATCATTGAGCAATTGCAAAGATCATTCTACAAGTAGGAACAGTCCAACAGCCCTAATCATCTTTCATAAATCTTTTCTCACTCAGACTTCTACGTCCCTTCAATGATACAAATGTAAGACCTAAACTGATGGTCTAGAATTCATCTGATATTTGTATAATATATTTATAATTCAGTTGAATTTAACTTCAAGGTTTCCCTATTTTTATTCCTTTATTTTTCAAGCAAATACATAGGTTACAATTTTTTTTTCTTATCTCTCAAGCTTTTCATGGTGTAAATTACAATTATGTGCTGGGAAAAGTAATTTAATTTTATATACTATCAGGCTTATAATTGGTCATTTTTAAAGCTGTCTCTGAAGCTATATAGCTGTTAGTAGGGATGTATAGGTATTCAGATCTGAAGACCAGAAAGGTGCTTCATATCTGGCATGGCTGTATTCACTGCATTTGTCACAGCATCTTAAAGAAGCTATGCCTCTTCCTAGTCTCCAGGGTAGTTTGATATACCCCCAGCATTTGGAATCTCTTAAGTCATCAAAATGCACTAGGGTCAGCTGGAAGAATGATGAAACAATATTAGAAAAAAAAATCTATTTATTTGCTGGATTTATATCCCACTTTTTATTCAAGAGCTCAAGGAGGCGGCATACATAGAACTTCTTCCCCATTTTCTCCTGTAACAACAAACCTGTTAGGAAGGTTGGGTTGAGAAAGTTACTGGTGAAAATCATCCAGTGCATTTCCATGGATGAGAATGCACTTGAACCTGGGTCAAGGAATTGCTGATACATATAATTTGTGAACATTTTGGTTTTTTTAAACAATGGCATAAGGAAGGGTGGCTTTTTAGCAATTCATTTAATTGTTTTGTTCATGAGATAAAATTCCAATTGTTTTATTATTATAATATAATAAACTTCATATAATGCAGGTTTTGGTTAATTAGTTTAATGGGATAAAACTATTTTTAAAAGTTTGTCTTAGATTTAAAAGTACCTCCACTTAGCTTAGAAGATCTTCAGTTTAGCAACTGCCTGTGTTTCAATACAGAACTCGATCTATAGGTTTTCACATTCAAGTCACCTTAGTTTTCTCATCTAATACATATAGATTACGCAATTATATTTCTTATTGCAATTAGCTGAGGAACTGTTCAGTACAAGACATGCAAAACTATAAATACAACTCCAAGGAACATTTCCAAAGGAATTATTAAAATGTCAAAGCTATAAATAATAGAGAAAATTAAGTAAATGTCATAAATGAGGTATGTCATTTGTCAGCAATGATTTGATTTGAAGAATAATTCTTAAACACCAGAATCCAGGTGCACATGCACAGTAATACAGTATTAACAGTATCTTAGTGCAATTAGCTGTCAAGAAACCTGCCATTTAAATTTTATTTTTTGCATTAGCATCTAATGAATTAGTAGGACAATTCACAATAACAGACATAAGGAAGAACACAGTGAATCAAATTCTTATTCACTTGAGCAGTTTCACATTTCTTGAATTGTATCACTTCTTTTCCACTTCCCTATAGAATTTCTTTCTTTTTTCCTAGAAAAGGGACAGCAGTTAATAATTCCTAACTAGACACCCAAAAGACGATTAATTTTTTTCTGCTTTGCTTCAGAAATGTGAAACATGTAGGTTACTATGTAGTGATCTAAACAAATTTGCATCTACAAAGGGTTTTGGAAATAATACACCCATTCAGATATAAATCCTGTTTAAAGATCAAAGTTGAATAATGCAACAGAAATTTCTGTTCAGTCATCAAATTTTGCTGAAAACGTTATTTTTTCTTAGTTCAACCAAGGGGGAGAGCAATTCCCCATTTCCAGAAAAAAAAGTTGTCCCAGTTATATACTTTCGTATCATTTCTCCAGTATCAGTCCAGCCTTCTGGGAAATAAATAAACCCGACTATTCCCTGAATTCAGAGGCAAGAAGTGAAACAAAAACAGACCTGAAGAGAAACAAGGTCTATTTTTTTCTAGAGATTCTTCGCACTTTAGATCATACAAACATCACCCCAAAATATTAATCTAATTAATCTGAAATAACTACTAATTCACTACTCATTTTTATTAATATATATAGCTGTTCTCATTTCATTTTTCAGCATGCATATTTACAGAACTGTTATATTTGTTGAACTAGCATTTATTTTTTATCTCAGGACAGTTACCTTTATTTCTTGTGCAAAGAGAAAGAAAAAACAGGTACTAAAAAAGAAGAAAATCCCTGTCCTTTTTTTAAAAAAAATCCTGGCTGAGAATACAACTAGAAGTTTAAGACAACAAAAGGATAATAATTTTCTATTAAGATAGATTGAGAATACACCCTAATGGAGTACTTAAACAATGTATAAAGAGGTAGACAATATACATTAAGTTGAACTGACAAGCCTAGACCTCAATACGATTCTTTTACCTGTTATACTGCAATCCTTAGTGTACTTAAAATAAATTTCCACTGGATTGGATCCAATTGGGCAGAGCATTTATAATTTCTTGAATGGCTATCACGGAAGGAGTAAACTAGGCCAGAGGACCTGCTTTACTACTGAGGGAAGAGAACATTTATTTGGCCCTTTTAAACCAAAAAAGCATCATAGGTATAAATCTAAACACTAGAATGCCTCAAAATGTGTCATTTCAGGGGTGTGGTGGAGCCAGCTTTGTATCTCCTGGTTCTAGAACACGTTCTTCCCCAAAACTAGCCCACAATGAGACCTAAAATTAAACCACTGTTTTCTAGAGGAGGGTAACTGAGGAGGAAAAAAATGGCTAAAAAAGAAAGCAAAGTGTCCCAACAGAAGAGAATATATGTAGCTCAGGGTTGAACTGTGGAGTCCTTGATGCTCTCTGAGCTTGGTTGTTTGCTTGCAGACATTTCATTACCCAACTAGGCACTGATGATGTTACCGAGTCTGGTAATGAAATGTCTGCAAGCAAACAACCAAGCTCAGAGAGCACCAAGGACTCCACAAAGCAAAGTGTATCTCTGTGTTGTTGTTGTTATAAATTGACTAGTGTTATTTGATGAGGCAGCATACAAATTTTGTTCAATAAATAAAGGAATAAATAAAATACTATCTGCATTTCACTTATTTCTGGAATAACTGTAAAACTATATTGTATACATTCTTGTAATTCAAATCATATGTCTGACAAAGTAGATACTCATCCAAAAAAACCTTAAGGCAGAAATGAGAAACCTCTGGCAATTTCAGATGTTGCTGAAATACAACTCCTAGCTTCCTTCATCACTGACCACACTAGCTAAGAGTTTCCCACTCATCCTTCTGCCAGTAGTTCTGGGATTTCACAGGTTGCCTACGTATAACTCATGCTAGAGTTTCTCTCCCCATTTTAAAAGCATCAAAACACTACTATTTTCCTTAACTTGCACTTGATTCCTGAGGAAATCAAATAACTAATTTCCCACACTGATTTTAAAAGAATTTTAAATCAACTTAATCTTGATGCAGCATACTGAAATTAACAGGATTAGGAATGCAAATGTTGCTCTGAATGTGAAGCAAGCAGGGAAAGAAATACCATTAAAAAGTCACAATTGAAACATGCCCTTCTGCCCACTTAAACACAATTTCTAAATGCATGCCTAAAGCATAAAATTTGGATCATGAAATCATTTGGGCAGCAATCTATTTTTTGCCTATGAAATCCTTTAAAGTACTATGCATCATTACTTATAATAGTGTACATGTAAGATAACTACCACCACCTGAATTTAAGGGTGTTTGCTCACAAGTAAACATGCTTGGGATTACCGTCTTAAAAATAACAGATTTTTCTCTCTCAACTCAGCTATCCAACTATTAAGCTAACATCAGTACTGCAAATATCCTGAATTTTCATCCTTTGCTATAAAGTCCGGGTAGAAGGGCCAGTTTTTTTCCACAACAAGAGGGCACTTGAACCAAGCCAGTTTCCAACTTTTTCTCCAACTCACCCTCCAACCATACTTCATGAGAAAGATCCTGTGAAGCACCCCCGAACCCCAGACAACATCTTGTCAGAGACATTTAATGTAGGTTGACTTTTTTTAAAAAAAAATTATCCCGCCTTTACTATTTTTATAAATAACTCAAGGCAGAGAACATACCTAATACTCCTTCCTCCTCCTATTTTCCCCACAACAACCACCCTGTGAGGTGAGTTAGGCTGAGAGTGTGACTGGCGCAAGGTCACCCCGCCGGCTTTCATGCCTAAGGTGGGACTAGAACTCACCATCTCCTGGTTTCTAGCCTGGTGCCTTAACCACTAGACCAAACTGGTTCTTCCCCATAGTTAACTTAACCGTGGTTTATTTATGTGCAAAAATGAGGATCTGAGATTTTAATGGAGGTAACCCTAGACCACCATCAAGTACCGGAACACTTATGTCTCAAAATGAACAGTAATATTCAGGGAGTCGTGGTAAGTACGGGCACACTAACTGAATCCTAAACGACTCACACGGGTTTGGTCATGCGAACACGGTCCAGAGCTTCCTGCGCGCCGGCCTACCACTTCCGACAAGTCCGGGGACACCAGGAACCCTTTCCCCGCCTACCATCCGCCCCAGAGAGGTGAAGGGTCCCCGCCCATCCTTCTGGCAGGAGCGACTGCCAGCTTTCCGCCCCAATTCCGGTTCTCACCCAGCGCCAGCGGCTCCGAGTTCTCTCGCTCGAGACCAGCTCCGTCCGAACGAAGAGAAAGGATAAGGGAGTCCGGGCAAGCCGGTAGGGCGGGGCCACAAAGGGCCCTCGGCTCAGCAAGGATGAGGGAGCGCCGGGCTCTCCTCGGACTCCGCTGCCTTCTCGAAGGGGGAAAGGAAGAGGGCTTCACCGGCTTGCCCCTCGCAGCGTCCTCTCTTTCTTCCCACGGTAGCCTCCAAGTCGACCTCGCGCTTTCCACGAATGCGAGGCGCGCGGAACTTGTTTCCGCACCACCCGCGCCGCCGCCTTTTCCCCTTTTGTTTCCCGGCGTCGCTCCAGCGGCCGCTCTGCCAGCGCGCTCCCGGGGTGTCACCAACGAGCTCCGGCAGCTGCAGCGAGGATCTCTTCAACGACGCGCATGCGCGGCTCCTCGGCTGGAGGGGGAGGGCCCACTTTCAGACCATAGGAACACCCTCAGTACTCCACGCAATAGAAGAAAGGAAACATAGTACTGACGGTTCAGTGAAGGTCTGAATCAAAATCTGATCGAAAAAATAAAATCTGAGTCCTTTATTTTTTTATAATGGAAGATTTTATAAAAACCACCGTAGGAACACAGACCACACCTTTCTCCACAGAAGTAGTCATTTTTCATCCACCAAATTTCCATTTTTTAAAAACTTGTGAATTCTCTCAAAACAGATTACAAATGTCTCTTCAAAATGAATCATGAAACCACACAGATTCTGAGATTTTTCATGCCACCACATCACCATAACATTGATCCAACAAATTGGTCTTCATCATTTTGATACTAAATCCACTCCAAACCACAGAGAACATTCTTTGCTTCCCATGGACCCAAACAGATGCTGATGCTGCTTTTGTGATTTCAGGAGAGGCGCTTCATTCATAGATTCATAGAGATGGAAAGGACCTTGGAGGTATCCCAGTCCACTCCCCTATGCAGGGCAGGAATCCTCCGACCTCCCCCCCCCCCCAGCAAGTGGTTGTCCTATCTTTGTTTGAAAATCTCCAGAGATGGAGCACCCACAACCTCAGGAGGAAAGCTATTCCGCTGCTTAATAGCTCTCAAGGTCATTCCTCCTTATTTCAGGCTTGGATCTCTCTCTGTAAGGCTTCCAGCCATCGGTCCTTGTCCTTGTCCTATCTTCCAGCACTATGGAGAATGAATCCACACCCGCTTTCCTTGGGCAGCCCTTCAAGTATTGGAAGACTGCTAATATGGCTCCTCTTAGCCTTCCCTTCTTTAGGCTAAATCAGGGCTTTCCAAACTTTTCCCGTTGGCGACACACCAACGGCGGGACGTGAGAAAACCCGGAAGCGCCGCAGCGATGGCGGCGTGCAAAAACCCGGAAGCACCGCTGCCACGGCGCTTTCGGGCTTTCACGCGCCGTGGCGGCGGCAGCAGTGGTGTCTTGGTGTGCTGTGCGGTTTTGAGCCGACACACCTGGGCCCCTTATGCGACACGGTATTGTGTCGTGACTCACAGTTTGGAAAGCTATGGGCTAAATACTGTATATACAGTTCTTTTAACTGTTCTTCATAGGATTTAGCCTCCAAGCTCCTCACCATCTCTATTGCTTGTCTCTGCACTCTTCCCAATTCCTCAGCATCTTCATTGTATTGTGGTGACCAAAACTAGACAGTTTTCCAGCTGCTCTGACCAAAGCAGCATAGAGCAAACCAAGATTGCATTGGCTCTTTACTTAACACAACTTTATTTAACAACTTTATTTAACACAGATTAACACTTAATCTGAGGATCCCAGATCCTTCTTACAAGTACTGCTGAGCCAGGTACCGCCTATTTTGTACCTGTGCATCTGGTTTTTCCTGCTTAAATGCAGAACCTCACTTTTCTCACCATTGAAGAGCATTTTGTTGGATAGGGCCCAATATTCAAGTCTATTAATATCCTTTCAAACTTTGAGTCTGACTTCTGAGGTGTTAGTAATCCCCCCAGCCATGTGTCATCTGCATATTTGATGAATATCCCTTCTATCCCCTCATCTAAGTCTTTACAAAAATGTTGAGGACTGTGGTCAGGATAGAACCCTGAGGTATCCCACTGTAAGTATCCCTGCATGTAGACATAGTTAAGGAACACATGCTTGGTACAGTTGTTCAACAACTACAAATCAATCTGGCAGTGGGGTCATCCCACATTGTTCCATTTTATTAAGAAGAAGGCTATAGTCTGCTTTATAAAATACATTACTGAAGTATGGTATATCCACAGCAATCCTTTGGTCTACTGACTAGTCTCTTTCTCAAAAAAAAATCAGTAAGATTTGTCTGGCATGGCCTATTTTTAACAAACCAATGCTGGTTCTACTAATCACCTGGTTCCTTTCTAAGTACTTTCAAACCCACTGCTCATCTTTTCTAGGATTTTCCCAGATACTGATATCACACTGATTGGTCTGTGGTTCCCTGGGTCTACTTTTTCCCTTTTTTAAAAGAATGGAACCCTTCCTGGTGGGTTGCAAGCATCCAAATTAAGGCATCCCCATCAGAACTCTCTCTAGCCTATACTTGAACACATTATGTGAAGGAGAAACTCCTTTGGTAACAGGCTCCACTCTCAAATTTCCACTCTAAAAAGGCCCATCCAGGTAGCATTAAAAATACTGAAGTTAACATCCTAAGTTTCATCATTGTCAACTAATTCAGAAGGATATCATGGTCAATGACATGAAAACTGTTGAAAAATTCAGAAGCATTGCGAAGACTATATTCTCTACCCCCTCCATGGTTTCCCATTTTTTCTGGGAAAACAGGAAGACACAAACTAAGTATTAAAACATACATCAACAGAAACCAGGCCTATAAAAGGCATCACTTGGCTAACATTTAACTTCCAGAAATATATTTAAACTAGTAAACAGCATGCTAACATACCCTGCCAATTCAGTGACAGGGTTTTTAATTCAATTCTCTGAAAGCGAATCAAGACCTATGAACACAGAATTATCCTGCTAAACTCCAGACAACCTAGAACATACTGAGACAAATTGCTAAATCGTATCCCTTACTCATCTGTATCAGAAAGCAGTCTGAGTCAAAAAATAGCCAGATGGAGAATCAGGTCTCTGTTTCTATTTATAGAAGCCTATCTATGTTTGAAAGAGTGGTCTTACCATTAAACTATTTGGCCAGAGAATCACTTTCTAAGAACTGAAATCTCCAACATCCAAGATTGCTATACACCAGACTTCTCCAGTACGGTGCTCTCCATGAAAGTTGTACTACAATTGTTCTTATAGTAGTATTTATTGGGCATTGAGGGAGTTCTAATCCAACACAGCCAGAAAGAGTAAGAACATAAAAATAGCCTCGCTGCTTCAGGCCAAGGCCTTTCTTAATTAAGCATTTTGTTTCTCAGTGTGGCCAAACAGATACTTCTGGAGTGTTCCCTGCAGCCAATATTTGAGAGTAAGTGTTGTACACCAGTCAAGACGTCAGACTAGGAGCAGGGAAACCCAAATTCTAATCCCCTTTTAGCTATGGAAACTCAGTGCATGACTTTGGACCAGTCATTCTCTCTGTCATCCCAACCAACCTCATGGCATTGTTGTGGGGAAAAATAGGAGGAGGGGGCACTATACAGTATATGTTGAGTTGAACTCCTGATTGAAAGGCAGGATAAACATATTGTAAATAAATGGCATTTGGAGGATGCTGCCCAACCTGGAAGAACACTGAATCTTTAAGATAAATAGTTCACCCAACCTGGACAGACAGGAAGTTCCTACTAATAGTTCCCACCTACCAGGAGCTACAACCAGCATTCCCTGGGGGAGCTTCCCCCCTATGAAACAGCCTTCCCCCTGAGGTGAAGATGCTCCCCAATCTTATGCTCTTCCAGAAGCTAGTAAAAACCTGGCTCTTCCAGAGAACCTTTGGGTATGAATTGTGGAGTCATCAGTGCCTATATTATTTAATGTATTAATGGAAATTATAACTTATGACTGTCATTGAAATTTATTACTGTCTATTATTGTTACTTTTATTATGCTTTTTATTACTGGTAAACCACCTAGTGTCCCTCTGGATTAAGGTGGGGATAACTCAAATAAATAATAAATGAATAGCCCTTGTCCCATATGAATTTATCTAACCCCCCCCCCATTAAAGCCATCTAAGTTAGTGGTCATCAGCTTGTATTGCAGTAATAAAAAAGGTAAAGGTTCCCCCCGCACATTTGTGCAGTCGTGTCTGACTCTAGGGGCCGGTGCTCATCTCCGTTTGTTAGCCGAAGAGCCAGCATTGTCCGAAGACGCTTCCGCGGTCATGTGGCCGGCATGACGCATGCGGAACGCTGTTACCATCCCACCAAAGTGGTACCTATTAATCTACTTGCATTTGCATGCTTTCGAATTGCTAGGTTGGCAAGAGCTGGGACTAGTGCGGGAGCTCACTCCGTCACGCGGTGCTCAGGTCTCGAACCGCCGACCTTCCGATCAACAAGCCTGGCATCTTACCCGCTGAGCCACCACGCCCCTATTGTAGTAATACCACAGGTTAATTGCAGTATGTACTGTGTTAAGAAATGTTTTCTTTTGTCTATTCCAAATCTCCTTTCAATCAGCTTCACTGAATGACCTGGTCACAGTGTTTTGATAAAGGGACAAAACCTTTCCCCTGTTGGCTTTTTCCATGCCACAGGTGAATCTATACACCTTAATCATGTCTCCCACAAATTCAAGTTACTTTTTTCTAATCTAAAGAGTCCCAAATTTTAAAACCTTTTTTTGTAAGAGAGGTGTTTGAACCTACTATATATTTTTATCAAATGTGGCATTTAGGACAGTACACAGTATTCCAGATGCAAATGTACCATAGATTTGTATAAGGACATTACAGTGTTGGCAGTTTTATTTTCAGTCCCCTTTCAAATGATCCATAACATGAGATCTGCCTTTTTTACAGCTGCCACACGCTTCAGTTGATATTTTGATTAAGTTACGCATTGTGATCCTAATATCTTTTTCTTGGGTAGTTGCAGACACCTCAGACCCCAACAGTATATATATGAAATTTGTACCAGTATACTTCACTTTGTACTTATTTAAATTGAGCCATTCAGTTTGTTTCAATTTAACCACATTTACAATTTGACTATTCAAATTTGACTATTCAAAAGGGTGGCGCGGTGGCGTAACGGTTAAGACTACCGACTGTCGAACGAAAGGACGGCAGGTTGAGACCTGGAAGCACCGCGTAACAGGGTGAGCTCCTGTTCTTGCCCAGCTCCTGCCAACCTAGCAGTTCAAAAGTACGTAAAAATGCAAGTAGATAAATAGGTACCACTCCGGTGGGAAGGTAACAGCATTCTGTGCACCTTGGCGTTTAGTCATGCTGGCCACATGACCACAGAAACGTCTATAGACAATGCTGGCTCCCTCGGCCGAGAATCGGAGATGAGCGCCGCCCCCTAGAGCCGGATACAACTGGAAGGGGAAACCTTACCTTACCTTACCTTACCTTACCTTACCTTACCTTACCTTACCTTACCTACAATTTCACTATTCACCTAGTTTAAAAAGATCATTCTGGACCTTTTCACATTTGGGTTTTTATCACCCAAATTATTTGCAAACTTGATCAGCTCACTGCTCCCTTTTAAGTCAAAATAATTTATGGGCAAGTTTAAAAGTATCTGTCCTGACTTCGAGTGAAGGAAAACACGCTGAGACTTGGCGTACAGGCTCTAGTGTTTTATTGTTCTACTCTGCTAGACAGAATCCAGCTAAACTAAAATGAACTAGTAATGCTCAGAGAAAGGGCCCAAGAAATCAGGGCGGGGCCTTCTTTAGCCTCTTGGGAGGAAAGCAAAGCGATTCAGTACTACGCATGTGTTTATCCCCCTGGAGGGAGCCCCCTCCTTCTTCACCAGTTATCTCCCTGACAGTATCGGTCCCAACACAAATCTTTGAAGGACTCCACATCTTACTCCTCCACTGAGAAAATTATCCATGTATTCTTATTCTCTGCTTTCTGTTTTGAACCATTGTTGTTGGTTGTTCATTCAGTTGCTCTGATTCTTCATGACCCAATGGACATCATTTTACCAGGTATGTCAGTAATTGTTTCTTTGAGTTTTTGTAAGCCCATGCTTATACCATCAGTGATAGTATCTAGCCACTTTATCTTCTGTCACCCTCTTTTGTGGTTGCCTCTGATTTTTCATCAGGTTCATTTCCAAAGCTCTTGCTTGAGCATTATGTGTCAAAAATGTTCAAGCTTTGACATCATTGTTAGTATTTTCAGTGAGTGGTCGGGTTTTACTTACTCTGGTATTGAATTATTTGTTCTTGTAGTCAAAGTTATTCTCATCAATTTTCTCCAGCACCACAATTCAAAAGCATCCTTTTCAAAATTCAAAATTCACCCTTTCAGATAGTCCAGCTCTCATAACAATATATTACCAGGGAGAAAACCATGGCCTTAACAGTATGTTTCTTTGTTGTCAGCATGGTGTCTCTGCACTTGTTTTGTTTAGATTTGTCATAGTCTTTGTCCCACAGTCTGTTTCATTTCTACAGTTACTGTCACTATGAATTTTCGAGCCTAGAAGATATAATTTGTTACCACTTCAACTTCTTCTCTGCTTGGGTTGGCTTTGCCTGTAAATATAATCTTAGTTTATATGCCACCCAGAGTTGCTGGGTGTCAGGTGGTATATAAATTTAATAAATTATCATTATTATTTTTATTATTTTAAAAACTGAACAGTAGATTGGCTTTTGCACTGTCTTCTTTTAACTTCAATAAAAGATTCCTTAAGTCTTCTTCAATTCCAGCCATCAAAGTGATTTCATCAGTATATCTGTTGTTGTGATAGTTTCTCCTAGAAATGTTAATTCCAATTTCCATTTCTTCTAGTCCAGCATATCTAATGATATATTCTGCATATAAGATAAATAAACAAGGGGATAGCATATAACTGTGGCACACTCATTTTCCAATTTTGAACCATTTAGTTGTTCCATTTAGTTGAACCATTTAATTGTTAAAGAAGGCTGAGCGAAGGAAGATAGATGCTTTTGAACTGTGGTGTTGGAGGAAAATTCTGAGAGTGCCTTGGACTGCAAGAAGATCAAACCAGTCCATACTCCAGGAAATAAAGCCAGACTGCTCACTTGAGGGAATGATATTAAAGGCAAAACTGAAGTACTTTGGCCACATAATGAGAAGACAGGATACCCTGGAGAAGATGCTGATGCTAGGGAAAGTGGAAGGCAAAAGAAAGAGGGGCCGACCAAGGGCAAGATGGATGGATGATATTCTGGAGGTGACAGACTCAACCATGGGGGAGCTGGGGATGGTGACGGCCGACAGGAAGCTCTGGCGTGGGCTGGTCCATGAAGTCACGAAGAGTCGGAAGCGACTGAACGAATAAACAACAAAAAAGTTGTTCCATACTATATTCTAACTGTTGCTCCTTGGTCATCATATCAATTCTTAAGCTGCTAGCAGTACATAAAAGGGCAGGTCCTCTTATCCCATGACCTCTAAGTTTACTCAAGAGTTTTTGTTGAGAAACTTTATCAAAGGCTTTGTGAAAATCTACTCTCAAAAAAATGCATCAAGGTTTAATGAGGCAGGATTTTCTTTTCCAGAATGCTTAGTTAAAGAAGCACAGGGAAGGTAAAAGGTGCGCATATCTTGGGCCTAGCTGAATTCAAAGAAACATACATAAGTTGTAGCCTCACTTGATTAATGTATTTGATTTTTTTCTGGAAATAAATATCAGAATTAAACACAAGTTTCGACTAGTGTCATACTTCCAGAATATTATTGTTACCTAGCCTAACCAAAGCAACTCTTAAATTTTAGCATCCACAATTTGCATTGTTTAACTGGATAATCCGCTCATTTAAAACTGAGCTTGTTCTGCTCTGTATCTACTTCTACATTAACAACATTCATGATACAGTTGCATGGTGCAGACTACAATAAGTTACATCACTTCTGAAAATGTTGTTGCCGTGTAAATTCAGTGACCTTAATTTATAATTTATTTATTTAATAAATTTCATAAGCTTAACGCCATTGATGGTAATTATTTGAACACTATTTGAAAACTGCATTAATTACTAGTACATGTTTTAAATATTATTTAAAACCTTATTAGTTTTACAATTATTTGAAGTTACACTATTTGAAAACTATTTCTTCTAGAAATAAAATTTTAGACATATACAAATAGAAAGATATTAAACATTTTAATCACATTTAGAGCAGACTCTTTGAAATCACAAGCAACATTTATAGATTTCAATAGATCTATTAGAACGAACACTATGTGTGGATCCAACCCATTGAATATGATTTTCTGAGAGCAGGAGTTTGCCTTCAGTCTAAAGCAGAGCTTTCCAAACTTTTCATTTTGGTGACACACTTTTTAGACATGCATCATTTTGCGACACACTCTTACAGCAGGGCATCATTTCGCGACACACTCTTACAGCAGGGTACAAGGCAGGCACTAGGACCTGCGCGGAATCCTGGCAGGGCAGGTTTGGAGGCAGCAAGGCACAAGGCAGGCACTAGGACCTGCGTGGAATCCTGGCAGGGCTCAGAGGCAGCAGCAGCTGTGACACACCCAGAGACTGCAGCTGACACAATAACGTATCGTGACACACAGTTTGGAAAGCTCTGGTCTAAAGATTACTATGTTACCAAACCCAGAAGCACTAATTCACAGGGGGTTAACCAGAGCAGGTGATACTGCATTTTATTCCATGCTGGGAGAGGTCCATTTCACATGGTACCATAGAGCACATCATTTATCAGTATATATAACAAATTAAAAATAGGGCTTGTGAAGAGCTCTGCATGAATATCCAAGCCATCATGGAACTGATCATACTGAGAACATGTTTTTACTCTTGCGTTGTTGTAGAGACATTACCACTCTCCAGACTTAAAATCCCAAATTGAAGAAATGTATTCATTCTCAGCCTTATCAATTGAAGAATGAAAAGACTGCTCAATATAAGTCCACGTAGGCACTTCTACCTATCTGTTGTAATATTAGTTGTAACCTACTTTACTTGGGATAAACAGAAGAACAGATTGTCAGCTTGCTCATTGTGCAATAAGAACAGCAGTACACCATGTTTATAACACCACTAACACGTCTGTGGCAGGAGATTCTGATCTCCTAATTCCAGAATTAATGACTCATCTACAGTATTAAGCAAGAGGAATTGTTGCATCATGAGACCAAAATTCCTCTCAAGCAAAATTATGAAAGCCAGAAAAACTGCGCCAACAATTTTTAATACTCATATTTCAGAGAGCTTGAAAGATCAACCAATTTTGTTGCTTGAATGATTGTATAGAAAAAGTTTTTTTTTACATTACTCCTTTTAAAAAAGCTATTCCTTTGCTTGGGTTTACCATAGATAGATAGATAGATAGATAGATAGATAGATAGATAGATAGATAGATAGATAGATAGATAGATAGATCAATCCAGTTTGGTCTAGTGGTTAAGGCAATGGGCTAGAAACCAGGAGACTGTGAGTTCTAGCCCCTCCTCAGGCATGAAAGCCGGCTGGGTGACCTTGGGCCAGTCACTCTCTCTCAGCCCAACTCACCTCACAGGGTTGTTGTTGTGGGGAGAATAGGAGGAGGAAGGAGTATTAGGTATGTTCTCCTTCTTGAGTTATTTATAAAAATAATAAAGGTGGGATAGAAAATAAATAAATAAATAAATAAATCCCTCCCTAAAATATATGGATATTCTACGATTATGTGATTTTGACTTCAGAAAGATCTTCCAGAGATATTTGAGATGGACCTGTCTTATCCTTTGGTGGTACTTGGAAGTTGCTGTCTTCCTTGCCTCTTCATCGTGGTTCCCATGTAACTGTGGGATACCAAGGTACTTGTAGCTGGTCTGTATGTCTGCTATGTGGCCTGCTGGTAGTTCCACCCCATCAGACTTAACTACCTTCCCTCTCTTTACTACCATCCGGCCACACTTCTCTAGTCCGAATGACATACCAATGTCCTCACTGTAAGATCCGTGTCAGGTGAATCAGTGAGTCGATGTCTTGTTCACTCTTAGCATACAGTTGGATGTCATCCATGTAGAGGAGGTGGCTGATGGTAGTTCCACTCTTGAACTTGTATCTGTATCCAGTCCTTGTGATTATCTGGCTGAGGGGGTTCAAGCCTATGCAGAACAGCAGCAGGGACAGTGCATCACCTTGGTATATACCACACTTGATGGCCACTTGTGCAAGCTGTCTTGAGTTGACTTCCAGTGTTGTCTTCCACGGTCCCATTGAGTTCTTGAGGAAGGTCCTTAGTGTCCTGTTGACTTTGTATAGTGCCAGGCATTCACAGATCCATGTGTGTGGCATTGAGTCATAGGCTTTCCTGTAGTCAGTCCAGGCTGTGCTCAGATTGGTCTGTCTAGACCTTGAGTCTTGGGCGACTGCTCTATCTATGAGCAACTGGTGTTTGGAGCCTCTGGTGTTGTTCCCAATGCCCTTCTGAGCTGTGCTCATGTACTGGCCAATATGGTCCTGCAGCTTGGCGGCTATGATGCCTGATAGGACTTCCCATGTTGTGGGGAGGCAGGTTATTGGCCAGTATTTGGATGGTGCTGTTCCCTTGTGGGGGTCTTTCATGATCAGCACTGTCCTACCTTGTGTTAGCCAGTCTGGGTGGGAGCCTGCTGCTAGCAGCTGGTTCATCTGTGCTGCTAGGCATTCCTGCACTGCTGTTAGTTTCTTTAGCCAGTAGGTGTGGATCATGTCTGGGCCAGCTGCTGTCCAGCTCTTCATGTTCTTGACATGCTGTTGGATATCTGCTACTGTGATGGTGACTGGTTCCTGTTCTGGGAGATTGCTGTGATCTGCTCTCAGGTCCTGCAACCATTTTGCACTGATGTTATGTGTCTTCTCTTTCTCCTATATGTTCTTCCAGTACTGTTCAGTTTCTGCTGTTGGTGGCTCTGCTGTTACTGTGTTGTTGCACTGCAGTTGGGAGTACACCTTGGATGGTTCTTTGGTGAACAGGGCATTTACAGTATCTTCTTGGCCTATGCTTCTCTAATGTATCTCCTTAGCCTGGTAGCCAGTGCTGTGAGCCTTTGTTTAGCAGTCTCTAGGGCTTCAGATGGAGTCAGTCCCTTGTATTTTTTCAGTGGCTGAGTCTTATCCTTAATCTCCACACCCTTCTGTAGTTCTACCAGCTGACTAACTTCTCTCCGAGTTGCCTTGATCTTAGCCTCCAACCTCATTTTCCAGGGGGGGTATGTACTGCTGTTCTTCTTGATAGTGTAGATAAGCATCTCCAGGATTACAGCGGCTGTAGTGTATACCAGTAAGGGGCGTGGTGGCTCAGTGGGTAAGATGCCAGGCTTGTTGATCGGAAGATTGCAAGTTCGGAGGTTCGAATCCCTAGCCCTGCATGTGGAGTGAGCTCCCGCACTAGCTCCAGCTCTTGCCAACCTAGCAATTCGAAAGCATGCAAATGCAAGTAGATTAATAGGTACCACTTCAGTGGGTAGGTAACAGCGTTCCACGCGCGTCATGTGGCCACATGACCATGGAAGTGTCTTCGGACAACGCTGGCTCTTCGGCTAACAAATGGAGATGAGCACCGGCCCCTAGAGTCGGACACGACTGCACAAATGTGCGGGGGGAACCTTTACCTTTAGTGTATACCAGTACATTGGTTTGAGTTATGGTGGTAGTAGGGATTGTCATGAGGGCTCTGTTGGCATCCTCTAGCATACTATCTGATGGTACTTCTCTACTGAGCCTTTGTAATCGGTCTTGAGAGTTGACTGTACCTAGTTTATCCATGATCTTTTGCCTCATATCAGCTGCTGTGCTCTGTAATGGAGGGGGTGGCAGTGACATTCCAGTTTCAGGTGTTGGCTGCACCTCCAGTTGTTCTTCCGGGTCTTCTGGAGTCTGGGATATAATGTGTAGTTGGTCTATCTCAAGTTGTGAGAGCAGCTTCCTCTTCACTATGTTGAAGGGTTGGGTAACTAGCTGTTTCTCAGTTAGTGTGGATGCAGCTCTTCTGTTTATCCATAGTTCCCTCATACGTTTCATATATCCCCTCTCATTAGGTCTACTGTTGTAATAGCATTCCATCAATTCCAGGTTCTCTTGTCTCGTCCATCTATGGTTTGTTCCAGTAGCCCACTTATCGTCATATTGTCCTGGTTCACCAACATCTGATGCGGACCTTGTTAATCCAGGCGACGTCCGAGCCGGCATGACTCTCTTAGTTCGTGTCACTCTCATAGTTGAGGTAGGCAGGTGAAGCGTTAGGGGGTCTTTGCCCAAGGACCCCTACTGGTAAGGTACGTACCAGCTGGGATTTGAGCCCCAGTCTCCCGCTCTAAAGGCGCTCTAACCACTACGCTATCTAGCCGCTGGATAATAAAACAAACATACAAATAAAAATCTCCACTTTGCGATTACTTTATTATGTGAAATATGAATAGGCATGTCAAAAAATAAACAAAGAAATAATAAACAATTGATAACCGAAATCCTAAGAACTGTGTAAGTACTTCATGCCAAGGTTTAAATAGCATATACTTTTTGCCAGATCATTTCTGGAAGAAACAGAGAAGTTCCAAAAGCATTTTGTAAGATGGTAGAGGAGTCAGTTCAAAGAAAGCAGGGGAGAAAAACCCACAGGGTGTGCATAACTCTTGGGTTTTCCAAACTCTCTCTTTTGGATCTGAGCCATTACTTCATTCTATTTATATATCAATGTTTTAGATGTTATACTTCGGTACATTTTACAGTAGTGGGACTCATTACTGTATATTTATTCTTGGCAGTGAGCTGTTAACAGTGTCATAGCCTCTATTTTCTTATCATATCTTCTCAAAATTGGTTGAGTACACTGAACTACAAGCTAGCCAATTATATTTTAGCCTGTTTTAATTAATTTAATTTAATTATATTTATTTTGTGGTTTTGCAATCAGTAGCTTCTGTAACCCAACGCTCCTGATGCACAGGCAAAATACTATCAACTATTTGTAGCTGAAATTGCTGCAACTGTACTTTAAAGGGTATTCTATTATTTTAAAAACAGGAAAAATCACTGTCAGCTATACAAGCGAGGATTAAAAGATAAATGAGCTAGGATTTTTTATTCTAAAAAAATACTAAAAAGGATATGAGAAAGAAAATATAAGGAGCCCCAAAGAGAAACCTACCAGATTTTTCTTGTTACATGATTAATATCTATTGAGAGTTAGAACAAACCTCTCAGATGCTTTATTTCCATGACAAAGCATACTGGACCACAAACTAACTGATCACATTTTAGCCTAGGTTTTTATGCCAACCCAGACCACATGGCTAGTTTCTGGTTCACTCTATTGTCTGAGCTCAGAAAATTGGGCTTATTAGATAAACCATAATTATTAATCATGGGTAGGTATATAATGCAAACATAGCCATAAAACATTACACTCCATACTATTAATTTTTCAGGTTGCCTGCAGATGACATCTGGCATAACTAGTGAATGAAATCATTGTCTTAAATGTTTACAGACATCATATGTTGCTCATTTATCTATATAATCTGAATGTATATGTTTAGTTCCTAAATTTCATATCAGTTAGAGAAATCTGGCAAAAAAAATAGATTTAGCAACAGATACGAGCTTCTGGTTATACAATACATTCTTCCAAGTATGCCAAAATGCAAGCAAAAAACAAATACAAGTTTATGTTAGTTCAGTTTGGTAGATATATTTGCATTAATGGGCCTTCACATAAATTGCAGAAACTATGGTTAAGATAACTAAGAGTATGTATGCCATGAGCACATTGCCAGTAAATGAACTTGTATCAGCTGAAAAAGGATGGATATGAATTGGATAAGGATTACCAGGAGGTTGATATGAATGGAGTAAGTATTTTTCTCTACCATTTTACAAGAACCACTTCTGCAATTATGCTACAGACAAAACAAATGCATGGTTGGTCTACGGTTATGTTTCTCATGCTCTCCTTTCTTCCCTGGTTAAAGAGTTTGGCTTTGTTTACAGAAGACACCTACCTGGTTTACTCATAGTTTACTAAGTTCAATTTTCTGAGTTCACAAGACACTAGGGCTACCTGGTCAGGGTTGCAAAAATCCAGCAACCACTAGATGGCAGCAAAGGGTTCGCTTTTTTAACTTTGCAGCCTGGATTTGATAATTCTACAAGCATAAGTGAATCTGAAACAAAGCAGCAGTGCTGAATTTGTACAGCATGTTACGCTGAAATCTGGTGAACTAGTTTGTGGTTCAGTATGTCATGCAAACACACCTCTCCCCTGCTCCAACACTTTTCTTTTTCTTGTTGGACTCTGTACCATAATTGCTCCCACCTCTGCTTCCAAGAAATTGCTAAGATTAATTAACCAGGCAAGCTTTTTATTTTCATGAAGAATGTGAAGCAATAAATGTTTCTTCAGAAGTAAGTTCCATTTAATTCCCTAAGATTTACTACCATGTCTGCAAACTAAGATAACTGAGACCTGGTTCATGCGTTATGCTAACCATGACTTGTTTAAGCATCATTTACTGACTATACCACAATTGATTAGGTTCACAAAACTCGCTAAGTCATAAGCAATAGTTAACCATCCACAAGTGCTGGGTTCACCCAGCCCACTAAACCAAACCGAACAAGCCACACTATAGTGTAGTGCAGTGTTTCTCAAAGTGTGGTCCGAGGATCCCTGAGGGCCTCCCAAGACCCTCTCAGGGGTCTGCAAAATCAATATTATTTGCCATTATGTTTGCATTATGTTGAAAAATAATACAATATTAAAATCCCATCAAACAATCGTGAGAAGCTGTAGTGGCAGCAGATACATCAATTTTAATTTTTAATACAGTAAATATTGATAAATATAACCCATGCAAACAAAACCTCTTTTGGGGTGGGAAGGGGTCCCAAGAGAAAAATGTTTAAGGAACACTGGTATATTGCAATGTATGAGCGTAGCCTGAGTAAATTACTAACTCAACAGGAGTATGAATTAGCAGGTAAAGTGAGTCCCTCTCACTGCTTCAGAAATCCTTCATGGCTTCTTGCTGTTACCTGCAGTACACCTAAATATCATTATGTTTACCGTCAATGAAACCACTGGGGAACTCAAGAATGAAACTGTCTCAGGAGGTTGAGTTTACTTCTCTCAACCATGAATGTCCTGGTTCAGCTCCTGCTCCCTATAACAGGTTTCTGCTTGCCACCTTCATTAGCATCTTTTCTTCTCCCACAGTGCAGGGCCTGTTCCACATTCAGTTTAATCAGATTCCCTGAAGGAAGGGTGGTGATTTCTTTTGCTTGCTAAGTAAAGTTATGGGGATAGGGTGTCATTGGAATATCTTCATTTTGAAGGTATTCTTGTATGGTTTCCCTGTTGTGCAAAATGGGAGGAAATAACTCACGGAACAAATCTGGTTTTGTTTGTTTGTAATATAGGTTGAACAGCCAACATGTCATCAAAAGCATGTCAATCTGTGGAGACAACAGGCATCAAAACTTTGTGATGATGGAAAGGAATGGACAGTGAAAACTTCCTAACTTGATTGGTAACTAATTTATTGCTATCAAATAAAATATTTACTAATATGAGACTGACTATTATAGATACTATTACAAATAGTTACAGACAGATATATTGCCACAAGAAGTGAAAACAGAGTAATAGGCTTACCTTTTTAAACTGGTACAATCTGCAGGTACAACCAAATCTAGAATTGCCTGCTATTCAGTAAGGATGAAAAGGAAAAGAAAAAAGGAAAGACACCCCCACCCCCCCACTCAGTTAGATACTAGTTGCTAGCAAATTCTGCTTTCTGTTGCAAAGAATTTGACTACAGTAAAGGTTATGTTTTTGGTTCAACAAAAGATTGTATACATAAAATTCAACCAACTGTCCTGGAAAAAAAATTGATTAGAGGCATTACAAGTTGTTGTGTAAGCCTCAGTAGCAAATATGTCTATGAAGGTTCTCAGTCATCCAGGTGGAATTGTCTGTAGCTTGAATCATGTCAACTGGATTTCTATTTTCTTAGTGGAAACGTTTCACTCCTTATCCAAGGAGCTTCTTCAGTCTGAGTAAAGTTAGTAAGGGAATCCTTAAATATGTTTCTAGGCTGGCTGTGTGACCTTGCACCTGGGGCTAGGTCATGGTTATTTTGAGATGTTTGTTTCTAAGTCCCTTTATCATCTAAAGGAGGATCGTTAAGATTACCCTGCTGCTGTTGAGCTTGTAAAATGGTCTTAATCTTCCTAGGCACAGAAGACAAAGCAGGAAGGAAGATAGGGGAAAGGTTATGCCTGAGGCCCCCACCTCTATTCAAGGAAGGATTTTCCAAGTTGGCATGAATGGATTCCTTGACCCCTCTCTCAAACCACCTATCTTCTCTGTCTAAAATGTGAACATTAATGTCCTCAAATGAGTGTCCTTTTTCCTTTAGATGAAGATAAACTGCTGACTCTGGTCCTGTGGTGTTACTTCTCCTGTGTTGGGCCATCCTCCTGTACAAAGGTTGTTTGGTTTCTCCAATGTAGAGTTCAGAGCACTCCTCACTACACTGGATTGCATACACTACATTGCTTTCCTTGTGTTTTGGAGTTTGATCTTTGGGGTGTACAAGCCTCTGTCTCAGTGTGTTGGTGGGTTTGAAATATACAGGTATGTGGTGTTTGCCAAATATCCGTTTTATCTTTTCAGACACGCCAGCCATGTAAGGAATGACCAGGTTCTTCCGTTTACTCTGAGTCTCAGCCCTATCTGTCGCTGTTTTAGGTCTGGTAGACTTAGATTTAGTGAAGGCCCAATTTGGATATCCACAGGCCTGCAGAGCTGTTCTCAGATGCTGCTTTTCATTCTTTTTGGAATCCATGGAGGTGGGGATGGTTTCTGCTCTGTGTGACAATGTCCTGATGACTCCTAGTTTGTGCTGCAGTGGATGGTGGGAGTCAAACATCAGGTATTGATCTCTGTGTGTGGGTTTCCTGTAGATCCCTATTTCTAGCTTGCCACCGGTCCCAATGAGGACTTCACAGTCTAGGAATGCCAGTCTGTTGTCCTTGGTGTCTTCTCTGGTGAAGCTAATGTTGGCATCTATAGTGTTTATATGGTCCGTGAAGGCCTGTACTTCCTGGGCCTTGATTTTGACCCAGGTGTCATCCACATACCTAAACCAGTGGGTGGGCACCGTTCCCTGGAATGTGTTGAGTGCTTTCTTCTCCACTTCTTCCATGTATAAATTGGCCACAATGGGTGACACAGGAGAACCCATGGCACAGCCGTGTTTTTGTCTGTAAAAGTCACCTCTGTATGTGAAATAAGTACTCAGACTGAAGAAGCTCCTTGGATAAGGAGTGAAACGTTTCCACTAAGAAAATAGAAATCCAGTTGACATGATTCAAGCTACAGTCAGTAGCAAATACTTTATAACAAATATGGACACATGATTAATCCACTCCATCCCCACAAGAGCAGACTTTTTTTGGCCTAGGAAGTCTTCTTAAATCTGCCCCTGAGAATTGCTGAGGATAAATATAAAATTAATGTCCTGGATCTCCTTTGGACTTATAGTACTGAGAAGTCAGAAATCTGCTCAGGTTAGGCAATAAGAATTGCAGCAGAGCATAGCTAGATTCTCACAGTTAACTGAAAATCAAGTAAATCTCATGGCTGGATTCACACATCTAAACTAAAAAGTATTTGGCTAACTTATGCCTCAGTAGCAAAAGCATTTATTAAGGGCGGGTCAAGTCGTGTTTTTTAAAGGGGCGTGGTGGCTCAGCGGGTAAGACGCCAGGCTTGTGATCGGAAGATCACAAGTTCAGAGGTTCGAATCCCTAGCCCCACGTGTCGGAGTGAGCTCCCATACTCGCCCCAGCTCTTGCCGACCTAGCAATTCAAAAGTATGCAAATGCAAGTAGATTAATAGGTACCTCTTCGGTGGGTAGGTAACAGCGTTCCGCATGTGTCATGCCGGCCACATGACCGTGGAAGCATCTTCGGACAACGCTGGCTCCTTGGCTAACAAACAGAGATGAGCACTGGCCCCTAGAGTCGGACACGACTGCACAAATGTGCGGGGGGAAACTTTACCTTTTACAAGTCCTTTTATAGGGTACAGAGACAAATGATACATACATTTGGTATATCTGCTACGTCATAAAGCAAGTAATCAAACAAGAAAAGACATTGATTACATGTGAGAATTGAACAATAGAAAATATTGATTCTAGATAACATTCCACAAGTGGCAAATTTATGGGTTATGTCACTCCCTTTCCCAGCCGGGTTTGTATCATCTTAAATTTGCAAGTGTATTCAAGGACTTTTAGAATACGCTCTCTAAAAACGTAAAAGAAAGAAAGGGTTTTGGGTAAAAGGAAAACATGGTTTCTTGAACTTGAAAAGAAGGCATGGATGCCATGCTTAAATGCTAATATCACCTTTATTAAAAAGCTACTAATGAAGCTAAAAACTCCAGGTCACAGTCCCACCTGATCCTGTGTGGATCTGACCTCGCCTCGAATATCGAATTAGCTAAGCTGCAAAGGCTGCAAGAGAAAGGCAGGCAGCCCGGATGGTCAGGGAACCTTATCCAGCACCTTATCCAGGCCTGTAGAGGCCGTGGCGGAAAGTTGTCTGTCAGAGGTGGCTCCCTCCTTCATGGTGCTGTACAAGGTTTGGAAAGGGGCTTGATGCTCCGTCAGATCCCTCCAGGTCGCGGCTTCCATGTGGAAATGGGCTGTATTTTTCTGCCTCAAGAAACCCATGTGCATCTTTCATGTTTGCAAGGGTTGGGAAGAGCTTCAGCTCCGGTGCAGTCATCTGAAGATTGGTAGGGCTGAAGGCATTTCCCCATCTCACGGTTCTCACTTCCCGTGATCTCCCACCTCCTCTGCAGCCCCCACCAGCCATTGCCCTGCATCGCTGATGAGCGACTGGTGGCCTTCTTGGGCTTCCTACACGACCACCAGCACCTCCAGGCTGGCCGGCACCGAGGGGAGGTGGCTTTGAATGACATCGGCCGCCCTGCCTCTCTTGTATGTCCCCCACAAACTCTGTCGCCACTTTCGGGCCCTGGGCCCCCACGCCAGGAAAAAGAAGGGAATTCTCCCCGTGGCGGACAGGACTCAGACCCCGCTAAGTGGTGGGCAGGAGATACCACAGGCCCGAAGGGAGGTCAAATTGCCCAAGAGGCCCAGCAGAGGAGCAAGTCGGCATCTCTGGCCCCTCTCTGTGCTTTGTGCCACATGTGATTGTGCTTTTGCGTTGCTCAGAAACAGAGAGCTTCCCACACGAAAGGCAGAGGCCAAGGGCACCAAGAGAGTCGCCCACTGGGCTGCCCAGCCACTCCTGGCCCCGAGAGAGCCACCATCCTTGTGTAGGTACAAAAAGTAGCCATTGGGGCTGTTTCCCCAGTTGCCGTGGGAATGAGGTTCAAGCCTGCCTATAGGGCTGCCATCATTGAGTAGGTTCAACAATGGCTGTTGAGGCTGTTTCCCCGGTTGCTGAGGTAACGAGGTTCCCAGCCCACCTATAAAGCTGCCAGCCAGCACCCAGGCTGCTCCCTTCTTTCTGAACTCTCCCGCTGGCTGGCAGACAATTCTCTGAGCCTCTCCTGCTGTGACCTCTCCTTGCGCCATCCATCCTCTGCTATGGCGCTACGAAGGCTGTTCAGAGTAAGCGTGGCCCTCTCGACTGCCAAGAAACCGGGAAGGCGGGGAGAAAGTCAAGGGCCCCGACTCTCTCTCCCTGTCTCCGGTCTCTTTCTCTGCTCCCCTCTCCTCACAAAGGTGTCCATTTTGCTGCTTTGTGGACAGCTGAGTAGAAGACCTTCCTGTGCCCCCTGCGAGGTACCAAGTCCTTCTCCCAAACCCCAGGCTGTCAATGGTGCCCCACCGAGCCCGAGGTTTGGGAGAAGGACTTGGTACCTCGCAAGGGGCACAGGAAGGTCTTCTACTCTGTTGTCCACAAAGCAGCAAAATGGACACCTTTTCAAGACGTTCTGTGAGGAGAGGGGAGCAGAGAAAGAGACCGGAGACAGGGAGAGAGAGTCGGGGCCCTTGACTTTCTCCCCGCCTTCCCGGTTCCTTGGCAGTCGAGAGGGCCACGCTTACTCTGAACAGCGTTCGTAGCGCCATAGCAGAGGATGGATGGCGAAGGAGAGGACACCAGCAGGAGAGGCATACACACACGCACATGCACACGCACACACATGCACACACACATACACACACATAAACGCACACACATAAACATATATACACACTTACACACACATAAACATAAACACACACACACATACACACACAAACACACACACACAGACACACAAAAAGACACAAACACAATTACACACACAGACATACATATACACTTCCACAAACACACACATACACATACACAAACTTACACAAACACACATAAACACACACACATAAACGCACACACATAAACATATATACACTTACACACACATAAACATACACACACAAACACACATAAACATACACACACATAAACACATACACACACACACTTTCACAAACACATAAACACATACAAACACACAAACATACACACATACACACTTACACAAACACATACACACACATACATAAACACACAGACACACACAGACACAGACACACAAAAAGACACAAACACAATTACACACACACATACATATACACTTCCACAAACACAAACACACATACACATACACAAACATACACACACATACACAAACTTACACAAACACACATAAACGCACACACATAAACATATATACACACTTACACACACATAAGCATATTACACACACATACACACACAAACACACATAAACATACACACACATAAACACATATACAAACACACACAAACACATAAACACACACAAACACACACACATACACAAACACATACAAACAGACAAACATAGACACGTACACACTTCCACAAACACAAACACACATACACACAAAAACAAACATACACACACATACACAAACTTACACAAACACACATAAACACACACACATAAACATAAACATACACACACATACACAAACTTACACAAACACACATAAGCATAAACATACACACACACACACACACAAACATACACACATACACACTTACACAAGCATACACACATAAACAAACACATACACACACAGACACAGACAGTTACACACACAAAGATAAACATACACACACAGATACACAAATGCACACATAAACACACATAAACACATACACACTTACACAAACAAACATAAACACACACACAAACACACATAAACACACACACAAACACACACAGACACACAAAAAGACACAGACACACAATTACACACACACATACACACACATATACACTTCCACAAACAAACACACATACACATACACAAACAAACATACACACACATACACAAACTTACACAAACACACATAAACACAAACATAAACACACATACACACACTTACACAAACACACAAACATAAACACACACACATAAACACAGACACACACAGACACACACAGACACAATTACAGACACATAAACAAAAACACACACATACACACATACACAAACACATACACACAAACACACATACACATGTGTGTGTGCTTGTGTGTGTATGTTTGTGTTTATGTGTTTGTGTATGTGTGTGTGTAAGTGTGTATGTGTGTATGTTTGTGTGTTTGTATGTGTTTGTGTATGTGTGTGTGTGTTTATGTGTTTGTGTAAGTGTGTAAGTGTGTATGTGTGTGTGTTTGTATGTGTTTGTGTATGTGTGTGTGTTTGTATGTGTTTGTGTATGTGTGTGTGTGTTTATGTGTTTGTGTAAGTGTGTGTATGTGTTTATGTGTGTGTATGTTTATGTGTGTTTGTGTGTGTGTATGTGTGTGTATGTTTATGTTTATGTGTGTGTAAGTGTGTATATATGTTTATGTGTGTGTGTTTATGTGTGTTTGTGTAGGTTTCTGTATGTGTGTGTATGTTTGTTTTTGTGTGTGTGTGTGTTTGTGTTTATGGAAGTGTGTATGTGTCTATGTTTGTGTGTTTGTATGTGTTTGTGTATGTGTGTATGTTTGTGTGTGTTTATGTGTGTGTATGTTTATGTGTGTTTGTGTGTGTGTAAGTGTGTATATATGTTTATGTGTGTGCGTTTGTGTGTGTATGTGTGTGTGCATGCATGTGCGTGTGCATGTGCGTGTGTGTATGCCTCTCCTGCTGGTGTCCTCTCCTTGGCCATCCATCCTCTGCTATGGCGCTACGAAGGCTGTTCAGAGTAAGCGTGGCCCTCTCGACTGCCAAGAAACCGGGAAGGCGGGGAAAAAGTCAAGGGCCCCGACTCTCTCTCCCTGTCTCCGGTCTCTTTCTCTGCTCCCCTCTCCTCACAGAACGTCTTGAAAAGGTGTCCATTTTGCTGCTATGTGGACAGCAGAGTAGAAGACCTTCCTGTGCCCCTTGCGAGGTACCAAGTCCTTCTCCCAAATCCCAGGCTGTCAATGGTGCCCCACCGAGCCCGAGGTTTGGGAGAAGGACTTGGTACCTCGCAAGGGGCACAGGAAGGTCTTCTACTCTGTTGTCCACAAAGCAGCAAAATGGACACCTTTTCAAGACGTTCTGTGAGGAGAGGGGAGCAGAGAAAGAGACCGGAGACAGGGAGAGAGAGTCGGGGCCCTTGACTTTCTCCCCGCCTTCCCGGTTTCTTGGCAGTCGAGAGGGCCACGCTTACTCTGAACAGCCTTCGTAACGTCATAGCAGAGGATGGATGGCGCAAGGAGAGGTCACAGCAGGAGAGGCTCAGAGGATTGTCTGCCAGCCAGCGGGAGAGTTCAGAAAGAAGGGAGCAGCCTGGGTGCTGGCTGGCAGCTTTATAGGTGGGCTGGGAACCTCGTTACCTCAGCAACCGGGGAAATAGCCTCAACAGCCATTGTTGAACCTACTCAATGATGGCAGCCCTATAGGCAGGCTTGAACCTCATTCCCACGGCAACTGGGGAAACAGCCCCAATGGCTACTTTTTGTACCTACACAAGGATGGTGGCTCTCTCGGGGCCAGGAGTGGCTGGGCAGCCCAGTGGGCGACTCTCTTGGTGCCCTTGGCCTCTGCCTTTCGTGTGGGAAGCTCTCTGTTTCTGAGCAACACAAAAGCACAATCACATGTGGCACAAAGCACAGAGAGGGGCCAGAGATGCCGACTTGCTCCTCTGCTGGGCCTCTTGGGCAATTTGACCTCCCTTCGGGCCAGTGGTATCTCCTGCCCACCACTTAGCGGGGTCTGAGTCCTGTCCGCCACGGGGAGAATTCCCTTCTTTTTCCTGGCGTGGGGGCCCGGGGCCCGAAAGTGGCGACAGAGTTTGTGGGGGACATACAAGAGAGGCAGGGCGGCCGATGTCATTCAAAGCCACCTCCCCTCGGTGCCGGCCAGCCTGGAGGTGCTGGTGGTCGTGTAGGAAGCCCAAGAAGGCCACCAGTCGCTCATCAGCGATGCAGGGCAATGGCTGGTGGGGGCTGCAGAGGAGGTGGGAGATCACGGGAAGTGAGAACCGTGAGATGGGGAAATGCCTTCAGCCCTACCAATCTTCAGATGACTGCACCGGAGCTGAAGCTCTTCCCAACCCTTGCAAACATGAAAGATGCACATGGGTTTCTTGAGGCAGAAAAATACAGCCCATTTCCACATGGAAGCCGCGACCTGGAGGGATCTGACGGAGCATCAAGCCCCTTTCCAAACCTTGTACAGCACCATGAAGGAGGGAGCCACCTCTGACAGACAACTTTCCGCCACGGCCTCTACAGGCCTGGATAAGGTGCTGGATAAGGTTCCCTGACCATCCGGGCTGCCTGCCTTTCTCTTGCAGCCTTTGCAGCTTAGCTAATTCGATATTCGAGGCGAGGTCAGATCCACACAGGATCAGGTGGGACTGTGACCTGGAGTTTTTAGCTTCATTAGTAGCTTTTTAATAAAGGTGATATTAGCATTTAAGCATGGCATCCATGCCTTCTTTTCAAGTTCAAGAAACCATGTTTTCCTTTTACCCAAAACCCTTTCTTTCTTTTACGTTTTTAGAGAGCGTATTCTGAAAGTCCTTGAATACGCTTGCAAATTTATTTATTTATTTATTATTTAGATTTATATTACCGCCCATCTCCTCGAATGGAGGACTTTGGGCAGTTCACAATAAAAACCGTAATAAAATACAATAATAGTCAAAACATCCATAAATAAATATAAAATCCAAGAGCAAAGATGTTAATACTAAAAAGGGTTTCATGGGATCAACCAGCCCCAGGAGGAACTGTTAGCATTCCCCTCTCATGCAAGGCGGCAGAACCAGGTCTTTAAATTTTTCCGGAAGGTCGGGAGTGAGGAGACCTGCCTTAGCTCCGGGGGCAAGGTGTTCCAAAGGGCGGGCGCTGTTGTAGAGAAGGCTCGCCTTCTGGACCCCGCTAGGTGGAATTCTTTGATTGATGGGTCCGTAGCATGCCCTCTCTGCATGACCGGGTGGGGCCGGTCGATGTTCTGGGGATGAGACATTCCCTCAGGTAACCTGGTCCCATGCCATGTAGGGCTTTAAAGGTGATAACCAACACCTTGAATTGGACCCGGAAGCAAACTGGTACCCAATGCAGCTCGCGCAGCAGAGGAGTTACATGTGCCGTTTTTCTGGCTCCAATGACTGTCCGCGCGGCCGCATTTTGGACCAGCTGAAGCTTCCGGATACTCTTCAAGGGTAGCCCCATGTACAGCGCATTGCAATAGTCTATATGGGAGATGACAAGGGCGTGAGTGACTGTTCGGAGGGCATCCTGGTCCAGGAAATTTAAGATGATACAAACCTGGCTGGGAAAGGGAGTGACATAACCCGTAAATTTGCCACTTGTGGAATGTTATCTAGAATCAATGTTTTCTATTGTTCAATTCTCACATGTAATCAATGTCTTTTCTTGTTTGATTACTTGCTTTATGATGTAGCACATATACCAAATGTATGTATCATTTGTCTCTGTACCCTATATAAGGACTTGTAAAAGGTAAAGGTTCCCCCCGCACATTTGTGCAGTCGTGTCCGACTCTAGGGGCCAGTGCTCATCTCTGTTTGTTAGCCAAAGAGCCAGCGTTGTCCGAAGACGCTTCCACGGTCATGTGGCCGGCATGACGCATGCGGAACGCTGTTACCTACCCACCGAAGAGGTACCTATTTATCTACTTGCATTTGCATGCTTTCGAATTGCTAGGTCGGCAAGAGCTGGGGCGAGTATGGGAGCTCACTCTGTCACGCGGGGCTAGGGATTCGAACCTCCGAACTTGTGATCTTCCGATCACAAGCCTGGCGTCTTACCCGCTGAGCCACCACGCCCCTTTAAAAAAAATGACTTGACCCGCCCTTAATAAATGCTTTTGCTTTTGCCAGAATTGCTGTGTGATTCGTGTTTTCAGGTAGGCAAAAAGCCACTTTGCAAAGTCAGTCTCTCTCCCAAATTCAGGGACCAAGTTTTTATCAGCTCCATGCCAAACTCGGGGTGCCTGAGTTTCTAGGCAACAGGACAATGTCTTGATTAAACTGCATCTGGGAGGGCCACCAAGTCTGTCTGACAGGAATCCTGCAAAGGGAAGCAGAAAACGAAGACCTTGCTGCTATCTTTTAAAGAAATACTTTATTTTTGCAATAATTGTGGGCCAAAAGAGAGGAAGGAAGGAAGGAAGGAAGGAAGGAAGGAAGGAAGGAAGGAAGGAAGGAAGGAAGGAAGGAAGGAAGGAAGGAAGGGTCAGCCCAGTATTTACAAGGAGGTTGGCAGAATACAGGCAGCTTAAAATTGCTCAGCTAAAAACCTAGTTTTCAAGATGCAGGAAAAGGGATCTTTGGGGGCCATAGGTTGCCATAGATGGCAGGAGGAATAGAAAGCTCTTTCTATCCCTCCTGCCCTCTGGGTTCTAGTGGAAGTAGTCCCTTTTTTTGGTATAATTTTATTAAAGATTTTTTAAAAAGAAGATAAAAACTAATAGAAGCCAATATAACGTGAGAAAAAGAAAAGAAGAAAGAAATCAAAGAAAGCTAAAAGTACAAGAAAGGGAAAAAAAGTAGAAGAAAAAAGAGTATATGATCTACTGTTTCTTTTGCTTCTTTGCACAATCTGCACTTCAAATCATTTGATGATTTTTCAGTTCTGGTGCATTAGTTTGAATAGCTTGCTCTTGAGTAGCCAAAATCAAGCCTTCAGTTTCTTTTTTTAAATATTCCAGTTGTAAGCCATTACCAGGTTTTATTTTTGTCCACTTTCCCCTTGATCTTTTGTAGAAATTGACCATGTAATGCTTTTCCTTGCCAGCATTCTGTTCAGGTTTTTATTACTTTATTTCAATATTCATGTTTTGTTTCCTGTACATTAAGTAAGTTCCAATTTTTAACTTGCATCTGTGCTTGTTCTTGACATCGTCTTTAACATAATCAGCCAATGCATGCTTCTCTTCTTCAACAGTTTGTTTGACTTGAAGTAAACCTCTGCCTCCATTTCTGCGGGGCAGGTATAATTTGTCAATATCACTACAGGGATGTAATGCATAGTGAACAGTCATAAGTTTTCTTGTTTTTTGGTCCAAACTGTCCAGTTCAGCTTGTGTCCAGTTAATAATTCCAGCAGTGTATCGTATAACAAGTATGACCCAGGTATTGATGGCTTTGATGGTGTTTCTACCATTCAATTTTGTCTTTTACAATTTTCTTATTATTTGGATATATTCTTTACTAATCACATTTTTAAGTTGTCCATGCTTGATGCTATCCAACTGTAAAAGGCCCAGATTTGTTGTTGTTCAGTCATTTAGTCATGTCCGACTCTTCGTGACCTCATGGACCATAGCACGCCAGGCCTTCCTGTCTTCCACTGTCTCCCGGAGTTTACTCAAATTCATGTTCATTACATCGGTGATGCTATCTAACCATCTCATCCTCTGCCGTCCCCTTCTCCTTTTGCCTTCAGTCTTTCCCAGCATCAGGGTCTTTTCCAGTGAGTCCTCTCTTCGCATTAGGTGGCCAAAGTATTTGAGCTTCAGCTTCAGTATCTGTCCTTCCAATGAGCAGTCAGGGTTGATTTCCTTTAGGACTGACTGATTTGACCTCCTTGCAGTCCAAGGGACTCTTAAGAGTCTTTAAAAAAAGAGTATCAAAAGGCTAAAAATGCCCAGATACTTGTAGGCTTTGTCCTGATGGCTCCTGATGGTTTGGCCATTCAGCATATCAATTCCATTACTATTCATGATTTTACTCCAATTTATTGCTTCTGTAGCACATTTATCTAGGTCAAATTCCATTGCTATATCTGTGCTAAAAATTCTTACAGTATTTGTCAATGACTGGATTTCGATTTCTGATTTTCCATAAAGCTTCAGGTCATCCATATAAAGCAAAGGTGCGATCTTATTAGCATTTTTTGCTGTTTGGTAGCCAAGATTTGTTTTCTTCAAAATCACTGGAAGTGGGGTTATAGCAATGACAAATAATAAGGGTGGTGATGAGTCACCCTGGAAGATGCCTCTCCTAAGGTTGACAAGCCCATATTTTTCATTTCCAACCACCAATTCTGTCTTCCAGTGCGTTATTTTTTCTATAAATGTGACCAAGGTGATTTCTGTTTTACAGCCAGGCCTGAAAGCAGATTGAAATGGATCTAAAAATTAAATTTCATCCAGGGGATGAAACTATAGCTGCTAGAATACGCTATGGCAAGGTTTTGTTTCTTTAGGAGCATCCCAATCACTGTGAGGTTTCCACCGCTTACCTGGCTGCCGGCCGACATGCCGGACTCCAAGTCGGAGGAGGAGCCAATCACAGGAGGCAGCAGGTTTGGCGCGAAACCGACTGGAGACCTGGAAACGCTGATTGGCAGAGGCTCGGAAGGAAAGACGCCTCCACCAATCAGCGCACGCCAAAGGAGAGCAGAAAGGTGGGCCGAGTAACGCGAAGTAGTGCGAAAATCGGAATAAAAGGCCGGTGCGACTTACCTCAGTTGCCGGAGACAACCGATCCGAACCGTGACCTGGAACCTTGCCTGTGACTGCTCCTCCCGTCACGCAGACTAACCGACCCGAACCTAGCCTCCCAGTGACCAGCCTGGTAGCCGCTGAGGAAGCCGAGCTGAAGGAAGGATCCACCTACCGGTCATCGCCGAGCGCCGAGCCGCCTCTTGCCGCCGCGCCTTTGTCTGGTGAGCCTCCGGATCCCGGACGTCATTTGGATCACTCGTTGTTTCCTACGGAAGAAGCCACTATCGGGGTAAGCACCGCTGTCTTGCCTGCTTCTTCCCCGACTGCCCGAGTCACAGATCCTACGCTGATATCTGAGCCTGAGCCAACCGACGCCAGTCAGCAGTGGGCTGCCTTTGTTGGGCCCCAGTCTACTCATACCCCAGCCAGCCAAGATCCTCAGCTGGGTCAGGCCAACACTGGTAATCAGTGGGCTGCCTTTGTTGGGCCCCGGTTACTCATACCCCAACCAGCCAAGAACCTCAGCTGGGTCAAGCCGACACTGGTAATCAGTGGGCCGCTTTTGTTGGGCCCCGGTCTATTTCAAGTCCCACCAGCCAAGATAACTACACGCCTGCTGTCACCTTGACTGCCACTTCCGGATCGACCACAGAGTCCGCAATCCCTCTGATCCTTCCTGTCAGGCCAGAAGTATCTACCGGTCTGGTTGCAATCCAGCCTGCAGAAGAAGAAGAAGACTGTATAAACTGGGCTGCTTGTTTAACTGTGTAAATAAAGTTAATTTCAGTAACGCTTCCGTTTCGGTCTTAGTTGGAACAGGACAATCACTGTCTCTTTTAACAAGTCTGAAACCACTCCCTCTCTCAACCTGGACCCAGATGGACAGCGCTTCCCTTCTAGATTTAATAGGCCAAGAAGGGTAAAAGTTGAGCATACAAGTGTAGACCAAACACATTAGGGTGACCATACGTCCCGTTTTGAACGGGACAGTCCCGTTATTTTAGCATTTTTCAACCGTCCCGTCATTTTGATCAAAATCTCAATTTTGTCCCTTTTTTAAACCCAGCGGGAAGGAGGACAGGAAGACAGGAAGGAGGACTGGAGCCGGACTTGCCATTGGAGGCAGCCCGGAAGAGGCCCTATCAGTGCAGCAACTGGAAACCCAGTTGCCACGTGTGATCCCAGCAGCAGAAGCAGCACCACAGTCCAGGTTCCTGCCTCCTTACCTGATCCTGAGATTGTCTGCCCAGCAGTGGTGAGGCCAGGGAAAGCAGGCACGGGAAGGTTGTGGAAAGAGGGTGCGTGTGTGTGTGTGTGTGTGTGCACGCGCGCACAGATTACTTGCTCAGCGTAATCACACGCGCACACACACACACACATCCCACACCCTCTTTCTCCAGCCTCCCTGAAACAGGTCTGGGTGCATTTGGTCATGGGGAGGCTGGAGAAAGAGGGTATGGGGTGCGTGTGTGTGTCTGTGCGCGCATCTGATCGGGCTTGGCCGAGGGAGGAGAGTTGTCAGGCCGCCGAGCAGGAGAAGCAGGAGCCGGCCACCCTGGGGAGCTTCAGCGGGCAGCAAGGGGCGGAGTGGTGTGGTTGAAGTGGCCAAGCGCAGCCGGCTCCTCCTGCTTCTCCTGCTCTGCGGCGGTGGCAGCAGCAGCGACTCTCCTCCCTCCCTCAGCCAAGCCCGAGTGGGATGGGGCAGTGGTGGGCTTCCATCCCCTCCATCCCCGCCCCTTGTTCCCCAGCCAATGAAGGTGCTGTGTGCACAGTGTGTGTACTCCGGCCTCCCCCAAACACACCAGCTCTGACGCACCATTTACTGCTAGAAGAAAAAAAAAACCTTTAAAAATAAAAAAAAATTAAAATCCGAGCCAATCACGCTGATGAGGGCGGGGTTTGCAGGCGGGAGCCAATCGTGTGGGTGGGGGCGGGGTTTGCAGGTGGGAGCCAATTGCGTGGACTGGGGGGCGGGGTTTGGAGGCCGGCATGGTGGCATAAGACCCTGTCCCGTTTTGCCATCCCAAATGTCCCGTTTTTGTCTGAAGGAAATATGGTCAGCCTACTCAGTATTTTATGCAAACCAGCCCATTTATGGTTCAGTATATTACATGAAATCAGACAGTTAGGTTAATTCAGTAAACCATCATTCATTTAACTGTGGCTTAGAATATTATGCAAACCAGGCACATTTTATACTAAGGTTGTTGTGAGAACCCAACCAATTGTGATCTATGATATGCTATGGACTGCTATATGCCTTTCTTGTCATCTTGCAACCTTCACAAAACTATTCTCTGGCCTACTACTAGTAATAACTTTTTCTGCAAAAAGGCAACGGGCTAAAAACTCATGGAGTCTGTGAGTTCTAGTCCCGCCTTAGGCATGAAAGCCGGCTGGGTGACCTTGGGCCAGTCACTCTCTCAGCCCAACTCACCTCATAGGGTTGCTGTTGTGGGGAAAATAGGAGGAGGAGGAAGTATTAGGTATGTTTGCCGCCTTGAGTTATTTATAAAAATAATAAAGGCGGGATAGAAAATAAATAAATAAAATATCTTGGGACCAGAGTCTGTCATACCTCCCTCCCATTTGCCTACAAGGAGGTGCCCCTTGCTTCATCTGGGTTCAGCCCATTTGAACTGTTGTATGGCAGATACTGGGGCGTGGTGGCTCAGCGGGTAAGACGCCAGGCTTGTTGATCGGAAGATCGCAAGTTCGGAGGTTCCCTAGAATCCCTAGCCCCGCGTGACGGAGTGAGCTCCCGCACTAGCTCCAGCTCTTGCCAACCCAGCAATTCGAAAGCATGCAAATGCAAGTAGATTAATAGGTACCACTTCAGTGGGTAGGTAACAGCGTTCCGCGCGCGTCATGCGGCCACATGACCGTGGAAGCGTCTTCGGACAACGCTGGCTCTTCGGCTAACAAACGGAGATGAGCACCGGCCCCTAGAGTCGGACACGACTGCACAAATGTGCGGGGGGAACCTTTACCTTTACCTTTATGGCAGATACTCCAGAGGTCTTCTGGATGTAGTAAAAGAGACCTGGTTGGCCAGACCTGTGGAGGGAAAGGACAGCATAGTCTCATACTGTACATTATAGATTAGAGAGATAGGCTGAAGCAGATCACAGATCTGGCCCAGTCTAATCTAAGAGGTACCCAGGTGAAACAGAAGAAATACGACATAAAAGCCAGAAACAAATCCTTCCAGGTGGAAGAGAATTATTCTCTGGCCTACTACTATTATTAGTAGTACTAATACTACTAAAACTATTATTATTATCATTAGTAGTAGTACTAATTAGTAATGCTAATAGTTTTCTGGCCTACTACTATTAGTAATAGCATATTTACCTGTGGGAGGGATGACTAGACCTGGACCTTCTCAAGAAACTAAATCCTTGACCTCAAGACTAGAAAAAAAGATACTCAGCTCTTTATGACACATGCAGCCAAAAAAGCATTTCCTTAACACAAAAAGAATGTTCCTGAAAATATTTAAGGAACCCTTTCCCCAACTGTAAACTCTTCATTAGAGTATTGTTCAGCCTGGTTGAGAAGGTATGTTCCCCTTAGCGGAACCCTAGGTAATGGTTGATAGGACCAAAACTTCTAGCACTCTAAGCTTGATTGAGTTATTTATATTACTGTACTGCCACAATAACACATTTTAGGCAGTTCACAGTCAAATCATAAAAAAAATGAAAACCATAAACATCACAATAACTCTTATTCTAAAATACCAGAAAAAAATAGCCATTGCTGATTGAATAGAAGTCAAGTTGAAATGTTAGTCTCCAAAGTCCTGTTGAGAAATCCATGCTTTATGGCTTTCCAAAAGATACCTAAAGCGGGGGATTTCAGGGAGGAGGTTTGGGACAGTAATTGTTAGGCTGTCCAGTCCAGTTGAATCTGTCCAGTCACTTGAATCACTGAATGCTGTGAACTGGTCCTACCTTTTCACTGCAAGACACTACCCTAATCAGTGTCATACAACAGTGTATGTAAGGTCAATCAATATAATGGTAATGTTACAGGTGCATGGTTATCATACTTACTCATCTTATTCAATTAGGTCTGTGTACTCCATGCTAGTACAGTCTGCTTTATTTATTTATTTTATTTATTATTTAAATTTGTATCACCGCCCATCTCCTCCAACCAGGAAATTCTGGGCGGTTCACAACAAACAAGTTAAAAATATAAAATTACAACAATAAATTACATATAAAATCCAAATAGAAAGATGTTAATAATAAGGCGGGTTTCATGGCACCAGCCACTCCCAAGAGGAACTATTGGCATTCCCGTCCCAGGCAAGGCAGCAGAACCAGGTCTTCAAGTCTTTCCGGAAGGTCAGGAGCGAAGAAACTCGCCTCAGCTCCAGGGGCAAGATATTCCAAAGGGCGGGTGCTACTGCAGAGAAGGCATGCCTCCTGGACCCCGCTAGGTGAAATTCTTTTGCCGATGGGGTCCGCAGCATGCCCTCTCTGCATGACCAAGTGGGGCAGGTCGATGTTCCGGGGATGAGACGGTCCCTCAGGTAACCTGGTCCCATGCCATGTAGGGTTTTAAAGGTGATAACCAACACCTTGAATTGGACCCGGAAGCAAACTGGTACCCAATGCAGCTCGTGCAGCAGGGGTGTTACATGGGCCGATCTTACAGCACCCATAACTGCCCGCGCGGCCGCATTCTGGACCAGCTGGAGCTTCCGAATACTCTTCAAGGGTAGCCCCATGTAGAGCGCATTGCAATAGTCTATATGGGAGATGACAAGGGCATGAGTGACTGTTCCTGGAAGATATGCTTACTGGCATATCTGCTTCAGAAGCCAGTGCAGGACCAAAGTTATAATTATAAGCAAAAAATGGTATGTACAGCATATCTTTTAACATTATACAATAGCGGGGTGCAAGTGGGGCTGCAACAAAATACCGTAGTATACCTTGTCCTGTAACACAAGTGCCCCAATCAGCCAGCAGTAGCTCCTTCCAGGGTACTAGCTGGATTCACAAGTCACACTGTACCACAAACCTGCCAAAGATATTTTAGTTTAATGAGTTGTGCCCAGCCAGTTTTATGTGTTTATACTCCACTTCCAAGTTGTAAGAAATTTCAGAGGTATCAGTGCTGACTTCGGTTTCAGTTTCCTTGGAAAGAGTTTTCTGTGCTTGAAGGCAGAGGATTAGGTTGTGTATCCCCTGGAGTGTTTCAAATAGGGAATAAACAGCAATATAGGATGTGATTGTAATTTATTTATTTATTTTATTTATTTTCTATCCCGCCTTTATTATTTTTATAAATAACTCAAGGCGGCGAACATACCTAATACTCCTTCCTCCTCCTCTTTTCCCCACAACAAGAACCCTGTGAGGTGAGTTGGGCTGATTTGCACACATAGTGTGCACTTCTAAAATACAGCAGTCCCTTTTGCTGGTATGGATGCATTGGATAATGTTTGGCAACACCACTTTTCTCTTAGATGTGACAATTTCCTTTGACACATCTTGTTCTTGTTCAAGAAAGCCACATTATACCAAAGCATTGTCTACACTAGCAGCAGCTGAAGCTTTCCCAGCCTTCCTGAAGAATATAGGAACTCAATTTAGGACTTTCTGCAGGCACTGACCTCTGCTCTTGGCTTTCTCTTGGAAATACTGGACAGCATTTTATAAAAGTAAGAGCGGAGTCTGTGGAGAGCATCTTCTTTGGTGGGGATGAGGAAAAATGAATGTATTTGGCCAGAGTTTGGGTATTACTTTATTTTTATACCACTTTTCCATTACAAACAATATGTTCATTCCTGAATTGCAGAGATTTTGTGTCTGGGTGCACATTTGATTAAGAAAGGGCCTCAGATAGCATCTGAGAACAGATCTGCCATGTCTAGCATATACTACTATATCACATCAAGCATTGTCTAGCCCGCCCTATGGAATATCTTGCCCCCGGAGGTGAGACTGGCCCCCTCCCTCCTGACCTTTCGGAAGGCCCTTAAGACCTGGCTCTGCCACCTGGCCTGGGACAACGGAGGCGGGAGTGCCTCTTGGGGTTGGCTAGCCCCGTAGCAACACTATGCTACGTTCCCTATGTCCCCCATCTTGTATTTTATTTATTTATATTGTATTTTTTAAAATTATGGTATTGTTTTTAACTTTGATTGTTGTGACCCGCCCAGAGTCCCTTGTATGGGAGATGGGCGGGGAATAAATTGAATAAATAAATAAAATAAATAAAATAAAACCTGTCTATCAGGGTAGACAGGTCTGACTTTAATAAATTGGTACACTAGGTTCATCCCTTAATTTCAGTCAGTAAATCTGGAGTTCAAAAGATATCTTTGTACTGATGACTACAATTCAGACAAGATCTTTCTACCAGTGGCTAAAATCCTCAGATCTAAAATCCAAGAAGGTTCATATTCTGAAATGGTGCTTGATCTCTCTTACAGGCTGGGTGTAGTACAACAAACTGATGCCTTATACAGATTAGACAGAGGTGTTGCTGGTAGGGTATAAATCTAATACATACTTTCCTATCTTCCTTAACTATGTAATAGAGCCTATCCCTGGGGTGTGCTGTCTAGGTAACACAACAAAACACTTGAGCATATTAATCAGATAAAAAGTTCTGCAGTGTTTCATGTGTTGCTTTATGTGTTAACGAGTTCATTGTTTTGTATTGTTAGTCACTCTGGAGCTACTTCAGCTGAAGGGTGAAATAAAATCGGGAAGCCAGCAATAATCATATTTTCCTCAATGGACTCTATTCCTGGAATAGCTGAACAAAAGGCAAAAGTCACCAGACATAGCTGTTTGTTCATCTAGAGCAAGTTTGCCCAAAGTGGACATCCACCAGAAACATGATAAACTCCCAGCATTATCACCAAAGACTATTTTGACATGGGAACTCTGAGAGTTAGTCCACACATCTGGAGGGATCCCTGGTTAGGAACACTGATCTAAAGCCTTCCTTATATATATTTCCCATTGTATTGAATGAAGTTACAGAATAGGAAGGGTCTTCTTGCTGTTGCGTCCCCAATACAGAGTCTTCTGAAAGCTTGCTTCCCATCCTACACTGTTATCTTTTCAGCACCAAACCAAATATTCCTTTATTTCTTTCAAGCAGTTTAGATTTAATTGTTTAAAATATAATTTAGTGTGAATCTTAACTGCTTGCACTACATTGGGATGGATGCTTTTGGGATTACAGCTTTTATACATTGTTCTATTTTCTTTTCCGTATGCCAACTGTTGTAGCTTATTGTCTTATAACTCCATTTTTTATTCTTTTAGACAACTTTTGTTATGAGGTATTTATAAATATAAGAAATTTGTCATGATAGATACCTCTTCCAAGCTCAGTCCTGCCCTAGTCTGACCTTAACTATAGGTTAATATCTTACCCCAGACCTGGTGCTCAAGGGAACTGAGAATTAACTCAGTTATATTGGGAGTAGGGGAGTGAAAACAAGAACAAACAAAAGAAAAATTGAAAACAGCCTACAGAGATAGAGGAGTCCGATTTTTGAGAGGCCATTCTATTCCCTATACTGGAGGCTAGAAGAGACAGCTAACCTAATCTAAGTTAATTATCTCTTCCAGATCCAGATGACACAGGTAGATTAAGTCAGTGTTTCTGAACTTTGGCAACTTTAAGATGTGTGGACTTCAGTTCCCAGAATTCCCTAGCCAGCATGCTACAGATGTCAAGTGACGGTTGTTTTCTCACTATCTTGGGATAATGGCCTATCCATTTTTTTTCCTTCTCTAGGCTAACAAAACAAATTACCCAGCCAGTACACTGCATTTAGTGACTATCCCTAAATTGCTATTGTATGCTTTGTGGCTACTGTCTCACTTCAAATGACAGGGTTCCTTTGACCTCAATGTTTATTACTGTTTTCCATATTTTAAAACTAGCAAGTGGCAATTTGAATTGCTAGCCCCAGAAAGAAGCAAGATAAAAGGTTCCATCTGAACATTGCTTTCATTTCCTAGCAGTAGGGCTGACAATAATGGTGCTTTTTTCGATAAAAGATTACTAGTTTCCAGTATTTATATAACAACCAATTCCAGAAAGTTCAACCAGAGAAGGACTTCAGAGGCTGGATTTTACAGAGGGTCCAACTATGGCATAGTGGTAGACCAGGCACTTTAAATCATGAATTTCATTTCACTCCCTGCTATCTGAGGCCTTAACTGTTGTTGTTTTTTTTAGATTCCAGTACAAATTGGTAAGTAGGCTGCCTCTTTACCTAGGCCTTCCACATTGCCACCCCATAAATGAAACCTTGCAAGTCAGTAAAGATACTTAAAAAATAACCTTCTAAAATTAACTTTCTACATTCCTGAAATTACATTATGACCCACGATGGATCTTGGGTACTCCCCGCCTTACTGCTTTTTAAAAATATATATTAACCACACTTAAAAAGAGTCCTACAAAATGCATTGTTTTGCAACCTGTTGAATAACCCCAATTAATAGATTGTCCTATCAAGGTTCTGATTGGAAAAAAAATGACCAATGGGGCCACAAAATATATATACAGACCAGGTTAGTACACTGTTTCCAGCCTATTTCATTAAAACATAATCATTTCTTAATTTTTGTCTGAATATAGCTTAATTCAATAGGCGAAATCTGTCATTTTGGTTTTTTAAAAGTTCATTTTATTTAATCTCCTGATTATTTATAGCCAAACATGATGACAATGTTAATTTCTGTGTCCAGTCTAGATATCTACTAGGGCTGTACCAATGCTTCGAAAGGATTTGAATCATTAAAGCAACCCCATCATTTTAAAGGCTCGTGTGGCTACTCTGTAAGCTGCTGCTATCTGCCTCCACATGCATGTACATGCCCAGCTATTTCATCTTGCCCAGTGTACCTGGAGACATCCAGAAGCACTTTACAAAGCAGATGTATGAGCAGATGCAACCACTTTAATGATTCAAAGATGGGTGCTTTATACACCTGTCAATGCATTGTGAAATAATTTGTACAGTCCTAATACCTACCTATTTTGAGCTCATCCACAGAGCTTCTTTGCCTTGGCTCCCATCCCTTGGTGGTGATATGTGTGCAGAATGCCCTTGGCTGTGTTTTGTTCTTCTGTGTAATAGAGGTAGGTGCTTTCTTCCATCCAGGCCATCAGAGAACAAGAGTGGATTCTCCCTTTGGTAAGGAGACAGCAATTCCCTTCACCTTGTCAATTTCACCCTCTCCTCCCTTCTTCCATGTAAGAGAGGAAGGTGCTCCCTGTTGCCTCATCAATTTCACACTTTCCTCTCCCACCATCATGGGCTTGATGAAGGGAATTGCTGTCTGCTGAGCAAAGGGAGAATCTACTCTCATTCTCTGATGGCCTTCTGCAGTGTGGTAGGTGTGGGAAAGATCTCTGCAGCTTTCCAGAATACAGAATAAGTACCTTTCAGCATCTCAAAAAAAAAAAAAAAGTAGAATGGAAAGATACCAGAGGACTGGCATGGCTTGCCTGCCCAACCCTCCCTTTCTGGGGGGTGATTGGTGGTGATGCAGGGAGAGAGCAGAAAGGATGGCAAAGAATGTACCAGCTGCTCCCCTGAAATTATCCCACATACAATTATGCAAGCAGTCGAGGTGTATTGTGTATATTGCCAAGGTGTGATAAGGATAGACTGTGGAGGTAGTACTTTTTAAATCACTGCTTGTTTTCCCATCTCAAAGGAGGGAAGTGCATTGGCTTTGCACTGTGGAAGCGTCTTCGGACAACGCTGGCTCTTCAGCTAACAAATGGAGATGAGTACCGGCCCCTAGAGTCGGACACGACTGCACAAATGTGCGGGGGGAACCTTTACCTTTACCTTGCACCTCCTACTAGCTGACCCTCTCCTTTCTGCCTTCAGACAAGGAACCTCTCACTGGTGGTTTTTGAGAAGATATGTCATAATAGGAGACATTATCACTCTTGCATCTCAGTCTACAGGTCTTCTCTCTTTTTGTTATAAAAAAAAGGTAAAGGTTCCCCCCGCACATTTGTGCAGTCGTGTCCGACTCTAGGAGCCGGTGCTCATCTCTGTTTGTTAGCTGAAGAGCCAGCGTTGTCCGAAGACGCTTCCACGGTCATGTGGCCGCATGACGCGTGCGGAGCGCTGTTACCATTCCACCGAAGTGGTACCTATTCATCTACTTGCATTTGCATGCTTTCGAATTGCTAGGTTGGCAAGAGCTAGGGCTAGTGCGGGAGCTCACTCCGACATGCAGGGCTAGGGATTCGAACCTCCGAACTTGCGATCTTCTGATCGACAAGCCTGGCGTCTTACCCGCTGAGCCACCACACCCCTTTTTGTTATGGAGAAGGGCAAAGGGCAACAACTTACTACTTTGGAATGTTGTTCTACCACATAGTGGTAGTGGGGGTTTATGATTCCAAATTCTTTGCAAGGAGAAAAGTTTTAATTTGGAGAGGTGGATTTATTGATACTGCTAATTTATCACATGGGTTAGATTTTCTGCTGTTGAACAACAACCTAATTTGTATTTTATATGGAGCTCTGTATTTAAGTACATAATTGTCTAACTTCTGATCCACATCTTCCAGTGTGCTACTTAACCAGTGTGTCATAGACGGAAACCAATTTAAACTTATTCCAGACAACTGGCAGAAAGCTGCAGAATAAGTCTCCCCTCCCCCCTCTTTCTTTTTTTTGCTCTCTTCTCATACTTACCATGCTAGCAATATGGGAAAAGAGGGAAAGGGAGGATATGGCATAACGTAAAATACAGAGCTATTTTAGACTTGCCACTCATTCCATAGGAGCTGTGGCAGCTTGGCATGAATTACAACAGTTGGGAAACCATGTACTTGCAGCCAGGAAATGTAATGCTGTAAGGATTGTACAGGAATAGATTCAAACTACATGACATGATTGGAAGATCACGTTAGTAATCTTGTCCATTGCAGAGGGATATTTTCCTAAACATTTCTACCCCAAAGGACGTTGTCATGAGTTTAAGAGTGAATTACTTTCTGATTTGGAAAATCACATTATTTTGTAGACATATTTGAGACTACTGGGGGAAAAAACCCACAAAGAATAAAATCTGTTAAAAAGCAGAACATAATGGCTATTGGGATCTACAGTTTGGAGTGCATTCAGTATATTCACTTGGTCATGACCTCTTCCATAATATTCCACTCCCTTTCCCATCCTGTTTACTCACCACTCTGTTCAGCATTTCATGGCCACTGAATCTTTATTGAGGTCTTACGTGGGGTGGTTCTAGATCACGGGTTGGCAAACCGCGGCTTGCGAGCCACATGCGGCACTTTGGCCCCTTGAGTGTGGCTCTTCCCCAGGCAGGCGTGGCGGGCGTGGCAGGGGCAGGCGCGGCAGCGGGCGTGGTGGGGCAGGCGCGGCAGCGGGCATGGCGGCAGCAGGCCCTAAGTGTGCGCGATTGGCCCGCAAACTCCCGCCCGCAAACCCCGCTCCCGCGATGGATTCCCCACCAGCTTTACCGGAAGAGAAGTGACTGGAGCAGTCGAGCCTCTTTCCCTTCTCCTTCTTCCAAACCTCCCCCGCCCCCTTCCACGCGATTGGCTCCCGCCCACAAACCCCTCCCCCTCCCACGCGATTGGCCCCCACCCGCAAACCCCACCCCCTTCCACGCGATTGGCTCCCGCCCGCAAACCCCGCCCCCTGGCCCTCGAGTGATATTATAAATTTTATAACTGTCAAAATGGCTCCTTGCATAAAAAAGTTTGCCGACCCCTGTCCTAGATGATGATGATGATGATGATGATGATGATGATGATGATGATGATTCAGCAGATATCTTGGTCCTGTGCTCTTGTGTCCTGATACATAAAGATCTGTGGAGTCCTTGGTGCTCTCTGAGCCTTGTTGTTTTCTTGCAGATGTTTCATTGCCAGGCTAGGCAACATCTTCAGTGCAAAAAGGGAGTGGGACTTGCTCTCTGTTTATATACCTTGGCTTGTCCTGCCTGTGTTGGTGGGGGTGTTGTACTCTCCTTGGTAGTACCTTGATTGGGTTGTTGTTTGCTGCTTGGATGATTGACTGAGTTGACAGTTCCTTGATTAGGGTCTATTGTGTTGTTTGATTGCTCCTCTGCTGCTAATCTTGCTGTTAATCTTTGCCTATCTGGTTGTTAATTGCTGGCAAGGAGGTTTTTCTGGTCTTCTGGCTTTTCTATTGTCTCTTATGAATGGTATGTAAATGTTGTTTACCTCTATGTGTCTGTTGATGGCTGCTTTGTCTGAGTCATAAAGATCAACATTCATCTTTGAACTTCAGAAACAAATCTGGGACAAAATCTGTTTGTCCAACATTCATGAGGCATCCCACAAATATTCCTTTCCAGAATTGTGGCATTTTTCACTTTTTTCCAAATATTGATTGTTGTCAAATACCAGTTTTCATCTTTCCAGCTTGTCTGGAAGTTTAACATTAGGGTATCCCTCACCTCTAATAGGGGCGTGGTGGCTCAGCGGGTAAGACGCCAGGCTTGTCGATCGGAAGATCGCAAGTTCGGAGGTTCGAATCCCTAGCCCCGCGTGACGGAGTGAGCTCCCGCACTAGCCCCAGCTCTTGCCAACCTAGCAATTCGAAAGCATGCAAATACAAGTAGATTAATAGGTACCACTTCGGTGGGTAGGTAACAGCGTTCCGCGTGTGTCATGCCGGCCACATGACTGTGGAGGCGTCTTCGGACAACGCTGGCTCTTCGGCTAACAAACGGAGATGAGCACCGGCCCCTAGAGTCGGACCCGACTGCACAAATGTGCGGGGGGAACCTTTACCTTTTTACCACCTCTAATAGAACAATCATCAATATACAATGATAGTGCCAATGCAGAAGAAAAAGTGCTGTTAACATATGCACATAATTTTACACTTACTTATGTCTTAGTGACCTTATTGAAGATATATAATTTAAGACTCAGTTCTTTGCATGTCATTCTTATTATGTACTGATTTGAAGCCTTGTCATCGAGCATATTTCTGAATAATCAGCTTTCTTTCTCCACCATACTGTCAAATGGTTTTACATTCTAAGATTATTCTTTAAGTACAGTAATTATATTAAGCATAATTTGGAAATTAACTCTGATAAATAAGTAATATGCAATTGCTGCCATTTTATTTTCCACAATCACCTAGTAACATTTTAAATTTTTAAAAAGTTGCAAAAAAACCCACATATAGTAAACATAGGAAACAGATTGTGGAGAAAAACATGGAGAACTGAAATTAGAAATTTAATTTAAATTGGGTGTACTTCTCCATAATTGTCTTTGTATACAGCTATTGTATTACTGATATACTGGATCATAACAAATTGTGGCAAGTTCTTGGTGGTATGGGGATACCAAGTCATCTTGCCTGCCTCCTGAGGAATCTGTATAATGACCAAGTAGCAACGGTAAGAACAGACCACGGAACAATGGACTGGTTTAAGATTGGAAAAGGAGTACGGCAGGGTTGTATACTCTCACCCTACCTATTCAACTTGTACGCAGAACACATCATGCAACGTGCTGGGCTTGAGGAATCCAAGGTTGGAGTTAAAATCGCTGGAAGAAACATTAACAATCTTAGATATGCAGATGATACCACTTTGATGGCTGAAAGCGAGGAGGAGTTGAGGAGCCTTATGACGAAGGTGAAAGAAGAAAGTGCAAAAGCTGGGTTGCAGTTAAACCTCAAAAAAACCAAGATTATGGCAACCAGCTTGATTGATAACTGGCAAATAGAGGGAGAAAAAGTGGAGGCAGTGACAGACTTTGTATTTCTAGGCGCAAAGATTACTGCAGATGCTGACTGCAGCCAGGAAATCAGAAGACGTCTACTTCTTGGGAGGAGAGCAATGGCAAATCTTGATAAAATAGTTAAGAGCAGAGACATCACACTGACAACAAAGGTCCGCATAGTTAAAGCAATGGTATTCCCTGTAGTAACCTATGGCTGTGAGAGCTGGACCATAAGGAAGGCTGAGCAAAGGAAGATAGATGCTTTTGAACTGTGGTGTTGGAGGAAAATTCTGAGAGTGCCTTGGACTGCAAGAAGATCAAACCAGTCCATACTTCAGGAAATAAAGCCAGACTACTCACTTGAGGGAATGATATTAAAGGCAAAACTGAAGTACTTCGGCCACATAATGAGAAGACAGGATACCCTGGAGAAGAAGCTGATGCTAGGGAAAGTGGAAGGCAAAAGGAAGAGGGGCCGACCAAGGGCAAGATGGATGGATGATATTCTGGAGGTGACAGACTCGACCATGGGGGAGCTGGGGATGGTGACGGCCGACAGGAAGCTCTGGCGTGGGCTGGTCCATGAAGTCACGCAGAGTCGGATGCGACTGAACGAATAAACAACAAAATTACTGATATGCCTTTAGTTACATTTCTTTGCTAGTTCTTTTAAGCATGGAATGTTATGCTTGTGCCAATATGTTGTAAATGATTTAAATACCTATAGTAATGAACATGAATTTGAGTAAACTCCGAGAGACAGTGGAGGACAGGAAGGCCTGGCGTGCTATGGTCCATGAGGTCACGAAGAGTCGGACACGACTAAACGACTGAACAACAACAACAAAAATGTTCTATCCTATATTAGGTTTGCCCATGTTTTCCACTGATGATATTTGATAGTTTAGTTTCTGTCTTTTTTCCTTTCAGATGTTGAATTTCCAAAAAGTCAGTTCTTCCAGTACCATTTTCTTCCAGCATCCCTTGGAAACTGCCGAGGGAAGAAAAATCTACAGACCAGACTTTCCCAAGCTAATTGTGCTACTTGGGGTTAAGGGACTTTAAAGTTCAACACATCTGGAGGGTACTAGATGGCTGGTCTGCAGTATCTTCTCTGCTTCTCATGCACACAGCTTTGTGTCTCATTTTTATTAGAACTCAGCACGGATGTCAGTCATCTTTTTTACTGTTTGGCAGGGATTAGAAACTGGACTAAAGCCAGTTAATAAGATGAAGATAATATGAACATCTGGGAAGGAAGACCATTCTGAGAACCTGGCAAAGATGTATCATTCCTTAGGGAAGAAAAGGGGTCAAAGACCATTGTTAAGGTGAATTGGCATCCTGTGATGCATTTATTAATCTCATTTTATTCTGAGATTGGCAAGATGGGCTTATTATTGTCATTTCTACTAAAATTCAGACTTTATGGGAGTCATTGATCAGCTGACTTTTTTTAAAAAGGCTGTTTTTATCCATAGTGCTATACTCTTCTAACACTAATGATGTGCCATCTTGATTCTATTATGAGTGGAGAGAGGGAGGAGGCTTACTGTTAATAAAACTCTAAGGCAGAGATTTTAGGAAGAATGGTATTTTGAGGGCTTTTATTTAAACAATTGGTTACATCAGGGCCAACAGTCTACCAATCCTCCATGAAAAACTTGATATTAAATAACCCATGATATTATGAAATCTTAAGAGATTTCAGTGATCACGTGCAAGGTTGCTCATAAGTTTTGTGAATTTGTGCATGAAATTTTGTGCAAAGCATTGGTAATCTCACCTTGTCAAATTGCTGAAATTTCATGGGATTTAGGAAAGTACTTAGGCTGTTAGCGGAACCTGATGATTCAAGGATGTGTAATGCGACTTCCCTATCTCTCCCTGATCATCTATCCTTCCTTCCACAGTAAAGCACAGGGTCAGCTTGGCACCTCTCATATATCAAAGCTACTATAGCTGCCCCCGTTGCCATTCGTCAATCGCCATGGGACTTTTGGTTGTTTTGGGTTTGGTGTGGTTGGAAGACGCCTGTGCGTGAATTTGTTTTATGTGTGGAGATCGGTGCACAACGATCAGCACACAACCTTCACAGAAAAAGGCTCTAATCCAATGGCATGGATACCATGACGATTGGTGACCTTTTGTCTGCTGCAGCCTTCATCCGCCTTCGCAGCCGTTGTAACAATACACCTTGTTCTCTTCCGCCTGTTCTGCCGTTGAGGACTTTCTTGGATCGTTCTTTGTCTGGTTCCTCCCCCTGGACCTTACCGCCATGGGTGACCCTACCAGGAGTACATGACTCCCGACGGCTTCGCTCACAGGGTTCATTGGGAACACACAAGCCCACTCACCACAACAAGGTAACGATCCAGCGAGTGAGTAAATACCTATAGTACTTAGGCCGTTAGCAGAACCTGATGATTCAAGGATGTGTAATGCGACTTCCCTATCTCTCCCTGATCATCTATCCTTCCTTCCACAGTAAACCACAGGGTCAGCTTGGCACCTCTCATATATCAAAGCTACTATATTGCATTTCAAAGAATATCTTCATATTTTGAAAAATACCTTTCTGTTATTTTATAACCTTATTAATTGTAAAGTCATTTTTTTTTTGTAATTTGAAGTTTGTAAATTGTAATTAGTGTACGGTATATGCACGCTGAAACTATATTTAATCAACATCCCTTGGGGGAGTTGGGCGGTGATAAATTTGATTAAACAAACAAACAAACAAACATTCTATGTAAGACCTTGGGGCTCTTGCCCTTGCTTTATTTGGGTGCAGGAGACCGTGACTCACATAATCTGCTAACTTCAGAAAATAAAATGATCGTCAGATCTTCTCCAGTTATTTGGTGGGTTTTTTGGGTGAATTTTCCACCATACAGATAAAAATGAACAGTCTGAAAAAATAATACTCTAAAATCTTAAAAATCAAGGAGCAATAGAGTCCATTTATTTATTTATTTATTTGTTTGTTTATTTATCGTATTTATACCCCGCCTATCCCCTCCCTAACGGAGGACTCTATATATATAGCAGTAGAACAAATAACAAAGGACATACAGTAACTTCAATGCAAAGTAAATTATTCCTGCTATCTAATGAAATGTTACGTAAAACTAAAATAAAGCTTTCAAAATGCTTTTAGCCACAGAGTCCAGCTTGAAGATTCTTTATATTGCACATCAAGGTGTAACATCACTACAGAAAATAATTGGGGGAAGTCATCTGAAAAAATGGATAGCCATGCTGAGCCAGAAAGGAAGCAGTATGCTTGCTTGGCCTGAAAGATAAAGTGAAGAACAGTCCTGCAAGCAAGCCTGAAACTTTATCACTGAATTATTCCCCCTTGAAGTACAGCTTGTTATATTCCACTTAGCACAACAGTAGTGACTAATGAAAACTAAAATTAGAAGGGTGCCTGAGGGATGCACAAACTCAGTATTTTCCATTATGCTACACTACCAGGATGAATCATCTTGACTGTGGATAGGTCATGAAACTCAGTCTTGCCCCCAAGGAGTTTCCCTCTGACCTTCAGATCAAAGAATCTGTGCCCTGCCATTACGGATCTTAGATGCTTTCCTCCTGTTTTGTAGGGGCACAAAATATTCCTTGACCCCTCCACACTCGCACAAAGAACAGAGTTTTGCCATTTGTTTATAATACTGATTAAAATTAAGTAAAGCCAGCTTAGAACTGAGCTTTTTGAATATCCCATGGATCCTGATCATGTAGCAATAAGTCAAATGGGAAAGGAGCATCTAAGACTTCCAGCACTCCGGGATGTTGACAGTATGGCAACTGGTTAGAAATAAATAATTGATGTCAGTAAGAACAATGACTGCACAAGGGCTATACTTCAGCAATAGTCAACCTTTTTTTGTGCCAAGTGCCCGTAAGCTCAAAGTGCCTGGAATCAGATCCCCCCCACCCCCTCCTTTTTCCTAAATATCTTTTTTAAAAATGTTAACAGAATTATAAATGTTGCCAATTGTAAACTTAATGTTAACACTTCCAGAGTATTCAACGTAGAAAAGTTGCCCCAATGCATAGTACCACATTTCAGTGAAAGGAGCTTTGGGTGAGCATGAGATCATCATGATGTGATTTGAAAGCCATTGTGTGTCCTGTCCTGTGATACATTTTCTTCCTCCTTAATGGGCCATTTTTGCAAGTCACAAGGGGGAGCATAGGATGGCCACTTAACTACCAAAGATAGCTTAGCACGTCATATGAACCACATCATAGGACATATCCTGTCTTTGCTCCAAGAATCTGAAGGTGCCAAACATACAGTATGTGGTTTTCTTCTCTTCTATAATGTTCTTCATAATTTGGGAGGTAGATTCAGAAAAATACAGCTGTTTTGAGATCAAAAATTTCCAGTCCTGAAATTTCTTATTTTGACTGCTCAGGTCTTATTTCACTGGAAATATTCCTAGCATCAGACCAAGATGTTCCAACCTTCCTGGAGGTGGTCCAGCCTTGAAACAGACTGCTCGGACTGCAAGACAGAGTTTGGAACTTGGGACAGACAACCAATATCAGACTCGGTAGAATGAGCAAGAAGCCTCTAAATACCAGACAGCTCGCTCACTGCATTTTGATGTGAGTGAAGTTTTACTCTTTACTTCGGAAGAACCCTTCCCCCATACTATAAAACAAATAAGTCCAGAGTCTAAAATTACCTAAGTCATTTCAAGAGTTTACAATGTAATTTTGAAATGCAGCCCTGTTTTGACTTGGTAATGTTCTAAATCAGTGACACAGTTTGTTTTAATATTTCCTCTCATTCCTCTATGATTTATTCTAATATAATTTGCACCCTAAGGCACCAGGCTAGAAACCAGGAGACTGAGAGTTCTAGTCCCGCCTTAGGCATGAAAGCCGGCTGGGTGACCTTGGGCCAGTCACTCTCTCTCAGCCCTAGGAAGGAGCCAATAGCAAACCAGGAGACTGAGAGTTCTAGTCCCGCCTTAGGCATGAAAGCCGGCTGGGCGACCTTGGGCCAGTCACTCTCTCTCAGCCCAACTCACCTCACAGGGTTGCTGTTGTGGGGAAAAGAGGAGGAGGAAGGCGTATTAGCTATGTTGGCCGCCTTGAGTTATTTATAAAAATAATAAAGGCGGGATAGAAAAGAATTAAATAATTAAATAAAATTATATTAGATGGTGAAAATGTGATAATTTGAAGTCCTGACATTTTAGTCCCAATTTATTTAATGGAATTGTAACTGCCCTTTCAATCAAATGATTCTCAGGGCAGCTTTCAGCAGGTAGTAAGAATTCAAAACTCAAAAAAACCCTCACACATACACACTACTTTGGTGGGCTTTCATCATCTGGTACTGAATGGAACCAAAATGTTCATTCAGTAGTCTAGGCAGTTGAAGTCAAATGTTCTCCTAGCAGGGCAGGGGGAACATCCACCTGTAGCTGTCTTCTTTAGACAGTGGATGGGGTAGTATATTCTTTCCCTTGGTATGATGTTCTCCCTGGTCCCTAGCAGTCCTTGGTCTCAGGATGGAAGCTTCATCTGTTCTGCAGACCCTGAGAATTCCTTTATTGGTTTGTTTATCCGTTTCATGTCAGCAAATCAAATGAGATGTGCCACAAAATTTCATACAGAACATTCCCCTTCAGGGTTCCTACTAGCCGTAACGTCCTCCATAATAAAAACATAAAGGTTCCCCCACACAGTCGTGTCCGACTCTAGGGGCCGGTGCTCATCTCCGTTTGATAGCCGAAGAGCCAGCGTTGTCCGAAGACGCTTCCACGGTCATGTGGCCGGCATGACACGTGCGGAACACTGTTTCCTCCATAATACAATACCATTGTATTCTCTGTCCTCAAGGATTCTCTCCTCACCTTTTTTCTCTGTTATTCTGGAGAAGCTGCTCAGAGTTCTGTGATCACTAAACTGAACTTTTTTGCTGTGTTTTGGAGGGAGAGGTCTTTTCTTTTCTTTTCTTTTCTTTTCTTTTCGTATTTCTGCAAATGTTGAGGCACCCCCAACCCTGATAATTCCTTCTTAGGGTTGATAATGCCATCGTGGATCAAGACTCCTAGAGAATGGATTAGATTATCATGAGCTAGTGTCATAATGGTGACTTTTTTTAAAACAAGGTCAGGAAGCAAAGTCTAACATTATAACTCCAGGCTTTCTTGGATAAGTTAATTATCTGGATCTTGCTCAATTTGGTTCAGGCCCAGAAAGTGGGGGACTTTGTTGGACTTTTCCGAGCTACTTTATGCCATTAACTATACACCATAGTACTCTTCGGAACTATCTGGCTGGAATGAGACTTGAGGCATCATCTTATGGTGACATTTTTAGGTGAGCATTTGGTCCTTTATATGATTCCTTGAGGCTCTATTTTATTTCTGTGTGTTTTAAAGTATTTATTAAACTGCTGAGGGAGAACATTCAGAGTTTTAGTGTTGGATTCCATTAATATGCTAATAACATTAAGCTCTGTCTCATCTTGCACGTTCAACAAATGTGCAAGAGTTCAAAGAGTCCTAAGCTGCTGCCAGGATGCAGTGTGAGATGGGTGTGGATGTATCATATCTCTTTAAGATTTATTCTGACAAGATGTAATTCCTGGCAATGAGCAGGGAACCTAAGCAGGGCTAGATATACAACCCATTCTGGATCAGGTTGCACTTCCTCTGAAAAATCTGATATACACTTTAGAAGTGCTCTTGGATATGTCATTGGTCTGGTGGCAGCAGTAGCTAGGAATGCTTTTGTCTCATGCCAGCTGTCCATATTTTGGGGAGGGAAGATCGGGCTCTATGGATTCTTGCTGTAATCACCTTGTTTAGATCACTCTATGCATCTTGTAGTGAAACTGGGTATATTTGGTTAGAAGTGGCATGTATTTTTTTCTAGATTTCTTTGGGGGGTAAATATGCCCTAAAATATGACTACCACCACCATTATCATTTTAATGATAACCTCAACTTTATCTCCTCTTTGTTTTTTCTCCCTGTATCTTAGGTGTCATTGTTACTAGTATTTTTTGACTCATTTACTCAGAGGATCTATTGATTATGAAAAAATTAAAACTTTATTTAATACTGTATGAACACAGTGATAATACAGGATATAAACGGCTTTTCTTTAAAAAGGTACATCAAGATAACTCTTCCTCTTTTCTTCTGTGCAGAATTCTAGTTTACTTTGTCACAAGGTCACCAGTATTCTCCTTTTCATTTGTTTTACATACACTGGTCATGTCCTTTTCTTTTCCTTTCCTTCTTTCAATTCTTTTTGACTCTCTGGTGCTTCACTTCTCAAGTAATGCAAGTAAACTACACTTCTCAAGTAATGCAAGTAAACTACATTTCATCGCACATCATTCACATAGTGCTGGTATTTCATATTTCACTGGTCTTCACGAGCTTTTGGTTTCATTTTGAGTTTTAATAAATTTGGCACTTGGGCTTGGCTCTTTCCCTGGTAGGAAAATTGACCCCCTCTGCTTGGAATTGACTATCATTATCCGATTGGTAGATAGAAAGAGGGTTTTGTTTTGTTTTGTTTTGGCAGCAGCACCCCAATTGTGGAATTCTCTCCCATGAGGAAACAAGAGTGGATCTTACTTTGCTCTGTTTTTGGCAGGTAATCAAGGCTTCTTGGGGTGTAGTGGCTCAGCAGGTAAGACGCCAGGCTTGTCGATCGGAAGATTGCAAGTTCGGAGGTTCGAATCCCTAGCCCCGCGTGACGGAGTGAGCTCCCGCACTCGTCCCAGCTCTTGCCAACCTAGCAATTCGAAAGCATACAAATGCAAGTAGATGAATAGGTACCACTTCGGTGGGTAGGTAACAGCGTTCTGCACTCGTCATGCCGGCCACATGACCGTGGAAGCATCTTCAGACAACGCTGGCTCTTCGGCTAACAAATGGAGATGAGCACCGGCCCCTAGAGTCGGACACGACTGCACAAATGTGCGGGGGGAACCTTTACCTTTAATCAAGGCTTCTAATACTACATATTTTGTAGCTCTCTTTTTTCAGCTTCCTCCCCATATTGTACTGTATAGATCTATCTTAAATTATATGTTTTAATAAACATCACCCAGGTGCTTGGTAAGCTGAAGATGTTGTTTATAAACATGATAAAATACTGTATAAGGATCATAATTAATAACGGCAGTAGTATCATTTATGGAGTTCCTTCCCAAGGGAAAATAAGATATGATATTATACAAGCAAATTTAGAAATTACTATATTGTTATAAATTAAATTTCCCTGGAAGCAAGCTAATTAATTAATTCAAGCTCTTACCCAATTATCTGAGAAACTTAATTCCTGTTCCACATCAAATTATCTTAAAATGTCTTACCTCTTTCATCCTAAGCACTGAAATCACAGCTAGGCTTAATCTGGGGAAAAAAAGTAGGGCTGGTGTTCCCATTGTGGCTCTGGGGTGCACTAATGTGCTCACAGACACATCCTTTTGCATCTGCAAACTCCCTGCCTCAACCTATTTTTTACAAGTCAAACAATTATTTTAATTAAAAAGGAAATGGGAAGCTGGCATGTTGCACTGCAAAGCATCAGCCTTAAGCATAACCTTTATCTCCAAGAATGGTTCTAGAACCTAAATGAGCTCCATGATCTTTCTTATGAAATACAAATAATGAATGGCTATAACTTAGTGCTATGTCTACCTCCCCAGGAAAAGAATGAAGGTAAGCAAGAGGTAATGAGTGATCTATAGAAAGGGGAAATAAGACAGGTGGCAAGTGGAGGGAGAATAAAAATGACTTTGTAGGTATTTCTGGGGTAAAAAATGGTTCTTCTAAAATCACATTCTGCACAGGCTGCGAGAGCTGGACCATAAGGAAGGCTGAGCGAAGGAAGATAGATGCTTTTGAACTGTGGTGTTGGAGGAAAATTCTGAGAGTGCCTTGGACTGCAAGAAGATCAAACCAGTCCATACTCCAGGAAATAAAGCTCACTTTCAGACTGCTCACTTGAGGGATTGATATTAAAGGCAAAACTGAAGTACTTTGGCCACATAATGAGAAGACAGGATACCCTGGAGAAGATGCTGATGCTAGGGAAAGTGGAAGGCAAAAGGAAGAGGGGCCAACCAAGGGCAAGATGGATGATATTCTGGAGGTGATGGACTCGACCGTGGGGGAGCTGGGGATGGCGACGGCTGACAGGAAGCTCTGGCGTGGGCTGGTTCATGAAGTCACGAAGAGTCGGAAGCGAATGAACGAATAAACAACAACAAAAAAATCACATTCATATCAAATATATCAGTATATTTATGTATAAAGATGACTGGTTATTCAGTTGGAGGCTCCATCATCATGACAAATGTATAATCTTTGACAGACCTCTCCTCAATGAATGGATCTAATCTAAAGCCTCAGAACATCTTGCAGTAGTGATCCCATGACTGGGTTCACATGTTATACCAAGTCATGGCTTCTTTTACAATGATCTGTTGGATAACCATGATTGGCTGGATTTGCAGAACATGTTACACCTATATAGGTAAACCATAATATGATTTAACCCATCAAACCTGGCTATAATTAATTATATATTTAGGCAGAATGAAAGCAGATCAAAGGGCCTTGAGTGCAATGTTTGGAGAACAGTTGAGAAATTGTTTGCAAAGATGGAAAGAAGAGAGATAATGTGGAGAAATAAAAGTTTGCATTATGAGAAACAAGGCATTTTGGGAAAGAAAAGACTCTCCCTCTTTTTTTGGAGCCCTCCTTCCCTGGCTAATGTTGCCTGAGCAGACTGATGGGTATCAAGATGAACTGCTCAGTCATCCAGTCACCTCTGTCCTTCACTCCCTCCCCTACAAAAGACAGGAAGACATCTTGCATATCTGCAGATGAGCTGATCTTTGTACTTTACAGACATTAATTTTGACTATAGGCCTCTTGTAACACATATTTAGGGCTTATTAATTTTGAAATACTAATTTCCTATTCCCCCATTCCCTTAACACTATTTTCAGTATATATGGAGAACTATTTAAAACATATCCAAATGGAAATTAAGCACATGCATCTTTGCTTTGGCATGTCCTCCCTGAACCAATGAAATCTCAGGGATGCTATGGTGACATTGTCTATATAAAAAGATATATATCAGTAAAAATCATAACAACCAGGGCAAAGTAACTACATAGGTTCTTATACCCTGCCATCTAGTGGTTACTTATGCATTGGTTATAAGAAAAAAATTGTAATTTTTCATAGGGCAATGCTCATATTAGGCTAATTCAGAGACAACAAATAAAACAAATATTTCCTTTTTAAGAATAGATTTGAACTAAGTCATTTTAAAAAACAAAAGTCTGATGAACAATACTGCTTAGGATTTTTAATACATACTGTACAATCCATCTGGTTTACACAGCAGTAACAATAGGAAATGTAAGTGGTTCAGACTTGTGTAAAATGCCAGAAGGAATGCTTATGTGATTTCTACTAAAATGTAACAACATTAAAATATAATGGAAGAACAGGTTATAAGGACAAGATATCTCGGCTGCTGTTCGGCAAGGGCTATTCTACCTGGCTGTATCAGAAAAGAACGAGCAACCCACATTTTGTGGATTCTGAGCAAGAGTCATGCCATCATCCTACATCGGAGGGAGAGAAATGAAGCCAACTCTTTTTGGCTACTTGTATCCCAGAAATGATGTTCTATCCCAAAGAACTATTGTTAAAAGGGGATTATAAGAAAGGGATGAGAGGAAAGAGTAAAACAAAGAAACTCATGTGACCCTTTTTATTTCAAATAAGAATGGTTATTCAAGTTTGTTTTATTCCTTCCTTTCCTGCTATGTCTGGGATCTGCTCTGGATTCTTTTTGATAAAAAGTCCAGGATAAAAAGGATTTGAAAAATCAAAAGCCCCATAATATAACTCAGGTTAAAGGAAGATAATATAAAAGGAATTTGGAAGTTGTATTGGACAGGTTTTAAAGGACATCAACCCCATATATCAGTATCTGGCTACCAATGTCTGAAGAGTCCTAGTAAAGGACAAAACCAGTAATGTGGTGCCTCCTCATAGTCAATGTAGCTGAAAATACCACACTGGATACTGTATATTGTACAATATTGTATAAAAACAGAGAAATTCCCTTCCTCCAAGAGGTAGTGGTGGAAGTTATGGAAACCTTGTTAATCAGGGCATGACATTTTGTAATATCTGTATCTCTTTGCTCTGAGAACTTAAGGCAGTGGTTTTCAACCTTTTTCATCTCACAGCATACTGAGAAGGTGCTAACTTGCACGGTCACACATCTCATAGGCGGGACTTCTGGGTTGCGAAAGCAGAAGTCCCATGATGCCACAAGTTACTGGGACTTGGGAAGGGAGATGGAGGCAGTCCACCCCTGGTGATGTCATGGAGGAGGGGTTCTGGCTCCACAGCTGCATAGCACTTCCTGCCATCTCCTTGTGGCACACTTGTGGACCGCTGGCTTAAGAGAAAGTGGATTGTATATACTATTCTGTTAGAGCTTCAAGAAAAAATAAAGTTGCCTTCAAGTCAAGCTTTACTTCCAGTTACAAACACAGAGACACTCATGCAGTTTTCTTGGCAACAATAGGAAAGTGGTGCATCATTGACATCTTCCAGGATATCTTTTCAACCCTGCAGTCTAGCCAACAGCCCTGGATTTCATTCCAATAGTAACCAGGGTCAACCCTGCTTATGTTTTTACATTAGCCAAGGTGGCCTAGGTGCTGCCATTTGCTGCTATTGCCAGATTCATACGTATCTCCCACAATACATTTTAATTATGCACTTGAAAAGCTGTATAAGTAATATGTGCCACTTTACTATTGGATCCTGATGTTCAGAAAGACGTTACCCATTGAAATGGGTGCTTTTAGAATCTGATTGAGGCCTGGCAAGAGGCCCTTAGCCATAAAACATCTTTTAGCTGTTAGAAACATAACTAAAAAAATCTTGCAATATTATTCCAAATAAAGTTTCAAACCCTACATTTTTGTGGCATATCATTCATGCATAAAACTTTGCATATTTAAGGCCCTCAAACATCAAGTATGTAATAAGGGATGGTGTTTTGTGTGAGAAAATGTTGAATGAAGCAAATAATGTATGGAACATTCCAGAGCTGAAGGTGGAGTTTTGTTTGCGATGGGGGTGGGGATGGAAAACCCTAAGCAACATACAGTAATATCTTATTGTGTAACACAGTATGAGAAGTGAGAAATCTGTCAGCTGTTCCTGCAGTTTCACCATTGGAAAAATATTTTTTTTGTGTGATTTGCAGTTAAACTGCAACTGAGTCAGACATAAATAAGCTAATCTGTCAAATTCCTCAGTCCCCATATGATTAGAGTCCTGGAGCTCCTTTTGAACAGGAATAGATTTGTTGTGAAGAAGTCTCTCTTATAAGCACTGTAGACAAATCTGAGCTTTTTCCAATCCACTTTGACACTTTCTTTGAAATGTTTAATCAATAGAAATGCAAGGAGATTCCTCTTCTGCACTCTGTACTCAAAGCTTTATCCACAGACACCTCCCTTGCCAGGCAATGTTTATACTAGCTATTTTATTTTTTAGGATCTTTTATTTTAAAAAAAGGGACATGTGGCAAAACAACACATATGGAGATGTTATTTCCAGTAACATCTCTTGGGCTCATATGGACCTCACAGGCATTCTGAGAAAAATAAAGCAGTGGGTGGCTGAAGCCCAGTGTTGGTTCCTGCGGTCAAAGGGAAAAGAGAGGTAAGCGAAGGCACCAGTGAGCATCCCAAGTTGTCAGAGGGAGTGGGGGGGAAGGAACCTCACTTGTTTGCCTTCTGGTAAATGGGCACTTTGCAATATGGCAGCCATTCTGTATGTATGTCTCTAATGCTCTTTCCAAACTCCAAATGTGCCTTTCATACTGTAAAATGCTTTTATGGGATACTCCCTCCCCACAATAGCTAGATAAAGTTATTATTCAAACACGGATATATTCTTAAAGCAACTGTAGACATTAGCCTTGAGAGTAAAACAAAGCATGCTTAATTTTATCATAGGATATTCAATTTTCTGGGTTTGGAAAATATTCTAAGTCATAAACTAACCATGAAGTCTATGACTGCACAACTTGCAAAGTGAAATAATCACTATGTTTCAATGTGCTGTGCAACAATAAAGAGAATACATTTTTAAATTATTTGTGAATTCTGAGATAACAATACATTTTAACAGACTTCCAGAGACAAGCGTTTATAATATTTAATATTATTTTATAATACTTAAAAAGGTGTATGAGAATATGGTCTCTGTGATGGGCCTGCTGTCCTCCATAATGTCTCACTGGCTCTTTACATATCCCTGCAGACACTGTAACAAGCTCTGTAGTAACTCTCTGTGCTGTGCTTTGCTGATAAGGAGCTGGAATAGAAGTTACTTCAGATTTGCATAGGACCTAATGCTCATAGGAGAAGGGAGGGAGTAGCAGAGACAGAGTTGGCAAAAGTGGGAGTGATGTCTTAAAACAGCAGTCCCCAACCTTTTTGGCACCAGGAACCGGTCGTGGAAGAAAATTTTTCCATGGACCGGGGAGGGGGTGGGGTTTGCAGGCGGGAGCCAATTGCGTGCACCGGGGGGCCCGGGGTTTGCAGGCGGGAGCCAATCGCGCGCACCAGGGGGCGGGGTTTGCAGGCGGGAGCCAATCGCGCGCACCAGGAGCGGGGTAATCACGCGCACCGGGGGCGGGGTTTGCAGGCGGGAGCCCCGCGGCCCACTTCCTAACAGGCTGCGGCCCACAGGTTGGGGACCGCTGTCTTAAAATACTTGGGATGACATATTTACATTAGAAAAAATTCTGAAAAGAAAAAGGTCAGGGAGCTAAAGGTGCCACATTAGATGGAATGGATAGACAGTTCTAATGACTATTGAACATGACCCTTTGATCTTAATCCAGAGAAAGAGGAAGTAGTGATTTTTAAAACAGATTGGGCAGTTTTTATACTGCTGAAGGTTCATCTGTTTCTGAGTGGGAAGAACTCCCTGAAATGTTCAAGAACGAGACCTAGAGGAAGAGTGACCAAGGAGGAAAAGCACCATGGGACCTAACACACCTAATATTTAGCACATAGCTTTCCAAACTGTGTGTCGCGACACTTTAGTGTGTCGTGACACAACCCGGAAGTGGACGTGCACGGCGGCGTGTGCGGCAGTGACGACGGCAGCGGCGTGCCATCAGTGCTTCTGCGTTTTAGCAGAAAACACGAGGCTGCTGCCGCCGTGCGCCCCTCCGCACCGCCGCTGTTGGTGTGTCGCCAACAGCGGCAGTTTGGAAAGCACTGATTTAGCAACGTAGAAAATGCCATGTATGGTAGGTATCCACACATCTTAAGTTCCTATTATAATTTGGTAAGAGATTCATGTTTAGAATGGTTTTGACCTAAAACAGTGCAGGAAAAATATTGTTTGTTTTGTATTTTTTCATCAGGCTGTGCATCAGGGAGCATCAGGGAGGAGGAAAAGTACCCCAAACAGTTAATGAGACTTGACACCACAAAGTGAAGCTGCTTGACTGTTCTGATAATGTTTGCCTGAAACTGCATTTTACTGCTTTTAAATAATAAGGAAAAAAAGGGGGGGAGGGCTTGAAAAGCTATTTGGCCCTGCCTTTTTCAGTCACTCAGGTTTCTTGAGTCCATGTAGGTACCTTGTTACAGTCTCATTCATTTAAGATAGTCAGTTTGAAAACTTCCTGTACTGACGTATTAAAATTCATAAATAAGAAGCAATTAGAACAAAGACAATCATTCACTTACCCGTTTTAGTAGGGCTACCAGATCTGGGCTGCACAAATCTGAACCACCACTTGATGGCAATAAAGGGTTGGAGATGCTTGCATTTATTGCTACCTAGTGGTTGTTTGCATTTTTGCAGCCCAAAGCTGAAACAGCAAACCTAATTTTGGCATATCTGGTAGTCAGGCCATCCTATTTTTAAGTAGAGTGCAATGGGTAACACACCAGCTATTGGGGGACTGTAAGAAATATGAGGAAATATTTTTTGTTGTTTCTCTACTGTTTATTGCCAGTGGGAGATGCTTATATGATCTTTTTTGCTTCAATTGGCAAACGACTTGTCTAAGTTTGAGTCTTGATGAGCGAGCTGGCAGGACGCATTTATTTTTTTATTCATTCCTTCATTCGCAAAGCAGCAGAATCCGTTGGGTCAGGTCCAGGAATGAGTTTGTTCTTAGTAACATTTGCTTCCGAGTTAAACGTCCATATGCAGGACAAGTCATAAAGCTACTAACGGAATAACTGCTCGTTTAAACAAAGCCTGACGTCAGCGCGGTGATTAGTTGGAGCCTGGAACAGCAACGAGGGTGGGATACAAAACGAATTGGAGAACTAGCTAATCCTAGAGGAATTTTGGCCTTCGTCCTTTGCCGTAGTCCCTCCATCTTGAGAGTGGTTTCCTGGTCCACGTTGCTCACGCATGCGTACTAGCGTTGCTTGATCACCTGCCGCTTGTGTACGGGCACCGCAAAGAGGTAAAGCGGATGCTGGGGAGAGGGAGGGATAGAGAGTGGAGGCGACCATTACAGGCCGTTCCCCGCATTGCTTTCGTGGGGCTTCGAAGAAGTAAAGCAAAGCGCCTTCGCGACCGTTCGATCCCCTGAGGCCCGCAAAAGGGGAGGCTTTACCCCGGCCACTGCTACACCTTCGTTTACTTCAGCCGGCCGCCGTCATGTTCAGAAAACTGAAACAGAAAATCAGCGAGGAACAAACATCCGGCCCCCGAACCCCCGACACCCGCGCTCCAAACTTTCCTCAGGTACGCGGTGCGCCTGCCTGGCACAGAAATCAGATACCGGTTCTCTTTCTGCCGGGAGATCTCCGGTGGTTTAAAAGGGAGGATGAGACGATTCAGAGAGGCCGGCTCCGGAATGTGTGCGCATCCTGACGTAATTTCCCGCCCCTCGATCTCCCTCTGCGGGGTGGGAGGGACCACTGAAAGGGGTCAGGTGCTGGTCTTCTCCGCGGCAGATCCTTAAGGGGGCATTGTTGCAGATTCTCGCTTTAGGACGCTTTGCACTGGCTACTAGCCACATGGGCTGGCTCCCACTCAGGCTAGGTTAATTTAGGTTGCCTAGTTTAAGCCTCAGGTTCTGCCTTTGCAGGACTTGTTCCAGCCTGGTCTGATAGTTGTGTTCACGCGACGTGCTGAACCCACCAAAGAAGTTATTGCATTTTAGCCTAGTGTTGTGTGAGCCCAGGCCGAGTTGTTTAGTGTATGGTTCAGTGTGCCTGTGTACAGAAATTGAGTTAACTGAGTAACCTGTCTTTAAGAACTTGGGAAAATGAGAAATATAAATTCAACTCTTCTATGCTTATTCAGAAGAGAGGCCTGCTGACTTCAGTGGCAATCTTGCCACTTTATGTGTGTGTATCCCAAAGGGTTCCCTTCCAAATGTATCCCAGAATTCTCTGCCAACATGGCCTTTTGCTTATATGAACATATTAAGCATTGTGGTATATTTGCTCCTGCACAAGACCAAAGGCAACATACAGTATTTATATCAGAACTTTCCAAACTCTTGTGTCGCGACACAAAAGTGTGTTGCCTGCGGGGCCCAGATGTGTCGCGTCAAAACCTGGAAGCGCTGATGGCGCACCATCAGCGCTTCCGGGTTTTCCCGCGGTGACACACAAACACACGGCGGTTGGTGTGTCTCCGCGGGAAAACTTTGGAAAGCCCTGCTGTAGAACAAGTTACCATTCTTAGCTGTTCTATTGTTTAATGACTATTGTTTAATGACTATTGAGTATGAGTTACGTATTTAGATCGATCATTCTGATGTTATTTATTTTCTGCTAGTTTCTGTCATGTCTTCTAAAATGGCTCTTAATATAAACAAGTTACTAATTAAATACTTATCCTGATATGACATGACATCTTTTCCATTGTTCTTACTGATGAAAAGATTGAAAAGTAAAGAGCTGATTTGAAACCTACAGTACCAACACTGAACATTTTAGTCAAATTATATAGGTTTCAAAGCAGTCTCTAAACAGCTGTAACAAAAGACAGTGGTCCACTCTTCCCCACTTAAAATCTGAAGTATTTAGTTTCATGAAGCTGTACAAGTCATGTTTTTGTGTTATATGGAACTTTTGCATTCTTAAGTGGCATATTATTAGATTCAGAAAAAAATGGCTATCAAAACACAATAAAGTGCAGCAGCGGTAAGAATGCATAAGGCTGCAAGTGGAGAATACCGGTTTTTGAAATAATTGTTGTTAAAACTTATTATATAGGGACTTGGCATCAAGGGAAATGGATCTGCCCCAGTCTTTAGACATTGTTGATTTATTTTATTTGTATAACTTTTTTAATATGTAAGGGAGTATTAAAATATGATTGACACTTATAGTCTACTTTAGTACTTTACTAACTTACTCTGCAATATGTATAGATCAGGGGTTTTTTATATATATAAACCTCTGCCTCAGGTATTAGCAATAGTTTAGGGTAGCTGGTTGTAACAAATAAATATAAAATACAAATGTAATAAAATAAAAAGAACAAAACAGCATAGTGAAATTTTAATCTCTTCCCACTACGAATTCATATTTTTAAAAAGCACTTCATTTTAAAAGCCAGAGACACTTGGAAAAAAAGGCCAGCCACCAAAGGTTTCAGTGCACAATCAGATGTACATTGTATGTTTCAATAGTGGTCAGCTGCAGAATAGAACAGATCACAGTCATTTGGATCTTGACATATATAACAACTAATCTATATAGCTACTTTGCTTCTGTCTCTGTAAGTGAACTCACAACCATTATTTATCTTCAGACAACAATTAGCATATCTGAAAAAAACGTTAAGATTAGATAATAAAAAACCATATTCATTCTTGTCAAATATATAAAAAAAGCCTAAAAGCTGCATTGTTGGGAGAACCAATATTGTTCAAAATGGCTCTACCTCACAAAGTATTGATATTATTTTTAAATCAATTTAAAACTCCTCTTAGGAAAATTTGCATTTTTTAAAGGAATATCTCAACTAATAGGGTTAGCTGTGCTCTGTATTGTATATGGTCAGATTGTTTATTTATAGGAAGGAGCTCATTGTTCTTTATAACTGGTACTTCTTTTCCAGGGATCTTCTGCATCTTCACCATCAATACCCAGGAACAGAACATCTTCTCTTACAGAGCAAAATGATGAAAGCACTTTAATTCCCAACAGAGAGGTGGGTTGAAGATCTGTCTCCTAAAGAAGGGAGAGTGTACACAAAAAAGTTAAGAAAAAAAGTTCAAATATAGCAAAAATGCATAAAATTAAGAATACCTGATTTTAATATGTGCTCCACTGGTTACTAATGTTGTATAAATTAGTAGTTGTATAAATGAACACTACTAAAGGGGTAAGTTTCTGAATTCTGTTGAAAGACAGCATACAGTAGGGAAATTTGAGTTCTAAGGGCTACAGTGCCCACAGGTGCCATATTGCCTTCTACACTTTCTTTGGCACTTGATATGGCATGATACCCTTCCTGTTTATTTTATTTCCTTTTATAAAAATGGAGTTACAGACTGAGTTTGCAAAGGACTGTACGCCATAGTTCTGGTGAATCTGGCTTAATGAAACTCTAAACTGATGTATATTGTCCATTCATTTCTGCTTGTATCTTCCTGCTTCCATGGCTAAACAAATCCAGAATGGGTTTATCCTTAGAGTCAGGATTCAGGTTTCTTGTGCCCAAGTTTGTAAGCCAAATAAACTGTTTTAGTTTGCTGGTTTATAAAAGGAATAACAAGTCAATATCCTTTTAATCTGTGATTTTTTTTAAATCTCTAGGTATCTTTGTCTTATGAATCATCCTGTTTTTATTGTCACATTGCCAGTGTGATGTAATGATTAGAGTATTTGACTAGGATTAGGACTGGGGAGATCTAACTTCAAGTCTACCCTCAGTCACAGAAAATTACTTGGTGACTTTGGTCAGTCACACTCTCTCAGCCCAACACAACTTACATTTTCTCCCACTACTTATATAGTAGTGGGGAAAAATTGGATGGGGAGTATTATGTACATTTCCTTGAGTTCCTGGAGGAAAGGTGGGATATAAATTAACTAGTAAAAGAATAATTGATATTATCTGCAATACAAATTACCAAATTAATACCCATAGAGTTATTCTGATGAACATATACCCCTCTCCCTGCAAGTTGGTAGCAGTTACAGCTTTGGACATAGCTTCAGTTTCACGATAAAACTTTTTTAGATATTCAGGCAGTGATTCTCAGATTGTGGGTTGCAACCCCCTTTTCCCGGGGTTCATAATAAATTTTGAGGTGAGTTGTACTTACTACTGCTCGACTTGGGGTGGGTGGACTTTGGTGGGCTGCTGGCTATGGTTCCAGAATTTTCCAACAGATTTTGCTCCTGAACATTTCCAAGATCACCCTCACAGGATTGAGGTTCTCCTGCCTAATTTCAACTTCCTGCTCTTCCAAGGGCAGCTCTTTCTGGGCCGCATTTTTTGAGGTCCTGGTCCTTACTCTGCACCAATGTTCAAGCAGCCAAGCACTGCATCTCTTTTATTTGAGGATGAGGCCCAGTGGTGGTGGGCCATTGTGCTTTGGCCACAGATCATTTTGGAGTACATCCCCCATGTGTTGGACCCTCGCAGATTGGCTGCTCTCAAGATATGGAAGTGGCCTTGTCCATGGAGGCCACTTCTCAGCTGGGAGTACATCTCCCTTGCTCTGGTGTTTGTCAATGGATTGCATCCTTTGTAATTTGTGCACCTATTCATGGGAAGAGTCCACACAAATTTATTTATTATCTTAAGGGGTCATGGCACCACAAAGTTTGAGAACCCCAGCAATAGGACATCATTATTTTTCAAGGTTTGTAAAACACTATTCTGCCACTATTGCACGTTCATGAAACAAGTTACTGCTTTTGTGAACTATGAGGCACTTTTTTCATCTGGATGTTGTGGAGATAGAACAGTAAATAGTTTACTGGGTACATTTTGTGTCATTTTCAGGGTACTAAGGATGATAAGATCCACCTTCACTTGAACTTCAATGTTGTGGCAGATGTAATACAGTATTGGCAACTACTTTGTTGTTTTATATTATTTTCAGCTTGCAAATCTAAGATGTGAATCGTATATTTGAAGATATGAGTGTTGCCACTTACTTGATCCTTGTCCTTTCACTATGATTAAATTAGCCATGCTGAGAGGTGCCCGATGATTAAGTAAAGTGACCATTTGACTTAAAAAAGCAATTATGTGACATCTATTGAAAATATTTCCTGAGCCAGTAGGTCTGAGTAAATACAGACTTGTCTCAAATATATTGCTTTTAGCCAAGACTATAGCTTCACAATGGTTACCTAGACCCATTTCAGTTGAGCTTTTACCTGAGATAAGGAACTAAGATTGCTTAGTTGACAATCTTGCTGGGTGACCTAATGGACTAAATTGCATGAGCCCTATTTAATATCTTTTGACCTCTTGGCAGCTTTACTATCATTGATCACAGTATTCTTTTGGACTGCCTGTGAAAGTTGGTCATGAGAGGACTGTTGTGCAGTAGTTCACTATCAGGCTGTCGCCAGAAGCTGTCAGCAGGTTGCCTACTGTTGAAGTGTCATTGACCTTTAGTGTCCTGTAAGGTTCTCTTTTGTCTAATGCATTATTTAATACCAACCTGAAACCATTGGGAGAGGTAATTCAGAGCTTTGGAATGAGGTGTATCAGTATGCTGATCAGCTGCATAGCTGCTTGTCGTCTGATTCCAAGAAAACAACCAGTATCCTTGTTTAGATATAATAACAAGCTGGATGAAGGAGAGAGAATTGGAATTAAATTCAAACAAGGTAGAGATTTGGAGGAAAATATTCTTTGGGTTGAGATTCAGTCTGTTCTTCATGGGGATGTACTCATTTAGAAGAATTGGTGACAGGGAACATGTTTTCATAATTACATCTAGCTGTAACTGTTTCTGAATTGTCAAGTATAACAACTGTTGTCCAAGTCTTTCTTACATGGTGGCCTGACTATTGCAGTAGAAGTTCCAATTGGTACTGCAAACTAATGCATGTTATCAGGATCATATGCATAGGTTGAAAGATCTACTCTGATTACCAATTATTTTCTGGGCATGCTTTAAGGTGCTGGTATTACTACAAATTTATAAATAGCTTAACATAGTACATGGCTAATTGATGATCTACATCTGCCATTATGAATATTTCCAAACACTGAGATCTGTCTTTTTGAAGATATTCCCAATTTCAGTGGCTTTTTATTGAGTACATAGGAGCAATATAGGAGGAGTTTGTTTTCTAAGTTGTAAAATGCTGTCCCTTGGATGTGGCATTTGGTTGCCACTCTCTTCTTTTTTAGAAAAGCAATGAAGGTATATCTCTTTAGCTGGTCCTCTACGTATTAATGATTTTAATACTGTTTACATAGTATTTGCATATGTCTAGGTGTTCAGTTGTCCTTTTAAACCGTTTCCCCCCCTTTTTGATGTTCAGGGAGCTTTTTTAATGCTAAGTGTCTAGAATACTCTTTGAGTGGAAAAATGGGATATACATTAAATAAATAAATCCTCAGGACTGTTATTGTTTCATGAGTACTTGTAGTGTTCACAATTAATTACAGTACCTGCTTTTTTATGTACTCATGCCCATATATAAATCTTGGTTGATTTAAATGTTCTATTAAACAATCTCTGTGTTCTATTTATATATTTTTATGAAACCTTATACATATTTGCAGCTTTGTAACCTGAATGTGAAAATCTATTGGGATAAAACTGCAATGTGCTTTTCTATTCTCTCCTTTTACCTCATTACTTTTATTTTTCATCTTGTTGCTTTATTCATTGAATGACACAGCTGCTAGCTGGGATGATATCAGAGCCTGCTTTTCTTTCTGAATATACTGTTTTTGCTTTGGATCCTACCAAACCACCTAAGCCAAAGAATGAGAGTGTGGTGAGTCCCCACTGCTCTATCCTTCACAGTGATGGCTTGGCAGATGCAAGAGGATACTATAATTTTAGAAGCCAAAAATAATGCTGCTTTTTTATTAAATTTTTAAAGCATACTAAATGCTATGTTGCTAACCTGTGCTAAAGAACACACACACTTGATTAACTCACTTTAATTCAGCAATGGGCAACTTTTGAGGAGCTGGGGGCTGCAACTCAGCATCTCAACTTTCTGAAGGATCCAAGGAGGCCATTTGATGATGTGATTTCATTGAAAGGGGTGTGGCTGAAATTGTTCAGCCTCTTTTGTTGTTACAGTACTGCTTTTTGGAGGGGATATAAGGGTGAGAATGTGAGCAGGGAATCAGGTGAAACGTTCCACTTCCCACCCTTAAACTCATATCTGACCTAAAATAAATGGTTTGAAATGTTGATGCTCAAATTTGGCTATTTCACTTCTAAAATTACATGGTGTGAATTCAGGATGTTGAGAGGCTGCAGATAAGAGTATTGGGAGCCACATGCAGGCCATGGATTGCTCTCCCTTATCTTACTTTAACATTGTAATGAAAATTAACATTACTGCGCGAGACATAGTACAAACATTCATTCAAAATATTTTTGTAGCATAGTTAGGATTGTATTGGATTGTTTAGATTTTTTAAAAATCAAATCAAATATTCTTTTTTCTACTACGTATCTTTTTTTCCCATGTAAGAAGACAGTTCTTGAAAGAGAGTGCTGTCTGGTATACTTGAGGGTATTGAAAAATAACCACTCTTCATTGTAGACCAGTTTTACAGAAAGTAATGTTTTGTGGATCTGACTAAATAGCAGTTAAGAATACAAGGAATGTAATTATAGCTTTATTCTGAATCAAAGGGTGTACTTTCCCCCCAAACTCTGAGTTAAATGATTGCTTCAATAGAGCGAGTCTAATTGTTGCATACTTGATACAAATTTTGCATCAGATTTTTTAATTATAAGTAATTGAGGCTAAAGTAAGGTATCATGACTTATACCATCTTGTCATATGACTTTCCAATAACCCAGTCTGCTTTAAAGAATGAAGTTTGTGGCATTTGGATGCAGCATAGATAAAGGAAGATTGTTCCTCATTGGCTACTTTTACTTCGCATTGATCTGGATGCACTGCAATAGATTGCTTTTAATATTTAAAATATAAATATTAAACTATTTAAACTTATATTTTATTGTTATTGTATTAACATTTTTATATTTAGTAATTATTTATATAAGTATCTGTTTTAATATTTGAGCTAAAGTAATTATGTTTCTGTGTCAGACAATTATTTTTACTACAATTAAAACCACCCATTTATTTCAGACAGCTCTTTCAATCCTTGGTGTTCCTAAGGAATATGAGATAATTTACTTGTATTAATACCAGATAATATCTACTCCTAAATATTGTTCCTCAGGTATCAGTCCTAAAGAGAACAGTGGGAATTATATTTTAAGTTATATGATTAGGAAGGCAAATTTAGGCTTCATTCGTCATTTTCTTACCAGGAAGATCTAACCTATTAGATTAACTGCCTTTTAATTAAACATATTTGGACATACTGTTTTCTATTTATACGTACACAGCCTTCAACAGTCTTATCTATGCATACACAATCTTTACTATTTCCTTATTTATTTAACCTATATGCAGAATATATATTGAAGAAAGCTGGATTGGAAGAAGAAAAGCGTTGTTTTAAAATTGGAGGAAGAAATATCAGTAACTTGCACTATACTAATGACACTGCTTTGATAGCTGAAAAGCAAGCTCTGGTAATTAAAATCAAGGAGCACAGTGAAAAAATGGAATTAAAATTAAATATAAAGACCAAATTAATGACAACAGGTATGGCAACCGGCCTTAGAATTGTCAGTGAAGATACTGTAGTGGTGGATAGCTTCTGCCTTTTTGAATCAACCATCAAAAATAAAGGGACTGGCAGTCAAGAACTATGCCACAGACTAGCACTTGGTAAAGTAGCAATAAATGCCTTGAAAAGATATCAAGATACTGGGATATGTCTATACCTACACAGGGCAGAATCATGCAGGCAGTGGTTTTCCCTGTGACACACTATAGAAATGAATGTTGGACTATGAAGAAGCAGGAGAGAAAGAGTATTGATGCTTTTGAACTTTGGTGTTGGAGAAGACTCCTGAGAATACCATGAATAGCCAAGAAAACAAACAAATCATTAAACAAATTAACCTAGAGTTCTCACTTGAGATACCAGGCTCAAATTATCATACTTTGGACACATTATGCGAAAACCTGGCTATTTAGAGAATTCTACAGTACTGGGAAAAGTGGAAAGAAAGAGAAGATGATGACCAGAAGCAAGGTGGATGGACTCAATCGTAGTGGCTTGATGACATAGAATAAATCAAGTCAATTATCTTTCTTAGATGTCTTAGTAAACCAGAACTGTGAAGAAAGTTTGCTTAGTAAAGCAGTTTTTAAGCTGAGGCAACTCTCCAGAGCAGACTGTGTGTTTCAGCATTTTGTAACATTCAGAATTTTCATTTAGCATGTTAAATTCAGTCCAGGTATACTAACAGTTCTGTGTGTGCCTTAACTAGTAATTTTTTAGCTCTGCTGTTTTTAAGATGTGGCAGCACCAGCCAACCTTGGCTGATCTCAGAAAAACTAAGCAGAGTTGAACCAGGTAAATATTTGGATGGCAGATCAGCAGGAAACTCCTAGTAGTAGAGTAGACTGAGCTTTGAAAGAATATCATGGGAGAACACAATGGCAAACTACTTTGTATTGCATGGATATGACCAAGTAGAACTCAACTTCAGGGAATCTTTACCTTATAATCTTGTGTGGTTTATGTTATAATCGTTCACAGACCATACATTTTTACAATTAAAGGATGTTTATATTTAATTGTGAGTGACTTCTAAAAGCCCTTACTAAAATTAGTTTGGATCTGAGAATGGTAATACTTGATTGATAAATATTTTCAGCCTTGAACATAAGTGCTACAAAAATTGACATTAGAAGTAATAGAAGTACTGAAGTAAGCAATTACACATTCTTTGGTTCTTTTTAGATTCTTTCTGAAGCCAGGGATAGAGAATTATGTTTCTGGTTTTTTTTGTAGAGTAAAATATTTAATAGGGAAACATATGCTCCTAGTAGAGAATTAGACCTGTATTTTTTAGTCTTTCTCTTTATGGAGTGAATTTTGACAAATGATAGGTATTTTAAGAACATCTTTTTTGTTGATTCCATTATCATTTTCTATTTAATTATACTTATCCATATAAGCAAATCTGTTTTACAGCTTTACATATTATAGGAGGCTGATTCACCTTTCCATTTAATAACCTTTTTTCAGTGTGCTTCATAAGTAGTTGCACAGTACAGATACTAATAATTAACTACAACAAAAAAGACTTGTAATGCTTTCATATGATTGCTTTGTATTATAGAAATATTTTCCATAAAAATATTTCTATTTTAGAAATAGAACAAAACAATAGCATTCTATATTTTAGGGCAGTATGATCTTATTCTTATTCTGATTGATATTTTTCCCTTTTTTGCCTTCTAGATTATACATAAACAAAATACTAGCAATAGTGAAAGTGAACCATCTTCCCCACAGGTATGTAGTATAAAGCTTTTATAGTATAATTAGTTATAATATCCTAGGATATGTTATTTTTATACTTCAAGAATATGTTCCTGAATTGACATTGTCCGGTCTAAATAATTGTTTTACCATTTCTGGAAACTAAGGTATTGAAATCAGAATATATATGAACATTCATATAGTTCTTAAACATTATAATAGTTTATTTAGTTTCAGAAGTAAATTGATAATTGGTAATGAAATATTTAGCATATATGATAATATATTAGTTCCATGATATTCTGAGGAAAACATAGTATAAATTTCAGTCATTCTATTATTTACAGCCTAGTGATGACCAGTCTTTTACACAGAAGCTTCAACTTCGGGTTTCTTCAATGGAATCATTATTTCGAAGTCCCTTAAAAGAATCTCTGTTCCGGTCCCCTTCTAAAGAATCCTTAGTGCGGACATCTTCAAAAGATTCCCTGAACAAACTAGATTGTGATTCTCCTTGTCCGACATTTGATTCACCTTCTGATGTTGAAAGTGAAGCAGAAGAATTGCCTGGAAATATTGACAGTCTTCCCAAGGAACAGTTGTTGCATCGATTACGTAGAATGGAACGAAGTTTAGGGTGCTACAGGGGAAAATACTCAGAGGTGAGAATGGTGACTTAGGTGCTAAAATTTTCCTGGGTTATTCCTAACAAAAGGACAAATAATTGATTTGGGGAAAACTTTTTAAAATTATTTAGCTGGCCAAATTAATTGTTGCCATTCTGATTGCTGCCATGCCATTTTTTTCCTTTTATCAAGAAAAGATTGTTAGATACACATGGACAAGAATTATTAAGAAATACAAGTTTAAGGCTGAGCAGACATGGTTTAATTATCAGTGCATCACACATAATTTTATAAAGAAGTAAGAATTCTGCAGTCTTGAGATCCAATGAAGAAAGGACTAATTTGTCCCTTATTCTAGAGCAGTGTTCGTCAAACTTTCTGCAGTTACAGACCACTAAATAGATGGTTAGAAAATGCAAGTACTGCTATATTAAACAAGCAACCCTTTCCATGTTTTAATCTTTAAGAAAATGGGAATTATTCTCTTTTTTATGGTAAATCGGATAATGATTATAGTTACCTTTGTCCCTTCCTTCCTATATGGGATACACATGAGGTTGCACGTGTCTGGGATTTGCTGGGTTGGTATCTTGGCTCCTTAAGTAGATATCCCTAAGCCCGTCTCCACGACCCCTGCTGCATGTCAAGGTTAAGGAACTATCTGGGAGTTGAAAGCCAAAAAGAGAAAGGAAAAAAAGGAGATTATCCCAGCCAGATATGCCCTGCCCTACAATTTAAAAGCAGAAGGTGATAAATGTATAAGAAAGGCAGAAAATATAAAACAAAGGGACCGCAACTCAAATCAGTTTCCATAAAACAAAATTAAAATTCTAATTCTCGAATAGCTTCTATTTCACTTGAGCAGCTATAATAAATTTAAACGAATAAATAAATAAAATTGGTTTCTAGATTTCTGTATATTTCTTGGATCTCCAACCTTTGTCTGGGTTGGGACACTGCTTACCCTGGTTTTGAGACAGCTGAGGAAAAGCTGCTCTTGCTCCTCCCTTGAAAAAGGGTAAACAAAGACATATGGAGCCCGTCCTACTTCTCTTTTAAAAGCTCACATAAAAGAAACCTTCCCATTTCCATTTGGTTGCTCAGATTTTGATTTTCCCAGGCTTTGATGATCTCTGCCTACTATCTAGATTGATAAGTTAGATTTTATTGATCAAGTTTAATTTTTCTCATCTTTGAATTTCTTGGGATGGGTTTTTTTCTCTCTCTCTCTACATTTCCCACCCCATACATTTATTTTTAAAAATAAATACTGTGCCAAAAATGTAATCCAAAATAATACATTTACCATTTGAATTATTTTATGTACCTATTCCATAATAAGAGCTCTCAGCACAAACTTGAGGTCAAGAATGTTCTTCAGTAGAAATTTCTGAGTACTAAGGGCAAGCAGCACTCCAGTCAGTGAAATTCTGTTTTATAAGTCATAATTCTATTTCCTGTTTGCACTTTCTTGGAGAGATTGCTTGTGCAAGGTTGCCCTTCCACTTAATACAGCTCAGTAATAACATTACCAAGGCCAGAGGAAATAGTGAATATTCACTTTGTTGGTATTCTCTTTATTTTCCTATTTGTGGATGGTTACAATCACTCTCATCATGAGAAGTAAAGGACTAATATTTGGTACAATAGCATGCTGGAGTGAAAACTGTTCAATTTCTAAGTTCCATCCCTGCTGCCATTGGCTGGAGCTGGCGGGGGGGGGGGGAGAATAAGGGAGAGTCAGTTAAATACATGTTGAGAAACTAATAGCTATTTTGAGTAGCTTGGGTTGAAGTGAATCCCTTGCTATTGCTTCTTTGCTGGGCTCAGATTTTTCAGTTAAACTGCAAAATAATGCTGACTTTTTGCTTCCATTGATTTGTATGTTTTAAATGTTTAGAATATTTTAAAAAATATCCTGGCAGGTAACACTAAGCATAGACTAACATGTAACTTACTTGTTTACCCTTCAGGTAAAAAATGAGGGAGCAAGAGACTTGTTTTGAATTCCCATTGTTGTTTATTCCCTGGGACAGAGAACATAAGGGTTTGGTTTTAAGAACGTGGAAGATTAAAAATGTTTTAATACAATATTCTAAATGGTGTTCTTTTGTTCTGAATGAATGAATGTGTGTGTATGTATGTGTATACATATGTGAATATATACATATGTGAATATACTGTATACACATACATATACTGTACATATACATAATTTCACTCATACCCAAAGGGGAAGTTCCATAGGTGATAAAGAAAAATTAATTATATTCTTCTGTTTAAAGTTTATTCTAATGATCATATATTCTTATTCATTTCTTATTTTCAGCTGGTCACCGCCTATCAAGTTGTACAAAGAGAAAAGAAAAAATTACAGGTATAATATTAGCTTTTACTTGAATATAAAACTTTCCTTTAAAAGAAATATTTATAATTATGGAAAGTATAAAATGTTACAATGAAATAAGTTATGATCATTATCTAGTAAAATATCTGAAGTTAGGGTGTGATCTACAAATGCATTCCATGGTTCTGATTAATTTTTTCTTAAATTGAATGAAGAATTTTCATAGGAAAAAATGATAACTTTTTTGCTCAGTCATTCTGTTTCAGATGTTGTGGGATGTGGGGCTTCAGTAAACAGCAGAAATCCTTAGTGATATGAAAGTATTAAGTGTCAGGTTTTTAAAATATCAACTTACTTTGTTTCAGGGAATATTGAGCCAGAGTCAGGATAAAGCACTTCGCAGAATTGGTGAACTGCGGGAGGTAACTCTTAATTCTAGTTATATATGTAGATTTTCCAAAAAAAAAAACAACCTGAGAATTTATAGGCTGTGTTCACATTCTCTTTTAAGCCATTATATGTGACCCTTTTAATTGTAATACGTGAATGGAGTAATTGAATAAAGCATGGCAATTTACTGAAGGTGTGCAAAACTCACTATTCTGGGAATAGAAATTTCTAGTAAAACAGCGCTATACTCTACCTGTAACACCATGTTATGGAAGATTACGTTTTGGAAAATTATTAAATCATCCCTGGAATGATCTAATGGCATGTTCTGGGGTGGGGGGGAACTCTGTGGAACAGCTAAAGACAGAATGAAACAACTATAATTTTCAAATTGAAACTAGCGTGACATATCCGTGCAAACTGTCATGGTGATGTCACTGGATTCTGCATCATGTTATGGTCAACCTGGTTGTCGTGGCATCAACAAACTCTTAGGGCCATGAAGTATGAAAATGTAATCCAGCCTATTTTGGGGTTCTTCTTTTTGAACTCTTTAAACTAAATAAGCATAAGAAATTATCTTAGAATATGTCTTAACAAATGCAGAAAGAGATTTTCAAGTAGGACCAAGGCCTGCACTAGAAATGAGATTTTCTTGTGAAAGTACGAATATTTGTTTCATGTAGATAAATATATATTCTAAACAATAGCTTTGAATTATGAGAGTTTGCTCTTTCAACCATGTGGTGTTTAATTCAGGTAAATGTGTATTTGCAGATATTACAGTGTTTTTAAATATATAAATTGTTACATTTTTCCTCATTCCCTCCCCCCCCTTCCTTTCAAACTTAAAGCACACAGTGATAAGGTAGATTTCATCTCTTCTGTTGATCAGATTTAAAATTTTCTGTGTAACATTAGTTTACCATTGAAAAAAAGCTGGCTTATTCTGTCCTTTTATTTTTGTTTGCAGTTTAATATACTTCCAAAATTGAAACATCTAGTTCTGTCTGAAATTTGTTTAAAATTGGTATTGGCTATTAGCAATTTAGTACAGTATTTGTTAAGAATTACTATTACAGGAGACCTTCTAGAATCTAGATACACATTTAGTTTTAGATAATATCCTCATAGGATGACTATAGTAATTAAGTTACTCTCAAAGATCTACAGTGGATTAAGAGAATAATCAATACTGGAAACATAGCAGAAAATAATACTTTTTTACCCTTGATATGCCCAGGACTGGGTCAGAAGATTTGGTTGGCGCTTACAATATGAATGTGGAATAATATGTAGCCAGCATATTGTGGTGATGAGGCCAGATTTAAACTGGTTTGTGCAGTGGAAGATCATTGGATGATGGAAGGCTGAACACTGTTCCTTAGCTAAGCCTACCACATAGTTGCTCAATTCTGTATTTGCTAAATCCATATTTTATTTTTAACAATTTTCTTTCATTATGCCATTGTTTAAGAAATCCCTGCATGTTACAGATGATTATGATATTTATTTACTTACCTACACATCTGTGGCACAGATAACAGATCAGGTTTCTTGAGATCACATTCTTTATTCTCTCCTTGACTTCTGTGTTATAATTATCTCACTGATTTCACACAAATGCTGGGAGTCAGGTGGCATATACATTTAATAAAATTATTATCATCATCATCATCATCATCATCATCATCTCTAGTGTTTTATTTGAACCTGTGCTTTCTGTTTGTATGGTAAACTGAGTTTTGCTTGTTCTGCAAATTAGGACAAATTAGGGCACTAATTATTTGGTACAAATTGTCAGTTTGTGCTCTGAAACATGCCCCACACAAACAGTTTGTCTATTATTATCAGTCTTCTAACTGGGATACTTCTGATAAGCTTCTGAAGAACCTAAGATCGTCTGTAACACAAGTTAGAAATTACAGACAAGTTAGAAACTATAGATTCATTGCCTATTTTTGCTGGTTTTCCTAATTACATTTTCTTTATGCTTCCATATAAAAAATCTTGGGGTGATTGTCTTTTTAAATTTTTGCCCTCCTGTAAGCTTTCCATTTTGATAAAGACCTGATTGGCTTTTCCCTCTCTTTGCTCTTTGAGATACAATTATAAAGTACTGGGAAAGATTGAAAGTGTTACTGCTCCATATTAGTATGCAATTTCTACCTTCCTTAATATGATAAGGATGTTAACTTAAGATAGTGTAATGAAGAGTAGAATAGGATCCGCATAGGAAAGAGGAAAAATTAAAAGAAGAGTACTGTACCTTAATTGTTCTATAACAGGATCTAAAGACATATGAGAGGGGAAAAGGGAATATTGGTAGCAGTGAAAGTGATAAATTCAGTTAAATTTAGATCTGTACAGAAAATACACACACATACATGCTCTAAAGCTGATTAAATTGTTTTATATTTTTGACAATAAATTCTTACAAAATATTATGATAGGAACTTCAGATGGATCAACAAGCCAAAAAACATCTTCAGGAAGAATTCGATGCATCCTTAGAGGAAAAGGACCAACTTATCAGTGTCCTGCAGACACAGGTAACTGCTTGATTTAAAAGAATGGTTTCCAAAACATCCTTGAGAAACCGCAATTGTTTTTACTGCTAAATACTATGCTATCTTTAAAAATATGTAAAGATAGTCCTTGTTTAATGACCACTCATTCAGCGACCATTTAAAGTTACAACGGCACTGAACAAGGAGACTTACGACTGATCCTTGTAGTTGCGGCTGTTGCAGCATCCCGTGGTCACCTGATTGCCATTTGCAACCTTCACTGCTGGCTTCTGACAAGCAAAATCAATGGGGAAGCCAGCAGGAGGTTGCAAAAGGTGATCACGTGATGTCGCGCCTAACGACTGTGTGGGATTCACTTAACAATGGCAGCCAGAACTGCTGCAACTGATGACGTAAGTTGGCACTGTCACATGACATCACGCTTTATGACCGTGTCGCTTAGTGACGGAGTTGCCAGTCCCAATTACCGTAATTAACCAAGGACTGCCTGTAATCAGCTTCAACCTTTTGTATCTTTTGAAACAAATGCCCATTTCATTCTGAGAGTGTGATGGGATGCACAATAATGGTAATATATAATATCACATAATATTTCATACCACAGAAAAGAATTCATTTGGATATACCTAGGAAAGAACTCATTTGGATGTACTTAACTATTGCATACTGTGTGTTTCACTCTTTTTGTTTTGTCTTTCAATTTCATTTTATTGAAATTGAATTTTTACTGAAAAAGCTCTTCTGAAAACAAGCATTTTGAAAGATAGTATACAGTATATATCAAAAGGAAGTTCCAGGAAAAAGCTCTTCCAGTGGCTACATGGATCCTTGTTGTTGTTGTTGTTGTTGTTGTTGTTGTTGTTGTTATTTTCATGTCCAGATCAAACTTTACTCTGCCAAAATGGATCGTTGTCATTGATCTGGACTTGTTTTCCTATAACTTTTGTGTGTTGCTGTTTCAATCACATATTATTAAGATTTCACCCAGGACAATGCAGAAATTTGTATTTTCTAGGTAAAAAATCAGAGCAAATCCTAATATATGCATGGCTGTTGAACGGATAAATATTTTGCTTATGCAGGTATCATTACTGAAGCAACGATTGCATAATGGCCAGATAAGCATTGAATTACCTAATCCAAATGTTCAAACTCAATCACAAGTACAGAGTCCAGTAAAAGATCAGAATATGGAGAATACTTTGCAACCAGAGAGTCCTGGTAAGTTGTCATCTTAAAAAAGAACCGACACTAAATGTATTTTAAAGAAATACTAGCAAATTTTCACAGTTGAATTTGAGAACTCATATATAGTTGTTGCTTAGCTATGTTTTATGAGACCATTTTAACAGTATACTTTAAGGTTTTATTTATTTAGTATTTCCCACCAATTTTCTGACTGCATTAAAATATGGTCCTATGGGGATGGAATTTCTGGTAATCACCTGGACAAGCACTGAGCATCTAATAAACTTTAGTAAAGTTACTACATTTTGTGCCTTCTGGCATACCCTGAAATCAGTTCACATTGCATTTTGTATCAGCAAGAATTTTCATTCCCCAGTTCCAATCAATGATGATGATGGATTAAAAAAAATTCTTCTTGCGGAGGATGAATTAGTTGTCTGTTAGTGTTCTGATTATTGGAAATTAACAGTATAAACTTGAAATCATATAGTGTATACTACCAAGTTCCTTTCTCTTTTTTTCATGTCTTCTGCTTTTGTTAATGTTTCGTTTTCCTTTTTAACTTTCTTGGTTTTTTTAGTTCCAGTTTTATATTTTGTTTGATAGAAAAAAAAAAAAAGGAAAGAAGCAATAAAATGGGGGAAGAAGTTAGACAATCTGGTAAAATGTTATGCTTGCTCAGAAATCCTAGGGAATTAACTTGGTGATTCTTTTGGGAATATCTGTGTTAAAATAAATAGAGAAATAAATAAAAACAATGTTGCCAATTGCTTTTCACATAGGCTCTCCCCCTTCCTTGCTATAATTAATTAATTAAAGTTCATAGAGGTTATGCCTCATCCAGCATAGGACCAAGAGTAAAATATTTAAGTCCTTTTTAATCTTCAAGTCAATATTTAAGGACTAGTCTCTGTGTCCCATCCTGATAAGACTTGAGGGCTATTGAATGATAACTTTTTCATTGAAACATAATAAATTTCTAGGATGCCCTCCTGAAGGAAGTTTGGCAGGCCCAATTACTGTTAATCCCTTGTTAAATAATATAAACATGAAAACTGTCAGGTACTGCCAAACACTTTTAAACCATTTGTTTGTGTCTGGATTCTCCTGCATTTGTTTAACTGGTTTTAATTATTTTATTTTTATATTATGTTACATAATCAGGTATAGAATGCTTTGGGATTTTCCAAGACTAATAGTTGGGATAAATAATGCAGTAAATAAATTAAAAATAATAATAATGTGGACTGATTTGCAAAAAACAAAAATGAAGTGAAGAAATAATAATAGTAATAGTAATAGTAATAGTAATAGTAATAGTAATAAAATAATAATACAGTTAAAACCAGAATGTAATGCACAGTAAAAGAAGCAACATAATGAAGGAACTTTGAAGAAAATTATCTAGCACAGTTGATATTATCCATAGGACACTCTAAAGTAAAAACTAAGCCCAAAACCTTTAATGGCAATAGTGATTGAGCAGAGCTTGGCAACATTCCTGGAAATTTTTAGTAAGAAGTATGAAAGTAGCATATGAACAATTTCAATTTCTGGCCAGCCAGTGCAGCCAATAAGAAGCGGATAACACTGGTTATCATAAAGCAGAGAATAAAATGACTGACTTGGTAGTGGATCCTGAGCAAATACAAAACTACTCATAAAACTTCCTAGGGTCAATGTTCTTCTGTGTGTTACAGAAGTGATGTTTTAGAAGTATGTTGGGAATCCAAATGGGCTGTAAAATTGTTCCTAGAAACAAGAGATTTGGCTATCATTCTGAGCATCTAAATCAAGGATTCTTAGTTTTTAACTACTTGAAGAGCTGTTTTGGGGCCAAGTAACCTTAACTATGGAGCAGATATTGTACAAAAGGACAACCTTAATTGCATAAGCGGCAGGAACCATGTGTAGAGTTCCCACATAGCGTATCAGTTCATATAATTGGCAGCACTGTGCAAACTTCCAGATTACAGTACCTGTGAAATGTCAAATGAAAACCAAGCATAATTTTTCTGCTGTTCATAGTTGGTAATGAGGATCCTGATAAAACAATAGAAACTCTAACTCATCGAGTAAAACGTCAAGAAAATTTGCTTCATCGATGTAAAGAAACAATTAAATCTCACAAGGAGCGCTCAGCACAGCTGACCAATGAGAAAGAAGTACTGCAGGAACAACTAGATGAGAGGCTTCAGGAGCTAGAGAAAATAAAGGTACTGAAGAAAATGGCTTCTCATGATATTAATTTGTACAATTAATTACTTAACTCATTTAGCAAAAGATGCCAAAGGTTATAATTTATTTTGATTAAACAGCAAGACAAAAATATTCTAAATAATAATAAAAATTCAATATGCTAAAAGATAAAAATTCTGTAATACCTGATAATGTTTAGAAAGGAACTAGATGTTAATATCTTCAGGGTAAGCATATGAGTAGATTTTAGTAGTGCAATTTAAAAAAAAAATCAGGATAAGGAAATCCTACCAAAGGCATTTTACAGTCTATTTTTATTTAATTTATATTTATGTATATTCATATGTATGCTGAAAGGGGAAAAGATTCCACAAAAATGTACAGTGGGGCAAAAAAGTATTTAGTCAGCCACCAATTGTGCAAGTTCTCCCACTTAAAAAGAGAGGCCTGTAATTGACATCATAGGTAGACCTCAACTATGAGAGACAAAATGAGAAAACAAATCCAGACAATCACATTGTCTGATTCGGAAAGAATTTATTTGCAAATTATGGTGGAAAATAAGTATTTGGTCAATATCAAAAGTTCATCTCAATACTTTGTTATATATCCTTTGTTGGCAATGACAGAGGTCAAACGTTTTCTGTAAGTCTTCACAAGGTTGGCACACACTGTTGCTGGTATGTTGGCCCATTCCTCCATGCAGATCTCCTCTAGAGCAGTGATGTTTTGGGGCTGTCGCTGGGCAACACGGACTTTCAACTCCCTCCAAAGGTTTTCTATGGGGTTGAGATCTGGAGACTGGCTAGGCCACTCCAGGACCTTGAAATGCTTCTTACGAAGCCACTCCTTCGTTGCCCGGGCGGTGTGTTTGGGATCATTGTCATGCTGAAAGACCCAGCCACATTTCATCTTCAATGCCCTTGCTGATGGAAGGAGGTTTGCACTCAAAATCTCACGATACATGGCCCCATTCATTCTTTCCTATACACGGAACAGTCGTCCTGGTCCCTTTGCAGAGAAACAGCCCCAAAGCATGATGTTGCCACCCCCATGTTTCACAGTAGGTATGGTGTTCTTTGGATGCAACTCAGCATTCTCTCTCCTCCAAACACGACGAGTTGTGTTTCTACCAAACAGTTCTACTTTGGTTTCATCTGACCATATGACATTCTCCCAATCCTCTTCTGGATCATCCAAATGCTCTCTAGGAAACTTCAGACGGGCCCGGACATGTACTGGCTTAAGCAGGGGGACACGTCTGGCACTGCAGGATCTGAGTCCCTGGCGGCGTAGTGTGTTACTGATGGTAGCCTTTGTTACGTTGGTCCCAGCTCTCTGCAGGTCATTCACTAGGTCCCCCCGTGTGGTTCTGGGATTTTTGCTCACCGTTCTTGTGATCATTTTGACCCCACGGGGTGAGATCTTGCATGGAGCCCCAGATCGAGGGAGATTATCAGTGGTCTTGTATGTCTTCCATTTTCTAATTATTGCTCCCACAGTTGATTTCTTCACACCAAGCTGCTTGCCTATTGCAGATTCAGTCTTCCCAGCCTGGTGCAGGTCTACAATTTTGTTTCTGGTGTCCTTCGACAGCTCTTTGGTCTTCACCATAGTGGAGTTTGGAGTGTGACTGTTTGAGGTTGTGGACAGGTGTCTTTTATACTGATAACAAGTTCAAACAGGTGCCATTACTACAGGTAATGAGTGGAGGACAGAGGAGCCTCTTAAAGAAGAAGTTACAGGTCTGTGAGAGCCAGAAATCTTGCTTGTTTGTAGGTGACCAAATATTTATTTTCCACCATAATTTGCAAATAAATTCTTTCCGAATCAAACAATGTGATTGTCTGGATTTGTTTTCTCATTTTGTCTCTCATAGTTGAGGTCTACCTATGATGTCAATCACAGGCCTCTCTCATCTTTTTAAGTGGGAGAACTTGCACAATTGGTGGCTGACTAAATACTTTTTTGCCCCACTGTATATCTAGTGTTTTAAAATATTGTATTTATTTATCTTATTATTTCAATTTCGAGGCTGTCTGATTCCATAGTGACTCTGGGTGGTTTACAGATGAAAATTAAAAGAAAACAAAATATTCCAATAGAAGAGAATATCTAGCTCATGGTTGAGCTGTGGAGTTCTTGGTGCTCTCTGAGCTTGCTGGTTTCCTTGCAGACATTTCATTACCCAACTAGGTAACATCATTAGTGCTACTGAGTGCGGGGTTTGCTACACATTACCCTAGTTGGGTAATGAAACGTCTGCAAGCGAACCACCAAACTCAGAGAGCACCAGGAATTCCAAAAACAAAATACATCAAGAAAAAAGAAGACAATTGACCGGAGAGCAAAACCTAAAAAGCGAAGCAGCAAAAAAACAACCAAAGGTGCTTGACCCATATCCTAGCTCAGGCCCTGGGAGAACAAACATGTCTTAAGCAGTTTGCAGAAAGTCAGAAGGGTGGGAGCAGTACGAATCATAGAAAATACATGAGAATAAAAGTTAATTAAGTGCATAGACTAGTATGTGCAGTCCATATTTTAAATCTTCCTCAAAATGGGACTTCTGGAAGTAAAACGTATTCGTATATAGAAAGAAAAGTGAGCTCATCAGATTGTTATATAATTGATACAGAATATATATATATATATATATATATATATATATATATATATTCTTCCATCCATGTAGTAACTTTATACCTTAAAAGCACTCAGTTTCTATTTCCATTGTTGCCCTATTTCAAAATATCAATACATACAGTAATTTAAAAGAACACATGTATTTGGAAAAATGTATCTTTCAGGACAAAATTAATATAATGAAATAACTTCTGTCCAAGAGAGATTGTAGCACCTGATGATTTGACTACATCGTATGAATCAGTGTTGCCATATGTCTTGTGTTTCGCTGAAGTTCATGTTAAATAATACTTTTTGTTGGATTAATTATACATTTAAATCTATAGAATTATCAAATATAGATGGAAAATGTTTTTTCATTGATCATGTATCAAGCATTTTTTATTCCATGCCTCCATACATTTTTGAACATTTAATTTGGTATATTCCAATGACGGTTAATTATTATTATTATTATTATTATTATTATATTATTATTATTATATTATTTTGGAAAGATCATGTTAAATCTTCTAGTGCTAGAGGAAATTCTGAAGCATTTGCCAGAGTGATTTCTTTTAATTTCTAAGGAGGCACTGGACTATTTAGAGTCTACTGCTGTAGAGATGGGCGGTGATAAATCTGAATAATAATAATAATAATAATAATAATAATTTATCCATTTTAAAAAATATATCCAAATATAAATCTTGCCGGGGAATGTGGGAAAGAAAGTTACTTAAGTTTTCTAAAGTTTATTTTCTTCCATTTCTTAGGAACTTCATATGGCTGAAAAGACCAAACTATTTACTCAGCTACATGATGCCAAAAACTTGGTAGAACGGTTAGAGCAAGATAAAGTAAGCAATGTAATTTTTGAAGTGCCACAATTTCTTACTGATGCCAACTGTAGTAATAAAAATGAAAAGTTATTTATACAATTATCATAGTTTGAAATAAATATTATTTCTCTTTTTCATTCCCTCTGACCTGTTTTGGGTAAGCATAGATTGAGCAGTGATTGTTTACAGTTCCACCAGTAACCGCTAGATCCTCCTCCCTCCCCCCCGCTTTGGCTTTTTGTTTCTCTAAATTTTATTTGTATAATAATTGCTAGATTTTTCTCAGCACTTCATTATGATGCAACAAAAAGAGTTGGTGATTTAAGTAGGAAAGTAGTAATTGTGTCCTGCTTTTGAGCGTAGGTTTTATATTTATACATTCTCACAGTCTACTGCTGCTGCTTGCATTCACCTATTTTATAGGGCATGGTTATAGCAGAAACAAAACGGCAAATGCATGAAACTCTGGAATTGAAGGAAGAAGAAATTGCCCAGTTGCGTATTCATATCAAGCAGGTGGTTTTGCAGACTGAAGAACTAAAAGAACAGAAAGAAAAATCTGAAAAAGCTGGTAAGAAATTTTGATTGCTTACCTGAGCAGGCAACTCTTTTTGGCATAACTTATTTACATTTCTGCTGACAGTTATTAGTTTTGTTCTCCTAATCATTTAAACTAACATCAGTGTTTGAGGAGTTGTAAGACATTTGTGTTTTTCAGAATGTTGTGTAGATGTTAGAGTTCTTTGTGATATGTACTTATAAATGCAGAAACAGCATGTTATGAGGTTTGCAGGTGGAAGAACTCCAGCTTTCCTCATTTCATACATGAGCAATTTTATCTTATGAGGCCGAAGACACTAGGATACTCTATATAAATTTAAACAACCTAATTTTTATCAGTGTACAGTAAATGAAAACTAGTTATCTTTTTTTTTCCAGTTTCAAGGAGAAGATAAAATAATGAATTGCAAGTCCTCTTGGCCGGGGTCAACTTCTAAATTCCATCAACTAATTAATTGGCATTCTGTAGTCACATCAGTCACTTAATAAGTTTTTACATTCTGTAAAGAAAAGTGACTTCATACTAGTGGCTAATCTTTAAATGAAAAAATGAGATCATCTGTGTTGTGCTGGTGGAAAATCTATGTACTAAAATCTGGTGCAGACTTTTTTCAAATTAGGAGCCAGATTCATCAGTGTGCATTATCACTTCCATCCTCCAGATCATTTTGTCTCTCCCCTTTCTCTTTCCTCTCTCACCATTAATACTTGTTTTGTATCATAACTTTGGTGTGTAAGCCATGTTTTCATTTGCTGGTTTACAAAAGGACTCTACTCCCTTTAAATGCGATTTGATTGGAAGATACACAGTGAGAAAATAGAGAATACTGAATGAGAAATTGTTTGAGGAGGGGGTATTGTACATCTGCTAATTATAATTTGCAGGGAAATTGTAATGACTGCACTGGGTCTCCTTTGAGCCTAATCAGTCCTTCCACTAACCACCTCTTTGCAGTACTCTGTAAAAAAAAATGCAACTGTTGGAGCATTAGAAAGCAGAATGGAATGCAAAACAACAACATTAAATTATAATTACTTTTTGAAAGACTTAATTTCTATTCTGTATTGTTCTAATGATACAGTTTATTAGGGATGTGCAAAATGTTTCAAATGTTTTTGAATTTAAAGTACCCCTTTTTGAGTGCAGCTGCTTGGATAATTTTTGAAGTGTTTTGAGCTCAGACTATACAGACTGTTTTTGATGTGAGATGGGGCATTTTGTGCTTGGCACAGGACATTTTTAAATGAAAACTTCAAATTTAAAAAAATGTGTACACATCCATACAGTGTACTCCTTGGACTTTGTATAAATATAATGGATAAGTCCTTACAACAAAGCAATTATAAGACAATAAATCCATTATAAGACAATAAATTCATAAAACTTCATATGTAAGATGGTTACTGCAACTTTTGGTTCTGTACCAATGAATATATTGCATTAAAATCTCACTAAGCATCTAATCTTTTGCATCCACACATGCCAATAAGTGAATCATGGTGCCTTTCCCAAGCCTTGTATGAGCAGGATTGGGGTAAGGGATTTCTTTATTTTCATCACTAAACTGTTGCTTGCGGCAAGCTTTATAAAGTAAATTATATGCTTCTCAGGCAATATCTAAAGTGGGAGCCTTTAATTCATTGCAATTAATTTTTTTAATGCATTGAAATATTTGGCTTCTTGTAGAATTTGCTCGTAGGTAATATATTGCTAAATTTTAGCGTTATCAGCATTAAATATTTTTATTGGGAAACACTGAATATGCACTGCATTAAAAAGTTGCAATCAGTATTCAATTCTTTTCTTCTTTGCATGTGAAATTTATATTTCCTAAGACAACACAAAACATTTAGTGATCACAAATTCTCTTTTCTATATTTAGACAGTGTAGGCTGCTTGAAGGTAGGACATTATAGTTTTGATTAGTATGGTTGTATTTTACTGTTGTGTATTCACATTTCCTACATATTCAGATAAACAAAATGAATATTTCTTAGTCTGCTCTTACTCTGCTTTCACCACTAAATGCAGTTGAAGACATCATTTAATATGACATGGGTGACTTAAGAGAAAGAGATAAAGATAGCTTTTACTGTATCAACTCTGGTTATGTTTTAAAAAAACTTTTTAGCAAGCTTTCAAATTGCATATGATGAAATCAGAGAAAAACAAGGAGTTACAGTACCTTAGAGGTGGAATTTAAATATTTTAAAGGAAGTTATCTTAAAAGGAAACTGCAAATCGGACACATCTTTCTTTTATCAATTCAAGAGGAAAGAGAAAATATATTGTTGAGCTCTCACAAAATACCATTATGTGGGTCATCATTCTTCATCCTTTCTTTCTCATGTTGGTACAGTAGACGTTTAGATGACAGCCTGATAGAATGAAAGATAAGAAATAAATGAGATTATTTTACTAGACCAGTTGGAATAAGGACCTCTCTTCTTGTTAGGAAAAAAAGTCAAAGTTCCCCACAATATTTTTGCGTTACCACAAGCAGAAAAAACATGACATCCAATATTTACTTTCACCAAGTTCAGCAGTTCTTGATGGAAGACTTCTGCGCTCAACATGGGTTTAAAAATTTGATGAGTTCCTTTAAAACAATGTTGGTAAAAGTGAATCCTCTGTATTCACTTATTCCATTCATAGGATTTCTTTGCATAATATGTTTAGAAGACCTCAATATGAATTGTAGTTTTTTAAGCATACTACAATTACACTATGAATATAAGCTTGTCAGTCCAGATGAAACCCAATTACATTTCTCATCACAATATAAACACTTAATAGTTACTTATAATTAGAATTATTTATTAGTTATCAAAAAGCAGGGGGCGCAATGACTCAGTGGTTAAGATGCCAGGCTTGTCGAACGGAAGGTCGGCGGTTCGAGACCCTAGCCCTGCGTGACAGAGTGAGCTCCCGCACTAGCTCCAGCTCTTGCCAACCTAGCAATTCGAAAGCATGCAAATGCAAGTAGATGAATAGGTACCACTTCGGTGGGCAGGTAACAGCGTTCTGTGCTTGTCATGCCAGCCACATGACTGCGGAAGTGTCTTCGGACAGCGCTGGCTCTTCAGCTAAGAAACAGAGATGAGCACCGCCCCTAGAGTCGGACACGACTGTGCAGGGGAAACTTTTACCTTTTTACTTATCAAAAAGCAGCAGACCAATTTGATGAGCCTGTATCTTTCATTCTACCATTTCAAATTGCAGGAAGGGCACAGAGTGCTTTTTGGTTTTATTTTGTTTTGTTTTAAATGGGAATGAACGTATATTCATTTGGTTGGATGTAGACTGGGATAGGCAACTTGGTGCGAGCCTAATACTTTGGATTTCAAATCCCATTGGCCCTACAGTGGTGCTTAAAAGTTTGTGAACCCTTTTTAATTTTCAATATTTCTGCATAAATATGACCTAAAATGTTATCTCTTCTCCACACAAGTCCTAAAACTAGATAAAGAGAACCTAATTAAGCAAATGAGTCAAAAACATTATATTTGTTCATTTATTTATTGAGGGAAATAATCCAAAACTATATATTTGTGTGTGGCAAAAATGTGTGAACCTTTGCTTTCAGTAACTAGTGTACCCTCCTTGGGCAGCAGTAACTGCAACTAAACATTTCCGACAACTAATGATCAGTCCTGCACATTGGCTTGCAGGAAGTTTAGCCCATTCCTTCTTACAGAACAGCTTCAATTCAGGGATGTTGGTGGGCTTCCTCGCATGAACTGCAGGCTTCAGGTCTTCCGCAACATTTCTCTAGGATTAAGGTCAGGACTTTGACATAGCCATTCCAAAACATTAACTTTCTCCTGTTATAACCATTCTTTGGTCATACAAGTTACGTGTTTTGTGTGGTGGTCTTGTTGTATGACCCACTTTATCTTGAGCTTCAGTTCACAGATAGATACCCTGACATTTTCCTGTAGAATTTGCTGGTACAATTCAGAATTCATAGTTCCATCAATGATGGCAAGCCATCCTGGTCCAGAGGCAGCAAAGCAGGCCCAAACCATGATTCTGCCATCACCATGTTTCACAGATGGAATAAGGTTCTTATACTGGAATGTAGTGTCTGCCTTTCGCCAAACATAACGCTTTTCATTCAAGCCCAAGGGTTCACATACTTTTAAGCACAACCTGGCCAGTGTAAAGGATTGTGAAAGTTATAGTTTAAACATTTCGAGGGCACTGGTTTGCCTACCCTGAACCAAAGCTTGCTTAATCATATTTGATTTTTTTTCAAGTTTTTTTGCTGAATAACTTAAGCACTCAAGTGAGCATATCTCATGTGTGAAGTGGCAGTTACATAGGCTTAACAAAAGCTAGCTTCTGCTGTTTGTGAAAACTAGACTTAAATTATGGTTGAATTGCTTAAGGAATTTAATTAGTGCTATAGTAAATATTTCCTGTTTTCCCAAAGATAGTAATGATCAGGGTATGTTCAATTCAGTGGAGATGTATCTTATATACAGTACCTAGGTCAGCCTGTAATCTGATGTCTTCCACCTGAGTTGGATTACTAGCAACAGTCATTTTGGGAGTTACAGACAGATGTCTAGAGCAGCCTTTCTCAACCTTTTGACCCTGGAGGAACCCTTGAAATATTTTTCAGGCCTCTGGGAACCCCTGCACATTCAGGCTCAAATACAGGCCAGAAGTTACAAAATTATTATATTCGTTTCATGCGTAGCCCTGTATATATGCTTTAACAGTGTTCTTAAACTAAAAATAAAGAATGAAACTTAACTCTTTAATGTGAAGCCTGAATTAATTTTTTAAATAAATCGTGATCTCTCAGGGAATCCCTAGTGACCTCTCGTGGAACCCTAGGGTTCCATGGAACCCTGGTCGAGAAACCCCGGTCTAGAGAGTACCATCTTGGAGAAGATCTAGATAAAAACAATGGCCATTTCCTGTGGAAATGATAAAAATGTAGAAATTTAAAAGTTTTTCTTGGAAACAAGTATGTTAGTATACGAGAGAGAGAGAGAGAGAGAGAGAGAGAGAGAGAGAACACCTTACTTCAGAACTAGTTTTATAATTTTGTATTGAGATAAACATTGAATGAATAAAATATGAATTTGGATACTGTAAATTTGTGTGTGTGTGTCTATGTGTATTATTTATGAGATGCTATGCCCTTTTTATTAGAACTGACTACCTTCAATAGAAATATCATGTATTTCTGCTTATATGTTAGAATGCCTGAGATGCATACAATTTTACTTTTTAAGAACCAGAATGTGTACCTGTGATGTGTTGTGTCCTTATGTTTTTCATGTTCTTTTCTTTAGCTTTTTGTCTTTCTGCTTGCCTAGCTTTTTTCTTGGTGTTGTGTGCTTGCAGTTGTAGTAAAACAGAATTGCATGTTGTTGGATTATTGCATTTGAATAGTGAATCCTAATTTGTATTGGAAATGTTTCTGGCTACTCTGCCTATGGATTTAAAAATGTATTTCCTTTTAATTGATTCCTCAGGTATTTATTTATTTAAAACTGCCCAACAGCTGAAGTTCTCTGGTCAGTTTACAATAAAACACACTAAGACAGAGCTTTCCAAACTTTTCATGTTGGTGACACACTTTTTAGACATGCATCATTTCGCGACACACTCTTACAGCAGGGCACAAGGCAGGCACTAGGACCTGTGCGGAATCACAGCAGGTTTGGAGGAAGCAAGGCACAAGGCAGGCACTAGGACCTGCGCGGAATCACAGCAGGTTTGGAGGCAGCAAGGCACAAGGCAGGCACTAGGACCTGCATGGAATCCTGGCAGGGCTCGGAGGCAGCAGCAGCCGCGACACACCCAGACATTGCAGCTGACACACTAACATGTCCTGACACACAGTTTGGAAAGCTCTGCACTAAGAGATGCATGATAAAATCAAAATGAAAACACCATACAGACTAGGCCGCATCAAGGCAGTCTTTCAAAATGTAAAACAACAAAAATTAAAATACAATTAAAAGCAAATTTAAAAGCCTAGGAAAATAGAAAGGTCTTCACCTGGCATTGAAATGAAACTAATGTACACACTAGTTAAATTCTCTGGGGAGAGAATTCCATAAGGTGCCACCACAGAAAAAGCTGTCTCCCTTTTAGAGATCCACTTTACATCCTTTGACAAGGAACGTGGAGGAGGGCCTCATTAGACAATCTTAAGGTCCAAGTAGGTACATACAGGAGAAGGCACTTCTTCAGGTAACCTGGTCCTAAGCCATTTAGGCTGTAAACATCAAAACAAGCATTTGAATTGGACTAGAACTGGACTGGCAGCCAGTGTAAATAGCAAAGTATTGGTGTAATATGTTCATATCAACCAGTCCCGGTGAGTAGTCTAGCCACTCTATTTTGAATTAAGTAAAGTTTCTGGACCATTTTCAAAGGCAGCCCCTACATACAACACGTTGCAATAATCCAGCCAGGAAATTCTCAGAGGGCGAATAAATGTTGTAAGGCTGTCTCTGTCCAATTAAAGTCACATCAGCTAAAACAGATGAAAGGCACTCTATGCCACCAAGGCCACCTGGGCCTCTCTAATGACAATGACGGATCTAGGAGCAGCCCCAAACTACAAATCTGCTCCATTAGGTCTAGTGTGGACCCCTACAGGACAGGCAGGGCACAGACGGACAGATCTACCACCCGCAAACTATCTCCATCTTGTCTGGATTGAATCTCAGTTTATTGGCCCTCATCCAATCTATTACCCTGCCTAAGTGCTGGTTCAGAATGCCTGCCTTATATTCACTGCGGGGCTTAAACCACTACCACCCCCAGCTATCATTAGGCCACGTCATCTCAGTAATGTATACTTTCTGACATACATTTGAGTCCTTTTGTTCATAATTAAATTTATACCTTCACTCACACATGTGTTCATCTACCACACTCCATAAGATTAGACCACCTTCATTCAGATTTATTACATCTTTCTTTTTTCCCTTAGTTTCAGATATACACAATTTATCTCTTTTCCTTTTATTCATTTCATTCATTAATTCATGCTCTTTGCCATTTTCTTATTTTACGTTCCAAATCACAATGTGCCATATGCTGTGGTCATCATAAATGTTGGCCTCCACTGCCCATCATGACTTTAGTAAGATGGATATAGGTGTGCTGCTTGCAACATTCCTTGCTAATGGTATGAACAGTATTGGTGTTTTTTTTTTCTTGCACATTTTGGCCAATATGCTACAAGCATAACCAAAGCCCAGTTATGTCCAAGCCTGCTTACAATATTACACTAAATATGCAACCCAGGTGTCTAATTTAGAGACCACCTTACAAGCTAATAGTGTTCCCACCAAATTGATGGTATGTGAATTTTATTGAAACTCACATAGGAGTTTAAAAAATGGATACTAAATACAAAGCAGAACCTAGTGTTTTGTTGTTGTTGTTTTTAATTAATTTAGTAATTTAGTGAGAACATATTCTCTATTTGAGAATTTTAATTCTAGCCTGAATTTTCACAATGTAATTGTGGGGGTTTTTTTCTACAGCATTTGAAGAGCTTGAGAAGGCTTTAAGTGCAGCACAAAGGGCTGAAGAAGCACAAAGGAAATTGCAAGCAGAAATGGATGAAAAAATCAAAGCTGTTGAAAAAGCAAATGAAGAAGAACGTGTGACCCTTCAACAGGAATTAACAAGGGTGAAGCAGGAAGTGGTTAGTATTATGAAGGTAAATATAGAATTTAATTGAAATAAAATATGAAAATCAACATAGATTCAAAATTAATCATGATAATACTACTGTAACAGAATCTAGTTTTTATTTTATATTTTTGGCTTTAAATTTGCAGAAATCTTCAGAAGATCGATTTATTGAGTTGGAGAAATTACATAAAAATGAACTGGCCAGCAAAGATAAGACAGTAAATGACAGATTACAAATTCAAGAGCAGAAATTCCAGGAACAACTGAAAACAGCTCTTGTAAGTATGGGCTTTTTAAAAACAACACAATTAAATTTCAGTAAAAGGAATAGGTGAACAGCTTTTGACTGACAGTAAAAGGGTAAAAAGACTGGTGTTTGTTAGACCTCTGTGGGAACAACATTGTAAAACAACACTATCACTGAGAAGACTCTTTGATTCTGTTCACACAACATGCTAAGTAAAAAAGTGTGATAATGAATTTCTGCCATCAGTATCCCCATCTCTAGTTGTATACACTACACTTTGTGGCTTACTGTAAGTTTCCATAAATTGGGATGTGTGATTTATGACAAACCTTGAAAAGATATCCTAGTTCATGGAAAGCTGTTTTGGGTTTGGATGATACAGTAAGCTACAAAGCTTAATTTTAAAAAAAGGTTTGTTTACTAAAATTTGTGTGTTTGTGTGTATATGTGGGAAAAATTAGGATATATATTCTTGAACTGAGTGTTTTAGCTTAGCACCTTCTAGGAACGCTGTATTTTTTTAAATTAATACTGCTCTTACCTTGGATGGTTTTGAATGGCTTAGGGGAGAGCGTCTGAAGAAATCCTAATATAGGGCCAGGTTGGTATGAGGCCACGATTACCGCCAGGTATCTTGGTTTCAATCTGAATAGCATTTTAAAGCTAAGCATAATTAATTGAGCTTGAATTATAAGCCAATGGCTTTTAGTACTAGTTATGCATATGATTTCATTGCCATATTCAGTAGTCTGGTTGTGGATGTTCCTGAACCATCTGAAAGGGTAGCATCATTACAACATATTATAATCAGTCTTAGAAGTATATGATACAGCTACCATGTAAACTGGAATTCAGCTCTATGTTCTACATATTAGGGAATTTTGAAAATGCTAGTTTCTTTTAAATTTTAGTTTTCAGTTTAAATAAAAACTTGATGTTTTTGGGGACAGGTAATCTGTAGTTTCCAGTATGAAGCCATTCATAGTTTCTTGTTTTGTAAAGTGAAACAGCCATTTCACATTGGCAATCCCCTATATGATGAATGAGGGCAAATTGGATTTTTTTTAAATTAAACATTTTAAAAGAAAAAATGGACAAAGAAAAAAGAGACCCCCCCAAAGGGAAATAGAATAAAACACATAATGAATAAACAAGAAATTTACAAATATTGTGAAACTTAATAAAATTGAATATGTTAAGAATTTTCAGTAGCATTAGTTTGAGTTTATATAGCTCTTACATCATTTAGTTCATTATTAAAATTAGTATATAAACATCAACAATAGTAATCAATACAGTATAATACAGTATAAAATGTGATGCAAAATAGCACATTACAGTAATTTCTGTCCAGTCAGTAAAAGATTTATTCTTATCCTGTGTAGTAGTAGTAATAAAGTAGTAACCTATGGCTGCAAGAGCTGGACCAAAAGGAAGGCTGAGCGAAGGAAGATAGATGCTTTTGAACTGTGGTGTTGGAGGAAAATTCTGAGAGTGCCTTGGACTGCAAGAAGATCCAACCAGTCCATACTCCAGGAAATAAAGCCAGACTGCTCACTTGAGGGAATGATATTAAAGGCAAAACTGAAGTACTTTGGCCACATAATGAGAAGACAGGATACCCTGGAGAAGATGCTGATGCTAGGGAAAGTGGAAGGCAAAAGGAAGAGGGGCCGACCAAGGGCAAGATGGATGGATGATATTCTGGAGGTGATGGACTCGACCGTGGGGGAGCTGGGGGTGGTGATGGCTGACAGGAAGCTCTGGCATGGGCTGGTCCATGAAGTCACGAAGAGTCAGAAGCGACTGAACAAATAAACAAAAAAAATTCTTATCCTGATCATTAATTACTTTATAATTGAGTACTTAATATTAAGACATTATGTTAATAGAACCTAAATTTTAGATGAAGAACAAGCCAGTGGATGGCAACGCCACAGCCCTTTCAATATACAGTGGGGCAAAAAAGTATTTAGTCAGCCACCAATTGTGCAAGTTCTCCCACTTAAAAAGATGAGAGAGGCCTGTAATTGACATCATAGGTAGACCTCAACTATGAGAGACAAAATGAGAAAACAAATCCAGGCAATCACATTGTCTGATTTGGAAAGAATTTATTTGCAAAGTATGGTGGAAAATAAGTGTTTGGTCAATATCAAAAGTTCATCTCAATACTTTGTTATATATCCTTTGTTGGCAATGACAGAGGTCAAACGTTTTCTGTAAGTCTTCACAAGGTTGGCACACACTGTTGCTGGTATGTTGGCCCATTCCTCCATGCAGATCTCCTCTAGAGCAGTGATGTTTTGGGGCTGTCGCTGGGCAACACAGACTTTCAACTCCCTCCAAAGGTTTTCTATGGGGTTGAGATCTGGAGACTGGCTAGGCCACTCCAGGACCTTGAAATGCTTCTTACGAAGCCACTCCTTCGTTGCCCGGGCGGTGTGTTTGGGATCATTGTCATGCTGAAAGACCCAGCCACGTTTCATCTTCATTGCCCTTGCTGATGGAAGGAGGTTTGCACTCAAAATCTCACGATACATGGCCCCATTCATTCTTTCCTGTACACGGAACAGTCGTCCTGGTCCCTTTGCAAAGAAACAGCCCCAAAGCATGATGTTGCCACCCCCATGCTTCACAGTAGGCATGGTGTTCTTTGGATGCAACTCAGCATTCTCTCTCCTCCAAACACGACGAGTTGTGTTTCTACCGAACAGTTCTACTTTGGTTTCATCTGACCATATGACATTCTCCCAATCCTCTCCTGGATCATCCAAATGCTCTCTAGCAAACTTCAGACGGGCCCGGACATGTACTGGCTTAAGCAGGGGGACACGTCTGGCACTGCAGGATCTGAGTCCCTGGCGGCGTAGTGTGTTACTGATGGTAGCCTTTGTTACGTTGGTCCCAGCTCTCTGCAGGTCATTCACTAGGTCCCCCCGTGTGGTTCTGGGATTTTTGCTCACCGTTCTTGTGATCATTTTGACCCCACGGGGTGAGATCTTGCATGGAGCCCCAGATCGAGGGAGATTATCAGTGGTCTTGTATGTCTTCCATTTTCTAATTATTGCTCCCACAGTTGATTTCTTCACACCAAGCGGCTTGCCTATTGCAGATTCAGTCTTCCCAGCCTGGTGCAGGTCTACAATTTTGTTTCTGGTGTCCTTCGACAGCTCTTTGGTCTTCACCATAGTGGAGTTTGGAGTGTGACTGTTTGAGGTTGTGGACAGGTGTCTTTTATACTGATCACAAGTTCAAACAGGTGCCATTACTGCAGGTAATGAGTGGAGGACAGAGGAGCCTCTTAAAGAAGTTACAGGTCTGTGAGAGCCAGAAATCTTGCTTGTTTGTAGGTGACCAAATACTTATTTTCCACCATACTTTGCAAATAAATTCTTTCCGAATCAGACAATGTGATTGTCTGGATTTGTTTTCTCATTTTGTCTCTCATAGTTGAGGTCTACCTATGATGTCAATCACAGGCCTCTCTCATCTTTTTAAGTGGGAGAACTTGCACAATTGGTGGCTGACTAAATACTTTTTTGCCCCACTGTATGCTGTCAATTTTTGCTACATATAGCAAAATATGTACATATAAAACATACAATACAAAATATGTATATATACATAAGGTTAGTTAACAAGCAACCTGTGAAATATAGGGGATTTGCTGTCCTTTCTTCATTCTAAATATTGTCTGCATATTCACATGGTTATATGAAAATCTTAAAATTATAGGCTTCCATTAAAAATCAGTAATTTTTCTTATACTGCTTATGTATTAACGATGATAATGGTACTTTGCTTTTTAAAAAAAGTTTTAATTCTTGACACAGGAAAAATGCCAGAGTGATCACCTACAGGCAGTGAAAGAAAAAGAACAACAAGGTTTATTAGCTTTAGAAGAGTTAGAATTGCAGAAGAAAGCACTACAGTTGGAATACAACAAAAAGCTTGAAGATAAGCAACAGGAAGTAGAAACTTTCAAAACAGTAAGTAAAAGACATGGAATGTTTTTGTTTCTCTTTTTGCTTGAAACGAAAATGTAATTGCTCAGGTCTCTTGAGAAGGGAACTAAGCCCCAATAGGAATGTTAAAATTCCTTCAGTGTTTCCCCTGGAAGTATAGTACAAGAAACTATAACTATCTATAGTACAAGAAACTAACTTATTCCTCAAGAAACTGTCGCTGGACCCCACCGTGCTGGACAATTTTCGTCCAGTCTCCCACCTCACCTTTTTAGGGAAGGTGGTTGAGAAAGTGGTGGCCAGAGGATTCTGGATGAAACGGATTATCTAGACCCCTTCCAGTCAGGTTTCAGGCCCGGATATGGGACGGAAACAGCATTGGTCGCACTTCTGGATGATCTCTGGCGGGAGCGGGATGGGGGCAGTGCATCCATCCTTGCTCTTCTTGACCTCTCAGCGGCTTTCAATACCATCGACCATGGTATCCTTTTGCGTCGGCTTAGGGAGTTGGGGGTGGGTGACGCAGTTTTGTGCTGGTTCACCTCCTTCCTCCAGGGCCGGTCCCAATCGGTGTTGATAGGGAGCGAGAGATCCAGCCTGCGTCCCCTCCTTTGCGGGGTGCCGTAGGGTTCGGTATTCTCCCCGCTCCTTTTTAACATATACATGAAACCACTGGGTGAGATCATCCGTCACCGTGGGATAAGGTATCATCAATATGCAGATGATACCCAACTATACATCTCTATCCCGGGTGATGTAAGTGATGCTGTGATCACCCTCTCTAGGTGCCTGGAGGCTGTATGGGTCTGGATGGGGAACAACAGGCTTCAGCTGAACCCTGGTAAGATGGAGTGGCTGTGGGTTGGGGGCTCCTCTGTATCCAGGAACTCACCATCTCTGATTCTGGATGGGGTCGCACTGCCCCAGACAGACCCAGTGCGGAATCTGGGGGTTACTTTTGTTCCATTTTTTCTTTGTGTATTCTGTTCAGAGTGATTTGATTGGGGAAGTTAACAAATATAGTATATAAACATGCCATTTGATGATCTGTGAACAGCACCTAACACAGTGGCACAAAATAAGTGAATACAGTACAAGGAGAGCAATCTCACCTCAAATTCCTGTTATAAGTATGGTGACCATATTTTCTTGGAAAAAATAAAGGACAAATCTGGAAAAGGGGCACATCTGAAAGAGGTTCATAAGGATAAATTTTTTTAATTGTTTATGTTCATAACTTTGCTTTATGAAGAAAAACTCAAGAAAAACTTTACAAAAATGCATATTCTAATAAAAATATCTAAAATCAGAATATGTAAATGTATTTTAAAAAGACAATTCAATTTCCATATTTTTACATGAATGTGAAAGACTGCATTGAATGGTACCATTTGTACAGTAAAAGTTAAATGACCAAAATAAAGGACACAAGTGAGTTTTTGAAAAATAAATAAATCTAAAGGGCAACTTTCTGAAATAAAGGACTATCCTTTATAATAAAGGATGTATGGTCACTGTAGTTATAATATATCTTTTTTGTCTTATTCTCCCCTTCCTTTGATAGGCTTGGGAGCAGACTATAGGAAGGTTTGTGACTTTTCTCCTTGAATTAACTATCAGCATCTATGTTAAGGAATGACATAATTTTCTATTTTTGATAAATACTTTGTTTCTTATTATTCATCCTTCAGGAACATTATTAAGTAATTCAGTGGGTCAAAGTGATTTAGAGAATGTGAATTTTTTAACCCAGATCCAGGAAATTGTATGCCTAAGAACCTAGGCATTTGTGGGCTAGCTCACAATGAAGGTACAGGCATGTGGGCAAAAGCAATGTGCATATTTGTTGAGAGAGTTCTAATCTGATAGGCTTCCTGTACAGTTTAGTAAAACTCTTAATATGCCTCTTAAGTCCTGGTGATAGTCAGTAGCTCGAAGATGTATAAGGCTGGGATAGATAACCTTTCTGCTGTATCTTTGGAGCTCCGTTAAGCAATGGGGAAAGAATCAACTGTATGAAAAGGGCTGATGTAAGGAAGCCCTTATTTTGCAGGGACCTGGAGAAATGCACAGTTACCCTTACCATCCATGTTAATGATGGTGCACAAATGTGGATGATTTCATTTCACATATGGAAAATTCTGAGGAGATGATTTTCTTTTGGCTTTCTTTTCTTCATCATATTTCTGAGTTTGTTCTTGCAGTCATTACTGTGGTAGAATTTGAGAATTTTACTCATTAATCTACTGTAGAAAATAATTAGTGCATATTAACCTTATCCAAACTGTGATAAATTTAGGTGCTTTTCCTATGTTTTGGGTGCAGAGAAATTTATTAATCTTATATAGATCAAACCTACATAGAATTAACATTTTTTCTTATGGATATAACTGTACTTGAAGCTAAATAATTTTAGCTTTTATTCCATTCCTCAGAATAAAAAGCCACATAGCTTATTATGATTTAAATTTTCCCATTTAAATCGTTAGAATCTAGTTATACATAACATTTAAGTAGATCGTGTTTTCTGGTATTTTACATACATATTTTTTTTAAAAAATCAATAAATTATATTCATTATATTTTCAACTAATCTTCTTAACAGAGAATTCTTGAGTTGGAAAGTTCCCTTACAACGTGTCCACAAAATGATAAAAACCAGTTGGAAGAACTGGCTGCTCAAATAGAATCAGAAAAAAATGAGCACAATAAAGAAATAGCTACTATGATTGAAAAACATAGAAAAGAAATTGAAGATGTGAAGCAGCAAGAACAACAACTTTGGATAGAACAGCTTGACATATTAACCCAGCAACAGCAATCAGAAATGGAAAAACTGAGAAAACATCATGAAGAAGAAATGGCTAAACTATTAAAAGAAAAAGAGGCTATATTTCATGCCCATATAGAAGAGATGAATGAAAAAACTTTAGAAAAGCTTGATGTGAAACAAACAGAGCTGGAAGCACTTTCATCTGAATTATCAGATGCTCTGATCAGCCGCCAAAATTTTGAACAATATATGTTGAAGTTAAAAGAGGATGCAAATAAAGCAAAGCTGGAATTTGAGGCAAAACTTGATCAGCAAAAGAATAATCATAAGGAACAAATTGAAGCTATTTTTAAAGACCAGGAAGTAGTTGAGAAAACATTTAAAGAAGAAATTAGTCAACTCAAGCAACTCTTGGAAGCAAAAGAGAAATGTCAAGATGAAACAGAAGAACAACAGAAAAAAATGAAAGAATCTCTAGTAAAAGCAGAATCACAATGTAAAAAAATGTCTGCAGAATTAGATGTCTTGTGTCAGTCCAGGGAAGATAATGCAAGTATTTATGAAAACAAGTTAAAAGATTTGCAACAGGAACTGGAAGTTATAAAAGATGAAAAATCAAAACTTGAAGAACAGATTGTAAAAACTGAAACCCAGTTGAATGAAGTCAAAGCTGAGTTAGATTCTCAGATATCCCAGGTAAATGATCTGAAACATGAACTGGAAGAAGAAAAAAGAGAAAATATACAGAAAACCTCATCTCTGGCAGAAAGGTATGAATCACAGTTAAGAAACCTTGGAGAAGAGGTCAGTCAGGTAAAGAGTAATTGTACTGACAAGGAAAGTGAAATTGGACAAATAAAGGATCTCCTGAATCAACAGATTGAAAAGCATAGACAGCAATTATCAGCCAAAGAAGAAGAAATTAGTGCTTTAAGAGATGAATATGAAATCAAGTTAAAGCAGCGAGAGAGACACACAGAGCAAGCTAAAGAAAAAGCAAAAAAAATGCATGAAGTATTTAAGCAAAAGCTTTCAGAACAAGAAGCAAAACTAAAAAAAGAGATTGAGAACAAACAGTTGGAGTTTAGTCAGAAAGAGAAGCAGTTCAATTCAAAAATGCTGGAAATGGCTCATGCCAGTTCAGCTGGAATCAGTGATGCTGTATCAAAGCTGGAGATGAATCAGAAGGAACAACTAGAAAGCATGGCTGAAGCTCACAAACGAGAAATAGATGAAGTTATACATCTTTGGGAAAAGAAACTAAATCAACAGGCTGAAGAACTTCAGGAAAAGCATGAAACAGAATTGCAAGAAAAAGACCAGGAAATAGGAGACCTGAAAGAAAGACTGGCCACCTTTAATGCTGAAAGGGAAGGGAATAATGCAGAGATTACATGGTTAAAGGATGAACATACAAAGAAGGACAAAACTATAAATGAATTTCAAGAGCAACTGCAGCAGACATTAGCACAAGTGAATCTTCTAACACAAAGAGAAATTGATTTGAAAAAACAACTTGAAAAATTCCAGAACGATCTTAGTTTTTCTCTGAAGGAGAAAATAGCAGTACAGGAACAGCTTAATGAAATAAAGAAAATAGAAGAAAAAAAGAAAAATGAAGTTTTTGAACTGGCGGATAAATTGAAAAGGTCTGATGCAGAACTCCAGGCCTTGAAGTTGTCACATTTTAAAGAACAGGAGAATTATGAGAAAAAATTAGAGGGGAAAATAAATGAGTTTCAACAAAAAGAAGCTGAATTTGAAAAATTCAAAGGGGATACCTTTATACAACTGGCTGATTACCAGCAAAAAGCAGAAGCTTTATTGCAAATGAAAACTAGTGAATTGATTGAACAATGCAGTGAAAAAATTTCTTTGGCAATAGTTAAAATTGCTCACTGTCAGCAACAGACAATAAAAATTAAAGAAGGAATATTAATTAAAAGTGGTCAAATTCCAGACCTAGAAGCTCAACTTAAACAAATAACAGAGAGTCATGTAACTTTAAACAGTAGTTTAAAGGAGTCAAAAAAGCACTTGGAGGAAAAGGAAAAATTGATGATGGCCATGAAAGTAGATGTGGAAAAGCTTCTAACAGAAAAAGAACTATTGGAAAAAGAAGGTTGTCACCAGCAGCAAGCAGCAACAGAAAAGGAATCTTGCATCACAGAGCTGAAGAAAGAATTATCTGAGTATAGTAATGTTGTCACTTCTATGAGGGAGGAGTTAAATGAGAAGAAAGCAGAAATCACAGATCTTAACAAACTTGTTAGTGAATTGAACCTCACACTTGAAAAGAGCATATCAGAAAAAGAAGCTGCTACAACGTTGTTAAACAAACAACACAAAGAACACCAACTGCAGTTACTGAATGAGATGGAGGTGTTATCTTCCAAAGTTGAAACACTAAGTGAAGAAAAAGTTACTGCGCTGGAACAGGTAGACCACTGGATGAACAAGATGTCAGAATGGAAGAAGAAAGCTCAGTTAAGATTTACACAGAACTATAATACTATTAAGGAATTACAAAACAAGATTGAACTGAGTAATAACCAAGCTAGTGAAAAAGAAGAGAAATTAAATAGAATGAAGGAAGAGTATGATAAACAAACCAAACAGTTAGAACATTTAAAGACCTTAATGGAACAAAAGCAGATCAGAAAAGAAAAACAGGAATCTGATTTGGTTGCTGAGATAAAAATCCATACAGCAAGAATTGCTGAATTAGAAGAGCATATTGCTCGGAAAACAACGGAAAATGATTCTTTAATGGAAGAATGTAAAAAGTACCGTAACCAGGACAGTGAGCAAAAAGAAGTGGCACAACAACTTCAACAGGCTCAGGGGGCACTAGTGGACAAGAATAACAGGCTGAAAGAGATGGAACAAAAAGTGCTAACTTTTGAGAAGAAAATGCAGGTTATGGAAATCGACCTTGAAGAAAAATCAAAAGAATTTGAAGGAACAAAACTGGCTCTAATGAAAACCAAAGAGGAAGAATTAAAGGCTTTAGAAGAAAGGCTTATTTCAGAAACAACTTCTAAAATGGCAGATCTGAAAAAAAAGGCTGAACAAAAAATTGCTTCTATTAAAAAGCAGTTGACATCTCAGATGGAAGAAAAAGAACAGCAGTATAGGCAAGACATGGAAAAGCAATTACAGCAACAATTGCAAGAAAAAGAAAAAATTATGTTTTTAGAAGAAAAGATTAAATCAATAGACTCAGAGTTAGAAAAAGAGTTGATACAGAAAGTAGAAACTATAAATGTTTCTGCAGAGCAAGATAAAGTCCATGCTTTAGAGAATATGCAACAGATGTATGAATTAAAAATTGATATTTTAAAAAAGAATTTGTTGGATAAGGAGAGGTTACTCGAGAGGTATAGTGAGGAAGCAAATACATCTAATATTTCAAAGGTGGAGGCTCAGGAGCAACAAGAGGAACTTCTGAAAATGAATCAAGAAGATAAGAATAAAATCGAAAATCTTCAACAAGAACTTGAGGAACAAATTAAGAAACAGGCTTTATTACTTGAACAGCATACCAAGTATGATAGTGAATTAGCAAATATCAAAGTAGAATTGAAAAGCAAAGAAGAAAAACAACAAAATATGGAGAATGTAATTAAAGACTTGGGAAAAAAGCTGCAAGAACAGGAGGAGGAAGGACAGTCTTTGCAACAAAAGATACACCATTTTGATGAGGATTTTATGAAAGAGAGAGAACAGCACAGGATTGAGATGGAAAATAGGATTTCAGGATATGATGAGAAATTAAACAGACTGCAAGAGCAGGTGGATGAAAGAAGTGGCCTTATAAAAACTCTGGAAGGAAATATAGAAGAAAAGACTAGATCAATCTTTGAATTTCAGAGGATGCTTGATGAGATGCAGACTCAACAAAAGGATTTGCAAGCTACACTGAAACAGACAGAGCAGGAGAAACAGGAACAGCATAGAGATTTGATTAAGCTTCAGAAGGATTTGCGAACCTTGCGGAAGGAACATCAGCAAGAGCTGGAAATAATGAAGAAAGAATCTACAGAAGAAATGGAACAAAAAATAAAGTAAGTTGTCAATAAGTTCCATTAAGTAACTGTTAGCTTTTTAATGAAATGTATGAGGATTAAAACTGAATGAAATAAAGCTTATGATCAACGTTATATTCCAATGATGGATATATGTATTCTCTGTTATTCATAAGCAACAATGCTCCCACTAAAAAAGAAAAGGGAGCAAGGCCTGCGGTTGAAATCCATTGAAAACTTTATGAAGAACTAATCTTAGTTTGGATGAACATTTCTCAATTTAAAATAAGTCCAGATATGAAAAGGCCTATTATCCACATATGCAATGCCTTTTACTCCTTTCTTTGTGGTACAAGCAATCACATCAGAAAAACAACTGAGTTTCCATGGTTTCCTGCAAACCAAGAACTATGTGTACTTGCTTTAGAACAAGCCAAAATGAAGTATCTTGTTTTGAACTTCACAAGTTCAAATAAAAATCAGAAATTATGATTATTTAAAAGCTTCCATCTCTAGTTGCTTACTATAAAGATGCCACATAAAGAGGTAAAAGACTAATTCATAACACAGCTTATGAGCTGAGATAGGATCATTGGAATGTGACCATCATTTAGGCATAAGCCTAAATTTATACAAAAGAATTGAGTCCTTTACATATACATAGTGTTCCCAACAATTATCCATTTAAGATGGATGCTACATATAAAGTTGCTGGGTTTCAGTTTATAGTTCAATCCTAAATATATTTACTCACAAGTTCTGTTTAGTGGAACTTGTTGCTAGATAAATACGTTTAGGTTTGTCCCATTTTTGAACTACATATATATGAATACGTGAACGTAATAGGTTTTTACATTAATGGTATGTTTTCCTAAATTTTCATTGTAGTAAAAATCTAAAGGAACATACCTCATTTTTATAAATACTGTATGGAAAAATAGTATAATTAATTGCTTTAATCACTTTATTATCCACTATAACCCTGTGTGTAAGAAATGAATTTTTTTTAGATTTTTGTACTATGATGATGTTTGAGCTAAAAAATCTTAATTTCTTGTATTGTTATATCTTAATAGATATGAACAGGAAGACATTGAATTGAAGCACAACTCCACATTAAAGCAGTTAATGAGGGAATTCAATACCCAACTGGCACAAAAGGACCAGGAATTAGAAATGGCTGTAAAAGAAACTATCAGTGAGTTACAACAATATACTTTGTACATCTCAAATACCCACATTTCCTGTAAATCCAAATATCAAATATGTTTTTGTTAGAAAATTTTGGATAGCACTTTCAACACGATGCTCTTCAGCTGTCTTGGACTGCAAATGACATCACCCACAGCCAACTAGACTTGCAGGCTGGGGATGATGAAAGATGTTATCCAACATTTCCAGAAAGCACTATATTGGAAAAGACTGATTTTACAGAGCAGACTCCCATAGATTTGGGGAACAGTCCGGGTTTCAATATGTTTTTTTAATCTGTTCAGATAGAACTATATCTGGGACATAGAACAATTTGGAAGCAAGCAAAGATTTAGCTTGCTCTAATCTAATCTAGTCTCCATTTCATCTCTAAGCTTGAATTCTCATGTAGTATTCTTGTTCTATAGTATATATATGTAAGTATATATAAACTTACTCATTTTATGTAAAATCAATGCAAAAATTATCTTCCTAGATATTGTTGGTAGTTATAAGTGTGAGAAAAGGAAAATATATCACAATACGTTGTGTGACAGTTGAACATGCTTATTAAATTTGTGTTTGAAAGCAAATTAGATAGTTGCATGTAATTGTAACACTTCAGCAAAGTTATCTTGATGGTAATTATTTAGTATTCTAGGTCCAAGACATATATACCACAAGTTTATTTCAGACCATTTAATATTTACATTGTGATAGGAAAGAGTAGGTATTGAAAGCCACCTATATCTGTGTCTTCATTAGGCCTGAAAGTGAATAATCTTAATAAGTAAACATAGTGAACTCTGGGTATAATTACTTTGACATTAAAAGTTAAAGGTATTTTTTCTCCCCTACACATCCTCTGAAAAGTTTATTTGGATGTTGATTGCAGGTGCTACTGATCAGTGTGAGATGGATTGCAGAAATTTTTTTCTGGGAGGAAGGAATTATCTAGAACAGAGCTTTCCAAACTGTGTGTCGGGACCCATTAGTGTGTCGGCTGAAGTGTCTGGGTGTGTCGCAGCTGCTGCTGCCTCCGAGCCCTGCCAGGATTCTGCGCAGGTCCTAGTGCCTGCCTTGTGCCTTGCTGCCTCCAAACCTGCTATGATTCCACGCAGGTCTTACTGCCTGCCTTGTGCCTGCTGTAAGAGTGTGTCGTGAAATGATGCATGTCTAAAAAGTGTGTCACCAACATAAAAGGTTTGGAAAGCTCTGATATAGAATTTTGAATGATTCATCGCTCCTCCTAGAAATAGTTCGCATTCTAGCTTCAGTCTTATCTTCTCTGCCAAACTCAACTATTGACTTATTTTTTCCCATTAAAAATTTAATTTTTGAAGCTTCATGTGACTTTCACTAGAGTCATCAGCTATCTATGTTCATCTTCCACTATCAGTGCATGTCCAGCTGCACATAAGCAAGTACTTTTCTAGAAGGTCCAGCTGATAGTAAATAGGGACATGGGACAATTAAGAGGTGTTAGCTGTTCTTTTAGAGAAAAGGCAAGTTTCAGAATGGCTTGGTAGTGTTGGACTCCTGAGGAAGAAAAGGAAAAAAGAAATAGAACCCAAAGAATTTAAGCACCTAAAAGACTAGAAAAGGTCCAGAAGAGGGAAAGTGAGATGAGGATATGTCTCTGGTGCAGAGAAGAGGGAAAGCTGCTGGGACCTTTGATGGAACTGGGAGAAGAAGCAGGAGAGAAGTATATGTGTGTGTGAGAGGGTGAACTGCTGATGCAGAGAAGCCCCATGGCAAACAAGAACCAGAATAAGCAAGACATTGTGAGGGCAAGGTTTGAACAGTATCCTCAGTAGCATCTTACCTCCCTCTGAATCAGAGTTCAAAATGGTTACAGCTATCATGAAGCCAGAGAAGGAAGAAGGAGTAGAGAGGTAGCTGAAAAATATCTAGTTCCAATGGCATTGCTTCAAAATGAGATGACTATCAACGCCTGTCCTGGAGAGAGAGACATGAGAAACTCCAAAATGAAAAAGAGAGGAGTTGATGTCTGTGAACTCCAAAACCCAGATACTTCAGAAAAAAGGCACCAAAAGAAACAAATGACTCTGGGGAGGGAGGAGGAGTGAGAAAGAGATATTAAATAATAAAGTTCAGGAATAAAGCAGTCAAGAAGTAAAGAAACAGCAGGCTAGTTAAGGGAGGTAGAGCAATAAAGAAGAAAGAAAAGTCCCAGGTATTCAAGCAGATAAAGATATTAATGAAACCATGAAAAGAGAGATTTAATGCTAAAAGTGAATTCATTATAGAAATTAAAGTAGTAATGGGATAAAGGTAAAAAGGTAAAGGTTCCCCCCGCACATTTGTGCAGTCGTGTCCGACTCTAGGGGCCGGTGCTCATCTCCGTTTGTTAGCCGAAGAGCCAGCGTTGTCCGAAGACGCTTCCGCGGTCATGTGTCCGGCATGATGCACGCGGAACGCTGTTACCTACCCACCGAAGTGGTACCTATTAATCTACTTGCATTTGCATGCTTTCGAATTGCTAGGTTGGCAAGAGCTGGAGCAAGTGCGGGAGCTCACTCCGCACGCAGGGCTAGGGATTCGAACCTCCGAACTTGCGATCTTCCGATCGACAAGCCTGGTGTCTTACCCGCTGAGCCACCACGCCCCTAATGGGATAGAGATTAACAAACACTTAGAAATAGAGAAAGTAACACTTAAAATATGAATCTCCATCCTTGTTTATGTGAGCACTGTATTTAGTACATTGCTAATAGTTGTTAAATAGCTATAAAATAAAATAAAGATAGTCAAAATATAGGTGATGAGTGAGCTTTAGATTAAAGCTACTGTAATTCCTTGCAAACAGTTTAATCACAGACTTGTAAAGAATACGTTTTCACAATTAAGCTAGGTCTGCTTTTGCATGAAAGATTCATAAGACAACTGTTCTGGCATTTTAAAAACACACATTATAACAGACTTGTTTTCTTTTTCATATGTTTTCTTTTTAAAATTTCTTCAGGCATAGTAGTTGCTATTTACTTTTTGGCCATGTCTTGCTGACAGATGAAGGTTTAAAATAGAAAGCTAGTTCTATTAACCTAGCCATAATAACACTGTTGAATATTTTTAAACAGGTAAAGCCCAGGAGGTTGAATCTGAATTGATAGAAAGTCACCACGCAGAGATAGTTCAACTGCATAAAAATTTTTTAGAAAAAGATAATGATCTGCAAAGGACAGTGAAAAAGTATGAAGAAATACTTGAGGTATATATTTGTATTGATAATGTTTGTGTTTTTAAAATCTGAATATAATGGAAAGCTGTTACGCTCCTAATTGAGATTTGTACACAACTATAAATTGGTGCACAAAAGCTACATGATTGTGATATTCATACCTGAAGGGTATTTAGTATGATAGTTGAATAAAAATACATCAATCCCTGCACAGAAATGAAATAGTCACAACCAGCCAGCAACCATAAAATATAATGTCTATTTTATAAACTGTAAATTTAGAGATTTAGGAACATAATAACATACCCATGCTGTTGGATTGCTTTCTTTTTTTTTTCTTTTTCTTTTTCTTTTTCTTTTTTTTTTTTTTCTTTTTCTTTTTCTTTTTCTGTTATTGTTTTATTCTTCTCTTTGTTTTATATGCAAAATCCATATTTAGAAAGCTTATCCTTTCTATAGAGGCCATTCCAGAATTGGGATAACTAATCGTGTATGTGTGTGTGTGTGTATTTCTCTTTTTTACTCCTGCAGTTCTTTTATAGCTCTTTCATAAGTTTAATTCCCTCTAGCACTTAGCTTTAGTGATACCCAACAATATTTGTAAATTGTGGATACATAAATTAGATTTTGTTGTTTTGAGTCGTAAGTCCTTTTTGACTTTTGGAAAGAGTCTCTGAAAAGCCCCAAAGGATCAAGGATCAACTGAACATTACAAACTATGTCTTATGGGAGGAAGCTTTGCCATCTATATACAGCTCAATGCTGGGATTTTTCCCCTCTTGTTACAGTATGTGGTTTTATACTGAAGCCTCTGAAGGAAAAAAGAAAAGTGAAGTTGTAAATATTATAGGCAGAATATTCTAACTAAATCTTAAAGCATATCAAAGAAACATGCTAAAGCAGAATATGCTCTACTTAGATCATTCAGGTTGCTTTCTTGGGAACGCATCTCACTGATTTAAGTAATGACATTGTAGTTCAAACCATAGTATGACTAGTATTCATTGTAATAAATGATAAATGAGATTTGGTCCTGGTGTAGAATATGGATCCTTTTTTAAATGGTTCGGTAAATGGCTTTTTAAGTGTGTTCATCAGTGGTTTTCAGATTTTGAAATGGCATTCAAACGTTTGTAAATTAAGAGTACAATATACTTCTGTTAAAACAATAACAAATCAATAGAACTTTTAATATTGAAGCTGATTGGAAGCCAAATTGTATCATACTGTTTTGTAACGAAGTATACATAATGGATTTATTAATATTTATTCTGAAGGCTAGAGAAGAAGAAATGACGAGAAAAGTAAATGAACTGGAGGAACAGCTGGGGAGATTACAAGAGGACTACAAACAAAGATTGGCAGATGAAGAATGTTGGAACAGTGGCGAAGTAAGTTGGTAAACACATATTGGAGTTCTTAACTTTGTATTACGTTTTTTATGTCTCCTAAAAAAATGGACTGATTTTATTGCAACTTCATGCATCACAGTTTGCTCGTTATATAGTATGTTGGTCTGACAACATTATGAAAATTTTAAACAGAAATATCAGGGTTCTGCAAAGAATAAGTGTAGAATAAACATAACAGGCTAGGCCTTTTTTTCTTTCAGATACTTCTAAACCTCTTTTCGTATTTACACAAATCAAACAATATTGACACTGCCTCATTTAGCTGTAGTCATTATACTCTCTATTTGTCATTCCTGTGCAGTGATAGTATAGCAGGTCAGGAACTTTATTTCTGCTACTTTGAATCTGTAAGTTATAGTATTCTTAACTAATTTTTGGCAGAATGGTTTCCTTGTATTGTTTCAGGTATCTCAGGAACAGAACTATCCTTAGATGTCTTTGTTATATGCACAAAGTCAAATTGTGCTTCAGTTTGAAGAAGACTAAGTTACTTGCATTTAGTTTCCCTTTAAATTAATGGGAAAAGTTACTCAAATCTTAAATCCATTTGATTTAATGGGAACTAACTTTAACAGTCTAGATGTTACCAGTGTCTCATTCTTGTCCTTCCAAGTAATATGAAATATATCAACCTTTCTCAACCTTTTTACCCTGGAGGAACCCTTGAAATATTTTTCAGGCCTCAGGGAACCCCTGCGCATTCAGGCTCAAATATAGGCCAGAAGTTAAAAAACTATTATATTTGTTTCATGTGTAGGCCTGTATATATGCATTAACAATGTTCTTAAACTAAAAATAAAGAATGAAACTTACCTCTTTAATGTGAAGTTGCCTGAATTAATTTTTTAAATAAATCATGATCTCTCAGGGAACCCCTAGTGACCTCTCGTGGAACCCTGGTTGAGAAACCCTGATCTATATTATAGAATTTGGAACTGGGTATGCAGTGGGACTGGCCATCTGTACAATGGAAGGCCATCAAAGTGTTGGTCTCCACTATGTACCTGATTCATAATTTCACATGAATGCTTTCTCAGAAGTACAACCTTGCCCAACAGTGTGAGACTGCCAGGCCCAGCCCAAGAATGACGAAGAATCAGTCCATTCAAACTTCAGTTCTTTATTTGCTCACACCATGTAGACAGAATCTTGTCAGACTAAAGCTACTCCACCTAACCTAAGGGGAAATAACCTAGGAAAGCTCTAGGGCGGGGCTATTCTGAACCTCTTCGTTTTCCCACATTCGCTTTCTTGACACTGTCTCCTGTTATCTTGTCCTCCTCGAAATGTGCTCCCTCCTTCCTGAGAACCAGCAGCATTACTGAAATCCACCACAGAGACCATAGTATACCTGGTGGTGCTTTTCTATGTTTCTGGCAGAGGATATCAAATATTAACTACATTATAACTATGAAGGAAATCGCATAAATGTGGGTGCAAGGTACTTTTGCAATATTTTCTGTTGTATTGGGCAGAAAAAAGTATTTTACTAAATTTTGTTTTTTATCTTTCCTAGGTAACAGTAGCAGAACTTCAGGTAAGAGTGACTTCATAAATACATTCATTTTTATGTAGCATAATGTCAATTAGGCATTTTCCTCTGATGCTTACAGTAGTGATAAAAAACAAGAAGGTTAAGTTTTGCTGTACAAATTCTCATGTGCTTGTTTTGCTGAAGAGTGCATATGTATTGTATTTCAGGCCCAGCTAGCCCAAAAGACAACACTTGTTAATGATTCAAAGTTGAAAGAACAGGAGTTCAGAGAACAGGTAAGGAACTAGTTTGGGGAGAAAAGAGGGATATTTAGCTTTAGCTCTAAAATGCATACAACTTTGTAGGAATAATTTGAAACTTTGATCAAATGCTACATGCTAATAATTTTCTTTCCCCCACCCTGCCTATTCCCTTCCTGTGGAGGTTTCAAACTCTAGCTAAAATCTATTAAAATTAAGTTCAGATCACAAACTTTCATGTTTCAAATATGAATTCTGCTTGTGAAGAAAAGAGAATATTCTAGCATATTTTCAAAATTACAATTCCCTGTCATTAAATTAAATATGTGCAACCGATTATAATGGCAATAATGCTTCCATCTTTGCTAGTACAAATTAGCACATTGGCATGGTGGCAGGTTTGAAAGGCATGGGTATATTTTGAACATCCACTATTTTAACATCAAGGAATAGTGCTGTGGTTATTGTTAATGTTTCCAGCATTCCATAAACTTATCATTAAAACATATTCCAAAGTTAATCTTGGTTAATGATTATTTTGCTTTCTAACTCACTTTATCTTCAGATTCACACACTGCAAGATAAGTTGAAAAATTATGAGAAGGCTGTGTATGTCACAACAGTTGAAACGCCTTATAGAGGTGAGTAATTGACTTGTCACTGAACAATTGAATATAAAGCTTAAGGAAATATTTGTAAGTCTAATTTGGACTGCAGTTCTGTGCACAGTTATCTGGCACAGATAAATTGCGCGGACAGGGGGGCGGGGACCCGTCTTTTTCATGAATACAGAATATTACATAAGACCCCGTCCCATTTTGCCATCCCAATGTCCCGTTTTTGTCTCAAGGAAATATGGTCAGCCTATACATAAGGGAATATTTTCTGCCATTTACATTTCATGTACTTAAAGGAAATGAGCATGCATTTTAGTGTTGCTGTTGTTATGGTATTAATTGTGTGCTTGTGCTTTAATTTTAAATTATGACTTCAATTTTATCTTTCTTGGAAAATGAATGTAACATGAGCATGCCTGGTGCGCAAGTGAGAGCCTATTTATATAAAAGCATCAAAGCAGTATCAGAAATAAGATAGTTCCTTAACCGCTAGACACCACTTCATACATATAATTCCCACAGTTATAGAGATTAGAGAAAATTGAAATGAGACACTTTTCAAACAATCTCTGTTTAAAAAGCATGAATAATGTTCTACCTCAGCATGGCAAAGAATAGATGTAGAAAGCTTGAGTGGGGAGTGTGCCCCCTCCTTTAATTTTATATAGCAAAAGCTGGCAGTTAATTTACAAAGAACAGATAAGTTGCACCCTATTTTGTTTGATGTTCCCATCCCATCCCATCTCAGATACAAGCCCTATATCTGAGAAAGATGCTTTATTTTAACATTCCTCTGATATTGGAAGTAAGCTATTCTAATGATTGCTTGAAATGTTTGCTAAATGCAAAGAGTATATACGTATAAAAGGTTAGAATCTTCCTGTAATAAGGAAAGTAAAACAAGCAGTTTATGCCAAGATTGAAGATATTCTGAGGATGTTTATTATGGATAAAGATAGTAAAGTGGAACCTCTGTGGATCAAAAACTACGAATTCAAAATATTTTGTAAAAAGATTACCAAATAGGGTAAGTATGTAATTTCTTAATAAGCTTGTAGTAACAGAGATCAGCATAAAGTCCCACTTTTCTTCTATGCAGATGGGAACCTCTGCCATTCGGATGTCTCTCTTTTTGGTGAACCAACTGAGTTTGAATACTTGAGGAAGGTGCTGTTTGAATATATGATGGGCCATGAGACAAAGGTATCCCTTATATTTAGTGCACTTGAATGATCATGCCAATATTCTAAGGAAGATTGCAATGTTATTATGCCATCACAAGATGAGTCCAAGAAGAACATACTTAGATAAAGAAGGATGATGGGCAGAATGCTCTTTCGAACAAGCCTTAGTAAGGAGAGTACATGGTCTACACAATGGTTTCTTGGAACTTTTGGCAGTATTATGTATTTGTTTAAGGAAAAAAATCTTCCAAGCAGCCTACAACATTATTTAATTTATTAATTACTATATAAAACACAATAAAAACTATAAAAGTAAGCAGTTAAGATACCAGAATCTTAAACCTGTTCCAGCAGCAAATTGTAGTCATTGCAGTTCTTTCAACAGTGTGACAGTAAATACAATACAGTGGCATCTGCAATAAACCACAGTGATGTCAAAATGACTTGTGTGGTGACATCATCACACATGCTGCAATTACATACTTGTATCACAAAATAAACCATAGCATTTGCATGAGATAAAAAGTATACAAGTCACTGTATTTGCATGTTGTCATCAGGTATGTGTTACCATTTCTCATCCCAGTCTCTCTGCATACCCCTAGACAGATGCTTTAAAATACAGCTTAATTGCTACAATAATCATAACTCTGACCCATGCTTAAGGCAGCCCCATGAAGAACACGTTCTAATAATCAAGGGATGGCTTTATTACTGTGTTGAAAGTAAACCTATCCCCATTTAAGGACAGCTTCAAGGAGGTGTGCCAGTTGAAGATAGAAAAAAGTGTTACTCAGGCTCTAGCAAAAGTGAAGCTTGTCATCATCCTTGGGTTTCTGTACATACCTGTTTGAGGGAATACATTTTCATTCAGGATAGGTTAACTACCTGTTTCCTGGACCAGTGAGTACTTTGCCAAGGAGCTCCATATTAATAGAATTCATACTCTGTTGATTGGCTCCAATCCATCTCTGCACCTAGACACTGACTAAAACTGGCACGGCCTTTCCTGATTGATATGGAACAGAGAAATAATGCTGGGCTTTCTTTCCCAAGACACCATTAGAAGCATAACTTGTGGGGGTTAAGGAGGACTTTTATGTGTATGTTGGATTTCTCTAGAACTGGCCATACTAACTTTGTAATCACTTTTTTTTTCATGGTTAAAAGAACCAAAAATTAAAATTTCAGGAAGCTACCTTCTCCCAAAGTAAAGCAAAAGTGTGTACTTTGGTAGACTTAATACAAATTTTAAAAATTCTGTTGGGCTATATTTACCTAACTGGTGTTGGTATACCAATTGTCCAGCATATTTTTTATGAATTGTTTCTTGGTAAGTGTTTTTAATTTTCAAAGGTCCGTATGTGGACATATTTAGATATAACTCCATTAGATATTTAAATCGCTTTGCTATGTCTCTCATTCTTTCATCCTAAACAATTAATAAATCAAATGTTTCAATTCATTCCTTTTCCATGTGTGTGTGAAAAGACGTATGCTTAAATCACATAATTGAAAGAATTTTTTCTAAGCAGATACTTGCAAAACAGTAACTATTCTCATTCATTCTTAGGTGTTCAGATAGCTCAGTCCCTTTGTCTGTATTCTCATGTCTTGTTCCCACCCATTCATATTGTAGCAGAATATTTTTTTTTCCTCCAGACCCCAGTAATTGAGAATGTTGCCCTATTTTTTTCCAAAACTCATCCTCCTTCCATTACCACTATTTGGTGGAGGTTAACATACAATTATCACCTACCTTTCATATGCACCCAGAACAATCTAGATGACACAGATCCATGGATTGTGTCATACTTTGGTCATTTCATTCATAATTTAACCTATACTTTCAATACCACACATCTATTTATCAGGTCCACTCCACATCACACCACCTTCAATCAGATCTATTGTTGTTGTTGTTGTTCAGTCGTTTAGTCGTGTCCGACTCTTCGTGACCTCATGGACCATAGCACGCCAGGCCTTCCTGTCCTCCACTGTCTCCTGGAGTTTACTCAAATTCATGTTCATTACATCGGTGATGCTATCTAACCATCTCATCCTCTGCCGTCCCCTTCTCCTTTTGCCTTCAGTCTTTCCCAGCATCAGGGTCTTTTCCAGTGAGTCCTCTCTTCGCATTAGGTGGCCAAAGTATTTGAGCTTCAGCTTCAGCATCTGTCCTTCCAAAGAGCAGTCAGGGTTGATTTCCTTTAGAATTGACTGGTTTGACCTCCTTGCAGTCCAAGGGACTCTCAAGAGTCTTCTCCAGCACCACAGTTCGAAAGCATCAATTCTTCGGCGCTCAGCCTTCCTTATGGTCCAACTCTCACAGCCATACCTTACTACTGGAAAAACCATAGCTTTAACTATACGGACCTTTGTCGGCAAGGTGATGTCTCTGCTTTTTAATATGCTGTCTAGGTTTGCCATAGCTTTCCTCTGTTCTCTGCACAAGTCCTAAAACTAGATAAAGAGAACCCAATTAAACAGATTAGTAAAAAACATACTTGTTCATTTATTCATTTGTTCATGTATATCTTTTCACTTATATTCCAGATTACAATTTTTCATTTGCCAGATTCATCACTAAATGGACCCATAGGCCTTCCTTCACTCACCATGGTTTTGATTAATTGAGGCTTTCACACAATACTTTTAATAGATAAAGAAGCCTTAGTTGTGCCTATATCACATGCTGTATTCTTGTGATGGAATGTGTCTCTGAGGGAGAAAGTGATGTTATGGAGATTGTGGGCGAAGGAGGAGGGGGCGCCTTCCACGGTGAGAAACGCGTTCACAGCCTCGAAGACCTTGGGTGCCCATCCAAGAAGGTCAGGCCGGACCCACCTTAGAGTGCCTGGGGTTTTTCCCCAGAGAACTGCTTAATGTAGCTTAGTTTGGCAAGATTCTGTGTAAGGTAGAACAATAAAGATCTAGAGCTTAAATCCAAGGCTCAGCGTTGTTCTTTAGCTAACCACGACATCAATCTTGCCAAACTCATACTCCCATCAAAAGAGGGAGGAAAGAAGAGAAATTTTTTTCCAAAATGGCTTTGGATCCCCAGGAGCTACAACAAGCAATCCAGCAGTTAGCATCTGCCTTGATGCAATACCAACAGCAGGTAGACGCTCAAGTGAATGCGTTGCAAGCAGCAGTGTTGCAGAACAGGCAACAACCAGCCCAAATAGTTTCACAACCGGCAGCGGCAGCACCAGCACCACCAGTACTCCTGAGAACCCAGGGCTGCTTGCCGGAAAAGTTTGGGGGAGAAACCGTCCACTTCAGAACCTTCGTTACTCAATGTGGCATGTTCATAGACAGCAGGCCTGCTGAATTTCCAACAGATCACACCAACATAACCTTCATTTTGAGTCTCCTGGAGGGACCTGCAGCGAGGTGGGCCATTCCCATGATAGAGAACAACAACCTGATTCTCAACAATTACCAGAACTTCATGGTGAGTTTCAGAGGCCACTTTGACGACCTGATCAGGGCAGTGACAGCCAGTCGAGAAATTAAGAGACTCAAGCAAGGCACCAAGGGAGTGGGACTTTACATAGCAGATTTCAAGCTGTTGGCTGGGGACGTTGACTGAAACAAAAGTGCCCTAAAGGACCAATTTAAAGAAGGGCTTAATGACGATATTCAGGATGAGCTGGTGATGCAGGGGACCCCAGCCACCTTGGGGGGACTATATCAGCTTTGCGTAGTAATTGATGCTAGACAAGAAGAGTTAAAGCACCGCTGACAGCTAAGAGGAAGAGCAAGCTACAAAGCAGCATCTCCAGGATTTACAACTCTCCCTGCTGCAACTGCATACCCAGAGGCAGAGGAACCTATGCAGATCAGAGCTGCGAGAAGGTTAGTGCCTGCGGTGGAGAGACAGAGACGCAGGGAGAGGGCTTTTTGTTTTTATTGTGGGGCCCTAGGGCATATAGTGAGAGCGTGCCCACTGAGAAACCCAGCAGCTGGGGCTAGGGCATCGCAGCAAGTTGCCAAGGCACGCCCAGCCACTTCCACAGCTCCGAACCAGGGAAACTCCAACAGCCTCCCTCCCCAGAGCTCACAAGGGGGGTCATTAAGAAAGTAAGGAGGGCTTATTCTGAAGATAATAGGCCTTTTTCTTCATTCCTGTCATGCTGACCTTAGCCTCAAAGTGTAAGATATTGCTTGAAGCTCTCATCGATTCTGGGGCAACCACTAATTTCATAGATGTAGAAACGGTACAGAAATTGCAGCTGCCTACTGTCCAGTTACCACAACCCATAGAGGTCGAGACCATTGATGGGCAGCCTCTGAAAGTGGGACCAGTCGTGCAATGCATGGAGCCGATCCTACTGACAACTGGAGACGACCCAGAGTGGATCCCACTTTATGTAAAAGCATCCTTACAGGTCCCCATAGTCCTGGGCACCGCTTGGCTGAAACTTCACAACCCTTTGTTGGATTGGGCAACGGGAGTGATTTCCTTCCCATCGAAAGACCGCCAACATCACAAGTTACAAACTGCCTCACCTTCTGCACCTCCGAAGACAGTCATCGAGGCGGGGGGGAGGTGCAGCTACCGGCCAAGTATGCAGATTTTGCAGATGTTTTTAGCGAGCAAGAGAATACCGCGCTACCCCCCACACACACAGAGACTGTGATTGCAGATTGAGCTAAAACCAGGGGCGAAAATCCCATCGAAGAGACAATATCCAATGTCAGCCAAGGAACTAACTACACTGAAAGAGTACTTCGATACAAACCTCAAGAAAGGTTTTATCTGACCATCGAAGTCACCGGCATCCGCTCCTACTTTTTTCATCCCAAAGAAACCAGACCCACTGGTGCTTTCAGCTCCAGAGGAGGGAAGGGGAGTTCCCATGCACACAATCCACGACTACAGTGCCCTCGACACAGTTACAAATAGGGACCACTATTTTTATTACCTGCTCCCTCTCATATCTGACCTGCTCGATCGCCTGCAGACAGCACGCGTTTTTACAAAATTGGACCTCAGAAATGCCTACAACTTGATTTGAGTGAAAGAAGGGCACGAATACCTGACTGCCTTCGATACCAGATATGGTAAATTTGAATATTTAGTCATGCCCTTCGGGTTAAGTAATTGTGGAGCAGTTTTCTCCAGATTCATGAATCAAATATTTTCTGATCTAATAGATAATTATGTGGTGATTTATCTGGATGATATATTAATATTCTCTGATGATGCAACATCTCATGTGACTCATGTTCAGAAGGTATTACAAAGACTGCAACAAAAGAAGCTTTTTGCCAAGTTAGAGAAATGTGCCTTCGATTTAACTCAATTGGATGATCTGGGGTACAGGATTTCCACAGAGGGGATTGCCATGGATCCCTCCAAGGTCCAGGCAGTGTTGTCTTGGCACTCCCCCCCCTCCCGAAATGTAAATAATGTGCAGCACTTTCTTGGATTTGCAAATTTTTATAGAAAGTTCATACCAAATTTTGCTGACAGGGTGAAACCTCTCACTCAACTTTTAAAGCAGAGCTTTCCAAACTTTTAATGTTGGTGACACACTTTTTAGACATGCATCCTTTCGCGACACACTCTTACAGCAGGGCATCATTTCGCGACACACTTACAGCAGGGCACAAGGCAGGCACTAGGACCTGCGCAGAATCCTGGCAGGGCAGGTTTGGAGGCAGCAAGGCACAAGGCAGGCACTAGGACCTGCGTGGAATCAGGGCAGGGCTCAGAGGCAGCAGCAGCTGCAACATACCCAGACACTGCAGCCGACACACTAATGTGTCCGACACACAGTTTGGAAAGCTATGTTTTAAAGAAAGGAAAGAGGTTTGCCTGGGGAGACCAGGAGCAGGCAGCCTTCCAAGAGTTAAAGCACCTCTTCGCCTCCCAACCTCTCCATCATCCAGACCCGTCGCGACCCTTTGTAATTCAAACTGACACGTCTGACTCGGCGATTGGCGCTATATTACTCCAGGCTGAGAAGCCAGAGGGAGAGGAACTGCTTCCTTCCGCATTTTTCTCTTGCATGATGGCCCCGGCAGAGAGAAACTATGATATATTTAATAAGGAACTGCTGGCAATAAAAGCAGCCTTCCAAGAGTGGAGACAATGGGTGGAAGGGGCAGCCTTTCCTATAAAAGTCTGCACGGACCATAAAAATTTGGAACTCTTGCAAAACACCAAGGCGCTCTCCCCCCGCCGAATCAGGTGGAGTCAGTTTTTCTCCCATTTTAATTTTCACATAATGTATTTGCCTGGCTCAAAGAACCAGATGCCAGATGTGCTTTTCCGCAAGCCTGAATTCATCTCAGCTTCAAGACCCTATTCCCACACAGCAATCTTGTAGCCTCACAACTTCCAGCAGACGCCGGAAGGGAACCAGAGAGAGGTCTTGGCAGCCCGACGGCAGGCGTAGGATCTCCTCACAAGGGTCAAGGCTCAGCAGCAACAAGACCCGTATGCGAGGGCTAGGATGGATGACCTCCAGGAGTCCCAGCAAGGTGCTGCTTCTCCATTCACAATAGACAAGGGACTGCTTTGGCATAGCGGTAGGCTGTATATTCCCCTTCCCTTGAGAGAAGAAGTTTTGAATCTGCCACAATAATCCAACAGCTAGACATGGGGGTGTATTCAAAATGCTTCATAGAGCATTAAGAGACTACTGGTGGCCAAAAATGGCTGTGGACGTAAAGACTTACGTTGCCTCTTGTCACACTTGCAGGAGAGCTAAACCTCTTCCAGGGAAGCGGGTGGATTTGCTGCAACCCCTGCCTACCCCCCCCCCCCAGCCTTGGGACACAGTCTCCATGGACTTCATCACTGATTCACCCCCGGTCCAGGGACTTACGTCTATACTGGTGGTGGTGGATCTGTTCACAAAAATGGCACATTTTATTCCCTGCAAAGGCCTTCCTACTGCACAAGCCACAGCACAGTTATTTTTGGATCATGTTTTTAGGCATAGAGGCATGGTTAACCATATCATCGGTGACAGAGGCAGTCAATTTACTTCCAGGTTTGGAAGGCTCTTTTCCAGTCGTTAGGGGTGCAGATCCACCTGTCTTCCTCGCACCACCCTTCGACCAATGAGTAAGCTGCGAAAACTAACCAGGTGTTACAGCAATATCTCAGATGTTATAGCACTTGTCAGCAGGATAATTGGCCAGATTTGCTTCCAAAGCAGAATTTGCTTATAACAATTCCATGGATTCTTCTACCAAGATGTCCCCCTTCCAAGCACTCTATGGGGTTAACCCTCGAGTCTTGCCCACCTCATCGCAGCCAGCATTGGTTCCGGCCACGGCAGACTTTCTCAAAGAGCAGCAGGCTGTGCACGATCTTTTAAAGGAGCAGCTGAACAGGGCAAAGGCTGCTTGCAAGAGATCTGCAGACCTCCATAGGCAAGAGGGTCCAGTGATTTCAGAAGGAGACAAGGCATGGCCCTCTACCGAGTTTTTAACTTCCAGCAGACCTTACAGGAAGTTGGACTCTTAAGTTCGTGGGCCCTTTCACCGTGCTGAAACAGGTAAACCCAGTGGCTTATTGATTGCAACTCCCAGCCACCATAAAAGTCCACCCTGTGTTTCACAGGTCATTGCTGGCCAAAGAATCACCTCCTAGTGCCTTGCGCGCTCAGTTACCGCCTCCACCTCCAGTAATGGTGCAGGGGGAGGAAGAGTACGAAGTAGAGGACATTTTGGACTCGCAGCGGGGAAGGGGCATTCAGTATCTAATACATTGGAAGGGGTACTCTGAGGCTGAGCACTCATGGGAAAATGCCAGAGACATTCATGCACCCATGCTGATCCAAAGATTTCACCAGCGTTTTCCTAACAAGCCCAAGCCTCGCAGACTCCCAGAAGTTCCTAGCTCGGCTGAGCATGCAGATGAATCCCAAGCAGAGGAGTTCGTAAGTTGGCAACCTTTACCCCCACGAGAGGCCTGGAGGCCAGAGTGGGAGCAGGAGGGGGAGTCTCAACTGCGAGAGGCCACAGCGCGAGGAGGAGGGAGAGCCTCAACCCTCGACTTCTGGCATCCAGTTCCCAAGGGGGAGGGGGAAAATTTTTTCTAACCATCTCGCTATTTTACAGGAAGAAATATCAGACTGGGAGGACACCAGCAATTCTTCCTTTGAGGATCTGCCTCCGCTACCCAGCTCCCATGAGAACTCAGAGGGAGAGACAGATTCTGGAGGGGGGGGTGATGTGATGGAATGTGTCTCTGAGGGAGAAAGTGATGTTATGGAGATTGCGGGCGAAGGAGGAGGGGGCGCCTTCCACGGTGAGAAGCGCGTTCACAGCCTCGAAGACCTTGGGCGCTCGTCCAAGAAGGTCAGGCCAGACCCGCCTTAGAGCACCTGGTATTTTCCCCCAGTGTAGCTTAGTTTGGCAAGATTCTGTGTAAGGTAGAACAATAAAGATCTAGAGCTTAATTCTGAGGCTCAGCGTTGTTCTTCGCCTAACCATGACAATTCCCTGCTGACAGTAAGGATAGTACATATTTTAACCAGTATGCTGTAAGCTGGGTTTTATCCCAAGCATGTTTACACTAATCTATGCAAACTAGGATCTCCAATCTTGATACTACCTTGCAAGACAACCTACTTTGAGCCCTGTCAACTAGGGCATACATGCAGTATATTGGCAGACAACACTGAATCAGTACAACAGATAAAATAACAGATCATCTACCGTTTCAAATGTGAACATTTATAGGGCAGAATTACTGGACATAAGCCAGCAAAAATAGAGCTGAAAACTTACACTAATTTGAGAGAATATTCCAGGATTATGGAAGGAGATATTTCAAATATGTGCATAAACTTAGGCTGAACATCCTCTTGAAAGCAATGCATAATTAAATTTCTATTGTTTTTAATCTACCAGGATAGTAGAGAAGATGTGTTGTCTATAGATTATTCTTTCTTCTTGACTTCCAGCCCTTTTTTTTCATGCAGAGACTGGGTCTCAGTGTGGAATGTGGAATTTGAATTGTTTAGTAGTAAGTACCGGTACTATAAACTCAGTGAATTTAATACCTTGATTCACACATACAAAAAATCATGTTACAATCTGTCATAGGGTAAGAAACAAATGTGCGCTTCTATTTTTTTTTTTCAACCGTGCTTCCATAAGCATTCCGAAGAATAATATATATAATTTAATAGACCAGATTGGGGACTTGAATGCTATTTCCTTTGTTCATGTTTTAGACAATGGCAAAGGTTATAACTACAGTGCTGAAATTCCCTCCTGATCAAACTCAGAAGATCTTAGAACGAGAAGATGCACGGACACTGGTAAGAATTGATAAGAGATTTTGGAGTAACAATTTGGAAAATATTGGGAAGATGTTCTTGTGATAGGTGTGACTCACAAATAATAGCAGACATTAACATACAATACTTTTAGTGAAGAATATGATGGTAAAAATATGTGATGTCTATGCCAGCATATATTTATTTGATATGCCTGCTTCACAGTTAGATAGGAAATCCGAGGAAACCTACACAACTTAAATAATGTGAAGACAATCCAGTAAAATTGGGAAAAACAAAATTTTAAAATGTTTATCTCTTTAACTTGTACTAGATGAACAACTGATATTTCAATCCCTTATCCTCCATAGCTTCTATTTTTTTTAAGATTTAATAAACTGAATTGAATGATACAGTTTTCTTACTCTGTTCAAAAGTGTAAATATTTGCCAACTGCGAAGTTGAAAAACAGATCTTTACATATTGATCTCTATTTAAAGAAGAGAAAGTCTCCTTTGGGTTGGACTCCCTATAACTTTATGGACACAGCCATTAAGTTTTCTTGATAATGGTATAGAAGTGATTTGCCATTGTTCCTTCTCAGATGTTTTTCAACTTCCCGTCTAGTCTGCAGCCCTGGTTTTCCCACAGCCAAATACTAACCAGGCCTGACCTTACTTAGTTGCCCAGCCCAGGCAAGGTCAGTTCAGGATGTTAATAATAATCCTGTGGAACTGATTAATATGTAAGCACCAATCTCTTGTTTATATTTTTAGTTTCAGAGTTTATGACATGGGTCAAAAATTTAGGATTTTTTCCTCCTCTTTTCTACGTTTACTCTTTTTCTCTATGTTCTCAGTAGCCAGGTTATGTAAAAATCGATCAGTGATCAGTATAAATAGATTTGATAGCCTGTCAGCATACATTTTGACATGATTCACTTTCTGAACTACCATAATTTGGCTTCAAAATAATACAGTTGGTGTATTTTTAAATGGTGTACTATCCAGCTTTAATAGAAAACTCTGAATGGTGGGATAGTATATTTCATGAGAAATATATTAGGGATATTCAATATGAATTCTGTTGGGAAAAAAGTATCTGTCAGTTCATGTTTCTGTTTGTCTGCTTTGCCTGAACTTTTTCCTGCTGTAATGCACACTAATAATCTTAATGTCCTTTCCTTTCTATTCCGAACAGTTGTGGGCCATGGATGTTAATCCTGTTTAGCTTTCCATGTGAATGTTAGATGAGTTGGCAGGGATATGGTATTGGACCAACATTTCATTTTGGAATAATCAAAACAAGCAAAACTGTAGTTTTGTTTTATGGTCTCATTTTGTGTACTAGCATTCTGAACAGAGGATTAGTTGAGGACAGCACAACAAAGTAGACACCAAAACTACTGTAAGGTATTCTAATCTAGAAGGCTTGAGCAGATTTAAATGCTGCACCAGTGTGTTACACAAAACAGCCTTTGAATCTAAGTATCTTGGATTGCCTGGATTACCTCAGTTCTGCAGAACATAGATATACTGTACTTAATATTAAGAGCAGCATTTGCTTTGACCAATAGCCATAGCAAGAAATAAATATCAAACTCTTCCTGTAGTCACACCTGCTTTGATTAACACATTAACCCAATAAGCTGTTCTTTTCCTGGCTTTATAGTTCACCTCAACTCCCAGTGGTATCTTCTGAATAAATCATCAATCAGTGCTTTAGTTAGTACGTAGGTGAGTGTTGCCTGATGTATAACCATTTTTAGTTTTCCTTCTCTTTTGCTAAAATAGTAGTAATTGCTCTGTGCATTAGTGATCGTTCTTACTATTTTTGTTTTATAAAATAACTTTCCTAACAAGCCTTTACTCCTTTATATCAGTGAAATTTGTTTAAATTGTACAAATCTGCAGCATAAGATTAAAATAAAACATGCTCTTATGAATGAAAATGGTACTGGTTAGCTAGAAGCCATTGCAATTTACAGTTGCAATTTAAAAAGCAGGAGGGCTGTGATACCAAAACTTAAATAAAATATGCTTATAGGAAAAATATATGGAATTATTTTGGAACATGAAAACTCTTATTGTTTTAAAATTATTAATAATTTTAGGCTATTAAAGAGAGCCAGTTTAGTGTAGTGATTAAGGCACCAGGATAGAAACTGGGAGACCGTGAGTTCTAGTCCCACCTGAGGCGCAAAGCCAGCTGGGTGACCTTGGGCCAGTCACACACACACAGCCCTAGGAAGGAGGTAGTGGGAAGCCACTTCTGAAATCTTGCCAAGAAAACTGCAGGGACTTGTCCAGGCAGTCGTCAGTAGTTGTTGGCGTCGCAGGGTAAACCAGATAGGAATCACAACTAGATGAGCTAATTCTACTTTATTGTAAAGCTGCATTGACAGAATCTTGCAAGTATGAAAGTACAAACCCCCCCATCTCCTTTACAGCCTGAGAAACTAGGAAGGGTCCCTTCTGAGCCTCTTACCTTGCCCACTATCTAGCTGTGGGCTATGCTGTCTCTTCTGACCGCTCCCTAGGCAGCGTCTCTTTGCCCAGTCTCCCAACGTCTTTTCCGCATACCATTACAGGAGTCAACACTGACTCGAAGGCACCACCACCACCATCACCTTCCAAAAAACCACCCAAAAACACACTATTAAAACAAATGCAGCATTCCAAATTCCCCCTCAGGGTAATATTGCCAAATCTTGAAAGGGGCATAAAGCAAAAAAAAGTACATACTATGCTGCATGTCTCTTTATATCCATGGTGGTAAATAGACATCTCCATACCTTGCAATGTATTATGTTTGTTGCCAAACCAAGACTTCTGCTGTCTTTTCACTGTGTCATTGTGACGACTACCTTCATTTACTGTGTCCCTTAACTCCCACTGCCACTGTGAAAAAAACTGATTTGTCAGCATATTAGTGGCACTGATGATTAAATTATTAGTGTATTTGTCTTGCAATTAGTTAGCTATATATTTACAAATATTTGCATGCTGTATATTCTCACAATTTATAACATTTTTTTTCTTTCTTCCCCACCCCCGTTTTCCCTCCAATTCTTTTCTAGTCCTGGTTACGAACGTCAACTTGAAGAATTTGCGACATATGCACTTTGTAACAGATTACACAGATTTGAAATCTGATCATATCTCCAAATTAGCTCTTTGGAGCATGGAGTAGGCAAAAACTATTATTCAGGTTTCACGTGAAAGGAGCGCAGCAAGGAATGATGGATTGAGAATTGGGACTGTGAATATGGTTAATTTACTGCCTTTAAGAAAGATTGTTGATCAGGTGGTGTGTGCTTAACTTGGACACTATTTTCAATTTAGATTTAGTTTTTTTTAAAGAAATCCCAAGTATTTTCCCTCAGTACAGCTTTCACAAAGTATCTCTAAAAAATTAATGGTTCTATTTATTTTCTTGCAGGTTTTGTTTCAAATATTACATATTGTCTGAAATAATTGTGCAATACACTTTGAGTGGGGAACTGCCCTAGATTTCTTAATAAGTTAAGCTGCTGGAGCTATTTTCCTCCTATTGATTGTTTATTAAGGGCCATTTCTATAAGCTTTTGCTTATAATGAATCCAGATTGCAGGACCTCATTTATTAATTCATAGCTTTTGTACTTATATTTTGTGGGAAATAAATTTACACTCCTGTAAGTTGTAAATAGGTGCTATCTACTTGTATTATAAGTTGATCTCTGATTGTTGGCAGTGCTAATCTTGCAGAGCTGGGAGAAAATAAAACTTCTATTTACTGTACAATGCTGCAGCCTGATGTGCTTGTCAAAAGTCAGTGCTTGATTGCTAATTGCCTTGATCCTGTGCAGAGGGATGACATTTTGCTTTTAAATATATACAGTATAATAGGAAGCTAATGATGCTTTTTGTAGATGTAGATCTGAGTAACATAGTTCCTTAGCTGACCCACAAAAGAGCACATTAAAGTAGGATCCGTTACAGTTTGGGGCAATTATTTGGTCATTGGATTATTAGCATGCAATTACAGAACTGAATGTCAATTCTGACCAAGCCATATAGTCTTACAACTAACCCCCCCTCAAAAAAAAAATTAAGAAGAGAGCCTATCAACTTCATGATACATGGACATGAACAAAAGTATTTACTTCTCAAAACTATGTTTTTATTTTTACATCAATTTCTGAAAAGGTAGAAAATATCCAGTGGGTTGGATATAGATTTTAGCATGAAAAGTATCTGCACTGTGTGGATTCCTAGGCATTGAAGCCACGCTGAAATTAAAAAGATATACTCCACATATCAGAGATGGCCTCATGATTGAGCCTTTTCTGAGTTTTATGGGAAAAAACCACTAAAATGAAGATAAAAGTGTCTATGTTCCCCTGCAAACAACATGAGAAAAATGTGAAATCATATTATTTTGTTGAAAATATATGAACACTTTATAGGACAGGATGTGATCTTCAGCAAAAATTTAGGCATCGTATTTGAATAATTATGGTATGAATTAAGCCCATAAAATTAACTGAACAATCTACGAATGCAATTACAATTACATTTTTTCTGCAGTAATGAAATACAGCTTTTTTTTGCAACTTCCAAAGTCTGGCTGCTTCTCATTGGCCAAATAAAGGTGTCAGAGGAGGGCCCTTTCTTGCTTGCTTTGTTCAGTTTCAAAGATAAAGAGGGATTTCCTACATCAGTTCCAAGTGCTGGAGCTTCTCTCTTAGGAAAAAAAGTGAGCTTGAATGAGAAACCCAGAGCCCAGCTGTTAGCTGCTTTAATCTTGTCCCATGTGGTGAGAGTGGATTCAAAATGGTTGATTTAATTTGAGTTCCTGCGCTGAGTAAGCATTGGATTTGTTGGTGTCAGTAGCTCCCTTCGAATACGATACTATGATTCTTACAATCATAAAAACAAAAGCCCCATAGAGATACAAAATGGAAAATAGATACAGTACTTGCTGTATTTCTAGCAACCAGCCAGAAGATGTTAAGGATATGTGCTGCACAGTCATATAATCCTGCAGATGTACAGTTCCTTGACTTTGCTTTAAATCAAAGCTATTTTTCAAATTCAGTGGAAGCTCTTTACAGGATTGCATGGATGTAAAGTCATTCCAGACTGAAGCCCTAGGAAAGAAACTTCTACTCTTCAAACAGACTTTATTTATTTAGCTAGCTAGCGTGTGGCACAGACTAGCTTTATTTATTTATTTATTTATTTATTTATTTAGCTAGCTAGCTAGCTAGCTAGCTAGCGTGTGGCACACACATTGCCAGGGAGTCTACAATGTTACACAGTAGATGTTCTGGCACCAGATAGTTGCTAGTCTTTCTTGCACTGATGCACCACAAGAGGGCAAGTTAGCTTTGCTTCAGCTGGCCAGCAGCGTTCCTTTTTTAGGGAAGTCAGCTCATCCGGGCTTTTTTCGCCACCGATCCTCCGTCAGCACCGGTTCCTGCTCCCCGCACAGATCGCTGCCAGTGTTTCCCCCCACTGAAATGGGGATACCTATTTATCTACTCGCAGATTACATGCTTTTGAACTGCTAGGTGGGCAGAAGCTAGGGATGAAATGATGGGAACTCACTTTTGTCACACGGAGCTGGGCTCGAACCGTTGGAGTGTCGACCATTTCTGGCCGGCAAACTCCAGCGTCATTAAGCCACTGCGCCACCGCGTCCCCAGACTAGCTCTGGAAGCATACCAACAAAATGCCTTGTCAGCTGGTAAACATTAGAAATCATTGTACCTTCTGCCCACCTGCAAGTACTATCTGGTCAATATACCTCAGGATGTTTAATTAAAAAGTTAACATACTGTATCTGATTTTATATTCTACAGATAGTCCTGATGTACCGATGGTATTTGGGACTGGGAACTCCATTGCTAAGCAACACAGTCGTAAGGTGCAACATGACTGCGCTGACTTACTATAGCAGTTCCAGCAGTCCCAGTTGCTGCTGTTAGGTGAATCGCATGCAGTTGCAGCATCCCATGGTCACGGGATCACCATTTGCAACCTCCTGCTGGCTTCCCCATTGCCTTTGCTTGTTAGAAGCTGGCAGTGAAGGTTGCAAATGGTGATCACGTGACACTGGGACGCTGCAATGTCGTCACTGTAAGCTGGTTGCCAAGCACTGAATCATGATCATATGACCGCAATGATCCTGTGATGGCGGCAACTACAGGACCTGTCGTAAGTCCCCCTCGTTCAGCGCTGTCATAACTTAAAATGGTCACTGAACAAGTGGACATTAAGCGAGGACTACCTGTATTCACAAAAGCGGCCACTTAAACACAAGGGACCGGCTTACTCTAATCCAGCGTTTCTCAACCTTAGCAACCTTAGCCTTCCTCCTCCTCAAAAAATATTTTCTGTTTGGCTTTTGTGTATATATAGCTATATATGGAAAAACTGAACTTATAGAAAATATATATCTGTAGTCACCACGCTTATATAATGTCTCTTCCCCATTCAACCTTTTAGGGCTTTAAAATAGCTCTAAGCATTCCTAGAAATGTCTGAACTGCAGAGCTAAACCTTGAAGTTGCTATATATGGATTTTGCCGTATTATGAGAAGTAATCCACGCGTGCTATCTTTTACTCTTGACAACAGACTTCAGGATTTTTGTAGTACAGAAATGGATTGTTTCTTAAAAATATATAGTTTGAGAGAGGGATTTCTTTTCATTCCCACAAGTTAGTCACAAAGAGCTGCTTTTTGTCAATTATCATTTGGTATAGTGAAATGATCTAAAGCTACCCTGTTGTTTAAACACAACATCACTTAGTTTGGCGCAAAACTGAATTCCATCACATTTTAGGGCTCTGTACAAATTTCTGAGTAATAACTTCTTTTGCCTCCCACCCTCTTAATACTAGTCTGGGCAAAACATGATCATAACTGAACCAACATAACTGGATTGGAGACACATCTTCAAGCAAGCAGATAGCCTGGGTGTTGATATCTACTGCTCTAGAACAGCAGACAAACAGTGACAAAAAGGCAACGGGCTAGAAACCAGGAGACAGAGAGTTCTAATCCCGCCTGAGGCATGAAAGCCGGCTGGGTGACCTTGGGCCAGTCACTCTCAGCCCAACTCACCTCACAGGGTAGTGGTTGTGGGTAAAAGAGGAGGAGGAAGGAGTATTAGGTATGTTTGCTGCCTTGAGTTATTTATAAAAATAATAAAGGGATAAAAATAAAATAAAAATAAGTCCTCTAACTCTTGTCCCCACTACCCTGAGTAGTAACGAAGCCAGTCTCTTGCTGTTAATTATTTCCCAGTTCATGTGTTGGGTGCCATTGTCTGCCATCACTCCCCCGCTGGCTACTGCTCTTTGATCTTGTTTATTCTTTCTCAGTGGATTTTCTTGCTCCTCTTTTTTCTTAATTGCAATATCATGGATTTATTACCACTTTCCATATGCAATATGTCGATGAAGGTTCTCAGTCATCCAGGTGGAATTGTCTGTAGCTTGAATCATGTCAACTGGATTTCTATTTTCTCAGTGGAAACGTTTCGCTCCTTATCCAAGGAGCTTCTTCAGTCTGAGTAAAGTTGGTAAGGGAATCCTTAAATATGTTTCTAGGGTGGCTGTGGGACCTTGCACCTGGGGCTAGGTCATGCTTATATTGAGATGTTAATTTCTAAGTCCCTTTATCATCCAAAGGAGGATGATAAGACCATTTCGCAATCTCAACAACAGCAAGGTAATCTTAACGATCCTCTTTTGGATGATAAAGGGACTTAGAAATTAACATCTCAAATAAGCATGACCTAGCCCCAGGTGCAAGGTCCCACAGTCACCCTAGAAACATATTTAAGGATTCCCTTACCAACTTTACTCAGACTGAAGAAGCTTCTTGGATAAGGAGCGAAACGTTTCCACTGAGAAAATAGAAATCCAGTTGACATGATTCAAGCTACAGACATTTCCATATGCAACTATCAGAGTAATACTCCCAGCAGATGTTTATGGAAAATAACAGGGGTTCTGTTTTGCTGATTTCAACAGAAAATAAACACAAGGGAAGAGAGAATGAGATTGAATAGTGGAGTAATAAGATATATGATAAATAAAATTGATTAAATGAATTGGCATAGAAAAAAAGAAACTGAAATATTAGGCAAATTGAGTTTATGTATTTATTTGCCATATTTCTATACCACCCATCTCGCAAGTTCCCTTTTGCTGGGTGAAGTTAAACGTGGATTCTTGATCTGGAAATGTGAACAATTCAACATAATGGGAGTTTAGCACATTGCTATCTATTTGACGCAGTCAGCTTTAGTGCTGAGGGAAACAATGCAAACTTAAAATAAGTTTTGGCTGGCAAAGCATTGCTGAGAAAGTCTTGGGTTCAAGTGTAATATATTTAGATAGATGGACAAGAGTAATTATTTCACATACCTAAAACACAAGTCTTGGGAATCTGAAGACTGGTTCCCAAGCAACTTTAGGCTGGGAATGGGGAGGAGGCCATGTTACTCATCAGACAAACTGTCCAGCAGTTCCTTGTCCTAGTTTTAAGAAAATACATAATTGGGTTTGTTATCTTTGCGATGCTGCCTGTTTTAGCCTTTTCTGATACTATCTTTAGGAGGAAAAAAAAGCCACCACCTTAGGTTTCCATGTTTCAGTCCCCAAAGGGAATTCTAAAATTGTGAAGTCTGGGCGAAAAGTCTTTAGTTTTCATCAGGACAAAATATGGGGCAGGGTTAAGCTGTTGTGCTGCTGCTATTGCTATTCTTACAGTCCCTTTCCATTTAGCCTTCCTGACTGTTGATGGGAATTTGTCTAAACATATGCTCTGGCATTAAAAGCTGATATTTATTATTTAAAATCACATCCTATTTTTACGAACAAGATTGTAAATGCTATAATACAATGCACATTAGCAATAAAGAAGAAAATTTGCAACAGTTAATATATCTGCAAGGACAAAAGTCTAATTAAAAAGATAAATGTCCTGAGTATAAACTGGGTATCTTAAGGACCAGTATGGATAGAACCACCTTTATTTCTTTCTAAGGAGGTTCCATAGTCAGGAAGCTACTATAGAAAAGCTTCCTTTATGTACTGATCAAAATGTACTTTCTTGGTGGTAGGACATACAGTGGCATCTAAACAAAGAGCATAGATTATGGGCAGGCTTATACAGTATAGGAAGAAGAAAGCCAGTTTGGTGTAGTAGTTAAGGCACCGGGCTAGAAACGGGAGACGGTGAGGTCTAGTCCTGCCTTAGGCACAAAGCCAGCTGGGTGACCTTGGGCCAGTCACTTTCTCTCATCCCTGGGAAGAAGGCAATGGCAAACCACTTCTGAAAATCTTGCCAAGAAAACTGCAGGGACTTGTCCAGGCAGTCTCTGAGAATTGGACACGATCGAACAGATATCTATCTGTGAGTGTGTGTGTGTTTGCCTAACTTGATTCCAAATCATTTTGGACTTTGTAGACCTAAATCAATATCCCATTGAAAACAAATGGAAAGTCCAATAAGAAGGTGGGGTTTAAACTGAATAAAAATTAAGTAATTGAGAAAGGGTGATAATATTGTCTATAAATTGTAAAACACCAGACAGCAACAGCTTGGCAGCTGCATTTGTACCAGCTGAAGTTTCCAAACACTTTTCAAAGGCAGCCTTGTGTTAATGGCGTTAATTGTTAATTGTGTTAATAGTGGTCTAAACAAGTGATAGTTAATGAATGGACTACTACTCTTCCTTCCATGGGAGGAGAGATCCTTGCACATAATCTGAATCGGAGCCAAGGAATTTCTAGCCGGAGCAGCCAACACATCCTCCAAGTAGGCTGTGTTCTCTTCTACCAGTAGGTAATGAGCCTGGTCCCTCAAAAATGGTACAATGCCACTTAGGAATAGGTTGTACCCTCATTCCCAGATTGGTTTGTCTACTGATTCAACAAAGCCCCACTCTTGTCTGGATTGAGTTCAACTCTGTTGCCTATATCCAATCCCTTCTTATATCCAGCTAATGGCTGAGGATTTACATAGCCTACTTCGAATGGCTGAAAAATTGATACACAGGTGAGTTTAGGCTTACTTTTGGACCTGGATAAATGATGTAGATGGATTTCAACCCAAACAAGATTTGAAATCAGAAAATGGCTTAATCATCCTTTTTGGGGATGAATGTACAGCTTTATGTCTATCTGAGGTCAAAGTGTTTCGTTATTAAATTGTGAAGTTTATATTCTCATGTTTATTGAGCAGTTGTTTTTTTGAAATTTGGTAAGCACTACTACAGGTTTTGTAAATCTCCAGTGTTAGACATTTCCCTGGTGCCTGAAAAGTTGAATTTATATGTGCTTTCTAGTTCAACAGATGCACTTAATTGCTTTCAAGCTACATTTTGATATAAAATCAAACTTTTACTAAAACAAGCAAGCAATGCTTAAAAGCTTGGAGCAGTACTTTGTTTACACAGCAGACTATTTCTCTGGTATAAATCAGGCAGCTAATGACCCTTTAAGGAATTGTTCTGTTTTATGTTGGGCTTGCTGATTTTCTTTGCATTGATCTGTTATACCTGGATTGCAACCATAAGCAAAAAGATGCTATGTTCAAAAATAAGTGAGTTGGAAGAGGAAAATAATAAGCTGACTAATTTAGAAAGGCTGAGTAGCAGGTAATATAAATGAATATAAAAAGTCTGGCAGATATAAAATAAAAAATTATATATAGTAGCTGTAGTTTGAAATTGTTCCTCACCCGCAGCCAGGACCAAGTTAGTTAGTTAGTTAGAATATGTAAAAATATACAAGTACTGTACATTCATTTTAACTCTACAAATTTGGTTTTAATTCATTTGAAGATATGTTCACATCTAGTACAAACTATTTACCCCACTTCTGTCATGGCATTTCAAGACGTATTCAGAGTGAGTAGTAATCTCTACCAGAGCAGTGCTGTGTTCTCCTTGACCTGGATGTGAGTCAACTAAGAGTCAAGGCGGTGGAGTGGTGGAGGCCCAGGCTCCAGTCCACCCACAGCCACAGAAGCTCCCTGGGTGACTTTGGGCAAGCCATTCACTCCCATCCCAACCTACCTCACAGGTTTATTGTTGTGGGGGAAACTAGGAGGAGGGAGCATTATACACACTGCTTTGAGCTTTGTACAAAAGGCAGTATATATATATATCTATCTAATAAATCAATAAGCCACAAAGCGCTCTTTGGAAATATTATCAGAACCAAAGCAGGAGACACCATGCAATGTGATTGCACTTTTCTTTGCCTGCTTGAAAAAAAAAATCCCACATATGGTAACTGCCTGCATGGACCACTTCTATCCTTTTTTTAAATTTGTTATTGGACGGCTGTTGTCGTAATGCCAAATGCTTCGGTGCAAGTGCATTACGTCTTGGAAATAGCGCCCAGAATCAGCATTTATGGCAGCCTTTCCAACTCTGATTGCCTTCTAGATATGTTGGGACTGCATGTCCAAAACATTGCACCTGAAAGCCACGCTGGCTGCAAATTCAGGGAGTTAAAGCCCTGACACGTCTGGAAGGTGCCAGGTTGGAGAAAGCTCTTAAAATTATTCTGTTTCCTTTATTAGGATTTTGAGCCCAGGAACTTGACAAATATGACCCTTTTGTATACTGTATGTGTCATGACATCCCACGCTTGTATGAAAGGGGCGGAGTGTACGGCGTGACCCTGCTTTCAACCTTTTGACAGAAGCAGCGAATGGATGCCCGTGATGGATTGTTTTTCTTATTGTTATGTGTCCTTGGGAAACTCATTCAGTGTAAACCTGGAAGTTTCTCCTTCATGAAAGCTAATGATGAATAAAATTGCCGTCTCAGACACTGGTGTTGTTTTCCCACGACTGGGAAGTTTTGAGAGGGAAACAATGAATTCTTTGTTATTTTATTTAAGCAACATGAGAAGGAACTGGAACACATAAAGGATATCTGGGAAATACAACTGCTTTAACTTATTAAGTAACTGGCTACTATAAAGTATTTCCAACTTAATTATGGGGGCAGGGATGGGGTATATTTAGTTATCTAACCCAACATTTTAAAATTAAGATTAAAATTGCCACAACACTTTTCTGGTAATTCGTAAATAGGAAGAAGAGATTCACTCATTTGATTTATATACCAACTTTATCAAGTATTCTTGCTCTGTGTATCCTTGACTACTAAGGTAAAATGGCTAGTATCTTTGTTTAGCGAGCCACTTAAAAATCACCCCACACAGATTGGTATAATTTTATATAAATTTAATTAGAATTGCCATAAACTATCCACAAATTCAAAATAATTCACCAAAGGAAGAATTTGAATAGATTAACACCCCACCCCACCCCACCCCTGTTTGGTATCTATATGTTTAGTCTATTATCCTAATCTTCTCTATGAATGGGTGTCAGCCCTTCGAGGTATACCAGATTAGGGAACCAGATTTATGAATGCAAATACTATTTTTATTATCAGGTTACAGTAACAGAATCCTGCAAGTCTGAATGTGCTTCCCCCCCCCCCCTCCTCTTATCTTCATGAGAACTAGGGACGGTCATGCCCGAGACACTTTTTCAAATTGCATTTCTGCCTGGGACTCAGATTTCTTTTATCTGACCATTGGCTTGGTTGCGGCTCTTCCCCCTACTCCTCAAGGTTATTCTTACTGCCCATTACATCAGCCAACTTCAAGGCATCAGTGTTCTCTTTTTTTAGAAAAGGAGGACACAAGACCATTCAAATGATAGTATATTTTAGCACTTGATGCCAAGTGTACTGTTCCGCCATTTCTTTTATGATACTTCAGGACCTTCTAATGGGTTGGATGTTAAGTTTTATTTATGAGCTGCCAGCTATGATTTTATATAAGCTATTCTATTATCTTGTTAGAGATCTCGGGACCACTCATCATAAAAACCAGGATATAAATCTCCCAGACACAATAAATGATACATGTGGAGGCAACTCAAGCAGCCTGTGAGGCACTAGCATTACACTGCACAAGAATGTACTAAAGATGTTTTGCGGTGAGTAATTCTCACACCATACAGGGAATGTGTCTCAGATCATATGAAATAACACCCACTCATCCCTCAATTCCTTTTCAGGAATTGTAATTCTGAATTTTTTATTTTTTATTTTTGGAGTGCCCAGTATGACAAAATGCCTTAGGTTGAATAAATGTCTTGGTGCATGAAACCTGCTACATATCATGTTATCTTCATATCAACTGGTATTTTAAATGCATTTTTAATTTAGCTTTTAACTTGTTGCTTTATTTGGATTTCTCCTCCTCCTGTTCCCACCCACCCCACATTGGTGCACTGGAACAATATTTATTTTAATAACAATCACAGGGAATAAGCTGTATCCAAACCCACACAATTACATGATGCTATAGAGGAAATTAATGCAGTAAAGAAAGCATCTGGAAAAGAAGGGGGGCAGATACATTAATTTAAAATATCAAGCGTGTTTTAATTTGAGGATTTATTTAAAAGCATTGCTGATAGGATGGAAAGTTAAGACGGGTATTTACTTTGGCTGATTTTAAATGCTGACTAAAAATAGGAGATCTGAGTATGTTTGTACTGTGGGATCTCCATAACTTTTCAGACAGCCCCTTGGGCATGTATAAATGGAGTGTTACAGAAAGGAACAAGAATGAGTTGTGACAAAGTGAGATATTTCTAATTTTTTGTGTTACGTATTTTGTGATTACTTGACCAGGAATTTTCATGAACAATTTTAGAGCAGAAGCCAGTTCAAAACATGAATATCAGTTCCCACAGACTATAACAAATTTTTTTTTTGAGATCCCATCCAGGTCATATGAAAAGGATGTTCTGTGCCTAAAGATCTTACAGGGAAAGTCCCTGAAATAAAAACACAGTGTTACTCTGGGATTATCACATCTTTTATTAACAGTAAGTGGGAGGCATATGAGTTGTCTTGCTAGGAAAGGTTCTGGTTTATATCATCTCTCATTTTGACTAATGCAATCTCTTCTTTGTCCTGGTCCTCTCTTCAGTCATACCAATCTCTCATAAAGTTAGTCCATTCTTCCACCTCTGACTTGCTCTCCTCCTACATTTCCTGTGATCCTCCATCTTCTGAGAACTCCTAGATTCATTTGCTAGAAAAGTCTTTCCCATTGCTGTCCTCTGTTCATTTCCCATTTAAAAGAGGCTGACATTCAAAAGAATCTCATGTGTGTGACTCATGTGGAAAGCACTTTCACACATGCTTGAGTTCTGTTGTCATGTGTTGGGTTGGGATTTGTCTTTATCTTGGCTTGGCAGCTTCTCTTGTCTCATAGAGTATCTCTCTTGAAGATATCCTGAAGATTGGGATAGAGCATGACTGAAAGGGGGAGATTCAAAAATAAACCCAGATGCATGTGTGATATTGAGCCACTCTTCAAGCCACTTGAAGGACTGCAGAGAGAGGCACAGAAGCTGAAATATGACATTCCAAAGACAATAACCTGTCCAACACATTGATACCATAATCCAGATGTATTTTAATTGTTAAATTCAGCACATACCTTGAATACTTAATTGGATACTTGAATATTTAGCTGGATTTGAGAGGATTGAAATGTTATGGCTGTCTGCAATACAACTGGTTACCATTTATCTGAATTTTTCACACAAGTAATTAATTAAAGTTAACACTTGGAAGCAAAAACACCAAAGGGCTAGTTAATCAATAGCAAATGTTTGACAAATTCCTTGCTGCAGTGTTCAAAAGCTGTATTGTATCGAAGAGTGGCTCTTTTCAGATTCATAGTGTGATCATCAGAGCTGCTGGATAATCATATCAAAATAGAAGAATGAGCTGGATAATCATGCCAAAATTCCCAAATTTTGTAGGCTTCTGGTGGGGGATTGGTGACTTGAGATGTGTCTCTGCGATCTCCGCGGTAGACTGGGCAGCACGGACCTTTTTTAAGGCTCAGACAGGTCTTCCTAGAGTCCAGAAGTGTTCTCCGGATCAAGGAGAACCCAAGGAATTGCCCCATCTGTTCTCTGGACGGCTGGACGCAGCCAGAAGACCATAAACAGTGTTTCGCGATCGACTGGTAAGCTAGCAGCCGGGAGGCAGGGTTGTCCTCTTTTCCTAAGCTGTGCTGAAGCCTCAAACAGACTCAAAAGCTGCCCACCCCATTTCTAAAGCACCGATAAAACTTGCAATTACAAAAGGATTACCCACTTCGTTGAATTGCAGAGCTGAGCTTTGATCTGTTTGCTTTCGTTCCTGTGAGAACGACTTTGTTTAGTTTCACTTTTCCACCCATTTTCATGTCTGATTAACACTTTCTCTCTGAAAGACAGCCTTTTGTCTAATATCCTGAGGCATTAGAACAGAGCTTTCCAAACTGTGTGTCGGGACACGTTAGTGTGTCGGCTGCAGTGTCTGGGTGTGTCGTGGCTGCTGCTGCCTCCAAACCCTGCCAGGATTCCATGCAGGTCCTAGTGCCTGCCTTGTGCCCTGCTGTAAGAGTGTGTCGCGAAATGATGCCCTGCTGTAAGAGTGTGTTGCAAAATGATGCATGTCTAAAAAGTGTGTCACCAACATGAAAAGTTTGGAAAGCTCTGCATTAGAAGGTGCCATAACGTTTTGTGGAGGGATATCGAATATTTTGAAGATATCTTTAAGGAGCTGTACTTCAAGGTTACTCATGCTTTGAACCATCTTTTAGAAAGTTATTTCGAAAATAATGTCCCTGTTTCAAAGAAAAAAACGAGGAATAACGTCCTAAAGCCAAAAAGTGAAGGGAAGAAGATTCACCTCTGGAATGTTAATTTTGAAGAAGGAAAACCTTTGGGTGTAAAGGGAACGGAAATGGCTGCATTCTTGGAATATCAAGACTGAAGACAAGATGGGGATCTTCCATCAAGGGATGGAAGGTCTTTGAAGATGAGTTGGACTTTACAAGGCAGGTTGAGGATTTCATGGAGAAAGCCCTGTGTGTAACATTGAGATATGTAAATGCCTTAGTTTATTTTGAAGTGGGTTAACTGTTTAATTGTGTTTATTAGGACGATCTTTTAAAGGTTCAGATAGATGTTTTTGCTTTTGGGACAATGAATTTATTTTGGTAAAAGGATATTAATAAGGTTATTGTTTAAATATACAATGGTGGAGATATAATGTTTAACTATATAAATGTTTTGGTTAGGAGTAAAATTGTAATGAAGAAGGATAATATTTGATTATCTTTCTATTAAGGGGAAAATATGTTATAAAATGCTTTTTTATATATATCCATTTCGAGGGAAAAATAGTATTTTAGAGGAAATGTTATTTTGAGAATGGAAATGCTTTATAGAAGTAATGTCTATTCCAGTTTGAATTAGAGTAAGAGATTGATACTGACTTATCTATATCTTTGTTGTAGAAAGTCGGAAGTCAGTATGTATGTACTATGCAGTATGTCTTTTTTGTATTTGCACACTTTTTAGTTCTTTTTTTCTTGTAGTATACTTTGTTTCATTTCTTGTAGTTTTTATGTATTTGTTGAAAACATTTAATAGAGAAGGTCAAGAATTAGACAGGGTGGCCCAAAACAAATTCTTCAGCACCCAGGACAGCTCTCAGGACACTATTTGTCCTAGGAAGCATTGGGAAGTATGTGAGCTCTTACATTAAGGGTCTTCAATCTTTTGGGGACAGTGGGCACAGGAAGGGTTTTGAGAGTATGTTGTACTTTCAAACAATGGTTGCCATAGGGAATGCTTGCCTATGTATGAACTTGCTTATTGTTTCTTTATATATTTTCTCTCCCATTTTCTCAGCATAAAAAGCAATTCCAAAGTTGGTTAGCCATGACAGTCTAGTGACCAGATACTAAACATCCATTTTTTGGAAGGCAAAGAAAATGAACTTACCCAAAAACTGAAGCACAAAGTGTAGGCTGCCCTGGAGCCTTAAATGTTAACTATCCTTTGTGCCAAAATCTTTGTGTGGAAGAACTGTTTCATAGAAAGTAAACTTGATGATGCTCAGAGAACTACAAACAGGTGAAATCCCCTTCCCTTTTCATTCTCTTTCCCAGAAAAATCTTTAGCAAAACACATTCACAAACAATGTTTGGTCAGTGCTATGTATATACTGTAAAGGTAAAGGTTCCCCCCGCACAGTTGTGCAGTCGTGTCCGACTGTAGGGGCCGGTGCTCATCTCCGTTTGTTAGCCGAAGAGCCAGCGTTGTCCGAAGACGCTTACACGGTCATGTGGCCGCATGACGCGCGCAGAACGCTGTTACCTACCCACCGAAGTGGTACCTATTCATCTACTTGCATTTGCATGCTTTCGAATTGCTAGGTTGGCAAGAGCTGAAGCTAGTGCGGGAGCTCACTCCGCACGCAGGGCTAGGGATCCAAACTTGCGATCTTCCGATCGACAAGCCTGGCGTCTTATCCACTGAGCCACCACGCCCCTTATATATACTGTATGTCTCCACAATAAATCCTTAGGAGGCTTCTTCACAGGCCTCACCTTTTGTCTCTTGGGCTGCAATCACAATCATTTTTATTTTCTAAGAATGCCTGTAGGGCCCAAAGGCGTTATTGGGAAATAAAGATGACAGAAGCATTCCAGCTTCCAATTTAATTTTTTTAAAAAATGAAAGTTTTTTGTTTTTTAAATGTGAATGCTAGGAACGCTGATGCCTCCAGATACCATGTCAGAAACTCTGGTCTTAGGCAGCTCCTCTGACTACTAGTTCTATAGTCCCAAAAATAAAATCCTCTGCCCTGGAATCTAGCACGCTGTTGCTTTTCTGTACTTTCTTACTGAACTTGCAATAGAAGCAGGTCTTTATGTGATGACTTAGGGCCAAGGATGCTTCGGGGTCTTGCATTCCAATGATTCCCCTGAAAGTTTTCCTTTTTTAATTAGATTCAGGGTTCAACTACAGATTATATAAATAATGTATACTGCTCCAATTTTGTATGGGGTTCCTACTCTGGTTTGGGACACAGTGCCCATATGTGTAGTAAATAAAATCCTAAAGGGATTTTATTGATGTATGAGATGAAATTAAATTTACATTGTTTAGTCTTGGTATCAGGATCCATAGCTGGTATTTCAATATATTGTGCTGTGGCTTCTTTTTACTCAGCTGGTTCTTCTCCTGCGAATCAGTATTTGAAAGATTTGTTGGCTGGCTATATGTATGCATACTTGGCTGAACAGAACAAAAGGACAATAAATCAGGAGTAAATTTATCCCCAATCTATGAACAAGGACATCTGCATTTCCACAGCCCCTCTTAAACAGTGCTAAATGAAGAGTTACAATCCTTCAACGGGGCTGCAAATCCTTAAATAGGATACATTAGAAAAACTGAGGTGTGATTTATGATTGTGCTGGAACATAGAAAAATGCTTCTGAAAGCATTAGAAAAAACTTAGAGGGGGAAAGGGGATGTGCTTTAAATGATTACCTCCTGTTCTAGTTTAAATCTGACCTTGTTTTGAACTTGAGAAGAAAATCTTTGGAAATTGTAATTAATTGAGGACCTAATATGGGAGCAACCACCCAAGAAACATAAAGATGGGCCACTGAAGTTCCGACATTCAAATGCCACAATACAGTCCTGTTCAGTCAAAGCAGTTGATGCAGCCAAATGAGTTGGAAACATATTGCAGTACGCTAGCTACGTTGATGGCAGTACATGTCAATCTATGTTTGATTTACACCCATCAGTCTCTGTGTTATCGCTGTTTATATATTGAAGTTATTTACAATTAAGCTAATTAAAGGGGTTAGATCCAACATGCTAATTTATTCCTGCCTGCTTTCAGCTCATCCTGGAACAGGACAACTAACAGGACCCATTGTGTCCTTTCTGGATTGGGATACCTTTGCAGTGTGGCTCATGGCTGGACTACTAGAACACACTTTACATGAGACTGCTCGTGCAAATGACACAGAAGCTGCAGTTGATTCAGAATGCAGCAATTTACTAAGCCATGAGTCCAGGAGGACCTTCAAATTACATACCTACTCTTTCAGGCAGAGTATGGCCTCAGTGAGCACCAATATTGGGACCAGGATCAAACCAGATTTTTCACCTACACACAACAACTTTACCTTGCAGGGATTTAACCTGAGCTTGTTTTGGCTCATCTTCCCACAATCTCCGGAGTATTGATGGTACCTCATCCCAAGTTGACAGATGACCTCTCCCTGCAGTTTCCTGTAGATGTTGAACACCATGTGGGAGAGCTCTAAGCAGGGATGGAACTGGGGTCTGTGTCACCCGGGGCAAACATGGATTCCGCGTCCCCCCCATGGGTTATTTTGTCATTTTGTTGCCCCCCCGGGCATCATGTTGGCGCCCCCCGAGTGTAGCGCCTGGGGCACATGCCTCGCTTGCCCCCCCTAGTTGCGGCCCTGGCTCCAAGCCCTGTGGTAGCCTATACTAGAGAAGCGAGGAGCTCTAGTCTTCTCCCATGCACACGGACTGGAAACATCTGCTTGGGAAGGAGTGAAACTACTATAAAATGATGCCTGTCATCTCAAACCCTTCAGAAGGATACCGTAATTGATGGTATTGAATGCTACAGAAAGGTCTACCAGTGGGGCACACTCGCTCCATTCAGTTCTGACAGTCGTCATCAACCAGGGCAACCAATGTTGTTTCCAACCCATTTGCATTCCTAGATCTGAATCCTAACTAAAAAGGTTTTAATGACTGTTATGTAATCTGTTATTCTAGGATCCTCTGGAGCTGAAGCAACATCCCCTTTTCCATTTTCTTTCCTCAAAAAGGGAATATTAAAGATTGGGCAGATGGTTGGATTGAGAGGTGCTCCCTTCAGAAGCATACAGTATACACTAATATATCCTCCAGGCAGATTATATATCTCCCTCCCCCAAAGAGGCACTGATCATCTTTTGAATCCAGGAACCAGATGGGTCATGAATAGGCTGACCATATTTCCTTGAGACAAAAATGGGACATTGGGGTGGCAAAAATGGGACGGGGTTAAACTTATGTAATATTCCGTATTCATGAAAAAGTAAGACGATAAAAAAAAAATTTAAGAGTTTTTAAGATCCATTTGCTGGTCCTTAAACAGATTAAGGTAAAGGTAAAGGTTCCCCCCGCACATTTGTGCAGTCGTGTCCGACTCTAGGGGCTGGCGCTCATCTCCGTTTGTTAGCCGAAGAGCCAGTGTTGTCCGAAGATGCTTCCACGATCATGTGGCCGGCATGACGCATGCGGAATGCTGTTACCTACCCACCGAAGTGGTACCTATTCATCTACTTGCATTTGCATACTTTCGAATTGCTAGGTTGGCAAGAGCTGGAGCTAGTGCGGGATCTCACTCCGCACGTAGGGCTAGGGATTCGAACCTCCGAACTTGCAATCTTCTGATCAACAAGCCTGGCGTCTTACCCACTGAGCCACCACGCCCCTTAAACAGATTACTGTATATATAAAAAGATTTTTGTTTTCATTAAAATGAAAAAGTTTTATTACATGAACATATTGAGCGGCGTGACATGGAGGGTTCCAGGTGGTTGGCTTGAAGGAACGGCGAGGCAGGATTCAGTTTGGCAAGGCGACAGACGGCGGAGGAAGTGCAGGGCGACGGAGTCAGAAGGCGGGTGGAATCGGCAAGGCAGAGACAGCACAGGAAGGTGGGGTGTGGCGGCGAGCTGGATCGGTGAGGTTACTGAGGTAGGATCGGTGGTGGCAGGCAGGCAGGGAAGGCTGGGTACAGCGGAGGAGGGAAGAGGTTCTATGGCGCCTTCAAGTTCGAGTTCTGCAGAGGCTTCAGCTGGAGGCAAGAGACGAGGCTTGAAGCAGGAGGTGAACGGTTGTCCCCGACAACCCGTTCCTCCTTTGGACGTCCTTTTAAATTCTTTTCTTCCCGCCGTTTTTGGATAGGAACCAACCGGTTCGCTTTCCATTTGGCGCGTCTTGTTGCCCTTTTTTCCCTGGTGCTGATAGGCAGTAGCGGCTGCACTTTTTGATCACCGCCAATCAGCTGCTCCTGGTTTTCCCGCTGCAGGTTTCCCCCCAAATTAAACTGTGTTGCAATTTTCCAACTGTTGCTGCCGAGCTCCCCCTCCCTCAACTCTGAGCCAGGCTCCATTCTGACATCACCAGTGACACGGTTTTTAAAAAAACAGGACAAAATTGACATTTATATTAAAATGACGGGACGGTTGGGAAATGTGAAAAAAAACTGTACTGTCCCGTTGAAAACGGTACGTATGGTCAGCCTAGTCATGAAGCAAACCTATATATTGTGGAGTTCATGCCACAGAGAACACTATTAATTTCTTCAGCCTCTAAAAGCTCAGAAGAATCCCTTTATACTTAGATATACAATATGCACTGAAAATAATGTACAATGCTTTATGTTTTGTTAAGATCTAATGAAGCTCTATTTCATTAATTTTTATTGTATGCATATTTATGCAATACATGAATCTGTATGGTAGTGATGTGTGATATTTTTAAAAGGTTTGTGTAATAGCACTGGTTTAATATAACACAGTTAAGATGAAATATTGTACAATACACATAGTTCTAAGTATTCTGTACCTAAACAATATGTGAAATAATGTAGATTTTAATAGCCTATTAAACTTTAAACTTTTTAAAAAATAATAAAACATAAATCTATTTTAATCTGTTTGCCTTATTGCAATGATATTTATTGTTTACTTCAAAAAATGGTCCACTGTTTAATATAAAAATCTGAAACTTAGTTTTAAATCTGAAATCTGCATTGTACAACTAATTGTAATGTATTTGTGATTTAAGTTTTACTAAAAAAAAAGAGCAAGCCTCTTTCACTAGGTATATATCATTTCCTTCTTTCCTTCCCTCCCTCCCTCGCTTTTCTGTTAGCTGCAAATAGTAACCCAGTTATTTGCAGAGCGTTTCTCTTCATGATCCAGGACCAGCCTTCCAATGAAGTCATCCCATGATCCTTACAGAGATGGATTTCCATGTCAATTGTCTTATTCACACTGTGTACATCAGTTCCCAATTTCTTTAATTTGCTTGGAAAGCTTTCTTTGCTTTGGTCAGTGTTTGGGGATTTAACTGGAAAACCTCCATCCTTCCTGATGCAAAGTCTTTGGCATAGGCACATCCTTAATGGATTGTATTGTTGTCTGTGGAATTTGCCTAATCACTTTGTATTGATTTTTCTTCTAAATGGAATTATTTCATAGCTTGGGGAATAGTGCCTTCATTCACTTTTGTTGAAGACCGATGATACAATATGCATGGCAATCACAAACTCTTAATTTTAGGAGAGCATTAAAAGTGTGTGATTTTCTTTTCTTTTTCCTTTAGCAGCATTTGTTTTGTATATTTAATTTTTTAAAAAATATTTTGGCAGGATGACTTTTTAAGGTTATCAGTTGCTAAACTGAATGCCATATGGTAGAATGGCAGAATAGAAATAAAGAAATGGAGGGAGATCCTAGCTGATTGCAAAAGAGCACACACACTAGTCTTGGTTCTTGATCTCTGTAATTTAAAAGATCTCAGGATCAAATGGGGCATCAGTTGTTCCTTCATGCTCTCTCTCATCAAGACCATTTGTAGAAGTTGACAAGAGATGGCATGACCTGTGGAATAAAATACAAAAATGGGTTTTGTTCCAAAGATTATGACTATATTAAGGGGCCAAGGAAGGCTGAGCGCCGAAGAATTGATGCTTTCGAACTGTGGTGCTGGAGAAGACTCTTGAGAGTCCCTTGGACTGCAAGGAGGTCAAACCAGTCAATCCTAAAGGAAATCAACCCTGACTGCTCATTGGAAGGACAGATGCTGAAGCTGAAGCTCAAATACTTTGGCCACCTAATGCGAAGAGAGGACTCACTGGAAAAGACCCTGATACTGGGAAAGACTGAAGGCAAAAGGAGAAGGGGACGGCAGAGGATGAGATGGTTAGATAGCATCACCGATGTAATGAACATGAATTTGAGTAAACTCCGAGAGACAGTGGAGGACAGGAAGGCCTGGCGTCCTATGGTCCATGAGGTCACGAAGAGTCGGACATGACTAAACGACTGAACAACAACAAAAAATACAGTATTGTGTTCATGTGTTGTCTGCTTGGTGGCTGAGATTTGGGAACAACTTTCTAGAGTCTTAGACAGAGATCTCTCCTAACTCTCAGAAGAAGCCTAGCTAGATGTTTCGGGACACCTACTGTTTTTAAGTGTGTATTATTTGTTTGATCTGCAAGCCATATGAAGCTTTCCAGAAATCTCAAATCCCTGAAATTTCAAATCCCATCAGCTCCACTCTGAATGGCCAATGGGAAAAGAATGTGGGAGTGGGAGTCCGAAACATCTGGAGGGCAACTGGTTACCTAACCTTCCCCTCATTGTTTACACAACAATGGACATTTTATCATAATAACACCATGCCAATCAATGACAAACAATGGATTGACTACACATTACATTTTAAAAGATAGCTTTTTAAATTCGATTTTAATGTACTTGCTTTGTTGTTGTTTGTTGCAGTATTTTCTAATTTGCATATCTTCAGGATGAGAATTTGTTGGGGTCAAAAAGTGAGTGATATGTCATCATATTGCATCACAGTACTAGTGTACATCAGGAAAACTTATTCTTCCACTATTTTCATTGTTATACATAATTTTAGTCTTAAGGCATGACTTTTTATCCTCAGGTAGAAAGTTACTCGGTATCTTCTGCCATTTCTGAATAATTAGAGAACCAGAGGGAGAGTTTGAAATTAAAAAAAAGTGGTAAAATAGACCACTTCCCCCCAAACAAGTTAGTTTTAATGATTTCCATAAAGTGTTTGAGTAATATTCCTAATAAATGATTTAAAATTTAAAGAGTATAGTTTCCCCATATTTTTTGGTATGACCACTCCCAAATAACTAATAAACTTTCTTAATCTGTTGGTAATTGTTTTTCTACATTATATCATTTCCAGTTTGGGAAGATTAATGTATGGGCTTGTCAAATCGCCAGAGTTCTTGATAAGGTTCATTAATTTTGAAACTGACACTTTAAAGTTTGAAGTAATTAGAACTCCATTATCAGCAAACAAATTAATTTCATACAAATTGTCTTAAATTGTATGCCTTCAATTTTAGGATGTTCTCTAATCCCCTTTTCTAAGTGTTCTGTAGCAAAAGTGGAAAGTAATGAGGAGAGAGGACAGCCTTTTTTGTCCCTGGTTCTCTATTAAATGGGGAAGTGCCTATACCATTTAATCTTAAACTAGTTTTTGTATAATATAAATTATAAATTGCTGGTATAAAGTTGCCCCCCCAACTCCTATGCTTTAATAATGAAAATAGATAAGACCAACTAATTTTATCAAAGGCTTTTACAATATCTAACAAAATGATTGCAAACTGTTCTTTAGATTTCTTACTTCAGTGCAACAAGTTAACAAGTTTCTGTATTGGTTCTATTATACAGTATACCTACCTCTAATGAAAGTTGTTTGATCTTAATATATTCAGGAATCAAAGTTGCTAATCTATTTGCTAAAAAGATTTTACAGTCTTGATAATTAGAGAAGTGAGCCTGTATGAATTCATTGCTTCTGTATTTTTATTTGGTTTGAGTAATAAGATTATTGGCACTAGGATTTGAAAGGAAGAGACTTGGTTTCTGAAAAGCTTCTGTCTCTCTAGCTCCTTTCTCTTGATTTGATGTGGGGGAAACATAGGTATGAAAAATCGGTCAACTGACTGGGATGATACGTTGCCACAACATAAGTAGATGGAATTATACTGGGTCTGTTTGTTTAACCCAGTGCATGACTAAGTTTGTTTTAGGTTAAATTTAACATTTTGGTGGTTAGTTGACTGGATCAATTAATCCCTTTTTCGTGTTCTCATAATACAGTAACGCAAACATGCACACCCACCAGTGATCCAGTTAAGGAACTGGATCAATGTGTATTCACTGTTTTGCAACGGAGCTTTGTTTCCATCAGCAGAAACACTCAATTTTGCTCAGTTTTTTTAATGTTAAATTTATTGTTCTTGCATGTTTAATAAAATTACAGTGGATGTCAAAGAAGTAAGGGTGATAGATTTTTCTTGGACTCAAGAATAAATAACAATACACAGTGACTGCAGAAAGAAATTAATCCTAGCGAGGAAGATGATGGCAAACTTAGACAAGATGATGAAGAATAAGAGTATTTCAGGGACAACACAGATTAGTTAAAACAATGGTCTTTCCAGTGGTAATGAATACTCAGGAAGAGTGAAAGGAAGTATGTATGTATGTATGTATGTATGTATGTATGTATGTATTTTTCAAATTTATATAGCCGCCCATCTCACAAACAAGCAACTCTGGGCTTTGAACTCCCTCATACAGTGTAATGTGGTGGTGCCTGCTCCCAGTTCAGCAGCAATTTCTTCCATAATACAGAAAAAAAGAGAATTCATGGTTGAAATTAAATGTATCCACGGAGAACCTTCCCAACCTCCATAGTAAAGTTTCAGAGGTTATACATTGTGAACCGCCCAGAGTCCCCCGGGCTGGGGGAGATGGGCGGTAATAGAAATTAATTAAATAAATAAATAAATAAATAAATAAATAAATAAATGTCAACAGATTGAGGGGGAAATAAGTGAAAGGCACCTAATTCCCTCAACAGGATTGCTGTGATCTAGATCAAGGGCCTTCTGAAAACAGGAGTTTTTCTACTTGTGGGAGACAAAACCTAGACAGACCATATTGACACTGATTGATGCTGATTATTCCTGCTTTGAAATATCACCTTTGACTTCATTTACTTATTGTTCTCCTTTATTACAATAATATAAATTGCAAATGTGTGTGGAAACTTCCTGTTAAATTTCAGAAGCCAGTGGGAGTCAGGGGGAGAGAGAGGTTTCCCTACCATATATAACCTTCTGTTCTGTCCCATGGCAGCTATTGACTGGATCCATTTCATTTCATTTCATTTCATTTCATTTCATTTCATTTCATTTCATTTCATTTCATTTTTAAAGATGCCAACAAACTCTGGATTCTGCAAAATCTGTATGAACTCCATGTATATGTTTGATTGAAAAGAATTCTAGGATTCTTAAGTGGTTGCAAGTCCTAATAAGCAAAGAAGTCACTAACAAAGAACACTTAGAGCTGCTTGACAGATTTAAGAGAGGACTAATGGTCTAGAATGCAAAGTACAAAAAATGGCAAAAAAACTAATTTTGCTGGTTAAAGCTGGTTGGCCTATGAGTCACACTGCTGTTTTTTCATTACTATTTGGGGCCATTCCAGGTGTGTGTGACCAAAGTCCATAAAATCAAACAGTTTAAAAGTTTAAGACAAAATGGCCTATTTCAGCAGCTTCTTTCACCAGGCTTTTGTGCTTTTAAATTTGAGGGATATAAAGTAGATAAGGTGACACTCAGAAATGGATAAGTGACAGGAACACTTTACAGTAAAATTGTACTGAAATGCATAGCAGAAAGCCATCTCAAAACTGATACAGGTAGTCCTCGCTTAGTGATGGAAATTGGGACCGGAATTTCCATTGCTAAGCAACGTGGTTGTAAAGTGTGATGTCACATGACTGTTCTGCTTAGTGATGGCAGCTCCTGCAGTCCCTGGTTACCACAGTTAAACAAGGACTGTGCAGGTTGTTAAGTGAGGACCTCACGTGACCGCAACTTACAGGCTTCCCTATTGACTTTGCTTGTGGGAAGCTGGTAGGGAAGGTCACAAATCATGATCATGTGACCATGGGGTGCTGAGGCAGCTGGAACTTTGAGGACCAGTCATAAGTACTACTTCAGTGCTGTTTCAAATTTGAACGGTCATTGAATGAGTGGTCATTAACTGCGGACCATCTGTATGAGCATTGTTGGCTGAGAGAAAATATTATTCCATCTCAAGCTTAACCAGCAACTTTGTTTCTGAATCTCTCAAATGTATTAATTACTACAAGCAAACCTCAGTGGCTTGAGACGTATTTCATGCTAAGCTATAAACCAGGATTTTCAACTTAACAACCAACTAGTATAATCAAAAACACTAGCATTATTCACACCATATGGTAATTAGTATATCAGCTTAAGATCCAAAAAACCAGGATTCAGATCCTAGAGCTATAATCCTCACTTGGGCAGTCCCTTCTCTTAGCCCCATCCACTCCGAGTGGTTGTTATGAGGACAAGAAAAGGCAGGTTGGAGGTAGATCAGGATAATAAAGAGAATGATGATGGTTTGTTGTTTATTCATTCAGTCGCTTCAGACTCTCTTCGTGACTTCATGGACCAGCCCACGCCAGAGCTTCCTGTCGGCCGTCACCACCCCCAGCTCCCCCAAGGTCGAGTCCGTCACCTCCAGAATATCATCCATCCATCTTGCCCTTGGTCGGCCCCTCTTCCTTTTGCCTTCCACTTTCCCTAGCATCAGCATCTTCTCCAGGGTATCCTGTCTTCTCATTATGTGGCCAAAGTACTTCAGTTTTGCCTGGCTTTATTTCCCGGAGTATGGACTGGTTTGATCTTCTTGCATTCCAAGGCACTCTCAGAATTTTCCTCCAACACCACAGTTCAAAAGCATCTATCTTCCTTCGCTCAGCCTTCCTTATGGTCCAGCTCTCACAGCCATAGGTTACTACGGGGAATACCATTGCTTTAACTATGCGGACCTTTGTTGTCAGTGTGATGTCTCTGCTCTTAACTATTTAACTATTTTATCAAGATTTGATGATGATGGTAATGAGTTGCAAATAGGCTGTCACTTTGCTGAACTCTTTATTGATTTGATAAACTAGACATCAAGGCTCCTGAACCATAAACTGACCAATTATAAAAAACCCATATTAGCACTGAGCAAACCTATTTTGTGAGAACAGTTATCAGTTAAACCATGGTCAATTAATGAAAATAAAAGCTTTTTATTTATTTATGCCAAGTCTTTTGGCATCAAAGTGCCTTGGCTCAGACTTAGGTGGTAAGCTAAACCGTTATTACGGTCTTTGACCAACATGCATACATACATAAAATAAGTAAAATACACATTAAAATGGCAATTAAAAGAAGTTAAATGAGTTAAAGAGAAGCAAAGGCAGGGAAGGGGGGATTTTAAAGGTATCAAAGAAATGCAATTTTATTGGACAATATTTGTTGCCTCACTCTTGTAGCAGCTGGGCAAAATTTGGCAACATTATGGGTGATAGTGGTTTTATGGTCTGCTAAAAGATAGGAGAGTACCACCCCCAATCATTCAGTCCAACCTAGAGTTATCCAAGCCATGTTCAACCCAACTGCCTTCATTCGCACAACCGAGCGCCTTCGTATAATGCACTGCGCGTAAATTCCTCAAGCCCATTTTACGCCGGCGTGTGGTTGCACGAGCACAGCCACCGTGTGGGGGAACGTAAACTTCACCCGGAGCCGGCCAGGAAACGCGGAGGGAAAGGCTTGTTGCAGTGCTAACGTTCCGAGAAGAGTCGTCTTGCCGCGCCTCTTAGAGAGGTCGCCAGGGGGCGCCACGGCTACGGCGTTTTGTTGGACGGCGGCGTCCCAGAGCAGGAGGACGGTGGCCCCACGCGACCTGGGCTGGGATTGGCGTGAAGTAGAGCTCCGGATTCAGAAGGAGCCCAAACTCTCGCTAGCTGCGCCTTTCGCTACTACTTGAGACTTTAGCGGGACGACGCGGACTCGGAGACATCGGCTTAATCGCCCCCTCCCTTTTCTTTTTATTGTTTGTGGCGGAGGAGCTGTTTGAATGCTACAAGCTGCTGCGGCGGCGTTTTGTTCTCTCCTGCCGATCCTGCCCCCGTCACAGCCGAAGCGCGGGCGGCAGGCAGGCGGGCGCGCAGCTCTCCGCTGCCCCGAAGCCAGCAAGCGCCCGAGAGGGCTTTCTGCAACCGGCGTGCGAAGAGGCGCACTCTGAAAACTAGAGAATGGCTGGATTTCCCTGGGAGGGCAAGCGGGGTGGATTTAAAGTCCTAGTGGCGACGCTTTCCGTGGCTTTGGTTTACTCCTATAACATCGATCTGGATCATCCTGTGATTTATCAAGGACCCAATAACTCTTTCTTCGGGTACTCGGTGCTGGAGCATTACTACGACAATACCCGATGGTGAGTAGACAGGTCCTTCCCAAGAGAGAGAGAGGAACACGCCTTTTCCCTTCTCATCCCTTCTGTGAATTTGCCCAATTTATATCCCCCCCTCCCCTTATAGAAAAAGGAAGATGCTTAGAAGGTTGTTTTAAATATAGTCTTCTGACGAGCCAACTCCATTCTTAGGAACCAGTTGCCTCCATGAAAGCCTCGGTTAAAGCCGCTCTGAACATGCGCAGAGGTGAAATGGTGACTCCCTCAGCTACAAACCACCCAACTACGATTTAGCTGAGTGCATGGTGCGAACTGTGTGCGGTTGGTTACTTTTTTTTTTTGGATAGTCCAGGATTTTATGCAAAGCCAACAAGTAACTCAGGGTCTAGTTAAGCAAAGCTGGCCAAATATATTGTGTGTGAATCCAAGCGTATGCTGAAAAGTTGCTTGCAAATCCAGGACCATCAGCTATTCTTTTTCTTCCTTTTCATTAACAGACGATTTCTGAGGTGGGAACCAAGCAGAAGGTGTGGTGGAAAAAGATGGAGAGTTACAAGGAAAGCCAGCAAAGTCTGGATTCTCTGGGAAATCTCAGGAATAAGATGGGATTGTGCAATACAAGCCTTGCCCAAATTCTGTGAATGTGATTGCACAATAAAAAGCTTCCTCATAGCCTTGTGGGCCATCAAGTTTTGATCCCCAAAATAATAGACTGAGCATCTCCAATAGATGGCTCTTATGTAGCTTCAGCCTGAAAACTTCCAGAGAAGAACCCACAATTCCTTGGGGGTATTGGCTCCCTTATTACTTTGTTGTAGTGACCGGCAAGTTTCTTCTGAATCCACCATCCTGTGCCTTAACTCTGTGGGATCAAGTCCAACCCCCTGCGACAGCAGAGAACTATACTACAAATCTATATCTTGGCAGTTGTGTGATGATTTGGAATGGATGTATTTAAGAATTGCTATGGGTAGCACCTCTTGCTCTTAAACCTATCCAGGACCACTCGTGTGACTTACTCAGTCACATGAGTTTCTGCCCTGTGCCCTGAAGAAGCCATGGCTCAAATTAAATTTGGGTTGCCCAAGTGCTGTTGATTGTATGAAAAAAGAGAAAATGGTTAATATGGGACTTCTGCAGTCAGGTGTTTGTCCTTCCTCTCATAGGCATGAGGGAATATATTGTTTGGCTGCCTTTTAGCATCTGGAAGGGAAATGGATTGTTTTTTTCCTAGCTTCCTCTAAATATTTTTGCCCCAGTATATGCACATATAAACAAAATAGTATACCTACATTAAAAATGATGCAATTTCCAAGTGGAATGATCATTGGTAGTGCTCTTACTTTATCTGAATGTGCTTGTGTGTGCACGCTAAGAGGAGAGTGTTGGGGACAATGTAATGTGTGAACTTCGTGGGAGAGATGATCCTTAAGTTAAATTGATTCTGGTAGACTGGGAATGGACAACAATCCAGTGATAAGGAACCCTAGAAACCCATTTTGTGTTCTGTATGTTGTGTTTTAGATGGTGTTGTGGTTCACCAAACCCATTGAGAATAGCCAGCCACATTTTTGCTCAACAGAAGTGCTACACGAATTTAGCCCACATAGTTTGTTCGTGGTTTGGGGTGTGGTGTCAGCGGAGAATATTGGGATAATGGAGTAAATCATGGTTCAGTTAAGCATGAATAAATATGTCATGCAAACACTCCATTTTGTGAGAATTCTTAGCAAAAGTGTGAAGAAATGGGTGAAATCTCCTTATCTCTGAGTTTTTAGAAAGAACATTTTTACAGGAAATTGTTTTGGAGGGAGGTTAGCAGCTAGGAGTGAACATGCTAGAAACTGAATCTGTTTGAGGCTTGTAGATATCTAGGCTTGAGAGGTAGGATATCTGTAAGGCTGGACATAGTAATTTGGATAATCCAGTGCAAAGTAAGAATTGCCGAACTACTTTCCTGAACCAGCCCATTAAGTCTAGTGTCAGTTTGCAAAAGAAATCAGCTACATCTAACAACCTCACAAATGGGGCTTATTCCCTGATATTGGCTTGCAGTATAATCTGGAGGGTATTTGCCAGTGCTGTATTTGGAAGACTACAGCTTTTTAATTAAAAGCAAAGCATTTGCAAAAGTTCATCATAAAAAACTTCATCCTGATTGAAACACTGCACTAAGCTGTGATTTGCTTAAGTAGTGTGTGTTGAATAACCCATAATTTGCTTGTTTGCACAGCATGCTAAACCAAGAACAAACAAACATGCTGCATTAAACCAGAATTCAATATTCCACAGTTGGTTTTCTTTGAGCATGAGTTATCACCTTTAAAAAGCAGTGACCTAGTGAGAAAGCTCGTTTTTCACTTCCTCATAGGAGATTCTTTTTTGGCTCTTCAAGTTATTGGACCAAATCTGGATAATTTGAAGCAAACACTCACATAGAATTAATGATGTCAATTTACCTGTAGGGTTTTTATTTCCCAGTTTGACAGCTTTGGGGAAAGGGAAGAAGGCAATGATAGTTTTGCTCTCAGTTCCATATCAAAGCTATTAATCTTAATGTTTTAGGGTAATAATTCTCATACTGGGGGTCACAACCCTCCAGAGATCATAAGCAATTGGAGGGGTTGCAATTTTTTTTAAAAAAATCTGATCAAAGTTATGCATCCAAAACAGGTATCTAGATTTATATTTAAAGTCAGTGATATATTTATTTTTTGCCCAATCAAATAGTTTTATTCACAGGGGGCGGGGAACAGTTTTCATAAAGACATTTATAATTTGAGAATCCTGGCCTTAGGTCAACTTTCCCCAACTAGGCACCCTCCAGATATGTTGGGACTACAGCTCCCAGAATTCCTTGTCAGCAAGACTGAAATCTGACTGAAAATCCTGAGATTTACAGTCCCACCACACTTGGAGGTCACTGGGTTGGAGAGGCCAGTTTATGAGCCAAGTAACATTAGTCACATTACTGGATGAGTTGTTGAGTATTTTCAGTTCAGCTGTTAAAGAGGTGCATTGGGTGGTTTGTGTATTTGTGAATATGTGTCGGTATATATTTGTGTGTCTGTGTGAGCAAAAATGTTATCTCTCACAACTACAGAATAGTAATATGAATCTGTTTTTAAGCATTTGTGTATTAGCTCTTGCAGAAGATCTATAAGAGGAAGGCTAGAGTTGTGCTGACTTAGCCTCTGGTACAATCAAGGTCACTTGGTTTCTACTATTAAAGTAACTTTGTTCCATCCTGGATGTAGTGAAATGGAACAAGTATGGACTATTCCTGGAAACTGCAAATTAAACAAACAACATTTAGAAACACTGCTTGCTTTTTTTAAAAACAACAACACAATAGCTGTTATAGCCTTGTGTTAGCTAGACATCAATTAAAAATAATACTTTATCTCTCTTAGTTGATTTGAGAAAATAGTGCCATATCTTAATTTATTGGCTTCCTCGGTGAAACTGCAAAATCCGTTAAGATTTTTTGTTTAAAGTGGTGGATGGGGCAGGAAATAGCATTGTAAAGTGCCAGCTGTTCACTTTTTTGCACGTGAAAGTATTTTTCCTTGTTATTGAACATTATTGTTCAATAAATTGTTCAATATTGTTCAAAAAACAATAATTTTTCCTTGTTATTGAACATTATTCATGTTATAGGGGTGAGCAACCAGAGGCCTAGGGCCAGCCACAGTTCCCATGCTCTTTTCTTTTCTGTGGTCCCCAAGAGCACTCTAAAATTTCCAAAAAAAAAAAAAAAACCAGCAGCCCAATTTTCTACATTTTGAACTGAGTAAAAACACATGAAAACTGTAATGCAAGGTCCAAAAAATCCTTAAATCAGTTTAGATAAAGAACAGACCATTCTCTCACAGTAAGCCCGAACAGTGGGTGACCCTGGCCATTATGCATCAGTGCATCAGGCACTGCAGCTCTTTCCACTCCCTCTGGAACAGTACGTGTGGCCTTAAGCCACCAAAATCTCAGTCTAATTTCTGCTGAGCCCTGAAATCCAGTTTTGGGTGGGTGGGATGTTAGGGTGTATCACCCCATGAATATAGCCTTCAAAAATAGGTTGGCTGCATGGATGCTCAGGGTTTGTATGATTGGTTCCATATGTCGAATGAATGAATGACTGCCACCAGCCATCATATATGATCCAGGATTCTCCTTCACAGTCAAAGTCTGGACTTAGTAGCTAGTGGAGCACCTGTCTCTTAGGACTCACCAAGTGGCACTTATGTGTCATTTGGTCATCTTCATTCTCAGCTGTGTCTCAGGAACCACTCAAGAGCCCATAATCTGAGCAGCAGATGCTTTGAGTATGTAACCTAATCATTCTGGTTGTGCCAGAGGAGAATAATCCTAGCAACCTTCACAACTTTCGGCAAGTTTGGGAAGCGTACATTCTTTTCATGCTGCTTGCATTTTCAACAGTTAAAGAGCTGAATGCAGCCCTCTATAAACAACTATTGGCATCCAAGGCTGTAATGGAGCAAAGAGAGAAATACTTTGAGTGGTGATTAAAAATGATGCCAACAACAACAGCTTTCTCCCTACTTTGGTATTTACGGGTGACATGTTTATTGTGTGTAAAACTAAAGTGCTGTGGGGGAAAAGAATGTATATGTATTTTTATCCTTGTAATGGGGGTTCTGTGCAAGTTAGTCCTCTAGATCAGATGGATCTAAATTCACCTGGAATCCTTTGAAGGCAGGACTCATTTGCCTGCCTTCCTGCAAATGTTCACAATGCTTCCCTGTATTTCTTTCTGATAGATTGTGCTCTATTTCTTAAACCAGTGGCCTTGGTTGGAACTGTAGCACTTTGTGATATCAATAGATGCATTCAACTTTAGAGTCAGCCCCTAAAATGAATGGCTGTCATTCTCTTTGATTCACAAGGAATTTTGGACTTTGCTTGTCAACTCCCATTGGAGTGTTTACTGATATGGAGCTGCTCAAATAATATTGGGCAAGAAATAGATTGAAAGACCTCTTTCTTATTATGTCATGGTATGTATGTGGCTCTTTCTTTCAAAAGTGAGACAGCCACGAGAGACAGGAATCGTGAAGCTAAAAATGACACTCTAGCACCCATTGATTAGAGAAACACAGTGTTCTATGTGTTTGTAAAAGATGCTATTAATGAAGATTTTTATAACGTGAGTTTTGTTGATAGAAATTGCATGCATGGCTTTGTATGCACAGAAACACACTCCACTAATCAGGCTCTGTTAGAATGCTCTATTTAAGAACCAGGTATATGTGTAATGGTATGTGGGGATGTCCTTGGGAGACAGGAGGAAGAGCCGCAGACTGGACAACCATAAGGTAAAAGATATCTCAGTCCACAGAAGGAGGGGTGTGTGTGGGAGGCATTTCAGAAGGGACCCTCCCTAGGTTTCTGGAGAGTAAAAGGAGAGGAAGACAGAAATGCTTTCAGATTTGCAAGATTCTGTTAATGCAGAGCTTTCCAAACTTTTCATGTTGGTGACACACTTTTTAGACATGTATCATTTCGCGACACACTCTTACAGCAGGGCATCATTTCGTGACACACTCTTACAGCAGGGCACAAGGCAGGCACTAGGACCTACGCGGAATCACAGCAGGTTTGGAGGCAGCAAGGCACAAGGCAGGCACTAGGACCTGTGCGGAATCCTGGCAGGGCAGGTTTGGAGGCAGCAAGGCACAAGGCAGGCACTAGGACCTGCGTGGAATCCTGGCAGGGCTCGGAGGCAGCAGCAGCCACTGCGACACACCCAGACACTGCAGCCGACACACTAATGTGTCCCGACACACAGTTTGGAAAGCTCTGTGTTAATGTAAGGTAAAGGTTCCCCCTGCACATTTGTGTAGTCGTGTCCGACTCTAGGGGCCGGTGCTCATCTCCGTTTGTTAGCCGAAGAGCCAGCATTGTCTGAAGATGCTTCCATGGTCATGTGGCCGCATGACGTGCGTGGAATGCTGTTACCTACCCACCGAAGTGGTACCTATTCATCTACTTGCATTTGCATGCTTTCCTTACAATAAAGGTAGTGTTAGTACTCATAGTTGTGCTTCTTGTCTGGACAACTTCAAAGGGCTAATGTATGTGAGGTTGGTTAAGAGGTGGTCTCACTTCATGTGCTTAAAAGCTTAATCATTATCCTATTTTGACTATAGAGTCTAAATCTCATTCCAAGGAAATTTCTGGTGATTCTGTTGGTTTTAACCCTTTCTTGATTAGCATCTCCTTGTCCTCAGTTGCTAGCTAGATGCCTGTGAGTCTGGAAATCCCATGAACAAAATAAGCTGCTCAAAAAAATAAAGGGAACACTGAACTAAGACATCCTAGATCTGAATGAATGAAATATTTGTATTAATTACTTTGTTCATTACATAGTTGAATGTGCTGACAACAACATCACACAAAAAGCAATGGAAATCAAATGTAAGCAACCCCTGGAGGTCTGGATGTGGAGTTACACTCAAAAATTAAAGTGGAAAAGAACACTATAGGCTGATCCAACGTTGATGTAATGTCCTTAAAACAAGTCAAAATGAGGCTCAGTAGTGTGTGTGGCCTCCACGTGCCTGTATGGCCTCCCTACAATGCCTGGGCATGCTCCTGATGAGGTGGCGGATGGTCTCCTGAGGGATCTCCTCCCACACCTGGACTAAAGCATCCCCCAACTCCTGGACAGTCTGTGGTGCAACGTGGTGTTGGTGGATGGAGCGAGACATGATGTCCCAGATGTGCTCAATTGGATTCAGGTCTGGGGAACGGGCGGGCCAGTCCATAGCATCAATGCCTTCGTCTTGCAGGAACTGCTGGCACACTCCAGCCACATGAGGTCTAGCATTGTCTTGCATTAGGAGGAACCCGGGGCCAACCGCACCAGCATATGGTCTCACAAGGGGTCTGAGGATCTCATCTCGGTACCTAATGGCAGTCAGGCTACCTCTGGCGAGCACATGGAGGGCTGTGCGGCCCCCTAAAGAAATGCCACCCCACACCATTACTGACCCACTGCCAAACCGGTCATGCTGGAGGATGTTGCAGGCAGCAGAACATTCTCCACGGCGTCTCCAGACCCTGTCACATCTGTCACATGTGCTCAGTGTGAACCTGCTTTCATCTGTGAAGAGCACAGGGCGCCAGTGGCGAAGTTGCCAATCTTGGTGTTCTCTGGCAAATGCCAAACGTCCTGCACAGTGTTGGGCTGTAAGCACAACCCCCACCTGTGGACGTCGGGCCCTCATACCACCCTCATGGAGTCTGTTTCTGACCGTTTGAGCAGCCACACGCACATTTGTGGCCCACTGGAGGTCATTTTGCAGGGCTCTGGCAGTGCTCCTCCTGTCCCTTCTTGCACAAAGGCGGAGGTAGCGGTCCTGCTGCTGGGTTGTTGCCCTCCTACGGCCTCCTCCACGTCTCCTGATGTACTGACCTGTCTCCTGGTAGCGCCTCCATGCTCTGGACACTACGCTGACAGACACAGCAAACCTTCTTGCCACAGCTCGCATTGATGTGCCATCCTGGATGAGCTGCACTACCTGAGCCACTTGTGTGGGTTGTAGACTCCGTCTCATGCTACCACTAGAGTGGAAGCACCGCCAGCATTCAAAAGTGACCAAACCATCAGCCAGAAAGCATAGGAACTGAGAAGTGGTCTGTGGTCACCACCTGCAGATCCACTCCTTTATTGGGGATGTCTTGCTAACTGCCTATGCTTTCCGCCTGTTGTCTATTCCATGTGCACAACAGCATGTGAAATTGATTGTCAATCAGTGTTGCTACCTAAGTGGACAGTTTGATTTCACAGAAGTGTGATTGACTTGGACTTACATTGTGTTGTTTCAGTGTTCCCTTTATTTTTTTGAGCAGTGTATAAAGTGCAGAGTTCTCTTCCATTATTTCTTTCTTGCAAGTTGATATTTGGTGGCTTACTGGAAATAATATGTCAGAGCTTTCCAAACTGTGTGTCGCGACACAAAAGTGTCGCCACACACAGTCTGGTGTGTCGCCACACAACCCGGAACTGCAGCGCGCAAAACCCGAAAGCAGCAGCAGCGGTTCTGGGTTTTTGCGCGCTGCCGCACTTCCGGGTCTTCCCGGGAAAAACTTTGGAAAGCCCTGTAATATGTAGTCATCACGGCTAATTACTATTGATTGTCTTGGCCTTTCTGAATTTGTCTAATCCCATAATGCCCTTTCAGCAAATGGCCATTACTACACAGTACTTATAGAATCACAGAGTTAGAAGGGGTCGTTTAGGCCAGGGGTCGGCAACCTTTTTAGCACCAGGGACCACTTCTGTCGGAATTTTTTTTCCAAGGACCGGGGGCGGGGTTTGTGGGTGGCAGCTAATCGGATGGATGGGGGGGCGGGGTTTGCGGGCAGCAGCCAATCAGACGTGGGGCGGGGTTTGCAGGCCTTCCGCTCCATGCAGCATTTTTTCCTGGCACCGAGGGCATTTCTGAGGTCCCCGGAGACTGCCCTTTCGAAGGGGCACCCCGGTGGGGTGCGGGGCAGACTTTTCCTCCCCCCACTTTTGTTCCCCGCAGTTTTTTCAGCCCCTACCAGGTAGCTCGGGCCCACCTACGCTTCCCCGCCGCACAGCTCATTGGTGCAGAGATTTTCCACCCTGGGGCGCGCCCCCCACCGTCACTTTTTTCTGTGATCTGAGGCTTTTTCGCCTTGCGACCGCAGCTTTTCTTGGCAGAGCGACACTGTCGCGAGGCGAAAAAGCCTCAGATCACCGCAAAAAGTGACAGTGGGGGGGGCGCCCCAGGGTGGAAAATCTCCACGCTGATCAGCTGTGTGGCGGGGATGTGGAGGTGCTCCAGAGCGCCGATCAGCTGTGCGGCGGGGAAGCGGAGGTGCTCCAGAGCGCCGATCAGCTGTGCGGCGGGGAAGCGGAGGTGTGCCGGAGCTACCCGGTAGGGGCCGAAAAAATCGCGGGGAGCAAAAGGGAGGAAAAGTCAGCCCCGCGCCCCGCCGGGGTGCCCCTTCGAAAGGGCAGGCTCCGGGGACCCTGAAAATGCCCTTGGTGCCACGAAAAAACGCTGTACTGAGCAGCAGGGAGGCGAAAAGCCTCGCTGCACGTGCACGCTGCCGCTGCGAGGGGAGGCTGATTGGCGGGGGTGCTCGGCCCTCCTCCGTCCTTCTTTGCCACGCGGTGATAGGTGGAGGTGTTTCCCCTTCCGGGCCCCCACCAATCAGCTGCTCCGGCTCACCCTGCGGCCCACTTCCTAACAGCCCACAGGTTGCCGACCCCTGGTTTAGGCCATGGAGCCAAACTCTTTGCTCAGTTCCTTCTGAATCTCTAAACAAGAAAGCAAACAGATTTGAAGGAAGGTTCAGCAAGGAGCTGAATGTGTGAAGAAGTGCCTTCTGTACCAGATCAAAATTCTGCCTAGTCCAGCATTCTTTCTGCAAGTAGCCAGCCTTTTTCTTGTGAGGCTAGATACCGGGCATTACACTACTAAACATGTAAAATCCCAGCATATATACTTGGGGATCAGTTTAACTTGTTCATGGAGATTTCTTCTAGTTGTCATGACCAAGGTTACTAATAGGCTCAAAACCCTACATATTGGGAATAAAATCGTGTAATTGGTGTTATATGTATAGCCCAGGAAGCTAAGACTATTTCCAGTGAAGGGAACAAAATCTGGAAAGGCTGTCTTCATAGATTATTTGTTGTCTTAGAAGGTCAGGTGATCAGTTAGGAACTCAGTGTAAGTGTAAACTGAATTTATATTATATACAGAATATACGTATTACTCATGTGTTTTTTCTGTAGAGCAGTTTTCCCCAACCTAGGCCCCTCCAGATGAAGTGGACTACACCTCCCATCATCCATGGCCTTGGAACATGATGATTTGGATTGATAACAGTTGTGATCCAGAGGGCTTCAGGTTGGGAAAAGCTGCAGTAGACAGAATGCTGCAAAGTCTCTGCTGGGGAAAATTCATTTTTTCCCTCTGATATAATATAGAGAAAAGTTTCACAGTTCTTTTGATTGCTCCATGGAAGGAGTTGCGCAAGTGGTTATGTAGCTTATATTTATTTATAGACATTTATGTGTGAAAGAAGTTTAACAAATAACAGGGAAGGTCAATTCGGGGGTGAAGGTTATATAAAGACAGGCTGAGATGGAATCAGTTACAGGATTAGGTTCTGCCAGTGACTTAAAAAACCATCAGAAATAGTATTCTTTCAGTTAACAATAACCTAGCGCCCTCCACCCAGAAGTCAGCAATACCCAATAATAGGTGATCATCCAGAAAACTGACACTAGCAAATACAATGTTTTTGGTGTGCTTTTTTCTCCTCCCGCTTGAAACAGTGGGTAGAATTTGAACTGATGTTTTCCCTGGAAATGTAAAATGGGGTCTTTATCTGCATCCCAGTCCTCTTTCTTGATGTTCAGTGGAGGTTATTTGGTTAACATCAAATGAAAGCCCTCTTTTAACTTAGCCTATTAAAATTACTTTGGCCACTAGGACCACAGTTAGTTAGCTATTTTAAAACACTTTTATCTGTTTAATTTATTGCCATTCTGAGATTAGCTGGCAAAGCAGCACTTGATCTTTAACTTTCAGAGCATTTCTCAGCTCCAGGCCTGACATCTGCTTGTCTGCTCCGTGACATTCATCATACCTTGAAGTGTGGCCCTTCGTATAGATGCCACACTTCCAGGTTTCCAAAGAGGGCTGCTTAGCCAGGAGCAGACGATCACTTGCAAACAGAGGGTTCATTGTCAGAAGGGTTATCCTGAAATCCCATTGGCTTCAACACTGTCTGAGCCCATCACGCTGGACATATTGTGTGTGCTTTCTGACTCCTTTGGTCCTGCTCTGAACATTAAGGCCCAATATGGTGTAGACATTAATGTGTTGCATAATGACCTTACACAAGGTACCTGCTAGGAAGGCAAAAACACCCTGAAGGCATAGTTGCTTACACATTCATTTGATGGGAAGTAGAGCTAACTTGAGATATTTTTACTGCCTGAAATAAGAGGATATCTTCTTTCAACATATAGATGTCAGGTGGGCCCTTAGTTGAATCTGAGCAATGGGAGAGCATCCTTCAACCCATCAGAACACGCTAGGCCAGTTTAAGGGCATGAATTGAAAATGCTACCTGCTTTCCATCTCTCAGCATCTCCTTGTAGGTGTCTCACAGTAGGGCCATCTCTTAAATATCAACACCAACATTTGCTCTGTGGCCCTCTGCCAGACTGTCGGCATAGTGCGAGTTCACAGAGTGATCATATACCATGCACTGGGATATCACAGGATGCCTAGCAAAGTCAGGAAGCAAAATGAAGAAAAAGTAAATCTTCGTTAAGTCTGTTGGATCCATCCTTGCATCCAGGTATAGTCTGGCTGGTCTCATTACCATTCATTTCATATGCCACTATCTGTACTTGACTAGGAAGAAATGGTGGAGAAAAAGGGAGGAGAATGCTGTAAATGTTGTCCATGGATATCTGCACACCTTATATTTTCAAGAATCTATAAATAAATAGCCATAAAAATTACATTAGACCAGGGTTTCTCAACCAGGGTTCCGTGGAACCCTAGGGTTCTGTGAGAGGTCACTAGGGGTTCCCTGGGAGATCACAATTTATTTTAAAAAATTATTTCAAATTTGGGCAACTTCCCATTAAAGAGGTAAGTTTCATTCTTTATTTTTAGTTTAAGAACACTGTCATTGCACATATACAGGCCTACACATGAAATGAATATAATAATTTTGTAACTGCTGGCCTATATTTGAGCTTGAATGTGAAGGGGTTCCCCGAGGCCTGAAAAATGTTTCAAGGGTTCCTCCAGGGTCAAAAGGTTGAGAAAGGCTGCATTAGACACTTTGATTTAGTCATAGACTTTAACATATATTTGGCTAACTGACTTCTGGTACATTTATAGAATACACATAAGACATTTCTAGCTGTAAGGAAACTGAAGATATGCATCGTGTAACATGCTGTACTAGTGGTGCTATTGGAGACTGTTTAGTCAAAATGAATGAATGTTTTTATGATGGAACTCAATAAAAACAGAGTTCCCAGGTGGTCTTTCATGCAGATTTATGACCAGCTTAGCTTCAGCAAGGTTCCTATATCATGCATCTTCCAGCGATGTCCCAGGATGTCTCATACATTCCAGAAGATAACATTGAAAATGAGATACAATCATTTCACCTCCTAGCTGGCATCACATTTTTGGTTATTCATGGGCTTAGAGCCATTAGTGAACCTCTGTCCTACCTTGGATTTCTCTTACTTGATAATATGGGGAGTTAGAAAAGGATAGGAAATAGTGTGAAATGTAATCTCTTATATTCTCCTTCCCTTGCCTGCTTTCATGGAAGGCTTGGAGCCCATACCAGCTAGAAAGCTTATTAAGAGTTTTAATATATTATTTATAATTATTATAATAGATTATTTATTAAGAGTTTTTGCTGTTTATTACTCGCTTTTGTTCTTCTTGTTATTTCCCTTTTGAAACCAAGTTTGAGAAGCAATTAAGCTTTTACAAATGTCAAGATTGTTACAAGATTTAAATAAAGGAAAACATAAAAGAAGGAAAAGTAGATGTAAGATTACCTTTTATTTTTTGTTTCTTTGTGTTGAATTCCTGCACTGGATTCTCCTATGAATGTCCCTTCCAAATATGAAATAAAATATTGACATAACAGTTTTTTTTAAATAAGGATTTTATTGAGTTTAAGCAAAGATAAAAATTACAAAAAAAGAAAAAAACTACAAAGGGAAAAAGAAAAAAAGGAGTGAGAAAACAGAAAAAGAAATTTTTTTTGAGATTACATAACAAGATGACTTCTGACTTTCAACAACAAGAATATACAATTTCCATAATTAATCCCTTACTCTATGTCTAACCAAAATCACATTATTTGTATAAATCATCCCATTAGCACATTATAAAACTAAAAACAATACAATGACATATAACTGTTGAGGAATTTGTAATCATTTATTTATTTATTTATCAAATTTTATCACTGCCCAATAACCCCGAGGGTTATTGAAAATGGTATTGAACAAATATTTAATTCTATTTGACTTCACTGGAGGGTATTTACAGAAATACTTAATTCTTACATTTACATCAGTAGGATTTTAATGTATTTAAGTTGGGATCATGCCTCAGATTAACCATTATGATTTCTACATTGTGTGCTCCTATTAATTTAAGTCAGCTACAGGCAGAAATCCCAACTCTGCCTTCGTCATAGATCATAGTTTGCTCAGAAAAAAGCATTTAGTTTGAAGAATACTAATGTATAGCTTTCAGTGTTTTGTGGATATTACTATGGTCCTTTTCATTAGATAAAATGTAATACAGTCCCAAGATCAAAATTAAATACTTTTTGTTTAGCTTACTTACTTACGCAAGTAGTCTTCTAGAAACATTTGGCACACTTGTAAGAACATTTTCTGCTCTTACTCCATGACCAAGAACAGACAGCATTACTTTACAAGTGTGCTAAATGTTTCCAAAAGATTACTTGTGCCAGAGCAGTGGTTTTGGTAGATTTCAGCACTTAAAAGTAAAGTGAGCAGTCTGCCCACCAATTCTTTTCCCATACTGTACTATTGATATCTCTCCCACTAGCTAAAACCAGGCCCAGTTTAAGTTTTCTTGTCTCCACCTCATCTTCAGATGGGATTCTCTCACCAAATCAAGATACGTTAAACTTTAGGCCAGAGGTTCTCAAACTTTATGATACCCTTAAAACAGAGCTTTTCAAACTGTGTCGGGACACTTTAGTGTGTCGGCTGCAGTGTCTGGGTGTGTCGCGGCTGCTGCTGCTGCTGCTGCCTCTGAGCCCTGCCAGGATTCCACACAGGTCCTAGTGCCTGCCTTGTGCCTGGCCGCTTCCAAACCTGCTGTGATTCCGCGCAGGTCCTAGTGCCTGCCTTGTGCCTGGCCGCTTCCAAACCTGCTGTGATTCCGTGCAGGTCCTAGTGCCTGCCTTGTGCCTGGCCGCTTCCAAACCTGCTGTGATTCCGTGCAGGTCCTAGTGCCTGCCTTGTGCCTGGCCGCTTCCAAACCTGCTGTGATTCCACGCAGGTCCTAGTGCCTGCCTTGTGCCTTGCTGCCTCCCAACCTGCTGTGATTCCACGCAGGTCCTAGTGCCTGACTTGTGCCCTGCTGCCTCCAAACCTGCTGTGATTCCGCACAGGTCCTAGTGCTTGCCTTGTGCCCTGCTGTAAGAGTGTCGTGAAATTATGCCCTGCTGTAAGAGTATGTCGCGAAATGATGCATGTCTAAAAAGTGTGTCACCAACATGAAAAGTTTGGAAAGCTCTGCCTTAAAACAATAAAATGAATTTGTGTGATCCATCCTGTGCCTAAAACTAATTATAGATTGGGATTAGGGTTGGGCAAGAAATAAATATACTACTTATAATAATTAAATTTTAATCTGTATGTTCAATAAAACAGTAACAGAACTTTTCAACTCTGTAAAATCAAACAAAATCATTTCATTGGAAGTAAACAAAAAATAAAACAAAACCCCTTCCCACACCACCATCAAAACAGCAACCACCAAACCCTGTGTTTGTAATGGAAGGTTGAGCTTATTTCTTTTGCATAATTCTTGAAAACGGGGTTTTCTCATTCACTAAAGTCAGGAAAAAAACCAAGGTCTTTCCTTGACTTAAATCACTTTCTCTTAAACTGTGTTTAAATTGCTGCAGCTTGGAAAACACTGGCAGGCTTTAACTTGCAGATTACTCTTTTTACTCTGGTGGTGGGTACCTGTAATCCATATTTGCAGTTTTCTCTTTGCTGCAACCTATCACCCTTCCCTCTTCCCTGTCGGTCCTAATTCCCGTCTACACAATGAAGGCTAGGTCTGATGGCCAGAGCTTTGCATAGAAGCCTTCTGCCTCCAGGCATGATTACTTATCCTTTGAAAGGCAAACATATTGTGTAAAACAAACATACCAAAATAGCACTCAGACTTCGTACCCAACTTTGGAATCATCACCTTGCTTTGCATTCAATACACTTTTGCATCAAACTGGTAATTCTCCTGGCAACCCTCCATTTATGTCTTGCAACTCCCACCCCTTTTAGGTAGCAATCAGCATTTGGAGAAATGCTACCTTAAGCCAATCAAGTTATTTTGGCAGCTGAGAGAGCAACTCTAACAAGTGCTTCTCCCATGTCTGGGAGACACATATAATAAGTTATTGCTATTGTTATTTTATTTCTATTCCACTCTTCCTCCTGAAGAGTCCGGAATGGTTTTCAAAAGCAATCCTAAATGGGATCAACAACAAAACCAACAATCCTAACAAGAGTAAAAAATTTAGAAAATATGTTTTAAAAAGCAATTTGAGAGGCAGTTGGGTCTTGGAACAATTAAATAAACAAGCGTTTACTCCCTCTTCATGACTCCCCAGTTCTGCTGACTGAAACTGCTCCCTCTGTCCAATGGTAGGACTGGTCCCTGAAGCCAAACTCTTAGATGAATTGCATAGGTCATAGCTTTCCAAACTGTGTGTCGCGACACAGTACTGTGTCACCTGCGGGGCCCAGGTGTGTTGCGTCAAAACCCGGAAGTGCTGATGGTAGAACAGATATGACAGAATGGTGTAGAACTGCCCTCAGATGCATGGTTAACAAAGTGCCGTGAAGGGGCATTCTTCCCCCACCCATCCCTGCCACACACACATACTTCTGGGAACAATATATATTATACATGTATTTGATCCTTAGTTTGGTTCCCTTTTGGATAAAAGTTTTGATGTTTCTGAATCTTTAATTTTCTTGTTTTGAATGTTTACATAACTCTCTCATTTTAAGAAGAACAAAGTTTTCAACAAGTACTTTGAAAAGCCAAGAACATGCACTTCTGATGGCAAAGATTATAATGGAGTATACATATTCTCTCTTCTTGGTGGATGGAGTAGTAATTTAAGTACAGAGCGTGTGGTACCTTGATGTCTCTATCTTAAGAAGAGATAAGGCTGCCCTCCTATAAATAGAAGGAAAAATGACTGTAATGATAAAGTAGAACTGAACAAAACTTCACTTTGCTTAACTGTCAAAGACTAAGAAGCCTTCCTAGGATTCCAGCTTCACGAGGCAATGGGAAATAGGATGTAAATGGTCCAGTTATTTTCTGCTTGTTAAAGAGCTGCACTGATACCTACTTGGACTTTAGAATAATCATCTGAGGTCCTTTGCTATTTGTCAGAACTCTGAAATTTTGATACCTCACTTAGAGAGTAGCCCTCCCAGAAATACTTATTTGGCATCTGGATGGTGTTTTGGGAGGATGTGTGATGCCAGTCTTAGTTTTAAAATACTATTTTATAGTAGTCCAACGGATTAATTCTTGACTGTAGCCTTACGTTTTTAGACGAAATAGTCAAAGAACATTTTTTGCATTTTATATTTTAAAATTTGGAGTTTTATAGGGAGAATGTGAATGCCTTGTGTATTGTGTACTTCCTCTGCTTTTCCAGGTTGGATTTTATTGTATATATATTATTCTGGAACATATTCCCTTTTTATTTGTTTTTCAAAGTGTAATCCAGCTAGAGATTAGTAATTCAGTGAAGGGAAAATATAATTGTAAACCACTGTATTTGAATAAAAAGATCCGTCTGAAAGCCACATGAATAATAAACCAAGAGAAGCAGGTTCTAGGGGACAGAATTCTAGGGCAAAGGAAGAATGTTTCTTGCCCCATTCTGAATACAGCTGTCACTTACTAAAGCTCTTGTTGCAAATCACAAAATGATTTTGCAATACCTACGCGTATCACAGTTCAGATACAGAGAATCAACTTGATCTTGGGACTGTCATGATCTCCTCTTCTTCTTAGGATGAAACAGATAAGCTACTTCTAAACATCTAAAGCTCCTGAGAAAGGATGAGAGGCACATATGATTTATAATGCCAATAATAACAATAACAATAATTTAGCCTACATATATATTGTAATTATGCATATTCTCCAGCAATATACGTAAGATATTAATTGATGAATCTATCTTTTTATTTTCACTCTGGTGATTGGTGTCTGTTTTCTTCTTGATTGGCCTAGGAAGAAATATTCAGGATCTTGATTTTTCCCCCCCTGATGAAATGTGGAAATAAATTCATCAAAAGCTAAAATATAACTGTACATGCCAGCTTGTTCTATTGTAAAATTTAGAAAAGTTTTCCTTACCAACTGCTTGTAATTTAAATTTGGGTCCTGTAAATTGACATCATTCTTTTCATGGCTAACTGTTTCAGAGTTCAGAGAGCCAGTCAGTTAAATGAATGATATATAGTCATACATACGTGTAGGTGAGCTATTTGGCATTTTGATCAGAGCTTGGTAGCAACGCACTGGCATCTGTTCTTAAAGCTGCTATTTCAAAGCTTTTCAATGTTTGTTGGCTTTGTAGTTTTCTGAAATTTAGGTATCTGGACCATTAATTGTTCTCACTTGTAAAAATATTGTTAGGTAGAAGGTAGCCCTTGTCAAAATCATATGATTTAATGGTTTAGGCTCTGAAACTCAGGAGAAATCAAACTGTTAATGTAGCTTCCCCCCCCACCTCCTCTAATGTTTGCTTTAGGTTTCAGTGTGTAGTTTTTCTGGCCTCGGTGAAGTCAGCCAGAGCCAAAACAGCAGCAAAACTTTCATGTCAGGTTATTTTTCTAGGTGTATATATATGTATGTGTGTGTATGTGTCTGTCTGTCTGTCTATCTTTTCTCCAAAGAGAGAAACAATTATATGGATATACAAATATAATAAAGAAGAGGTAATTGGAACTGTAAATTAATTGTATATTGTACCCTTAAGATAAGAGTGGACCATTTCTAGTCCCCAGCAGTGCCAAATTGTGACACCAAAATCAGTGCTTTCCAAACTGCCGCCGTTCGCGACACACCAACGGTGGCAGCGGCGGGGGCGCGGGGGGGTGCGTGGGGGGGTGCGTGCACGGCGCCGCTGTGGGGGGGGGGCGTGGCAGCGGTGTGCATGGCGGTGGCAGCAGCGGCGGCGGCGGCCTCGCTAAAACGCGGAAGCGCTGATGGCGCACCACCGCCACCGCCATGCACACCACCACCGCCGCGCGCCCCCCCGCACCGCCGCCTCACAACACACTAAACTGTGTTGTGACACACTAAAGTGTCGCGACACACAGTTTGGAAAGCTATGCCAAAATGATGTAATTTGGGGGCATTCTGGTGCCTTAGGGGTTTTAAGAGTGTGAATGAGGGGCCACTTGTACCCATTCCCCGCATAACTCTCCTTAAAAAAATGGTTAAAACCTCACCCTGGCCTTTCTAGTGATGCCATAGTGTTACTGGATAGTGTCCCATGGCTTTCAGGAAGGTGGGGAGGCTGTACTCCAAATGTTGCCCAGCCCTGATTCAAGGGTACCTCTTTCCTTTCCTTAGCAACCATGCTGCAGATCTGAGAAGAACTTTGCGGGATGGGTTGGGGGTGGGTGGGAGAGAGGGAATATAAATGTATAGTACAACTCCTGTATTAGTATCTTTATTCCAAAAATCAGTTTGGGGTAAATGGACTTTTCTGAAGGGTAGAATTCTTATATTTGTTGGAGATTCTCAGAATATAAGGCATGAGCATAGCTCATATTGTCACCATTGTTTGTTGAATGAGCATCAATACGTTGAGTGCATAGATAACACTAAGTTATAAACTTAGAACTACAATGACTGGGTTCATATATTGCAGTAAGCTGAAACCAAATATATCTTACCAGACCAGCATTCCTATTCATTTCAGGCTGGAATGATTCTCTCTTGATTGTGTTTTTGTGTTTACAGCAATTAGAATCTCTTGCTGATGGGTAAGGTCAGAATTTGCTGCCGCTCTTTGGATCCAGGGGCAAGTGACTGAGATTTTCTTTTTTGCTTTAGCTAATAAGAAGATACGGCCTCCTCACCATATCAAAAGAACAGAGCTGTAACTTTTGTGTTCTTGTTCTTTCCTAGCAGCTTATTTTGGGGGATGAGATTGAGAACATGATATTACTTGGAAACATTTCCACTATGCCATTATTCTTGGGTTCTTCTACTCCTTCAAATAATTCATGGATTTACTGAAGGAAACGCCTTGACTTGCCTTGCTGCTGTGGGTGATCGATGATTCACATGGCTGGTGGGAAAACAAGGGACAAAAAAAGAAAAAAGCTGTCACTGTGAAACTTGTGTATTTGTTTCTCCTGATGTTAATTAAAACATTGATTTGCTCTTGATTTTCAGGGTCTTGGTTGGCGCCCCAAAGGCAGATTCTAAGTACAGTGCTTCTCTTAAGTCCCCAGGAGCTGTATTCAAATGTCGGGTTCACACTAACCCTGATAGGAGGTGCACAGAGCTGGATATGGGTCGAGGTATGCATGAGTACAACCATTTCACATGTACATAAACACACACTTTCTTTGTTTTGAACACATTTTTTCTTCCCAAGAACCATAGAGCCTTCTTGCACATAAAATATCTTCTGACTGTGCTTTCTCTACTTGTGCGCAAGTTGATGTGCAGGAAATGGCCTTCTTAAACTAGAAATGATATAGTATGGGAGGACGTTGGAATCAGAGTCATTCATTCCATTGGACAGAATATGGTCCTTCCTTGCTGCTTCTATTTTCTGTTAGGTTGAAGAACCAAAGTGATCTGGAAATGGGCATTTCTGCATCAGATGTAGTGCCGTACCTTTTGTCCTCTCCTCCATGAACCAGAAGTGCTCTTGGCGCTTTGATCTAATAGCTCTCTGAAGTTGATGATAGGAAAAATGTTAGACCTGCCATTCCTGGAATGATTTGCTCTCCATGCTTCCTGCTATCCTCTGTGTTAATGCAGCCTAGTATTCCTGGGTGTCTATGAATCATAGCTGGTGGGAGTTTGCCAAAAATGTCTGTGCCTGGCTAAGAGAGATTGGCCAGTAGGTCCTTTCTTTTCTTATATAATTCCCACTGTAACATTTTAGAAAGTAACTCTCCTTAGCCAATATCTTAATAACGATTTCAGACAGGTTTTCCATGGAATGTCTTAATAGCAGGAATGGCAGAACATTGTCAGTCTCTGATGAACTTGATGAACTTGTTTCAATGAGGTATTCCCTTTATTGAGAAATGTATTATGCTAAAATGAATTCATTCTGAATCCACCAGATAGAAAAAACAATGGTTAGTTGTCTATAGTGCCATTTCCTGCAGAGATACAAGACTTTTACCACCATCTTTATTCTTTGTAAGTTCCCATCGTCCTTCCTGCATTTCTTTCAGCTAATGTTCGAGGAACATTGTGTGGAAAGACGTGTAAAGAAGACAGAGATGATGAATGGATGGGTGTCAGTCTGGCAAGACAGCCTACAGTTGGAGGAAGTATACTGGTAAGTGGTTTTCCCTTGATCTCATTGAAGTGGGAAGTGTCATATTGTCATTAACATAAAATGTGTGTGAACAGATATGCTTTACCAGTGACTGATGAGAAGTCAGCTAATTCTGTAAGTGCTTCCTTTGAGAGGAAGGTAAATTGGATCCTGAGGCCAAAGTTTGCATCTAGAAAGAGAGCTTCAAAGCACCTACACCTGCTTCTGTCACGCCCGAGGGCTTCCTTTTCAGAGTGGGGGTAGATTTGGCACTTGGAACAGAATGAATGTCACATTGTGTTTCTGTGAATAAGTCTGCTCTCTTTATTTCCTTCTTTTAAAAATATGAAATTAGTGGGCATGCATAGATGTTATACATGTATGTAGACTTAGTAAATACGTTAGGCCACGTGTGATAATTTTATGATATCTTTTGCTTTATACTTAAGCTAAAAATTAAATAAGTGAATGTTGATATACCTATGCATATTTTTAAGGGGGGTCTTCCTGTAATTAGTAACTAAGAACTGAAGTCAGTGGGAGTTGACTTTTTCAATGATGAAGTAAATTGTTCATGATGGCAAATGCTGAGAATTATAGTTCTGCAGAAGAATAGTGTGATTGCCAATGCTGGACCATGAATGGCTTATCTCATCTGAATTCAGTTTCAATTTATTATACCCACTGATTTTATTACTACCTCCAGGCAGAATTCAGGACTTCAACAATCTCACTGGAATGTAATGGAAAGAAGAGAGAGTCAGGTCCCAATCATATATTGAAGATATCAAGCTTAAAATATTGAATGGCTTCCCATATTATTTCAAGTGTACATTAAATATATGGGAGACCAAGCAAAACTTTGATGGACACTGAAAGTCAATAGCTTTCTGAAGCTGGCCTTTTAGATAGGATGTAAGCCATCATGTCCCCAAGCTGCATCCTTTAAAGATGTCAACAAAGAATACTATGGTTGATGGCATTGAAAGCTCTTCAGAGGTCCATCAGAACCAAAAGGAACTCAGTCTCTGCTGAGAGAATCAAGGCCATTTGCACCCCCAAATACAAGCTAAATTTTTAATAGGTTTCACCCAGGAAAAATCACAGCTGAAAAGCCTTTATACAGCCAAGTACTTTGCTGAAGATAGTTTATTACAGGCCAGATGAACATTCTCCAATAAAAAGGTTTTCCCCTTTCAGTAGCCCTATATGGCCTCTTTCAAACATGCAGAGACGTATTACAATAATGAGGATTTTCAGTTACCAGAACCATGCATTCTGATGACTGTGTAGCCTTTTTCAACATGCTTTGTCACACATGAGTAGTTTAACCTATGCAATTATTTGAAGTAAAGCTTTGGAATACTTCTTGCAGTGTGTCAACATCTCTTTAAAAGCACTTGCTTGTCTGTCTGTCTGTCTGTCTGTCTGTCTGTCTGTCTGTCTGTCTGTCTGTCTGTCTGTCTATCCATCCATCCATCCATCCATCCATCCATCCATCCATCCATCCATCCATCCATCCATCCATGTGTATCTTCCTCAAAAATGTGAATATGGGGACATCACACAAAGGAAGTTTCAGCCCAAAAGTGCCTTAATGCAGAGCATGTTATTTTAATGTAGCAAGAGGTAATTTCATGTAGCTGCTCCACCTGATGAAAACCATTGCTAGCTCTGATATGTATGGATTAAGACTAAGTTAGTTTTTTGGATGGAATTTCAACCCTGCTGAAACAGTTGAGTTCTGTCGAGAACACTTAGACAGCAAATGGTGTAATTTTAACGCTGTGTTTAAGGAAATTAATTTTGTTCATGATGAAACATTGTTTCTTTCACTGACATGTTTAATCTGAAACATGATTGGCTAAATCAGCAAAAAATCACAAGTTGCTAATGTCATATTAAATCCTGGATCTGTTAAATATCAGCTTGGGATGGAAGCTAAATGGAAGGCCAGAGATTGATAAATTGCTGACAGCGTATGTTTCAAATACAATTTTGGTAAGTCACTTGGATTTTAAAGTATCAACAGGAGAATTGGTGCTTGCATTAATTTAAGTGTTTCAGTAACAGAAGAAAAGTTCTTCCAGTGCTAATGCTGGAAAAGTGCTAACGGGGGACAGTCATTAGAACTTGGAGAAGAGCCACCATTTTCCTATGTCATGCACTTATTCTATTTATCATGAACTTTGTTTTTTCTCTCTGCCGCCACCACCTCCTAAAACAATCAAACAATGACCAAAAGCCCAGTCCCATTTGTTTCTGTACCATGTTCTCAGGTACATTGGAGTAGGATTGCAGACATGAGCACTTGCTGAGGGCAGGGAGCAAATGACAACATCTGCATCCTGCTGTCATCACAAATGATGCAACTTATATATTTCCATTGGGCATCAGGAGGCAAATTGTATAATTGCATCACCTACATGATTATGTCATGAGGCACATGTCATGATTTTCATATCGTGGCTGGTAATGGAACCTAATGAATGGAGGAGGATACCTATGATGGAGGCTTCAGGATAACTTCCTTACCCCATTCTTTTCCCATTCAATCATATTCGATTCTTGGAGACTGCCTGGACAAGTCCCTGCAGTTTTCTTGGCAAGGTTTCGGAAGTGGTTTGCCATTGCCTGCTTCCTAGGGCTGAGAGAGCGTACTGGCCAAAGGTCACCCAGCTGACTTTGTGCCTAAGGCAGAACTAGAACTCACAGTCTCCCAGTTTCTAGCCTGATGCCTTAACCACTACACCAAACTGGCTCTGCATGGCATATTGTACTGCGTGAGAAAACCTAATGGATGCCCTTGAAATATATGAAGTCCTGTTGCTGAGATTACTCAGATGTAGGCTTGTGTTCATTAAACATTGGCCATGTTTCCTCTTATCCTGGAATCTGAAACCTATTTAATTAATAAACTGGTTCATTAACAGCATTAACACATTCTTCTGGCACAATGTGTTTGTTTGGTTTTGGCTTAATGTGCTGCATCAACCCCACCCTTATGGTTTGTATGCCATAGATGTCCTTCTTCATCAGTATTTAAGTTAGGTTATTGGTGGAGGTGACTGGCATTTTCTCCTGATGTAGAAACAAGTGAACATTTTAGGAATTATAGCATTGGGAAGCTTAATTTACTTTGCCTTGTTTTAAAGGAACTTTTTATTGCTATGATTTATGTTGGCTGTATATTTTCCTTGTATTAAAAATTCCTTCTTTCTTGCAATAAGTTTCCTTCTCCAGTTTCCTCTGGAGACTTGTAGAAAATTGGCCTTAATGTTGTATGTTGCCTATGGAATACCATCCTCCAGTAGAACGTTTGCCTGTATTTTGTATTCATAGTGGAAATACTTCAGAAAAGAAGCTATTTCCTGAACATTTAAAATATAAATATTTCATGATTGTTTTTTTTTAAAAAATCTGAATATAGAAAATGCATGGAATTAAAAACCCTAACGGGGGGCTGCTTAAAAGAGCAAAAAACCAAGTTCAGTTTCTTACGAGCTTGCTTATTGTATATCTGGCTATCAAAGGAGAGGGCCATTATAAACATGCTTTGTAGAACTATTCCATGTTCTGCCATAAAAGTTTTATATAGGACTAAGGGTATCAGGAGGATTGTGTGATTAATCTCAGATCAGTAAATACAATTTACCTTTATGTTGTTGAATAGCGCATGCTAGAAAGAAATGAACCTGAAACCCATGGCCTACAGTTGTAGGAGTGGGCAAACTGTGGATCAAGGATTCCGGTTTCTGATAGAAGAGATCCATCCACTTTTTGCATTGTAGGGTTAGGATTAAAAGGTTAGAGAGAGAGGAGGAAAGTTTGCACCCACTTTTGGCTATGGCCCTACTCCTAATCCTTCTGCCATTCAGCCCCCATCTGAGAAAAAGTTTGCCCAGTCATGGTATAAAGGAAGCATACTGATTGACTTGCATAAATTTTCTTCTGAGTCCAGTTCACCGTCCATGTAGGGTTCTTTTGGCAGCAAAATGCAAGTGGTTTGCTACTGCCTTCTTCCAGGATTTGTTTCAACTTTCCAACTTATTATTCAGCTTTGGGATTTCCTGGTGGTTGACGTCCAAGCAGTAACCAGGTCTAACTTTGCTTAGCATTTCAAGATCAGCTTAATTTGTGTAGGTGTTGCCACTTAGCTGGACATTTGTCCTACTACTTCCTGGGGGAAAAAATCCAACCACTAATGAATTTTTTTTAAAGTATTTCCTCCTTTTCTATAGGCCTGTGCACATCGTTGGAAAAATGTCTACTATGAAACTGAGTACGTCCTTCCTCATGGCTTTTGCAACATCATCCCTCCCAACCTTGGGTCGAATGGTAAAAAGTTAATTCCTTGCTATGAAGGTAAGGGAGCATACTTATTTTTCCTCATCTGTGCTATTACTTGTGATAGATTTCACTGTTACATTCCCCCTATTAACTATAGTTGTGACACTCACTACATTTAGCATGCTGTCTTTCTCACGTAAATATAAATTATGGTTTAACTGTAGTATTCCTGTATTCCTGTCCCAATACAATATAAAGGACAACTTCCCTCTACTTGGTGCTTTCCAGATGTGTTGGGACTATAATTCCCAGAACATCTGGAGGTACTGGGTTGGAGAAGGCTGATACTGAGAGTTACTTTTGGTAGTTGCTATCCAACTGTTCCAGTCTGTCAAAGGCTGGGCTCACACCTCCTCGGAAGGCAATATCAGTACCTGCCGTTCAAGCAAGATTTGGAGGGCTGGGTTTAAAAAAGGCTATACATTTTCAGATTTTAAAGGGTATGTTTTCTTTCATTCTACCCACTTATGTACAAATGTATAGAGTGTTGCACCACCTGTTAAATAGGGCCAGTTGTCTGTCTTGAATCAGTTATTTCCTTGCTCTGGCATGAACGCTGCTGTTTTGAATTCCACAGGCTGTGAAGGGAGTCCCAGCCCGCTAACTGAAGAACTGTGTACTAAACAGCTGCAGGCTTTTTCAGTTGTGCCTGAAATCCTCTCCATTCATCTCTTTATGCAAAACCTACCAGCCTATGCTTTGTCGCCAGGGAACTGCACTCTAACCATAAGTCCCTGCTTTGGTTGTATTCATTCTCTTCCTCTTCTCCTCCTCTTCCTCCTTGCTTCCCTTGCCATCTTGATCTCCTTGGGCCACACTATAGATAATTAATTTCATTATCAGGGTCTCTCGTTTGCTTTTTGAATGTCACTCTGTCTAATGCTAAATACCTTGCTGATAATGATTTAACAAAGAGTAAGAGTCATTTGTACTCCATCTTCTCCTCAATTAACTTAAGTATGATATAGCATAACCTCATTTTAGCCTTATCAGCCTCTGAAGTAGGCTAGTCTGTGAAATAACAGAAATGGAAATGTGAACCTTGCTTTTCCTCTCTTGGAAAAAAAAATAAACTTCTAGGACGGCTGTCTCCAAACTTCTCTAGAGAGTATTGGGGAGTAAAAACTATCCCTGCTTGTTTGCACCAATTGCATTTCATTTTAATACTGCATCTTGGTTTTATTGTTCTTGAGGGGAGTTTTATGTTTTATACATTGTACACTACTAAATAATATCAATAAATAAATAAACCTGCAAACTCTCCATCTTGACTATTCTAAGGTCATTTCTCCACTTGCGACACATAGCATCTTCTGAAGTCATCCAATCTTCATTGTCCCTAAATAATAGTAATGATTCAGGCTTTGTATCACTTCAGTGATGACTGGGTGATGCTGTGAAGATGCTATAAGTCACCATTGGGGAAATGGCCTTTAATTTCTAAATTCTGTTATTTGGACATAAGCTTCAGTTTGTACCATTTCATCTAGAATGGGGGACACAGTTGGGCGGAATTTCAGATTTCAGTTTAAAATGCATCAGAAGCTGCATCTACTTATGGCTTAAATGTACTTAGTAATGCAAGATACCCGGTAGGTCAGTTAAGGAAGATGGGTGCCTGTCTAGACTAAGTAATTAGGTAAAAAATCTGGAATGTACTTTCTTGGATTTTTTGAAGTATCAAGAGCTAAAACTAGTTTGCTACTTTGAAAAAGGGTATCCATTATGGACTGGATTGCACTAAGCCAAAATGTGGTTTGCTTGGATTTAGCTTATTGTGATGTAGATGATATCTAGTCATTGTGGTCTTCTGTGCAGCTGCCATGAAGATACGCCAGACTATGATTTGAAGATGTAATATGGTATTCCTTGTAATAATTTTAAGTGGCATATATATTATATATGATATTTTATTTTCGTATCACTCATTTTAATATTTGTATTTTATATTTTTAAAATTATGTACATCAGAGAATATTAGTCATGATAATGTAAATGAATAAGACTGTTTTTAAATTTGATAAAGGGCTCATTTACATCGTGATCTAAATGCATTTTAATATTTAATTGGGACTTGTTAAATTAGATTTAAAACTATTTCAAATCAGAGGGTTTATATTTTAAAGCCCAATGTGTTTACTTTGTAAAATTCCAACTTGTACTGGTCAGTGACCGTAATAAATTGATTTGATTAGTCATTGTGGTCACGTAACTTATGGCATGGTGTGATGTATGACTCCTGTTGTGGCCTATTCAACGTATCATGATTTAATACAGCAAAAAAAACCCAAACCCCCCAAAATATCTTGATCAGTTCTTCTTTTTCTATGTAGTCAGAGCTAGAGATCTTTTGGAAAATCTCTTGTTCCTTATGACAGAAAATGCAATTGACTGGATTTATTTTGGATAGACCTTAGGAATGACTGTATCTTTTAATGCATTGTGATTTTCCAGTGATTGCTTTTCCTCCAAATCCAGAATGTGCTCTGAGACAGTGGTGAAATAAAAGGCTTCAGAAAATAATTGGCAAGAACTGAGTTAAATTGGATTTTGCAGTTGGTGATTGATGTTCTACATTATAAGTTAACCTTTCTTTTTTACACATGCCAGTTAGTTAAGCTAGAAAAAATAGGGAGAAAACCATGTGCCTGGAATTTGTAACCTTTTATATTTTTGATGATTAACAAACTGTTTGCAGACAACTGTTTGGAGTATAATTGTCTGCTTTTAGTTCCATGTTTGGAGCCATGAATTCAGCTCATCTTTAATAAAAGGAAAGGAAGCCATAAAATCCTCCCACTTGGAAGGTTCTCTTGGTTCGTTTTTCCTTTCTTTTGGCTGGATCTGCTTTAAGAGTTATACAGTATAAACTTGTATTACAAATGCAATTTCAGAGATAAAGATGAGCACAAATATGTGTGGATGTGCACATATTTGGAATGCAGCAACTTTTTTGAGCAAAATAACCCACTAACTCACTCTTAATTTGAAAAGGTATCAGCCAGAAGTATTTATAAAAATAGAAGCGAGTTGACCCAAGATCAGTCAAGCAGTGGGAGGAAAATTGACAGATTTGGCATGGCTAGCGTGCAATTTATTGTGCTGGAAACTGGATTGAAAATTGGTGACTTGCTAGGTATGTGTCTCAAATGCCAAACTGTCCCATCACATAGGATGACCAAATTTGCTTTTGGAGAATGCAGTAGCATCCAGCTTTTAATTGTGGTTAATTAGCTACATCTTCAACAGAGATGGCTGTAACAAATTGCTCAGAAGGAGTTGTGTTTTAAAATTGAGTAGATCCTCCCTTCCTATGATAATCCTTTTTCATGTACTTCCAGAAAGAAACTGGGTTCCTTGGCCTGGAGATTGCAACTAAAAAGAGACAAATAGAAATTGAGGGTGGGATAGAAACTGCAAAATGCCATGAGTGTTGAAACTGACATTCAGTATTTGCTGAATATCATTTTCTGAACAAGGCAAATTTGTATGCATTTCTCTCAGCGAAAACAAAACAATAGTTTTGTAGAAGATAGACCTCCACTTTATAGTCCTCAAAATTGCAGCATTTCTCGTGCTCCTATCTTCTGTAGTGATATTATTTCTGAGTGGGGAACCTACTGTAGAAATTTGATGTACAAATTTCTTCCTTCATCAGAGTTACAGTATCACAATATTAGATAAAGTTAAGCATGGACTGAGTTAAATTAGAATGATCGAGCATTGAGGTAGGTGCAGGTATAAATTTATATCATAGATAACTCCAAATATTAGGGATTTGGCCCAATTTGCACTCAAACATAGCAAGAGATGGGGGAAAAATGCAAGCCTGTCGGTCATTCCTGATCTCCTAACCCTGGTTAAAATATAGGCTTCCATTTGGAGAAACATTCCTATCAGTTAAACTCAGGTGCATATCATATCTGGGAGAGACGTACAAACCTAGACATTGTAATTTGTAAATCGCAGCGAATGGCTTTGTATGTTGTATGAGCTGTCAGTTATGGTTCATTCAACAAACCATAAAGTAAGACTTGGCCTAGTGCAATGTGCAAATCAAGCTAAAGTCTTTTTTTCAAATCATGGAACTTTGTAAAATAACATCAGAGTTCATTTAAAGGATGCACAAAATGATGGAGAGTGGAGTCAGGTGAGTTAGCACTACTCCCATCTTTCTCAACTTCCTTGTGTTGGAAGGAAAGAGTTGCAGCATCATTTAGAATCTTAATTTTCCAAGGTTGGACCCCAAAGTTTAGGTAGTTATGAGGACAGTGAGGTGTGTGGGTATTTGTTCCCACCCTCCATCATTGCAGATATCACTTATTTACGTGTTGATTGGATTTATATCCATGGCATATATAGCACTCCCTTTTCCTGTTTTACCCCCCCCCCCAACAACCCTACATGATAGGTTGGGCTGAGAGAAAGTGAGTGACTATGGCTGAGGGTGGGCTAGAACTTGGTTCTCTGGTCCAATTCCTTAGCAATACAGCATGCTGGCATTCTCATTTGAATGCCTGAATAAGGTCCATAGTGCATTGAAATCTGTATGTTTTGCATATGGTGATAAGAGACAGCAACTTTTTAAAGCACTTACATTTTGGGTTGGTCATCACATCAAGATTATTTAGTGTTCATGACAAATCTAACCTCAGATCACTGTCTGTTAATTGCATTTTTTTACAATGCAATGCATCTTGAGAGCAGTAGCTTATGGAAGGCAGTTTGGTCTAGTGCAGAGCTTTCCAAACTTTTCATGTTGGTGACACACTTTTTAGACATGCATCATTTCGTGACACACTCTTACAGCAGGGCATCATTTCGCCACACACTCTTACAGCAGGGCACAAGGCGGGCACTAGGACCTGCGCGGAATCACAGCAGGTTTGGAGACAGCAAGGCACAAGGCAGGCACTAGGACCTGCGCAGAATCCTGGCAGGGCAGGTTTGCAGGCAGCCAGGCACAAGGCAGACACTAGGACCTGTGCGGAATCCTGGCAGGGCAGGTTTGGAGGAAGCAAGGCACAAGGCAGACACTAGGACCTGTGTGGAATCCTGGCAGGGCAGGTTTGGAGGAAGCAAGGCACAAGGCAGACACTAGGACCTGTGTGGAATCCTGGCAGGGCAGGTTTGGAGGAAGCAAGGCACAAGGCAGACACTAGGACCTGTGCGGAATCCTGGCAGGGCAGGTTTGGAGGCAGCAAGGCACAAGGCAGACACTAGGACCTGTGCGGAATCCTGGCAGGGCAGGTTTGGAGGAAGCAAGGCACAAGGCAGACACTAGGACCTGTGCGGAATCCTGGCAGGGCAGGTTTGGAGGCAGCAAGGCACAAGGCAGGCACTAGGACCTGTGCGGAATCCTGGCAGGGCAGGTTTGGAGGAAGCAAGGCACAAGGCAGACACTAGGACCTGTGTGGAATCCTGGCAGGGCAGGTTTGGAGGCAGCAAGGCACAAGGCAGGCACTAGGACCTGCTTGGAATCCTGGCAGGGCTCGGAGGCAGCAGCATCCGCAACACATCCAGACACTGCAGCCGACACACTAACGTGTCCCGACACACAGTTTGGAAAGCTCTGGTCTAGTGGTTAAGGTGCTGGGCTAGAAACCAGGAGTCTGTGAGTTCTAGTCCCGCCTGAGGTATGAAAGCCAGCTGGGTGACCTTGGGCCAGTCACACACACACAGCCCAACTCACCTCACAGGGTTGTTGTTGTGGGGAAAATAGGAGGAAGGAGTATTAGGTATGTTCGCTGCCCTGAGTTATTTATAAAAATAATAAAGGCGGGATAAAAATTAAACAAACAAACAAACTGGTTTTCAGTTCGGAGGTTTTAATAGAATGAATAGGTTTTCCCTATGATATTTTATCCAATTGAAGGAATCTTTTAATAAAAGTACTGACCAGTCCAGCTACTATTTATTTCCTTCTTCTTTTGAACAGAGAATTCCTGAAGTGAGATTTATTATTCTTATGGTCTGTCAAACCTTAAGGAATACATTGAGTTCCCCACAGGACAATCTGCCAAGTAATTCCCTGTTCATTCCTTGCAATTTAGCAGTGGGTTGGTGGTTGGCAGTTCCAGAGAGTTACCAGGCTACATGATGGCTGTTTTCAGAAACCAAAGCACATTGACATTTCTCTGAATTTGTAGTTATCCTTGGGAGCATGTTGCAAGAAGCAGGAAGTGGGATTCCCCCCCCCTCTAATCACACATTATTTTGGATTTGAAAATGAAGTTCAGAAGCTGCTCAGACCAACTGAAATCTCTGGTTGAGACTGTGAGCAACGAAGCATGAGATTCTTAGGGTGCATCTAAGATACACATTAAAACTGGTCTCACATTGGTTTGACATATTTTCATTTTCTCCAAATAAATGTAGTGATTATAATATTGTGAGAGTAGGAGAAGTAACTGAAAAGATTGTTTGCAGCTTTCTGCCTTTGCAGAATTACGTAATTCCTGGGGTATCTTGGTTTATTGCACTCTCCATTATTGATTGGAAGCAGTTTCTGGAGCCATCACTGTGCTGAAACAACAGGTATGAGAACTGGCTTAGTGTCACCCGAATGATGGCTGGATGATCCTATAAGGCACTAGCGAGAAATAGCCCTAGTTAAAAAATTTTGTCAGCCAAAGTTTGTTGACTGTGATTTGCTCAGTAAACCATAATGGGCTGGAATCAGCCATTATGCTAACCATGGTTGACAGACCAGTATAGTTGCTTTCACGGTTCATACTGAGCCAAAGCAAGCAAACGCACATTGCTTTGGTCAGTCGATAAGCCCAATCACAAGCCTGATGCATCTGAGTCTAGTGCTATCTAGTCTGCATATTGTAGCTGCCCAGAGTGATGTTCCTAGGTGAAAAGGTTGCACACAAATTAACTATATAAACAAGAAGTGAGCTCTGGAAGAGTTGGCTGGAGTGTTTCTTCAGCCCAGGCCTGATAAACCCAGGACTTCCTTTTACCTTTCTTTGTTCACTGGACTGCTGTTTAATAATAGAAGTACTAATACTCCAAGATGTAATAATGGTAGCAGTAACGTTGGTCATCCCCACTTGTCAATGTTCATGACACTTCATGGGCTAAGAGAAGTCCACAAATGGATCTTCTGTCCCCAAAAGCATACAGTCTAAATTGTTACAGTAGAGAGAGACAAATAGGATAAGATAAAGAAGAATTCAACAGGCCAAGGGGAGAACTGAGGGAAGCAGGGGTAACAGAGTTTGAAGTTTAGACAATGGAGTTATGGGTGTTTTAGCCTTACTCTCGTTAAGCGCTGACCAAGGATTATTCTTGTCAGCCTCCAATTAGACTTTTAATTAAGTTTCTGTGAGCAAATCATCAAGCTCCCTGTCAGTTGGACTTTTGTATTTTTTAGCTTTTTACTTCCTCCTATCATAAACAATCCAAAATATGTTTTCCTCAAACTTTGGAAAGCAGTTTTAATCTGCGAATGGTATTGTTTGGTTTGACAATAGCCAAAGAAGCCTGAGGTTTGCTGATGTCCCAGGGTTTGCTCTGCGGTGGACCTCACTGTCTCGGCTTATGACAGCACATGTGGAATAAAGAGAAGGGGAGGACGCTGTTGAGTTGGGAACTACACATTTCTGGTGGAGAGTGACATGACTGTCTTTCTTTCTCCTCCTCTCTTGATTTTTGTTTTCTGCTTTAGAATATAAGAAGAAATATGGTGAAGAGCATGGTTCATGTCAGGCTGGAATAGCAGGTTTCTTCACGGAGGTGAGTAGTGTAGCATGGTGTGAAGGCTTCACTATTGAATAAATAAGTGTTTGTTTACCTTTTAAACTTTGGTTTAATTGATTACATATATACACAGATTATTATATACTGTACATGCATACCATCACACTATTCCCTTTCAGGATAAACAGTGCAAAGTACAGAAAGGGAAGAAGAATTCAATACTCTTCCAAGTAACTTCTACATCTGCTTTCCTCATCCTCTTTCCTAGATTAATCTATCTTCTTTTCATATAGGACTCATACTTACTCTTCCTGCTGTCATTCTGCTGTCATTCTTGTTTCTTTTATTTCTTTTCATTTCTTCCATGCCCATTTTCCCCCCAGTATCCATTGTTGATATGTCAAAAAATGGCCTGTCCCAAATCAGAACCTAAAATAACCCTTGGTTCTTCACTAATTTTCTCAGCCTTGCATTGTAAAATCTCATATAAGTGATGCTTTTAGATTTATATTCATTCCTTTATCATGTACATGTATGAACAGATTTATGTTTAAACCATCTATTTGAAACAGACCCTTTTTCTAGGCAGATATTCAACAGTCACCATTCTAATTCATCCTTGGGTCTCCAAATGGCCCAATAGCTTTTTCTGTACTTTCTTATCTCATTCCTACCAATCCATTCCTGTCACCTAACAGATTTATTATTTCCCCAGATTTCATTAATTTAGCACAATTTCCCTCAAAACTCACCTCTGTGTTTCCCATTAACACCATTCTCTAGCAGGCATGTAAAACATGAAACTATTGCCAGCCTATGGATTCCTACTTCATACACATCCATAGCAACTTGCGTAATTTGTTGTTTATTCGTTCAGTCGCTTCCGACTCTTCATGACTTCATGGACCAGCCCACGCCAGAGCTTCCTGTCGGCCGTCGCCACCCCCAGCTCCCCCATGGTCGAGTCCATCACCTCCAGAATATCGTCCATCCATCTTGCCCTTGGTCGGCCCCTCTTCCTTTTGCCTTCCACTTTCCCCAGCATCAGCATCTTCTCCAGGGTATCCTGTCTTCTCGTTATGTGGTCGAAGTATTTCAGTTTTGCCTTTAATAACTTACATAATACCAAACAATATATTCTGACATACATTTTAGTCCTTTCATTCATAATTAAACCTACACTGCTTCCATACATGTAGTCATATACTCCCCCTCCACAGGGTTAGGGCCCCTTTATTCAGATCTGTTACAACCTTCACCTTTCTCTTAGTTGTGCACTCACACAATACATCTGCTTTATTTCCTCCATTTCCTCCATTAATTCACACTTTTTACCATTTACTCCTCTTACATTTCAAGTTGCAATCTTGCATGGTCCTCACCAGTTGGTCTCATACTTACATCTACCACCCCTCATTTGTCAGCCTTAACCTACAAATCGTTTTTTAGTTAGAGAAGATGTAGACTGGATTACCAGCCTTTGTTGCACTGTGCCACATGCAGACAGTAAGGACACTCCTGGTCAGGCACGGCACATTTTGCCCAGTATGCTAAAAACCTAGTTTAACCCAAACATATTTATGCTAGTCATGCAAGCGAGGATCTCTGATCTTGAGACTACTTTGTAACCCCATCTACAAAACTAAGAATTCTGATTAATCAAGGCTTGTACTAATGAATTCATTCTGTGTGCTCCAACATAAAGTATCTCTTTCATGTCACCAAATAAAGTTGAAGAAGCAGCTACTGTATGTACAGAGATTGGTGCCTGTAGCTCAGAACTGTCTATTTTGAGTGATAGTGGCTCAGATAGGGTTGAGAAAAGGGCACTTCCCACTTTTATCAGGATTGTACTTGGGGCCTCTTACATTTAAAATAAGGCTGAGCAAGTTTCCTTGGGCCAGGCCCCCATCACTCCTGCCATTGACCAGCTGGAGGGCTCCAGGTGAATTCACCAGAAGTATGATTTCATTCTATCCATTTATGTTCAAATGTATAGAGTGTATGAGAAGTATGATTTCATCACTGAAAGGGATGGTCATAATGTTTTTGGTCCTTTTTCTCTTGTGGGGGTGGGGGTTGAATATGGGAATAGGAATAAGAGGCTTCTGGGAGGCAAATTGCTCCCATTTCTAACCTTCCACTCTACTCCCCACTCACAAATCATGCCACCAAAGTTTGATGGCAAAATAACAAGTTTGTGGGGAGTTGGGATTTTTTCCCCATTTCTCTGTGCCTTTGGGTCAGTATTATAGTTCTGTGAGACAGCACACCCTTTACATGTAGAACATCCTAAATTCAGTTTTGAAACCTCTCTATTTTTTAAAAAGTCAGGCAGTATGAGAGATCTGAACCGCTCTTCTCAGTCAGAAAAGACATGTTGGATTTGATGGACAAGTCCTTTGTCCTGGTATCTTTTCTGAACCAGAAATGAGAGACTGGACCGCTGTTTTTTTTATGGCAGCCATATGGCTTTAGTAATGTCTAGCTCTGACATGGCCATATCTAATTTTCAAGGCAGCTTTGAATTTGGCCCGGTGGGTTTAATCACTCTGGATCCGGTAAACAAAACTTACACCATGGTGTTCAAAACGGTCCAGTGGGATCTTTCCAGGTTAATCTGAAATGGGTGGCAACCTTTGCGATAAAGTGTTTGATCATCAGCGTGGTGTCAGGAGCAGCTGTTTCCTGGCTTGTCAGCAGTATCAAGCCTGCTTCTTTTCCCATGCTCTGAACTCCCCTCGCCTGTTCCTCATTCGGAAGGTGGCTTTGAACTTTCAGCGCACAGCCTCAAGCATTAGCCAGTTCACAATGAGCAGGAAATGTAGATAAATGGTCTCAGGGTCAAACAGGCAAGTGCCTAATATAGGAGCACTCAGTCCTGCTTATTCTGTTTTCTGTTCAGAAATGAGAAGGTTGTCCCTGGGTGATAGCCACTCACCAAAATATTGCACGTTTAGTTGCTTCTGTGTTTACATATATTAAAGCAGCCATGCCCATTGACCTGCAGCCAGTTACGTGGTCTGGCAGAGAAGAGAGAGACAGCTTAGAGGACACAGTAATGTGGACTCTTGTGAGGGCTTGTGAGGATTGGGGATCATGGACCAAGGTGGCTTAAAAAGGAAATGGAGTTTTTTTTCTCGCTACCATGTCTTAGTATTTATGACATAACGTAACGGTAACGGTTCCCCCCGCACATTTGTGCAGTCATGTCCGACTCTAGGGGCCGGTGCTCATCTCCGTTTGTTAGCCGAAGAGCCAGCGTTGTCCATAAATAAATCACTGTTCCTCCCAATGCAGGTCTTTAGTCTAACTAAACTTAGACTAGTTTAGGCTTGCTCCTTTTGAGCGCAGACTTCATATATGCCTTTGATTATATGCAGGGAATTAACATGAGCTGCTCTCAGTCCTAGTTGTGGAAGGAGAATTGACTGGTTTAGTACAAGTGAGTTTTTACAGACAAATTTGAGGGCAGGAAATTGCATTTTATTTTATTTTTTAATTGCTGAATATTAATTCTGTTTTATGCGTGAATCTTTTTTGTAGTCAGTACATTAATTCTGAAGGTGAATAGGTGTCCCCTTCCCCTGTAGTTCAGACTGGAGATTGGCTTAGGAGCTGGTGACTCCATCCTTCCTTGCTTCTCATCTAGATCAGGATCTGGGCGGTTTATGTCATGACATTGCCCCTCCTCCTGAGCAGACAAATGTTTGCCTTGCCTGATCCTAAAGAAACCTCTGCCTGCTGTGTTGGTTCCTCTGTTGCTGCAATTTTAGGGCTGATAGGAAGTTGGGGAGGGGGAGGTAGTACCTGACATGGAGACTGTAGCAGAGTGCAGAGTTAGCCTTGACAAAGGGATGCAAGAGTCATTAGGGGAACTGGAAGAGAAAATAAATGACAGTTTGGTCCTGCGAAAGGAGGGAGCATAAAAAGGTTCAAAATAACCAGCTTTGATTTTTTTTTTTTGGTAGAAGAGGAACGAGAGGGAAACTGTGGCAGGACTTCACAATTTTGTTATGATACTGTACAACAGTAAAATAGATTTCCTACAATCCTTGCAGTTTCTATTTTCTGACCTGGCCTACCCCAAAGGGCTGACAGAGACCCGTGAGCAGTGGCTGCTATATCTGGATTCAAAAGGCTTATCAGGGTTCTTGGGGTTCAGGAATCTGATGCGGATCCTGCTCCCCCCATTCATCATTTGAGGTGGTCCCAGGTCTTTGGAATCCTAATCATGAGATAATTCTCCCAATCTTTATGGTATGAATATTTGAGCACAATACGAGCACAAAAACCCTAATCTCGGTCCATTTCTCTATGAACCAACCAGTCTCAGCTGAGGATACATTTGATCAATTGTCTTAATTAGAGATGAATTCAAATAGTGGAAGCTTGGAACAAGATGTGATGTTCTACATTTTCTTTTTTTTTAATTTTAAAAATTCTTTATTTTACAAATTAATACATAAAAAACAAAATCTGACATAACATAACATAACATGACATAAAATAACATATCTTAACATCACATAGCATTACATTTTTAAAGCAAATACAGTTATTACTCTCTTGCAAAACAACCTTTCTTTTCTCCTCCCCTTCTTACTTGACTTCCCATCCTTCTTCTCTCCTCTCCGTCTTCTTTGTCTCCTCTTCCCCCTCTTCCCTTCTCCACTTCCTTTCCCCATCTACTCTACCTTACTCTTCACCTGTTCATCTATCTGCCCTACAAAAAAACAAACAAACAAACAAAGGACAAAAACAGAAAAAGAAACGAGACTTCCTACTTTCTATCCATTATTTCCGTCATTTACTTATAAACAAATATAATCTCTAACTTATTTACATTATTTACATTAAATTCCCAATTTGACTTTTTGAGTCTTTTCTATAAATTTGTAGAAAGGACTCCAGCATAAATTGAATTCTTCCATATTCTTATCGTTCAACTGATCCATCAATTTGGCCATTTGCGCTAGGTCCATCGCTTTTATTGTCCATTCTTCAATCGTAGGTATATAATCATCTTTCCAATGTTTAGCGAAGATAGTTCTAGCCGCAGTTATTAAATGAAATAATAATTTTCCATATTTCTTTTGTAAGTCTGATTTTATAAATCCCAATAGGTAAAGTTCTGGTTCTTTGTTAATGTCTTCTTCTAATAGTTCACATATAGTTTCATGAATTTTGTCCCAAAACTTTTTTGATTTTTGGCAAAAAAAAAATTTTCCCCTACATTTTCTAAGGGGAAAGGAAAGGAAAGGAAAGGAAAGGAAAGGAAAGGAAAGGAAAGGAAAGGAAAGGAAAGGAAAGGAAAGTCTCTAAATCACTTTGAAACCTGTTAGTGATGATGACTTTTTAACTCTATTTGTATGGATTACAAAACCAGAAAGTTGCCTCACTGTTTTGTCTGTTAGAATGTTGAAACTTTTATTTTAACTGCTTCCCAATAAACAGTATTTGCATTTCTAAATTTAAAAAAATATTTCCACATTGATTGATTGATTGATTGATTGATTGAAAGCATTGATATGGCCACCCAATGACAATGTGGCTCTGGGTAGTGCACAAAGAAAGAAGTCAAAACCAACAGATACAAAAGCAACACATATAATTAAAACCAGGTAGATAATAATATAATAAAAATAAATAATAAATAAATAAATAAGGGGCGTGATGGCTCAGTGGTTAAGATGCCAGGCTTGTTGATCGGAAGGTCGGTGGTTCAAGACCCGAGTGCGTCTTGCCAGCCACATGACCGCGGAAGCGTCTTCGGACAGCGCTGGCTCTTCGGCTAAGAAACGGAGATGAGCACTGGTCCCTAGAGTCAGACACGACTGTGCAGGGGAAAACCTTTACGTAGATAATAAAGGGTGAATATGGCTGAAGTATACAATATCTCATGGGACTGTGCTCATTCTGGCCCAAAGTCCTGGGGGAACAGCCAGATCTTAAATGCCTTCTTAAAAGCCTGCAGGGTCAGGATGTATGTTGGGGTGGGGGAAGATTATTCTATTACACGCTTTCCTACATTTTCAGAGCTTTCATTCCTGTGACTTCAGTATTTTTAAATATTTTCTGTTTCTGGATTTAGTTATGTCTGAGGAATCTCAAAGATTTATTTCCATTGACTGTAGAGGCTTAACATGACAAAATTCTTCTTTTGATAGGAGTTGGTTATCATGGGGGCTCCTGGGTCTTACTACTGGACAGGAACTATCAAAGTATTGAATCTCACTGATAATACATACTTCAAACTGAAAGATGAATCTGTGATAGGCAAGCGCTACATATATCTAGGTAAGCAATGTAGATTTCCAAATTGTTACTGGTTTTAAGTATTGATGGTAGATCGATTCCCATATACATAAATATGTAGCCAGTGTAATCTAAGAACTCTGGAATTCTCAGAGGTGAGAACTCCAGGAATTACAACTCTGGAAGGTTGGGATTCAAGAACTCTTCCGCTCCCAGCCCTGGCGACAGACGTTGTATGTGTACATTATCAAGTCTAGTGACTTCTGGATCGAAGGACTTGTAGTTGCTTAAAAAGTCTGTCAGGAAAATCTCAGACAACTACAAATCCCAATGGGAAGCTAAGATTGATGGTAAGTCATTTAGTTTGTAATACATATGTGGTCTTGGTCTTAACCTATGGCTTTTGTTAAAATCATCATAACATGTTTGGAAAATGAATAAATGATCCTGACTTAAAGAAGTATTTTTCAGTGATTTATAATTCCAATGAAAATCTGCCAGGGTGATAGGGGAATGTAGGCATTACTCATTAGTAACTGTTAGAAACTTGTATTTAAAAATGCAGTCAGCACCACAAGAAAAATGTTAATTCATATAATGGCTTCTGTCCAGTTCTCAGTGACCAGTTGTGCTGATTATGGCAGATCTCCACTTTCCTTAAGTATTTGGTGTGTTAAGACCTCATCTGTGCTTTTAAGAAAGGACGGTGGACCTCCTTTCTTCAACTGACTATTGATTGTTTGTTTCTTTGATTAAAAAAAGAGACAGAGGTTTTTCCTTTGAAGAAATCTGAAAGTTGACATTTAGAATGCAGGTAAAAAGGCCTATAATTCACAGTGTGAGGAGAGCAAGGGGCCTTTCAAGTATGACATGATGGCTTTACAACGTAAGGGAGTTGAACATTTCCTATTATAGAGTGTTCCTGTCTCATAATGTATCATTTTTAGAGTGGCAAATAGAACCACATTATTGATCTTTCAAATAAATCTTTTGCCTCTTTCTGGTATATTTTGTTTTATATTTTTAATAATACAAGCTGACTTGTTGGATCCCTTCCCTTTTTCCACATACTATTATACTTTCTAGTTTCTATATTTTCACTAAGAAATATGTAAACATTTTAACATGTCTCTACTACATGTAGTTGCAATTTACTCATAATACTGATACTGTGGTGCCCAAATTTGTACTTGGTTTGGGAAAAGCTGCACAAAAAACAATGTGGTAGAAATTAACTTTTTTATGCCGTGTGTGCGCTTTTCAGTTTTAGTACTCTTCTTCCCTTTTATATCCCTGCTTTTAATTTTTTTAATAATAACTACCACCTTTTCTGATGCCTTTTCTGGCCTAAATTATTCTTCTTATGACCTACATGTCCCTGCTTACATCTTTACCACCTTATTGTTAGGTAAAGACGAGCAAACCAGCCAGTTGCTTGTCATTCCAAACCTCGAAAGGAACAGTGTTTTTCAGTGTTCCAGAAAAATAAGCCTCTTAACAGAATTTGAAGGTGTTTTGCTTCAGTCTAATGACAGAGAAGGGGAAAAAATGCTTTTATCCAGATAGATGTCCTATGCCTTGGACCCATTTCCTTCCTTGCTGATATTTTTGGTCATTTTTTTTCCTCTGCTTGTCCACCCTAAAAATGCCCTGCTCAGGATATGCAGTGGCAGCAGGTCACTTCTCTCAGCTGATGACCACGGACGTCGTTGGAGGAGCTCCCCAGGATGGAGGCGTTGGAAAGGTTTGGCTGTTGATCAAACTTCAGCTCAGAGTTCATCCAGAAGAAAATGGATGGGCACGAAATGTGGGGCTGCAGCAGTTTGAGGAACACTCCTGAAAAGAGTTTATTGGCAGTAGCTTAGAAAGAGGATAATTAATAATATCTAGCGGAGGGTTATTTGGTTTTGTCCAACTCTTCCCTTCTCCTGTGCTCCAACTGTCATTGTTCTGAGAATCTCCTCACCCGTTTTTTAGAGCAGCAGCAGGAAGACAAACTTCCCTTTTTTTGAAATCACACAATTCATTTTAAATTCAAGCTGTTGTTACCATTTATATAATCATTTTTGATAAACACTTGGTTTTGCAGTAGCCTAGAGCAAAGGTTTAGGGAGTCTTTATATTATCCAATTCAGTATTTCTTATTCAAATTCTCAGTGATTTTTCATAAGACTCTAGCAGAATTTCCTTCTTAATCAGCAGCTTCCTAGTCCCTACTTCTCATGTCCTAATAAGCCTTAGATTACCATCCTTTTGAAGGGAGTCCAACCATAAAAGATTGCTACTGTGATGCATTCTGTATGTCTGTGCAAAGACTACACTTATGTGTCACCCTAACCTATAGAAATATTTTGTATATGGCAAATGATTATTACCAACATTATACCAGAAAGACAGTCTCCTCCTGTATGAATTTAGCCACACAATGGGTTTAGTATATTCTTAGTTTTTAAATACATGCAACTTTTGTAAGTGTTATTCTGAGTGAGTGTCAGTGCACTGCATGTACCTCCTTGTTGGTGGGATGTGAAAAATAGTGTGTTGGCTTGCAAGATAGTCTCTTGATTAGAATTCCAGCTTATATAAAATAGCAGGATCATGCTTGTGATAAAACTGGACTTTGCTTGCGCTTGTGGCATACTGGCCAAAATGTGCCCAAACTGACCAGGACTGTGCTTACTGTTAGCAAGGAATGCTGCATGGTGCATGGGGATGACTAAACCCAGTAACTTAATCTACACCTTCTCTATCTTACTAAAATACACTATGTGAAAGCTTTGATTGACCAGTGTCATGATGGATGGTAGAGATCAATATCTGTGGGCCTATCTGCTAGTGATAATGACATCTGGAAGACTGAGACTTGGAATGTAAGGAGTAAATAATAAAGAATACAAATTAATGAATGAAATGAGTGAGGGAAAAATAGACACAGCATATAACTGCGAAACTAAGAAATGGGGATGATGTAATAAATCTGAATGAAAGTGGTCAGACCTTTGGAATGGATGAATACATGTACGGAAGCAAATGTTATAGGTTTATTTATGAGTAAAAAGGCTAAAATGTTTGCCAGAAACTATGATTTGATGTCTTCTAGGTTGTGGATATATATGAAATAGGAATTAGTTGATGATGGTTGCATGTTGTGCTGTAATGAATGGTGATCATAGAAGAATCAGAGATGCGTTTGAGAGAAAATTGTGTAACATTCGAAATTCATCAGACCTAGGAAAAAAAGTTTCTGTTGGTGTCATGGATAGATGCATAGGGAAAAGAGGAGCGAGTGGGCCACTTAAAGTCCCAAGAATTAATGAGATGATGACTATTTGGTGTGCATTCCTTTAAAAGAGGTTTGTTTATTTAAAAAAATTGAGTGTAAGACTATTCATGCATATACTTGGGAAAGGAATGAATGAAAAAGCATGACTGATCGGATTGTTTATGATCAAAGATTAAGAGAATTAGTGAAGGATACAAGGGTAGTGAGAGGTTCTGACTGGGACAGCCTATTATATGGTACTTTCAAGAGTAGATCTTGAGGAAAAATGGATGTGGAAGAAATGAAAAAGAAAGAATGAACGTAAAATGGCTGCAAGGAGAGAAAGCACATAACCTGTGTTAGGAAAAAAAAATTAGAAAAAAATTGATTTACCAAGAGAATGAATGGAAAGTGAAAGAGGATGTGGAAACAGCTGGAAACAGATTGAAAAGAATTATGGTGCATTTGGGCTAACTTGAGGGTACAAACAGTAAACACAACAAGTGTTTTAGAAGTATATAGATGAATAGTCAAAGAAAGCAAGGAACACTTAAAAGAGGAGGGAGAATGCAAAGCGATTTTGATGGAAATTAAAAAGAAATGGCAGTGGATGAAAAGGGCTAAACAAGAAGCCTCTGGAAGAGGGAATGGAATTAAAAATAAAAAGTGCTGAAATGATTTAAGATGAGGAAATGTTATAGAAAGGAGTATAAGAATAATACTGATATGTTGAAGAATGGAATTGAAATATATAAGTGTTAGTGTCCAAGAAGAATCATAAGGAAATCATAAATGTTGAGAAATGTTAACGCTTTTCTGGTTCGTAGGTATAGAATAGTATGGAGTGGTATAGTGAATGTTTTGTTGTAAACTTGATTTAGCTCTATTTCCTTCTCTTTTTCTCAATCTCATGCCTTAATTCCTTTGGCTTCCTATATTTTATGCCTTTTCTGCACTTCGTATAACATTGCTTACCCCAAAAGAGTGTAGCACGATAGGCACATTGGTATGCATGTATTATGTCATTTGATCTAATTATATTGGGGATAGAACAATTACTTTGTTGTTTTTTAACTTCATAGGTGTACGTATTCCGCACAGATAGGAATTCTGGCTCTTTGGTAAAAATCTTTCAGGCTTCTGGTAAAAAGGTGAGTAACCCTCAAGCAAAAATACATTTCAATACAATCAGCTTTCATGGCTGATATCTGTTGGGCAGTGTTGGGCTTCACGGTTTAGTGATCGTGGTCTGGAGAACAGATTTCCTGACATTTTGTTGGCAACTGTGGCACAGCATCAGAGGCTGTGCAGCAGACCACTTTGCCTCTGAAGATGCCGGCCACAGTTGCCAGCGAAATGTCAGGAAATCTGTTCTCCAGACCATGGCCACTAAACCCTGAAGCCCAAAACTGCCCCAAAATATATTTGTTGTTTTTGTGTTTATACATTAAAGGGTATCCCACAGTGTTCTTGTCTAACTCTTATTATTGTTAGGTTGCTCACAAGCACAATGAGCTCAGGGCGAGAGTTTTCTCATTTGATCTCATTTCTTCCTTCATACTGCAATTTCCTGAGTGGAGAACATATTTAAGAAATACATGTGTTGGATCATCCATATGACCATGCACAATAAGTTGGTGGTAGATTTTTGTCATCTTGATAGGAACCCTTTTTGCAAATGCTATCAAACCTGTTAAGACGAAAATACCTCTTTATTTGTAAAGCCTATGGTATCAAGTAATAGGAAATTATGCAAAAGTTCTGCCAGTTTCCACAGGACCATTTTGCACCCAGATGAGACTTTTAGTTCTAGACCATTCTCTGGCTATTTGCAAGGTGACGCATAGTTACACTGCAAAAATAATACCAGGAGCTTACTTTTTATGATGTGCTGTTATGATGGCACAGACAATCTGAAGTAGTTGACTCTTGAAAATAGGAAATGAATTGCTAATTAAAGTTGACAGATGTGAATAGCAAAAAGTTAAAGTTCTCACAGTAACATTAGGTTTTCTCTCTGGGCAATCCTGTGACAGCCGGATAGCAATGGTCTTTTCCTTCATGAAATTGCTATAATCCAGAGTGACATATTATTCAGATATTTCATTCATGGTTTAGGAAATTAAAATAACACTGCTGTATGCAATTGCAAAGAAAGAAGAATCCACACAGGGGATTAAATGCTCACTGTTTGACCAGCAACCCAGAAAAGCAAACAGAATTAGAGTTCTCAAGTTGATCCTTGCCTTTTAGTTTCTTTCCATCTTCCTGCAGTGGCTTATAAAACAGCGCCTGCAACTTTTCAGTACTGAAAGGTCAATTTCAATTCAACTATGAAAGGCGGGGTTGCTGCTGCATGACTGATCTAACCCATTGGCTGAAGTATTGGCTCAGTTTGGTTGAAGAAAAGTTGGGTGACTATATTGAGGAGGAGCAGAATCACAACTCTTTAGACATTAAGCAGCCTCTGTAAATAGTTTCTGAAAGCTCAGTTTGATGATCCTACTTTTGGGTCAAATAAAAAAGAGCTTCTATTTGCATAGCACAATAACACATGATAACCTAATCAGTAGTTTACTGAATTAACCCAGTTCCTAGATTTCCATGACCCACTGAACTACTAACTAAGCACGCTAGCTGGATTTGCACAGCCTACTTAGAAATAAAAGATCCAATTATATTTTGGCTCAGTGAGTTGTGCAAACCCAACCAGGGTTATAATATGTGGTACACAGGCACCAGATGGTCCCACTTTCACAATGAATGAATAAGGGACACAAGCATTTCTTGACAAAAATTCAAAGCACGTATACAATTCAGGGCAGATTCTTATGTTAGGATTGCCTTGTGAAAACTGCATAAAGTGTTTCCATGCGGTGTATCTCCAGTTCATAGCACTTCATCCCATAATACAGATAGAGTCTCTGTAAGTGCTGTTTGATGCCACAGGTATGTGTTGCTGTCCTAAAAATTCTGAAGCCAAGTCACATGGTGTGTGGGCTCTCTTCAGTCTTAGAGCTGCCACATAGAGCCTTCCATCCTTCCTTCCTTTTAAACCACTTATCCAAATTTTCTAAATAACATAACAATGGCCCATTATAGTAATTAGGTTTTCAAAATTAAATCAGTGTAATAAAGCCAATTGACTTGGTACTCTCTTACCAATTATGAGTGCAGCTAAATTATACTTTACTTCCATTCCATCCTCAAAGGCTGTATGGAAAAGAAAGGTATTGACAGCCTTCTGAAATACCAATAGGAACAGGGCCATCCTTGTCTCTAGAGGTAGGTTGTTTCAGAGAAGGGGAGGCATTGCAGAGTGGGCTGTTCTTTGGGTCCCTTCTTGCTCATATTCCCAGGGGAGACAGTTATAACAGGCCCTCTCTGTTGGTTCTTACTAGATGGGTAATTCCACTTGGAGCAGACTGTCTTGTAAATAACCAGGTCCCAAAACTTATTTTTTAAATTAATTAATTAATTAATTAATTAATTGTATTTATACCCCGCCTATCCCCTCCCTAACGGAGGACTCTAGGTGGCTTACATACGTTGTTATACATATACATCGTTCTACAATTTCTTTAAACCGCGCGTCAAGGAAAGGGGTAAGGGGGTAAGGGAACCGACTCTTCTCTGGCTTCTGGACTACATGTCCCACGATGCCTTGCGTCGGAGCCGGCTGCTGACGTCCTGTAGATGTTATTACTTCAGGATCCGTCGTGACCGCCGCCATTCAAAGGATCTTCAGTTTCGGTGGAAGCTGACTCCCCGACAGGACGTCAGCAAATTTTCCCACTTAAGGTGGTACCCAATTTATCTACTTGCAAGCTTTCGAACTGTTGGGTCGACAGGGCTTATAGGGCTTTATAGGTAATAATTAGCATCTTAAATTGCACCTGGACATTTACAGGCAATCAGTGCAATTCCTGAAACAAATAATATCACATGGGTAAATCAAGCATAACCTGTCACTATATCAGCAGCTGCATTTTGAACCATCGGTAGCCTTAGAACGGTCCTCAAGTACATCCCCATTTAAAACAACTTACAGTAGCCTAGATGTGAGGTGTCAAGTGCTTGGAGGACTATCGGTAAAAGTTCAAAAATGAGACCCTGCTTAATACTTAAAATACTTTAAATTTCAGTATTTAAAATGGTTAGGTGCAATGAACTTTTTCTTGTGGGGCAGTAAAACTAATAATCTATGCTTACAAGAGGTTTTTTTTAGTATTTTGAATTTCCCACACCCTCCCATTTGCAGGGACATTGACTTCAGTGGACGAAAAAGAATGGAGAAAAAAAATTACACTGACACAGGATACAGTAAGAAGGTTGAAGAGCTCACATGAGTATTCTGCCCTTGGGCTTTTAGGCTCTTACGAAGGCCCTTGTTCCATGGCATCTTGAAACTTCTTCATTAAGTTAATTTGCCACGGACTCAATCTTTGGGTGAACTCTTGAGCTGATAATCGTTTCCAGCATTATTGAACCGTATCAGTACATCCCTAGGTGTAATTTGCCTGCCCCAGGTCTACCTTTCTGCTCTTTCTCTATGAATATTCTTTCCCCCATCTTCCTCCCTGCTTTGTCTTCTGTGCCTAGGAAGATTAAGACCATTTCACAAGCTCAACAGCAGCATGGTGATCTTAACGATCCTCCTTTAGATGATAAAAGGACTTAAAATAACATCTCGATATAACCATGACCTAGCCCCAAGTGTAAGGTCACACAGCTACCTAGAAACATATTTAGGATTCCCTTACTAACTTTGCTCAGACTGAAGAAGCTCCTTGGATAAGGAGCGAAACGTTTCCACTGAGAAAATAGAAATCCAGTTGACATGATTCAAGCTACAGACAATTCCACCTGGATGACTGAGAACCTTCATAGACATATTCTCTATGAATAGTTCTGGCCTCTGAACTTCTTATTAGAAAACCTGAACTTTACAGTTGCCGAGGACACATCCACTTCCTGGCTTAATTCTTTCTTTTAACTATGTTGAAGTTATCACAAGTTGCTTGGAATCTGTTAGAGAATGGTCTAACAAGTATCCAGATGGTATTTTTTTACACTGTATTGGTTTGATTCTTTCAGAAAAGATGTGCTACATGTACACTGAAATGTTCACAGACGTAGGTGAATCATCACAATCACTGCAGTAGTCCAGGTATATTTAAAGCAGGGATAGGAAAGCCTTAAGAAGTGGCAAAATTACAATTCCCAATAGCCCGAACCAGTATGGACTACAGTGAGGGAACTGGGGGAGCCAAATCAGTATTCTCCAAAAGGCTAAAGGGCTCCCACCATTTTTTAAAGTGATTACTATTGCTTGAAGTATAGCACAGGGTGGTGGTTGTGGGGAAATTGAAGTGGGGGGTGCTATCTATACAGCCTTGTGCTCTAAAAGGAAGGTGGGATAGAAAACAAACAAATAAATAGAATAAGCTAGAACTTAAAGGTGTGAGGCTTTTAATAATAATAATAATAATAATAATAATAATAATAATAATAATAATGGTGATGATAATAATAATGACAATAAGAGCAGCTGTCCTGTCCAGCTGATTTTAGAAAACTGTTGCAGCTGGCATTTTACAGCTGCTGGGTGTGAGATGGAGCAGTAAGTTGCAGTTTCGGTTGCAAAGAAAGAAAAGCATGTGTGATTTCCTCTTGTGTGTGGGCAGATACTGAATGCTTTGTTGTGACTCGGCTTGGTTGCAGATGGGCTCTTACTTTGGCTCCTCCTTATGTGCAGTTGATCTGAATTCTGATGGACTTTCAGACCTCCTGGTGGGAGCACCCATGTTCTCTGAGATCCGGGATGAAGGTCAGGTCACCGTCTACCTCAGCAGAGGAAACGTAAGTATGTGAAAGAGCCAAGCAAATGGCTGGGGAAAATTGTTGTAATACTTATCACAACCTCGCCATATTATGCAAATTTGGCTTCAGGGCATTGAGCAGATGTGGGACTGCAATTTTCCCATTTCTGCTTAAGATGTAAACCAGTTTTAACAAAACAGGGAGAATGCACGTGTTTTTATTATCTCTTGGAATATTATAAAGTCTGCTTGAATTCCTTATTGCACAAGAGTAGACATATCTGTTGTAGCACAAGCAACTGGGTACTGTGATGACTCTATAATTTATTATGAAATCATGTCTCACAGAATAGACTCATTACTTCAGGTCTACAATCTAGATTATTCTTATTATTGCTACACTTGTCCCATTATTACTATACTTTCCATTTGAAAAAAACCTCAAGCAGCTTCTAAAATGTAATAGGACCCTGTATAGAAAAGCAAAGAAATACATTCTCTCATAATGAAGGTATCCTAAAAGAGCGCTGAAAAGTTTAGAACACTTTCTGTTTCACTTTCAACTTTTAACTTTGTATATTTAAAAATCTAATAAAACTTCAAAAAAAAGAAAGAAAATACAATCAAGCTGAAAAGTTTAGAACACATTGAAAAACAAAGATGGAGCCAGGCAGACTTCCCATGAGAGGGACCGCCTCTTCCACTGTGCCTTCTAATGGTGGAGACAGTGAGAAGGTTTTAGAGGGCTTGTCTGTACGAGTTTCTGAAAAATTAGGTATAGATGTGTGTGAGTGTTTATGAATGAATGGGGGAGAAAGAAAGTCTCCTAAGGCTTAAAGATCATTGAACATAACGTTTTGCAATATAGGCCATTTCCATTCTTGTTATCAAGGATTCTGATGTTTGAACTGGGAACCCTCAGGGCATGAAGGAACAAATGAAGGAAACCATCATGGAGACTGTGTGTTAGAAGAAATGCAGCAGAGATAGCAAAGAGATAGCAAAATACAAAACTATGGACTGGCCCAGTGTTATGTAGAAGCCTAGATTTGTCTTGGTCAGCTGAGCAAAATCATCTTTTTGCTGTACTCCAACCTTTTCAGGTTAATTTACTAGCTCCAGAAACTTTTTACTTTGGATCACATACTCCAAAACTACAGTTGTATGCATACATGGCCTTACTAGGCCCAGTCTCTTATTTCAGTCATTGTTTGCCATGATTAATAAAGCTGGATAGTTGTAGAAATAGTATTACTCAAATGATAATGGGAATGTTCCCATTTAATGCTAAGCCAAAAAGTATGTTTTTGACAAGCTGCAGAGTCAATGGGTGGGTATTGGTAGCCCACTAGTAGCCTGTTTGCTCTGTCGTTCATAGGACACAGTAAGTCAATCGGGTAACTTTGTATAAGAAAACAAAGGGGGGATAGATGAGATCAAAGAGATTATTAGGATGTGCCTGGAAGAATTGCAAGTAATTATTAAAGATGCATTGGGATAGCAAACATTTGACTTGAGAGTATATGACTAAATTTGTATGGCATCAGATTCCAAGATTGATGAAAAATATGCCCCAATAAGCCAAAATTTATAACTCTTTTCCTGTTCACATTGGTTCATGAAACCAACGTTTTTGGCTTATTTTATGTGCTAAGATGGCAATGCTGTTCACACAGGGAATTACGCTCAAGGCATGCTCAGCAGGGTCAGTCTAGCTACTGACCTCTGATTTAGCACTTTTCCTTTTGTTTAAGTATGGCGACTTTATAACCAGCCATAGCATGCCTTGGGAGACTGAATTAGTATTGTTTTATCTTCTGCTCATGCCAAATTGTGAGAAATGAACCCCTGTGAAAAGAGACGACAGGAAATGGCTTTTATTTTGACTCTGTTGAAACCCCCCTGCAACAGTAAGTTCTCAGGAGAGGATTTTTCATTGCAAATGAGTACATTGCACAACTGCTGTGGCCCAGAGGTTGCCTAGGGAAATAATCAACATCAGTTTCCTGTCTTCTGAGATGACCACGGCTTGTTTGGAAGGAGGAAGAGCCATATGGGCTTTCTCAGAGATGCTTCTGTTTGTGAAAATCTCTTCCATCCCAAATAAATGCTCTTTGTGCTTTGGTTTTAAAACAAATGGGTCATAAGCCATGACTTTTTAGGTCATTTGAGGTCAGATGGGCACAGGGGCTTGCCACAAGCTTTGGTTTTTCCTGGAAAGTTTAAAAAAAGTATAGCATAGTTGTGAGAATTCAAGATTTAGGTCTCAAGCTGAGCTTTCAACAGGGAATGTTGGAGAGATACATCCAGGCCAGTTTAGACTGCAGCAGTATTTGTCTCCAGTTAATTAAATTGCCTGGGCCTCAGTGTCCCATTTGTAAATTAAACTCTAACTTGATTATTGATTGACGGATTTTGCTCTTTCTTGTGGTAGTTCTAAGCAGAGCCATTCTTTCAATAATTTTGCAAAGGCCATTAGGCTGCTAGTAGGTGTTTTGCTCAAACTTCATAGATAAGCAGATACTTGAACTCAGACCTCCAAATTAATGTGTGGGAACTGGTCAGAATCTAAACCTGACTCTAGTACTATACAAGATAACAACATACAAGCATGTAGACATTCTTTGGCAATGGAAGTATGAACTCTTGAGGTCAACAAGTCTTAAAATCAGAGCATTAAAGCACATATTAACTGTTGATTGCTCTGGGAAACTTTATTTCAATTCATCGTATTAGCAAGCATGCACTAAATCTGTCAAGGGGCGTGGTTTATAAATCTATAAATCTATCAAGGGGCGTGGTTTATAAATCTATAAATCTATCAAGGGGCGTGGTGGCTCAGCGGGTAAGACGCCAGGCTTGTCGATCGGAAGATCGCAAGTTCGAAGGTTCGAATCCCTAGCCCTGCGTGCGGAGTGAGCTCCTGCACTCGCCCCAGCTCTTGCCAACCTAGCAATTCGAAAGCATGCAAATGCAAGTAGATGAATAGGTACCACTTTGGTGGGTAGGTAACAGCGTTCCGCATGCGTCATGCCGGCCACATGACCGTGGAAGCGTCTTCGGACAACGCTGGCTCTTCGGCTAACAAACGGAGATGAGCACCGGCCCCTAGAGTCGGACACGACTGCACAAATGTGCGGGGGGAACCTTTACCTTTACTAAATCTATCACTACCTCTTTTAAAACATAGTTTAAAGGAATAATTCTAGTGAGGGTTATCTTTCTCCTTGATTCTTTTGCAACAAATGGTTAAGTCTGAAAGACGATTCTGTGCATGCTTGGCCGAGAAGGCTTAGCATCTTATACCTGAATGGGAACTCTGATTGCACAAGGTTTTTAGTCTCTCAAGAGCATTAAGAATATTCAGGGGAATGTGCTTATAATTTTCATTCTGACAATGCTTTTCCTCTGTGGCTGTTTCTCCATCTTTTGGAACCCTACCAAGGTTCCCACTCAGTGCTGGGAATGCATCTGGTGAGTGCCAGGCAGGAAGAAGTTGTCTGATTAGACACTCCATAGACAACATGTAGATCTTGTAGTCACTAAAGAACAACCCCCCCACCCCAAGTAGCAACATTTGGTGAAAGAAATGCCGATTTTGGGCAGTTTTCATTGCTATGTTTTAAACAAAATAAGGCCCAAAAATAGTGATTGAAATAGATAGGCCTCTGCTTGACACACTGCACCTCTTCAGAGTTAACCTCCCTTAAAAAAAAAAGAGATTGAGAAATCCTCCCTGGGTAACTTTACTTCAGTCCCATCATACCTTTCCTCCCACAACTGCTTGGAATCCTAAACTTTCTGAAAAAAGTCAAAACATTGAGCTGCCTTTGGCCACAAAAGGATTGCCCACTTTTGCCCTTAATGAATGGCTGAACAGGAATACTGTATTGTATAAAACCCTAAAACTTTTTACTTTCACTCTGTTGCACTCAATATACCTTTGGCATAAGAAAGGAACATTGCACATTCTGTATTATTGTACTACGTGTGAAACTTTAGAGATAAATCTCATGAAAATCTCATGATTTTGACGCTCAGTGCTGGAGTAAAGAAAAACAGAATCAAAATGAAACGTTTGCCCCATTATTTGCATAACCAATTCATTACGTGGGATTGTCTTCAAGTCAGCCATTTTCTGAAGACCTCCTAAAATACTTTATTACGAATTCCAGAAACCAGTCTCCCCTCAAACACCAGAAAGAAAATTAAAAAAGAAGGAAAGCCCTTTTGAGATGGACACTGAACCAATACCGAATCTACTACCCAAGTTTAGTTTCCCTGTGGAAATACTTGAGGTGCAGGGCAGAATGGAGAAATCAACTGAAAAAAATGTGTGAACATTATTTCAATGTATGTGTCTGTCTGTCTGTCTGTCTATCTGAATTTGAAAACAGATATTTCTCTTTATAATGGTTCTAACCAAGACCCCCAAATACAGACTTCAAGGATAGCCGCCTTTTTCTGTGAAAGATGAAACTCATTCCTGGAAGAAGGTGCTCATATAACTATGGGCAACTTGGAGGCAAATGCCAAAATCAGAGAACCAGATAGTGCCACACCATCTACATGCAGGTTGCAGAGCAAGCAGTGTGTCATGTATGACTCTGTACTAGACAGGCACAACTTCTGGCACCACCACAAAATTACCGATGCTAGCTGTCGTGATTTCTAGATTTCTCTAATTCAGATAGCTCTGTCCTTCCCCAAACCGAACGCAGGTCTGGCTTGTCTTCCTCCCACCCTCCTGTTTCCTGCCTCTTGCTCCTTGTTACTTCTCACTGGAAGCCCTGTGTGAACTTTTCTTTCCTAGTACATGACAATTGTAGGAAACCTGAAAATGCAAGGAGCCCCAAAGGGTTTCCTAGGGCCTTCAGAATGTCCTGGTGCCTTATTATTAGAGAAAGGGGGATGCCAACTCCCACAAAGATTTTCAAAGAGGTCTTTTTTTCCTACCAGTGTTTGGGAAATTGATGGGTAGAGCAAGATCTATAGGTTCTCAGTGGGACTGTGGGATCACAGAATTGGACATAAAATGTTTAGATCCCATTGCTTTTCCTGATGACAGGAATTTCCAGATTTAGAATGGGGAAGGACAGCTATTTGCTGACTTAATTTTCTGGGCTCAGTTCCAGACTGAGACCCGGGGAATTTGCCCATCACAGGTGGCATCTATGCTACTAGTTGGCTACCTGTTTTGGCAAGGAAAACATTCTTGTAGGATCTGTTAGCAGCTTGAAAACAGGAAGAAGGAGGAGGAGGAGGAATCATCATCATCATCATCATCATCATCATCATCATCATCATCATCTGCAGGACATCAAGCCAAAATATTTCTTTTGGGATGTTCAGTGTCTTATGATTACCTTCCATGCTGGAAACAACAAAATAGGATGGTTTAAGAAGAGGATTCAGCAGATTGTGTTTCCCATTAGGGACTGTAGTGAAACATACATGAACCGTGGTAGAAGTTCAGGTTAGAAGCAGTTGCTTTGGAAAGTTCAGATTAGCAGAGCACGCCTCCAAAACTTATGCCTCTCATTTATTCAATACAGAATCATAGAATTGAAGGGGACTACAAAGGCCATTTAGTTCAACCCCTGCTTTTGCAGGAAATGTACTACTACCAGTAGGTGGCCTTCCAGACTACTTCCCCTGTCAAATCAGAAATTTCTTGCCACTGTTTAGTCAAAATCTCTTTCCCGTTATTCGAATCCACTGGATTATTTCTTTGGCTTTGTGTATTGCCTGTTCACTGTGATGCGAAATGTTTTGGCATTTGCACCTGAGGCTTTGCCAAATGTAGAATATTGTTTATGTTCAGATATGTATGAAGGATCTGCCAGTTGGCATTTACATCTTTTGTTACAAGAAAGAGGGCAGTCTGTTTTCAAGGGTATCGCTCGATTGAAGAAATCCTGATTAACTATATGAAGGCTCATGTACAGTAGTTACATACCTACTACTGGTTAGTTTTGCTTTCCAGTTATCTATGCAGATGTCACTGCAGTCAACGCTGTGGAAGAGATATTCCCTGTTTTCCTACACACAAGAGAGAATACCTCTTCTGAAACAACCATGCTGTGACATCAGCATGGCTCACTGGCAGGTAAAGAAAAAAAGTACACAGTTTTTGTGCTGCTGATGGACCAACATGTTTAACTGAATTATTTTAACAGTGATTGAACTGACTTATCTGTCCCAGCTCCAGTCATTATGGGAGGATTTTGCTGAATGTGTTGTGTTCTAATATTTCCTCCCAGCTGTTCATTTCAACAGAATAGAAGCTATTTACTTCACTGGCTGCTTAACTGTTTGCATTAACGCATATGGAGGATTTGACATGCATTAGATTTTTTTTTGAGTTTTGGATTTTGAGAAATTACATTTGCCATGTGTTGGTCTTTGCAGTGCTATCCAGGCCAGTGATTTCCTTTTCAGGAGCAATTAAGTACCTTTTTAATTTACACCGATTTCCTCTCTATGATATCCAGGTGTAGTTCACTGACTGAAACTTATGGTCAGGAGTTCAGGAATCTTACCCCAGATATGTTCCAGGTGTTTCCTGAAGGACATTTACATGAGACTCTTCTAGCACCAGAGGTCATGCATCTGTCAACACTAGTCTCTATTTTTCTTAGCCTGGCCTATTTCCTGTTTGCTAGGGAGTTCTGGAAGAGCAGCTTGTTCTGAATGGCGATAACGCCTACAATGCACACTTTGGGGAAAGCATGGCATCCCTTGGGGATATCGATGACGATGGATTTCCAGGTCAGTATATTTTCTTTTGCACCAGGCCTCTGTTCTTTCTTGCTTTAGCAAGATAAACCTGGTATTTACAGAGTATATATAATAATATAGAACTATCATAACTGTATGTACGTATTTGTTAACGTACTGAGGGCCAAGTGCACTGGGGATGTTTTTTTGGCTTAAAGGTAGTATTTGTTGTGAAGCATGTCCAAGGGCCTCACGTGTGTATAGACAGAACAGGAAAGCAGGGATTCTATATATTTTTTGTTATATCTACCCTTGGAAATAAACTGATTTCCTTCAATAGACTATCTCAAATTTTTGAAAGAAACTGACTTTCCCTAATCCAGCCCATGTGCTAAAAGGGGCAAACAGTAGTGGAAAGAAGAGAGGAAAACAAGCAACTTCAAGCTGAATCGTGTTAAGTTATTCAGCAGTTCTTATAACAGGAGCTGAATAGAAAAAAAAAAGGCCAGGGATAGTGAACAAGAAACTATCCTAAAATAATTTACATTTCACCCCAAACCTAACTTAACACACGCAGTTAGAGTCAGCTTCTGCTAGTTAAATTAAAACTAGTTTGTTCTATTGATTAAAATTTCCAGTTGTGATTTTTAAGCAACTTGGCAATGTGTTAATAAATACAATCTTAACTGCTTAAATGATCTGATTGTATGTTTTTTAAACAAAAAACAACAACAACAAAAAACAGTCAGGTCATTTAAGCTGGTTAGAATTCTATGTTGAATCCCCTATCAAACTTAACTTGCATTATCATAATGTTTTGGAGACCTGAGCATTTTGAAAAGATTTCTCAGTGACTATACTGTGGATTGGCCATGTGGTAGGGAATTGTATTCTGTGTGCAACTCACAGCTTCATCTACAATTACCTAAGGTCTCCCTTGAGATTCATAAAGCAAGTCAAGATGGACCAGGATTCTCCTGTGCATAGTTGGTATTATTTATAGAACCTAAGCACATGTTTCTTATTAGGTGTAATACAAATCTAGGGGTTTATTTGTTTTTTAATATCCAGTGCTTATGAAAAGAGGCAACATTCTGTAAATCAGATTGCCACTAAGCCAGTGGCTCTTGTCTTTGTGTTAAAGAAGGCAGGCTGTGGAAAGAATTCACCTTGAGAACGAAAGAAAACTCACTTCTTATACTGTTTTGCCTTATTTAGATGTTGCCATTGGTGCTCCTAAGGAAGACGACTATGCAGGAGCAGTGTATATCTATCATGGATACATTGGGGGCATCGTTCCTCGATATTCCATGGTAAGCACAAAACGTTATAAGGTTTTGTAAGAATATGGCAAGCTAAATAAGGACAGATCTAAATGTCAGGAAGTGGCCAGTTGCTTAATAATGCAGATGTGAGAAGGGACTTTGTGTTATGTGCGTACTTGAGGGGGCTTTGTCCAGGAGTCTGCCATCAACATTGTCACCACATGGTGCTTTGCCACAGTTCCAGCTGATATTCCCATGTGAGATAAAAATCATTGAAAATATTGATCACATAAAGATCATATGATAAGTTAACCTGGCATTTCAAAGGTTTAACTACCAGACCCGCCTAATGGAATAAAATTAGGGTAGGTATTTCATCATTTTTTCTTTATTATGCAGAAATAAAGGGGAAAAAAGATACAAAAAAACCCCAAGACAAACTGGAAAAAAAGAAAAGAGAAGGGATGCAAACGTATCATTTTTTTGCTTCATTCTAAAGCAGAGCTTTCCAAACTCTTCATGTTGGTGACACACTTTTTAGACATGCATCATTTCGCGACACACTCTTACAGCAGGGCATCATTTCGCAACACACTCTTGCAGCAGGGCACAAGGCAGGCACTAGGACCTGCGCGGAATCCTGGCAGGGCAGGTTTGGAGGCAGCAAGGCACAAGGCAGGCACTAGGACCTGCACAGAATCACAGCAGGTTTGGAGGCAGCAAGGCACAAGGCAGGCACTAGGGCCTGCACTGAATCCTGGCAGGGCTTGGAGGAGGCAGCAGCTGCAACACACCCAGACACTGCAGCCGACACACTAACATGTCCCAACACACAGTTTGGAAAGCTCTGTCTTAAAGTTTCATGCTTTATCTTCAAGTACTTGGAATAATATGCCACAGCCATATTTTATTGGCTAAAATAAGGAAAGCACCAACTCTATTTAACATCTATTCCACTAAATTTAGTCTACGAGTCCCTTCCTAGAAGGTTTTCCTATTGACTTTATCTTAGACTCTTGGCCATATTAGTGGAAGTCAAAGGACCGATTCTGCTTCTTGTAATAAATACTAATTTTTCAGGGTATGTGTTTACTAGACCACAACTTGAGTCTTTTGCCCCAAATTGGTGTTTTTTTTTCATCCTTCAGCTGTTTATAAAGTACTGGTCTAAATATTTTGCTTTGTTGCTGGGTGGGGGTTCATGAGGGATGCTAAGTCAGAGTTTAGTGGTTTCATCTGAGATTGCTTGAGCAGGCTGTAGATGATTAGTCTTGCTGTTTGCTGACTGCTTTAGAATGCATTAACTCTCTTTTGAAACAAAATAATGAGCTAAATTCCTTTTTATTATAGTTTGTGAAAGTGATAATTTGTGGTGCATGGACAATTATGTCTGTCCATGGAGAAGAGAGTGGTGACATCAGAACTGATTCAGATGCATAATGTCAGTTTGGCTGAGGCTATCTGAATTTGGAAGGAGAAATAGTGTTTGCTTCTTTTTTCACATTTGAGGCAATATTGGAGTTTCATACAAAGGGAGCTTAATATTGGCAAACAGTTAAAATAACTGCTGTCTCTCTCCAGATTAGTCACCAGCTTTTGCATTTTTGGGAGAAGTTCTGCCAATGATTTTCCATTACTTGTCCTTGATCTCTGCCATTCCCTCCCCCTCTCTCTCTGCTTCAGGCTTCTAACAGTCCTGTTATATTGCTTTGTCTTGTTCACATGGACCAGGGCTGTAGGTCAGCCATTCATTGGGCTCACAAATCCATCAAACACTTTCAGATGTTTAATTTGTAACATCTGCCTACCTGGCCTCTGTTTGAACCAGTAACCTTGGGGTGAAAGGCTTTGGGCCTGGTTACTTAATTCTGAACCATTCAGATGCTATGGATTTAGTAAAACTCTCTCTCTCTCTCTCTCTCACACACACACACAACACACAACTGTGAGAAAAAAGGGGCATTTATTTAAAGTTATAGACGCTTTGGTAAAAATTTTAGAAAGTGTTTAAATAACCTTTTTTTCAACCTCTGGAAAAGCCAAATCCTGGGCATACCTGAAGCACTTTAACTGGCTGGCAGATAATTGTCTCTACTAAATAAATACTATCAAGCTCAGTTTTGGGGCCCTTGGTTTCATTTGCAGCTTTCCAAGCTGTGTAGCGTTATTCTCCGACCTTTATAGCCTAATAGCCTGCAGATGTCTGTGGGATATGTATTGTATAGCTCTGTTCTTACCACCCTAACAGGGACCCCCCGCAAAATCCAAGCCACATTCTCTTGTGTAAATGTAATTTGAGGAGTCCAGCTGCTTTCTGTTGCCTTCATTTCCAAAAGTGGCAACTTTTTCTTCATAACTTTTTTTAAGGTGGAAGACTTAAAAGCTCCTTTCCCCTTCTTTATGTCTCTTGTTTTCCCCCAGTTTTCCCATCTGACAATCGTCTGGGGCTATTGCCCTTTATATTTGGGGTTGTAAACCATTGTTTACTTGGGAGAGTTGCATTTTGCCAGTTTATCACTAAACCAAAAATGGAGGATGTTGTACTGTATTCCAGTCTCTTACAAGGAGATACCAGTCTCCTATAGAATGGACAATGTTCTCCAGCAAGGTCTTTCAGTTAGCCATTGTATTTGTTCTGTGGATGAGCTCATTACAGCTGAGCATCTGTCTTGCAAGTTTCGAATCAAAGAATAAGAGTCAGAAACCTAATGACTTCCTGCAGAGATATTTCCTCTATGTTCAAATTTAAAGTTGTAGTAATTGTTCTTATTTGTAGTATCCCCATAGCAAGGTACTACTACTATTTTCTCAGCATAACACCAGCCTGTATTATCTAACAAGCCCACTAGTTGTAAGGTTTTGGAAGTGATGCTGAACTATGAATCATTGTCATGGGACAAGTGGGGAAGAAGAGTCAACAATTTGTTCAATGTGATATGCCCCCTCATCCTTTTTTGATTTATACAATATAGCCAGTATATGTCACCTCTGAAAGAAAAGAAACTACTCTTCCTCAAACAAAGGAGGCTTAGTATCAGTGGATTAGATCTAGTTGTGATGCCTTAGTTGAGAGTGGAAAATCTTGCATCTGTGTGCTTGTCTTGAAATCAGTCTATAAACACATACACATGAGTGTGTACTCACATTCTTTCTCATTTGTGTGACCTAGAGATAATACATGGTTCACAACCAATGTAGCCCAATTCCATCAAAATGAGTGAGAAGCTTGCAGTGAATCTTGTGAAATATATAAAACATAAACATTGTGTTTTTGCTTGGTTTGGTTGATTTCAATTCTGAATGGTCTGTTTCAGAGGATATCTGGAAGACAGTTAAGTCCAACGCTGCAGATGTTTGGCCAGTCCATTTCTGGAGGAGTTGATATGGATGGAAATGGTTACCCAGGTAGGCTTGTAACTCTGGAAGTCAGTATAATGCAAATCAGTAGATAAAATTAATGGAAGAACTAAAGAGTCGAGGATTCATATACTTCAATTTTCCTTTGTTTTTATTAAAATGTGCCTACATAATACAGTAAACATGTTTTCAGCGAATTTAGGGCAAGGGGGAGTTAGTTGGAGTATACTGTCTTAAATTTAGAACAGATCTGAAGCCTATATTAGAAATCAAGGAATGTAAGTGATATGAACCTTAAAAAGATAAGTAGTAATTGTATATTCACAAATCATGAAACATGGTCTCCTAGGGTCAGTTCTGAGAAATGTAGAAGCTGTTAATATTGCAGCTTAGTAACTGGACGGTGAATCAAACTATGTTGAATGTAGTTATTATTTAGATTATCTTTATTCCTTTTGTGGCATGAGTCAATTTGAGGGGGGTGTTTTCTAGTGAAAATACATCTTACATATTGATATAGGGAGAATGTTCAGGGACATATTGTCCTGGAGCATTATATTTCAGGAGAAGATCATGATAAACATTGAATTGCTGTTGTTAATTTGAATTTGTGGGGATGGATGCTAGGAATCATGGTTGTTCTCAATGCTATAAATTCTTTTTCCAGATGTGACAATTGGCGCCTTTATGTCAAACAATGTAGTTCTTCTAAGGTGAGCTCAGTTTATCTTGTTCTTTTTACTTACTGTCCCCATGCTTGGCTTTGGAAGAAACAAAATTCTCCTAAGCCCTGTATCCAGAACCACATTTGAAACTGGATTTAAGAAGTAATGGCATTTGTTGCTACTTGCATTAATAATGGAGCTGATAGCAGCAATTGCATGTTAATACTTTCAGTGTCAGAACTGTTAGTGCAGTGATATCATAGAAGCAAACAGCAATATCTAAAGATACATTGCTCTTCAGATGCTTCCAGACTGACAGCTCCTAGTATTTCCCATACGAAGCACTGTGCATCTATTGCCTGTCTGTGTGTCCCTCTCTGTCTCTTTCTCTTTCCTTTTAATGGATTTTCAGTGAGAAGAAAAAAAGCAAAAGCAATGGTAGGAGAATACTGGAAGTTTACAAGTTGAGGGTGACATCATCCCCCTTAAATTTTCTGAGCAAGGCAGAAGGATTGTACAAGAGAAACCTCATCTGGAAGTCTTTGTATTGGTTTCCTGTAAGGCAGGCTTTTCATGACTTAGTATTCGAACACTATTTATTAGAATGATACACGAGGTCCCATATAATATGTTTACAGCTCTGGTAGTGGTGGATAAGAAGTTATCAAAGAAAGATGAAGAACTAGGGCTATTCTTGTTAAGGCATTTTTTTTAAAGCAACTGTTTAAGGATCGTACAATTTTGTCTAGTTAAATGGATGGTTTGAGACTGTAGAATTAGAAAAGGCAGCAATTATCTTTTTCTAAAAAAAACTGTGGTCCACTGAGGCAGCTTGTGAGAGAAGTGGTATGTAGATTATCTGATTAGAGGAAACAGCTGTAGTAACATGGCCAGAAAATGATCAAAGTAGCTTGATAGCGAATGCTGAAAAAATATGAAGTGATATTTTTTTCCTGAATATCTCCAAGGTCCACTGATTGTGATGTCTGAACTGATTGATAGAAAAATTGATACAACCTTAATCTGTTTAGACATCTTTTGTATTTGTTTTATGGTTTCTCATTTTTGACACTTTTCTGTGGCAAGCAAATTTCATAAAGTTTGTGCTGTATTTATATGAACAGTGGTGCTTAAAAGTTTGTGAACCTGTTTGAATGTTCAATCTTTCTGCATAAATATGACCTAAAATGTGATCTGTGCTCCACACAAGTCCTAAAACTAGATAAAGAGAACCCAATTAAACAAATGAGTCAAAAACTTTATACTTGTTCTGTACAAGTTATCATAGGATCTGGTTTGTGTCTTTTTTAAAATGAGGGTTTCATTTCTACATGGTGGGGAACCTGTATTTCCCTAGAATAAATATGGAGGCTCCAGCTTTCTGAACTCCCCACTCCCAAGATAATTAAACTTAATATATTTATTAAAGATATTTAGGCAAAAGGAAAAAAAATCTTTTGCTTAATAGGTTAACTTAAGACAGTAACACCTGGAGGATGGGGTATCTGTAATTCCTAATTGCTCATTAAATATAAAAGTGCATCACTTGTGTCAAATTATGCCATTTGTGTAATAATATAAAACACTGTGGATCTCACAAAATTAAGGTAAAATTAATATAAATATAACTGCTTTGTCCAGATGCAACAAACTTATCTGTTATTTTGGGAGGATGCCTGACAACAATTTGGTCCATTACATCCAAATTTCACTAAATGAGGGTTTGTTAAATTGAGGTTTTTCTGAAGAAACAAATATATTTATATACTTCTTAGCAGTGGTTCTTAAACTGGAAGTAATTTGGGCATAACCTGGGGGTAATGGAGCAATTTGTAATTGGTTGTTTATGAGTCAAGGATCCAGTTTGGGACTGTTGCTGCTGAGACCCTTATGTAAAACAACAGAGTCTCTTTTGTGTGTGTGTGTGGGGGTAATGACATTATTTGAGGCCAGGAAAAGGGGTAATTGGGTCAAATGGTTTAAGAACCACTGACCTATAGAATGAACATGGAGTTTGAAGAAAGGAAATTGCTTTTTTATTATTAATCCTTTGGCTGATGCAAAATCTTGAGTGAACCAAGAAGCTCTACTTAGGTTGTGCATTTTTCATATATAATAATGACTGAATGGGCTCTTTAATTTCCTAATCAATGTCTTAGCCTTCTTCTTGTGATGTGATAGAGAAAACTAATACAGTGTCATAATAGCCACACGGCTGACTTCAACTTGAAATTTCCATAAGGAGCCAGGGTGTAGCTTATATAAATGTCAAGCTTTCACGGATAATATTCAAGAGAGGAGGAAATAGACAAGCATGATTTGAATCTCCAAAAAATATTATAAAAGATGGTTATTGCACTAGGAATTAGCTATTGATGTATATTTCGTACACAACTTTATGGAAAATACACTAGGTCTTTCTGTTCTTTACAAAACTAGCTAACTGGTCTTCCGGAATTCCAACCTTGTCAAGGGAGTACACTGGATAGATTCACAAATGATTCTAAGTCAGGAATGAACAGTTTTCAGAGCCATGTGTGAGCTTCGAGTGATGTGCTGGAGGCCACCCACCAATTTATTACAGTTGAACTTAATGAAAAGTAAATATTATGTGATTACTCTCTGGTTCTGTATTTAACCATTTTACTCTTCTGTACATTACAACTTAATTTTATGGTAATTTCTGAAGCCTGCATAGTTCTTCTCCTTCCCATGACTTGTTTAAGTGTAGTTTGCTACAGTAGCTGCATTCACAGATTATATTCAGCGTATCTCAAGGCTTGTAATAACAAAGTGAATGAGGTCTCATACTTAAAGTCCAAATGAAAGAAACCTTATAGAGGCATAGTGTGATATAGCTTAGCCATAAATATCAGAGAGCCAGTGATGTGTAGTGGTCAAAATGTTGGACCAGGAGTAAGAAATCTGAATTTAATTCATCCTCAGCCATGGAAGCTCACTGGGTAATTTGGGGCCAATCAGCCTCTCTCAGGCCAACCTACCTTACGGGTTTGTTTTTGTGGGGAGGAGAGGAAGGAGTGGTGTGTACAATACCTTAGGTTCCTGATTGAAAGGCAGGATATAAATCTAATAAATAATTAAATAAAGGCAGGATATAAATCTGATAAATCACTATTGACATGTTCTTTAAGCTTCTTTAGGTCACAGAGTGTTGTGTTTACGTGGAAAAGTGGTTTCCTCTAAGAAAGGGAAGAAGATGGATCTAGGGAGAATCAGCAAAAATCCCCCTCCTTTTTATGAGATACAATCTTTTCCTTTAGTTCAGCAACTGTGATGAAAGCCTCTATAGAGTCTTAAAAAAAATAGTGTCCTGAATGAATAGGCCACCAGAATCAGCACATCAGCCTTCACTGCTTTATTGGGGAAACAAGTTCACAAATTCAATCTGTTCCATCCTATTCATGTAAGAACACAAGCAAAATGTTTGCTTGACCTGAGGATAATGTTAATTTATAACTCATCACCTGATTATGGCCTTGAAAAACTGGTAATTATTTCCTATCTTTTCCTGTATTCTGCTGCGTCATGTCTCTTATCCTTTTGGTTTGTAAGCTTACAATAGTCTCCTGTTTTTTAAAACCATGGTGGGCTGAATTGTGTGACAATAACAGTTTGAAAGGCAAGATAAAAATACAGAAAATAAAAACTGCATCACATACTGTAGAATATTACTGGAGGGTTTGTATAGGGTGTGTGTGTGTGTGTGTGTGTGTGTTTTGCTGTCTTGCAATTCTATTCTGACTTGGCATGGAGAGAAATACGAATGTGTATACTTCAGGAAGCAACTGTGTCCTGTTACAGATGGTCAAATATTTAAGGTGTTGAGTGAAGTTTTGGGTGGATTGGCTGGAAGCATGAGGAAGGAAAGGAGGGGCAGCAGGCGGTAATGCCCAGTAACTAGGATGGAAGAGCAGGTGTTGGTTTCCTGGGAAGCAGGCATAAGGGCCGAAGTTGGGGTCATAAATAGGTTAGATGGATATCCCTGTGCCATTTGGATGTATTGTATTTCTCTCTGAATCTCTCTGTATTGTTGATAAAGAATTTCTGTAATTAACTTTAAAATAGGCATAATGTGAATTTTGCTTTTGCCATGTTTTTCAGTTTGTTGCACTTGTTCAGGTGGTTCCCACCCCCAAATCTTTTCCATGTCATATAGTCATCCAACCCTGCATTTAAAAAAATTAGGAATCTTGATTTCAGCTCTCTTAACAATCATTTTACTTTAAATTGAGAAAGGTGAATGAAACAAAGCCGAACCCATGTTTGGTATGTTTCCTTAAAAGGCATACCATGGGCAACAGTTCTTGGACAGTACTACAGATTTTAAAGAAGCAACTGACTAATTTACTACAAATTGTAGAAAGCATGCACTTGTGATTTTATGTTCACACTTACCTGAATTTTTCTTAGAATGTAGTCAATACACAGCTGATTAGTGTGAAACTGATTGTGCCTATCCATATGCAAAAAGAAATCACTGTTCAGTTTAAGGATTTTATTTGAAAATAACAATCCTACTGCAATTAAGAAAAGCAGCAGAGAAAAAGCCTACAACAGTTTCTAGATAGCAAAAAAGGCAAGAGTATTTTTCTCTCAAAATGCTGCTCGTGGTGTTACTATATGGAGGAGTAAAAAAAATTCTAGTGAAACATTGGAATAAATATTTTTCACTCATTTCAAAGAAGTAAAGGAGTTTTGAAAAGAGCAATTGAATTGTGTTTGATCTTTGCCACAATGGAATGGCATTTTACTAAATTTAGGAAAATTATATACTGGAAGTTTGGCAGTAAATATATAGTGTTGTTCCTAAAAAATTGAACTATTTCTATGGCAGAAATGTAGAAAGCGACATTTAGAAGGATAACTGCTTAAAATTATTTATTTGTTAATAGTAGAATCTATCAGACCATGGACAGCTCCATGCTGCTGATAGGTTGCACTGTGTGTTGTAGATACGATATTGGGGTGACATTGATATTTTAAAAATATTTTTAATATCTTGATGTAAGCATTGATGTTTCCAGATCCCACCTCTTAAGTGGAGAATGTATGCCAGTTTAAAAGTATATTGGCCTGGAGCCCGTTAGGAAGTTAGCTTTTAAATGTCAATTGATGGCATCTTGATGTACACAAGAGTGTGAGATGTGATGGGCAACTTGTGAGATACTTCCCACAGGACTCAGACTGCCTGCTAAAAGTATCTGAGCTAGGTATCTTTTAATTTATTTAAAATGTTGATGCCTTTTCTTTTTACTTGACAACTGGCATCTAAAATGACTGAAAAATTTAAAAAGGTTGAACATAATCGGTTGGATTCTTATTTATTTATTTGATTGATTGATTTGTCGCCGCCCATCTCCTCCCACCAGAGGGACTCTGGGCGGTTTACAACAACATAGATAATAAAACAATAAATTACAATATATAAATTACAATATGTAAAATACAATTAGAGTTAAAAATAAATATAAATAAAAATAAAAAATGAAATGGCTGATGATCTAACTCAGTCCTTGTATGCAATGATCACTCTAGGGCACTAGCCATCCCCAAACATGCCTACTCCTCTCCTCGCCCCAAGCCAGGTGGCAGAGCCAGGTCTTCAAGTTCCTCCGGAATGCCAGGAGCGATTGGGCTCCGGGGGTAGGATGTTCCAGAGGGCGGGAGCTACTGCAGAGAAGGCCTGCCTCCCGGACCCCACCAACCGAAGTTTTTTTTTACTGACGGGGTCCGCAACATGCCCTCTCTGCAAGTTCAGGTGGGATGGGTTGACATAGTGGGGAAGAGGCGGTCCCTCAGGTAACCTGGCCCCATGCCATGTAGGGCTTTAAATGTGATAACCAACACCTTGAATTGGACCTGGAAGCAAACTGGCACCCAATGCAGCTTGCGTAATAAAGGTGTTATATGTGTCCTTCTAGGGACACCAAAGATGGCCCGTGTGGCTTCATTCTGGACCAGCTGTAGCTTCTGGATACTCTTCAAGGGTAGCCCCATGTAGAGCGCATTGCAATAGTCTATATGGGAGATAACAAGGGCATGAGTGACCGATCCAGGAAGGGGCATAACTGATGCACAATACGAAGCTGCGCAAAGGCCCTCCTAGCCACGGCTGCCACCTGCTCTTCAAGCAGGAGTCATGAGTCCAGGAGAACCCCCAGATTACGCACCAGGCCTGTCTGGGGCAGTGCAACCCCATCCAGAACCAGAGATGACAGTGTCCTGGATACGGAAGAGCCATTAACCCACTGCCACTCTGTCTTACCAGGGTTCAGCTACTTCAGCTATTATACTCAGAGAATGTCCAGTAAGTCCTATTAATTTCAATGGATTTCCTGTGAGTGCAGCTAAGTCCAAAACCAACACGTTATGATATTTTCTTGAGGCAGTGAGAAATAATATGATGTAGCTACTCTCTTTCCCATTGGTGTTTATATGACTGGATTTTCCAGTCAGGGAGTCCACAGTTTATTCCTTCAGATGAAGCTCTCTCACCTCTCTCATCCTCTCTTAGAATTGAACACTTAATTAAATTCTGTGGGCTTCCATATCTATTTTTTATTTGGAAAGCATTAACTGAATGGGTTCATATGGATATTTGTTCCTTTGCCCTGTAGTTATTAAATATCTTATAGATAAGGTTATTGCATTATTCAAAAATTTTATTCCAGTATTGCATCTTAATGCTATTGGTGTATCCAGAGTCCCCTCTCCTCTCCTCTCCTCTCCTCTCCTCTCCTCTCCTCTCCTCTCCTCATTATTATGGGACAAGTATTTGTTTGTTTTGTTTACCATTTTCTCTGGGCTGGAATCATTAGGGAATAACTGATTATTTCCAGTACCAGCATTAAAGCTGATATCCTAAGCAAATTTAACTAAGAGTTCTCCTCAGTTAATAGAGTAGGACCTACTTTTCCCTAAACCTAAAAAGTTCTATAATAGTATGGAAAATAATGCAGTCTCTCCTTATTGTTTTAAGATCACGGCCTGTCATTACCTTGGACATCTCAATTTTCCTGCCAGCGTCCATTGACATCACAGCTCCTCAGTGTCATGATGGCTTGCAACAAGTGAATTGTCTAAATGTCACTGCCTGCTTTAGGTTCAAAGGCAAACATGTTCCAGGACTGATAGGTAAGCTACGTTCTTGATGTCTGCTGCTCTTTATCAATTCTAAAGCAATATTCCTATACTAAGAACAAGAATACCTTATTATGGTCTGTGACAAGTTACTTAAATACACTTTAGTTAATTCAGTAAGAGGAGCAAATTCTTGCCTTCATGCCTAGTTTATACCATAACTCATCTATAAGTTGTACATTTTGAAACATGTTTAAGGAGAAGGGTTAAATGTAGTGGCTTATCTAACCAAAGAAAGCTGCCACCTTATAGATGATTTCTGTGTCGTAATCTGAAAAAAAGCCAGGTGGCAAGAATTCCACTGAGCATTCTGGAAACTTTCTCAAAAGGTATTAATTTACTCCAAGCATGTGGTAAAAATGGCACCCATACCATAAGGACACTTACATTAGACCTATAATATTTGCCTTATCTTCCTTAGAAAAGAGCTAATGAGAGAGCATCAAATCTTGCTAGCTCTCCAGTGTGAAGTACTTAAGAGAATTGGAAAATAACGTGTCATATTAAATACCTGATTCAGAAACCTGAGCTAGAGCACTTTGCTTATCTATATACAGTAGATTAGGCACTTTTTGATTATTACATTTTTCTTTTGAAGGCTCAATATTAAGTGAAAACAATGGATCAGTGCCAGCGAACCTCAATTTCCTATTTAAGGCTTGTTTTAATGAGCAATAAAATATCAACTAACCCAATGAGATGAGGTTTTAATTCAAGCCAGTAGTTAGATAAACGAGTCCCCATTCAAATCTTTACTTTGCATCATTCTGCTTCAGAACAAAGGAGGGACATGCTTCTGGCCACCTGTGGTATCACTGAAATTGGTTTGGACTGCTTCAATATGTATGGAGGGAGGAACATTAAGAAAATGACAGAATTTGAAATTCTTTCTATTAGGCCACATATATAAACTTCTACTTAGATATAACATGAAGAGAGAACAAATAAAAACATGTATGATAAATTGGATGCAAAACTTCAAAGAAACAGTACCAATACAACTATGGGGAGAACTGTGGAACATATCTATAAAATTTACCCCAAGCTATGGTTTGTCTCCCCTTCATGGATCACTGCCTTGTCGTGGCGAAGGGGCTTGCGTAACTCAATGAAGTCAGGTCAAGACGGACAGGTCATGACGGAGAGTTCTGACAAAACGTGGTCCACTGGAGGAGGGAATGGCAAACCACTCCAGTATCCTTGCCAAGAAAACCCATGGACAGTATCAAAAGGCTAAAAGATATGACGCCGGAAGATGAGCCCCTCAGGTCGGAAGGTGTCCAATATGCTACTGGGGAAGAGCGGAGGGCAATTCCGAGTAGCTCCAGAAAGAGTGAAGCGGCTGGGCCAAACCCGAAAGGACGCTCAGTTGTGGATGTGTCTGGAAGTGGAAGGAAAGTCTGATGCTGTAAAGAACAATACTGCATAGGAACCTGGAATGTAAGATCAATGAATCAAGGTAAGCTGGATGTGGTCAAACATGAGATGACAAGATTGAACATCAACATATTGGGAATCAGCGAACTAAAATGGACAGGAATGGGCGAATTTAATTCAGGAGACCATTATATATACTACTGTGGGCAAGAATCCCTTAGAAGAAATGGAGTAGCTCTCATAGTCAATAAAAGAGTGGGAAAGGCAGTACTGGGGTACAACCTCAAAAACGACAGAATGCTTTCAGTTTGAATCCAAGGCAAACCATTCAACATCACAGTAATCCAAGTCTATGCCCCAACCACTGATGCCAAAGAAGCTGAAGTTGACCGGTTCTATGAAGACCTACAACAGTTTCTAGAACTAACACCAAAAAAAGATGTCCTTTTCATCATAGGGGACTGGAATGCTAAAGTAGGAAGTCAAAAAATAACCGGAATAACAGGCAAGTTTGGCCTCGGAGTACAAAATGAAGCAGGGCAAAGGCTAATAGAGTTTTGTCAAGAGAACACGCTGGTCATAGCAAACACTCTTTTCCAACAACACAAGAGACGACTCTACACATGGACATCACCAGATGGTCAATACCGAAATCAGATTGATTATATACTTTGCAGCCAAAGATGGAGAAGCTCTATACAATCAGCAAAAACAAGACCTGGAGCTGACTGTGGCTCAGATCATGAGCTTCTTATCGCAAAATTTAGGCTTAAATTGAAGAACGTAGGGAAAACCACTAGACCACTCAGGTATGACCTAAATCATATCCGTTACGAATATACAGTGGAGGTGAGGAATAGATTTAAAGGATTAGATCTGGTAGACAGAGTGCCTGAAGAACTATGGATGGAGGTTCGTAACATTGTACAGGAGGCAGCAACTAAAACCATCCCAAAGAAAAAGAAATGCAAGAAAGCAAAGTGGCTGACTGATGAAGCTTTACAAATAGCTGAGGAAAGAAGGGAAGCAAAAGGCAAGGGAGAAAGGGAAAGATATAACCAACTGAATGCAGATTTCCAGAGAATAGCAAGGAGAGATAAGAAGGCCTTCTTAAATGAACAATGCAAAGAAATCGAGGAAAACAATAGAATGGGGAAGACTAGAGATCTCTTCAAGAAAATTGGAGATATCAAGGGAACCTTTTGTGCAAAGATGGGCATGATAAAGGACAAAAAAGGCAGGGACCTAACAGAAGCAGAAGAGATTAAGAAGAGGTGGCAAGAATACACAGAAGAACTATACAAGAAAGATTTTAATATCCCTGATAAATACGATGGTGTGGTCACTGACCTTGAGCCAGACATCCTAGAGAGTGAAGTCAAGTGGGCCTTAGGAAGCGTTACTAACAACAAAGCTAGCAGAGAAGACAGTATCCCAGCTGAGCTATTTAAAATCCTAAAAGATGATGCTGTTAAAGTGCTGCTCTCAATATGCCAACAAATTTGGAAAACTCAACAGTAACCACAGGATTGGAAAAGGTCAGTTTACGTTCCAATTCCAAAGAAGGGCAATGCCAAAGAATGTTCAAACTACCGTACAATTGCTCTCATTTCACATGCTAGCAAGGTTATGCTCAAAATCCTACAAGCTAGGCTTCAGCAGCATGTGAACCGAGAACTACCAGAAGTGCAAGCTGGGTTTCGAAGAGGCAGAGGAACTAGAGATCAGATTGCCAACATTCGCTGGATCATGGAAAAAGCAAGAGAGTTCCAGAAAAACATCTACTTCTGCTTCATTGACTATGCTAAAGCCTTTGATTGTGTGGATCACAACAAACTGTGGCAAATTCTTAAAGAGATGGGAGTACCAGACCACCTTACCTGTCTCCTGAGAAACCTGTATGCGGGTCAAGAAGCAACAGTTAGAACCGGACATGGAACAACCGACTGGTTCAAAATTGGGAAAGGAGTACGACAAGGCTGTATATTATCACCCTGCTTATTTAACTTATATGCAGAGTACATCATGAGAAATGCCGGGCTGGATGAATCACAAGCCGGAGTTAAGATTGCCGGGAGAAATATCAACAACCTCAGATATGCAGACGATACCACCCTAATGGCAGAAAGTGAAGAGGAACTAAAGAGCCTCTTGATGAGGGTGAAAGAGGAGAGTGCAAAAGCTGGCTTGAAACTCAACATTAAAAAAACTCAGATCATGGCATCTGGTCCCATCTCTTCCTGGCAAATAGAAGGGGAAGAAATGGAAGCAGTGACAGATTTCATTTTCTTGGGCTCCAAGATCACCGCAGACGGTGACTGCAGCCATGAAATTAAAAGACGCTTGCTCCTTGGGAGGAAAGCTATGGCAAACCTAGACAGCATATTAAAAAGCAGAGACATCACCTTGCCGACAAAGGTCCGTATAGTTAAAGTTATGGTTTTTCCAGTAGTAATGTATGGCTGTGAGAGTTGGACCATAAGGAAGGCTGAGCGCCGAAGAATTGATGCTTTCGAACTGTGGTGCTGGAGAAGACTATTAAGAGTCCCATGGACTGCAAAGAGGTCAAATCAGTCAACCCTAAAGGAAATCAACCCTGACTGCTCATTGGAAGGACGGATACTGAAGCTGAAGCTCAAATACTTTGGCCACCTAATGCGAAGAGAGGACTCACTGGAAAAGACCCTGATGCTGGGAAAGACTGAAGGCAAAAGGAGAAGGGGACGGCAGAGGATGAGATGGTTAGATAGCATCACCGATGTAACGAACATGAATTTGAGTAAACTCCGGGAGACAGTGGAGGACAGGAAGGCCTGGCGTGCTATGGTCCATGAGGTCACGAAGAGTCAGACACGACTAAACGACTGAACAACAACAACAAATGGTTTGTCTGAGAACTGGTATCAAATGTTTTACAGATGCTATACAACTCAGTCAATAATTGCCAAAATAGACAAATCATATAGTAATAAATGCTGGAAATGCCATGAGACAGAAACAACAATCTACCACAGAGCTTTCCAAACTGTGTGTGGCGACACAAAAGTGTGTCGCCACACACAGCGTGGTGTGTCGCCACACCACCCAGAAGCGGCGGCGCGCGCGTGCATGGCGGCAGCAGCAGCGGCGCGGGATCAGTGCTTCCGCGTTTTAGCGGAGGCTGCCGCCACTGCCGTGCACGCGCGCGCCACCGCACGCCCCCCACGCCACTGCCGTGCATGTGCGCGCCGCTGCACGCCCCCCGCACTGTCGCTGTGCGTGCGTGCACCGCCGCACGCCCCCCGTGCTGCTGCCGTGCGTGCGCGCCGCCCTACGCCCCCCGTGCCGCCGCCGTGCGCGTGCCGCCGCACGTCGCACGCGCCGCCGCCATGCATGCACGCGCCGCCGCACACACCCCGCGCCACCGCCGCACTGCCGCTGCCGCGTCGCCAGCGGCGGCACTTTGGAAAGCCCTGATCTACCATGTGTGGTGGACTTGCAGAAAAACCCACAAGTATTGGAAAGACATACACAGCGCCATTCAGAGAATCTTAGGGATCAAATTTGAAATGAATTATACCTAGTTAAAACAGTTTTTAAAGTAGGTTTATTTCCAGAACATATCAATTAAAAATACCACAATTTATTAAGATAGATGTTTACAGCTATGAGGACAAACTTTGTACAACATTGGAAAAAAGACATAGTACCAACAATATCTGACTGGGAACTTACACTTGGAGAATATGCAGCAATGGCAAAACTAACAGTATATATTTATTTATTTTATTTATCTATTAGACTTCTCGACTACCCAACTTATACAGGACGACTCTGGGCGGTTATATACATAACAGAAGTTTAAATTTGTGTAGGAATGGCTACCATATACAGGTAGTCCACAGTTAACAATGGGAATTGGGACCGGGAACTCTGTAGCTAAGCAATGCGGTCGTAAAGCAGAAAATCATGTGACTGAGCCGACTTACGATGGCAGTTCTGGCAGTTCCAGTTATAGTTGTTAAGCGAATCCTGTGTGGTTGTTAAGTGAGACATCATGTGACCTTGACTTGTGACCTCCTGCTGGCTTCCCCATTGACTTTGTTTGTCAGAAGCCAGCAGTGAAGGTCACAAATGGCGATCACATGACTGTGGGGTGCTGCAACTGTCATAATTGTGCACCAGTCACCAAACTCTTGAATCACGATCATGTGACTGCGGGGATGCTGCGACAGCTGCAACTTCGAGGTCTGGTCATTAGTTCCCTCATTCAGCACTGTCGTAACTTCAAACAGTCACTAAATGAGTGGTAGCTAAACGAGGACTACCTGTATATTATACAGTATATTACGCGGCATTTAGAGTATGGTTTCTAAAGTTTATGCCAAGTTGGGGTACAAAGAAGGGGGAAGTCAGAAATCAAATATATTTAGGGGTGTTTTTCTTTTTTAACATTTATAAATAATAATATAGTGGAGATTTTGGCATTAAGCTCAAAAATTATACTTCTTTTTTATATCGTGAAAACAATTCAATGTACTCTTCTTGGATTCTTTTACTAATGTTATATTGAGCATTAATTGTGTAACTTCAGTAGTTATCTGCCCATTTATAGATATTATATTTTTTGAAAATATATCTGTTTTAAATAACAATAATAAAAAAATAGATATGGAATTTCCACAAGGTCCTGGTTGTGCCCCTCTTCCCTGTCTCCCATTTAATTCATTCAGATGCAGATGACTAATAGTACAGTGACAAATTTGCCAAATTTCATTTGCCAAATTTCAGTAGGATCTCTTGGGCTTCCCCACTGAAATTTGGCAAATGACAGCCAGATTAATCAAATGAGGGAATGAATTGTCTCTCTGTTAATTTTGAATGTTTCCTAAAAGGTGGGTGGTTGGGTGGAGAAAATAAAATTGTGATGAGAGAGGTCACAGAGTGAAATGAACAAATCCACATGATAGTTATCTCCTAGTAATGCTACATCATGAATAATCATCCTAGGAATAATGGTTATTTAATATTTATGAAATACATTTCAATATTAAAAGCATGTTCCATAGCTTTTTTCCAGCATTAATTTTAACCATCTTGTTGTTCGGTTGGTAGCATCATCTTGGTGCTGCAGTTGCCAGACTGAGATTGAAAGTTTGGGCTGGTTTATTAATTAATTTGTTTAGTTGAATTTATACCCTAGTTTTCTGCTCTAGGGACTATTGTGGCTAACAAAGTTTTAAAAAATCAAGAACAGAATGCAAAAAAGGTAAACACATTTTAAAATAAAATGGATACTAAAACAATTTAATGATTAAATGCCTGGTAAAACAGAGGCATATTTACAGGTCTTCAAAATGTTGAAAGTGGTGACCAAATGCAAACTCCCGAGAAAGCGTATTTGGAGTCTGGGAGCAATGTAGGAGAAAGATGCAGTGGTTGTCTGTAAGAAAGATTGGCCTGTGACATTGGGGACATCTTTAAAAGGGCCTCTCCTGTAGATCTTAACAGCTAGGAAGATTCATACTGGGAGATTTGGTCCCTTAAATGAATACCAACCCCTAAAATTATGCTGAATTGGCAGCCAGGCGTCATTTAATCCCTATACTATACCTGGATTAGCAGTTTGACTGCTGCAGTTCGCACCAGCTCCAAATTTCCATACACTTTTCAAAGTAGCCCTACACAGAACGGGTTGCAGAAGGTAAGACGGGAGGTAACCAGTGTGCACAACCATTGTCTAAGTTGACTAGCTCAGGAAGGGAAACTAAATATAATTATGTAAAGACACCTCTGCCTAAGCTACCACCTGCAACTTCAGTGAAGTTGAAGATCAAAGAGCACCCCCAGTATTTGTTCTTTTGGGGAGAGGCGAGCCCTATCAATAAACCAAGCTTGACCCTCAGTTCCTGCAGTCCAATTTCCAACTGACTAGCAGCGGTTTGTATATAAAGCAAAGCCATTGCAGCCAGTCTACCTATTTCATTAATTGGGTTTGCACATCATGCTCAACCAAAAACAAGCAAACCACATTATTGCTTAGTACTATTTATGAATCAGTCAAGTGTTTTCCCTAAGGCCATATATTGAATTAGAGCAGAAGAGAAACTGGAACTGAAGAATTACTGGTCTATATTCCAATCTCTTAGTCATTATGCTTCTTTACTCTCTGTTGTTCCAAGGACTAGAATGGACATGAATGAATCTACACATTCACTTTTCCACATTTTTTTTTATTAATCTAAATATGTGTGTGTATGTGTATTCATTCATTCATTCATTCATTCATTCATTCATTCATTCATTCATTCATTCATTCATTCTAATATCTTCATTTTGTTCCTTTTGTTGTTGTTCAGTCGTTCAGTCGTGTCCGACTCTTCGTGACCTCATGGACCATAGCACGCCAGGCCTTCCTGTCCTCCACTGTCTCTCGGAGTTTACTCAAATTCATGTTCATTACATCGGTGATGCTATCTAACCATCTCATCCTCTGCCGTCCCCTTCTCCTTTTGCCCTCAGTCTTTCCCAGCATCAGGGTCTTTTCCAGTGAGTCCTCTCTTCTCATTAGGTGGCCAAAGTATTTGAGCTTCAGCTTCAGCATCTGTCCTTCCAATGAGCAGTCAGGGTTGATTTCCTTTAGGATTGACTGGTTTGACCTCCTTGCAGTCCAAGGGACTCTCAAGAGTCTTCTCCAGCACCACAGCTCGAAAGCAACAATTCTTCGGCGCTCAGCCTTCCTTATGGTCCAACTCTCACACTGTTCCTAGTTTTCCCCAATAAAGTTTTCTAGATTATTTTCACTAATATAGACATTTGTATGTGTATGCATGTGAGTGTATGTATACCCTCACATGAATACATATTTTTGTATGCACCTTTTGATTAGAAAACTATATTGGAAAATTCAGAAACTAGTGATTGACAGAGTATTAATTATTTTATTTTATTTAATTAATTTTTATCCTGCCTTTATTATTTTTATAAATAACTCAAGGCGGAGAACATACCAAATACTCCTTCCTCCTCCTATTTTCCCCACAACAACAACCCTGTGAGGTGAGTTGGGCTGAGGGAGAGTGACTGGCCCAAGGTCACCCAGCCAGCTTTCATGCCTAGGGCGGGACTAGAACCCACAGACTCCTGGTTTCTAGCCCAGCATCTTAACCACTAGACCAAACTGGCTCTATAATAATATAATGTGTTTAATAATACAATGGGTTTAATTAATGTGTATAATGTGTTTCCATTTGTGTACTGATTTGGGGAGTGTGAATTGGGTAAATTCATATTGAAATGCTAACTCCTGAGAATTATTTTGGATTACGGTGGCATATAAATGCAATAAATAAATCAAATGGATACAGTATATACTGTACAAATGGGGCGCGGTAGCTCAGCGGGTTAAACCACTGATGCTGTAGGACTGCCGATCAGTAGGTCGGCAGTTCGAATCTCCGCGTGGCCCCAGCTCCTGTCAACCTAACAGTTCGAAAGCTAATGCAAGTAGATAAATGGGTACCTCATTACGTGGGAGAATGTGCTGGCGTCCTGTCGGGGGTTGCCCTCGGCACGAAGAAGATCCCGTGAATGGCGGCGGAGGACGACAAATCCCGAATAGCAACATTCAGGACGTCAGCAGCCGACTCGGAAGCAAGGTATCCTGGGACTTGTAGTCCAATACGCACTGAAGAAGAGTCGGTTCCTTTACCCCTTCCCTTAGCGTGCGGCAAACATTGTTTAATATTGAATGTATAAATATGAATTGCAATGTATGTAAGCCGCCTAGAGCCCTCCGTCTAGGGAGGGGATAGGCGGGGTATAAATACATAAATAAAAAAAAATGCAAACTAAACAAATCTCTCTCTGGTTGAAAAACGCTGGATTTACTGCTGCAGCATTTAGAACCCTGAAATGGCCTTGTTATCATGAGCCATTTATGGTCAATTCTGATAAGTTACTTTTGCATGATTAAATGTGTTTTTATTGAAAATTTCATGTTCAGAAGGAGAATTTGGAATGTACAGGGCTTCCCTCCTCCTCTTCCACAAACCTCATAAACCAGAAACAATCCAGGAACCATTTTGATAAATGGCACTTTATTTCATGATTTGAGTTATGTATGTGTTCAATTCAAATGTTTGCAAAAGGCATGTCTCCCTTTTAACTGTCATCTTGCTTTGGTAAATTTAAATTGAGATGTAGATTATTATTATTGTAATTGCAACTGTAATTATTGCTATTCCAGTAAATGGGGTCATTGGTAGTGCTCAAGCAAATAGTTTGCATTTTTTAAACTGCGATATGTATCTTTGTTTAGTTAGGCAACATATTTTGTAAATTACAGTACAGATTCCATGTACTTAATGGGAATATGGCAAAGTTGAAATCTCAGACTGCCTTTTTATAGTGAAGATTAGTGTTTTTCACTAAGAAGATAGGCAAACAACTGTGTATTGCTATACAATAGATGTGTTCCACTGACCACTTCTTAGAAGGAAAAAAATTAAATTGATTTTAACATTTTAATAAAATAAATGTGCTTACATTTATATCAAAACCTGCATTGGATAGCCCAAAAATATGGATGCTTATAGAACTCAGTCTCAGTCAATTCTAATATGAACAGATCTAACCTAGACCTCCCTGAATATGTCGATGAATAATGTGAATATCTCCCTGAATAATGTGAGTCAGAATGTAATTCTACATTTTCGGTCCTGCATGCCAAAAACAAAAGTGGAGAAAGATGTTTAATATGCTACTGAACCTATTCGGAAATGTCAACTATTGCTCAGAAAGAATGTGGCCATGACTACGGAGGAGTGGTTTCTGGATCATTTTCTGTTCTTTTTGAGGGTTAGTGTGCATGTTATGACAGTTGCATAGGGAGTGTGTTTTGACTTGCTCTATGAGACGACTGTGGTCACAATTTGCCAAGTCATTTTGTATACAGCCAGTTGCCTCACACGTTGGATGGATTCTGTATGTTTTCTTTGCAAATGGTCTTGTTTGCATGGTGAACCACAGCACATGTTGACAGATCACTGGATGATGAATGCTAACCATGTCAAGGGGTCTAAGTGATATCTGTGAGGTGGCTGTAATCCACAATTTATTACCTATAAAGTTGAATGTAACCCACCAAGCACTCTGTCATTGTTTGCTTGTTACTTTAGGAGTTCTTTGTTTATGCAGTTCTAAACAGCCAGCAAAGCAGGGCCATATTGTACCTGGGTATTCTGTCCCAGCTGTCCAAGCCAAGGAGCACATCAAACAGGCCACCATGTATGACATTAACAGCAGGGGGAGTATAGTCAGATAACATCATCTGTTATCAAGATTTTTGGACTGGATCTTCACTAAGATCCAGTCCAAAAATCATGATAACAGATGATGTCCATGATGTCCACATGTAATGGTATGTGGGAATATCTTTGCGGGATGAGGGGAAGAGATGCTGCCTAGGGAATGGTCAAAGAGGGAGGAGCCCGCAGCAGCTTAATGGTCAGAGAAAGAAACTTAGAAAGGATATGCCCTAATTGATCAGGCTGTAAAAAGAGATGGTGGGAGATTTGTACTTTCAGACTTGTAAGATTCTGTTAATGTAGCCTTACAATAAAGTAAGGCTGGCTTACCTGAGAGGGCTGACGCCATAGGACTGAGTGTCAAGCCTAGTCAAGGAATAGGCTAAGGATCAGAAGTCCAGATGAGTTCAGTCCTGGGCATACAAGAGCAAAATGAAGTGGCAAGAGATGCTATTTCCAATACTGGGCTTTCTCAAAGAAGAGCTTTAAAAAAATTACATTTGTTAAACGAATTCAGAAAATACCTAAACAACAATAGTGTTAATTTGATAAACTGTACCAGGAAGCCTTGGTGATGTTGCCTTGTTCTCTGATCACCACATGACTTGACTATTGCATCTCACTCTTATGTGAAGCTGCCTTTTAAGATGATTTGGAAGCTACAAATAGTCCAGAACACAGTAATCACACTGCTGGTAGGTTGAGCCCATTACTGCTGTATGATACCTATTCTAGGTAAAGGTAAAGGTTCCCCCCGCACATTTGTGCAGTCGTGTCCGACTCTAGGGGCCGGTGCTCATCTCCGTTTGTTAACCGAAGAGCCAGCGTTGTCCGAAGATGCTTCCACAGTCATGTGGCCGCATGACACGCGCGGAACGCTGTTACCTACCCACCGAAGTGGTACCTATTAATCTACATGCATTTGCATGCTTTCGAATTGCTAGGTTGGCAAGAGCTGGAGCTAGTGCGGGAGCTCACTCCGTCACGCAGGGCTAGGGATTCGAACCTCCGAACTTGCGACCTTCCGATCAACAAGCCTGGCGTCTTACCCACTGAGCCACCACACCCCTTAATACCTATTCTACAGCAACCCAATTGACTGCCAGTAAGCTTTCAGGCCCAATTCAAATTTCTGGTTATTTATAAAGCCATGCATGGTGCAATGCTAGGTTTATTAGGGACTTTCTTACTCAAAATGATTTTGTATCTCCTGTGAAGTCATCTAGCAAGGGCCTACTTAGGGTCCATCCTCTTGAAAGGTGAGAGTAGTATGGGCCAGAAGACATTGTGGAATGCACCACCTGTAGAGGTGCATCAGACTCTTGCTGAAGATGCTTCTTTCTCAGTGGGCTTTCAGTTGCTAATCTGGTTGTGACTGGGTAGCCATTAGGACTTTGGACATTATTTTACTTGGGGAGAGGCAATGTAATGGGAAGTAGGAATAACTTTGAGGAACAGGAGAAAGAGCTGCAACCAAGACAGCGGCAGATAAAAGAAATATGAGTCCGGGCCAGAACTGTAACCTGAGCAAGCATCTCATAAAAGACCCTCCCTAGTTCTCATGAAGATAAAGGGAGGGAGGGTTTTGTCTGAGACATTTACTCAGGTCACACTCAAGGAATAGGTTAAGGATCAGAAGCCTGGCCTGGACTCAGATTTCTTTTATCTGCCGTTGTTTTGGTTGCAGCTCTTCCACCTATTCCTCAAGTTATTCCTTCTGCCCATTAGACGGGGGGAGTTATAGTTTGGGGGATGCTTGAATTTATGCTGCTGTTTTTACTTTGTAACCCACCCAGTTTTTATTTGAACATTCTGTTTAAACATTTTGTTAATAAATAATACACTATAAAAAATCTGAAGCTGTAGGAAGCACAGTGGTATGGCAGTCAACAACCAGAAGGGCTAGATTTTAAAAAAATTGGAATATGTTTCTGTTTAGGCGGGTATATAAATTTATTTTTATAGCCAAATAAGCCTAGTGGTTTGGTTTTCTCCTTTAATTCCCATAGTAGTACAATGAAGCAGAATAAACTGAGAAATAAGGGCTGGCTCAAGGTCACTCAACACATGCTTTATGGTTGAGCAGAGATTTGAACCCAGATCCCAGTTTGACACTCATATGAAACTGGCCTGTCACTCCTGTTGTTCAAGCATATAATGATGACCTAGTTTGTTATGAAGAGCAGGACTCCAGAGGCTCGGCTTCTGCCTCGAATGGATATGCGTATGTTACTATTTCATCTGTCAAGTGCAACTTGTGCTCAGTCAGGATATTTCCCTGCCCTTTCCATACTTTTTCTGCATCTGGTGCCTGACCTCTCTTTTAGCCTGAAGAGTCTCAGCTGAGTTTAAAACCAATATGTACAGTTTGTATTTGTGGTCTGCTAATAATTGCTCCCCTGCCTCAGAGGAAGTATTTTACATGGGTTAGATGATATGAGAACTTGACTAAAATGGGAAACAAAATGAAACAAAACAGACCAGATGTGTGGCACACTTAATTAAAATAAATCTGCAGCATCCAGAATGCATTCTAATTATCTGTGTCAAAGACACAGGAGACTGTTGTCACTGTCACGTATACAGTTGTGCAATTTAATTTTGTTCTTATTACTGGAACTTTCCATTCTCCCATTAAGATGTTGCTCATAATGGGAAGTGTGCTAGTGAAGTGCCAGATTTTATATTATTCAATTCAGTTTTTATAATTGTAGGGAACGCTAGAAATTTTTTGCTTCATGTTAAATGGTGTTCCCTGCATAAGCTTTGTTGATGTGTCTGGAGGTGATGTAATAGTGTCAATGACATTAAGCATTTGAGATACTTGTGAAAAAAATCTAGGTGATGTTTGTTTGTTGAGGCTACTGTATAGCACTACTGGGTGTAGAGAAATTAAAGGCTGTTTTCCTTCCTTTCTTCTGCATGAGCCTGTAGAAGTTGATATTGAGTAAATAGAACAGAGCTTTCCAAACTTTTCATGTTGGTGACATACTTTTTAGACATGCATCATTTTGCGACACACTCTTACAGCAGGGCACAAGGCAGGCACTAGGACCTGTGCGGAATCACAGCAGGTTTGGAGGCAGCAAGGCACAAGGCAGGCACTAGGACCTGTGCGGAATCCTGGCAGGCTCGGAGGCAGCAGCAGCCGTGACACACCCAGACACTGCAGCCGACACACTAATGTGTCCCAACACACAGTTTGGAAAGCTCTGAAGTAGAATGAAGCTCTTTTGCATTTTCCAGTGCTTATGATCTGTAGAACTAGGAACCTGAAGCACTAAGTAGGCCCTCTTACATGGCTAATTAGCTGCATTCAAGGTTGTGTTGGTTTGCTCTAGAATGTTGGCATTTATCCAAATTTGTAGAGGTGAGCATAGTGCAGAAGTGACATACCTCTAAATATATTGAGGTTTCATAATCGTGAAAAACCTGTGATGTGTTAACAGCAGAAAATAATCTTTGTTGTTGTTTTTGTTTTTGTCTAGATTTGAATTATAATTTGACAGCAGATGTGGCAAAGAAAGAAAAAGGTTATCCAATAAGGGTTTACTTCGTCTCTTCTGGAGAAGCAACGGGCCAGATCTCAGAACAATTGCAGCTGTCCTATATGCAGAAGAAATGCACCAACTACCTAGCCTTTGTGAAGGTTGGTGCTTGTTCGACTCATGTTATATATGCTATTATATTGTCAGTTGCCCTAAATTAGTCTGGAGATTATCATTTAGTGACAATGGATGTGGAATGCATTCAGCTTTCCATCTCTGAAGCATTAGTAAAGCTAAGAGTAAGTACCACTGAGCACATGAAGAGGTGTTAAATTGTGTTTTTAAAATGTGGAAAATTTCTGTATGGCTGTTGAAAAATCATTTTAAGGGTGCTGGGATAAAGAAATATCTCCACAACTGGTACTCTTGCCGTAAGGAAAAACAAGTCTGGTTCTACCCTGCAAATGTAGAATTAGTTGACAAAAAAGAGGGGATTTTGGATTCTTTCAAAAGGCTAGTGCATTCATTTGTGCCAAAGGAGGTATCCTGAAAGATGACATGACTCAGTTCTGCTATTGGTTATTCTTGGCTGATTTTGCTCAACAAATATCCTGGCTTTAATTCACTTTCAAATATTTGCCTTGTTGTATGGCAGGATCTGATGTACAAATGTAATGGCTTCATTTGGACAATTGCAGACAATCCAACTCTTTCAAGAAGGGACTTCCCAGGAGAGAGGGAGACAAAAGAATCCATATGCTTGCTATCAGCTTCTCTCCCAAGTTTTAGATGAAGTTTAGATAAAGTTTGGGGGCTGCACAACGTGAGCTGGGGGCCACAGGTTACGCACCCTGCATTAGATAATGAGTTCAGTATATATTTCAAGGAGGGAAACCATCAATCATACCAGAAGGCAGAAAGGACGCATTTCCATACCGTTTGTGGTGGAAAGCTGTGCAGTGGTGTTTTTCTTACAGAGCATTAGCTTTATTTTCCTCTAGTGATTAAAATGGTATGAGCCTTCATTTGCTTGCGTAAATAAAGCTTGTAAAGTGATAAGGATGGTGATCTTGTTTGACCTCTGCCTCAGTGAAAGGAAATGATGTTGGAAGCATGAAAGGGTCTTGAAAATGCAAAAGAGCTAGATGAAGGGCTCAAGATCTCTCTGTGTGTAAGTCTTTAATAGGTCAAAGAGAGAACCCTTTGTGGAATACCTATTTTACTTTTTCAGCAGATAATAAAAGTTCTCCAAGGTATCTTGTATTCTTTAAATCCCCTTTACTGTTCTCTCCCCTCTGAAGCATGTTCAGCATGAAGTTAGCTTCTTTTCTTAATATGCGTATCTGCAACAATCTCTGTTGTGGCTTGGTTTAAGATATATTAGCAAAAAAGCTTGTCATTACCATCCCTTGCTGAAATTATGTCTTTGGACTACATATATTCCCAGCAGGAGAGAAGAATGAACCAGATTGCAATAGGGGCCAAAGAACTGGGATTTTTCATGGTCTGCCTCTGCTAAAGTAGCTTATCCAAGGGGATTCCTTTGTGATAAGTTTTCCTGTTTCTCTGAGTAGCAGGGGATTAAAGATCTGTTCTACATCCTTTGGCTGGCCTGACAGGCAAGTCAGTGGGTAGAATTAGTCCTTGTTTAGTGTGCAGCTGGGGTCCTGTTAAAACTTGTTAATCAGTGCAGTTCAAACTAGTGGATTGTAGACAATGAAAAGAAATAACTTTCTTTGAATCCAGTTATTATATTTCTCAACTTAATATTTGCCGTTATATTTAAATAAGTAAACATATGAAAATATAAGCAGTATTCTACCAACTCTTTAATGAATGTTCACTCAGCAAAATTAGAAATCTGAGTTTTCTAAGCTTTGAGCTTTAAGCTAAAGCCAGTTGTTTTAAGAGAGGATGATCCTAGTATTACAAATGTCACTATTTCAAAATATAGTATGTTTTATTTCCTTCACATTCACTGTGTTATCATAACCATGTATGTTTATAATGTCAGATCTTATAATTTTATTAAGTTCATTCTTTTCCTGATTTTTTAATGGAATCTTCCATCTGCAATACAGCTTCCAAGTCACAGAACATTTGTAATAGTTCAGCTTTTGGGTGGTTGTCACTGATTGTACAGTACTTGCTATGCTGAAAAAAAAACCTTGATCACAATTTTTCCATTTTCTGATGTTTTCGTTATCTGGGTGTGCCGCTGCTTGGTTCTTTAAAAGGGATATACCTCCTATCACATTATATGTATTTTTTATTGGGGAATATCAAACATCAGTTCTAATTCTCTGAGGAAAAAACAGGAATTGGTTTTATGAAAATAAGACTGTACTTGGAATTGGAGAGCCAGTTTGGTCTAGTGGTTAAGGCAACGGGCTAGAAACCAGGAGACTGTGAGTTCTAGTCCTGCCTTAGGCATGAAAGCCAGCTGGGTGACCTTGGGCCAGTCACTCTCTCTCAGCCCAACTCACCTCACAGGGTTGTTGTTGTGGGGAAAATAGGAGGAGGAAGGAGTATTAGGTATGTTCTTGAGTTATTTATAAAAATAATAAAGGCGGGATAAAAATTAAATAAATAAATTGGGAGCTCTTTAACATTTTTCCCCTTTCACTTAGGAGCTTTTTTGTCTCTTCATACTCTAATTCAGCCTAGCCTTACTAGTACTTCCAAATTTGCTGAAACTGCAATTCCCAGAATTCCTAGCCATCATGCTAACTGGGACAGGATTCTTTTCAAGGCAGACAAATAATCACTGGGCTTTTTTGAGGCATATTATCCAGGTTATTTGTTTATCAAAGTCATGCCTGGCCTTTATTCTGGGGACTGAAGGTGCAATACATGGAAAGGGAAGAGAAGGATCCCTCTTTATATTATAGCCCAAACAACAAGCCTGTGAGGAAGAAGGTGGCTCAAAATCATCTAAGGAACTCATCAAGTAGGAGCTTGATATTCAGATGCAGAAGAGTAATCTTCATACTAAGTTAAAAGGACAACAGAGAGTCTTTTAGACTCACAACCTTCTTGTGTTCTAGATTTTCATAGAATGGTCCCAACTGTGGATGCCATAGGAAATCATGTCACTATTCATTTGTTAGTCTTCCAGATACCACAAGGCTCTGTCATGTATCAAGCACTATGCTGAAGAAATGGGCCTGGGAATCAAGCATGAGAATCCTCTTGTGGGGTTTTTGCTGGATTGTTAATTTCTGATGGTTGGGGGGAAAAAACAGCAATACACACTGCAAGCCATTCAGAAGGAAGCACTATAATAAATTTCAACTATATATTGAAAAACAGTTACAAGTTTAAAAAAGTTAGCCAGCCATTCCCTTACCAGATTATTGCCTTTTTGTTTTATGTCCAAGTTCTTAAAATCCTATCTCAAAACAAGTTTTATGTTGTTGTTACTGCATTATTTTAAGATGGTGGCACTTGTCTCTTCACCTTCCAAACTATTTTAAGTCAGTAGCAAGAATACAACAGCTGCTTCTTTGCAGGTTTACTTGCTCCCGAGAGTTGACTTTCAAGGAATGTTGAGATGATTTTGGCTCTGTTCCAATTACTGCATTGTTTCATGAGTATGGATCTCCCTAAATCCCTCTGAAGTAAGAGGTAGCCATAGGGTGGGGGGGTGGGGTCTGTAAGACTTGTTATGGTGTCAGCTTTCTTTCCAATATACAGTATATATTGAGTTTTGTAACTTTAAGAGCTGGTGACTGAGTTTGCTTTTTCCCGTGTTCTCTCACCATTCTTTTTCCTTCTTTATTACAACTTTTAGACTGTAAACTGTAGACTGCCTTATTTGTTTTTATGTAAACCTTTCTTCAGGTTTGTTTGGTTGAAGATCAAACTAAAAATGCCTTTGATGTATAAAACCAACCATGATTAAATGTGAAGTATTATGTATACTGCCTTGAGTTGTACAAAATAGGAGTGGGGTATAAATCTAATAAATAGACAAATACATTTACGTCCCAAGGCATTGTAATGCAGCATTGACTCTCTTTCAGAAGCACACGGTATTAACAGATTTCCCTTTCTTATTTCCATCCATAGTAAAATTCAGACCTGTTGTTCCTTTGCTGGGCAACTCCATCTGCTCAGAGTTGTGTTCTAATGCCCATTGATAAAAGATCTTCTAGTCCTTAAATGCTTTGAAATGGCATTTCTAGCAAGTGTAGAAACATGAACTGATCATTTCTGCCTTTTGACAAAGAAGCATTTTTTTTAAAAAGAACTTCATATACCTCACCAGCATTTCTGTCATAGCAACAGTGGGGCTTTGATCACATAAAAAACAGTGAGGCTTTGATCACGTGGTCACGATGACCATTTTGACTTTCTTTTTACTTTGATCCCTCCCACACAAACACTTCTGGTTCTCCTCAAACTTTAGAATTTTATATTTCTAAAATTAAGAGGGAATGAATTTTAAAAGCATAACAAGAAACAAATTTATTGTTGTGGTTTTCAGAAGCTGGGGAACAAAAGAATCTATTTAGTAGACTCAGACCACAGAAATACAGATACTGTTTTCTTTTGTAATTTGGTTTCAGCTATGAAAGTTACGGTTGCTTAGCTCAGTGAAAAGGTAAAGTGTACGTTGTTTTAAATTGAAAGTAGTAGAGAAAATGAAGCATATTTCTCTCCGTATTATCAAGTTAATTATAATGCAGATATAATGAATAGAATGAAATTGTTTTGTTGAATTTATAAATAACTCTAGCCCTTTTCCTTTTCTAGCACAAGGTAGCTTCATCATCTTTTAGTGTCATCCCGAGGTTGTTATAAATGGTCAGTATAACCTGTGATTGTTGAATGCCAGGCCTTTGTAACAGCTGTATCTAAACAACATCTGCAGTTAAATCAGGCCCCTCCTTTTTTTCCCAGATATGTTTATCTCTGGGGTTTGTCTTAAATAAACCTGCGATATCGGATATCTTTAATGTTCACTCCCTTTTTTTTTTTTTTTTTTTGAAAAATATCATTTTATTTACATTCAACATAAAACATAAAACAAAACACATAACACATAACAATGATCACATATAACACATAACAATGGTTACATTTATGTACAGTATATAATGTTCACTCCCTCTTGATGCTGCTTGTAGCCCCTGGGAACATAAAAGAGATAAGTTTGCCAGTCAGCTAAACCGAGTTCTAAACATTGGCACCATAAACTAATGGAACAGACAGCCCTGTCTTCTGAAGTAGCCTGCTCATCTATGGCTTCCTCTTCATACTGATTACCCTGTGATTGAGAACTAATACCATATGTCTCGTAGGCGTCTGACCAGAGAAACTGGACATGGAACCACAGTGCAGTTTCTCTTCATGCCAGCCTTGAGCCAGTGTCTCTGAGGAATATAGGTTGTTGTGCAGGGGAAAGTAGCTGTAGTCCAAGTTTACTTATCTGTGCATTAAATCTTTAAGTGAAGTCTCTTTTGAGCTGGACTCAACTGGTGACTTCATGGAGACTGCCATGCAGTTTTCTTGGTGATGAGATTTGTGATGAGGAATAGAGTATGTCTTAGTCAACAGTAAGCAAAAGTCAAGAGTCTGCTCTTGGTCTATTTCAACCCGGACTCATCTCTCTCCGGAGCTTGGGCCCCTCTCAGGATGAGCCCATTTGTGATAGATTCTGTGATAGGGCTACCACATCTAAGCTGCAAAGATGTGAATATGTACCTCTTCGTTGACATCTAGTGGCCTTTCTGTTTTCGTACCCCAAATATGATAATCTGATTCTCTGGCAACTTTCCAATGCAAATTCTGGAGAAAAGGAAGTGCATGAAGTGAGGGCAACTTGCCCCCTCCCAGTGGCAGCTGGTTTATAGTTATAGAAAAATTGTGGGGAAAGGATAAGATGAAAGATAACCAGCCTCTTAGGAATGCATGCTAAATATGCTGATAGTGTTTCCAGTCTACTTTAAGAAACCATTGGTTTCTCTCTTTACAATAGTTTGACTTTTTTCTCTTTCTTATTAGTCACTCCTAGCACTAGGCTGTGCAAATGGCTTGGAATTAAAAGGCAATTAAGGCAATTAGTTCTAACTCAGAGGAATACAAATGTTGGGAATGTTGTTTGTGGCACTTACCAAGCTTGGTTACGTTGGAATTGGGATGCAGGCTGTATGCCCAGTAAAAGGCAAGGTCCGTTTGGCTGGCATTGCGTATTTGGAAATTATGTGCAGGCACGAGGGACAGAGGGAGAAGAGGTGGAAGTATTTAGTGGCAATGATGCATCTCCAATTTAGTGAGCATCTGTTCTTCCAACCCAATTGGCTGATGATGTTGCTATCAGTTTCTTCAAGGTAAAGGCAGTCACAGAGTGGATTACAGCTAGGACACAAAATGTCATTGAAATCAGAAACATGCCATCAAGTAATGCATGCGTGAGTGTGGCTTTAAATGCTAACCCAACTCTGTGCTAAAATTACCTTTTTGCATTTTACAATGGAGGCAATGAGTTTTGAGTGGGGGAATCTGGGCCATATCTTTTTTTTCCTCTTACCAATATTGAGGTACCATCTCTTCCATGAATGTGCATTCTTGTTTTATCACTCCCAGTATACTTGCTGGAATTTAAAGAACAGAGCCAGCTGTTCTGTGTTCTCTAAGCCACATGTACAAACAACTACAGCAACGAACAACCATAAAGATGTGCTAAGCCAGGGGTCCCCAACCTTTTTGGCACCAGGGACCGGTTCCATGGAAGACAATTTTTCCACAGACCGGGGGGCGGGGTTTGCAGACGGGAGCCAATCTCGCGGACGGGGTGTGGGGTTTGCGAGCGGGGGCCAATCGGGCCTCGCACTCCTCGGCCTGCCTCTCCACCCTTCTTTGCCGTACGCTGATAGGTGGAGGTGTTTCCCCTTCAGGGTCCCCACCAATCAGCTACTCCGGCTCAGGCTCTGTCTTTGCGCCTTCCCAGCTTCTTCCTGCTACCGGCCGCTCTTCCTCTGACTCATGGCGGCAGGGACAGGCTCGTTCCTGACACCACCGCTCACCTCCTGCTGTGCGGCCCACTTCCTAACAGGCCACGGCCCACAGGTTGGGGACCCCTGTGCTAAGCCATATTTAGTGGCCATCCTGACCCTACACTGTTGATGACTGCCGTCCGTGTTCCTTGGGGCTATGTATTTAGCATTAATATAAAAGGACCTTGTTCTTAATTTATTGTAAAGTTGATTACAGTTCAGATGCAGGGTACAAAATCCTTCAGATACAAACTAGACTGTTAAGATTGCAGGTTTACAAGTATGGTGTAACAAATGATATGGCTTTAATTTCTGTTGCTTTTGACCGAGACAAAGGACTGGCCAAGAGTTTCTGTGGGTGAAGACGAGGCCTGCATGTGCTGTGGATGACAGAGGAGGGCAACCAAGGGGCACATTAGCATTAGATCAGGGCAGTCAAGTGAAGCCCAGGTGTTCAGTGAATGCAGGAAGGATATATGTATCTAGGTTCACATCTAGATCTAGATATTCACATATCTCAGTTTAATAAACTAAAATGCGTGTATCTGAACTGGTCACAGGCTTCAGTTTCACTATGACTTTTCAGCAGAACCTTTTTCTTAGTGTCATGGTTCAGTGCTGAAAAATGGGACTGTTAATAAGCAGGAGTATCTCTGAGCATCTGTAGTGTGGATTTCCTCTGCTTTATGGTTCAGAGATAATATTAAGCCATTATGTGTTTTATTTGCTATGCATAACCTATGACTCTATGCACAATGGCACAGCTTTGTGTGCAAATTCAGCCAGCTACTCTCTGCATAGGTTAGTATTTGGATACCTCTGATATTATGCCAGCTTTTCCTATGCTTGATGTCCTCCAGGAATGTGGACTTTACATCCAAGAATTCCCCGTGCAGCATAGCTATTGCTGAGCATTCTGAGAGTTGAAATCTGGAGGGCACCTAGGCTATTGTAGACACTTAACCCGGAGGAGTCATTTATCACAATTATTTGATAATTCTCAGAGGAGACACTCCCACTAATGTTGATAAGCTTTTATTTTGGTAGCTTAGCCATAAAGGGGTTTGAGCATTACCAGTTTCTTCATCTCTCCTTGTCAGTCCAGTCAGGAATATCAAAGCTATTGTAATATTTGAGATGATGGAGCATCTAGGAAGGAATAGACGAATCTGAGCTATTGCATTATTAAGCTGAAACCCTATAAATGCAGCCTCAAAGAGCAAAGGCACAGAATGGTCTTGCCAAGAATGACGACTCAGTTTTGGAGGCTGAGGCTGATTTTGTTTTTATTTTTTTAAAAAAAATCTTTTGGATGTGTTTCTTTCAATGTCCAATAAATATGACATCTTTTGTGTCTTCTTCAGTAAGTGCTGGGAGAGCTGGGTTTTTTTAATTTTTGAGAAGCTTAATTTACACAAATGTGCTATTTTGGTACATCTTGGATGTCTCTGCTCTCAGATCAGTGTGAAGAACGTGCTGGGAGTTCATTTCACCTAATGTCCCACTTAGCTGGGTCTGAGTGGCTGTAAAACTTAACTAAACAAACATGGCATTTTCCATCCCGTCACAGATGTGAAGAGTTCAGCTCTCTCTTGAGAGGTAAGTTAGCCAGGAATGACTGTGCAGTCAGTGAGTGTGAAGCTGGATTCTTTCCCTTGATTAAGGATTGAGAGCCAAGGGGGTGGGGAGAGAGCTGCCTTTCTGTATTAGAATAGTCATTTTTTCCTGGTTTTTTTTCCCATCAACATGGAAGCCTTGGAATGATGCCTTTACTACTCAGAACTGGGCTTCTTTCTACTGTCTCTACAGCAGTGTTTCTCATGCTGGCTGGGGAATTCTGGGAGTTGAAGTCCACGCATCTTAAAGTGGCTGAGGTTGAGAAACACTGCTCTACAGCATTGATCCATACAATGGAGTATGATCCATTGATACATACTTGGTTTCATCTCACATGTCTTCTGCCTGTTACATGTCAGTGCCTGGCTCAGATATCATGAATCTAAAGTTTGGCTGTTGATGCTGTTTCAGGCTTTGTACGCGTGTCCCCTTTCCTCCTCTCTTGGTGTGCTCAAGAAATACCCATCTAGTTTTGAACAAAGCAGCTTTTGCCATGGTCTCTGAAGTGAAGTAAGCAATTAAAGTCTGTAAGAGTAGGGAGGGGAATATTCTATCCATGAAATCCCGTCCATGAAGGCCAAACCATGCTTTGGCTAATATGTCTGAAGCAGGATAGAATGTGACACTTTTGTCAGCCCAAGTTTTAAAAGCAGTGGAATCACTAATGGCCATGGCTAAAGCATTCAGCAACGGCAATGAATTTTTGTGGGCTTAGATCTTAAGCCATTCATCATTCATCTTCAGCCCTTTCATTTATCTCCTACTTCTTTTTTAAAGAATCAGATTTTCAAAAGGGGAAGTTGTTGCAGAAGGAAGGTGGTAAGTAGTCTAATGATTATAGTTCCAGTTGCTGAAAAAAGTAAACTGGAGGCCACTATTACACTCAATCTCCTTGTGGGCTTTTCATGTAGATTTCATTGACCACTGTGGTCACAGAATGGTGGATTACACAGGCCTTTGCTCTGATAATGTTCTATTGTTATCACATATAGGGAAGGATTCCTTTGAATTCTGTCAAAAAGGTAGAATCCAAGTTTTTCTCTAACTTTGCCATATATGCACTGCGTCTGGTAGGAATAAAATAAGAAAATAAAATTCTGTGCTTTGTCTGCAATAAAAGTTTGTTCTCCCAACTCTATAACAAATTCTGTAGCCATAACACATTAGGTAGAGTTGTATCTCCTTATCTGCTTTTGCACAGTTATTTTGCTTCTTGTATGGGAGAGAGAAAATGCTGTTGGCAGGAATACTGTTGTGTGCTTCATTATCTTAACTCAGAAATATTGCTCTTCAGTGGTGCTGTTACGTAATTTTAGGTTCCAGTCTAAATTATTTTATAGATGTTAAGGTCCTTTGGATGGCAATGTACTGTATTTTACTTTCTTAAAAACGTGTTAAACCGGCCCTTCCATATTTGCCACTTTGCTGAAGGGCATCCTGAATCTCCCCCATGAAATCTTTCCCTGGTGGCACAGTTTCTGTCCTTAAAGACTAAAATGTGTTGTTTTAAGTGAAACTTGAAGTTCTCCAGATGTCCAGTGTGAAACTGCACAATGCAGTATGGTGGGGTTGACTGATCCGTTACTTATATATGATGATATAATAAATGGTGTTTGGACAGAATGTTTGTTGAAGCAACAAAATACACGATCATGTTCCAGTTGGGGCAGTTTCCAAGCGTGCTGGTTTGATCTTGTAATTTGACTCACAGGTTTCTCAGTGGATCGCATTTCACTGAATGGGAGTAGAATGATTATAGTATTTAGTAATATCCTTTTTTTTTAGTAAATTTTTATTAGGATTTTAAAATACATAGTTAAAAGTTAGAAACGGAAAAAGAAATAGAAATACAAAATGAAGAAGAAGAAAAGAAGAAGTGTAGTAAAGTAAGAGAAAGAAAAAGATATGAAAAATAGGTAACTTCCAATCTATCTCTGGTCATGTAGATAAAAGAATCTGCCTTAAATGTTGGTTTTTCATACAATAGATAGAAATAATTCTTTGTCTAATATACTCTATTATATTTAATCTACTCTTCAAAACCCCATGTAAGCTTCGCCCCTCCTGCATTTCGCAAATAGTTCATCAATGGTTTCCACTCTTTGAGATATTGATAACTTGAGTTTTCTTTCAATAAACAAGTCAATTTATCATTTTCTGCAATTACCATCAATTTTAACATCGACTCTTGTACTGTTGCTAAAGTCTGAGTTTTCCAAAATTGTGCATAAAGAAGTCTTGCTGCTGTTATCATATATTGTATAATTCTAACAAAATGTTTTTCTATTTGTAAATCCAATATTCCCAACAGAAATAATTCTGGTTTAAACGGAATCTGTATTTGTAGTATACTCTGCATCAACGTATGTATTTGGGTCCAAAATTTCTTTGCAATCTTACATGTCCACCACATGTGGTAAAACGACCCCTCTTGTTTATTACATTTCCAGCAAATGTTAGAAACAGTCCCATATATTTTTGCAAGGGGGTCATATACCATCGATACATCACCTTATAGAAATTTTCTTTCAAATTATAACACAGAATAAACTTCAATCCTTTAGACCACATATTTTCCCATTGCTGCATATGTATGTTATGACCGATATTTTTTGCCCATTTAATCATACAATCTTTAACTTGTTCTTCCACCATTTCCCCTCTCAACAGTAGTTTATACATTTTAGCAATTAAATGTTCGTCTGTTTCAGTATTTAGTAATATCCTAACCAAAAAACATTAATCAATCTCCCTTCATCCTGATTGCCTAATTGTCCTATAGAAATTACTAAAATGGGATGAACTGAGACAAATTATGTGAGTTTTTTCCTTTCAGTTTCCACCTGCCTTGTAGATAGAGACTCTTCCAGCCTTCCTCAACGTGGCCCATAACTAGCATGTTAGCCTAAAACTCTATCTGTTATGACTAGTTGGGAATGTTGGGAATTTAGCTAAAATCAGCGTAAATGTGCTAGATTGAGAACAGCTAAGTGATGTCTTTTTACAAACCCCTTCAGACTTTCATGCTTCTTTAATAGCATCACTGCATTCCAATCCTAAAATCCTTGTAAAACATTAAACCCAAAGAACATGGCTTTAAAAAAAAGTTATTGCTTCTGTCACTCTTTTTAGCTTTTGTGGATATTTTAAGTTTCTTTCTTGTAAATTTATCACTTGGCTGGAAAAGTTCAACATTTGTCATTCCAGCAGAAAATTCATAGCAATTGCCTTTTAACATAACATTGTAGTAGAATTAATTTTTTGGTCACTGGTAGAGGAAAGTTTAGGAATGGGCTTTAGAACATGGGCTGGCTTCCAAACTGGATTCTCCTCGATGCGCGCATGCGGCAGGTGAGGGGGGGCCAATTGGGCCTCACGCTGTTCGGCCCACCTCTCTGCCCTCCTTTGGCGTGTGCTGATTGGCAGGGGTGCCTCTTCTTCTGGGTCACCTCCAATCAGTGTTTCTGGCTCGTTTTCTGACCGCAGCTTCCTGTTGCTGGCTCTTCTTCAGAGTCCAGCATGGTGGAGGCCCCAGGCACGATCCCGACACTGCGCGACACACTAGGACACTTCAGGCGACACAGTAGTGTGTCACGGCACCCAGTTTGGAAAGCTATGATCTAGAATAGCATTAACCAAACTAATCTCACACTATGTATGTCAAATTTATTTAATCAAAATATGTAGATGGTAAATTAATGGAAGATGAATCAGCTATATTTATTGACTGGACTTCTTAGTAGCAACATAACCACAGATTGCAGCCTTGGGGGTGGAAAAAGGACATTCTACATATAAAGCATTAGTTTTGTTCTTCTGCCTTTTGTTTAAAATATACTTTTTAAATTCTTTGCACTGTGAGACTGATACAAAAGTCTGTGTGAATATTTCTACCCATTTTCATGTGTCACTTCTAAAACACACATTTTCCCCTGATATTCTGATATCCAGTTGATTTCTTTGCCCATAATTTTGATTTATATCCAAGAAATTTGTGCTGGGGTATTCAATTCCTCTATTCATGTTATTTTCACAATAGCTGCCAGAGCTGGGCTAGGGATCTAGGGCTGAGCTGAGAAATAATGGCCACATGCATCTATCGGTTGAAGCCCGAAAACCTGCCTCATTGAATCACAGTGTGAACAAGCTGTGTGCTGGTATGCATAGTCTGTTTGCTCTTGCTTTGTGCAGGAAGGCAAACAAACTTGGTAGAGCTGGCAAAGAATGCCTTTAAGGTTGTGCCCAAACAAGTCAAGATTTAAAGCTGGTTTAAAGTGGATTATGATGTTGGGTTGTACAATTAACTATAAGCCTCAGTTCAGCTGTCATGCTAAAATGCTTTTGCATATCTGTTTCCATAAAGGAGGGAATGAAAGGAATGTTGCAGATTGGATACTGGACATATTATTTATTCACTTGTATTGTGATTGAATAACTCAGGATTTTGGCTTAAACTGACATGTAGCTACTGTCAATGGCTAGCTACGGATCTCTCAGCAAATGTCATGGATAATCCTTGGATTAAACACCTCCACCTATCAGCGCGCGGCAAAGAAGGGCGGAGAGGCGGGCCAAGGAGTGCGAGGCCAGATTGGCCCCCGCTTGCAAACCCTGTCCCCTGTCCGCGCGATTGGCTCCCGCCTGCAAACCCCGCCCCTGTCCGTGCGATTGGCTCCTGCCTGCAAACCCCACCCCCCGGTCCGTGCAATTGGTTCCCGCCTGCAAGCCCCACCCCCGGTCCGCATGATTGGCTCCCACCTGCAAACCCCACCACCCGGTCCGTGGAAAAATTGTCTTCCACAGAACCGGTCCCTGGTGCCAAAAAGGTTGAGGACCCCTGCGGAGGGCACTAGGTTGAAGAAAGTTAATCAAATAATGTACCTGCTTAACAGCAGTACCTTTTTCATTGCTGTTGTAGTATCCTTTAATCTTTAAGGTTAAAATTTCATGGTCAGGACAATATTTACTGGTGCTTCTGTTACAGCATAGGGGTGTTATTAATGTAAATCTGCCAGTTGGGGCTTGTATTAGTGATTGCTTATATGTTTAACTCTGTTTGAACTAGCTTAGGCATCCAGGCTTCTTTTTCGGATCAAGGGGAGGCTGTCTTGCCCATTGAACACATTTCCCTAGCAGGTTATGAAAATTTGTAGCACAGCTGCCAGGTCTGCTTGGGACAAGAAGCATTTCCATTTCTTTATCAGAAGGAATAACTGAAACCATATGCCAATTCCACCCTTACCCAGGAATTTCAGTGCCCCAAGGAATGCACTTGGACTTAGAATAATCTTCAAGTGGGAGAGGGCAAATGCTATCAGCAGGATGAAGGCTATTCCCTCAAAAGCCCCGACCTGCAATTCCCAGGCATTCAACGTTTGTGTGGCATGCCGGGGTGGGGGTGGGGGGAGGTACATTTTAAAAACAGTGGGCAGGGACAGGATGAATGCTACATGGGATTTTAATTGAACTTAGATTAATTTAAATAGCTGGAATAGATTCTTCTGCTTATTCCCCATGTTTTTAATACTCCATGCTGTCATTAAAAAAAATTGACAAGCAAATTTGGGAAGCCATGGCTTGTTTCCCCTGATAGTGATAAAGTAAGCCTCTTGGTTTAGAGAGAATTACAAATGTGACCCCCCCCCCCAACCGCACAGTCTCCGAGAATTGCATTTTGGTTTGGAATAAGCTTGGATTAAATCTCAAATGCCCTGCAGTTTTAGAGGTCTGCTCCCTTTGTACTTGTTTCTTCTTCCAAAAGACAAAACAAAAAATGAGTGCAGCAGTTGGGAATCTTGGTCTCCAGACTGGTTGGTTATCAGTCTCTCTGGCACTGAAAAGTGGAAAGCTGCATCTGAGCGTACCTAGGCACATTCTTTGCTTATGCTGAATGGTCTTCTTAGACACCACCCCCCCATAGGTTTTAAAGATCTACAAACATGAACATTGTTCTAAAAGATGCCTGGAATCCATATACTGGCCTAGAACAACCCTTCAATGGATGGATAGAATAATGTCAAAATGATTTCGTGGAAAAGTATGGTTGTGCCTCAATGGCTTTACCATAATTATTAATATGTAAACCGCCCAGAGTCACTCTCTGAGTGAGATGTGCAGTGAATAAATGTATGTATGTATGTATGTATGTATGTATGTATGTATGTTCCTCTTTCCATTGGGATAAGTAGCATGCTAAAAAGGAACATGTATGTATGTATGTATGTATGTATGTATGTATGTATGTATGTATGTATGTTCCTCTTTCCATTGGGATAAGTAGCATGCTAAAAAGGAACATGTATGTATGTATGTATGTATGTATTGATTGATTGATTGATTGATTTGATTCAATTTAGGAGCTGTCTAATTCCAGCTGGCTCTGGGTAGCTCACAGTATAAAACATCATAAAAACCCAATACAAAAAAGCAAAATAAAACAAGATGGGATCCATTTAAATGCCTTTTCTGGGTTCATAGTTGCCTTCTTTTCACTTGGTTTTGGCATATTATCTGCACCCAAACCATTTCTTTCTATATTCCAGTGCTTGCTTAGAATTATTGGAGCTGTAGTCCCAACACATGGAAGGCGCAAGGTTGGGAGAAGAAAACTCAAGGCTGCTTCTCCCTACATCTTATTGCTGCCAGTTTTCTTGTTTATAATGATGTGGAAATATAATAGGGCTGATGAGCCCAGACACCAGTGCTCAAATTCAATTAGTTTTTCCTGTCCAAAACTGTCTAAAATTATCACATTTTCCTTTTTGCGTGTGTTTGCAAAACAGAGGCGAGCACATATCGGCAGGAAACGCTTAGAGGCACCTCCAGCAAGAAAGGTATTTTTCTTCTCTCTGCTTTACAAGAAAACAATTAGTTGGTAAAGGATGTGGTTTCTGGCTCACTTCCAAGAAGAAACTTTTTAATAGTCTACCAAGTATGTCTCTGGCTGTGGGGAATCTGCATTCATGAATACGGCCAAGATCAGGCAAAGACACTTTTCTGTCTAAATCAGACAAGATGATTCTCCCCCTTCAATTCCAGTTGCAGAAGCTCCAGTGAACTTGCAGGGTTTAATTTATTTATTATTAAAAGCTTACCCTGGCCTTCTGGTTATATAAATGCTTGATTCTTCCTTCAGTGGTGGTGATAAGACAGCATCTGCTTTATTCCTGAGTGCAACAGGCTAGCCCAGGGGATGCCAGCAGAGAGGGTGTCCTTCACTTACAGAGCCCAGTATCCTGTCCCCAACATCATTTCATCCCTTCAGTTGGATCTCACATCACGCTCATCCATGGATTATGTGTTACCAGCCAGAGTGGCTGGGTTAGGGTTAGGCATAGGAAGTGATAACCAAATCAACTAAGCTATGGCTTAGGGTACCTAGAAGGAAGCTCCTTTTGCTGATACCTACCACAACGAAACCACAGGAAGGACCTGCAGGAGCAGAGCAGCTAAGGCAGGCACCGTAAGGGCTGCAGTTTGATTCTGCGTAAGGTGGATCAAACTGAGGAAGACCCAAAAGAGGGCAGGTTCTCTTGACTAACTTGGCTCCATATGAAGAGAAGGAAAGAGAAAAGGAGAGAAACAGGATGGCTTTGTTTTTCTGGACACCAAGGAAGGATGGTTTTCACCTCCTTCTTCCTGACGTCTGTATTTCACGAGCCCTTGTTAATGAATTGGCAGCGCACCTCTGCTTAAGTGGAACATGAGCATCCTTTTTTCATCCACTGAATATTCAGAAGCAGAGTGACTGGATTCACACACCATGTTGAGCCAGAGCTTTTAGCTTTCAGCTTACCAAGTTGTATCAGAGGTGTCTGCAGCTAACCGCAATGACACCAAAATGGTGAAATGCGCTTTGTGATGTTGTCACAAGCTCTGCCTTTTCATGCTTGCATTGTGATACTGCCTACAAGTATGTAAAGGGCAAAGTTTACATTGTGATACTGTGATGATACATGTTTCTTTATTTCCTCCCTCCCTGATTGTCTCCCTTGTATGAGCCTGGCCATTGTGAATTATAAACCATGGTATAAAGTTATCATGCTATGTAGTCCCAGGCAAGTGTAGCTTATTATGGATATTCTCTTCTATAAGTGTGGCTTAGTCAGCAACCCACAATTCAACCAACTGTGGTTAAGGTGATGTGAACAACTAGCAAATATCTGAACATAGCTTGTGTGTGCAGGCCAAAGTGGCATAATCAATGTCAAGGACAAAGATAGTTATAACCCTATACTATGGACTCTCCAGCCTCATATGGTGACAGTTGGATCACCCAACCTTGCACTCTTTGCCCATATATCTTCTGGGTCTTGCCATTGCACATGTGGACTAGAAACATTTTGTTTGAAATGAGAACCAGGTTTCTGAACTGCTAGCAACAAAGTTCTGTGCTTGAGAGATATTATTTTTATGTATTCACAGTTTTGCAATCCACTGCATGTTTTTACTATTTTACACGATAACCATTGCAAGTATAACCATTGCAAGTATTTCCAAAGGGTGGAGAAAGAACGGCTGGTTTAGATTTGTCCTTTTAGGCACTTGGATGAAAACCAAGGTTTATTTTTAAATTTTACATAACTAATTTAAATATTTGTGATGGCTCATATTACTCTTCCTAGTATTTGAAGACCACTTGTTTTCCCAGCCCAAGGCCTACTTCTGTGCATTGTTTTGCATATTTGAAATAGGAAATTGGAGCTGTTCCGCACCCCCAGCTTTACTATAATATGATCTACGATGTGTTGTCCAAGGACTGCTATATTCCCAGCAAGATCAGCATACGTGTACAGAAGCGTGTCATTTTCGTCCTCTGTGGTCCAACACTTCTTAAAGAATGCATAACTCACATTTTTCCCTTAATGTTAGAAAGTCCCTGGGGAATACTGTGTTAGTGACATTTTCTCTGGAAAGGATTGAGTTGGCTTAGCAGCAGCTGTGTTTCTCCAGGCCTTCACATTTATAAGCTTATTTACTTGTGTTTGCATTATACTTATCCAGTCTCAGTTTTCAAGAGCCAGCCACCTACCTGATAAGCAGATGAAAAGGTGAATTTAACATACCACTTGAGCCAAAACAGAGTTTTAAATGGTGTTTTCTCTTTGGTTAATGCCAGAAAGTATCTCTGGCTTTCAGCATACTTTTTTATTGTCTCTACAGAGACAAGATCCACATAACCCTGTGTTTCTCTCCCCAAACTCAGGGGATTTTCCCACATCATTGAGTGAATGCTTTGGCAGAGTCCTTTTTTATATATTCTCTGGAACCCCTTCTCTCATCCCATATGATTATTAAAAAACCTATTGTATAAGTTTTTCCAATTCTACCTGCCAGAGTATGAGATGAAAGGAGAGTTTGCAGAAAAGATATGATGCGTCTCTGTTGGCAGAGTTCTGGGATATCCAGAGGATACAAAAAAATGGATCTGGTGTACAGATGACCAATAGTCTGCAGGTTGTCAGGAAGAAATGACCCAGGTTTTGCCTATTTGCCCTGGACATTTTCCCATCTGGAACACAAGGTTTATATACAATGACTCTTTCATATTGAGCTATGATCTGTCAGAGGAATTGCTATGTGGGCACATTCCCATTTTCATTCAGTCTTCTGGATGACCTACAAGGCCAGAGCTTGCTTCCAGTTGCATAACAAAATGGTTTGTGCATTAATATTGAACTTCTCACAAGTGGCTGTTTAATTAACAAACCCAGGATCCTTTGGTTTCTTAAACACAGTTTGAAGGCCATCATTCTATTATGTTAAAGCTTTGTTAAATTTGATTTATAATCAAGTGTCAGTACACTCCTTGTACCTAGAGGCACATACAGCTGAATGAATGTATTAGCTAGTTCAAGCAATGCACGTGCTGTTTGGAACGCTGTTAGGTTAAACTCATTGGATTGTCTGTATCTTTGTACAGGGTTGGGCCACTTCTTTCTTTGAACGTTTTTTGAGCTTCTCCCACTGATGCTGAAAATCATCAGTACAGTTTTCCACCAGGTTGAGACAAAAGAGTATAGAGTTAGGGTTCAATCCTCCAATAGGTTCAAAGTAGTGTAAGAAGAGGTATGAAACCTCCCCAACTTCCTCTCAAATAGCCTAGGGCAGCTTATCTTGCGTAGATAGAAAAACAAGTAGAAAACTTACTACTGTGTCAAAACACCTATGTAGATCTGAATTGTAATATTTGAAGAGGATTTTGTAAGAAATGGTGAGATTATATATGAATCCTCCAGCTATTTGTAGTATCATTCAAAATACAAACCGAAATCAGATGAATTTACCTATTCTACTGCACAGTCGTGTCCGACTCTAGGGGGCGGTGCTCATCTCCGATTCTTAGCCAAAGAGCCAGCGTTGTCCAAAGACGCTTCCATGGTCATGTGGCCGGCATGACCCACGGGGAACGCTGTTACCTTCCCACCGAAGTGGTACCTATTTATCTACTTGCATTTGCATGCTTTCGAATTGCTAGGTTGGCGAGAGCTGGGGCGAGTGCCATTAGTTTATAGAATGCTAGATGATCTTATGCTTAATACATGAGTCACTTATATTAATGGGCTGATCACAGTATGCAAATGACATTTGGTTCTACCTTTCATTTCCATTTTGTAATCCCTGGGAGACCATGGAAGCATTAGAAGCAGTGTCTGAGGTCAATATTGGAGAGTGAAAGAGCTGGATCTTAGTGCAGAGAAAGGAGATACTACTGTATATGTAGAGAAGCCAACTTCTCTGGATGGTGACTTCCAGTCAGCTTGCACTCTGGCAGAATAGTCTAACTCAGGGCTTTCCAAAGTTTTCCCGCGGCGACACACCAACCGCCGTTGGTGTGTCGCCGCGGGAAAACCCGGAAGCGCTGATGATGATCAGCGCTTCCGGGTTGTGTGGCGACACACCAGACTATGTGTGGCAACACACTTTTGTGTCGCAACACACAGTTTGGAAAGCTCTGGTCTAACTATTCTCTTAGATTTGGCACTAATTGGAGAAGGTCAGATTGTAGCAGCGACCAGTAATGCCAGTATACTAACTGCAATACTATCTAGAGAGAATGGACCATGACTTAGATGTCTATACTTTATGGAATCCAATCTGAAGTCACTAATTTGGGTCTGTCTTTTTCCACATAATAGACATACTATGCTAACTCATAGCCGCCCAGAGTCCCCCGTTGGGGGAGAAGGGCGGTCATATAAATTTGACAAACAAACAAACAAACAAATAAATAAACTCCACTAGTTTCCAGTTTATTTCTGAATCCAAGTCAGATTACCTTCCTCAGTACCTATCTGCTTATACTCTGAGATTAGCATCAGATGTCCTGTGCAAATACCTGCCTTTATGTGTAGTTAGGTATGAGACTTTCTTGGTAATGGTCCTTGCTTATGGAACTCTGTTCCAGTTGATGTTCTCTGGGTCCTACCAGTTATATACCTTGAAGGGGATCCAAAGGCTCAGTATTTTATTTTGGCCTGTACCTGAGTTAAGGCTCTACTGGTTTGTTGTTTATTCGTTCAGTCGCTTCCGACTCTTCGTGACTTCATGGACCAGCCCACGCCAGAGCTTCCTGTCGGCTGTCACCATCCTCAGCTCCCCCAAGGTCGAGTCCGTCACCTCCAGAATATTCATCCATCCATCTTGCCCTTGGTCGGCCCCTCTTCCTTTTGCCTTCCACTTTCTCCAGCATCAGCATCTTCTCCAGGGTATCCTGTCTTCTCATTATGTGGCCAAAGTACTTCAGTTTTGCCTTTAATATCATTCCCTCAAGTGAGCAGTCTGGCTTTATTTCCTGGAGTATGGACTGGTTGGATCTTCTTGCAGTCCAAGGCACTCTCAGAATTTTCCTCCAACACCACAGTTCAAAAGCATCTATCTTCCTTCGCTCAGCCTTCCTTATGGTCCAGCTCTTGCAGCCATAGGTTACTACGGGGAATACCATTGCTTTGACTATGCGGATCTTTGTTGTCAGTGTGATGTCTCTGCTCTTAACTATTTTATCAAGATTTGTCATTGTTCTCCTCCCAAGAAGTAGATGTCTTCTGATTTCATGGCTGCAGTCAGCGTTTGCAGTAATCTCTGCGCCTAGAAATACAAAGTCTGTCACTGCCTCCACTTTTTCTCCCTCTATTTGCCAGTTATCAATCAAGCTGGTTGCCATAATCTTGGTTTTTTTGAGGTTTAACTGCAACCCAGCTTTTGCACTTTCTTCTTTCACCTTCATCATAAGGCTCCTCAACTCCTCCTCGCTTTCAGCCATCAAAGTGGTGTCATCTGCATATCTGAGATTGTTAATGTTTCTTCCAGCGATTTTAACTCCAGCCTTGAATTCATCAAGCCCAGCACGTCGCATGATGTGTTCTGCGTACAAGTTGAATAGGTAGGGTGAGAGTATACAGCCCTGGCGTACTCCTTTCCCAATCTTAAATCAGTCCGTTGTTCCGTGATCTATTTTATTTTGGCCTGTACCTGAGTTAAGGCTCTACTGGTGCCAGTGCTAATTTTGATCTTTTTATTTTTTATTTAATGTTTCATTGTTTTTTAAAAAGCTCTACATCATCTTGGCAGGACTTACCTTAAGAGATAGTTTATACATCTTTCAAATCAACAAACAAGCAAACAAATGAAAGGGGCATTTCAGTCACACAGTCATAACTTTGTAGTGAATCTCCTTTTCTTTACAGCTGCAAAGTGATCATGAATCACTTTTCAAAGCAAACAAGTTCTCTGGGGAAATTACTCAGGCTGTATTCATGGTCTGCCTATGCTAAGCTATACATTCTACTATGGATATGGATTTCAGAGGCGGTAGTGTGCTGTATTTTGAGAACTTATCATGTTCCTTTGCAAAATTGTAGTATCCATAAGGGATTACATTACACCACGCTAGTAATGGGCAACATGTGTCTAGGCCACTTTTTCACATTTTTAGAGGGTTAAATAATTCTGTCTTATTTCTTCAGGCTTTTATTGTCTCCCTGCTGTAGGCCTCAGAAATGTTCCAGCCTGGTTCACTGACCCATTGCTGTAGGTTCCCTTGCCATTTAGAAAGTATTTTCATGGGTCATCTACATTAGCTGATCACCAAGTTATCAGGGTACTCATGTGATCAGCATGCCCATTCATTGGCCATATTTATTTAGCGCAGGGAATACTTTTGGATGCAATACCTTTTGCATCAATATGTTTGTCATTAGGCCTGGTAATATATTTATTAATTCTATGGAAATAAGTGCTATTTCAAGAAGAAATAAATATGGGGTTCAGAGATAAACCGTTAGTACATATTTTGAATACTGCTTTGCACTTTCCATGTTCACCCCAATGTGCCATATTATCACTGTTCTTCTGCTGAATAAAACCAGGTTTCTATTTTTTTAAATTTTTAATTAGAATTTTTAATACAATAAAAGTATTAACAAATTAAAGGAAAAATAAGAAAAAAGAGAAAAGAGAAAGAATGAAAGAATAGAATTAAAACTTCTGCCCTTCTTTCTATCAAGTAGTTGTCATCTTACTCTTTCCCCTCCCTCTTAAACCCCTTTTAATCCCCAAATCCGTAAATCATCAATTCAGTCTTTGCTTCTTTCAACAAAAAGTCCATATAATGTTTCCAATGAAATCAGGCTTCTAGATTCTTGACAGTTTTTATATTCTTCTGCTCACAAAACACAACTATTGGCCATTCAGATCGGAAGTTCCTAATTCAGTGTCAAGAAAATCATCAAAAGAGATTCTTTACCTTTCATTTCCAGCCAGTCCTCTCCTTAAAAACTTGAAAAGTTCAGTGAAGGGGGGGGGGAATGGGGGTTCTGTCCAGAAGTAGAGAAAAGTATCCAGTTTACTGTCAGATTCTAACCAACTAGTTTGTCCCAATGATGACAGACTCCCAGCTGTAAATCAGTGTTTCTGAAAGACAGACATGATGGCACTGTCAGTGTTCCCATATGTAGAATCTTGGCAATGTTGGTGAAACATAAAACCTTCCATTTAATCCTTTGATATTGCTTTCATCACAGCACTTCCCAAACTTAATAATAAAGGAAAGATCAAAGAACATTGGAAAGAGTATTATAATAGAAACAGTGGTGGCAGTAGAGGAACAACAGCTTATCATGGCAGAAAAAGGAAGCTTTAATTTTAATCTTTGTCATTTTAGAGATTGTGATGGGTGAATCCTATGATGATAATCTTTGTCATTTTAGAGATTATAATTAGGGAAATTATTTATATTTCCTGGAGAGAATACATGTGAATTATAGAGCCATTTAAGAGTCTTGACGTTTATAAGCACCCTGAAGTAATACCACATTGAGCTTTACTTCTTTTTACACTTTGCATGTATTTTCACAAATGTAGAGCAACTTATTGGGGGTGCTATGAGGGATTCAGCAAAATACTTAACAGAGTAGCAGTAGATAATTGTCTATAATCTCTCTATCAAATGAAGATTAGGAGTATACAAGTAGTTCTATAGCTGAGAAAACAACTTCTTCCTTGTCATAGTGAACAGTCTCCATCCTTTCCAGTTGCCCTTGTTTGGCATCAAAGAGTGTGAGAATCAGCAGTTCTGATGCTGGGACTTCAGGAAATATCAGGAAAGCTTGCAAATGGAAGGAAACAGAGCTAAATGTAAAAGACAGGACACAATGTTAAGACCTAGGAAGGGTCATACACACAGGCCTTCACCTTCACCTAGGGGTCAGGCAGCTTTTCAGATCCCAGGCACCATTGTGTGATTTCACATAATACAGTTGCCACCACCCACCCAAAAAATAAGTATTGTCTAGTGAGAATAATGTGACCTTATGAGATTTGGCCATCCAATGTACTAGCAGCAAGTCCAAGAAAGGCATGCCTGTGTGGCTGTCTGCAGCAGTACTTAAGACAGCTGATCTGGGCTGTCCTGAAAGGCATCAAATGATCCTACTGTTTATTATCAGAATTATAAGGGAGGGGGAAAGCACTTGTGGATTTTCTGTCTCTGGTGTCAAAACAACAACAGCAACACCGCACAACCTCAGCTGGCAACCTGTCGTCAGTGAACAATATTTTTGTATTGCTGTTTATGTTGAGCATCTCCAGCTAATGCATTATATGACATACAGAAGAAAAGGGCAACAATCCATACTGCAAGCTGTAGTTATTAAACCGGTTATTTTACAGAAAATGCAAAATAACCAGACTTTGAGTATTTGGAATGATGACTTGGAGGGAATGGGTGCTCCATTTCTGGCAGCAAACTGTCTTAGGTCTGCTCAGATCATTCTCAGAACTGTTACCCAAGGTAACTTCGCTGAAGATGTTGAGGGTTAATTCTTTAGCTTTAAGGTTCAGAGCATGCAGTTCAGAGCATGCTACTGCTCTTTTTCTTCAAACAAGCCGATTTGGGTTTTATTGAGTTTTATCAGGACAGGCTGAACAGCAAAGATTCATCTCTGTCAAGAAAGAAAGAAAAGCTGTATATTCTGCACATGGGAACAGCGTTGTTTTTCTGAAGTTGGGATATGGGCTACAGATGGAGAGCCAGGTATGACAATACCTGAAGAGGGAAGGAGGCCTACGCAGCTAGACTTTTTTCTCCACTCATCCACTGAGTCATTTATCTTGTGTGAAGGATCCAAGAAATCTCTGAATAATATTTATTGTATTTTTATTTACAAGTGGTTCTATTGCTTGTAAGCCATTTGGGAGAGTTATTATCTGGAGAGGCAAGACATAAAGTCTATTGTACTAACACATTTCTTGGGGATTTATTACATTTCTATGTTCCTAAACAAATATACAGTATGATGATTAAGTCCATTGGTCACACTAGAAATTGCTTCCTGAGCACATGTCTTGAAGATTGTACTATCTGTTGCTGGAAACCTGTTGTCCCTTTCTGCAATTCATAAACCTGTGAAACATTTATCTGTATGCATGTAAGCAATATATACAGGAAATCCAGGAGTCCTTTTGATTGTTTTGCAACCCTAAGGACTAAATATTAAAAACGTTAACTTTACACTTAATTTTACACTCCATTGGAGTCAGTGAAGGATTCCCCCCCCTCTTATTTTTAGTTTCTTCAATTGGTTGAACACAAATAAGACTAGACGTTTGGCCTAGAACTCACTTCTCGTGCCAGTGCTTGAGAACGGGTTCTGCAAAGCAATTAACTTCTCTTTTAGAAATGTGAAGAATCCCCTCAGAAATGTTGCTAAATTGCTAGATCTCTTGAAGAAGCACTTTTGTTTTGTTAAGAGGTAAGGTTTTGCGTTGTTTTGTTGTTTTGTGGGCAAGAACTTTCAAATTCACTTATACATTTTGGCCTTGGCAAAATAAGAGCAAACTCTATATAGTTTTTTTTTTCATTCTACCCAGGAATTCCAAATATATGACTGATATCCTGATGGGAGGCTGAGGACTTTAAATCACCTCTTCACTGTTTAAGGATGACCCAAATCTATTACCTTTACCAGTTATCTCATTATCATTGTTTCCAAACAGCAAGCACTATGAAATATTCAGATTTCACAAATGATTCAGTTGTTTAGCAGCTGGGCATAACAGCTTTAGGAGATAAATTTGTAGCAGAATGCCAAACCCAAGTGACCCAACATGAGACATGATGACATGTGCCCTGTTTAGACATTCACCTGAAAAGAACTTCCGTTCAGATCTTCTGCCTGATCGTGTGAGGGTTGAAGAAAAATGGAAGCAAAGCATCATCAGTGGACTCATTCTCTCCTTAATGACTCTTCAGCTGAATGCCTGAACAGGACTAATATCTTTTTTTTTGGGTGGGGGGGGAGGGAGTGTTCCAATCCACTCTGTTTTCCCCCAGCTCTCAGTGAAGCTAGCCAGATATGCCCATGTTTTGATGTATAGCCTTTAACTTATAGCTTAGTACTTTGTGTGAACTCAGACAATTGGTCTATTCAACATAGTTAAAACAAGCCATGTTTTAGTGCAACATGTTATCCCTCTACATAGCACCCCACTTTGTGTTCTCAAGTGGAAGGCTTCATGGGTACAGCTTCTTGAGATCTTGGCAGTCTTATTAAGAGTATGAATAGAGGTAGAGTTTTGTAACTTTAAATGTTTTAAGAATGATTGACCATATTTATTTGCCTTTCCCCCCCCTTATCCTGTCCTTAGAGTAAGCTGTGAGCAGAAGAAACTCTTTTGTTTGTTAGTCTTTTTACTGATTTTACATAAGCTGCTTTGGGATCATTTCTGGCTGAAGAGTAAAATTAAAAGTATTTAAGTAAGTAAATAAATGTTATTCAAATTATGGAGGGGGAAGCTAACACTGGAAGAGATAATAATTTTCATGAAATCTCTTAATTTATGCAGTGTATAAATGTGTAAGCCACCCTGTAGTAATGGGAGTCTCAGGTTGACATACAGTTTAGAAATGAATACAATAAAATCATAAGAACAAAACCACAATACCGCTGGGTTAGAGAATTAGCAGGGAAAGAAACACCAGCATTCAGCAAAGCTGTTAAAAAGCTTAAACCAACTATAAAATATGCTGTAACATTTGCATAGATAAAAACATTGTTGCTGAGGGCTAAAAAGGTATGAGAAATGACAGCCAACTTACTTTTCCTATGAGATGCCATTACCGAGAAAGCCTTTCAAACATCTCTGCTTATCTATTTTTTAAAATTATTTTTTAAAAAGTTATTTAAAAAATAAATAAAATTTTAATTCTATTTGTTCTCTTCGGGCCTATGATATCCCCAACAACAACTCTAAAAATTTATATTAAAATAGGTGATTAGCAAAAGTTCATTTAAGGAACATATTTTAGTAGGGATTTGTACTGTGAAAAGCCTAATCCAGACTCTTCTAACCTGGGTACCATCCAGATGTCAGCTAAGGAATTCTAGGAGTGGAACTTCACACATATGGATGCCACCCAATTTAGTTGAGGAATCTAGAACATCTTTGAAGCACTTGTTGAAAATTAACCTCTTTATCCAGGCCTTCCCAATATGAATTTTGGAAGACAACCACCCCCCCCCCCTTTTATATGATTATATTTTAGTTTTTATTCAATATTGTTTGGTACTTTTAATGTATCATGTATCAACTACTACAGTTTTGACTGTAAACTGCTTTGAGATGCTTTAGTACATAGGAAGTGGTATATAAATATATTAAATAAATAAATTTGATTGCTGTATTACAATAGATTAATAATTAACAAGACATAGTTTGTTTAATTATGGTTAAATACAAACCATATTTGAGATGAGATTGCCTGGAGATAGTCTGGCTTGTAGCTTATACTGTTAACCATGGCACTGTCTCTGTGCTGTAGCCTTATTCAATCTAGTGACTTCCAAATGTACTGGACGTCAGCTCCCCAAATCCCCAATTAAGGTTGGGGAATTGTGGGAACCGAAATTCAGTACTAGATGCTATCAATCTGGAAAATACTGGTATCATATGAAGCATTTGTTATGGTAGCTAAGTACTTTTATGTGTTCTATATGGAGGAGAATTAGAACTACAAATATTTGTTCCTGTTGTTTTAGCCACCATAGATTTGCAAATTGTTATGCCAGCTCACCATAAATCTTGCCTTACTATAAGGCTCTTGTAATTTCAAAATAAAATATGACACAAAAGCATCTTTGCCCAAGCAATTCATATGACTTTTTTTTCCTCGAGAGCTTTGACATTCTTTCATGCTGCTGCCATATGTGTTGTAAATCAGCTATCATTTTACTCCCCAAATATGGCTCAGTTTAAATCCTGGCTGAAGCTGTTCCTGTATAAGTCATGGTGTATTCACAGTCTTTTGGGATGCTTCCAGATCAACCACAAAAGCCCTGAGTTTTAATAGTCATCCTCGCCTAGCCGGATGGGTGGGTAAGTGGAAACACGGGAAGTGCATGATAGAAGAGGATAGACCCTCTAGTGATCCTGAATGGAAGTTGATTGCCAAAAGCACCATAGATCAGTGAAAGGAGGTTTAGGAGGCCAGACATACATACTATAGGACACATGATTGTTGCTATAAGATTCTTTTTTAAAAATACATTTCGTATTTCCTCAAACCTTAGTTATTCTCCCCCCCCCCACTATTTATATTTATATTCTCCCTTAGTACTCCAGTTTTATCTGCAACGTCAGGCATTTACTACCTGAAAGAGTGATCATGTGCTAATGACTATATGCTTAAAAAAATTAAAAGAGGGTTAGGGTTACAGAATTCTATGTTAAGAGGGATGTCTTAAAAAAAAAGAGTATTGAAAATACACTGGGATGCATAGATCCTTTTGAACACTTCTCAAAATGCATTGACTTTCTGAATGGCCAATGGAATAGGTAAATCAAAGAGTATGATGAATTGCTTTTGTCGTTGGTTCCTAGATCTTGAGATTAGAATGAGCTGAGTACTGCATTTATATAAAGTAAACAAATTATGTTGCCAGTTACTTATTTGGCATGATTGGCTTGTTCAGAGGCAGGAAGTTCAGTTTTCAGCTGAAATGTTCAAGTGCCAGGTAAAAAGGAAAGATCGCTTTCTGAGAATGTGGAGAAATGCTTAGTCACCAACAATAGTGATTATACAGACAAATATTAGGGAGCTTCCCATGCTTCTAATCCCCTTTTTAAAAACTCATATAGCTTCATGGGCATATATAAGGAATATTGAAATAAAATGTGTTTTAATCTTTTTATTTCCCCTTACATTTGACGCATTCGTTATAGATCTTCATGGGATGTATGAGCTTGCATATTACAGCATAATTCATCAATATCTGGAATGAGATTTCTTAAAGCAAATCTTAGAGTAGATGTAGCATTCGGCCTATTTTGATAGTCTTGGTTATAGGGAATATTTAAAATCTACTTTCATAAACCTGTTGAGAAAAAAACAGAAGACCTTTCAATGCTTTTCACTTAAAAGCTCATGACATACGTGAAAGTTCAACCAAAATTGTCCTGGTGATTCCCCCCCCCCCCAATTCTTTGAATATGATATCAGAAAGATCTGCCAAGATCTCTTCATTCATAGGTTAGTATAAGAGTCAGTTGCCGGACTAATGAAGGCTAGAAGACGATTATGTAAATAGCCAGATGCAAGCTTTAGTATTATGAGTGAAGAGACCGGCCTCCTTGCTGGAACATAGGAACACTGTTGGGGTCTTGTTTGGGTAGGGAAATTAAATAACATGGGAAAAGCTCACAAGGCACTTTTCACTCTGTTCTGTACTGCGCAGAACATAGTTTTTTTTTAAAAAAAAACTGATTTAAGGGTTATGTCTGAGCAAGGGCTCCAGTGTTCTGTTTTTAGAAGACAGAATAGATATTCAGAAAAAAAAATCCTTCTTCCTCTTCAAAGAAACGCCCCGCCCCCCAATACTCAGTTGGACTTTTAGATGAAACTAACTTAACAGATTTTAAAACTTGAATCGGTTTTGAGAAATCAGTACTCTTCATTGATAACCCACTATTGTATTTGTTTCTTTCCTTGCATTAAATATTTGTTCAATTTCCTAAAATATTTGATAAAAACGTAAGACAAATCCTGGTTATGTGACTATTTTAAAAAGCGGATTCTCTTACTCAGTCAAAATTCTTCCATCAAAATTCTTCCTTTCATATTATTATTAATAATAATCTGCTCCTCTGTCCCAAGAAGATTAGTCAAGTGTCTTATAAAATAATACTCTGTTTTTATAACATATTTTTTGGACTCAGGATGTGTTTGTGTCTGCTTCATAGGTTTCCTGACAAGTTAACAAATTACTTTATTTCATTGGCCGTTAAGGCACATGTCTGCTTTAATAAGAGAGAGAAATAATTTCCAAATAGGGGCTGAATGAGATCTGGAATCCAGGCTGCTTTTGAAACATTCAGCTCCATTTTTTAAAAAATAAAACGATGGAAAAGTCTAAACTCTGGAAATGAGGAGTGTGATAGATATACATGCTGCAGGTTTTAACATTTTCAGTATTTGCCAAGAAATGCATTTCTGTTACGTAGCTTGGCTGCTTGTGACTGAATTTGTATCCCAGGAAGAAAGGTGAGAAGAGAGAGAAGTATTTCAAGTATCCATTTTGCTCCCTGATGCAAATATGGGCAGTCCTTTTTGTTCCATGCCATGGCCTAACAGTTGATTTTTACTTGAATTCTGGCAGTCAGATAGGGCCCTCCTTCATACCTGAGGACAGCAAGCTTGGAGGATGCAGAGCCAAATGTTCAGGACACTTGGCTCTATCTTTCAAGAGATAGTGTTCTTGCAAGGCTAGAAGGAGTGGTGTTACATGTGCTCCCAGGTTCAGCTTAGAGTCACACACTCACACATTCACAGCCTGTTGCGCGATGTGGATCTTATAAGCCCCCCTTGCTTTCTACCTTGGTTTTCTAGGCTAGAGCAGGCAAGACACACGGCCCTGGTCAACAGCTGGGAAATAATTAGAGACACACACAAATCACTTTCAACTGAATACTGAGGCACATCAGGTTCCTTGGAATACACAGAGACCCAGTGAATTTAAAGTAAAACTTTACTGGTTACCATGTACATTTGCTCTTTTTCACACACATGCACTCTCATCCACACTTACCCACATCCTTCTCAACTAGGCTGCCAGGCACTAGCTAGAGGGACGGAAGCCGCCAAGTCTGGATCCAAAGACGACTCAAGGAGTGGGTGGGCTTCAGGACCCTTTTTACTCCCAAAAGTTCTTGCTTTGTTGATCAGCTGGATTGGAGTTTTTTCCATGTGCTCAGGCCCAACTTCTGAGTCTGGTTCAGGTGACATTTTTCCTTTATTTACTTAACAACTTGTTTCCTTCTTATCTACCTCACTAAAGGGATCTTTTAGACGAGATTCCTGGCCTTTTGTGCTCTCTGCTTCATCTTTAGTTATGGCAGCTTCAGCCTAGTCTTACAGTGGCTGGTTGCATTGCTGCTCCTTAGCATCTGCTGCCTTAAGTGGTTGCCTTGCTATCTAGCTGTAGGATCACTAAGCTTTACATGTAGAAGAAAATATCTGTAGCTCAGGGTTGAACTGTGGAGTCCTTGGTGTTCCCTGGGCTTGGTTGTTTGCTTGCAGACTTGTTTGCTTGGAGCACTGATGATGTTAGCTAGTTGGGTAATGAAACGTCTGCAAGCAAACAACCAAGCTCAGAGAGCACTAAGGACTCCAAAGTTTTTTAAGTACTGTCAACTTACAATTACGCGCACACACACACACACACACACCTTGAGATGTAACTAAGAGCAGATCCCTGCATTATTTGAAGCTCAGGCTACTAGATGGAAGCATAGAGTGTTTTCTGGATCTGGATTTTTGTAGCCCTACTTGAAAGTCTTACTGGAAAAAAACGTTAAGGAATAATTCATGGAAGGAAATCCTTTAAGTGGTTTACTCACCAGATATGGCCTTTTAGCACAGGATGTGCCCATGAAGTTGATTTTCAGCTCATTTCCTATGTTAGTTTTCCTGGCATCAGGAAGAAATACAAAGGAATACAAAACAGCAACTTCTCAGTGGGCAACAAACATCAGTAAATCTAAGTGACCAAATGAATGTCAGGTTAATTTAAATGTAAAAACACTTTTTATGTCTGACATTTCCACTCCTGATGTACATAGTAAGACAAGGATCAAATAGTCTGAGATTATGTGTGTAATGAAGTTCTGATAATTGTCAGTGTGACTTACTTCTTTAAATAAAATAATATCATGTAAACTTTCAGATCTCGCTGAGTTTACTATGCTAACAACATGATCCAGTAGATGTCTACTTAGTAATAACTTCCATTGCACCCTAAAATATCAATCACTATTTATCGGTGCAGAAATATTACAGGATTGGTCAGTAACGAGAGAAGGAGATTTGGGGCCTGTGGGGTCCCAGGCCTTTGGAACATCATCCCCCCAAAGACTAGATTGGCCCTGACCGTACTGGCCTTTGCTAAGGCCCTGAAGTCGTGGCTGTGTTCTGAGGCATGGGGGTAGGAATGTCAGAGCTCTTGGGACGGTTGTATGATGGCTGCTTGTTGTTTTATCTTGGCTGCTGATTATGCATTTATTTCGTGTTATGTTGTGTTTTTATCTGTTGTTAGCCACCCAGAGCCACTATGATGAGATAAGGGGGCATATAAATGGAATTAAATAAATAAAATAAATCTGTCTTACGTATTTAATTTTTTACTACAAAAATGCAAAATTACAAACATGGGGCAGCATTTGGTTGTAGCCATGGTTTGTTCCAAGGACTAGGAGGGTTACAGAAGGTGGGACTAAGGAGTTGGTGAATCCAGTACCCCATCCCTTACCAAAGTTCCCACACAAACAGAGCAGCTTGAAACACAGTGAGAGAAGTAGAGGAATGTAGATCATCCAAAGTAACTTCCCAGTTCTTCATAATTGGTGCAGCACCCAGTCAGAGAAAGCTTGTGGTGCTAAACCAGTACTGTGACTAGTATCTCTCAGGACAAATTGGAAGAAAATCACAGTGGTATTATGCATTGGGAATTATTTGGATTTTGCATGGTAGAGCTCTTTGTCTTTAAGTGAGGCTGTTCTTTCTAAATGTGAGGGTTCAAAATTACTTCATCAAAATCCAAGAAGGACACTGAGGAGATCTCAAACATATTCAGGATAACTGGCCTCAGTACTGTCCATAAACCATGGCTCTGGAATGTAATGCCAGCCCTCTGAACTTGGGAATTCATAGCAGATTATTTGATGCAGATGCAAACTATGTAAAACTGGCTTTTTAGGATGTTAAAATACTAGAACAAGAACGCTTCCTGTGTTTGAAATGCTAAATGATTGTAGAAGACCTTGATTTGAAGACAGCATTTCCAATGGTATTTCATCCCAGGAAAATCATTGATGGATCTTTGTTCATTCTGAGGATCGGAGAAAGATTACCCTCAAACAAATGGGAGGTCTTTTGGACTTTCCTTGGCCAATGAAACTTGTGAGATCTTACAGATTCCTAAGGGGAAAAAATGGCTTTCTTTCTAACCTTTATCCTTCTCTTAAGACATAAATGGATAAATAAATCATAGATTAGTTGATATTCTGGCTTTTGGGCAAAAAAGTAAGTATGCACGAGAAAAGGAAATAAAGAATTATATCTGGCTCTTGTGTAGGGATAGTTAAAAAGCATTCTGTTGACTTTGGAGACATGAAATGTGATAGTTTTGGCAGTGTGATTCAGAGGAGATTTTTTTTAATGCATAGGGGATAGGAAGTGGTCAGGCTCTCACTGCAGAAGTTGTAAGTATTAACTACATTAAAACAATATTAAAAATACAACAACAATATGCATGGCCCCAGGTAGCCTAACACTGGAATTAGTCACATGTTACTTTTCAAGGTTTACTGTAAGATTTGGGAGTTTCCCCAGTTAGTATCTGAACTTTCCCCAAGTCTTTCATTAGGCTCCCTGGTCTTTGACCCAGTTAACTATTGATACATTTTACCATCTGTTATTCAGAAGTTCATCCAAGTGAATCCAGCTGGGCTATTGCCAAGTATGCTTGAATAGGATTTGCATCTTCCATGACTGTAGAGTAAATGTTGAAAGGCAGAACAAAACATGTGGTTTGTTAGTGCTTCATATTTGAAACATGCATTCTCGAGGCTAGTTACCAGTTCCCAACACTCAGTGATGCCAGGCCTGATGGTTGTGAAAAGGAACTACAGGTGACTGACACTGATAGACTGCAGTAATACAAAACATCAGAGTTTCCTGGTCCTTGGGATCAGGTGACCTTAGAGGCTTACTAAGATGCTGCTATTAAAGGTAAAGGTTCCCCCCACACATTTGTGCAGTCGTGTCCGAATCTAGGGGCCGGTGCTCATCTCCATTTGTTAGCCGAAGAGCCAGCGTTGTCCAAAGACGCTTCCACGGTCATGTGGCCGGCATGACCCACGGGGAACGCTGTTACCTTCCCACCGAAGTGGTACCTATTTATCTACTTGCATTTGCATGCTTTCGAATTGCTAGGTTGGCAAGAGCTGGGGCTAGTGTGGGAGCTCACTCCGTCACGCGGGGCTAGGGATTCGAACCTCCGAACTTGCGATCTTCCGATCGACAAGCCTGGCGTCTTACCTGCTGAGCCACCATGCCCCTAGGATGCTGCTATTACCTGTTATAAAATAAAAAGATCAGTTGTACTTCCACTACTCACTCAGTTTGTCTCTGCTTTCAGATTATTTCTATGCCAGCCATCTAGCTATCTGCCAATTTCCTGTTTTTCTAAATATTCTTACAGTATTTTGAAATGAATATAAAGGCGGTATGGTTACTTAGTACCAAACATTTCATTTGGAGTTTAAATTTAAAATAGCATATAAATGAACTGCTAGCTCAAACTCTTCTGAGTTAAAGAATTTATAATTAAACCAAATATTGTAGCTTTTAACTATAACCTCTTCCTACCACACCTGACACTTTGAGTTAATTCACCCCCTTCTTACTACATGTTTAGGTTGGCCAGAAATAGAGGTTGCATGCTTTCTTCTAGCTGATTGGTCTAATGAAATTTCTATGAAAATAACTAAATTCTGCTCTCTTGCAATTTCTGTGGAAAATGTTGGGTTTGAATCATGCTTAGATTTGGCTAGTTTGGTTACTTATGTTGGGCCTAGGAGGTTGATAATTCTTAATATTTATCCCTATCTCATAGTGTGTAATTCCATGCTTTGTTTGTTTTATATTGTATTAACCCTGTTAATATGACATGTTCCTTTGAGAATGAAAGGTTTCAGCATTTTGTGCATCTAAGCAGGAGGGAGAAACAGCCATTGAGAGTAATAATGCAGTATAATAATCAGAGACAATGATCCCAATGAGAAGGGGAGCCTATATTATTTATAGGATTTATGAGTCCAAAATATGTGTTGGTAAATATCTGTCATGCTGCCTCTCCCACTCCTCTGTTCTATGAGATGAGAAAGATTAGTGGTAGTCCAGGGTTTAAAAGTACCCAGCTACTTCATTGCCTGCTGCTTTCATTATTCCCAGGAAGGCCAACTGAAACTCAGATTGTATCTGAATTCAAACTTCTTCAAGATGTCAGAGACAGAATAGTAGAATTATGATTATCATAAATTTGTGGACCTATTAAAAAGTATCAAATAAATATAAGACTGTAGCATCCAGAGGTCATATTTGTAGGAGCAGCCTGTTTTGTTCTTGTGCTACTGAATGAAGTGCAATGGGAGAATGCTAAAGGGAATCTAAACCTGTGAATTAGCTGCCTTCTGTATTTTTCTCTGACATTTCTCCATCTGTGCTATGCCAGCTTACAGCTGATACTGTATGTTTAAATAATAAGAGGTCATTCTAACTCTTCTCTAGAGGTTAGAACAGATGCTCCCACTAAGAAGTGACCCATCGTCCTTATTCTTTAATGCTCAAATGTCTCTATCCTCCTATATCTCCAAATCTTATTATTCTTGAAGTATTTAGCAAGTACCATGTAGCAAATGGTATATACTCCTATAATGGATGAGTTGCTCATTGATGACATATAGGGCATGGTTGATTAAATTGCTTTCAAATGTTTGGATGGGAAAACTATACAAAGGAAATGCATCTTCTTTGAGAGGTTTCAGAGGTATATTTTACAAACACTTTGCTAACATTTTTCTGTACTGCTATTGGTATCACCTCTTGTTTCAGTTGAGGAATGCCTTAGAAATGAAGGAATAATATTGAAGCTTATTTGTAATAGACTTGGAATTGCTAACTGCTTGGAACTGTGTCACAAGTGAGAGCTTTCTAGGTAGTCATTAGATTATTCTTTTTCTAAACAGCTTTAAGTGCATGTATTACAACATGGGGCGTGGTGGCTCAGCGGGTAAGACGCCAGGCTTGTCGATCGGAAGATTGCAAGTTTGGAGGTTCGAATCCCTAGCCCTGCGTGTGGAGTGAGCTCCCACACTAGCTCCAGCTCTTGCCAACCTAGCAATTCGAAAGCATGCAAATGCAAGTAGATGAATAGGTACCACTTCGGTGGGTAGGTAACAGCGTTCCGCGTGGGTCATGCCGGCCACATGACCGTGGAAGCGTCTTCGGACAACGCTGGCTCTTCGGCTAACAAACGGAGATGAGCACCGGCCCCTAGAGTCGGACACGACTGCACAAATGTGCGGGGGGAACCTTTACCTTTACCTTTTTTATTACAACATTAACACTCACATGAGTCATTGTACAAAGGAACTTAATTTTACCACATCTTAGGCATTATAGCTTTCTGGTATCATTGATGCTGTTCATTTGTAGAATGGTTCCACATAGAAATGATAAAAGAAGCAGACAACATCAAAGGAGCCCTTTGAGACAAAAAGGTGGCAGTTATGTAAAGAGCAAGGAGGATGGGAGCCATTTTTGAAAAGGAGTCGTTTTTTTTAGAGACACCACCATGGTGACTGTGAAGGCAGCTGGGAAAAGACTATTGGGAAAAACTAGACTGTGAAAAATGAGGTCTCTGATTCTTAGTCTTCACTTTTTTTTAATGTTTTAAGCACTCTGATGGAAGAGATGTTATTTTCTATTCCACACCAGGCAGCAAAATATCTTGGGCTGGCCCTCCCACAATGCACAAAGCCAGTGAGGTTAGTTATTTTGACAGACTAGTGATTTGCTGGGATGCAGCTGTTTTTGATGAAAATGAAAATTGTTCAAGTTATCATTTAAACTTTATTGTTTAAAGTTAAAAAAAAAAGACTTCAGTATATCATTAGTTGTTGGAACCGTTTGCATGTTTTCTGGTCTGTATGTGATTACAGACAATATGATCACGATTGTATTAAAAGACTTACATTTATACAGGTTTTTCCTTTTCTCTGTTTTACTTTTTGTAGCTAGGAGATTGATTTTGTAACACTTAGTACCTTTAGGAACATGTCATTTAAAAGAGGGTGGAAAACACCTCATGGCTTTAGTAGTTTACTCAGAAGATGCAGCTTAGTTGGCTGAATAGCAGGTAGAGTTTGACTACTACTTCAAGTCAAGTATCAGCTATTGGGAGGTGGAGAATAGAGGCAGTGTTGTGAGACAAGAGCAGTAATACACCTTGTGCTTTCCTGTTGCCCTCAGGTGTGTGGGGACTGCTGAACCCCCAAAAGTTTTGAAGTAAAATTGATCTTGTTCTTCAGCTCAGTCAGTAAGATATCTTAGAGCCCAAGTAACAGATTTTTTAAAAAGCTTTCTGAAATTTTAAACTATTGGAATGCCTATCTTACATTATAATAGTGTTCTCACACTATTGTGAGTAATGTAATGTTTAATGTGATTCCATAAATTAAGAGGAATGCATATATAAAATGTACCCATCCCAATTAAATGTGTAATAGAGAACAACTTATGCTCTTACTCAGCAGATAGTGTTCAAGTATTTATGCCATGCAAGAGCCAGTTTGGTGTAGTGGTTAAGGCATCGGGCTAGAAACCAGGAGACTGAGAGTTCTAGTCCTGCCTTAGGCACAAAGCCAACTGGGTGACCTTGGGCCAGTCACACACACACAGCCCTAGGAAGAAGGCAATGGCAAACCACTTCTGAAAAACATGCCAAGAAAACTGCAGGGACTTGTCCAGGCAGTCTCTGAGAATCGGACATGATTGAATGGATTAAAAAATATATATGCTGTGCACAAACCTGGCCCATTGCTGATAAGGAGTAGCCAGGCTTGTTTTCTTGATATGTCAGAGATCAATGTGGGATGAGATTATTTGCTCCAAGTTCAGACTCCATTGGCCTGATCAAGCAGGATTTTTCTTACGTTTATGCCTCTGTTTCAAAGCATAGTAGTCTGGTTCATACCGAACTCTAAACCATAGTAGATGAGTTTGAGCATCCTATGAAGTCAAAAGTAAACCAACCAAATTACATTTTTGAGCCAGACAGACATTAGATCTGGAGGAACACTGAATATAACAAGAAGAATCTTGGCTCTTGATATGCAAGATGCATAGTCATGTATTCTCCAGATTGCCAGCCCTGATCAATAAATATTTTCAGAGACTGAATCAGTATCAGAGAAAAGCACAGTATGTATTTATGGAGCCTATGTTTCCCTTTCCTGTGAAAAATGAGGTCTCTGATTCAGTTCCTGTTGGAATCAAGGCCAGGAAGGAAGAGAGGCAAAGCTGAAGGTGAGACAAGAGGTGGTAAGCTGTGGCAGGAAACCATGGTAAATTTAAGCTGCTTGGGTTTATAATACTGTATCTTCATCGAAGTTTTTCAGATTGATCCAGCCTGATCAGGTGAACTGCTGAGACCACTGCTGTTCATGAACCTTTTTTACCGATTTGACTGAGTATCTTGTAGTTCCCACATTTAACCAGATCTTGTTAGTGGTATATTCATTAAAAATAGGAAGAAGTAATAGCTAGGAAAAGTGAATGTAAGGAAGGATTTTTAAAAGATATTGAAAACAAATCAGCTGTGGACCTGATATATGGAAGGCCCCACCCTGCCCCCTCCACCAAGTGATGGAGGAGCAGTAGCTTGGTGGGGAATTAATCTGAATTTCCATCTTTGCTATAGGAATGTATTTATAGCTTTAGGTCAAAGGTGCAAACTATTTGAAACCACATATATCAGATGAGAAAATCAGTATTTGCTTGGATCTGTGTTTGTTGTATTTTACAGAAGTTCCTGTTTTTTTTTCCAGTGAACTCAGTCACACTTGAGTGGAACAAAGACAGATGGAATGGTTCATTACAATCCATTGCACTTTAGGGAATGTTCATTCTTCTAGTGCAAGTGGGAAAAAGGGAGATGTTTAGATTAACATGTAAACTAAACTGATTATAACATCTCAGATTGTTTTTCTCTGTGCCTTCTGCTCTCTGGATCCCTTTAAACTAGAACAAGCCTACCCTCCTTTTTGGGCAGTTGGCAATGTTGTATTCTCTTCTAAAGGGAGATTTGAAAAGCCTGCAACATTTCAGATGTAGCATAGCTGGAATTAACAGGCCTTTCACTTTTGCAAAAGTGACTTTCGCTACCATCTTGTGCATGCTTACCTGGGAAAAGAGACTTACCTGGGAAAAGAGAGAATAAGGTGTCCTTATTCACACACATGTGTAAGTTCACAGGTGTACATATTTACAGTTAGACCTAAGAGCTGCATAGATGTTAGGTCAGGGTCACATATGCATGAACACACCCAGTCTTGCAAATTCTGATACTCATCAGTTTGGTACAGATATAGAATAAAAGGCAGCTAAATGCTATTACTACTAGTACTTCTCTTGCTGTTACTATTTTTATAGTAAAAACTATAAAATTAAGTTAGAACCAGGAACATTTAAAATGAATCAGAATATTAATTATCTGCATTGAAATGATTGTGCTTGGCTTAAGATTTTAGACAACAGTTTCCCAACAAAAGAAATCCAGGAGCTTGCACATAGAACATGGCTTGTTTTAAATACTGAACATGTTATAAAAGAGCAGAAATCTTAACTTACGTCTTATATGCTAGGATGTCTGTATACCAGCAATTATCTGGGTGCAGGTCTCTTCATATCTTCTGGTCTTCCCAAACTGAGTCCTCTCGTTATGTTTAGGAAGGCTGACCTAATCCAGGGAAGAAGCATCTGTCTTTCTTAATCAATGGATGAGGCCACTAAATAAGTTCGTGCTTCTCAGCATTGCTTCAGGACAACCTTTTTATCTTTAGAAGTCTCCTAAGCCAAGTTGCCAGTTACCATCCAGGGAAAATGGCAAGCCATACCTGTCCATGTATAAAGAATCATCATGTCTGAAGACTTTGGAAAAGCAAGTAAATATGCAGAGGATTTTGCTGCTTGTATGGAATAATTCTAGCCATAGTTGTAAGTGGAATACTACTCCCAGTTTAGTAAATTTAATTGGAGACGCAACTAATTCTACCAACTACTGACTGACTGCTATACATGATCTGTGATAAATAGGGCCCAGATTAATTTTTTGTGTAGCTCTGCTGATAACACCAGTTCCTAAAAGCTAATTTCTAATACATGGGGAGCTTGAACTTTCTGGTATAATTTTGTTAGAACCAGATTTTTTAAAAGTTGCATGGATAATCTGTTGCAATGTCTTGTTTTCTATGACAATCCCCAAGAAATATTTGGTGAATATTCAGTAGTCTGAAATATTGCTTGCAATTAGCTTTAGGAAAAGTAATCAAATATTAGAATATTTTAAGCCTGACACTTTTTGCTATTTCAGTTTACCAGTTTTTCCTAGCATGTTACTTCTCTTTCAGTTACCACATACCACATTCTTATTTTCTGGAAGATTTGTTGATGGAGAAGGTGGTTTATTTCATGCTTGTTTGGCTGGGGCCTTCAAATATTGATTGCCTCAGTGGTCAGATGCAATTTGTCCTTTTGCTCATCATACAGTAATCTGTGCACATGAGAAAGAACTCGAAGGAATGGCGTCTCCTATCTTGTGGTGTTCTTGGTATAGAGAGAGGCTCCATGCTCAGGTTACATGGAGGGTTAACCCCCAATCTATGGCATAGGCATTTATAAGAGGAAGGAAGGTTTTCACATCATGATGAATGTTGTTGCTGTCAGAAGGTTCAGTCTAATCCCAAATTTACTGCAGTAGAAAAAATATCCCTGAAGTTATTTATTGGGGGACTGAAAGAAAATTGTCGGTTTCCTAGTCTTGTTTTTCAAAAGGGCCAAGACATTCTTTACAAATTAATAGATTGTAGAAGCTTTCTTTTCATTATTAAAACTGTAGAGGTAGTCCTGACTTACCAACGGTAATTGGGACCGAGAACTCTGTCGCTAAGTGATGCAGTCGTAAGCTGCAACGTCACGTGACCGCACTGACTTTGGAAGAATAATACAGCAGTTCCTATATATGAAAAAGACAGCAAAATTGGAACATTATATAAAGTGATACTTATAATTGGAGGAAAAGAGAGAATGCTTGAAAATAGATAATTTTACATGTACTATACAAACCCACCATAGTTTCAAGGGCATGACTGCTTGGATTTTGTTCTTTCACAAAATGTTATCAGTGAAGTTTCATATTTAAGAGATTGGCAATGTCTAATCTCCCAATGAGGATTTATGTGAGATTTTTAAGCACATTTTTCTAGCTATATTGTTTAACTAGCATTTGTTAAAATAAATGGGGTATTTTGGTTTAATTAACCCAGGTCATAAGCAGAAAGGATATAAATAAACTTGAGTTCCAGACACTGAGGGAATATGCATTTTCCTAATTTGTATGGTGCTTCAACTGAAATCCACATGCCCATCACTTGTTTAGTTTATTGTAATCAGGAAATGGGAAAAAAAACGTAAGTTGCAGTATATATGCAGATTTACTTTAAAATAGATTTACTTTAGAGGGGCTTTTTCTGTCTATAAACAATAGCTAGCAGTGTCTTTGATTTCTTTTTAAAGAAATAAACCCATAATTTGTAGGGATTGCAGTTTTTTCTTTTTTTAAAAAAGACAATGGTAAGCAATCTGGCATTGCATTACTTAAATCTGTAAGCTTTTGAGTGGCCTTTCCCTTGAGTTGTCATTTCATTTGTGCTTATCTTGGTTATTTACAGTGACAACACCTGCTAACCCTAATTGCTGTGTAGATTGCTCCTATCAGTTATATTACTGAAGTGTGATATCAATGGAGCATGTTCAGAGTGTAATTGAATCATTCACAAGGGTGGGCAAAGATGTATAACATGGAACCAATGTCTGTGTTTTTGTCTTCTTGATGCCTACTAAACTTCTATGCATTTAGAACTCCTATTCCATGGTTCATCATACTGGAAAAGCACAAGACAGTTACATATAAATATCTCTTCTCTTTGCCATTTGCCCAGCTGGCTGTGACTCTAGACTTGAAATCCCAGATTTATTTTTCTTTATCTGTATAAAATTTTTCCAGCATTTAACTTTATGGTAACCTTTCTGTTAATTAATGAACTGTTAATTAAGAGGGGCATGGTGGCTCAGCGGATAAGACACCAGGCTTGTCGATCGGAAGATCGCAAGTTCGGAGGTTCGAATCCCTAGCCCTGCGTGCAGAGTGAGCTCCCGCACTAGCTCCAGCTCTTGCCAACCTAGCAATTTGAAAGCATGCAAATGCAAGTAGATTAATAGGTACCACTTCGGTGGAATGGTAACAGCGCTCCGCACGCGTCATGCGGCCACATGACCGTGGAAGCGTCTTCAGACAACGCTGGCTCTTCGGCTAACAAACGGAGATGAGCACCGGCCCCTAGAGTCGGACACGACTGCACAAATGTGCGGGGGGAACCTTTACCTTTACCGTTAACCTTTCTGCAGCAATCATTTTCTCTCCTGCCTTTAAAATAGAATGTGGGAGATTTAAATGGGCTCAAATGTATTGGTTTTTGGTAGCATAAGATTACAATTTCCAGAGATATTTGTGGTCTTATCGAATGCTTTGCTTGGGAAGTTTTCTATGTGAGGTCAGTATGGCAACTGGAAACAAATATAGCATCCTGTACTGAAAATGTTAGTAAAGGGATACTTTCTGGCTGCTTGCTGTGTGCTAAAAAAGACAGATCCTAGCTATCCAGTGTGGCTGGTTTTCTATGGCTGTAGCTGAATTTTGCTTAGCCTACCAGTGAATGAATGAACCCTAACCATTTCTAAAAGAATTATTCACTTAACACCTGCAGAAGAAAATTATTCACTTAGCTTGATGTTAAGAGATAAAGACCACTATGATCAATGTGTCAGAGGTCAATTCTGTATCTCAAGGGTAGCTCTACCAGCAAGAAAGGTACTCTACCTTCTGCCTGGAGGTCTCTCCATGTAGTGGTGTTTTGTCTACGTAGGAGGGGAACAGGGCATCTCAGGGCCGTATATGGAACGTGCCATGTCCAAAGCATCATAGTTTCCCTGAAATCCCCAGAAACCTGGCAGGATATACGTAAGTATATCTATTCATTGATTACAATGGAAAGTGTGATCTACCTCCTACCCTGGCTGCAGAACTAGCAAGAGTAGGGATGGAGTAGAGGTTCTGCCAAGGGAGTTCTCCCACCCTAAGTGACTTGTAAGATTTTTTGCTAGAATGGATAGAATTACAACTCAACTGCCAAACAATAACTATGTACCAAAATAGTTGCTGTGTGGATTTGAGTTCCAGACACTGAGGGAATATGCATTTTCCTAATTTGTATGGTGCTTCAAGTATTTGCAGGCTGAGTACTTGTTGCATTTTAATGTAACAGCTGCATCTTGTACTCAGCATTAGCCAGTTCTCTAAGTTTCTTTGAAAATGTTTACCATGGTTATATCATAAGGAAGGTGTAAACAGAAACTATTGAGATGGATTATAAAGATAGCCATAGAATGTTTGCAGTGCTTTTCCATATGTGGTTTCAGATCTCTCTTATATGTGGACTACCTGAATAATTGGAATCCAGAATTGTTTATACAGAATGATCATTATTATATGGTAAGGAATTCTATCAGATCCTTGAATGTATGGTTGCAGGCTAAAGTCCATTCTGTTGAACATCATTCAGAAGTGCAGTAAGTGCAAAATACAAAGTTAACTGGCTTGCTACAGCAAGAGGACATTATATCTGTGCTTCAAACCCTACACTGGCTCCTAATAGGCTTCTGGGTACAATTCAAAATGCTCGCTTTGACCTATAAAGCCCTATTTGGCTTGGCATCTGGATACTTGCAGAACTGTCTTCTTCAGATACAAAGAACTTGGCTGACATGATTGCCCCAAGAGAAACTGCAGTTGATTCCCATTTCCATAAATACATAAGACACCGTTTCTCTATTGCCCCTTAAAATAGCCTGTTGTTTTAAATCAGACTTTCATCTACCTTAATTTCATTCAGGAAGCTGCTTGAAGCTAACCTCTTCTACAGAATATTTATGGACTGAATGGATGTCATCTAGGTTGGATGTGATTTGGAGATAAGTTTTTGTTTGAAATTGTCATTTAATTTAAATGAATTAGTCTACCACTTTATGTTATGTTTTATGCATGTTCTTACCATAGGTATTTTATTGTACAACACTGTTAACCATTGAGGGTCCTATGGCGTGTTGAATTAACAAATAATAATTAGTACTGAAGTCCAAAGGGTGCCCAGTTCTTCCCTCATCAGATGTCTTGGTGCCAAACCTTTCTCCACTTTTCACTCCTGCATGACCCCTGCAGGTCTGAACTGCTCCTTCTTCTTCTCTCCAGTTGGACTGTGATTCTGACTGCCACCTTGCCTAGAAAACCAGTTCAATATGCCTCTGCTTCATGGAGCATAGAGATGAGAAAAAGGAACAGGGACAACCTACATTTCTGGTTCCCATTCAAATGCTAGCTGGAGTTGTAGACTCAGGTGGGAAGGAAAGCCACCTTCTCAACTTATCTTTAGAGGGTTCCAATATCAAGTGCCCACTAAGGAGTCATTCTGAACCAGAAATGTTGCTCTTCATTCCTGAAGCCATTGTGCTCTTGAGCCTGTCTTTCCCAACTCACTTCCCAATCCTGGTTGTTTTATAACCCTGGCTTTTTACACAACCAGTTTTTATGAACTGAACAATCTGGATAACAAACCTATGTTCAGGTCCTCACTGTTCACTGGTCACTTGTTTCTCTTCCTGAGACTTCCTGAAACTTAAATCAGATTTGGATTGGACAAATAGAGCATATCTTTGGACAGAAGACTGTTCCCATGCCTCTAACACATGAATCATTGTCAAATGGAGAGGAGAAATAAGATGAGGCACTTGGTAGAGCAGAACCAGAGAGTCCAGGACTAAGCAATGAAACAATTGGATCCCTCTGGTGCTGAAGACTCCAGCTCTGAACCAGAATTTCATCCACCAAGTCCTCAGAAACACCACTTGCTAAAGCACCAGCAGGTAGTAAGGTAGAAAACACTTGAGGCTGGTTTATTCAGGGGTGAGTTAATGCTTCAGATAGCTTGGCTCTGGGAATAAGGACTGACTGGTGCTATCTGTGGTCAGGCAGAGACCAGGAGCTTTCTATAGTTAAGGATTCATTAGAATGCATGGTTGTGCTTGGAGACAGCCCAGTGGGATATAGTTTAATTTGATTCAAGTCCTGTAAGCCTATTGGGAAACTTCAACCCTTATCTGAAACTTAGGACTTGAATTCTGTTGCCCTTCAACCGTGATTGCTGGTACCAACTCTGTAAATTGAACATGGACATAACATGATTATGGCTTTGTTTGACAAGTTTGCTGCTGCTATTAGATCAAAGTCTTTAAGTGCTTTCTCTCTCCGAGTCCCATTTGTAAGAGGCCTGTAAACTAGGATGGATGGCCATTTAGTCACAGTAATGGGCAGCCATAGCATGCATTGGTTCCCATAGGAGGAATTCAGGAATTTCTCAAAAAGTGATGAATGCATTACCTGAAGATGACTGCTTCACTGAAAAACTACAGGGCCAAGCTAAAAGATGATCAGACACACTTTAAAAACATGCTTTGGTACACAAGTTTGATTCCTCCATGAAACTGTATCTTTCATAATCTTTAATTAAAAGAAAAACAAATTATGGCAGAAATTTTATCTTAAAAGACATTTTTCATTTATGAAAACTAATAAATGCCCTATAAGCATCAGTTCAGATACCTGCTTTTAAGCGATCACTGAACTGCCTTCTTTTGTATAGTGCATGCTCTGAAACCTGAATCAACATCTTTCAGTTGTGTATATTTCATGTTTTTAAAATGGAGAAAGACTGATTTAAATTCAGGAGATATACAGGCCACATATGAAATAAATCTTAGAAAAGGGCAGCTTGTTAAAACAATTGTTCTGACATGTCTGGTTTTTCCTAGCATGCCAGAAGTGTTGTTGTGTTGGATTTTGAGAGGGCTTTGTACATAAACATCATTTAATGTACCATACTTTATATAAGGCTGCCAGATGTTCTTGATAGACCAGATGTGAGTGTATCACCTCAGTGCCTCATATCACTGACATTAAAATAGGACATAATTATTCACTGCATATCAGCACTTTGTAGAGAGTTTGAATTGTGTGTGTGAAGGAGAAAGGGTCAGGCAGGAGGTAATGAGAGGAGTAAAAATGGAAGAAAATGCAGAATGTGGAATAGAATGGCAATGGTGGCTAGAGAAGGGATATGCCAGAGGAAATGAAAGCGGGAGGCAGAAAGACTCAGTATGGCAGATTATGTGATAATAATCACAAGGAGGGAAAGCAGACTGTGGTGGGAATGTGGATCAAATGAAGAGGGAGAAGTAAGGGAGCTATCAATAATATTAATTTTTCTCAGTTGTTATCAGATCAGTCATATTCCCCCTGCCCCCAGAGTATGTAGGGAACTGCTTGAAGTCATCAAAAGTGGTGCTGAATGAGGACCAACCTTAGTGCACAATCGAATGCTTCAAAGATGGGCTGTCAGATCTGGACTGCAGAAATCCAGACATCTACTAGAGTTAAACATAAGAGAATCAGTAGGACTGTGCATCTACACAGTGATTGAAATCATACATTATATTAAGTTATCATTTAATTGTGGCTTATTAAATATATCACTGTGCTCCTTGGTGCTCTCTGAGCCTTGTTGTTTTCTTGCAGACGTTTCATTGCCAGGCTAGGCAACATCTTCAGTGCGAAAAGGGAGTGGGACTTGCTCTCTGTTTATATACCCTGGCTTGTCCTGCCTGTGTTGGTGGGGGTGTTGTACTCTCCTTGGTAGTACCTTGATTGGATTGTTGTTTGCTGCTTGGTTGATTGACTGAGTTAATCGTTCCTTGATTAGGGTCTATTGTGTTGTTGTTGTTGTTTTGAATAAATTTTATTGAGTTTTAAAATACATATTAAAAGTTAAAGCAGAAAAAAGAAATAGAAATAGAAATACAAAGTAAGAAAAAAGTAAAGAAAAAGTGAAGTCAAAAAAATAATAAACAAAGGAAATATAGAAAATAGATGTCCTCCAATCTATCTTTGAACTTTAAGTACAATAATTAACTTTAAATGTTAGTCCTTCATACAATACACAGAAGCTTTTCTTTGTCATATACCCTTTGATTTCTATAATCCAATCTTCTGATCTTCATATAGGTTTCACCTTTCTTGCAATCCTCCAATAATCCATCTTTGGCTTCCACTCCTTGAAGTAATGCCAATTTAAATGTTCATTGCTGCATCAGTTTGATATTTTTTATTCGCTCTTTCCATTTTTACATCTACATTTATATCTTCAATAAAATCCAATTAGTATAACAAATAAAGGCCTTATTTACTTCTAATAAATTACGATATATTCTATTCATCTATATCCTACATATTTACCTAATTAACAAATTTTTATAACTACATATTCCACTAATACATAGCCTAACATATTACATAACATAATACATAATATACCAATTCTTATAGTATTCATACATACATATTCATACATAATATTGTAAAAATATGTCATCCTGTAATAACATTAATTCTAATTCCACCTCATCATCCCATTATCTTCTTATATATATATCTCCATAAAAGAAAAATAAACTATAATATCAACTTCTATTTATATTTGTAATCTTATATCTCAATTATCCATCTGTAATTTCCACTCCTTGGGATAATGTCCATTTAAACTAAATACATAACCTAACATAACACATAACCTAATACATAATATATCAATTCTTATAATATTCATACATACATATTCATACATATAATTATAAAAATATGTCATCCTATAAAAAGTTGATCTATAATGTCAACTTCTATTTATGTTTGTAATCTTATGTCTTACATTAAAATATTACATTTTTATGTATCTATACAGTTTCTCATATCAACTTTGTTCCATATCCGATCCAAATCCATGTTTTCATTAACCTTGTATCCCACATATCATTTTCCTATTCAGGTTATGCCAAGATCACAATATTCAACTTGTTTTGTTCTGTAGCTCATGTAGGATGACAAAATATTTTTCTTAACCTTTCCCAGTATTTCACAATGGTTATCAATTTGCACGTTAAAATCTTCCTGTCTCAACTGCCACAATGTGTTTATACCCAGACTATAATGTATAACTTGTTTAATCGACCCCCTCCTGTAGTATATCGGAATCTTCTTCTGTACCAATGTATTTAAAATCCTCTTTTCCTGTTTCTCTGCTGTCTCGAAAAAATTTTCTTCCATATCTAAATCTGTCTTTTGTGTCTTTTGTTCCTGAACCTCCAAATCTATCAATATAAGTTCCATTGATTTCTTAATTTTTGAAAGAATTTCATTAAATTCTTTTTTTTAAATCTTGAAGTGCTTGAAGTACTGTTAAAAAAGCCATTTCTCATCCACCACCACCCCTCCTTCAGGCTGCGTAGCCAGTCGTTCTAGTCAAAACAAAATACTTTCCCAGGGATTGAGTGGTCAGCTGATCTATTTGGATGGAAATTTACCAGCAGAGACTATCTATTAAGTAAAAAGCTTTTAAAGTAAAAAGATAAAAAATTCCAATAATCCCAAAATTAAAGGAAAAAATAATATTTCAAACAGTTTATGAGAAAAGGAAAGGATAAATGTCAATCAATGTAAAAAAAATGAAACAAATTCATCAGTAGTTAGTCCAATAAAATATATTTAAAAAATATAAAAAAGAAAATTTCTTGTACTTCCAAGTAAGGCAAAATCCACACTAAAAAATTAGAAAGGTAAAAAGAAAAAATGCAAATGTTTCACTTCCATTATAAAATCCATCATGTTTCCACCATGATTATTATTATAGCAAAGAAAACATAAAATTTGCCAACATTTATATACAAAGTCCAGAGATAGATCTTAGATAATAAAACAATCAATTCTAAAGAACTAAAAAAAAAGTGGTAATCTAAAAGTCGTCTTTAGCTCTAACTTACTTTTCCCTATGAGAGCTTGCTGTAATTTCAGTCGTCTCACTGCTCCCAACCTTTCACTTTCTCTGCGGTGGAAAACAACAGAAAAAGCGGGGGGAAGCAATTCCAACGACCCTTTGATCAATCTTCCGATTCTCCCCTCTCCGGGGAAACATTCCAGTGATCTTATCTTATCAATAGATCACTGCAAATAGGGAAAAGTTAGCCAGGTCTTCAGCACTCTGAAAGATTCTGACTTGTCGAGCTGCCAGTCCGACTTGCAGTCGGGTCTATTGTGTTGTTTGATTGCTCCTCTGGTGCTAATCTTGGTGTTAATCTTTGCCTACCTGGTTGTTGATTGCTGGCAAGGCGGTGTTCTGGTCTTCTGGCTTTTCTATTGTCTCTTATGAATGGTATATAAATGTTGTTTACCTCTATGTGTCTGTTGATGGCTGCTTTCACTGTTATATATTTCACTGTTATATATCACTGTTGGGTGATTTGTATAACACACTAAGACAATAACCATGGTTTATAGCCCATTAGGACTAGGGATTAAACCCCACAGGACAAGCTAAACCAAATGAACTGCATTAGGGCATAGAGTGATGTGCCAAATAATGCTAATGGATGGGCAGCTTTTAGACCCTAGTCTCCCTTCTTTTGGTTCTGAATCTTTAAAGCAGACTGGTATTAATTCCTCTTGTTTATTTTGTTCTTCTAAGCCTTGCGTTTCTCGTGTTAACTCTTGAACTCTGGTTGCCTCTCTACTCTTAATTGTTCTGGTATTAGTAACTGCTGGGTTTGACCTCTGGTATTGCTTAGTAATTTAGGATTTGGTGCCTCTCTTCCCCTTTTAATCGCAGGTCAAAGAGAACAGTTGAGTTGGGGAAACACTATAGTTAACAAATTCAAGCTCTTCCTTACTCTAAGATAAAAATCCACTTAGTAAATTATGACTGTATGAACCTAAAAGATAGGAGACTTTGTACTGTTAATTCAAACAGTCACACTGATGATGTGCTTTTGCACTCAGTTTGCAAATCTTTTCCAAGAGCCTCTGCTGTGTGAAGTTCATTTATCACACACAAAAAATCTTGCGTAAGATGACATATGGGAGCCCCTGCATACATACAAAAAGGGATGAGAAATGTGTATCTGGTTCTAGTTTTCATTTTAGATTAATAACAGGCTTCACATATTAGACCTTGAGCACACATGATGATTGTCACCAACAGTGGCAAGCAAATGATCAAGCTGCAGGGTAGTTCAGAGATAGATCTTTGAAGTGTTGGAAATTGTCTTATAATTGATTGGGGAACAGTTTTGAACCATAACAAAATAAAGCCATGGCGTAATATGCTTCTTTTGCTTAGTAACTTTAATCAAAGTATCATTTCAATTAATATACTGTTTACTTATTTGGTGGAAGTCTGCTATGAATATTTCTTCTAAAATTAGATGACTGCCTCGGGTGAACGTGATGTATATCAAAACAATAGGCAAGCTATATCCCTTTTCTTGGCACTTTGGAGAGTATATTTTTCTAGCCTATATTTATATCTTCACCTGTTTTTTCAATTAATAGTGGAATAAATTGACCTTCCATCCAGGACCATATTCTGCTGGGAGTCATGAAGCAGAAATTAGGCATGGTGATTGAGTCATTATCTAGTATCACTTTCTGATTCTAGTATGGTAAGCTGGATGTGATTCCTCTGTTTACTTTAATGCCACTGAATTTATGACTGTCTCACAGCTATGAATGTGATATTAGTAGGAGAAGATGCTTAGAAGAAGATACTGCATATACATCTTTTTTTCTTACAATAGAAGTGAGCTAGAGCAAAAGAGCAGCTTCAGAAAGAGAGTCATAAAGATGTTTTGGAGATGGTTTGTATATATGATCTACTTGGATACAGACATGTATCTACCTCAATTCTCTGAGGAAACAGATTATCTGGATCACTTCCTGACAGAGTTTAGATCTCACATGGAATGGAAACTACATTGATCACTCTGGTGGATGACCATAGTCAGGATCTGAAGGGTGGAGCACACTTCTCTTTGATCTCTTCCTGTCTGCAATGGTTGGGACTCAAAAACATCATTTTATGGTATTCTGCTTCTAGCTTGGTGGGCAGTTCCAATCAGTAGTAGTGAGGGAGGAGCAGTCAAGTATATGGCAATTCCAATATAAGGTACCACAGGACTTAGCCTTCTCCGCACTGTTGTTTAAAATCTGTAGGCGCGCTGGGAACTGTCATCCATCAGTTGGGGGAGAGATAACAGTGTTTTAATGATATATGAAGGAGCCACAGGTTCCACTGGATTCAGCAGAATCTAAACAGAAGTCTGCTTAAAGTCTGATGAAATAATAGTAAACCCCACCTACCTCACATCCAAGTCTGAGTTGTGAATAGAGCAATTAACTCTTGACAGGGAAATTAAAATATAACATGCCAAGCTTGTAGGCTTTGATAATAGTTTACAGCATGTACGTGACATTTGAACAAAGAATGGGGGACTGGAAGTTCATCTGAAATAAGTCACCACAAAAAGGTTGGTCCTGAGAACAATGATATTGCCTGATACATGAGCTATGTATTTATTTTTGTATGAGGTGACAGGAGAACTGCCTGCATATTGCATTACTGAGTCCAGAAAGTTGTTTCTCTCTGTATTCAATAAAGAGATCAACTGGAGGAGCAAAATATGTGATGTAATGAATTGTTGGTGTAATTTGTATGGAAAAAGCTTAATTAAAGACAAGGGACTTAAAGAAAAAATATTCCTCTGGGGCCCTCTGGAAGAGGATATCCACAAATGTGATTATACTCTGGCTTCTGGTTGTCACAGTTTTCATCAAAGGAGTGAATCAGTACACTCCCCAACTGGCTGGCATTTATAATAGAGATTTTCACACTCATTTAGAATCATGGGGTAGTCTAAACAAAGGATCTAGTGGATTATTAAATCATAATAATTTAGTCATTTAGAAACTTTGAAGAAATACAAAACCATTTTTCTTCAACTGAATGCATTTGTTGTCATCTAATTTTTATTTTCCTTGTATAATGTAAGCAACAGTAGCAGATGTTTTTAAAATTCCATGGAGTTCTGTTCCATTCAGTTTAATTAGGGATGCCTTCATAAATTTTAACAATTGAATCATAAAGTTTTGGATACTAGCTAGGCCAACATGCTGTTCTGTGCAAAATGGAACTGTAAAACTTACACACACACACACACACACACGCTTCTCCACTGGTATAAAATATTCTTTGTGTGTCTCTTGATTAGAAACAGATAAACCTGGAGTAGCCACTCTCTTTAAGTTTGAATTATTCTGCTCTCTACATAATGAACGGCTACTCTACTCTTACCTCATTCTAGTAATTCATATGTATTCGAAAGGACAGATCCAGCTGTACCTTCTTTCAGGTTTTGACACAAGTTCCTGTCCTACAGTAATCATTGTTCCTGACTTACTTCCTGCCAACAAACCACATAACATTATTTCCCTTCTACCGAGTCCTTTGGACTTGCAGCAGTATTTAAAAATAAACACTCCTCGAGCTGAACCTGACTCTGGCTGACTTTCTGGACATATCCATATAGATTGGTTGATAGTAATATAGCAGTGATTTGCCATATTTGGTTAAACTCTAAGTCTAGTCTGCTGTCCCTGATAACTCCCTGGTGGTCTCTTGCCAAAGTACTAACCAAATCCAACCCTGATTAGCTTAAAAAAGATCAGGTAAGATTGGCTAGATGCTGTCATTTATTAACATAGTACTCCTAGTGTACTGGTGGACTGCTTGGGAATTTCTGGTCTACAGGTTAGAGCTTTAATGAAAGATCGTGGCACCTCTGTAATCTTAACACAGGATTGTTCCTACTCATGATGCCAGCAAGCCATCTTTGTCCTTCAGGATATTATCAGCTATAAGTAACTGAAGCAGGCTTATATTCTTCTTTCTTTCAATTTTTTGTTTCCTTTTCCAATGGAAATTCAGCATTCTGTGCCTACTAAATATATTTGGGTTTAGCTTGCCTTAGATCTTTGTTCAGTGGGGTACTCCAGAGCACACTGATACCTCCTCCTTGATTGTCAGTAGCCCTCTTCAATGTATTTAAAATTGTGTTTTGCTGCTTTTCAAGACTAAACATTTTCGTAAAGCAGTTCACAAACATATTCGCTCCAATTCTATTGGCACTCATCCATCTGTGTTTACTAATAATGTAATTGAATTATTGTAAATGGTATCAGTTATGCAGTGCTCCAAGTTATCGGGGGAAAGAGAATGGAATATGGCCTTCTCACTTTTTTGATGGCCCCCTTGCTCTTGTTGTTAGGGAAGCAAAATGCATATATTTTAATTTTTAAATGAAGAGCTTCTTGCTTTTCTTCTCATAATGTAAGAAAAGTCATTATTTTCTCAAAGTTCAGCAAATTCTTTCTGGGTGTTGTGGGATTTCAGTCCATCTCCATTTGCCTGCTGCTGCTGCTTTTTCCTTTTCCTTCCTCTGGGTTCTTTTACAGTCAGTAGCCGTAAATAGAGACCCAGGAGCTGAATGCTTCAGAGGACAGTCTTAATTGGTCATAACTGTTTTTATCTCTAGCTGTCCTACCGTCATGCAATAATTGCAGGCAGCGAGCAGAACAGTGTATCTAGTTGTTGCCAGCTACACTCCAAATGTCATATTTAATTTAATATGCTTGGGGCATGTTAATCCCCTTCTTATGACTTATTCCAGTCAGGATTTGGGTGGGTGGGGGAATGGAAAACTATGGGGAAGAAGAAATGGAATGGGATATCTTAAAAGATATCCTGAACAGGAGCACTGTGCACATTCAGTTTCAGGTCTTACTAGCTTTACGGTATAATGGTTTGTTATAGGTATTGGTGGGATTTCAGTGAACAGCTGAAGTGGATTTGATGGATAGTTGGCCTGGTTCTTATACAGTTATGAAAAGGTCCTTGAAGTCATAACTTTGGCACAGAATTGCTGTGTCAAGGAAAATAGCTTCATGTGTTCTGAATCCATGATTTGAACTTGGCTCAGCTTATAATTTTAGTATAGTATCTCTTTTAGGTATATTGGCCCTCTTCCCCACAAAGTTCTGTTTAGGAAAATGAATCTCTTATGACAATAATGAGCCCTACTAAAGTGCAAATAATAAGTTTTGGCTCTCAAGGGAGATGAACTTGAAAAGCTGATGAGAGCTACTGGAGGTGCTGATGGCAGCTTCCAACCCACAGTTTTCAACCTGAAATTGGAAAATGTCATACTTTTAGAATCAGGGGTAAAAAATGAACAATTAATCGCAAAAAGAAATAAAATACATGAAAGAGGAGATGATGCAAGAAGAGAACACCCTGGCATGTGCCTCTAAAACCCCCTCAGTGCTTTGAGTTAAACTGTTCTTTTTAATCATTTAATCTTTTACAGAGAAGAGTCAAAGATGTAATATCGCCAATTGTCTTTGATGCTACATATAGCCTTGGGGAACATGTTGTGAAAAAGGAGGAAAAAGAATTACCTGCACTCAAGCCTATACTCCGATGGAAAAAAGGACAGAAGATGTCTCAGAGAAACCAGGTTAGATATTGGATAATCTTCCTGTAAATAACATCAGCAATGTTGGGAAAAAAACAATGTTGTGTTGGGAAAAAGTTGGGATTCCCATTTCTGAGTGAATATTCAGGCTGGCCATGCTGTGAAAGTCAATATTTAGAATTACTTTCCTGCATTTAGTAGGGGATAAACAGAAGCAGTGCTTTCATACAGTTTCTGTAGGTATTTCTTCGCCATGCTTCCACCCCTTATGGCTATGTGACATGGCTGCAGAAGTGCTGTTGTACTAAGCCTAGATCAGAATTCAAGACATAGGCTGAATCCACTGGTTTCATTCTGCTAACAAGACAGTAATCACCAGTAGAATAGATTCCTTTTCTCACCCCTTTCGGATTTGTTCCAAAAGATTGTGGGACTCTGGAGCAGTTTGGAAGCACATACTGGGTAGTGGAAATAGGAGCAGAGTGAGGGAAATTCTTTTGGATTAGCAATGGAAAGTAGCCCCATGTCTGCTCAGAAACTAAGCTAGATTAAGTCCAGTGGGAGTTGCTCACATACATATTATAATATTGCCCACTTCATTATTTATTAGAGGATAATTCCCCTAGTAAATGAATAAAGAAATGTATCTGCACTTTGTTATATAGATGCTGGAGTATGGCCTCCTCAGTGCCTTTTGTCTTGTCCCTCTTCATTTAATATTTCATGGCAAATTTCTTCTGTGCTAAAATGTTAAGCATTAATTACAGCATGAAGTATTATATGGAGAATTTCCCAGTCAATGCCTCCTCTGGTATGACAGCAGTAAGGAAACTCACCATACATTAGAGAGAAGTCCCACGGGAAATAGAGTTTATAGTACAATGGGGAGAATAACTGAAGAAGTGGCCAGGGAGCAGATAGGCTAATGTGTAGACCAGCCTGGTTTCAATTCAAAAGAGTAATGCAGCTTGAGGTGGGGAAGATAATAATCAGTTTGACAGATACAGTGTTAGATCATTATGTTTTAGATCAGGGATGAAGAACATGTCGTCTTCAGAAGCTGTTAAATTACAAGTCCTCTCTGCCCTTGCCAGCAGTGTTAGGGAGTGATGGCAATTGTAGTTGAATAACATATGGGCCACCCCTGTTTTAGATCATCTGGGGCAAGTGAGAATCATGATGGAATGCTGTGCTGAGCATGTCCTTTGTTCAAAGAGCATCTCTGCTGTTCCCAATATGTCCCAAATATGAATCTTTCCTTTATTACAGGAAATGGCTTTCTCCTGCCCCTCCCTCTTTGTCCAATTAGAAATATTTTCCCCCCTTTGGTTGGGTGGAAAAGCATTCAGTCCCATCCACACACACGTGCCAGGTTTCATGTGTTGGAATTCAGTGGCCAGGGTGAGCCCCATATTGGCACAGAATTGATGTTTTCCATGCCAGGAAACCTAAAAATGATCCCACCCAGCATTATGATACAATATGATTGATCTGAGCTTTTGGCACCGGCTGTCCTTTAATAAACCAGGCCAGTATGTGGGAGAGAAAAGAGGACTGACTTGGCTGGAATTTGTTTAGAGCTCAACTTTTAGTAGCTTTATTTCTACATATATTTGAAAGGTCTGCAATTATTTTACTTAACTAAATGGTCATAACTATGCTGCTGTTATTATTTTTATATTGAATATCGGGGAAAGCATTTCAAATATTTGCAGATTGTTCCTTTAAACAGCTGGAAGGCAGTAACCTTTTGCTTCCAAGAGGATTGGCTGTGGTCTCCTAGTTGGCAAACAAGAGTTTGCTCCTGGAAATCTGAACAGCCCTCATCTCATAGATCAGGGGGGAAAAACCCTCAAAACTCCGCTTCCCAAGACCACTGCCATATTATCTGGAAGAAAAATCCTTTCTGTTTCAAAATTCTGGGCCAAGGGCCACACTTGGGTGTAAAGTGAAAGGCCAGGACCCCCGTTTCTCAAAGTGGTGGGGCGGGCCAGGATAAAAAATAATTTATCTTCATTTACATACAGTTAATTAAAACTGAACATAATGTATATGATTACTGTCCAGTCATGCATTTAATTTTCTGCCTTCTTCAAGAACCCCCAAAACCTTTGGGAAATGTACTTGGCCCAACAGCCTCAGGTTGTGCACCTTTAACCTAAAGCAGTGTTTCTCAAACTTGGCAACTTTAAGATGTGTGGACTTCAACTCCCAGAATTCCCTAGCCACCCATGCTGTCTGGGAAATTTCTGGGAGTTGAGGTCCACACATCTTAAAGTTGCCAAGTTTGAGAAACACTGGTCTAAAGCCTTACAATCCACTATGGCCTAAGCTTCTGGGGTAGTGGAAAGCACTCTCCTTTCAGCATTTCCCTCCTACAATTCAGGACAGTTCCAAAAGTTGATGAGAAGAGGCCTCTGTTCTTTCTTTCCTGTAGACATTGTCTTGTTTTGAATGTTTTTTCAATGTTGCATCTCATCCCCTGTGCCTTTTAACACTGACATACTGTAGCTGCTGGTTCTGGAAGTTTGGAGGACAGTGTCATTAGCACCGTTATTAATCTTATTGACCTTTTCATCCAGAATGGATGAATGATTCTCATTGAATGAATCCATGCAATTTGTTAGGGCTGTGCATTCTTCAGACCTTGTGTGAGCATCACTCTGCTATTTGTTAAAGCAATGTGACTTTTTTCAGCGTTTTGTTTGAGCCCCCCCCCAAAAAAAAAATCACGGTTCACTCGTTAAAGTTAATGTAGCTCTTAAATCGGTATCATGCTACCTTAAACAAGTATTAAAAGAAATTTCCATCACTGACTATGACTGTTCTTTTTATAGATTGAAGGTATTGACCAGTCATTGCCCCAGATCTCCAGGCAAGAAAATATTACAAATTCATTTATTGAAGACATGCATATACTGTCAGCAAAGATCAGAGCCATTAGATTTCACTTTTAAATGAATGGTAGTTTCCTGTTACATCCTGACTTGGTTAGTTTAAACCATGGTTAGCAAACAAGCTAGAATTATGTATCACAGTTTGATCTAGGCTTGATCATATATTTATATTAACAGAGCTTTCCCTGACCTTGGATGCCATAGGAAATTGATTAGTCTAAAGTGGAAGCGAATGTTTCTGATTGCCTCCTTGCCATACCAGAGGAACAAAATGAAGGGCAACTCATAAGCAAGCATGTATAGATAGCAGGACAGGTAGCCCTCATTTAGTGACCACAGTTGGGACTGGCAACTCAGTCATTAAGCGAAGCAGTTGCTAAGTGAAACCACAACTGTGCTTATGATCTTACTTCAGCTTTCCCTTGCTTTACAGTCCTGCAAAGGTCGTAAATGTGAGGATTGGTTGTAAAGTTACTTTTTCATCACTGTCGTAACTGTGAACGGTTGCTAAATGAGGCAGTCGCTAAACAAGGACTACCTGTAAATTGTAGTTTTGCATTGCATTTCAGAACACTCAGTACAATTTCACCAAGCATGATCATTCCTGCATATCATCAGTCTTTAAAATAATGAGATATTAGTCTAGATGTTTGGGGTATGCTTTCATTTAATGGATTAGGTCCACAATTATTATATCTTGCCTATATGTTTTGGTACAGCTAGAAGAGAAACTGAAATAACTGTCCAGCAGGAGGGATTTATCTTGTGCTATAACTATCACTTAATCTCCCACCACCACCACCACTATAATGACTGGGGTATTGTGGCAAATTAGTTTTTGCTTGGAGCACTGTGTTTGCTAATAGCAATGAGAGATCTTGACTCCCTAAAAATGAGGTCTGAAGTCTCAGAATAATACACCTGGTCTATTTCATGTGCCCTGGCCATCTGATAATGCTGTGCACACATACTATATGTATTCCTCATTCCTTTCTATACCATAAAATAGAACTCTTCTCATTTAGTTTGGCATTGATCCTCATACCAACCTGCTTAGGCTCGGAGATTGCAACTTCTCTTGTCCACCAACATTCATGTTCAACAGCAGCTTTGAATTTGGAGCCCTTGCATCCTGGGACTGACCATTTCACAACAGGGGCTCCCACTGAAGTGGAATTAAATATTTTCCTATAGTCAAAGGAATTTCACAGCTGTTCTTAGCCCCCCGCCCCTTACACCAACATGCCTGTTTTCTTTAATAGCAAGAATCCTTTTTTACATTTATAGCTGCTAAGGAATTTGCTCTCATTTGCCAGGACATTCAGTGGAAATACTCTTCCAGTTACTTTCTACCAGTGTATGTGATTTAAACCTGGGAAATGTTCAGGAATGTTAATTAGTTGTCATCAGTGAGATGGTATCAGGTACTTGCACTGGAATTCATGGGATTATGTTAGAAGATTCTGTAAATAGCCCAGGGTTTACGTACTGTATAGTAAGAAGCAACTGGCCCTTTGCTTTTCCGTGCTGGAAAATTAGGAAAAGCTCCTTTTTTGAGGAATGCTGAAGAATGGCATGTACAGGGTTGATCCATTCTGAAGGAATGCTTCTTCTTTTTTGCTTCCTTTATGAACTGCACATTTTGCATTTTAAAGTCTCCCCTTCTAGGCATTTTTAGAGCATATGTTAATTTACATTGAGGTTTTTATATTTTAATATGGTGATGTCAGCAAAAATTGGCATTTTCAGTAGATTTCCACATGTTGAACTACACCTCAAACTACTTCCATCTAAATTTTGTCTTAAGACTGTGACTATAACCTTCAGCATAAAACTTTTCACTTCTCAGGTTTTTGCTTAGAATCTAGCTTAGTGAGATGTTCTTTTGCACACTGCTTTGTAATATTTTAGTTGGGCCAATAAAAGTATTGCCATAAGCTGAAATTTTTCTTATGGTCAACTGGCCTTTTTTGTGTAGTTTTGGATACAGTTTTAACATGCCAATGAGATATGAAATATTTAGTGTTTATGATACAGAAAGCTGCTTTTTATCAAATTAGATCTTTGGCCTGTCTGCTTAGTATTTTCCATGGGGATGGACAACAATTTCTAGTGTTTCAGAAAGGTTTTTTTTTCCCCCAGAACTTCCTGGAGATATTAGGATAGACATCAGCCATCTTTTTCTGGTGCTGGATGCTCCCTTAAAAAAGGAGATTTTGTCTAAATCTTTTTCCTACTCTACTACCATTGTTTTGTTTTCTGACTTCTTATAGACTATTTTTGAAAGAAATTGTCAGTCAGATGACTGTGCTGCTGACCTGAAACTTCAGGGTAAACTCTTCCTATCCAGGTAAGTAGCCCTTTTTTCCATTAAAAAATGTCTTGGGTTGTCAGACATTGGGGTGTGAAAATAAAATTCACAGTTGGAAAGAAGATTTATAGATGTCTTGAGTGCAGATAGGTGGTCATGTCAGGTTGAAGGTTACAGGTGAGTAAGCAAGAGTGGTCAGAGACAAGAAATTCTTCAGAACTCTGGACAGATCCCAGCAAAGAAGCAACTTGTTCCAACAAGAGCTGGCTGGTAATTGAATTCTTGTTCAACTCTTGTAGACTCCACCTCCTTGCTAGAAAATTAAGATCTCTAAAGAGACCAATCTGTAACTTGATAAGCAGATTTGGAAAGTGAGACTTTTGGCAAGGATGTTGATTCATCCATGTAATTGGCTCAGGGGCCTGCAACCCCTAGCCCACCTGGTCAGAGGGTTTCAGGTTCAAGTTGCTGAAGCTGACTCAGTGTAAAAGGTTTGGTAGTTCTACAGGTGTGTTATTCTGTCATAGCCTATTTAAGAAGTGGGCCATTGACTCTTCTCTTACAACCAAATAAGATTACATTTTGTTCATCTTACAGTCAGGTGGAAAAATGGAAAACAACAAAAACAAATCATACTGTATATTTATACTAAAATCTAAAATGCATACAGTAGGTGTAGAGCAGAGCTTTCCAAACTGTGTGTCGCGACACAAAAGTGTGTCGCCACACGCAGTCTGGTGTGTCGCCACACAACCCGGAAGCGCTGATCATCATCAGCGCTTCCGGGTTTTCCCGCGGCGACACACCAACTGCAGTGCGCAAAACCCAAAGCGGCAGCAGCGCTTCCGGGTTTTTGCGCGTTGCCGCAAGGACGGCACTTCCGGGTTTTCCCGTGGCGACACACCAATGCCAGTTGGTGTGTCACCGCGGGAAAAACTTTGGAAAACCCTGGTGTAGAGAGTCACAGAGGTGACCTTGGAGAGACTAGACTGAGGTGACAGTTGGAAAAAAACATGCATTAAGCCTGGGAAACACAGTTTGAAGAATCTCAGTCTGACTCCTCCCTAATTCACTAGAGCGTAAGAGGGAGCAAAGGAAAAACTCAGTCAGGTTTTCAAGATTCTGTTCCTATACTCTTTATCAAAAATATAGTTCCATTCAGACTTGTGGAATCTTTTTCCTGACTTGGCCTGTCCTGAGAGGCTGACATTAAATCCATAGCATTCTAAAATGCATTGTCCAGATTTTGTGATTCCCAAATTTCAATATTTTTTCTTAAAGTTTTCCCATTTTTAGCTATTTGTATGAGATGAGCACCGGCCCCTAGAGTCGGACACGACTGTGCGGGGGAACCTCTACCTTTACTTTATTGTGGTATTGTGCCATTTTCTTTCCTAAAACAGATGATGATTCATTCTGCAATGGTTCCAACCATATCACCCAACTTTGCTTTCATTTAATAACAGAACTGCTAAGGATGCCAGACCCAGTTTATAATATTATGGTAATAACAATCAAATGGTAGAGGAGAGACATTGGTTAATGTGTTATTAATTAGGGGATTGGAATGTATGGTTTAAATTATTCCTTCCAATGCTCTGAATCTGTGTAGGGTAGAATACAGCAGAAAAAAACACTCTATTGGATATTAAAAAATTAAGGCAAGAAAAGTAAAGATGGGCAGGTGCTACCCTTAGGGCAAAACAGGCAGGTGACCCCGAGCAGTGCAGCCGGAGAGGAAATCCTGCCCTGTGGACTGTATACATGTAACCATGCTCCATGTAGTGCCATGAAAAGCAGAACAGCTTCAGAGGCAGCACTAATGGAAAAAGCAGAGAGGTTGGCGTAACTGTATGCCTTCGCATTCCTTGTAGGGGAGAGGCAGAAATATTTTTGTGAATGGACTGAATGTTGGTTTATGAAAATGGGGTGTGTATGTGATCTTTGGATGGGAGAAGATGTGTTATGGGACAGCTTCAGCGGTGGCTTTTCTTCCTCCTATATATTTCAGTTACTTATGCTTTCCCTGCCCTTGTCATTATAACCTGAATAAGATCTTTGTTCAGAACTGTTTCTGACTTTTCACAGTTGGCTCTATGTCCAGTTGGCCTGAAAAGTGTAGAAATGTTTTAGGAATCTACCTGCCAGCCGTCATTCATTCACACAATTCCAAGCTGTGTGTAATTTCTCTCTCGCTTTCGTTATGAGTACTGCATAAATAATTGCATGACAAAAAAGAGAACTTCATTCTGAAACTGAAATTGGAAATCTTAATTGGGAGGAGGCTCAAACTCAGAAGTCGTGTCTTATTGGGGATTCTCAGTATAGCTCTAATATATTTATAATATTTACAAAGCATGTGGTTCATAATGAAAAGTAAGCACAACCCAGTCCCATTTATTTTAATGACTTTGGGTGCATCTGAAATGTGCGGTTAAGAAGGATAATTTTTATTTTATGGTTGCTGCAGCCAGTGTTTATTTGTTTTATACAGATATTAGCATTTTAGTAATGCTGGCAATTATGCTGGACCAGAATTACCAATTCTGTCCCATTTTTTTTAGGGGAGGGGAGTGACTGGAGCTTGCTGCAAGACATTTTAATTGTCAGGTTTTTGGTATTAATCTATTGATAATAGTTGCAATGTGTTGCAATTTAATAAATGTTTCTCTCTTTAAAATAGTGTAAATAAAACATTAATTGAACAGATTTGCTATAAAGGTATACACACAAGCATGTAATCTCTTTTGGTGCTGTTGAAAAAAATAGTATTTACTCTGAGGCAAACTAGTTGAAGAAATGGAAGTAATTGATTTTTGGTTGGAGACCATTGAGATGGGATTTATTTTGGAGTGGGGCAGGATACTCTTTGCATCACAATAGATAGCTAATGTAGGCATGACCAATGAAAATTTTCTTATCCTAAATCAGGTGATGGATCCATTTTCTTTTTGAAGTGCAACTGATTCATGAAAAATCAGTCACCTGGCAGTGGGCAAAAATGGAGCCAAAAATAGAGTTTGCAGCATTTCCTATATTTTCCTTTTGTGTTGCTACCCAATTTCTTATTTAATTTATTATTTGTGGATAGACTATAAGAAATAGACTGAGGATGCCATACAGTTCTTGGCCATTTGGTTCTGTAAACACATTCCTAATCAGTACTAACCCTGAAATAAGAGAACATAAACATTGTTAGTTCAAAGAACAAGTACTATTAGGCGGCTTTGAATCTAATAGGTTAAAAGTTAAAATGTTAAAGGTTAAAAGTCTTCATGGGCTGTGATGGCCCACGTTTGGCTTCAAAAGGACCAATTTGACAGATTAATTATTGCTTTCATCCATTGGATGTATATCCTGTCTTCTCCAGGAAATCAATTCAATGAACATAGCACTCCCTTCATTCAGTTTATCTTCATAACATCAATCTTGTGAGGTAGGTTGGCTGATTGGTCCAAAGTACTGAGTGAGATTCTGCAGCTAGGCTTGAACTATGTTCCAGGTTCTGATCCAGCTTTCTAACTACTGCTGTCTCTGATTTGGATGAAGCTACTAAAAGAGCTCATCCAAAAAGCGTCAGAGCAATGTAATGGTTAAGGTAGTAAACTGGGGCTGAAGAGATCCAGATTCAATCCACTCACAGCCTTGGAAATTCACTGAGTGATCTTGGGCCAGTTACTCTCCCTCACCTAAGCATACCTCACAGAGTTGTTGTTGTGGGGGTTGCATGATGAAAGATCCCCATATAAATATCCTTGAGCTGTTTTCCACTGGGTGGAGTGAACAACTGCTTTTCTTCTGACCAGCTACATTAAGTGCATTATTAATTTATTTAGTTTAATTGGATTTCCACAGCAAAGATTTGCCTATCTACATGCCTCAATTTTATAGCGCTTTTATACAAATCTTCCAGAACAGTTTATTAATATCACGTGTCCATTATGCTTATAACCGCCCAGAGTCCCTCTTTTGAGGGAGATGGGCAGTGATGAAATTTGAAATATAAACAAAAAATAAAATTTAGAGGACATAATACATAGGGAAAGGGGCTTAACAAGGAATGATGGGGAAATCAGGGACTTTGAAAAATCCAGCTGGCAATTACTGTAACAGACATTATTAAAATGTAAAAAGCAGAAGTGATGGCAGTAATATTGGACCACTATGCCCAAAGAACATGGTGGGGTTTTATTTATTTATTTAATTTTTATCCCGCCTTTATTATTTTTATAAATAACTCAAGGCGGCGAACATAGCTAATACTCCTTCCTCCTCCTATTTTCCCCACAACAGCAACCCTGTGAGGTGAGTTGGGCTGAGAGAGTGACTGGCCCAAGGTCACCCAGCCGGCTTTCATGCCTAAGGCGGGACTAGAACTCTCAGTCTCCTGGTTTCCTATTGGCTCCTTCCCAGGGCTGAGAGAGAGTGACTGGCCCAAGGTCACCCAGCCGGCTTTCATGCCTAAGGCGGGACTAGAACTCTCAGTCTCCTGGTTTCCTATTGGCTCCTTCCCAGGGCTGAGAGAGAGTGACTGGCCCAAGGTCACCCAGCCGGCTTTCATGCCTAAGGCGGGACTAGAACTCTCAGTCTCCTGGTTTCCTATTGGCTCCTTCCCAGGGCTGAGAGAGAGTGACTGGCCCAAGGTCACCCAGCCGGCTTTCATGCCTAAGGCGGGACTAGAACTCTCAGTCTCCTGGTTTCCTATTGGCTCCTTCCCAGGGCTGAGAGAGAGTAACTGGCCCAAGGTCACCCAGCCGGCTTTCATGCCTAAGGCAGGACTAGAACTCTCAGTCTCCTGGTTTCCTATTGGCTCCTTCCCAGGGCTGAGAGAGAGTGACTGGCCCAAGGTCCCCCAGCCAGCTTTCATGCCTAAGGTGGGACTAGAACTCTCAGTCTCCTGGTTTCCTATTGGCTTCTTCCCAGGGCTGAGAGAGAGTGACTGGCCCAAGGTCACCCAGCCGGCTTTCATGCCTAATGCAGGACTAGAACTCTCAGGCTCCTGGTTTCCTATTGGCTCCTTCCCAGGGCTGAGAGAGTGTGACTGGCCCAAGGTCACCCAGCCGGCTTTCATGCCTAAGGCGGGACTAGAACTCAGAGACTCCTGGTTTCTAGCCCATTGCCTTAACCACTAGACCAAACTGGCTTTTGTTCTGGAGAAAATGCAAACTGCTAAGATTGATGGGTATTTCCTTCTTAACGCTGCACTGCCTTTGTTCAGGAAGTCTGACCTAGTTTATAATTGTGACTGGTCCTGCTGAATTGGGTCTGTTTAATTTTATTCTCTACTGCAGCCTTTTCCAGTCTGGTGGTCTCCAGATGTAGTGAATTCCAGCTTCCTTCATATCCTATCATAGCTGTTGGCTGTGGGTTGGTCAGAAGGCTTCCAGGTTTGGGGAAAGCTATTTTACTCTAAACAGCACCTGCTTCTCCAAACAAGCAAATGACTTAAGCTCATTTTTACACAATAGGGAGCAGGAGGAAGCTGAGGCTCATTTTCCCACAAGAGAGGCCCCACAAAGGAAATGGAATAATTACCTGCCCAGGGATCTCAAGTCAGGAGTTACATTTTTGGATTCTGGCAGGCAGAGACTTTAGCCTCAACTCTCGAACAGTTAAAAACTACTATGTACTATATAGTAGCAGAGCATACTATAATCTTTTCCTTGAATAAATGAGAGTGTTCTGAGTGAAAACTATGAAGAAAACTATGAAGATGGTGGAAGCCCTTTTTTAAATTAAAGGATATCATAATGGCCATCTTGACCACAAAGGCTGTTCCTCAGGTCACACTGCCTGTGTTTTGATAAATGACTTTGCTCTGGGGTGAAATGCTGTTCTGCCAGAATGTCTGGTTGAAAAATGGTCTGGTGCGCTGTTTGTGCAAACTCCAGAACTGTGTAATTCAGACATGATGTTCAGAGAATGGTTGGTATGAGTATATGCATATAAGACCGTGTGTCTTTTTTACCTTTGTAATGGAACATATCTTTCTAACAAATCCAGGTTTTCTCGTAACAGTACTTCGTGAGTCAGTTGGGATATTTAGAATAGGTCTATAAATAGATCATGCAGTTAATAACTTAATGCTTGATCGGTAATGAAGAAAAATTTCTACCACCCTTTGAATTAATTAAATATAATTCACTGGGAGAAAGAATGAACGATGGGTAACCCAACCTAGAGAAGATTTCAGTGGAAGAATATGTAAATAAATACTCTATTGTACAGGATGTCTAAATTCATTTGCCAAAAAGATGAAAATACTTTTAACCGTTACTAAATTCACTGAGTTCTCATTCTATCTATCGCAAAGTCAAGTGACTGCATCTGGTTACCTTTTGAAAAAATTCCATCCACATGTTTTGTAAAATATTTGCTAAGGATGTCACATACAGAAATCCTAACAAAGTTTTTAAAAATGGGAGAGGAGTATGGTTAAAATTGGGATTATGCACAAATTGGTTGCTTCAGGTTTACTTTCTCTTTTCAATTTTTTTGAATTATAAACCTTTCTAGAAATCACACTCAGCATTTTATCATGTCCTGTAATAATTCACCCTTTAAGGTAGAAGCACTCAAGGAAAATAAAACAAATGGGCCCTAGGGAAATGCTACAAGCCCCAGGCTTTGAATAATAGGCATTCTGTCCCTGTAGTATAAGACTTACATGGAGAAAGTTTCAGCTCTTAAAAACAGTCAGTCCTGGCTCAGCTGATACTGCACAGGGTTATCCCATCTGATGAAAGCCAGAACACTGTAACTGCACAATTGTGTTTGGTTGGTGGTAGTATAAATGTGACCCAATAGATTTAATTTTAAGCATCTGTCTAAACTTAGTTTACTAACTTTGCATGCAGCCATCTTCTAGGAAAACTGCATGAGATTTTTTGAAGGTCACCTAGTGAGCTGAAATAGAAAGATTGCTATTTGAGAATTCTTGAGGAGCAGTTCTTTGCAATAGGTATTTGGCTTTGGTCTGTTGTATTCTTGACATAACTCACTTGCTACTAGGCAGCAAATTCTTTATTACAACCAACAATACATCTTGGTCACACAGCTACCTAGAAACATATTTAGGATTCCCTTACCAACTTTGCTCAGACTGAAGAAGCTCCTTGGATAAGGAGCGAAACGTTTCCACTGAGAAAATAGAAATCCAGTTGACATGATTCAAGCTACAGACAACCAACAATACACTTTCTGGGCTTGTATTCAAAGATCATCATCTGTTCATGACTAGCATACAGCTTGATCTCTTCTACCATTTCTGTTTTTTCCCAACTGATGTCCTAATCTGTTTTATATTTTGTTTCTACACAGAAATAGGCAAAACTCACCCCATGTGAATGGGCTTGGTTTTTCTGAGATTTGGGGACAATTCTTAGGAAATGAAAGCTTATAATTCTCAAAAATGTCCTTCTGCCATTGACATCTTTCTTTTTCTTATACAAATTTAGGTGGTATCTGTGAATGGAGGTGGGCTTGGGAGAGTGATATCTGGGAGAATGATCAAATCCCATAGCCCCTGCCTTGATTTCCTTGAAACTGTACCTGACATGATAGAAATCTGGAATTGGCTTTTTAAAAATAAATAAAATACTGTCATTAATGAGTCTAAAAGAATAAATACTTATTCTTTAAGGGAATAAATAATAAGTATTTATTCTTTTAGACTCATTAATGACAGTATTTTATTTATTTTTAAAAAGCCAATTCCAGATTTCTATCATGTCAGGTACAGTTTCTTTAAGGGAATAAATAGGGGGCGTGGTGGCTCAGCGGGTAAGATGCCAGGCTTGTTGATCGGAAGATCACAAGTTTGGAGGTTCGAATCCCTAGCCCCGCGTGACGGAGTGAGCTCCCGCACTAGCTCCAGCTCTTGCCAACCTAGCAATTCGAAAGCATGCAAATGCAAGTAGATGAATAGGTACCACTTCGGTGGGTAGGTAACAGCGTTCCACGCGTGTCATGCGGCCACATGACCGTGGAAGCGTCTTCGGACAACGCTGGCTCTTCGGCTAACAAACGGAGATGAGCACCGGCCCCTAGAGTCGGACACGACTGCACAACTGTGCGGGGGGAACCTTTACCTTTTTTTTTTTAAGGGAATAAATAGGGAAGCTATACTTCCCTGAGTCTTCAGTGTAGACTCCGAAGCATGTTCAGAAATATTTCATGCAGAAGGAGAGTTTGTTCTGTTTAATTCTTTGCTCATCAAAGTCCTCATCTGAAAGGACAACTGAGAATATAAGAACAGTTTAAAACAACTTTTTAGGGTTAGTCTAAAATTCCCGCTCCATCCCCCTACCCACCCCCAAAAGGGCAATTTGCTAAACTTATGCAAAATGATAGGCGAAAGGAAGGAAACTGGTAGGTAAAATTATTGGTCTCAGCAGGCTGAGGCCAAGAACCAAGACCAAGAGCCTCAATTTGTAATAGCTATTATTATCACAGACATTTCATAACTTCTTGATTTTACTTGCTAAAGGAGAAAAATTCTTTCATTGGAATTACTGTAATTGTAGACAGTGTCTTTATGCATTGTAGATAATTTCTCTGGCGTCATATACCAGTGATACATCATTTTATAAAAATTCTCTTTAAGACCATAACACAGTGTAAATTTCAACCCTTTTAACTACATATTTTCCCATTGGTCCATCTGCATATTATAACCAAAATTCTTAGCCTGTTTATCATACATTCTTTAACCTGTTCTTCCTCTGTTTCAACAAAAGTTTATACATTTTAGCAATTATATGTTCATCATCAGTACAGAATTGTATTTCAAATTCTGTCTTACTTTGCCCCATATCCTAAATCTTTTTGTCCATTTTGAATCTTTCTGATAACTGTAAATGGGAAAACCATTGACAACTATATCCTTCTGCTATTAATTGCTCTCTTGATTTAATGTTAAATTCCCCTTGATAGTTTTCATATAATTCCTGATATGTGAACCATTTGTCCTTGTCCGCTGTTTCTCTTCTGATTCTTGAGTTGAGGTCCATAAGGGTGTTTTCAGGCACAACCTGGGCTTGCATCTATTCCATATTCTCAATATGGCACATCTAATAAAATGATTTTTGAAATCCACATTAACTTTAATTTTATCATACCATAAATAGCCATGCCAGTGAAACCTCAGGTCGTGATCTTCTAACTCTAAAAGTCTCTTGTTTCTCAGCAACATTCATTCTTTCATCCAGACCAAACAACAAGCAGTGAAATACAATTTCAAATCCGGTAAACCCAATTCTCCTCTTTCCTTTGCATCTTGTAACACTTATTTAACTCGTGGTTATTTTCCCTTGCCATATAAATTTAGATTCTTTTTGCCATTGTTTAAATAGTACATCAGTTGTCAAAACAGGTATTGTCTGAAACAAAAACATCATTCTTGGCAAAACATTCATTATTTATTTATTTATTTCTATTTCAAGTGTAGTCACCACCCATCTCACTCAAAGAGTGACTCTGGGTGGTTATCATAGAGATTCTCCCCAACAGTGATAATTTTAATTTCTCGACAGTTTACATTATGTTCTAAAATGTCTATTTCTGAACATTTTAGTTTGAAGGAGAGGTGTTCCATGGTGCCTAAGAGAGTATGAATCAGGGAATTGTAGTTTGAATTAATCTTTACAATAAATTTACTAGATAAACAAGCTTCTTTCTCAGCCCTGTACCTATAGTGTTGTCAGCCTCGCGTGTTCGTCTGACATGCTTCTCTGAATGCTGTATGCATGTAGATTGCTGGCCCTGCATTTCATTGCTTCAAGATGCTGGCTTCCCCCTCGGCATTCCTGCATAGCTTGCCAGGAACTGTGATAAGCACCTGCTCTTTCAACTGACATTCTGTCGGGCGGAGGGTTGCTTGGAGTGGGAACTGAACTGTTATGTCTTAACTATGGCTGATGTCAGAGGGACGTTTTGATAATGCAGCTTTATGCGCAAAAATCTTTATTCGAGGCTTTGCCTCACCTGAAGTGTACTGATAAATGAATCCTTTAGGGCATAGCTTTCCAAACTGTGTGTCGTGACACATTAGTGTGTTGTGACAAAACCCGGAAGTGCTGATGGTGTGTTGCCGCTGCCTCTGTGGTGGTGCGCGCGGGGGGGGCGGGCCATCAGCACTTCCGGGTTTTATTGCCACACGCGAGGCCGCTGCTGCCGCTGCGTACACCACCACACCGCCACCGCCGTTGGTGTGTCGCCAACAGCAGGACTTTGGAAAGCACTGTTTTAGGGTAATTGCCTGAAGGATTTCTTGATTGGGAATCCTGACACTGAGGGTTATCACAAGTGTGGAGATAATACTAAACAATAGGGCTATTGTACAATTTACAGCAAGGCAGTAAACAGTGCTGAGAACATTTTAAAGTGTTGTGTAAATGTTCAGGATAGGGTCTGAAGCAATGACTATATTGTAATTATTCTTTAAACATGTAGGTAAACTATTAATCTTGTCAATTACAATCTTTTTGCAAAAAAAAAAAGTTTAAAAGCCTGTACAGATAACCAACTTGATGGAGATTCAGTATATCCAAACTCAGAACTGAAGACTTGATAAATTATTGTGATTAAATAACTCAAGTTTACAGTGAGGTTATATATAATCTGATTATTAAAATATTTGAAAATACTAATATTAAAATGTATTTTACATTTATTAAATTTAAATAATTTAACATTTAATATATTAAAAAGCCACATTTTATGCTTCCCCAGACTGAATTCTCTGATTAGTTATGGGTATTCTAAGTATTTTATGTATTTGTAGCAGCTTTCATTGAAGATTATTGTCCTGAGTGGAGTTGGGGTTGCAGAAGAGGAAAATTCCCAGGATGGGGTGATCTAGAACCTGAGGATATAGATAATAGCCAAGCACTTACAGCCAGTTATAAGGGCAGAAATTAAACACGCTTTTCTCCTAGAGGCAAGGCATTAAGCAGAATCCAACTCCAAGGCAAATTCCAGGGCTTGACAAGCAAGGCTCCAGTCCTGTGGAAAAGGGATAAGGTCAAACAAAGCATGACAGTGGTACAGAGAAGTGAACGTTCTTACCTCTGGAAATTTTATTTTGCAAACTTTCTGGCTGTTTAATCTCATCAGACTTTGGCTGGATACAGTCAGTCTCTTTGCAATCCTAAGGATTAGACATTTGCATTTTCAATAATAAACAAGCTGATGCTTCAAGTGACGTAATGTAGTTTTTCTGCCCTTCTACAAATTGCAGCACACAAAGAGTGTTTCCTTTTGTGAATTGCAACAGAGAATGATGGTTGGATCTGCATTGGCTTTTGAATGCATTTGTATATAAAGAATAAACAGATTATAGTAACCTGAACCTCATGTTGCCTATTGGTTATGCCACGGGAGGTTTTGAAATATAATCTGTTATTAGAAGCTATGAAAAACACAAGGAAACATTTCATGATATCAATACTGTGAGGTTTTTTTTTTCCTGCTTTGGCAGCTTATCCACACATTATTTTAATATTCATTTGAAATCTATCTTTTGTGTAACATCTGTCTAATAAATAGAGAGGATTGATGGAATCTTCCTGTGAAGTGTCATAGAAATGGCTACAAATTACGGGAACCAAAGACTCAAAAACCCTACCAGGACTTTGTGGAAAGCAAGTGGTTTGATTTTACTTGGTGAAACACTTTCTGGCTTCTTTTCCTTGAATGATGAGTCTGCAAGACAAAAAGAAAATCAGCAGGGGAGAACTGATTTGAAGGTGCAATTGTACATAAATATTCATAAAACCACCATACTTTTTCCTAGTTGCTGAATTATGTCAAAAGCAATTAGTTGGATTTTGAGGTGGTAAAACAGGACTCATACAGACCAGCCAGTTCATCTCACCAAATGAAGTTTTATTTATTCAGTAAGTTGCCCTTTAGGATACTTACTAACATAAGGCAATTTGTAATAATCATTACTTACTACAAGTCACTAAAACAACCACATTACAATGTGTAATAGAAAACCATATGAAACAACAGGTATTAAGTGGGCATTCATTAAAATTGTACTGGTAGTCCTCTGTGAACAAGGGTAATTGGGGCTGGAATTTCCATCGCTAAACGATGTGATCGTAAAGTGCAACATCACGTGACTGCATCGCCTAGCCATGGCAATCCTGGCACTCCCTGTTGCCGTCGTTAAGTGAGGATCATGGGTTATTAAGTGAGTCCCAGGTGGCTCTCAAGCAGGCCAGCAGGCAGGTAAGGCATGGTGGAGGTGCGCAGGTGGCTGGAACTTGGAGGACCGGTCATAAGTACCACTCATTCAGCATCTTTGAACGAATGGTTGTTAAACAAGGACTACCTGTAATTGATTGCAGTGTAATTAAGTGCAAAGTAATACACAGCAGGCAAATAAAAATCTTATATCACATATAGAAAGAGAGCTGGTGGAAACTGACTAGAAAGGGTTATGTCAGCCCTCCCAGGTAAACCAGACAGGAAACATGACTAGATGAGCTAATTCTACTTTATTGTAAGGCTACATTAACAAAATCTTGCTAGTCTGAAAGTGCAAACCTCCCACCCTCCTTATTTACCGCCTGAGTAATTAGGGCGGGTCCCTCCTAAGTTTCTTTCTCTGGCCTCTGTTGCGGGCTCCTTTCTCTTTTATCTGATTGTTCCCGAGGCAGCATCTCTCCCCCCTGCTTTTTTTTTTCCGAAGTCACCCTCACATTCCATCACAGGTTATGGCAGGCAGCTTGATTAAAATGTTAATGTAGTATGAGACTGCTTTTAAAAGGGTCTGTTTGCTTAATTTTGAATAAAACAGAAACAGAAGGAGAACTACATGCTATATATTTAATGTAACGTGCAGTTCAGCTGTAGGTTATTAACTAATTGGAGCATTGCCAATTGCTACAGGTTATTCTTCAATATATGAGTTCTGCATGATGATCTATTAGGATTACTTATATGGTTAGTTGTGTATCTGTGATGGAATCTGTCTCTGAGGGAGAAGGTGATGTTATGGAGATCGCGGGTGAAGGAGGAGGGGGCATTTTCCAGGGTGAGAAATGCGTTCACAACCTCAAAGACCTTGGGCGCCCATCCAAGCAGGTCAGGCCAGACCCGCCTTAGAGTGCCTGGGGTTTTTTCCCCAGAGAACTGCTTAGTGTGGCTTTAGTTTGGCAAGATTCTGTGTAAGGTAGAACAATAAAGATCTAGAGCTTAAATCCAAGGCTCAGCATTGTTCTTCGCCTAACCACGACAATATCTCTGCCATTATCTGCATTGGATAACCCAACATATTTGTGGAAGATGAATCATCTTCTTGTCCAGTCTCGTTTGTTTTGTTCTATCAGTAGATTCTGTGAGCCCTCATTTTACAATGGTTTATAAAACTATGGTTTACAACATAGTTTAGAAGAGCTTATGGGCATGTAAGCCTGTCACATAATGGGAGGGGAATAGTTTAAAATCTCCCTGGCAGACTCCTCTTCCTAGGGTAAAAAGAATTACGATAGGCTGTCACCAGTTAGGTTGAACCTCCTTACACTCCCAATTTGTCCAGCTACCAAGTCCATAGCCCTTCTGTCCCAGACGTTTCCCTTCAGGCTAGTTATCTGGAGGAAAATAGAAAGGCAGGTGTGTTGGATCTTCTTGCCCTTAAGCCCAGAAATGTAGATCTTAACCAACCTTGTGCCAATCCTGATACACAAGTGGTAGATATATAACCATGCAGTGTTGCATGTGGTGAAGGTTTGAATGGAAAGTTCCCTTATAAAACCAATAAAACCCAATCTTTAGATGAGAAAAGGAATTTATTGGGAAAAGAAAAATACAGGGAAAATAAGGGAGAGTAACATTCACACACATAGGATTCCAGATAAAATCAGTACAGTCAACCTAGCTACACCAGTTCCAGTTGCTTCCTATAATAAGCTCTTGGGTTTTAGCATACGTTACTTGTAGACAGGATAAATGGAGAGAGATAATTTGGCCTCCTCTTTGGATGTTCAGAGGTAGTCTCTTCTTTCTTGTTGTTTTCTCCAAAGCATTTAAACCTAATTTTATAGAATGTGGAGGATAAGTGAAAGATAACCTCTTTTGGGGAGAATTATGTTGGTATGCCCAATCAAGGACAATGCTCCATCTAGGATATTCTGGGGCTAGCTAGTAAATGAAGAACTATTTATGGGTTAAACCCACCTTCCTAAGGACCCTTGATGTAATTTAAAGGTGCAGTCTGTTTTTTTATCAGTTCTGCCTTCCTGGGATTATACCAGGAAGGCCCTTTTGGGAAACAAAAGCTGGATTCATCCATTCTGGCATCTCAGTGTGGCATCAGTTTATCAAATGCTTTAGGGCAAAAGAAGGGGCTTGTCACAAAGCCCCAATTCTTTACAGCTCATTCTAGCAACGTCTCCTGGGCAGAGCTAACATAAACACGTTTCACATTCTCCCAGGGCAAACCAGAATGATCACATGAATCTGCCTTCACATAAATGTGCAGTACACCAACCACATCACTGCTGATGGTTTAGTGAAACTAAAATGCACTATGTTCCACCTCTCCCTTGAACGGCTTGCTCATTTGCTTTCTCAAACATTTCTGTGTGCTGAGGAAACATGGCTCAACTTCTTTTCTGAACATTTGAATAATGACAACCCAGCTGATTTAATGTGCTGCCAATGCTAAGGAAGGATGGTATCACACTGGTGTTTGCCATTCATGCATCATTGCTGGCAGTCCATATCTAGTGACTTCAAGGCCCAGAGCAGCAAACGGGGCTCAATAATTCCCTTGCAAATTGGAAAGTCTTTTTCCTAATCCATTCCTTACTGATTTATTCCAGATGTCCAGAGATTTAAAGACTCAGGAAACTGCTCTCTTTCAAGAAGAGCCCTAAACTTGCCTCTTGTTGCTGTTGTCTTGTGGATTTGAAATTATCTGGGCCTCGGATCAAATTAATTTTTCAGTGAAGGATCCAAATGCTATGAATTTAGTGTTGGTTCCTTCAAGTTGGACATTAGTTTGTGTTTTTTGATCAATTAGGCCCTTTTTCCTCTCCAGTGGTAGACTATGTGCTCTACTTTGACTACTTAAATACATCCATTATCTTTGTTTTTCTGGGTTTTTTTTTTCATTACAAGAAACTAGCAGCTGCAGACACTGGCCCACAGTGCTTATGCATTGTTACCTTGGTGAAAAATAAATGCATAGTTTCAGTGTTAGCATATTATTTAAATTTTTGGAAAAAGTTACACCTTTGCCTGAATTCATTAATCAAACAGCATGAAAGATTTAAATCATTTTAATTGATTCTTCTCAGGATACTGAAGAGCTGTATCAAAACAACTTATCAATGTTTTAGTCATTTTTAACGGCTTTATAGATCAAAGCCAATGTTTTCAATGGTACATGGAAGCCTACTAGTAAGCAAAATAGAGCCTGTAACATTGTTATGTGTGAATAGCAGCTAAGACGCAGGTTGCTGCATTTGTACCAACTGAAGTTCCTGAGTGACCTTTGTAAGCAACCCCATGTAGAGCATATTGCAGTAATCTACATGAGAGGTGGCAAATGCATGAACTACTGTTATAACTGGCCTGTCAACTCCAGGTAGAACCTATAGTAGCTATCCAGTCTGCAGTTCCCACGTGAGAATGCTGAGGTTTCCTCTCCTGTGCGAGGTTCATTAGAGAGCTGTGATTCCAATCCTCTGGGATAGCTTGACCTTGGGGATCTGCATGGTACCCTGCCTCCTAATATTTAGGAAGGATGTGAAAAATAGCTGTCTCAAAGAGCTTTTAATATCACAGTCCTTGGGATAATAATTACATGAATTATTTGGGCAACTCAGGCATAAAATGGGAATAAAAGCACAACATTAATAAAATGATATTAAATTTGTATTACTGTATTACTACGTTCTTGTTGAATCGACCCATTTTCTGATCTTGTTTGATATCCCAAATCAACTGCCTATGGAAGCTGATTTACTTGGCTGAATGGAAAGGCCAACCTATCTTCTGCTATTATGAGCTGTCCTGGAGGAAATACTAGATAAAGGGCAGCTTATGAATTTTTCAAGTAGATAAATACTGTAAATATATTTAAGAATCCCATCAACAGTATTTAGAGGGCACGTTGGAGTGAGGAAGCCATAGGATGCACAATTTTTGTTCTCTCCCCCATTTACTCCAAATGTTTTGCAAGCTGCATTTTTTTAAAGAGGTTCTGTGTACTGAGAAGACAATAGACTCTAATTCAGAATTTTTAAGCAGGGATGTGCAGTTTTCAAGAGGGTCAGCCTTACCACTAGGTGGAACCAATCTATGGAATGGAACAGTTATCTGTGTGACAGGCTACCAGGGAAATTAGTCATGGGGGCTGAGAGATAGCACATGTAGACTGTTTTGTGGTTGCAGGCAAAACCCAGGTGCCTTCGTAACATTATGCTTGTTTATTCATTATATTTCCATAAATATAAATTGTAAACACATCTCGCAGCCTTGTAATGAAGATCTGAATGATCACTGTACATGTTATACATTTCACATGCAAATGATTTGCATCTTACATGACCAGTTTCTGCACTTACAGGTATTTATGATATCCTTATGACTGACCTAATCTAACAGGCTGCTGTCAATACAAGAAGTGTGACTGTGAAAAAAAGATGTAGAATCCCTTCAGGGAGTTTCTTGTAGTATGTACTTTCTTCCTCAAAAAAAAACAACAACACACACACACACACACACACACACAACTGTGGCATTATCCCATTTTGTCCTCATTTATTTTGGTGAAGAATCACACCAGCAAAGAACTGGAAGTGAATAAAATGATCTGCAAAGTGTCCTGAAATAATACTTTTGGCTTAGTCCACAGTGACAGTCTAGGAGGAATGCCAGCACATCCTTTTTTTGTTTCCATTTGTCATCTGGTAACAGAAGAGTTTCTTTGGCTCATATTTCATATCGTTTTTTCCACTGTGGATTAAAAAAATGGGAAGAATGAATAGTCAGGTGTTAACTTGCTGCTCTTTTTCTGCAGTGTTGATGACAGGGCTCCTTATCTGGCTTTGGGGGCTGTGAAGAACATCTCGCTGAACGTCACCGTCTCTAACATTGGGGATGACGCTTATGACACAAACATCGCTTTCAACTTTTCCAAAGAGCTTTTCTTTATCAAAATGTGGCAAAAGGTAGGCACAACCAGCAAATCAGACAGGCAAGTTAATCATTTTTGTTGTTGTTAATCTGAAGTCATTGAAATTGGTATTCACCACGTGTGTTCATAGCAAGGGCAGCCTGAATCCCCTATTTATTTATTTTGATTGAATTTCCCCCCTAAATTTAAATGAACCCTTCAAAACAGAAAGAAGCTTTGTTTAGTTTCTGAACCATTTTTCATGAAGTGTTTTGTTGTGACAGTGAAAAACAAAGTGTAACTGAATTGTCTGGTTGCTTGTAAAGGTTCTTTTATGTTAATAATATTATGGAAATTGGTCAAATGTAGGCAGTAACCCCAAAAGTCTTCCCACATTGTACCTTAGTTATCCAGAATTCCTGATTTAAGATGAATTCACATAGAATTAAAGCACTGATCAGCATAATAGTGATTCAGTACCAGCTAAAAGACCTCCCTCCCTCCCTTGAGGTGTCTATAGAATTTGGGAAAGTTTGGTCAGAATCATGAAACAAGCATCTCAACACAAGTTCCACCCTTTACAATGTCACAATGTTTATACAAAGGATTGGAGGTTATATCATTATGGTCTAACATTTATTTTGTCATTTGCCACACCATAGACATCTGTTTCTCTCTTCTTTCCTTCTTGTATCCTAATTCCTCCTTCCATTATGATGGTGTTACAGGCACTCCCAGGTTCGACTTAGGGTTACTCACTCACACACTCTCATCCTGTTGAGGCACTGGGATCTTGTAAGCCCCCCCCCCCCCCGCTTTCTACCTGAGTTTTCCAGATAGGGGTGGCTAGAGCAGACAAGATACACAGCCCTGGTCAACAGCCGGGAAATAATTAGGGACACACACAAATAACTTTCAACTTAACACTGAGGCACATCAGGTTCTTTGGAATACACGGAGACCCAGTGAATTTAAAGTAACAGCAAAACTTTACTGGTTACAAAGTACATTTGCTTTTTCTCACATGCACACACATGCACTCTCATCCACACTTACCCACATCCTTCTCAACTAGGCTGCCAGGCACTAGCTAGAGGGACGGAAGCCACCAAGTCTGGATCCAAAGACAACTTGAGTGGGTGGGCTTCAAGACTACTTTTTATCCTAGGCTGACCATATTTCCTTGAGACAAAAGCGGGACATTGGGATGGCAAAAATGGGACGGGGTTAAACTTATGTAATATTCCGTATTCATGAAAAAGTCAGACGATAAAAAAGGGTTTAAAGAGTTTTTAAGATCAATTTGCTGGTCCATTGTTTCTTTTCATATGCCTCCTATGTGCTTCTTAGTAGATTAAATGTAGTAGGCTTTCATCTACCTACTGTATTACAGCTACAATATGTGGAGATAGTAACTGGTTCTTTGTTTCAAATGGCTTGTGTAAATTCCAGCAAAGGTATATTAGGTGTGAAGACACCAAGTATCTAATATTATGAGTGAAAGGAAAATTGTGCTCTGGCTCAGTAATTATTGGAGTGGCATTGAGTTTCCATGCCAGTATTATTGTTGCTGGCTCTCATTTCCTTTAGCTGTGAAATTTCATGAACCATGTTAATGACATTTCTTGGCAAGTCCCTGTTCCTCCTCATTGGGGTGAGAAAGGGCATACTGAGTGATATTTAAAAGGCTTCATTTATTGAGCTGCTTCATTTCTCCCCCCAACACACACACACACACACACACACTTTGCATCCTGTCAGCATTAATGCCATGGCTACACACTGAATGGGTACTTTCTGTAGTTTTAAGCTTTGTCAAAGGCATATCATTGAAGAAGATTCTTGATGAGATGAACTTCCAGAGCTGTGTGGTTATTTATTCACACTGCATCTTTTGCATAATTGCCCTAGCACTGCTGTTTTAAAAATGGCAAGTGGGGAGATAGAAGTGGTTGCAGAAAGCAATGCTATCAAACTTGAACTTTTCTCCTGTAGTGCTTTACATGACTGGGTTTCTATGAGCTTTTCTCTAGAATATGGCTACCAGATTTCAGGGGGGAAAAAACCAAGATAGAATTTCATCTCAATAATACATATTACTTTGCATTACATTTTGCATAATTTGCATATTAATTTGTATGGCAGTTTTAGCCACTTGGCCTCAGCAACCTCTGCCTGTACTTGTGGTTGAGTTTTACTGTTTTCTGCTTTAAGTCATGTGGCATTCTCTTTTTCTTTTTAAACAGAACCCCTTTATTCTACTTGTATAGCAAATGCTACAAAAACAGCCCTGAAGGGGGCACCTGACGTCTTCATTCACACATGACTCAGTGACCTCGTCTATACCCCCCTGCCCAGCAGAAGGGTACACTAAGCTTCCCAAATTTTGCTCATTATTACCACTTATTCCCTTTCAATCAGAATTCTGCCAAACACCTAACCAGGCATGCTTAACCGGTCAATGCTCCTGTTGGTTTTGCATTTATTCTTGTTTCCTTTTGAAAACAATAACAGCATCCTTCTTTTCCTCCAGCCCAAATGCAGTCTTCTATTGCATGTTAAACAAGTCACACAACTACTCTTTAAACAAAGTACATCCATATTTTAATATGTCTGCAGTTACATCATCTACACCTGCAGCCTTAGCCTTTTCAACATTCTCACCGCATTTATGACTTCTGTTTCATCCTTTTTTCCTTGGATGCTATCATTTTAGCATTTATTTCAGTTCTGCTCTTCAACATATCACTATTATTCCCATCACAATCTCTGAAATACTCTTTACAGCCTTTCCTCACTTCAGGTTCAGGTGCTATTAGTCAAACAACATGGTCTCCTGGGAACCAGGATATTTTCCTGCTTTTGGATGGTGTTCTTGGTGTTGGGGTTGCCTCCTGCGAAACCAAGAATCTGGTCACCCAAATGTAAGCAGAAGTAGGGCTTGAGTTGCCCAAGGTCTGGAAAAGCCAGAGAATCAGCTTGACTTTGAAGTCTCCCCTCCTGGATGCTTTAGGGATTTCAAAATCCCCAAATCCAGACTTTTCTAGGTGCCTACAAGGCGTACTCTAAGGTGGTTCCATATGGTTGGTTAGCTGCTAAAGTGCAGAACTGTCAGTTTCTATCAGTGTTTCTCAACCTTGGCAACTTTTAAGATGTGTGGATGTCAACTCCCAGAAGTCCCCAGCCAGCAAGCAAGTTGGCTGGGGACTTCTGGGAGTTGAAGTCCACACATCTTAAAGTTGCCAAGGATGAGAAACACTGGCTTCTACCATTCAGTAATGAGGCAAGTAGTTCAGGTATCGTGGAGTCCTTGGTGCTCTCTGAGCCTTGTTGTTTTCTTGCAGACGTTTCATTGCCAGGCTAGGCAACAGCTTCAGTGCGAAAAGGGAGTGGGACTTGCTCTCTGTTTATATACCCTGGCTTGTCCTGCCTGTGTTGGTGGGGGTGTTGTACAGTTCAGGTATCAGATGGTGGGGTCCTTCATCCAAGTCAACAAAACCTTTGGGGCTAGTGTTGCATAATTGGGGGGCAGGAGAGAAACTCTTTTGGAATTTGTTGTCGAAGGCTTTCACGGCCGGAGTTCGATGGCTGTTGTGGGTCTTCCAGAACACGGCCACACAGCCCGGAAGACCCACAACAGCCATCTTTTGGAATTGGTTCGCATAAAGCCGAAAGGAACATAATAATGGCTCATTTCAACAATGACGGCAAAACTTTTAGCATTTTAGAGTTGAAGAGAATCCTTTTTGAAAATAAATCCAAGGAGTTTTAAACAGTAATCAAGTTTTTCTCAGTCAAGGTGGAAGTGTTTACAGCTCTGCCTTTTTTTTCAGTCATTTGGTTTTGAATTGATGGGCACATAGTCCAAAGGATTCCATTTGTATTCAAAATAGCAGGACAAAGTCTTAGTGTGAATGGATGATTCATGGAAACCATTATTTGAAACATAATTGAAACCCTAGCCACTTTTGAAAGAGGGTTTGCACTCTAAATTTAACAGCTTAATGTCTGTTTTGTGGGTCATTAACAACAAAACCTAAAATTGCTAAAATTGGGGTCAAGGAATCCATTTATGCCAACTTGGAAAATCCTTCCTTGAATAGAGGTGGGGGCCTCAGGCACAATCTTTCCCCCATCTTCCTCCCTGCTTTGTCTTCTGTGCCTAGGAAGATTAAGACCATTTCACAAGCTCAACAGCAGCATGGTGATCTTAACGATCCTCCTTTAGATGATAAAAGGACTTAAAATAACATCTCAATATAACCGTGACCTAACCCCAGGTGTAAGGTCACACAGCTACCTAGAAACATATTTAGGATTCCCTTACCAACTTTGCTCAGACTGAAGAAGCTCCTTGGATAAGGAGCAAAACGTTTCCACTGAGAAAATAGAAATCCAGTTGACATGATTCAAGCTACAGACTAAAATTGCTTGTTTCTGACTTTTTTTTTTTTAAGAGTAGGAGTTGTGCTCTGAAGCCTGGTTTTTGGTAATAAGGTCTAGAAGGTGAATAGCTATTGTAAGGAAAAGGCTATTATCTCTCTCACACTAGTGAGATTTTTGAGTAGCAGCTGAGCTGGTGATGAAAGATAAATGACATTCTGAATTGAAGTCCCAACAGGATGACAGTCATGGGGAAGGGAGGGGGGAAGTTTGTCTTACCCAATTACACACTTTATAGCAATATGCTTTAATAGCAGGAAGTGGTGGTAATTGTTCTTTTCATCTGTTTGCTCAGCTATCCTGTTTGGTAATAATGGGATCTGAAAACAAAGCAAAATAAACTGCTTTAATGTTCCAGATCCTGCTTTATGTATTGAAGCAGCAATGTAAAAATTGCATGGTCAGATTTGGGGTTAACTAGCATGTTTTTCGTTCTGACTGAAAGTCAAGTTTTAGCTGACACTCCAGAAGTGGAAATTTAAAAGACCATGCTAGAAAAAACATTCACTATTACTTGTATTGCAAGAGAAAGGTGAAGTGCCCTTGACTACATCCTGCAAATCTTCCCAATAATTATCTGATATTGCCTTCTAAAGATTAATGGGAGTGGTACAAAATGTTAAAGTAACTACCAAGGTAATTCAAACATTTTTTTTTCCATTTTGGAAAAAAATGAGTTCTGAGCTAGGAATTGTTATTGCCAATGGCAGAGATTCTCAGTCTTTGTGGTACCGTGTGTGTGTAAATAAGGCAAACACAATATGTCTTCTACTTGTTACTTTGTTTCAAACATTTCTCTTTCAAAACAAGTGAAGATTTAAATTGGCATCTTTGGTGCATCATCAGTAAGTTCTCTAACCTCTTTTCTGGGGCAGATTTATTGATAGTAATATGGAAGTAGCACCTAGGACAGTTTTCTGTTTGGACAAGAGAAAGCAGACCCTTTATCCTAGAAATCTCAGTGAGTCAGTTCTCATGCAACATGCAAGATGCATGGACAAACCCTAAATCCTAGTTTAACATGTCAAGTGATTCCTGATATACCCTATGTTGAGCTCCAATTTTCTGCCTGAAACATTCCCAAATAGTCACTTTACAAGTGCTTCTGTTCAGGAACTTACACAAAAATGAAAATATTAGATGATCCATAAGATGCTGTCATTAAGCAATATCCTAACTAGATGCTAGTTCTCAGAAAAAGTATAAACCTTGGTGGAGGCTGTTGGAATTATCAGGGGTCAACTCAGCATTGTCTCATAAGGATAAGGGGGGTCCTTTCTAGTAAACACATCTCTATTGTGCTTGTGGGATGTCACATGGGTCACCTGATTTTCACTTCCTTTCTCCCTCTTGAGTTTGGGGGATAAACAATCTTCATTACTCTTTGGGCACACCTGCAAGCAGGAGGTGCTGCAGAATGCATCTCTCGTCCTTTCATCTCGTTTGCACACAGATCTACTATGAATCTACTTGTATCCAGTTCTACTGAATAAATGTAAGCTATCTATTTTTTCTTCATCTAACTACTATGTGAAGACTGAATTTATTTCTGAACGTAATTAAGCTTAATGTGCAAGTCCCTTCTGGTTCACGCTTCTACTTTGCAAGATTGTTGTTAGCTGCTTGGAGTTCTTTTATTAACCTTCAAAAGTCCGTCAGAGGCTGCATCACTTCATCTGCAGGCCTGGGCTATTAGTCTTCTTCCTAAATTGCTAATTTTTACCCTAGGTTGCTGTAACCAAGTACTTTCTTACACAGGTACATGCAAGAGTGACACACTAGCTCGGCTCTCTTCTATCCCTCTTCTCATTTCCTGTCTCATGTTCAGGGGGGTCTCTCTAAATTGGAGAGCCTCTCTCCATGACACACAGAAACACATACACTATTAGCCATCCCAGTGAAATCTACTCTTAAATATGATCATGTAAGAGATGAAATCTGTTTCATATGTATATGTAGACACTTCTGAACCTGCAGTGACTGAAATGTTTGCAATAAACCTATTGGTGGTATGATTTTTCCATCTGACGATGAATGTTTCAAGCCAGACTTTAAAGGAAAATTAGAGCTGCAGCATGTATGAGTTTGTGCAAAAAGCACTGTTACAAGACAATGGTGCACTTGCCATACAGTATATGTGAGTTTGTGTCTTACTGCTTTGAGTCATATTCCTTAATATTCAGATGATAACTACTTACCTATAATAAAGTACAAGAAAATCCTCCAATTGGAAACTCAACAGCACCAATGCAGAAGAATGCTATATTCTGGCATTCACAAGAAGCATCCCAGATCCCCCTTTTTGGAGTAATTTATTTCATAGATATAACAAAAACTAACAGCAATTTAAAAAAACACAAAGTACAGAGTGCAACAGCTTCATTTTATACTCCTTTTTCGTACAGACTACGTTATTTCTTAAAGCATAGCTTTCCAAACTGTGTGTCGCGACACTTTAGTGTGTCGCAACACACAGTTTGGTGTGTCTCAACACAACCTGGAAGCAGCGGCACGGGGGTGTGTGCGGTGGTGGCAGCGGCGCGCCATCAGCGCTTCCACGTTTTAGCGGAGGCCACCACCGCCGTGCGTCCCCCCCCATCGCCACACCCGCCCACGTCGCTGCCGCCGTTGTCGCCAACGGCAGCACTTTGGAAAGCACTGTCTTAAAGGAATAAATAGCAGCTCTGAAATGTAATCCTTCTACTGTCTTTTGTTCACAATAAAGAAAGTAAAGTACTGTATTCATATCTCGGGCATCTGGAGAGTTTTGCTTACTTCTGGTTTAGCTTAGGGCTTTCTGTTTCTGGTAGGTCACAGGCAACTAAACCAAAGGCCATGATGTTGGGGCAGGTAGCTAATTTCTCCCCCCCCCCAAGGCAAAAGGTCCTCATCTTGTTTGAAGAGGCACAGAAGAAGCTGAGATTGAAATGACAGTTTTTGTTTTGCCTACCAGTATGGCCTCTTATCCAATATTAGTGGACTGGCAGAAGACGAGGCAAGGAAAAAGAACACTCTCTGTTTCTAAGTGTGTTGGAGGAGAAGAGAGAGAGGGGGTGGATGTCTAGACATGGCTAATTTTTGAGTTGAAAAGCGACAAGAAAATGTTTCCATCTATCTAGAGTGAAGATGGATCTTTGGAGATTTGAGAACTCATATTTCTCAAGTGGCATTTTGCGGTCGGTATGTGGCTGATCTCATTATCATGATAAATCAAGATTCAAAATAAAAGATTTTGAAGATCTCTGAAGCTCAATAAATTATTCTCTTTTAGTATTTGATAGAATCTTTAAATAGATTCAAGGGGACTTTTTTCTGTTGTGGATCAGGCTGGCTGCTATGCAGCAACACAAATGTTTTGTGTAACCTAATAAGGCCTTAATAAGCATATCATACTAAACATTCCCTTGCGTTCCAGTGCCTGTTATGTATAATTGACAGCTTCACAGGTATTGCCAGGAATGAGATCACCATATTTGAGTTTCTTTCTGAATCATAGGTGAACACTGTGAAATGTTGGTAGAACATGAGAAATAGACATGCTTAATATTGGTGTGAGAAACCTGACGTACTCAATTTTCTTTTCCCATTATTATTGATCACTTTCTACATCAGCCTTTTTAGGAGTTGCATTTTTATGCTGTAAACATGTTTTTGTAAGCCAATATAAAGTTATGAACATTGGGGGGGGGGAACCCTAATTTCACATACAAGTTAATAGGAAACTACCAGAAACTAACCAGGAACAGGACTTTGAGGGTGTAGAGGACAGCTCTAAGCAGATACAGTATTGTGGCTACTGGGGAAGAAACATATTCCACTGTAAAGCATCATATATGACCACATATAAGCCAAGAATTTTTGGCTCCAGAATGCACCCTAAAAATCAGCTTCAGCTTATCCGTGGATCAGAGCGCAGATTTTTTTTTAAAATCACGGGCTTTAAATAATGATGTAAACATTTGCAGTTTCCCACCTTTTGCTGCACACATTTCTGGCAGGTAGGTAACCATGCCTGGAAATCACCAACAGTTAGCATATGATACTATTTTCAAGCTAAAAGTTATTAGTAGAGCAGAGGACACGAACAATTCTGCTGCTGCCAGAAAATTTGAGGTAAATCAACAGACTCTGTTTTTCTGGTTTTAATAATATATTAAATATATAACCAGTATTTTGGATGCCATTTCGCAGGTTGGCTTACCTGTGGGTGGCACATTTTTTCCTGGTAATGTGGTTCAATTTTGCAGGTTGGCTTATCTGCAGATGGCTTATAAACGAGTAAATACGGTAACTAAAACAGCCCATATTGTAATCCAGAGCTTTCCAAACTTTTCATGTTGGTGACACACCTTTTAGACATGCACCTTTTAGACATGCATCATTTTGCGACACAGTAATAACAGGGCTCCCCGCCACCCGGCCCACGCGATTGGCTCCCACCTGCAAACCCCGCCCCCCGGCCCACACGATTGGCTCCCGCCTGCAAACCCCGCCCCCTGGCCCACATGATTGGCTCCCACCTGCAAACCCTGCTTCTGGCATATGCGACGGGCAGGGCGGCGTAGCTGCAGTGCAGGGCTGAGCGTCAGGCTGGCTCGATCGTGGGGCAGAGAGGCAGCAGCGCTTACCGGCGGCGGGACTCCAACGGGGACTGTTTGGCGGCAGCGGGCGTCTGCGCTGCTCGGCCCGCCTCCCTGCCCTCCTTTGGCGTGCGCTGATTGGCGGGTGTGCCTCTTCTTCCGGTTACCCCCCAATCAGCGCTTCCGGGTCGTCTAGCGACACACCGAGACACTGCCGGCGACACAGTAGTGTGTTGCGACACAGAGTTTGGAAAGCTATGTTGTAATCCTTTATACAAATCTGCGGGTGAACACACTAGAACGTTGTATGATCTCTCAAAAAGAATATGGTAGAGGTGGGAAGTGCGCTGCAAAAGAAAAATAAAGTATACAAGGGGGTGAGTCAACTCCCCAAAATGATCTGGGTGTGGAACAAGGAAAGTTAATAACATTTGGAGCTGTTTAGCTCAGGGCAGTATACAAAACCTGAGACCCCAGGCTGTGTGCCTCAAATGAGGTCTTTAGAGTTCTCGAAAAGTTGTTACCAAATTACTTTTTTTTTTTAATACGAAAGGATAAAATAATTAAAACATGGTTTGACTATAATCATGTTAGTAATTTTAAATGTTAATTAAAGATACAGGGAATGAAATCAACTTGTTTGACCTGGGTTTCCCCACTTTTTTGCGGGTGGGGCCCCTGGCTTTTCACTCAGAGACCAAGTGTGGCAAATTTGAAAAGTTTTGTTTCTTGTTTCTTTTGAGAAATACTTAAAGGGGAAATTACATTTGATCAGATTAAAGAACTGGTAGGGAAAAGTGCAGGACATTTTCAGCTCACAGCACCTTTTGAATTAAAATATTATCTTTCAAATTTTTAAATGAAGATGGTATTTGCCTTTTAATATTAGGAAATGTGTGTAGAAGGGAATGGGGAGTTGAAAAACAATGCCTGCAACATTTTCTTATCTTCACAAATATTCTAGAGACCTGATATTGAATCCTTGTCATTCACCATTTAAAATTACTTTGCAGAGCAATGTTTATTTTGTTGTCCCATTTTTATATTATCGTTCAAATGGTTTCCGTTTACCTAATGGATGTGAAACCAAATTCATTTGAAAATGAATTAGATTAACTAGTTATGGTATAGGATTGCTCTGTTTGAAATTGCAGTTATGTCTGGCAAGATATCAACAACTGCCTAGGGTCCCTCCTTGTGGGGGAGATGGGCGGGATATAAATGTAATAATAAATAAATAAATAAATAAATAAATAAATAAATAAATAAATATGAAATGGTAGTATTAAAAACTGGTAGAGAGTGTTAAACTGCCATGCAGATTTACAGTAATAAAATTCTGTACCTAATTGTTCAATCTTTTGATTTTTTTGATATCCTGTGCTTTTGCAACTTAATCAGAGACAATTGTTATTGAAAAATACCAAATCTACATTTGATCTGGGATTTTCAGAGGAGGACATGGGTTGTTCGGATAAATTTGTATGTGCCCCTGTGTTCAAGATTCAACCTATACTAAGTTATGCTGGGTCTAAACATGCAGCAGAATGCTAGGGTGGTAGATCATCTCATGTTGAAGGTGGGTTATGCCATTTGAAAATACTTCCCCCAGTAGAACAAGGTTACTCAACCTGCAGATGGAAACCTAAGACTTTAAACAGATAGACCTAGCACAGCCCTTTGATTGCTGAATTGCTTTTCTGTGTGTAGAAAATGCTTAGTATTGGGGGGAGCATTCCCAAACTTATTCTTCCATCATAGCACAGCAATAATATATCTCATTCTGCTGCATGTGTAGGCCGGAATTGATAAATAAATACTTGGCCAAAACTTAGGCTGACCATATTTCCTTGCGACAAAAACTGGACATTGGGATGGCAAAAATGGGATGGGGTTAAACTTATGTAATATTCCGTATTCATGAAAAAGTAAGACAATAAAAAAACTTTTAAAGTGTTTTTAAGATCCATTTGCTGGTCCTTAAACAGATTAAAAGGTAAAGGTTCCCCCGCACAGTCGTGTCTGACTCTAGGGGCCGGTGCTCATCTCCGTTTGTTAGCTGAAGAGCCAGCGTTGTCCAAAGACGCTTCCGCGGTCATGTGGCCAGCATGATGCGCACGGAATGCTGTTACCTTCCCACCAAAGTGGTACCTATTTATCTACTTGCATTTGCATGCTTTCGAATTGCTAGGTTGGCAAGAGCTGGGGCGAGTGTGGGAGCTCACTCCGCCACGTGGGCTAGGGTCTTGAACCGCTGAACTTGCGACCTTCTGATCAACAAGCCTGGCGTCTTAACCGCTGAGCCATCGCAGCTTGTCGATCAGAAGATCGCAAGTTTGGAGGTTCGAATCCCTAGTCCCGCATGACGGAGTGAGCTCCCGCACTAGCCCCAGCTCTTGCCAACCTAGCAATTCGAAAGCATGCAAATGCAAGTAGATTAATAGGTATCACTTTGGTAGGTAGGTAACAGCGCTCCGCATGCTTCATGCCGGCCACATGACCGCGGAAGTGTCTTCAGACAACGCTGGCTCTTCAGCTAACAAACGGAGATGAGCACCGGCCCCTAGAGTTGGACATGACTGCACAAATGTGCGGGGGAAACCTTTACCTATTTATATATATATGGCACAACACACACATATATATATTCAAAGAATATCTAATCCATCTGTAATATTTAGTGGTTGAAAAGTTGCTGTTTTCATCTTGTTTTTCTCTAGAGCCTGTTATAGATACAGTGTACACATCTGCATATAAAAGGAATTCAGATGCTTGCAATTTGTTTAACTTGAAATGTAAGATTCTTTTATATATTCCCTAACTTGTTGCAGATATCCTGGTTGAAAGAAATTAGGCTTATATTAAAGTGGCAATTCATTTATCTTGAATAGCAGTTTGACAGCTTCCTTTTCCATGGAATTGTCAGTTCTGCATTAGTCCCAAAACAACACACACACACACTCACACACTCACTCACTCTCTCTCTCTCATATCAAAAAAAGTCTTTGAAGTCAAGTGAGAAACATGCTTATAGCCTGCCTTCAGACCTGAAGACCTAAATCAAAAACAAGACTCAGCTTAGCTTTTCATACTTTTTCATATGCCTTGCCTCTCCTTAAATGTAAATGTAACTGTACATGTACATTACTAAATTCTTTTGAAAATTACATTTTCTTCAGTGTTGGGATGAGGAAATCATCGTAACATTTGGAAAACTTCCTCCATTAGATTTATAGGCAGAATTAGCTCATATAGGCACAAAGGTCAATGGCTTCTCCAAAGCCAGTCTAAGAGATTTTTCTTCCTAAGGCATGAGACATCTCCCTCTTCCTCTATGCACACACAAACACACATCTGAATCCACAGAGAGAACCCAATCAGTTGCCACCAACATAGAAGTTTTAAAACAATACTGGACAAATTAATGGAGGTGGGCCATCAGTGTCTAATACATAGCTTTCCAAACTGTGTGTCGGGACACGTTAGTGTGTCGGCTGCAGTGTCTGGGTGTGTCGCGACTGCTGCTGCCTCGAGCCCTGCCAGGATTCCACGCAGGTCCTAGTGCCTGCCTTGTGCCTGGCTGCCTCCAAACCTGCTGTGATTCCACGCAGGTCCTAGTGCCTGCCTTGTGCCTGGCTGCCTCCAAACCTGCTGTGATTCCTCGCAGGTCCTAGTGCCTGCCTTGTGCCTGGCCGCCTCCAAACCTGCTGTGATTCCTCGCAGGTCCTAGTGCCTGCCTTGTGCCTGGCTGCCTCCAAACCTGCCCTGCCAGGATTCCGCACAGGTCCTAGTGCCTGCCTTGTGCCTGGCTGCTTCCAAACCTGCTGTGATTCCTCGCAGGTCCTAGTGCCTGCCTTGTGCCTGGCTGCCTCCAAACCTGCCCTGCCAGGATTCCGCACAGGTCCTAGTGCCTGCCTTGTGCCTGGCTGCCTCCAAACCTGCTGTGATTCCTCGCAGGTCCTAGTGCCTGCCTTGTGCCTTGCTGTAAGAGTGTGTCACGAAATGATGCCCTGCTGTAAGAGTGTGTCGCGAAATGATGCATGTCTAAAAAGTGTGTCACCAACATGAAAAGTTTGGAAAGCTCTGTGCTAAGGAGTAACTTGCTCCTCTCCATGTCTATGAACCTCCTAAATACTTCTAATCAGCCACTATGGCACAGAATCCTAGACTAGATGTACTCTTAGCCTGATCCAGTATGGCTTATGTTCTTAGGACAATGTGCCCCTAAACCAATAGCAGCAGCATTTTACTACCAGACTGAAGATTAACAATGCAGATGGGATTGTATTTAAAGAAATTCCAATTAGAATACTGCACAAGCAGAAAGAGTATTTATTTTTGACTGACAAACTTAAACAGAAAAAGATGCCATTTCGATGGGATAAAGTGGAAGGAGTGAGCTTCTCTTTTAAACAAAGAGGTTCAGATTGAACTCAGTCCAAAAAGCAAGAGAATTTTTAGAAAGAATTAAAGGGGAACTAGAAGAAATGCAAATGGAAATGACATTTTCTTCAGTGTTGGGATGAGGAAATCACCGTAACATTTGGCCCTAGCACTCTGGACTCTGAACAGCTGCTACAAGAAACTGGGGGAGAGACCACCAGGTTAGGTACTACAGGTATTGACTTTTCTAATTTTTTGGCATAAATATGGATTATAAATGCCTAACGTGGAATATAAATGGAGAAAATGCTCCTCAGAGAAGAAAATTATTTCACTATGACAAGATGTAGTCTGTTGGCAAGAAACAAATATTAGAAAAAAGAATATAAAATATTTGATTTGCAAAAATTTGGGTGATGAATTTATTTCAGCGGGAGTTAAAAAGAGAAATGGAGTTGTTTTGTATATAAGCCCCCAATTACAAGCAGAACTGATATTGACTGATGGTTATGGTCGATATGTAGGGGTGAAAGCTCCTTTCCATGGGGCTTAGTCTTTGGTAATGGGAATTTATGCTCCAAATGAAGACAAAGTTACATTTTACAAAGGATTTATGGATAAATTAATGGATATACCATATGAAAACTGGTGTTTAATGGGGGGACTGGAATGGAGTACTTTGTCTGCAAAAGGACAGAACCTCTGAGAAAGATATTAAAACAACACAAGGGAAGCTACCAAAAGTTCTTTTTTGACATGATGGACAATTTAGAGCTGGTAGATGCATGGAGGCACAAAAATGGTGATGCAAATGAGTATACTTATTTTTCTGAAAGAGACAGCTCTTTTTCAAGAACTGCTGTGTTTTCGATATCTAAGAATTTGGCTACTAATGTTCACAAAATGGAGATATAACGAAGACTTTTTCAGGCCACAATCCAGTGACTTTAGTACTTAAAAGTAAAACCAGTTCCTTCAGATGCAGGTTAAATGAAACATTGTTGCAGGAAGAAACAGTAACGGAAGATGGTAAAAAGAAGTTAAAAGAATTACAGTATTTGACAATAATCTTAATAAAAGTACAGACATAAGAATGGTTTGGGATGCAAGTAAAGGTTCTATGAGGGGACATTTCATACAGCATAATAACAAACTCAGAAAAAAAAAGAGACAAGCGAAAACAAAGGCGATTTTAAAGGACCGGCCATAAGTTGGTTTTTTTCAGCATCATTGTAAGTCTGAACCGTCACTAAACAGGTGTGTGTTAAGCGAGGATTGTTTTATTTATTTCTATTTTATTTTTATCCTGCCTTTATTATTATTTTTTTATAAATAACTCAAAGCAGCGAACATACCAGATACTCCTTCCTCCTCCTATTTTCCCCACAACAACAACCCTGGTTGAAAAACCCTACCCTAAATCAGTGCTTTCTAAAGTGCCGCCGTTGGCGACACACCAACGGCAGTGGCGGGGGCAGGGGCATGCACGGCGGCGGTGCGGGGGGGTGCGCAGGGGTGGGGGCATGCACAGTGGCGGTAGCGGCGTCGGCCTCTGCTAAAACGTGGAAGCGCTGATGGCGTGCCACTGCCGCCCCCACCGTGCATGCCCCCGCTGCCGCTTCCGGGTTGGGGGGCGACACACCAGACTGTGTGTCGTGACACACTAAAGTGTCGCGACACACAGTTTGGAAAGCTGTGCCCTAGATGATACTAACAGTAGCCCCTTGGTTATGTAAAGCAGGTCACCAAGGGGCTTAGTATATCTTATTTTTCTGGTGTCTGGCTAGAACTTCAAAACTGGGAAGATAGAAAGGATTGTGAAGAATTTTCCATGCAACAGCACATGGATCCTGGGCTGCATTTAGCTTAAGGCATAATAACTGGACAGGCCCTCATTAGAATGTGACAGAATCCAGGAACTGCTCTTGGTCAGTCAAGGTTTTTTTTTGATACATCCAAGAGAAAAATATCAAAACCATTCTCATCTTCTTTCTTTAGCAGGACAGAACTGTAATAATTTAAACAACAGTTTTCTGCCTTTCATGACAGCCAAAACCAGCTGCCTGAGGCAGCTTCCTCATTTTGTCTGATAGGATCTCTTCTGCCAAAGACCTCTGTCTTTCCTAAGGTTAAGGCACAGCTTTCCAAACTCTGCGTTGCGACACAATACTGTGTTGCCTGCGGGGCCCAGGTGTGTCGCGTCAAAACCCGGAAGCACTGATGGTGCGCAGCCGGGCCATCAGCGCTTCCGGGTTTTCGCACAGCACACAAGGACACTGTTGCCGCCACTGCTGCGGCACGCAAAAATCCGAAAGCGCCGCAGCGGCGCTTCCCGGTTTTCTCGCGCACCGCCGTTGATGTGTCGCCACGGGAAAAGTTTGGAAAGCCCTGGGTTAAGGTTTTTCCCTGCACAGTCGTGTCCGACTCTAGGGGGCGGTGCTCATCTCCATTTCTTAGACAAAGAGCCAGCGCTGTCCGAAGACGCTTCCATGGTCATGTGGCCAGCATGACGCACGCGGAACGCTGTTACCATCCCACCGAAGTGGTACCTATTAATCTACTTGCATTTGCATGCTTTCAAATTGCTAGGTTGGCAAGAGCTGGGGCGAGCGCAGGAGCTCACACCGTCATGCGGCGCTCGGGTCTCGAACCGCTGACCTTCCGATCGACAAGCCTGGCGTCTCAACCACTGAGCCATCACACAGTTCAAAAAGCATCTACAGTAGTTCTATTCAAGCCTCTATGCCATATTAAGTTGAAAAATACCTGGAAGTGAAATAGTTAAAGCAGCATCTTCCCTTCTGTAGGTTCTCTGTTCAAGATTGAGGAAGAAATATGCATGCCTGAGTATTATTAGTGTGGCATAGGTCTTTTTTCTCTGCCTGAATTAAAACAGCAAAGCAATGTATATAAAACAAAATTTTGCTCTTTATTAGCATTTTCCTTGTCAGACTAAGCTACTAAAAAGCATATTACTGTTTCAATGCCTATATGAACAGCAACTATCTGTGCCTTGTCATGGTGACCCAGTCAGCTATGAACTCATTTGAAAACACATAGCATGTGATGCTGTTCTTCATAAACCATGGGTATTTTTTTAATGACCTAGTCTCCTTTAAAAAGAAAAGAGGCCAGGAAGGATTTCAACAGACAGAGGAAAATAAAACACAGTCCAAACGAGTTTTCTGCCAGGACTTCTTTCAGAAAGCCTCTGTTAAAATTCTCTGGCTTGCTAGTAGAAGGAATGGGCTTTTCCTTTTTTGGTAGAAAATGAATGAACTGACATTTAGGCTGATGATAATCTTGCATCAGCACATCCCACTGAACTTCCAAATAGAAATCTATTGACTCTGCCTCTGAGCTAAAATTGCATCCAGTCTTAAAAGTTAGCATGTGAGAATCCATAAAACATTTGGAGTTTTGGCTTGAATAAACATCACACATTTAGTTTGCTAATCCCAGTAATAATTCAGAGCCTTGCCTCTGCAGGACTGCTTTGTGTTTGTTTTAAACCCATATTTCCAGAACTTCCTGCTTCCAGCAGAGCCAGATATTCCTTGCATCCAGCCCATTTAACAGCAATATAGTTCATGTAACTTCCTTTCCAGTGCAGGACTAGATGGAGGTTGCACGCATGGAAATGAACACAAATGAAAGGAAAACATCTGAACTCATGTTGGCATTTTCCTTCTGCTCTTTCATCCTGCAAGTAATTCTGTATGTTTTCATTTGGGGACCTGAAAGCTTGTAGGATTTGATACTTCCTCAGGCAATATACACTGCTAAATTGAGAGGCACACTTCAGAGCAGTGTTTATCACATCACTATGGATTTTACCTCTTTTAACATAGGCATCAATTAAGGAATTTGTGCTTTTAGTTTCATTTCTTAAACATTAGGCTGCTTATTCCCAATTGCATCTATCAGCTACTGTATATCAGATCTTTGCTTTGATTAAAAGACCTTAGGATTTACAAGTGTTTCCTTTACATTTGTTGTCGTTTTTTTGTAGTTGTAATTGGAACTTGTTATTTGTGTGTTTCTCATTCATAGAGATTATCAGCTATCATAGGTGAAGATTGCCTGACTGAAATTTAAAATGAGAATATAAATAAGCTAAAGTTGTTCACTGTGAAAAGATTAAAATATCACTGTCGCTAAACTCAGATAATTTTTTGGTTCTCTCTCATTCTTCCTGCCTCTTTCTTACCACACAAAACCAAAAAATGGCAACTGGAATTTCTGGATCTGTCAGTAAAAGACAGAATTACAGTATTTGACTTGCATTTATTTTGTCATACATTACCTTGGTAATAAATTAAATCATCTTACATTCTTTTAAAGTTTATTTAGATATATTTCCTAAGGAACTCTCAATCTTTTTTTCCTTCAAACGACAGCATACCAGTTGTGAATTTTGTATGGATGTGGGTTTTGAAATAACCACGATGATAGATTAATAGCTTTGTAAAAATGTTCACAAGGAATCAGTAAATGGTCAAAAAAGAAATTTCTTGGGGTACATGAAAGGGGTATAGCAATTCTGCAAATCAATTTTTTTTTACATTTTTTGCTTCACACTTCCATTCATATTTCTCTACATATCTCAACATTTTATATCTGAAAACTGTCATGGATAATAGTAACCCAGTTGTCTGAGAGAGAGCCAGTTTGGTGTAGTGGTTAAAGCACCAGGCTAGAAACTCAGAGACTGTGAGTTCTAGTCCTGTCTTGGGCACGAAGCCAGCTGGGTGACCTTGGGCCGCTCACTTTCTCTCAGCCCTAGGAAGGAGGCAATGGCAAACCACTTCTAAAACTCTTGCCAAGAAAACTGCAGGGCCTTGTCCAGGCAGTTGCCAGGAGTCTGACTCGAAGGCACATTGTCTGAGGCCTTAGCCAAGAAGCCATTCCACTACTGGGTAAGTTGAAGGAACATAGGAAACTACCTGATGTCCGACAGCACCAGATCTCAGGAAGGTCTTGATCTATCAGAAGCTTCAGGGGACCTCTTTCCCTTCCTCTTCCTGCTATCATTTTATTGGCTCTCCTTTCCTTTCTTTTTACCTACAGCAGCAGCAAAATTTCATCCTCCTCCTTGCTTTCCAGCCTACCATCTAGGACATGCTGTAAAAGAAAATGCATTACCTGCTGGCTAATCAAGGCTCTGGCTATGTGCTAGTTTGAAGTATTTTTCCAGTCTGAGAGTAGCTGAATGAATGTGATAGAGTCTTGCCTAATTGGGAACCGGAGTGTCAAGTAAAGATAAAGAAAGATACTGCTGGTTCTGCTTTTCCCTCTTGGTTAGATAAAAAGTACTCTTCAGTAGTGCCTGAAAAAAATAGCAACATCTGTATTGCTATGAAAATACCGGAGTACTTTTGCCACCTCAAGTCTTCTCCCAAAGTTTTAGAACAGGTTTAGCTTTAGTGCAGAAATGGATCTGTTGAAGAGTGAACTACAGCTGCCAGGATCCCTCACCATTGACCTTGTTTTCTGGAGTTACCCCTGGGAGCTCTAGTTTAGCAATCTTACAGTTGTTGTTCCTGTTGTAGATCACTGCCATATAAAGCCTGAAGTTCATTGTTTTCCTTAGTCCTTTTCTAAGCAGGAGCTAAATTATCACATTTGTTGTAGTAACTCATATGATAGATTGCAAGGAAGTACTGTAAGTGATACTGCCCAACTAAATAGCAGTACCAAGCTAGCTTTGGCTGATTCAATTTGCTAAACAGTATTGGACCTGGTTAACACTTGAATGAGAGACTGCCAGGTAATACTACCCGGTGTCACGTATGACCCCCACCTGGGTACCATCTGTGACATGGTGCCAGCCAAGAGACACACAGCAACCAAACAATTGAAAGCAATCGCCGGCAGACAGATAGAAAGAGGGAAATGTGGATTCAGCACCTTGGACCTTCAAACGCACCACAGAAGTGCCAGACGGGCTGGAAGGGGGAGAATAGAATGTGTATATATACTAAAAAGGTAAAGGTTCCCCCCGCACATTTGTGCAGTCGTGTCCGACTCTAGAGGCCGGTGCTCATCTCCATTTGTTAGCTAGGTTGGCAAGAGCTGGGGCAAGTGTGGGAGCTCACTCTGTCACGCGGGGCTAGCGATTCGAACCTCCGAACTTGCGATCTTCCGATCGACAAGCCTGGCGTGTTACCCGCTGAGCCACCACGCCCCTCTCTATATATTATTATATATATATTATTAGTATTCATATTATTATCATCACTATTATATTATATTATATTATATTATATTATATTATATTATTATATTATATTAACATTACAATACTATACTATACTATACTATACTATACTATACTATACTATACTATACTATACTATACTATTAGTATATATACTAATCCTTTGTAAAACGCAATTCACTTGGAGCATTGAAGTGCTTGGAGTCACTGATACAATAAAGATTCCTAACGATTCCAACGTGTCTTGTGTGTGGAGTGCTGATTGTAATCCAGGACCATCACACCAGGTCTGCAGGCTAGTCTGAGAAGTAAAAAAAAACAAACACAGAAATTGGCAAACCAGTTCCATATTGTTGCCAAAAAAGAAAATTGGATGGGTTTGTCTGTGATTCCCCCAAGCATTGAGCAAAACCTTAAAAAGATTGTACCTTAAGTACCTGTCTCTTAAGCCAGGGCTTTCCAAAGTTTTTCCCGTGGCGACACACCAACCGGCGTTGGTGTGTCGCCGCGGGAAAACCCGGAAGTGCGGCAGCGTGCAAAAACCTGGAAGCGCTGCTGCCGCTTCCGGGTTTTTCGCACTGTAATTGGTGTGTCGCCACGGGAAAACCCGGGAAAACCCAGAAGCGCTTATGATGATCAGCGCTTCAGACTGTGTGTGGTGACACACTTTTGTGTCGCGACACATAGTTTGGAAAGCTCTGTCTTAAGCTGTCTTTTAAACTTTTCTAGGAGATCTGCAAACACATTAAGAATGAGATATGCAATCCTGTTTTTTTCTGAAGCGGAATTAAAGCTTTGGTGTAGATTAGTTTAAATATCTGGAAAAGTTTAAAGGTCAGTTTAAGAGGCAGGTACAATCTCTTTCAAGAATGGGCAGCTGAAGTATTTAAACTAATCTACACCAAAGCTTTAATTCTACTTCAGAAAAATGCAGAATCACATACTTCATTTTTAAAGTGTTTGCAGATCTCCTTCCTGCTAGACCAGCTCAAACTTCTCACTTGCCTATTCTCACTTGCACACAAATCCACTGTGATTTGTGAATATATCTGTACTTCTGTGTATTTTGTTTTGTGTTTCAGACTGATGTAATACTCTTGGTTCGGACACATCTATGAGTACTCTTTGGACCCTTAAGTTATTTTTGTATTAACATTTCTTCCTACAGTTTAAAAGTTGTGGGGAGGTGAACTTTGTTGAAATACCCCAGAGAAGTTTTTTTTTCCTCTTTCCTTCCTTCACTTGCAGTCTTCCTGTGTATGTCAACGCCTGTGATCTCATGATCCAAAAATAGCCTCAACTGCACCCAAAGGGTATGTGTATGTGGTGGGGGGAAACAGTTTTTCTGTAATTAATATTACTGAATGAGTCCTCCTAAAATAAGCAGGGAACCCATGATGTGAATCCTGAATTTGCTCGATGGGGGGCATGGGTGTGCCTCGAGCAATTACTAATGAGATCATGGAAAGGAATAGGACATCTGTGCCTAATGCCAAAGAAAATATTCTTTCTTCATTTTTGCTCTCCCTCCCCTTCTTAGAACAAATGTCAAGAGCACTGCACCAATCTGCTTCCAAATAGTGAATCAATGATGAGGTCACATACATGTTTCTGTGAATGTGTAAAGAACAATGTGGCTGAATTTGCTAGTTTTTCTGTTACTGTTCGCTTTTTGTATCAGGTTTGTAGTTAAAGAGTTAAGAGTTTTGTTTTTTTACCTATGTATAGTAATTTGAATACCTGAAAGCACAATCCTAAATGGGAGATTTGTGGTAGCAGTATCAATATTCTGACTAGGACATCTTGTACATATCCATCTTTAAATGTTTTATTCTGTGCAATAAATAGATTTCTTTGAACTGTTTAATAATTAGGTTTTGCTTTTTTGTTTGGTAATATCTCTAAGTTGGATTTGAAATGGAACAGGTTTTTAAAGGAAAAGTTAAATAGTTTCACATTTGTTTTATCAAGGCATACAGATGAATAACAAACTTGGTTTTGCATTGCTGTGGTTTCTTGATCTTCCTCAGGTGTTGAGTTCCTCATGTGAATCTATCTATCTATCTATCTATCTATCTATCTATCTATCTATCTATCTATCTATCTATCAAATTTATCACCGCCCATCTCTACCGCAGTAGACTCTGGGTGGTTTACAATAGAATTAACCGGTCTTAACCGTCAGACTGACGCCCATGTGTGGTAAGCAATTATTCAGTCTGCTGTGAGATCAGCAAAACAGATTATGAGACCACAGTAGAATAGCAGATATCTGGATTGATGATGTATCTTCTGACAGCACCACATGTTACAATCCTCAACCTATTCTGGTGGTTTCTTGCAAATAGTACATGTAATAAGGATGTCATCCATCTGTGCATGCAGCTAAAAATACTGAGCAAGGATACAAAAAACTTCTGAAAGATACGTAGGAACATAGAAGTCTGATTTACACTGATTTACCATTGGTCTCTCTGGGTCAATATTGTCTGTGCTTTTCAGACTTGTTTTAGGATAACAAAGCATCTGCTTTATTGGAGATGCTCTAGACCTTCTCCAAATAGCCAGAATGCTTCCATCTGTTGTGGAAGAAGCTAGTGTTTCTCACTGGTATTTCTCCGAGCAATTGCAAGAATAGCCCCCGTGTTTTACACGTGACCAACATGCACAATCCGAGAGGCACACCTGAGAAGTCTGGATTCTTTGAAATTGCGGTGGATCCAGATGCATATCTTTTAGAACATGCTTGAGTGAAAACATCGTGGAAGGACATCTGTTGATATCTTATATAGAGCCCTTTTAAACACAAGTTTGTCGCCTCTTGGATTTTATATTTATATTTATTTTAATTAACTATATTTATGATGATTGTATTTTATGTTATTTTAATTGTTTGATTTGTTGTAAACCGCCCAGAGTCCCCTTTGGGGGAGATGGGGCGGTGTTATAAATTCAAGAAATAAATAAATAATAAATATCTGCTAGCGTAAAAGTTATTTATTTATTTACTTACTTACTTACTTATTTATTTTCTATCCCGCCTATATTATTTTTATAAATAACCCAAGGCGGTGAACATACCAAATACTCCTTCCTCCTCCTATTTTCCCAACAGCAAACCTGTGAGGTGAGTTAGCCTTAGAGAGAGTGACTGGCCCAAGGTCACCCAGCCGGCTTTCATGCCTAAAGCGGGACTAGAACTCTCAGTCTCCTGGTTTCTAGCCCATTGCCTTAACCAGTAGACCAAACTGGCTCTACATATGCATTGCTTTCTTTCTCCAAGTAGCTCAGGTAGCACAGGTTTTCCAACTCTATTGTGTCTTTACAACAATCCTGTGAGGTAACTAAAGTCCAGAATTTGTAACTAAGATTATTTTCATAGATTAGTGGAACCTAGGATTAGGGATGCAGTCCTAATCTAGCTATCGAATCTTTATGCTGGCACAGAGAGAATATTAATTTTGTCCACATCCAGATTTTTATTTTTCCAAACTTGTTCATTTTGGCTTGTTTCCACATAAGTTTGCAATTTTTAGAAAATGTTCCTATAAAAATGATAGACATTTTTCTCATGTACATGCTTTTAATGCACATTTTCTAATATACACTTTTTCCAAGCAATTTTCCTAACAAATACACTGTTGTGTACATGTATCACCAAAGCTTATGTCACAGTATATGATTTTTTTTATTTGAATCTTGTCACAACATTTCAAATAGTGAAGATTTCAGTGTATGTTCAGATTCAGAAACTATTGACAAGGGTGCTGGGAGTCTGGCAGTGTAAAAATGTAATATAATATGTGAACTGAGGTCCGCCTATCCAGTATTACAACAAAGCCAAGGCAAGATGCTGTGTGAAGATGTAATCCCCATTTAGGTTTGTATTAACTGATTGCTATTTCATTCCCCAAAGAATCTCCATATTTTGTTCTTTGAATTGTTTAGTGCTGGAACTAAATAAAGAAAGCTATCATATACCAAATTTCACTGTCATCTGGGTCTTATTGATTCTGATACAGTTTATTTGGAATCTTGGGCAGATACTTTCCCAGGACATTTTCAACTTAAAATGCTAGGAACTGAATCTTTTGTTAAGCTGTGGTTCCTCCCTCTTGATCTATTCAGACATGTGAATTTTTTCATACAGAATCCATATTTTATTTGGGCAGGATTTGGTGACATATAAAAGGTAAAGGTTCCCCCCCGCACATTTGTGCAGTCATGTCCGACTCTAGGGGCCGGTGCTCATCTCTGTTTGTTAGCCGAAGAGCCAGCGTTGTCCGAAGACGCTTCCACGGTCATGTGGCCGGCATGATGCACGCGGAACGTTGTTACCTTCCCACAGAAGTGGTACCTATTCATCTATTTGCATTTGCATGCTTTCGAATTGCTAGGTTGGCAAGAGCTGGAGCGAGTGCGGGAGCTTACTCCATCATGCAGGACTAGGGATTTGAACCTCTGAACTTGCAATCTTCCGATCGACAAGCCTGGCGTCTTACCCGCTGAGCCATCACGCCCCCAGGCTGAGCCACCACGCCCCCAGTTGGTGACATATAGATTCCAATAAAAGACATGTGGTGGGTTCTTTTTTGCGGGGTGTGTGTGTTATGCACAGGTGCATCTTGGTAACCTACAACCAATGGGGGTGGGGGTGGGGATTGTTCAGCTATAATTGTTTTCTCTTATTCAAGTTTTGTAGTAATATTCCAGTTAAAATCTGGATATTTTCCTGAGGAAGGCATAATTCAGTTTAACAAAATAATAAATTATTAAAAAATACTTAAAAGTGCAGACAGTATTTTAGAGTAAAATGAAGCGAAACTTTATACCACCGTATCCCATGGAAAGAAACACAGTAGACTAGTTGGAAATCAGTCTGTTTGGTAGGTCTTGACAAAATTATATGGGGGAATTTTTCTAAACCACATAAAATATGAGCTGAGATGTGAGACTGTCTTTCAGGTTTTGAAAATGAGAAGTTCCACTTGGATAATTAGAGCAAACATACTAATCACTTGTAACTATATACTTTTTACATGTTGCTCAGACAAAAGCTAATGATTCAACCTTAGATAATCAGGTCAAGTTTTGATGGAAACATAATAATAATTTTAAAAATGCACTGAAATTAGTGATAGCTACTTGAATTTACCACAAGCAGAAGATCCCTTTGGTCCAATGAAAGTTTGAGTTAGGAAAAATTGGATTTCTAGAACCATGGATAGTTCCGACATCATGGTTTGGGATTCATATTTTACTCATTTTAGGCCAGGTTTCCTTTTTTAGGCTCCACCTCTTTCTTGAAGAGTAATCCTACAACTTAGAATCCTCACTCTGCCTGCTGCGTTTGCTGGGGATTGTGTCCAGGGGATACGTGAAATCAATGGTATAAAAGACATAGGTCTCTTCCTTAGAATACTACTTTGATGTGTTCTGTCTCAAAGGATTTCTAGCTGATAACATGAGACTCACAGTGACACCAGGCCTGAGCCTGAGTTGAGTTCTTCTGCAGCTTGTACTGTTGGTTTCTTGATCTAACTAAAGTTGAAACAGGAGTGGGCTTGGACAGAGTGACGGGATCTGTTGGACTCACGACTCCTGCTCGAAGAGCAGGTGGCAGTTGTGGCCAGGAGAGCCTTTGCCCAACTTCATGTGGTGCGACAGTTACGCCCTTTCCTAGACCGAGAGACCCTTCAAACAGTCACTCAAGCCCTAGTTATGTCACATGTAGACTACTGTAATGCGCTCTACATGGGGCTACCCTTGAAGAATATCCGGAAGCTACAACTGATCCAGAATGCAGCTGCATGGGCAATCTTAGGTGCACCAAGATCAGCACATATAACACCACTGCTCCGCGAGCTGCACTGGGTTCCAGTTTGCTTCCGGGTCCAATTCAACCTGTTGGTTATCACCTTTAAAGCCCTACATGGCATGGGACCAGGCTATCCGAGGGACCGTCTCATCCCTATTAAATTGACCCGTCCCACCCGGTCATGCAGAGAGGGCATGTTACAGACCCCATCTGTAAAATAATTCTATCTAGCGGGGTCTCGGAAACGTGCCTTCTCTGCAGTAGTGCCCGCCCTCTGGAACATCCTTCCCCCAGGGGTGAGACAGGCCCCCTCACTCCTGGACTTCAGGAAAAAACTGAAAACCTGGTTTTGCCAACAAGCCTGGGACGGGAGGGGAAATAGTCATTCTTGGGGATGGCTAGCACCCTAGAATGGATTGAGAACGGCCCTTGCGCTCAGGATTTGAGGAAGAACTGTAGCCATCTAGATTTTATTTTATTTTATTTTATTCTATTTATATCTTTTAATAATTATAATGATATTGTATATTTATTCCATTTCCATTGGGATCTGTTTTGTATTTTAACTCCGGTTTTATTGTAAACCGCCCAGAGTTCCCCCTTTGGGGGAAGATGGGCAGTAATATAAATTAAATAAATAAATAAAAATAAATAAATAAGATATACAAGATGGAGTTGGAGGCAGTGTATGAAATGAGCTATTTTAAATGGAGACAAATTAGAATATAGATACAGAGACAAGCAAAAGAGCTAGTTGGTGTCCTAAGCTGAGCAAGAATGGGGAGACAGGGGAAGGTGTCTGTCAGAGACAATGCAGCAAATTTAGGGAAAAGTTGGCAGGGCTGGCTAGCTTCTTCCCTTTCGTAAACCTGACCTGGAAACATTTATGGTCAGACCGCAGCAGGAGAAACTAATGAGCTATGTAGAGTATAGTGTCATGCTGAGACCTGGCAGAACATTAGTGTCTTTTCATCTTCTGCTCTGCAGAATTAAGTGGCTTGTGCAGGAGATGCAGAAGACTTTATCTGATCACACAACTTGCCAAAGATCACACAGCAATTTATTTTTTCTTAACAATGTCATTCAATATATATTTTTATTGCATCCATATATTTAGAGCATACCAGAAAACATGAAGATCTCTACAGATGTCTAGCATAAAATGACATAAAACTACAGAGATAGAAGAATTGTAGCCATTTCAGCATTAAATGAAATTTAATATTGTTAACACAGTAAGGTACAAGATCATAGTTCTAAATTCTGTGAATAAAATAGTGATGCTATTGCTGAGCTACGTGATGAAATCCAGTCTGTAAAATATGATAATATAAAATAATATTAAAAATGTATTAGGGAATTGTGAATTTATACATGAACTAACATGAATTTTGCATATTACTTAAGGGACTGTCATGCATCAATAGCTATTCCAATGTACTTGATCAACATGATCTGGTAGTCTTGACAGCTATTGTGGAGTTAAAAATATTAGACGTGTGTCTATGTTGTGAGCATTAAAGAAGGATGTGTTCAGCAGTCTTAATTTGCCAAGTCCTACAAGGACTTATTCATACCATAGATTGGATCTTCTTATAACTTCCCTCTGAAAATACACATAGCAGTATAATAGCAGTGTGAACTGGATGCAGATTTTTTAAAAAAAACATTCTGTCACTTCAAATGTTTTTGGAGTAATAAGGAAAGAATGCTAATAAATTATATTTATTAAAAAGAATGGAGGCAAGAAAAAGCCAATATAGGCAGTGCACCTGGTAAGGTGCAATATAAATACTATTGTCAAATGACTGCCTTTGAATAGCATCCAGTGTTGGTGAGCAATGCATGAAATTTCTTCCATCTGAATTGATGAGTAGAGGCAATCATGTTTTGACACCCAGAAGTTGTTGCAGACTTCAGCTTTAGCTAACTTCATAAGGTCAGTATTTGGCCATTAAAGACTTAACTGCATTGCCCTTTATTGGGGGAGCTACAGTGAGCTACAGTTTGTTTCTAAGTTTGCTTGGTATATCCCATACCCCCTTCAGGATGTTTTAATGCTCCTCCTAATTGGAACTTATTTCCTTTGGGTGAGAGAAGGAGAGCCACAACATCAGCAGCTTCATTTGTCAGTATACAGAGAATGTATAAGCAGAAACAGATACCAATCAATTATCTCAGGACGGAGCCTTATAAAGAGGTTCAGCATTTCAGAATCCCATCGTGGTAAAGTTACAGCTCTCTGAATTGTCTGGGTCTATCTACCCTTTGAATGCATCTACAGGATATGCTTTTTTCCTATAGACAAAAGTGGCAGAGCGATATTTCTTCTTATAACCATTTCACACTCTGGATATGTTCCTTGGCACTAGTAGGGTGCTTGATTTCTCTCTTTCTTTCTCTGATTTGCTGTTCATCATATCTCTTCTTTTTGGTATTTATTTATTTATTTATTTATTTATTTGTTGATTGGTTTGTTTGCACTTAGGCTGAGATTAAAAGGCAAATTAGTTATAACTAATGTTCTACTAATTTCATTAGGAAGAAACAGGACAAACCTATCTATCCAAAGTAAATCCCACTGCAGTAGCTTCCTCTTAGATAAATGGGTAGAAATGCAGCCTCCGTGTTGCTAAATTAATCTGGATCCCACCAAATGTTTTTTCTGCTATACACTCATTTGCTAAGGTGTTTTTAAAAAGCCTTTCCTTCTGTTTCTTTCAGGATGAGATGGGTACTGCTTGTGAGTTGCTAGAACCGGACTCAGACTTCCTTAAGTGCAGCGTGGGCTTTCCCTTCATGAGATCAAAATCCAAGGTATTGCATGATGACTTCCTACAACAGTGAGTTTCCCTGCATAGCAAAGAAATGGTGGACCATAGACTACAGGTAGTCCTCACTTACCGACTGCAATTGGGACAGGCAACTCCGTTGCTAAGCAGTGTAGTCATTAAGTGAAAAGTCAAGTGACTGCTCCAGCTTGCGATGTCAGTTCTGGCTACAGTTAAGTGAATCACAGCGGGTTGTTAAGCGTGACGCCACGTGTCTGTGACTTGCGACTTCCTGCTGGCTTCCCCATTGACTTTGCTTGTTGGAAGCTGGCTGTGAAAGTCTCAGATGGTGATCACTTGACCGTGGGATGCTGCGACTGTTGTAAATGTACACCGGTTGCCAAGCACCCAAATCGCAATCACGTGACTGTAGGGATGCTGCAACAGCCGCAACTTCAAGGACTTATTTCTCCTTTTTCAGTCCCATTGTAACTTCGAACAGTCGCTGAACGACTGGTCAGTAAGCGAGGACTACCTGTACTTTGCAAATACAGAGTGGCTTGGCATTTTGACTGAAAAATGCTGGGCCACCTTTCTGTTTTTCTTAGAAGGGGCAGCTAATTTTTCCTCACTAGGTAAAGTTCAGGAAGAGGACTGTGACAGCTGTTCATAACCACAGACCCCTAATAGAAGTTGACTGGGAATTCAACTGGGAGTCTTTTTTAGCTGCCAGAAAATGATTCTGTGAAGCTTCCTTGGCAGGGCCTTTGAAGACGGCTGTCCACCATTGCTGTCCCTAGTTGCTCAGCTGTGTTTTGTATTTTCGCCTGCTATTCAAAGGATTTAAAGGTCAGATGCATACAGCACAGAGCCAGTAAAAATAAAATGTCTTTTTTTTTTTTTCTACTTTTTACTTGTTGCATTTGTTAAATTAACTCTTGAGATTATGCTGTTACATTCTGATGGTGTTTCTGAATGTTTTGAAACTTAATTCTGTGCTGGGTCAATTTAAGAGACAAATACAGTAGCACCCACACTCCATTATTAAGATACAAAATACCCAAGGGCAGGAAAATTAGATTAGATAAGTCCTCAAGCATCACTTTTCATTCTTGGAAGTAAAAAAAGCAACTATGATAAATTTAAATATTACATTTAAATAGTTCCAATAATTCCTTTTTCTGTCCCGATTCTGTATGCATCCAGTCAAGTCAAGTCAATTTTTGTCAGGCATGGCTAGATTCTCATTTTTTTCCTGGTCCCTTCCTATTCATGTCTTTTCAATTTAGGAAGGAAAATGAAACTAAAGGAAGGGTACTACAGCAGTTTTATATTGCAGTAAAAATATGTAAGTTGAATGTAATGGTCACGGTCAGTTGCTTTCCCTTCAGCACAATTCCTCCTCCTAGAACAAGACATGGGTTCCAGAAAGGTTATAAAACAAACAATGATGCTTTCCCTCCACCAGTATCAGGCCTAGATCAAAGCTAACAGGTTATAACGGGCCAGGTTATAAGTACTCTGTCCCCTATATATTTGTGCATAAAAAAAGGGTAAAGGTACCCCCCGCACATTTGCATGCACCTGTACAAAAGTCTATTTCAAGTGCAACAGAAATGCAAAACATATTTTATTACTAATTTAGTTGAAAATATCTTCCATGCTTTTCAGTAAGTAAAAGATAAATGTGTGTTCAAGATGAACCATAAAGTCCTTTCTGTGGGCAATTTATCATTCTTCCTTTTTATCTGTGGGGTGTTGTCTCAATGTGGGATGTGGGCAGGTCAGTGAAAATATTTTCAGTATATTACCAAAAGGTCAATGAGTATGCTCAGATTTCATTATATGATTGTAAAATCCAGATTACACAAATCTGTTCCACCAAAGCATTGCGAAGATGAACCTAATAGTCGAAGTACAATGGCCTTGACAGGCATACAAAAACAGTCCTGATTTGGTATGTCAGTCAAGTGGCAATGACACCAGTCAGCTTTCAGTGAGAGGAACAAGCAAAGAAGACAAAATCCGCCTTTTGAATGATTAGTACCTATTAATTAGTACCTATTTTATACTGTGTGTGCAGTGATTGAATTCAAATGGAGAATCCCTTGCAGACCACTGTTTATATACTGTACATGATTTACCATCTAGTTATGAGTGCAGCTGCAGAGGTCTTTTACTTATGATGCCTGGTCAGAGTGGGACAATTGGGTGTGTACACAGAAAAATACCTTCATATGATTACCCATCTCTGAAAATGCGTAGAGATTGCAAATCTGGAATATGATAAATGATGCTAAATATATGTTTTTGGGGAAAAAATAGAATTGTGTGATGAAAGTAAGGTATTCAAATAGCAATCATACTTATTCCAATATCCACAATATGCTAAATGTTGCTTTCTGTTTCCCTTAGCATGAATTCAGTGTTATCTTTGACACTAGCCATTTGTCTGGGGAAGAGGAAATTCTTTCATTCCTTGTATCTGCTCAGAGGTAATACAGATTTCACATTCAGTTTCCATTGTTGCGGCAGATTGAGACTATGTCTCTGACCTAACACATGACTTGCTTACATTCATGGCACTGGATAACAAGATGGGTAGAGTCAGACGTGAAATCAATACATGGCAATTTGGGATAGAGTCTATCACTGTCATCTGCTGTAAGTTCACAATAAAAATAAATGCCAGTTTAGTACTCCAAGCAACACTAGATTATTATACCAACCATTTAGATTTCCCATACTATTCCACTGTAGCAGTCTCCATCCTAAAGGTAAAGGTCCCCCCGCACATTTGTGCAGTCGTGTCCGACTCTAGGGGCCGGTGCTCATCTCCATTTGTTAGCTGAAGAGCCAGCGTTGTCCGAAGACGCTTCCACGGTCATGTGGCCGGCATGACGCATGCGGAACGCTGTTACCTACTCACCGAAGTGGTACCTATTCATCTACTTGCATTTGCATGCTTTTGAATTGCTAGGTTGGCAAGAGCTAGGGCTAGTGCGGGAGCTCACTCCATCACGCGGGGCTAGGGTCTCGAACTTGCGACCTTCTGATCGACAAGCCTGGCGTCTTAACCCCTGAGCCACCACACCCGTTCCCCATCCTAAAACCCTCCCAGAAAACCTGAGATTACAGTTCTGAGATTTCTCAGCTCATGTAGACAGGCAGAAAATGCTGGTTGGTAATTTTGGCAATCCCAACTGATCTGGAGGACAATGGATTATATAGCAAAACTGTATCAAGGATGTTATGTGTTAAAATAGCAGCTTGATGACATAATGCTAATGTCATCATCATGTAACATACCAGTGGACAAGGGAACTTGTGGGATCATTTTGCCCAAGATCCACTGAAATAAGGAACTTCCCTGAGTAATATACTATTGCTCTTTGTTGATCTTAACCAACTAAATAGAGATTATAGTCAGAGCTACTTGCTTTGCTTCAGTATGCCTACACCAGTGAAATTTAATGCAAAGAGAATCCACTATTCTCTAGCTTATAAAAAGGTGATATTTTTCCTCCTATTTCTCTTTGACTCTATTGAAAGATTTAAGTGTTGGGAGGCTTGAAAGCTAAATGTGGAATATTTCAGGGAACATATATATTTTGTTAAATCCAAAATTAGCTATACTTGGAGCACACCCATTGATTTTGTATGATTGAGTCAATACTTGAGTGCTTTTAGAAACCCTTTCTTCATTGTAAATAAAACCCAGCAAATATCTTAGCATGATTATCATGCAGGGAATGAGGAACAGTGTATAGATTACAAGAATATTCAGAAAAGCCAAACAATTTAGATGAGTCCTGAATTAAGAAGAATTGCCTTATAAGGAAAAATGTAAGTGGAAAGTAGTAGTATACAAATCAGCATGTTAGATGATTGACACTGGTAATCTTGAAATGGCTTATTCTCTGAAGTTCCCCAGAGCACTTTATATATTCACAATGGATGCTCCTTGCTCTGCTCTTGCATACATTACAGTTGCATCCAGCGGCTCTCCATTTAAATCCTTTCTCAGTATTGTATACAGTACCTCAACCTACACCTCTGGCTACACTTTCTGTAATAGGTACATTAACTTGTGCCCCAAAAATAGGCTCTACTTGCAGCCAAATCGCTAATGTCCAAATTAGGAAAAAGCAAACAGATTTGAAAGTGGGGTAATGAATCAATTAGTCCTCTGTTCAGATCAGTGAAGGAAAGCAGAACATGCTTTCATTGATGATTTATTAAGATCTGCCATACGGTTTGTGTGTGCAAAGGGTTTGTGACACTAAAGCTGATGATAACAGTTTGTAAAAAATGAACAGTGTATTGGCTTAATCTTTCCCCATTCTGTCATGACTTAAGATGTAGGATAGGAATACTGTACATATTTCAATTTCCAACCACCAGCCTAAATTGAACAAAATGTGCAGTTTCTGTAGGTTATATATCACTTCTTAGCCATTCAGCTGTGATTAAATTTAGAAGTCATGTAGTTTATACAGTATGTCATGTCATGTACAGTAGAGTTATATTTGTGTATGATGTATCATCAGTGATACCAGTTGGCTGGGGATGTTGTGACTAGTCTTTTTTTGTGATATGTCCTGTGGCAGCAGCCAGATAATCTTCGATATGAGATAGATTTGTTTACCTAATTCTTGCATGAGTGTAACTTAAAAACAGCTTTCAATCATGACTGCAAAATCATTATCTACAGTTGCATCAGTGAAATAGCAGTTGGATAAAGTTATTCAGAAGCCAGATAAATTTAATTTGATACTGATGATCTGTCTATTTACAGTTATGCAAATAGCTAGCTTTTTTCATCTTAGGCTTCCTTTATCCTGATTTCAGATTTCTCATGAGCTTGGCAGAGATGAGTGTTTTTGTGCCCTGGGGGATATTGTGAAGTCTGCTAAGAGAGAGTTTGAACCAACTATCTCCATTTGACTATAGAGCCCTCATAATGGGTGCATAGGGATTTAGCAAGGAGCATGTTGAAAACCCTAATGCACAGTGCACACGTCTTATTATTTTAAGCCATAAAATAGTAGTCCTATCTGCAAGTAGACACAGGAAATAATGGGAATCGCATGGGAATGAACATTGCTCAGCTTGGTGAACTTTTGATCTTGGGTCCACCACTTCTAAAACAAAAGCTACTGCTTTTGGTTTTTTCTCTTATATCTTAAAAGCAGTTGCAGGAAAGGACAGTTTTGCATTTCCTCCATTTTTATCTAGTATAAAAATTGTAAGTCACTGTTTTAAAAAGATAAAAAGCTAGGCTACTATATAGAACAGTTGGAGGAAATTAAAGAATAACAGCAGTTACCCTTTGAATCTCAAAGGGAAGAAAGTAACTCTTCAGAAATAGTAGACTTATGGAACAAACTCTTACAGATTATGTCTGTGCATACCATGAAGTGAACCTCCTCAAATTTGGTACCTTCCAAACACATTGAAATGCACTTCTAGCCATACCCTTACTGAGCTTTCCAAATCAGGTACTGGTGGTTAGGCAACCTGATGGGTTATTTATCTAGTGGTTCTACAAATAAAACCTTGCGTGCTGAGGTTGTTTATATTTGAACACCAGCCCACATTTCATTTACAGGCAGTAATTAACAGGAGCATGTCAAAATGCGCAAATAAAATATTCACTATAATATGCCCCTCTCATATTGGCATGAAGTAAAAGGCCAAGGACAGTAGCTAAGAGACTGAACTGAAGATCATGATGTTTGTTTCTTAAATATATGAATTGTAACCTCTGTGAAGTTCCTGATCTTACACATTCACACTTATGCATATGTGTGTATTTGATTTTTTTTCTCTGCCACAGTCAAGAGATTCTTAGGTTACTATCTCAGCAATAAAGTGTCAAGGGTACAAGTAAAAAAGAACAAATGATAAACAGTGCCCCCCCAAATTAAACCACATATAAAATCATTGATTGATTGATTGATTGATTGATTGAATTATGTGCCAACAAGTCACATAGATTTTCTCCATGATGATCTATCCCTAACCTGGTCTTTCAGGTCTTCCAACAGTGCACTAATCACCACTGTAACTGAGTCCATCCACCTTGCTGCTGGTCTTCCTCTTCTCTTTCCTTCTACCTTTCCCAGCATCAGAGCCTTTTCCAGAAAGCTAGGTCTTCGCATAATGTCTCTGAAGTAGATAAGCTATCAAAAAGCAATAAAAATGAATGGCAACATCTATAAATCAAAGATCCTCTTAAACAGTTCTATATATGTATGTATATAGATGTATGTACACCAAATATATTGTCATTCTGCAAGAGTCCTGTTTTAAGATAAATCTGTGTTAACCTCAAACTGCAGAGACTCATCAGACTACTGATTCAACTACTTTTGCATACTAATCTTCTCCATTCTAGTGCTCCCAAATGTATTCAACTGTAATTCCCATAGCTTTTCAGTCTTTGGACAAGATGGCCGACTGGGGAAACCTGGACTATGCTGACTAGCAGTGGTTTTCTGGGGATTAGGTAGGGGGTGGTGAGGGCTGAAATGAGAAAGGAGTGCAAAATGGAGTACCTTGGCTTTTATCAGCAATACTAAGGAGAGAACAACACCTCCACCAACACAAGCAGGACAAGCCAGGGTATATAAACAGAGAGCAAGTCCCACTCCCTTTTCGCACTGAAGATGTTGCCTAGTCTGGCAATGAAACGTCTGCAAGAAAACAACAAGGCTCAGAGAGCACCAAGGACTCCATAATTCACAATTATTTGGTGGGGAAAAAATAGGAGGGAGTGCTATGAACATTATCATGAGCTCCTGAATGAAAAGACAGTATATAATATACTTGATTCTCTTGTTTCCTGCAGTGGGAACTTGGAACACAATCTTCAGGACAATTCTCTCACTTTGACAGTTCCCCTGATGCATGAAGTGGACTCATCCATCACTGGGTAAGAAAGTGATCGTTTATTTTTCCTTTCTTTATAAATAAGGGAAGGAGCAGAATGTTTCTTTTTCCTCAAGTAATTTCTCAGACTGTAATACTAGAACTGATTGCCTGTCCTTATCACAGAAGGATTATGGACTAATTAAGGCACTAGAAACTACCTTAAACAAAAAAGAAGGAAGACATTACTTCTGAGGTCGAGTCAGATGTTTTGGTTCAGATCCACTAGACCAACGGTTGAGGTCAAATGTTCTGGGATAGTACAAGTCAAAAGGAGGCCGTGCTGTAGGCCTGTCTGTTTAATTTTCCAGTTATAGCTCTGTTTATATTTTCCTCTCTGTTATGTGATAACGGTACTTAGAAAAGATATTCCAAGTTTCAAAAAACTCTGAGGAGCAGGAGCTAATTTGTGCAACCAAAATAAAATGAGGGCATTAGTCACATTCTTATATGATCTTGTCTTTCTCTTCTTCAGAACGGTGTCCCCCAGTTCTTTTATTTATGGCGAGTCAGTGGCAGCGACTCAGTTTACCCAGCTGGAAGATTTTGAGTGTCATTTTCAGGACTTAAATTTTACTCTTCAGGTAAAAAAACAATGATGCAGCATAGCCTTGCTTGCTAGTGGCATATTAATACTCCTGGGATTTTGCTGGCTATAAAGAAAAGAGGCCAACGGGTGTATATTGTTTGCTACGGTACAATAAATGGGGCTTCTATGACTCTGTGGACCTTTTGAGATGCTAAGCTCTTTTTTGAACTGAGGCCTACATTCTGTCCTGGATTGGCATGCTGGACAAGGGTCATAGTAAAAAAAATGTGTCACCAGAACAAAGGAGAAAAAAAAGGATCCTGGCCTGAAGAGAAATGAAATATAATAAATATCTGCAGCTGCTAGATGTTCCTTCAGCAGGGAGTAAGCCCAATGAACTTAATAGAACTTACTTTATGCATACTGGTGGTGGGCAGTATTTGGATCTAAAGCAGGCAAGGGTACAACCTCCTTAATGCCTCTTTAACTCAAACAAGTATTTTTCTAGCATGTGTGGCTACTGTGTAAGCCCAGAAAAGGTTTGATTTCTGTAGGGAGCAGCCAACGAACACAGCAAGAATGCTCAGGCCAGGTCTGAAGCATCTTTGCCCACTTCACATTTGCATACTGCCCATGTCTCTAACCAAAAAGGATGAGTAAATGGATAATTTTTTTTTCTCGTTGATGGTTAGCAAACCTGTGGATTTTTGGGTTCTGTGCCACTTAATTTTCTTTGTATTATGGCAAAGTATTAAAATAATAACAGTTTATATACAGGTTGGGATTAGAAGGCCTAATTTAGGGGCCTAGTTTTTTGTTGTTCGTTTTTCCTTTTTTGGTTTGTGTAGCTGATTTTTCCTCCAAAGTTAATGCCATGTCACCAAGTACTTTCAATCCCCCCCCCCCTAGTTTCAGACATGGTTTACCATATAGAATGGGAAGAGGGTACTTTCTTAAGAAATGCAAATTCTAAGCAAACCTGTGAGTGCCTGAAATACACTGTAAGGTTACATGGATCCGAGCCATTGATGTTTGCAAGGAATATGCTTTTTTAAAAAAAGACGTGCAAATTTAATGACATTATTAACACAAATGGAAGTCTTTCTTTCAAGCTCCATACACATTTCTAGGACATCTATGGCTACTTGGGCTGTGCTTGATTGGGCTTTTTGTTGTTTATTCGTTCAGTCGCTTCCGACTCTTCGTGACTTCATGGACCAGCCCACGCCAGAGCTTCCTGTTGGCCGTCACCATCCCCAGCTCCCCCATGGTTGAATCTGTCACCTCCAGAATATCATCCATCCATCTTGCCCTTGGTCGGCCCCTCTTCCTTTTGCCTTCCACTTTCCCTAGCATCAGCATCTTCTCCAGGGTATCCTGTCTTCTCATTATGTGGCCAAAGTACTTCAGTTTTGCCTTTAATATCATTCCCTCAAGTGAGCAGTCTGGCTTTATTTCCTGGAGTATGGACTGGTTTGATCTTCTTGCAGTCCAAGGCACTCTCAGAATTTTCCTCCAACACCACAGTTTAAAAGCATCTACAGTATCTTCCTTCGCTCAGCCTTCCTTATGGTCCAGCTCTCACAGCCATAGGTTACTACAGGGAATACCATTGCTTTAACTATGTGGACCTTTGTTGTCAGTGTGATGTCTCTGCTCTTAACTATTTTATCAAGATTTGCCATTGCTCTCCTCCCAAGAAGTAGACGTCTTCTGATTTCCTGGCTGCAGTCAGCATCTGCAGTAATCTTTGCGCCTAGAAATACAAAGTCTGTCACTGCCTCCACTTTTTCTCCCTCTATTTGCCAGTTATCAATCAAGCTGGTTGCCATAATCTTGGTTTTTTTGAGGTTTAACTGCAACCCAGCTTTTGCACTTTCTTCTTTCACCTTCATCATAAGGCTCCTCAACTCCTCCTCACTTTCAGCCATCAAAGTGGTATCATCTGCATATCTGAGATTGTTAATGTTTCTTCCAGCAATTTTAACTCCAGCCTTGGATTCCTCAAGCCCAGCATGTCGCATGATATGTTCTGCATACAGGTTGAATAGGTAGGGTGAGAGTATACAACCCTGCTGTACTCCTTTCCCAATCTTAAACCAGTCCGTTGTTCCGTGCTCTCTTCTTACCGTTGCTACTTGGTCGTTATACAGATTCCTCAGGAGGCAGACAAGATGACTTGGTATCCCCATACCACCAAGAACTTGCCACAATTTGTTATGATCCACACAGTCAAAGGCTTTAGAATAGTCAATAAAACAGAAATAGATGTTTTTCTGAAACTCCCTGGCTTTCTCCATTATCCAGCGGATATTGGCAATTTGGTCTCCAGTTCCTCTGCGTTTTCTAAACCCAGCTTGTACATCTGGCAATTCTCGCTCCATGAATTGCTGGAGTCTACCTTGCAAGATTTTGATTGGGCTAGATATTTTTTATTTTATTTATTTATTCAATTAATTTATATGACCGCCCATCTCCCCCAACGGGGGACTCTGGGCGGTTTACAATAAAATCAAAGTTAAAATATAAATATAAAATTACAAATTAATAACATAACATAATAAATATAAAATCCAATCCGGCAAGTATCTCAATAATAGGGAGGACATTATGATATTAACCACCCCCAGGAGGAGTTGTTACTTTTCCCCTCCCACGCTAGGCGCAGAACCAGGTTTTCAGATATTTCCTAAAGGTCGGGAGGGAGGAAACCTGCCTCAACTCTGGGGGCAAGATATTCCAAAGGGCGGGCGCCACTACAGAGAAGTAGTCAGCACATCACATCAATATGTGATGTGCTGGCCTGCTCTAGATCTAAATTTTAAAGCACCTCATTCCAGATACAACATTGTTTTACTGATTTATGATCATCTGCAGATTTCTTCAGTGAGCTAAACTAAAACAAGACCGTACTAGTGATGGATGGATTTAGCTAAGGGACAGTGTGCTGTAGATTGTACTGGATCTAGATTTTGTCAGATTTAGATGCAACCCCCCCCCAAACCAGTAGTTCTTTATTTAGTCCAGACTAGGTTAAATTCCAATAATTGTGAAGCAGCCTACAGCCACTTTCCATCTAATGTCTACATACCCATACTTACTTTGAAGCAGCATCATTTAACTCAGTGTGTTTTACTTCTGAGTAGACATATATAATATTGTAGGGCCACAATCCCAATATTGTAATATCCCAACCCCAAATTGAATGTTTTTCCGTTCCATTAATATCAGAGGGAGAACAGCTGGCTCCATATGTACATGTTCCAACAGTGTTTGCTGGATTGTGCTCCTGGTTATGAAACAAGCCTATCAGATTTCAAAGACTAGTTGAGCCTTTCCTCATCATCCATTTTCATCCAAATCATTCTTGAGTCTGTACCCTGCAGTGAAATCTTTGTAACCACTAGGTGGAACTACAGAATGAAAAATTACATTAATGAATAACTGCTAACTTACTACGCAAGTGCATTTTTAAAGCTTTTCTCCTTCACCCAAACTTGATGCTATTTTACAACTAATGAATAGCGCATGGCTCCCACCACCCGAAGACCACAGTTTTCAGAAATTAGTCACCGTCATTCACTTGCTTTTCTTTAGTAAAAAGGAATAGGAAAAGTGTATTCAGGCTTGAATTTTAGGACCTTAAACCAAGGTACTGTAGTTTTGACTTATACTTTAGAATTTTGGGGGAGGCAATAACAATAACAGTAACCAAAAAGAAAACCAAAACCAAATGAACCAAATATGCTGATGCTTGATGACTTTCAAAAACAAAATTGTACCTAATCAAGAGAGCTTTAGCAATTAGGTCAAAAGCAGTAATTTCCTCTAGCATGGTAGGAAAATGTTTTCTGAAAAACTGCTTAAATGCACAAAGATTGACCTTCCTACCAAAAAATCTGGCCCTATACTCATTCCTCATAACAGCTGCTGTGGAGCTTATTTTCCTGTTAGGGCTTCTTAAAGGAAATGATATGGAAAATAGGAGATGCCAGAGTGAAGACAATGCTTTTTCAATAATTGAATGTTTTAATGCTTTTTTGCAATACCCTTCCCCCTCCATTGTTAACATGGGGAAAAGGTACCCTAGAACACTGATGAAAATGTGTGTGGAAAATTAATCCTCAACTCTAATCTATCTCTGAACTCCGTGCACCAATATGTCAGATAGTCTGCTTTCCATTGATTGATGATGGGAAAGAGCATAATTCACAGGAATACTGAATGGGTTTATTATAAAAATATAGAGTTTTCAGCAGTAACGTGGATAAGGCACAAGTAAACTACTGTGCTTGAAAAAATATGCTAAAAAAGTAACACAGATGTAACTAGTAAAAAGTCAGCAGATTCTGCTTCCGAATAGAAAGAATGCCATGGTTTAAAGAAATTGTAAAAGTATTAAAATATATGGTAAGGTATGATAAAGTAAATCTAAAAAACAAGGAACCTTCCATTTCCTTTGCTGCTGAGATCCAAACAACTTTTAAACATCTATTTTCATTACTGTAGAATTAATACTTCCGTTGTTGTCTGATATGTTACATTATGCTTGCATTTTATACAGCAGTTGGAGTTTATAGTGGCTGTATCTGGATTCTTTCCCCTTTTAAATGCCTTTGGGACTTTGTAAGGATTTGGCATGATGTGCTACCTCTCTTTATCATTCATACATTTCTCAAAACTTGAGCAATGTTTGGAGAATGATGTCTACTGTATATGTTTGGATATTTAGAGTCAGCTGGATTCAAACAGCACCATTTATAGACCATGGCGTATTCAAAATTCTAAATATACACGATCGTATCTAACTGCACTATTTTATTTTTCTATATATAAATATTTGGGTGTATGCATGTATGTATACAGGACTGGGATAACCATTAGCCTAAGTGCTCTCAAGTGAGGCTCACCAAATGTGTCTTGAGAAGCTCTATATTCAGCTGAATAATTTGCTATTCAGTATGGTCTCTTTAGAGCCAGTTTGGTGTGGTGGTTAAGGCAGTGCTTTCCAAACTCCCGCCGTTGGCGACACACCAACAGCGGCAGCGGGGGCATGCACAGTGGCGGCATGAACGGCGGCAGCGGCAGCACCCTCGTGTTTTCCGCTAAAACCCAGAAGCGCTGATGGCGCGCCGCTGCTGTCGGCACTGCCGCCGCACACGCCACCGCCACGCGCCACCGCAGGGGCGGCGGCAACGCACCATCACCACTTCCGGGTTTTGTCGCGACACACTAAAGTGTCACGACACACAGTTTGGAAAGCTATGGGTTAAGGCATAAGGTTAGAAACTGGGAGACTGTGAGTTCTAGTCCCGCCTTGGGCATGAAGCCAGCTGGGTGACCTTGGGCCAGTCACTCACACACAGCCCTAGGAAGGAGGCAATGGCAAACCACTTCTGAAAAACCTTGCCAAGAAAACTGCAAGGACTTGTCCAGGCAGTCTCTGAGAATCAAACACGATTGAACTGATTTTTTAAAAAAATTATCTTTATCCTTCATATACAGTATTTTTATGTTCCTATTGAAGGAAAAACTTCATTTCCCCATTGTCAGCCATTATGGGAGGTAGTTAAATCATGTAAAGATAGGGGCTAAACACAAAGATTGGTGTCTTGTCATACATCTTCTGAAGCATGTACATCTCTCATTCATTTTTACTTTTCTGAAGGTCTACAATGCTGGGCCAAGTACACTTCCTGGATCTTTTGTTGACATTTCAGTTCCCAACCGTCTCTCAGCTACTGGAGCTGATATGTTCCATATTCAACAGATGACGGTAAGCTAATGTGCAATGTCTTTTTTGTAAAGATCTGGCAATTACTGGATAGTAACATGTGCATCCATCCCACAGACTTGCCATTTCCAGAATGAAAGTATGATTTAATGCAGTGGTAACTTATGACCATAAAATGCTCATGGGGGAAATCTTACTCAATTGTTTCTAATAAAGCTAAGTACCTATTAAGTCATAAATACAATATACCAACCTAGTTTTCCCCATAATGCTCTTCTCCAAGATCATTGGCCCTTGTCTCTCCTATAATGGCTCAGCTGTTTTTCAACCTTTAACCCCAACCACCATTACTCAAGTTACATATGTATGTGTGCATATTCTGCACAATATAGTGGTATTCGCTGATAAAATTTCTGTCCTGCTTTTTTATACTTTTTTTTAATTCCCAAAATGACACATGATTAATTAAAAACAGTAAGTTAGAAATAAAAACAATAATGATAATCATTTACCAATATTCTAACATAGGACAACAATACCAGACTGGGCCAGAAAGATATATTAACCCTAGTTTATGCCAAAGCCTGACTGATCAGAAACTAGTTAAGCTGATGCCAAAAGCTTAAAGGACTTAATGCCAACTGTGGTTGAACTTTTTTTCTCATGAATCATTGATCAGTGGCTAATAAATGGGAATTCAGTTTTTATATTAACTCAAATAGAGTCTTAACAAGAAAAAAGCTGGTACAACCTACCTCAGAGTGATTATAGCATTCACATTATAGTGAGTAATTTGAGCAGCAATATGGACTTAGTCAGTTTAAAAAAATAAAATTTCTGATACCTAAACTGTGGCGTTTCTCCAATATAAAATACCTATCAAAATTGGGTTACAGTGCTTCCCAGTAGCTAAACATATAAGGAACAGTTTCATTTTCAACCATTATAATAATTTCCCAGGATTTTCTTACTTTTTTAGATCCTGACTGGAAGGGAGTTGTTCACTTGAATTATGAACAGATTCAAATCTATTGCACTTCAGCTTAAATATATCTTCTTAAGTTATTACTGATGTTGTTTCTTTGTAAATTATTACTGATGTCAATTTTAGCACAGTGGCTTGGATCTAAAACTGTTTTGCATGAATAGGAAATCACTCCTACTCTCAGAAGTAGTTGGAGAAAGAGGATCTATTATCTAAAAACCTATTGTATAATCAAAGTTGTATTCAATCTTCTCTGCATCCAGGCCAGTCTGTTTCAGCAGCTCATCCAATTCACTTGGATGAGAATGACCAAATGTTGCATGATCAGGTGATATAGTATATGTGAATCAAACCTAGTTTATTATCATGAAAGAAGAAATGTTGTGGCATTTAGGTAGTATTCCCATTCTGTGGAACCACATTTTAATTCTTTACAGTATCAAAGCATAACTAAGCAATTATCTTTAAGTCATTCCATATTCAGGTGTCCAGTAATGTAACATCACAAGGATGTTATGTTGATGCCTAAGGCTCAAAATTCATGCTATTCTTCGAGTCTTGTTCAAGCTGCTATGGTGATGCTATTTCAAGACCCACTTCTCATGGGGAAAAAAGTTTTCGATTTCCTACTAGGGTCCATCACCTTCTTGCATTGTCTTAGGCCTAAGATTATGTGATAAAGGCTGAGCAGTACACTCTACTAATAGCTTTCACAATAGTACCAGGTACTAGATATCTTTCTCCTCTACTGAGTCTACCATGGTAGAGATGGGCGGGGATAACCGCTGAACCACCGTGCCCCCTAGTCAACCATGTCTTGGACCCTCAGTGCAGGAACTTTTGGCACCTGGAGAGTGACGGCTATGGAGAGATGTTTAGGAGGAGCTGTGCAGGGCAAATGTGGCTGGCTGGCCACCGGCTCGGCCCAACCTAACTGCCCGTTTAGGCCGAGCTGAGTCTGTTTCCCGGCAAGGAAACGCCTATGGACTTGGCGAGACAATTTGCGGCATGATGACCGGCACCAGCGGTCCATCTGAGGATCCAGGCAAAACCAAAGTGCAACTTTGGTGTCTCTTCTAAGCAAGGAGGGCAATCTTCTGGCAGCCAGGAGCCATGCTTAACTTTTTCTTTGAGGATCCATGGGCCACAGTAAGCAAAGTGAGCTGGATCCTGACTTGCATTGAGCAGAGCAAGTTTGAAAGAAGATTTTTTTTTTACTGTTTCACAATATTTCTAGCCCATCCCAGTCCAAATGGACTCTGGATGGGGTACAAGAAAGTCAAAACAAAAACAAGACAATAAAAATAATGTACACACAGTAAAAGTCATCCACAAAAATCACATATTATTTTGTGGATTTTTTTTGTTTTATAAAAACTTACATCAAGCTTATACTAGGACTTAAGGAACACAGTTTTTATATTCCTTGTCTCAAAAAGGTGGGGAAATTGGAGATTTTGGCAGTTATGGTCTGAGGGGATTCTGGACATCACAGCAGTGTGGTTCAAGGTCTATGCGTTGTCTTGGGAAGTCCAGTTGCTCCTCACTGTTCTGAAAGAAAATGGATGGGAGAGAAGGCAGAGAAGAAATGAGAAAGAGCTATAAGAAGAAAACACATTCTCGGTCCAAAATGGAAAGCTATTTGGACTAAGCCATAGCCTTTTGATACCAGAGGTGAGTGGCAAGATGTTGTGGTGACGAACAATATGCAGTAGAGAGAAGCCAGTTAACTCTTCAATACTGTGAAGCAGGACTATTCCCCACTCCACCTGAGGACAGCCGTACATTATATAATGCACATCTTGTCCAACACCTTGGTCTCTCTCATTGTCCCAACATTTTCTCTTTGAGACAGCTGTCCATTCTGCCTAATAGCAGGGAAAGTAGCACCCTCTTGAAATAGATATGTGTACTAAGAAGCTTTGATGAACAAGATGCTTCATTTGTTCAAGCATTATTTAGGAATATTTGATGAATATTAGCCTTTGTCATACACATCAAGGAAACAAAAGAATTGATAGGATGCTATCATCATCATCATCATCATCATCATCATCATCATCATCATCATCATCTTAGTTTCCTGGCCCTGGAATTATCTCTTGAAAAGTTTTTAGCTCTGTGAAAGAGAATGCCAGCATAATTTTCCCGAAGGGCACTGAAGATAATTTCCCAGTTCTGACAAAGGTGTAACTCGAACATTATTAGGAACAGTAAGAAAAATTCAACCAAGCAGCAAACAACAGCCCAATCAAGGTACTACCAAGGAGAGTACAACACCCCCACCAACACAGGCAGGACAAGCCAGAGTATATAAACAGAGCAAGTCCCACTCCCTTTTCGCACTGAAGATGTTGCCTAGCCTGGCAATGAAACGTCTGCAAGAAAACAAGGCTCAGAGAGCACCATGGACTCCACAGTAAGAAAAATGTTTGAAACGTTTGATTACTGCTTTCTAAGATAAATAGAACTATATATTAATTAGCCTTTCTATGTTTTTAAATAATATATTCTAATGGCTGTTTAAATATATTAATACTGGAGACATTCTTAAGGATTAATCCATAAAGAGATAGATATGTATGTATCTTTTGATTTTAAAACGAATAAGACTTTCATACAGACTCAGTCAATTTTGGTCATTCTGTTCAATCAGGAAAACAGTGAGATTCATCCCCTCCTGGACATAATTCATGTACGGTGGATTGCATTCAGCTTTGTGTCAGTCTAATCAACTTGCATCTTATAACAGCTGTTTGGAGGAATCTTCTGAGAAGCTCACTTAATATCAGTACCACCTGGCATCCTTACAGTGCATAATTTAGCCTCCCTTGCCATCCAAGAAAGGCCAAATGTAAGCAGTATCTTGGATTTCAGCTGTTGAGCACTTGAGCATGGGAATGTTACATGTAAACTCTCCCTTTGGATGCCTTGTAAGGTTGTGTTCAACTGCAGGCTTTAAACTATTACTATGTTCTAAAATAAAATAAAGCACATATTTCTTCTTGCTATTCATATCCTAGATGGCATCTGGACTTCCTCTTTCCCAAACTTGAAAGCCTTTATTGTTTATGCCAGAGAGAGTTAATAATGTCCATTCTTGGTTGCTGAACTAGTCCAGACAGGTTTGCTGTCATGCACAAAACAGCCTTGGATATTGATCTTTTATATTTTTTTCATCAAATGTAGATATTAAAGGAGTGCAAAAACCCGTATAAGATGATGTATCTCTTCCTTGGTTCTATGTAGCATAGGTGTGGCTGATGGTATTAGTGACTGATGAACCATGTTGAATTACATTTTGAAAACTGAGCACAGTTTTTGAGTTCTGGTTGAAATGAGAATAAATGCAAACATAGCATTATCTATAGCAAAACATCCCACCCTGGTTCCTTCCACATAGGTAAGGATTACAACTCCAGAATTCACAGGCATGTGAATGGCCAAACGTTACTTCCCATGGTAGCTCTTGCTTTGAGAGTTCCTCCCATGCGATCTTACTGTTTTTGATTTCCATAATGATGTTGGGTGGAGCCATAGTGAATGGCAATCATGCTGTTGCGATACAATCAGCACTCCGTTTCATGGAAATAGATACTTCGGACTTCCAAATAAAGTCATTTTAGGACATGCTATAACCATCAAGTGGAAAACGGAAATGGATCCCCCTCCCTAGCTTTTCTTTATAGGTGAAGTTTTCACTTTGCTTTCATTGGAATCAGTTCATGTATTTAAACAAGGAGTAACTTTCTGGCAGCAGAAATTGGCAGCAGAAATAGCTTTTGTTCCATTATATTTTCTTATAGGTTGTGTAGAAGTATGACTGTAGCTTGAATCATGTCAACTGGATTTCTATTTTCTTAGTGGAAACGTTTCGCTCCTTATCCAAGGAGCTTCTTCAGTCTGAGCAAAGTTGGTAAGGGAATCCTAAACAGCTACCTAGAAACATATTTAGGATTCCCTTACCAACTTTGCTCAGACTGAAGAAGCTCCTTGGATAAGGAGCGAAACGTTTCCACTGAGAAAATAGAAATCCAGTTGACATGATTCAAGCTACAGACAATTCCACCTGGATGACTGAGAACCTTCATAGACATGTAGAAGTATGAGTTTAACAACAACTACAACAAATCCATAATAATGAATAACATGGCATATATCAAAATGTCCAAAACAGGATGTACAAAGTTACTTGTGTTTTGTGATCTTTCTTCAGGTTGCCCAGGACAAAGGGAACTGCTCTTTTCAGAATAACCCAACACCATGTGTCATTCCTCAGGAAAAGGAGAATATTTTTCACACGATATTTGCCTTTTTTACCAAGTCTGGGAGGAAAGTATTGGTAAGAAACCCTACTAGTTTTGATGTCACTTAAACATTTTAAAAGCCCACTGCTTCCTTCTAAATCTCCATATATGTATAGACTCTCCATTGCTGCTAAAAGAAGCTGTGTTCCTTGAGTACATGGGACAATTTTTGCCCACAGCCAGCAAAAGATTAATTTATGGCAGTATCTTTGTTTTCATATCTGCTGTCCTATGGCCAATATTCCACAAGATATCTATTGCAAATGGAAAACACCAGTCACGCATCTGCCAAGATAATGATCAGTTGTGTAAAACATCATCATTCATGCTTTTTCAATTGAAAACTTAATTTGAGGTTCTAGCATGCAATCAGTTTCAGCCCTATAAGGTAGACCAGATCAGGAAACCAACTCCACAGGTAGACTAGAACTATACTTCATTGTACAAGAACAGAACCTTGCAATTGTGCTTTTCCTCCCCTCCCTCTTATTAATTAATTAATTAATTAATTAATTAATTGGATTTATCACCGCCCATCTCTACCATGGCAGACTCTGGGTGGTTTACAATCACATTATAAAAAGTTAAAAACCTATACATGTAAAATATACTATAAAAATAAAAAATAAAAATCCAAAAGATGGTATGTTCTTAAAAAGAGGATATTGCTAAGCTAACCACCCCCAGGAGGAACTATTATTTCCTTCGTTCCAGGCAAGGCGGCAGAACCAGGTCTTTAAAGATTTCCTGAAGGCCAGGAGCGAGGGTGCCCGCCTCACCTCTGGGGGCAAGATATTCCACAGGGCGGGTGCTATCGCAGAGAAGGCACTCTTATACCAGTGAGTCAGGGAGGAGTCAGCCTGAGTTTCTTCTTAATATTATCTCCCTCCCCAGGACTTAAGGAATGCTTCTGTCCTTTTTGTTTAGGTAACAGTTTCTGTATATTTGCTTCAAGGCCATCTCCCTGGCTCTCTGCTACCAGTAATTAGAGTAATACACCTATTAGGAGATAATAATACTGACTCCTGCTTAAAACAGTAGAGAAAAATTTAAGTGGATGCCGGGGGGAGGGTAACCAAAGAAATGGTCCCAATTTAGATTGAGGTTCTGCAACTTAGATTTGGGCTTGACCAATTTTCTGAACCTATTGGGGAAAGAAAAGATGATCATGGGAATCTAATCACAGATTTCCCACATCATGGCTACCTGAACCTCACACGTTTTTATGCAGGTTGGCTTACTTCTAGGCAAGTGTGTCAAGGAACACAACCTTAAGTTCTGGTTCATACCCATACCTTAAAGTAAGTCCAAATGATCTGAGTTGGATTCACTTCTGGTTTGGAGGGTGCAGAATTGCATTGTTTGTTTGTTTGTTTATTTATTTAATTTTTATCCCGCCTTTATTATTTTTTATAAATAACTCAAGGTGGTGAACTTACCTAATGCTCCTTTCTCCTCCTATTTTCCCCACAACAACAACCCTGTGAGGTGAGTTGGGCTGAGAGAGAGCGACTGGCCCAAGGTCACCCAGCCAGCTTTCATGTCTAAGGTGGGACTAGAACTCACAGTCTCCTGGTTTCTAGCCCATTGCCTTAACAAATAGACCAAACTGGCTCTCTCTGTATTGCATTACAACTGTGAGCCTTGTACTGACCTGCAAATCTGAAGATCTGAGAAAGCTTGCTAATTCCTTTAGAGCTGTGAACAGGCTCCAAACTGAATTCTTAAAGTAGTTGTCAAGAAACTGTCCATTTTAATACAATGCAGGACAGTTAATTTATATAAAGACAATTGGAAGCTGTCTGATGCTGATTTAGATCTTCGATCAGTTTAGGGCTGAGAGGCAGCAGGAGCCTTTCTCCAAAACCTTTTCAATGCAAAGCCTGTGATGTTCCTCTGACCTCCAATCTTTCTCTAAAATATAGAGTCCTGCATGGATAAAAGTGTGCTTCCTATGATAAAACCTCATCCACATCTGGGATTTATAATTTTATTGCATTGTCTAGATGTGGCAACTATGACTGGAGTTATTTATTTGGGAGTAGGATGTAGAGGAGATTGATTCCAGGCCCCTCTTTTTGTTTCCCCCAGAAAGGTTATCTGTGCCAAACATCTGGCTATGGAGATCTTCACATACAGTTGTGCACGCTCTTCCTACTTCCAAACGTAGGGAATATTGGACCTTAAAGTAAAAGGAACCCATGATAGCAGTTTGATCTGGATTGAAGTGATACAAAAAAGATACAATTTTTCAAATTTATATATCCTTTCTAAAGATATTTAACCAATGGACTTGTTTCAATTTGTTGTGAACTTATCTAGTTTGTCCTTCCAAACCTATAAATTAGACAGAATTTAGCTGAATGCTTTTTATTTTTGCAATACAGTTACAAAAAAAATCAATGCAGAAGTGCACTTATTATGGAATATGCCAAATCAATAGTAAAAGAAAGAATTTGGAACATTGATCATCAAAATAATATCACCAGTTCTCCTGAATTCTATTGCCAACTGTTAGATAGCCGCAAACCCTCTACTGTGGGGTATCTACGCAATCTAACCCTAAGCAAATACAGATGGGCCTTTTCCAGAGCCCACTTTGATGCCCCCCCTTCAGCACTGCTGGCAGGAAGATTTCACGTGACTCCTTATTCACAGAGACTTTGCCCTTGTGGATCCAGGGAGGTAGAAACTCTTGCCCATGTCCTCATATGGTGTCCTTTTTATGATGCCCCAAGATGTGCTCTGATCTCCCCAATCATCTCTAAATTTGAGGGTCATACTGATAAATTTTATGATTATTACTTTTTAAGGGATGCTGACTCTACACTCACATACCAGGTGGCCAATTATCTTCATCAAGTCATACAATTGCGCAAAACTTTTAATTACAGTAGATATATTGTTTTATTGTTTTACTGTTTTCTTTTTTTCCCTGATAATGAATTGCTGTACCAAACTATTTATCTTTTCCTACTGTAAAGGCTGGTCAAAGACCATAATAAAGATATTTCAATTCGGAATATGTAGAAAAATCTGCATTATATTAGGGAAGAATGATGGTAAAAATCATGTAGTATGAAAAACTCATCCAGTGACATTCTCTAAAAAGTACATATAATAAAGTGTGTACCAATCAAAGAGAATAAAGTGTGTATTAGGAGAAAGGCACATACAAATGTTTGCAAATGTGTACTCACTTTTTAAACAAAATTGGAAATGATGGAGAAACGTGATGGAATAACCAAAAGTAGGAAAAATCAGAATGTAAGCCATGATAGATTTGTCCCTCCCTATTAGTTTAATTTAAAGGATGACTCGCTCCAAATAGAGGTATATGTAGGGACCATCTCAAAAAGGTTCAGTATTACTCTATTTTATCGTCTAACTAATGGATCTAACTAATGTTAATATCTGCACTGCTTAGCTCTTTTTGCATGTATGTTTTCAAAACACTGGATTTTTCCCCCTCCACTCAGCTAATAAAACCCTATATAAAGGCTTGTGCTACCTAGGATGTGATCCAAGAGAAACTGAAATTCACAAACACAAGTTTGTGAAAAATTCACAAGTTGAATCTATTCCAGATCAAAAGCTGAACAACACTTATTGATTATTCATTCTTTTCCCCCCTTTCTTCATTTGCTTTTATCTACTTGTTACCCTTTAGGATTGTGAAAGACCAGGCAGGTCCTGCTTAATTATACGGTGTAACTTAAGCTTGTTAGCAAAAGCTGAATCCCGCAGCATAGATGTGCAGATGCTTTTGAATACAGAGATATTAAAGAAGGTGAGCATCATTTACTACATTATAATGTTGAAATTTCTCTACATAATTCAGCTTGGAGTTGGATTTAAACTTGGATTATTGAACTTTAGTTTTTGAGTAGATCTCAGAGGCAGAAAAAAAATGAAGCAGAAAGACATATAAACCATTATGCCTTCCATCTTTCAAACTGCTCTCTAATTTTAAAGCAAGTGAGCAAACCAAATAGTCTCCAAAGTTAGATTTTGTATATGCAGGAAAGCCAGTTTGGTCTAGTGGTTAAGGTGCTGGACTATAAACCAGGAGACTGAGAGTTCTAGTCCCACTTTAGGCATGAAAGCCGGCTGGGTGACCTTGGGCCAGTCACACACACTCAGCCCAACTCACCTCACAGGGTTGTTGTGGGGAAAATAGGAGGAGGAAGGAGTATTCGGTATGTTCCCTGCCTTGAGTTATTTATAAAAATAATAAAGGCGGGATTTAAAAAATTAAATTAAAATTAAATAACTCCATCAATGTGAGTGAGACTCCAGATTGATTCATAACACTCTAAAATGCCATTAGAACTGAGTATAATTTTCAGATTGTTCTGAAATGGATAGAATAGGGACTTAACCATGCTACTGCCAAGCTTGGTTTGTGGTTCTTTCTGATGCCTTGCTGAATGTGCGGTGTTACACTGGAATGTTCATATCTGCTTCTCACTTGGAAAGAGGCTTCCGTAAAATGTTTGCCTGATAGAGGCAAATAACAGGTAAGATGTCTCCATAAGGATGAGTTAAATCAAAGTATAGAAGGGTATCCATATCTGCTTAGTTTAGTCCTGAAAAGTCTTGTGACTTGAGTTATACAGGAACCCTCTTATTCTCAATCTCATTATTTGGGAAACTGTGTTGAGGGTTACAGTAGAAGTATGTGGGGTTGTGCTGCTCCTCCTTTGGTGATGTGATTAGTCCAAGTGTTAGGGCTGTATTGTCGCTACAGTGCCAGCCATTATTATTCATTATTAAATTCATCATTAAATTAGTTAGGCTGCTTGACGGTATGAGCTCTGTCAGTGTATAGTTTGGAGTCACAGAGTAAGTTCATCTTCTTGAATTTTGTTGCCCTGGTGTACATAAGAGAAGGAGGACATTATATTTCCAGTTCTAAATTGTCACTTTGTTCCTTAAAAACGATGTAATTCATATGACTTTGAAAGGGTAACTCTGACCTTACTCCACTAGAAGACAATACAGTAAAAATTACTTTAAAAGGTAACTGCCTGGGCTATTTGTATTAAAAACTTTTCAAGAAGGATTCTGCTGGAAAAAAATATATTTAGACTTGTTATACTGTGCGATGTCACGATTTATTTTAATAATTACAAATATTTAATCCAATGCCATATATAAGCACTTTTTAGTAATTACATCCAAATATCTGTTTCTAATTATGGTGCAGCAGTCATTCAGGTTAAGATGTTCTCTGCTGGTGATATTTGGCAGCATCTTACATTCTTCTAATTGTGCTATGTATCTGGACCAGAGAGTGAGGATACTGCTTTTTAACTTCCACGTCTAACTTTGGGCTATTTTAAAATGCCCACGATTAAAGGTCTTTGAGAACTGCGTGTTTGAGAATGTTCCTCAGTTCTTGTTTTTCAATCTGTAGGATACCTCATCAGTTATTCAGTTTGTAACACGGGCAAAGGTGAGAGTGGACACAAGCAACCGGGCAATCGAAGTGCCCAATGGGAATTCCGAACATGCAACAGTAAGTGGAAGAATCTGAAGAACAAGAATTGTTTGTCTTACTCATCTGGAATGCATTAAATGATCCAGCATTGAGCAAGGAATTTGTGGTCAGGCCTAAGCTTAGCCTACACAAAGGAAGGCGTGTGCCTTTCTTTAAATGTATTAGCATTGCTGTTGCTGCCATGAAATCCTCTGGTGTTTTTGCTTGCTGTGATAAGCCTACAAGCAAATGATTCTCATCAGGATATTTGAATGCATGTTCTGCAGCAGCTAGTTCAGCTTCCAAAGGTCCTAGGTGTAAATTTTGTTGAGCAATATGTACAGTTTCTCAAAGTGAGGCTGAAACCTGCTTTAATCTAACACAGGTTTTGGGAAATCCAGATTTATCCTTTACTGGAAGATCAGCTCATATGGAAGATTATTAATTGTTGTTGTTTATTCGTTCAGTCATTTCCGACTCTTCGTGACTTCATGGACCAGCCCACTCCAGAACTTCCTGTCGGCCGTCACCATCCCCAGCTCCCCCACGGTTGAGTCCATCACCTCCAGAATACCATCCATCCATCTTGCCCTTGGTCTTTCTTTTGCCTTCCACTTTCCCTAGCATCAGCTTCTTCTCCAGGGTATCCTGTCTTCTCATTATGTGGCCAAAGTACTTCAGTTTTGCCTTTAATATCATTCCCTCAAGTGAGCAGTCTGGCTTTATTTCCTGGAGTATGGACTGGTTTGATCTTCTTGCAGTCCAAGGCACTCTCAGAATTTTCCTCCAACACCACAGTTCAAAAGCATCTATCTTCCTTCGCTCAGCCTTCCTTATGGTCCAGCTCTCGCAGCCATAGGTTACTATGGGGAATACCATTGCTTTAACTATGCGGACCTTTGTTGTCAGTGTGATGTCTCTGCTCTTAACTATTTTATCAAGATTTGCCATTGCTCTCCTCCCAAGAAGTAGACATCTTCTGATTTCCTGGCTGCAGTCAGCGTCTGCAGTAATCTTTGCGCCTAGAAATACAAAGGCTGTCACTGCCTCCACTTTTTCTCCCTCTATTTGCCAGTCATCAATCAAGCTCGTTGCTATAATCTTGGTTTTTTTGAGGTTTAACTGCAACCCAGCTTTTGCACTTTCTTCTTTCACCTTCGTCATAAGGCTCCTCAACTCCTCCTCGCTTTCAGCCATCAAAGTGTTATCATCTGCATATCTGAGATTGTTAATGTTTCTTCCAGCGATTTTAACTCCAGCCTTGGATTCCTCAAGCCCAGCACGTTGCATGATGTGTTCTGCGTACAGGTTGAATAGGTAGGGTGAGAGTATACAGCCCTGCCATACTCCTTTCCCAATCTTAAACCAGTCCGTTGTTCCGTGCTCTGTTCTTACCGTTGCTACTTGGTCGTTATACAGATTCCTCAGGAGGCGGACAAGATGACTTGGGATCCCCATACCACCAAGAACTTGCCACAATTTGTTATGATCCACACATTCAAAAGCTTTAGAATAGTCAATAAAACAGAAATAGATGTTTTTCTGAAATTCCCTGGCTTTCTCCATTATCCAGCGGATATTGGCAATTTGGTCTCTAGTTCCTCTGCCTTTTCTAAACCCAGCTTGTACATCTGGCAATTCTCGCTCCATGAATTGCTGGAGTCTACCTTGCAAGATCTTGAGCATTACCTTACTGGCATGTGAAATAAGTGCCACTGTTCGATAGTTTGAACATTCTTTAGTGCTTCCCTTTTTTGGTATGGGGATATAAGTTGATTTTTTCCAATCTGATGGCCATTCTTGTGTTTTCCAAATTTGCTGGCATATGGCATGCATCACCTTGACAGCATCATCTTGCAAGATTTTAAACAGTTCAGCTGGGATACCGTCGTCTCCTGCTGCCTTGTTATTAGCAATGCTTCTTAAGGCCCATTCAACCTCACTCTTCAGGATGTCTGGCTCTAACTCACTGACCACACCATCAAAGCTATCTCCAATATTATTATCCTTCCTATACAGATCTTCCGTATATTCTTGCCACCTTCTCTTGATCTCTTCTGCTTCTGTTAGGTCCTTACCATCTTTGTTTTTGATCATACCCATTTTTGCCTGGAATTTACCTCCGATGTTTCTAATTTTCTGGAAGAGGTCTCTTGTCCTTCCTATTCTATTTTCTTCTTCCACTTCCGCACATTGCTTGTTTAAAAATAATTCCTTATCTCTTCTGGCTAACCTCTGGAATTTTGCATTTAATTGGGCATATCTCCCCCTATCACTGTTGCCTTTTGCTTTCCTTCTTTCTTGGGCTACTTCCAGTGTCTCAGCAGACAGCCATCTTGCCTTCTTGGTTTTCTTTTTCTTTGGGACGTTTTTTGTTGCCGCCTCCTGAACAATGTTGCGAACTTCTGTCCATAGTTCTTCCGGGACCCTATCTACTAATTCTAGTCCCTTAAATCTATTCTTCACCTCCACTGCATATTCCTTAGGAATATTAGTGAGCTCATATCTAACTGATCTGTGGGTCTTCCCTATTCTCTTTAGTCTGATTCTAAATTTTGCAATAAGAAGTTCGTGATCTGAACTACAGTCAGCTCCAGGTCTTGTTTTTACCAACTGTAGAGATGTCCGCCACTTTCGGCTGCAAAGGATGTAGTCAATCTGATTTCGTTGTCAACCATCTGGTGAAGTCCATGTATAAAGTCGTCTTTTAGGTTGTTGGAAGAGAGTGTTTGTTATGCACAGTGAGTTGTCTTGGCAAAATTCTATCAGCCTATGTCCTGCTTCATTTTGTTCTCCCAGACCATGCTTGCCTGTTATTCCAGGTGTCGTCTGACTACCCACCTTAGCATTCCAGTCTCCTGTAATGAAAATAACATCTCTTTTTGGTGTATTATCCAGTAGGTGCTGCAGATCCTCATAGAACTGATCTACTTCTGCTTCTTCAGCATCTGTGGTTGGGGCGTATATTTGGATCACTGTGATGTTAAATGGCTTACCCTGAATTCGAATTGAGATCATTCTATCGTTTTTTGGATTGTATCCAAGCACTGCTTTAGCCACTTTATTATTAATTATGAAGGCTACTCCATTTCTTCTGTGGTCCTCTTGTCCACAGTAGTAGATCTGGTGGTCATCTGATGTGAAGTGGCCCATTCCAGTCCATTTCAGTTCACTGACACCTAAAATGTCTATATTTAATCTTGACATCTCACCAATAACCACATCCAATTTGCCCTGGCTCATAGATCTTACATTCCAGGTTCCTATGGTGTGTTGATCTTTAGAACATCGGATTCGTCGTTCACCACCAGCACCGTCGGCCACTAGCCATCCTTTCGGCTTTGAGCTAGCTGCGTCATCACATCTGGGGCTAGTTGAACGTATCCTCTGTTCGTCCCCAGTAGCATTTTGACCATCTTCCGACCTGGGAGTCCCATCTTCCGATGGTATACCGACATATCTCTGGTTGTACTGATCCATTTAGTTTTCACGGCAAGAATACTGGGGTGGGTTGCCATTACCTTCCCCAGGGATCGCATTTAGTCTGACCTCTCTGCCACGACCTTCCCGTCTTGGGTGTCCCTTCACGGTTTAGCTCATGGTTTCATTGAGGTGCTCAAGCTCCAGCACCACGACAAGGTAACGATCTCCTTTGCTGGAGAAGATTATTAATACTAACAATGTAATTCACTGAAGGTTTCTTTGGAACTAAGCCCAACTATATTCAGTAAGGCTTACTCCCTAGTAAGCACGTGTTAGGATTGCAGCATTAATAGTTATAATAACCCGGTAACCTGTTTGTTTGTTTGTTTGTTTGTTGATTGATTGATTGATTGGATTTATCACTGCCCAACTCCCCCAAGGGGAACTCTGTTAGCTGCTGCAGCAGTTCAATTTCTTGAATCATATCTGGTGAACCATTTGAAACAAATTATTGGCACAACCAGTGATACGCATGAGCATTTTGTCACTTTTCAAAAAATTACAGGTTTAGTTCAGGGCTGTTTATAAACTAATTAAACTCCAACCTGTTATTGCTCTAATAAGCATTCCAGATCTTGGGTTGATAAGGATTATGTTCAAGACTAGGCTATGGTAATTTAAGTTTATAGACACTCCCAGTTCTATAATGATTTTCTCTTTCATGAAAATTTTCTTTTACTAAGCAAGGAATATAAAAAGCTTCTGCAGGATAAAAAGGAAAACTACTCATTAGTGAAATGGACAAAGCTCCAACAAGCAGTAACAAAGAAGGATGATAGTCTCTTCTGCCATCTTGTTTCTCACTCTTCAGATAAACCTAGCTCCAATGCCAATGGCTTAATCTCTTTGGAGTCCTGGACAAAATATTTTGGCAATTTAGTGTTTCTTTCGGTGGTGATTCTCTCCCCCCCCCCGCTTTATCTGCTCCCTATCCCAATTGGTCTCCAGTCTCAGAACTAGAAATCCAATATTTCTGAGTTGAAAATTGGCAGACCCCCAGGTAAAGATATGATCTTGCCAGAATTGCTGAAAACAAATCCTGATTGGTGGGCCTCTGTGTTACCCCCCTTATTTACAGCCATTAATAACTCTTTATTGCTCCCAAAGAGTGGCTTAGCTCTGTCACTCTCCCATTATACAAGAAAGGCAATAGGCAAAACCCAGCTAATTATCACCCAACTGGCTTATTGTCAATAATTAGCAAACTCTGTGCCCAATTTTTATAGCATAAGCTTTCAGTTTTGGTGTATTCAGAGAATATCTTGGCCCCCAAACAAGCAGGTTTTAGGTCAGGATATCCCACCATGGATCAATGTGCAGTCTTGCATCATTTAGCTGAAAAATATTCTAGCTTTACTGAAGGTGTCCTTTATGTGGCTGTTGTTGATTTATGGGCAGTCTTTGATTCAGTTCCTTCTGAGAGCTATGGAGGAAATTAGCCACAACATCCACTGATCATCGCCTTCTCAGCTTGATAATTCTGTTACGTCAAAATACTACAACACAGATTGGAGGCAACTGTAATGGTGATTTAACCACCTCCATCCCTGTCCTTAGAAGAGTGAAAAAGGGCTGTATCCTTACCTCCCATTTTTCAGTTTCTACATAAATGAATTATATAAACTTGCACATAAATTGCTGCCCCTCAACACTTTCCCACCGTCCTGTTTCAATCCTCTTGTATGCAGAAGATGCATCCATCTTATCCATGACCCAAGTGGGCCTTTGTAGGTGCCTCGCTGCTTTACTGTCCTATTGTTTTGGGGGATTTCTTGAAATCAGTTACTCAAAAACTAAGGTTCTACTTTTCTCTAGAATGTGCTTTAGCTCCCCTGTTAAATGGGAAATCAACAAAAGACCAATTGAGCAGGGTAAGGACTGCAGGTACCTAGGCACCCACCTCCAACCTTCCACCCACTGGAATAACCAACTGACTGAGTTTTCTATTAGAGCTCAAAAAGTTTCTAATGCAAACTTAAAATATACTAGTCATCATGGCATAATTACATTCCTGTAGCAATAAAACGGTATAAAACAAAGCACCTGAACTTCTTGTTATATGGTGCACAACTTTGTGTTTAAAAGGATGCCCCTACTCTAGAAGCTGTTCAGTGTAAGTTTCTGAAAGCTGTACTCTGTGTCCCTCGCTCAACCTCAAATGCCCTTGTTTGACTAGAGCTTGGCTGCATTTCTCTTGGGGCCTGCCTGAGACTTTGCCATCTCAGGTTTTGGCTGAAACAAATCCTATGAGGTGAGTCTCAAGTGAGATTCTACTGGATTATGTTTTCCTCGTCCCCGAGGAGGTAAATTGATTCAGATCTAGTATATTGTGCTCTCTTACTCCAGGCAATATCATCTCTTGGCCCAGATAAAGCCTTAATTAAACTTAAACAGAGGATTTGGGATTTATATCGACAAAATGACAGGGCCAAAATCATCCATCCCTATTATGGTGCAATTGCAGGTTTTCCATAGATGATTCCTAGCTACCTCTATAACATCCTAATATTTCACATAGATTTTTTACCTTGGCTCAAACTGGCACATTCCCTATTATGGAGATTGTAGGCAAATGTACTAGTCTCCTGTAGAACAGTTGTATGTGTTTCTGCTCAGATACAGAGGTTAAGTTAGTAATCCCTGTATTGTTATGTTACTCATTGTACCACCCATGGTGCCTGGCACTCATAAACCCAATTAGCAGAAAATTTAGCTGTCTTTCTGATCAAAGCATTACAACCTTCCTTCTGCAAGACCTAACTGTAAACACTGCAAAGATTACTAAGTTTCTAGCAATAACTATGGTTTGCCAAAGCCAGGTGATATCTTCTTGTTGTTATTCATTGTTTTAGGTTTGCTTTTTTCCCCTGTATTTCAAGTTTGTATTTGGGTGTTACTGGTCTGGGACTGTAAGTAAAATAAAATAACAACTGGGGATCAAAAAGAATAGCCCAGTGGAGGCAGTGTCTGGAGAAAGGCTTATATTTTCTGTTGACTTCACCTATTGATGCTTGCATGTCGCTTAATAATTGCACTGCTTTTTATTCAGTCATAACGTTCCACAGTCCCATGTAGGTGTTCAAGCACAGGTTGGACAGCCATTTGTCATAGATGCTTTGGTTTGGATTCCTACACTGAACAGAGCATTGGGCTTATTGATGAAACTCTGGTTCTATAAAAAGTAACATCTCCAAGTATCTAAATACAAGGTTGAGGCATGGGCTCTGAGCCTAGCACAAAAATACGGTTTCTGGACCATGTCCTATTTCATTGTAGTGAAGACTTAAAGCAGGATTGGGATATTTTGTTCCCTTTCTAGATGGTGAGATGCCAATTATTTTTAATAATGCTTTGGAGTCACAGTATATTCTTGGAAATATATGGTACTTTGCAGCATGCTAGCCTCTTATTTTTATAAATTCTTTAGATATTTTTATTTATTTACAGAGAGAGGGAGAGAGATAAAATTCAGGAAATCCAGAGATACTCTACTTTGGGGTCCCCAGCTCAAAGGCCAGAAGGCCTTGGTATTGACTTCCCCTTTATAATCATTCCCATGAGTTTTAATTAAGTCCTAGATATTCAATGTTTGAAAGAAAGGCAGACAAAACCGGGAATAAGGACTGATGATTATGGTAGATATGTGGGGGTGGAAGCTACTTTGCATGGGGCCAAGACTTCGATAATGGGAATTTATGCTCCAAATGAAGACAAAGTTACTTTTTACAAAAGACTTATGGATAAATTAATGGACATACCATATGAAAATTGGTGTTTAATGGGGACTGGAATGGAGTACTTTGTCTGCAAAAGGACAGAACCTCTGAGAAAGATATTAAAACAACACAAGGGAAACTATCAAAAGTTCTTTTTTGACATGATGGACAATTTAGAGCTGGTAGATGCATGGAGGCACAAAAATGGTGATGCCAAAGAATATACTTATTTTTCTGAAAGGCAGATCTTTTTCAAGGATTAATATGTTTTGGATATCTAAGAATTTGGCTACTCGAGTTCACAGAGTGGAGATACTGCCAAAGACTTTTTCAGACCACAATCCAGTGACTTTAGTACTTAAAAAGAAAACCAGTTCCCTCAGATGGAGGTTAAATGAAATATTGTTGCAGAGGGAAACAGTAATGGAAGGTTGCAAAAAGAAGTTAAAAGAACTCTTTGACAATAATCTTAATAAAGGTACAGCTATAAGAATGGTTTGGGATGCAAGTAAAGCTTTTATGAGGGGACATTAGCAAACTAAAAAAAAGGAGAAACAAGAGGAAACACATGAGATTTTAGATCAGATAAAAATGAAGGAAGAATTAAAGAAATTCTCAAAAAAGAAAATTATTTCACAACAAATTAAACTTTTACAATGGCAGTTGTCTTTGTTAACAGAAATGGAGGTAAAATGAGTTATGCAAAACAAAAAAAATGTTTTGTATGATCTTTACCTTAGGTCTTTTTTTTTGTAAGAACTTTATTATTTTCAAAGTATATTTAAAATACAAAGTAAAAAGTATAGAAAAGATACAGTTGAAGATTGGATGGTTAAATTAATGGATTTGGCTCAAATGGCTAAACTAACAACATTAATAAGAGAACATTCTGTTTCTGGGTTTATATCTATTTGGCAACCACTTTTAGAGTACTTGCTTGTAGTAGAAAAAAATGAAATTTTGTTTTTGGGTTTTAGTGATTAAATTTTTTGCTTTAATAGAAATAATGTTTAGATGCCAGGCTTGACGATTGGAAGGTCTCAAGTTTGGAGGTTCGAGACCCTAGCCCCACATGACAGAGTGAGCTCCTGCACTCACCCCAGCTCTTGCCAACCTAGCAATTCAAAAGCATGCAAATGCAAGTAGATTAATAGGTACCACTTCGGTGGGATGGTAACAGTGTTCTGCGTGCGTCATGCCAGCCACATAACCGCGGAAGCGTCTTCGGACAACGCTGGCTCTTCGGCTATCAAACGGAGATGAGCACCGGCCCCTAGAGTCGGACACGACTGTGTGGGGGAACCTTTACCTTTACATATCCCAGAAAAAGCTTTTATAAGCCTGCCTAGCCTGAATAGATGCTATCACTAGGAGTTAAGTTTGAGTCAAGGCATCTAATTTTTTTATGGGAGCAAAGACATATGTTGAACCCCTTAAAGGAATGATGGCTAATGGATAGCCATACTTTCCAAAAGTATTGCTTAAAAAAGGAGGGGACAATTGGAATTTTGTTATGCATGTTGGCATTATTGTGTAACACTAAGTCCTAACTCTGGCATTTCTTCCTGCTTCCCTGTCAGTATTGTCCATCTGCAAAGACTGGGCACATTCCAGCAAGTGCCTTTTAAATGCTACGGATGATAAAAGAAACTGGTGTTCTGTGATTGTTGTGGAAGGCTGGGAGGATTATGTGGGAGACCTGTTCTGTGTGGCATCATGGCATGAGGTATCAAACATCTTCACTAGAGTTGTTTAAAACAACTTCCATGCTTCCTAGTATTGGCTGGCACCCAACTCCTAAATGCATTACTTGGATGTGCTTTCAGTGGCACATAATTCCAAGTCAGTGTGGCTGGGATCACAGCCTAAAACAATTTGGCTGCCATTTTGAATGAATCCTAGGAGCTTATAGCCACAATTCCAATTATGGTGGATGAAACCAGGAATTAGAAGTATTTCCAAAGATTTACCAGCCTCAGATGTCATTAGATATATTTGTTCTTCAGAGTGATCAGAATTTATCACACTATAAATGTTCGGGGTTAGTCCAAGTAATTAAGCAATCAATGCAATTGTCTGTACAGAAATACTCTTTAGTGCATCAGTAAAGAGCAAAGAGATTGTCTCAAGATCTTTGCAGTGTTGCAGAAAATTAATTAACTGTGCCCAATATATTTGATGATGGCAAAAAGGAAAGGGGGAATATTCCAAATTATGGAAGTACAGAATATTTTCCCACAGCCCTACTGTCAAGAAAACTTCTCCAACAGTTCCATGTCCATAAAACAATTATTTCCTGTTTTGAACGTATCATATTGTGCCCTCTCTTGTTGGTGGCATTGAACAAATATAATTTCGTTCTCTAAATGCAATATAAATGCTTAAAATAAAATTTAACGATCACAGAATGTTAAAATTCTAGTCATTAATACACTGCAGCTGCGATTAGCAGCTCTTCCTCTTTCTAGTTCTCTTATTGTGATTCCTGCAGTACCTGGAGAACATGGTGGTTTAGCTAATTCCCTTCCCAGCGCAGTCATGAAAGGAAGCAGCGGTGAGGTCATTTTCCAGGTCAGTGGGGCTGACAATGTTGGTGTTTGAGATTGTCAGTAGATCATGTTCAAAAAGGCAGTTCATCAGACATTATGATGTTGCATCAGCCAGCCAGCCTTGCATGCTATCTTTCCAAGAAAGGAAAGGCGGAGGCAGGTTGCTGCTTACTCACAACTCCTGCACAGGTTGCTGATAAACTGTTAATAGGCAAAGCCTTAACTTGCACATGTAACACAGATAGCAAACTAAGCCAGAAGCCCTGGAGGCATCAACCTGGCTTAAACCAAGAGTTGAAAAGGTGAAAAATACTTTGGGCAGATCCTCTATTATAATGCCCCAAATATATTTTTCATGGTTATCTCAACAAGCAGACATACAGGGAGTACTCTATGGACTCAGTAGACTCCCTTAAGTACATAAATGCCGTGAGTTCACACAAGATTTCCAACCCCAAAACAAGAAGGGGTGACTATGGAGAGAATGTCCTATCTTCTTCAGCCTATTCCAGCCCCCCAGTTGCACTCAAAAGTGGGTAAGATTATGCACATATCAATGTGGGATTATATTATACTACATTCAAATTTAAGGCTTAGAATCTATAAATTAGTACAGTATATGACAGTGCTTTCCAAAGTCCCACCGTTGGCGACACACCAACGGTTTTTCGAGCTAAAACCCCGAAGCGCTGATGGCGCGCCACCACCGCTACGCGTGCCACCGCAGGGGCGGTGGCAACACGCCATCAGCACTTCTGGGTTTTGTTGCGACACACAGTTTGGAAAGCTATGGTATATGATATCAAATCTTGCTAATTGCTACATTGTGCATTATTTCCTTATTTTACTTTCCTGGAGTACATATGGTTCTTTTGTTAAGTTCTCACTTAAAAAAGAAGTAAAAATCTTCCTGTTCTCTAATGAACTTTGTCTCATGCCTTTTTCTCTTTATGGACATCAACTGTCCCATACATTGAAGCAAGTAGAAACCAAAGCCCATCGGGTCAAAGCTTCTACCCTGAAGCATATGGTCTGCTGTGTGACTTAACCATGGAATAACCTGGTCCTCAGTAATCACTCCAAAGTGAAAACTGAGAAGAAGTGTATTGTTAGACCTTAACCTGACAAGATGATGGATAACATCTTGGTCTTGCTTAAGAAAAACATTCTATTACTATTCTATCACTATTATTTATTTACTCATTAGATCTGTATCCCACCTTTCCTCAGGGAACCCAAGGTGACATGTTGAGCACTTCTGTCTCCCATTTTTTTCCTTTGTGATAGGCTGAACTAAGAAATAATGATTGGCCCAAAGTCATCCACTGAGCATCTGCAGCTAAGAGTTGACTTGAACTGGGATCTCCCTGGTCCTAATCTCCTAATTACTAAAACACCATAGGTCTCATTTTAGTTGGTGTGTCTGCTCATACAGATCTTGATGCTGCCTGTTTATTATCTGGGAAAGTGCTATTTTTCAGGTTGTAATCAGACAGGGTGACATTACATTTATAGATTTAACATCTGTTATATTAAAGTAAATAGTAGGGCAATGCCCCCAAATGATACAGAATAATTTTGTGTCACTACATTCATCTTTCATTGTAGTGAAGAAATATAATCACTAGTCTGGAGATTGTATTTGCTTTCTGTGAAGTACTAGCTGAAAGCAAACATGTTGGATGTCATTTTGTTTTGAAAATCATTTTGTAATCTCATTTCTGTCTAATATAAATGTTAGTTTTAATTTTTATCTATGCCATTTCCATATGTCTCTTGGCTTCTCTGATTTGGTATGCTTTATGTTGGGTCATACTTATGAAAAAAAGGGAGAAGTCTCAAGGATTTTATTCTTTCTCTCCTCTTCCACTCCCCTGGACCACCCACAGAATGCTGTAGGGAATTGTGTATTGCATGTTATATAATTATAAAATATAAACTTATAATTTATAAGTTATTCATGGCATAACAACTTTGGTCCATTTTTCTCTTTCACTTCATTTAGTTTGTTTCCTTTTATTTTGAATCTTTTATCTCCCTGGATATGAAACTGTTAACAAGGTTTCTTAGCACTCAAATTGTGGGTTTTGAGACTTAGGCTTAATTTGAAATAGTGATATTTAACATGCTTAATTTAAGTCTCTTTTTTTCCCCCATAAGTTTTATTAAATTTTAAAATACATATTAAGAGCTAATACAAAAGAAAAGAAATAGAAATACAAAGTAAGAAAAGGAAAAAGAAAAAGTGAAGTCAAAAAATAACAAACAAAGAAAATATAGAAAATAGATGTCCTCCAATTTATCCTTGAACTTTAAGTACAACAATTAACTTTAAATGTTAGTCCTTCATACAATACACAGAAACTTTTCTTTGTCATATACCCTATGATTTCTATAATCCAATCTTCTGTTCTTCATATAGGTTTCGCCTTTCTTGATATCTTCCAACAATCCATCTCTGGTTTCAACTCCTTAGAATAGTAATCAAATGTTCATTGTTGCATCAATTAAATGTTTTCCATTTGCTCTTTCCATTTTTACATCTATATTTATATCTTCAATAAAGTCCAATTAGTATAACAAATAAAGGCCTTATCTACGTCTAATAAAATACAGTATATTCTGTTCATGTTATGACTATATATTCCATTAATACATAATCTAACATATTACATAACATAATACATAATATAGCAAAAATACAAAACCTAACATAACATATAACCTAATACATACAACATATTCTTATAATAACCTACATTCTAATTCCATCTCATCATCTCATTGTCTTCTCATAAATGTGTCTCCAGAAAGAGTAATATATAATATCAACATATTTATTTATAATCTTGTATCTTACACTTAAAATATCATGTTTTTATGCATCTGTACAGTTTCTCATATCTGTGCTTACTCTGTGTACAATACCAAATCCGCATTTTCATTAACCTTGCATTCCAAATCAATATCAATAAATCTCCTGTTTAGGTTATGCCAATATCACAATATGCAACTTGTTTATTTCTGTAACTCATGTGGGATGTCAAAATGTTTATTTTGCCATATCTATCAATTTGCATATTAAAATCTTCCTGTCTCAGCTGCCACAATGTATTTATGCCCAAACATTTGATAGACCACTTCCTGTAAAATATCATAATCTTCTTCTGTACCAATACATTCAAAGTCCTCTTTCCCTGTTTCTCTACTGGTTCGAAAGGTCTTTCCTCTGTTTCTAAATCTGTCCCTTGTATCTTCTGTTCCTGAGCCACCAAAACTATTAATATACATTCTATGGATTTCTTAATTTGCAAAAATTTTTTGCTGGTTTCTTCCTTAAAATCCTGAAGTGCTGTGAGAAATGCCATTATTTGTTGTTCAAACCGTAATCAGCTGTCGTAGCCAAAACAAAAAATTTTCTCAGGGAGCAGGGAACAGCTGTTCTATTATTTATCAATAATGTCTATTTCTTTAAGTGAGAAAAGCTTTTAAAGTAAAAGATGAAAAAATTCCACAGAGCAGTATTTCAAACAGTTTGTAAAAGGAAAGATGAAAATATATTCCAAATGAAAGATAGTCCTTTCTAAAAAAAAGTAGAAAAAAAAAAAGGTAAAGAGGCACACATTCTCTATACTTTATTCTTTATTCTTCTTTATTCTTCAGGCTGCAAGCTGCTTAACCCAAACAAACAATTTCTCAAAAGTCAGTTAGTTTGTCGAGTGAGAAATACCAACAAAGTCTCTTAAGTCCCAATTTCTCTGATACAAAAGAAAGGCAGAAAAATACAAACTTGTTCACTATGTTGCCAAAATAAAATCTATCAAACTTCCACCAAAATTAATTATAGCAAAGAAAACACAAAATTAGCCAACATTTTGAACGAAGTCCAAAGATAAATTTTAGATAATAAAAATGTACTAATCTAAAAAAGAAAACTAATATAAAGTGGTCTAAAAGCTGGCTGTCACTCTTGTGTCTCCCAAGAGACTTACGTTCTCTGCAGAGCTAGGATCCTCCTTCGGCCATTTCACTGCTTTCACCCCCGTTCTTCTCCGCGGTGGAAACAACAAAGAAAAACAGGAGTGGGCAATTACAATGGCTCTGTGAGCAATCTTCTGGTTCCCCCTTCTCCAGGGGGAAACTTCAGTGGTCTGTAGACCCCTGCAAACAAGATAGAAAGTTAGCCAGGTCTCAGAGCTCAGAGCTCTGAGAAACTCTGACTTGTCGAGCTGCCAGCCAGGCTTGGAGACCATGCTTAATTTAAGTCTCATTGGTATCAGTGCATCTCCTAAATGTGGATCCAAGCCAATGTTTGCCTCACTTTTTCTGTCAGAAAATATAATAATGTAATTCTGTGCAAGATTAATTTGGATGGCCCCAATTTTTCATTTTCAGTTCTGTGGGAGTGTTCGTGGTCTTTCACTTCAGCCTTGGGGTTAATGCCACAAACTATTTTTAAAACACTTATCAAGGAACAGATTACAAGAGAACATTGACTTCTGTCTTACCCACTTGTGATGAATTGATCTTATCCAATATGTTTCCCTAAAAATAACCAACTAAACTAGCTAACTTGATTTGCATAAACAATTTGCCATATCTCAAGACATTGCCATCGAATAGTCAACATTTGTAGCCTTTGGAAATAGTCAGAGGACTACTTATTCCAGCTGTTGCTCCTAAAGAAGGGAGAGCTACTGCTTCTTCATCTGCTTCTTCCCTGTTCCTCCTCCATCCCTGGTGCACCTTAGCCACACCCAGCCGAACCACAGAAAACAGCTCATGGCATTCTGGAAATAACTAAATGATAGTATGACAGAAGGCAATAGAAAGCTCTGCCTGCCAAACCAGAGGCATTTGCCCAGTCCAAGGAAGAATGTAGTAAAATGATTCTGGCCAGATGGCACAGACTCATTTGCCAGCTACAGACTACAAAGAAAGACAGTAAGCCATCTCTTAAATTACTAGCCAATTGCTTCTCATCACACTGATCATGATTAGGCTTTGCAAGATGGTGTGGAAGACACCCTATGCACATACAGATATAAACATCTCCACTGGGGTATTTATTTATATGATTTATGTTTAAATAGATATTAACTTAAATAATAATTATTAGTAATTAGTTATTGTAGTAATTATTATTTAGTAATAATTAGTAATAATAAGTGATTTAAACAAAATGTTATTTGAATATGTAAAGATGCTTAAAATTACTGCAAATTAAAGAAAAATGTGTTGAAATCAGATTTAGGTTTTAATATTTATCCACTTAATATAGAAACAAGCTTTATGTAATTAAGTGGGACTTATTTGTGAATAGATTTTTATTGTAAATTAGTTAAAATCATTGTTAAATTAACTAAGTTGTTCCTGAGTTTTCATGGAAACTGGGCGCACTTATTTAGTATTGATCCTACTCAATGAGTTAACTTCGATTTCTTGATAAAGAGTGATCAAGCAATCAAAGAGCAATGGAGATAGTAAAAGTCTTCAGTGAATGGTAACTGGATATCTGCTGCCATTTATATTACATCATATAATAAAGCAGATGAGTCTCTTTCTCTTCCAAGATAAAATGGTTTAAATCACTTTAAGTATGAATCCACAGCAAATCCATTTGCTAGATGGTTTTGTGAATGATTCCAGAAAACATTGGCTTCTCCACCATCATAGGCAATTACCAAAATACATTGTGAATTTATTACTAAATTAATTCCTAGTTGGGGGGGGGGGGAGTCCTGTATGTTATTTGGAATGGAATTTTTATTATAAGGTAAAGTGTAAACATTAAATCTGCAATAAAAGCTTTCCAGTGTGGTAAGAAATTTAAAAACTATATAATGCTGGAACTCAAATTGTATTCTACAATGGATCCAACTTGGCAGTCTAGAACCAATCCCGTTATGTTCTCAGCTGGTTGGACATAAGTTCAGAGCATATAAATGAGTTTCTAATTGATTCCACATTTCTATAATCATTTTCTTTTATTTATGGCCATAGAACTGTCCTTACCCAGTTCAGTTTTCTCCTATATCACTGTTGGAAATCTAAAACAGCACTAAGCTCACTTTGTATTGCCCTAATGATGATGATAGGGGGCGTGGTGGCTCAGCGGGTAAGACGCCAGGCTTGTCAATTGCAAGTTCGGAGGTTCGAATCCCTAGCCCTGCGTGCGGAGTGAGCTCCTGCACTAGCTCCAGCTCTTGCCAACCTAGCAATTCGAAAGCATGCAAATGCAAGTAGATTAATAGGTACCACTTCGGTGGGTAGGTAACAGCGTTCCGCGCGCGTCATGCGGCCACATGACCGTGGAAGCGTCTTCAGACAACGCTGGCTCTTCGACTAACAAACGGAGATGAGCACCGGCCCCTAGAGTTGGACACGACTGCACAAATGTGCGGGGGGAACCTTTACCTTTTTTTTAATGATGATGATGATACTTTTTAAAATACCAAGCAATAATAGACTGAGAGTTGCATGCAGTAAAGATACAGGCAGCTCAAAAGCATGGTGTCTGGCTGGCAGATTTCCTTTTCCACAATACGTTGCCAGCACCTTGAAAAGATGAATTACTTCCCCTTTTTCACAATTTTCACTGGCTACTTCAAGACATCTTGCTAATGAAGGCGGTATGTTAGATCAAGATCCTTTTTGGTTTAGTTTTTCTCCATGGATGTGAAAGATCGCATATGGGCAATGCATGTGTCTCTATCTGTAACTTAAGGAGCCCACCCACTCTTCCCCACAATCCAGCTAATTAGCTATTAATTGGGCAGCAGGAAAAATATCACTGTTCTGGCATTGCTATTACATTCTCGATTAGACTTGAGGGGAAGATACTTTTTAACCTCTTCCAGTAATCCAAGTAGCTGCATGATGCTCTTTCTTGAAATCCCAGGGAGGGGATATTAATATTCTTATACAGTTGGGACCATAACATGTGTCTGTATTCATAGCTTAGTATGTGTGAGTATATGCTCATGAATGTGTATATGTGTTCACCACGGGAAGGGAGGAAAGTGCAAGTGCAGAGCCTGACTCCAGAGGATCTGTGTATCAGTTAGTTAGTAGACCTTGACTTACTGGTGATCTCTATATTCTTCTCATTTTCAAAAAGAATTCTAAAATATTATCTTGCTGGATCAAGTTCTTCTCTAATTGCATTCTATTTGCAATAGTGGGGTTTCCGTGATTTCTGCTTCTTCATGCTTAAGTTTTACTTAGCTGTTGTGGCTACTGGCTCTACTGATAGGGTTTGTTTACTTTTAATGAAGTTTAATTAAACCAAAATTATGTATTAAATCAATCCTAACTGGAGGTGGCAGTGGGAAGTAGAAGTAATGAAATTCTTGCCATTTCCAAAGGCATAATTCATGCCAGCCGGAGTGTGAAGTATGGATGGTTTTGTCAAGCTCTTTAGCTGGCAAAGCTTTGTAAGGAATTCCCCTAGCTCAAGACCTTTTGGTACCTAATTTGAAGAAGCAGGTGCTGCTTCCTCTTATTTCCATATGCAGAAAATAATCTGGTAGAATTACTTCAACACCATCAATGCAGCAGCATCCACTGCACCTGAGATTTGCAATCTTATCTCTACTAGCTCCCCTTTCTCAAAATCAGATACACGAGCCCCCTTTCCCCCCCCCCCCATTTTAATAACTGGTGTTAAGAGACCATGCTGAGACTGAGAAGGAAGGAGAACTATCTCTAAATACAAACACCCAGCAGATGGGAGATCACGTAATAGGTTATCAAATAAACCAACTATTAGTCCATCATGCAAATGTATTGGAAAAATAGAGTCAAACGTTTCAGTTCAAAGAGAACCCACCTTAATGAACTCACTAATAAAGAAGGCTGGAGGGTTCCTCTCTCAGTTCTCAAGATTCTGTGCTCCAACTCATTAAAGTCTTTGAATCTTCTTTGTTTGTGCATGAGGGGCTTGACAATATGGCTGGCATAGTAGAAGAGCCAATCTGGAAATGTATCTGGGAAACAGAAGGGCTTTACATTCAGCAACTATGCTGTTCTTTTCTGGCCATAGAACCTCCATCCCATCCATTTTCCATGTTCATTACTTGGTTGAGTTTTGATATCAAAATACCTATATATGTTAAAAATAAATGTATAAGGTAAACAAGAAGAAGAAGAACTGTGCAGTACTTCAGATTTGATTCCAAAACGGTTCTTTGGAACACAAGCATAACTCTTTAAAACAGCCACATCTTTCCCCAGGATCATATAGCAACTGCAGAGGGCAATTGCATGCATCTGGGAAAACTTATCACTGCTTTAGAGAGTTATAGTGGGTGCTACATTTGCACTTCTGTACATTTTCAATCACCTTTTCTGAATTATTTCCAAGTCCTGCACAGCTATCATAGTCATCGTAACATTTTCTAACGACGACGACAACAACGATAATAATAATAATAATAATAATAATAATAGTAGTAGTAGTAGTAGTAGTAGTAGTAGTCTTTCCATAAATGCCATCTGGAGAACTTTGGCTATGGTATGGCACAGAAGTAACATAAACAACCCCATCTATCCCTTTCCAAAAAATAATGTCATGTTTCCATCACACCAAATCAATTTACAATATGATTTTCTGATTCCTTAAGCTGTTCACTCTGCTCAGTATCAACATCTCATAATGGTGGTAGAGTCAGTGCCAATTCAGTTTCCAATTTATAGTGAATTTATCTTGCAATAGCAGAGAACTCCCCCCCCCCCTTGACATAGGCTTGAGTGACAGGATGCTCTCCTTCCCTTCCCTGCTTTCAAAGCAGGATGAACCTGATATCTCCAAGTATTGTGGACATAGTCTGCAGTCTGACCAGGATAGGACAGGATGGAACTATGGGGAGGTTCCAAACTTTGCCAAATTTAAAATAGACCCATTGAAACCAATCCCCATCTTAGTTGTTGCACCCTGATGATGGCAGATACTGAATGGAGCTTTACTTCTGGATGGAAAACAACAGGGTGGAATCACCAAGGATGAAGCATGTCATTTTAATTGTACTTCTGTCTCTGTATAAGGTTTTTAAAAATCCTTTTGAAAGTAGCCTGATAGCTAAATGATGTAATTGTAGTTTGACATCATTATCTTGCTTTTAGAAATATTAACAGAGGATGTAATGAAGCATATCTGTCATAGGGAGTACTGAAGACTAGTTGTATGATTTTCCCCCCCTCTAATTACTCTGTAGGTGGTCTTTGAAGCCTTGCACAATCTGGAGCCTCGTGGTTATGTGGTCGGATGGATCATTGCTATCAGTTTACTGGTGGGAATTCTCATCTTCCTGTTATTGGCTGTGCTGCTATGGAAGGTAAGCTATCTGTCAGACACAACATAGACAGGAGGATTAGCCACGGCCTTGGCTTAAAATGCTTTTTGGTCTTTTAGGCTCTTTAGCATCCATTAATTCCAAAGAATAAACTGTCTTATACCCCAAGATCATTAAACATCAGAAAAAAAGATTGTGCTTTCATTTCCCTTGCTGGGAAAATGGAGGATTAAAATGATCGTGATACCAGAACCTTGAAAGAGGAACATGTTATGGCAAATTCCACACAGACTGATTTTTCATGGCTGGCGTTTTAGAAAAGGTTTCTTCATGCAACATCTAAGCCCATGACAGATCCATTGTTTCACTGTTTCATCAGTAAACTTACACGGTTGTGGAAGACAATGACCAGTGACCAGAGGGGAGAGGGCATTCCTCCCATATTGAACAGAAGCCAGTTGGAGTGGAGGTGTTTGCCTACAATGAACTGAACCAGAGAGCATTGCTTATGCTAGCACAAATCAGAAAACACCAGGCAGAGCTTGTTTTTCTGGTGGGCTGAGGGCAGGTAGAGGACAAGGTTGTGTATTACTGCCCTTGAGAAATAGTCAGTGGCCCATATTTACACTGAGGCAAGATGGCTGTGCAGGTCAGCCCAAGTCACATAACCCCATTTTTGCTACTATTATGCTAGCCTCTCCCCTTTCCTGAATAATGCAGAATTCTATGCACTATATTGCCTAGGATTATACAAAGCTTTGAAGGAGGGCTTCATTTGCTTGAGTCCCCTTGTGGGGGGAGATGGGCGGTGATATAAATCAAATAATAAATAAATAAATAAATTTCAACAATGTTTTGAGTGAAGCACCCCTTTGAAGCTGTTTTGTATGGTCTTAAAAGTGAAACAAAGCTGCTTCTAAAAAAGAAAACAAAATCTCCATATTTTGCGTTCTATTGTTGTTATTATAATTATTATATTTTTCTTCTATCTCTATCTATCTATCTATCTATCTATCTATCTATCTATCTATCTATCTATCTATCTATCATCTATCTATCTCAAGGTGGTGAACATACTTAATGCTCCCACCTCCTTTAGTTGCCTCCTCCACAGTTCCATTCATCTGCCTAGGACAGATTGGCCCATACATACATATCCATCATTTTATTCCCATTTGGGATAAACCGTGTAGTGCATAGAAAAGCACAGAAAAGGAATAGGAAATAAATAAAATAAAATAAAATAAAATAAAATAAAATAAAATAAATAAAGGCATGAGATATGTGAAAAGGAAAAGAAACATAGTTTACAGCAACACCATTTACTATGCCTCTCCATATCTAAAACCATCCTTTCTTCCACCACATCCATTCAAAACCACAAATCACCTTTTGTTCTTCAAAGTTCTTACCCCTCTCTCTTTCAGAATCTCATTAACTCCATTCAACCACTACTTCCTCTGTCTTCCCCTTCCTCACAACCCACTCTTCCTTCTATGTTGTTCTGCAATTCAGTCTTTCTGTATGACCAAACCTCCTCAACATGCTTGTTTGTACTGGTCACTCACTTCTGTATTAAAGTCCACATTAATTTATCCTTGACCCTGTATCTTTGAGTTTTAACATACACACTTCTAAAATAATCCATTCCCATTGCATTCAAATTACTTTTATGTTTCTTGACATAACCCAGCTCTTAAAAGGTAAAGGTTCCCCACACACATTTGTGCAGTTGTGTCCGACTCTAGGGGCCAGTGCTCATCTCCGTTTGTTAGTCAAAGAGCCAGCGTTGTCCAATGACGCTTCTGCGGTCATGCGGCCGGCATGACGCATGCGGAATGCTGTTACCTTCCCACCGAAGTGGTACCTATTCATCTACTTGCATTTCCATGCTTTCGAATTGCTAAGTTGGCCAGAGCTGGGGCGAGTGCGGGAGCTCACTCTGTCACGCGGGACTAGGGATTCAAACCTCCAAACTTGCGATCTTCCGATCGACAAGCCTGGTGTCTTACCCACTGAGCCACCACGCCCCTTAACCCAGCTCTTACTTCCATATAAAACAGTGGGCAAAAGCACTTCCTTATACAAAAAACATTTCTGCTTCTTTCAACTAACCCTGGTTCTGACCAACTGAAGACCAATCACCAAATTTCTCAATTAAAGGCAAGGTACGTATTGGCAGGGTGGGGCAAGGTAAATGACTTAACAAGCTTGTGATGCCACAGTTCCAGTTCTGCCCCCTTTGTACAGGCTCCATGATAATCTCCTGCACATTCCTAAGGAGCAGATCTTGCACTGCAACATCATGACTCTTATTTCATCTTTCTGACAAAATCATCAAGTTCTGCAGAGGCTTCTGGATGGCAGTTGTCGTTTATTCGTTCAGTCACTTCCGACTCTTCGTGACTTCATGGACCAGCCCACGCCAGAGCTTCCTGTCGGCCGTCACCATCCCCAGCTCCCCCACGGTTGAGTCCATCACCTCCAGAATATCATCCATCCATCTTGCCCTTGGTCGGCCCCTCTTCCTTTTGCCTTCCACCTTCCCTAGCATCAGCTGCTTCTTCAGGGTATCCTGTCTTCTCATTATGTGGCCAAAGTACTTCAGTTTTGCCTTTATTATCATTCCCTCAGGTGAGCAGTCTGGCTTTATTTCCTGGAGTATGGACTGGTTTGATCTTCTTGCAGTCCAAGGCACTCTCAGAATTTTCCTCCAACACCACAGTTCAAAAACATCAATCTTCCTTCGCTCAGCCTTCCTTATGGCCCAGCTCTCACAGCCATAGGTTACTACAGGGAATACCATTGCTTTAACTATGCGGACCTTTGTTGTCAGTGTGATGTCTCTGCTCTTAACTGGATGGCAGTACACAATAATATAGTTCAGTAGGCTTTAGTAGCAGAAGTTAGACTTATGCAATTTTATGTACTTTGCTTGTTTATGGAAGCAGCTTGCTTCCTTTGATGAGGCTATAGTATTCCTTTGCCTAAATAGATACTGCTACCATGAGGGAAAACAATACTGCTGCTGACAACACAGCTGGAATACTCAGATGGACTGGTAGCACTCACCCTCCCTTTTTTTGATTGGCTAGATGAGATTAAGAAGACTCCTCTGCATTGGTGATCAGAATCTGAAACAAATTTTGTAATTGGTGCAGACTCCTAATAATGATGTCATTTAGGGAAACTAAACAACTAGGAGGTGGCTCCGCATGCCACCTAAATTTAGTTGTTCTTGTCTCTTTCACAGTAAGGCTAAGACCTATTTAAAACACAGCAACAGTATTCCTTTGTCTTTGTGTTTCAGAAATATGCCTCGTAATCAGGGCAGCAACTAGGGTCTGTGTCACCCGGGGGAAACATGGATTCCGCGCCCCCCCCCCCCCGTGGGTATACAAATACTATTTTGTCATTCCCCCCACCCCAGTGCAGCTTGCCCCCCCTAGTTGCGGCCCTGCTCCTAATTCCCTTGAATAGATAAATTCATATAGATAAATCACAGGAGGCCCTAATTTAAATGTCATATGGTTTAGATTACAGTAGCATTTCAGTTTTCTTCTTAATAGCACATCTTGAATATATGAAAGTCTTTTTGCCCAAATTAAACAAATCATGCACTTCATGGTGTTTATCATGAGATTGCTTAGAAAAGTGTCAGCCCTAAGTACACAGGGCTTGGTTAGGAAAAGGTTCAAAGCCCTTGTCCTATAAATACCCCACACCATATTTGTATATTTAGAAAACTCTTTAAACTTTGTGGAAGAGCAGCCAACTTGAAAATGAACGTGAGAGTAGAGATTCATTATAAATGTTTCCTAGCTTATCCACTTTCCCTTCTCCATGGCCTCATGTTATATTACTTGTCTTATACTGCTGGTTAAATCCTGCAGTCAAACTGTTTTTTCCTAATGGGGAATGATCTGCATTTATTCTTTGCCAGTGATTTTCTGTGTAGCCTGTTATTTAAGATCAAAAAACATTCCTATCCTTTACCAGGCTTGAAACATTAGAGAAGAAAGTTATGTACTGTTTCCTATACCAGGAGACCATCATGGCGGGTGGGTGCAGCCTGGAACTTGTTGTTGTTCCAAATTGTTGTCCTGGGCCCCCTTACTGTGATTCTCCAGTGCTCCCTCATGGCCATTACTCCCAAGAATCTTCAGCAGCAATTACTCAGCATTTTGAGGCAGAAAACACAACAACGCTGTAGTCTATATCTTAAACTAGGTATAATATAGTTGGAAAACAACCACAACACAATTCCCCATGCCCAGGAAATGACATGAATGCCTTGGCCCTGCCAACATATATGACATGGGTCCACTCATTTTGCACTTGAATACGGTTATCAGAAGTTTGCCCATTCCTGTCTAATGGAAAGCCTACTTCAAAGGAGTATATTTTATGACAATCATGAGGCAACAGAATATCAAAACTCTGTGTATGTCTACTCAGAAGTGAACTCTGATGAAGTCACTGGGACTCCTCCCAGCTTATTAAATGTAGGGTTACAGCCTTACAAACAAATGTGGGCTGCTTTACCTCATATTTGGAGAAGTGATGCTTATTTTAAACTTAGGTTTATATTCCTATGATACAAAGTTTTCACAGAACAAGATTCAAACAATCAAGTTAATCTTTACTGAGATAGTAGAGAATGTTCTTCATGTTACGTGACGAGAACAAAATAGTGCTCTTAGCGTGGTCTGTAACTTAAGGCTGCCACAGCAACACCAATCCTGGAGTCCCCTCCCATCACTATATACTTTTTTATACTTGGGGCAACTTTGTAGGGTAGGAAGGGAAGATCAGAGAGGCATCTGGGACTAAGGCATCTTAGTTTGTAAACTCTGGCCTAAGTCAGTTGCAGCCTTTTTTTAAAAAGGCAGCTTTGAAGAGGGAGATCTTTGGGGCTTCCTTTAACTCTAGTGGTGAACAGTGACAGGGAGCTCCATTGCCAGTAATTCTATTATATTTTCCAATTTCATACCAGCAAGTACATGCTTTAGAGTCATGAAATAGTTCTTAAAGTGTAGGCTGCATAGTAGGGCTGAAGGTGGATAACGTGGCCCCAAGTAATACAGTATAAAGTATTCTTTGCCTGATCCATCCCCAAATTAAGCAAAGCAAGTAATCTGCAGATTCAAGCTAAAGGGGGCCAAAATAAAGCCCAGTTGTAAAATCTATATATTCTATAAAGTTGCTGAGAGAATCTTTCCTCTCTCACGCATACTGTAGAAGCTTAGATGTGGAAGGCTGCTTACATTTGTTTACAATCTTTAGGCTGAACTTCACTTACATTATTCATAGAGATGGGAGTACAGACATCTACAGAGAGAAAGTGGGAAATGATGATGCATCATGATGCAAATAACCCCACTTACTGTATGTACTGTACTTGTGTCAAACAATGTGAATGCAAGTATTTGTGCAATGAAATCATCACAGTGTGTTACAGGTGCTGCATAATGGAAGAGAATATTTTTTGCCTTGCATTTTAGTCTGAAGTTAGCATACACTTTATATTACCTGAACCAAAATGCAGTTAAATAGTGATATCCAGTATTTTTAACTTGTACGGTGCAATCTTCAGCTTGAAAGTTCATGCAGAATTCTAAATATAAGAGAAAATGCATTACAATTGTCCTATTAGGAGAATTGTATTTGATTTTCCATGTACCTGTACAAAAATGGGGCAGTTGCTAATATAAGACAGAAAAATAAGAAAACCAGATCCTTCCAGCTCGTGTTCTAGCCCTTTCAAAGACTCATGATTTGGATTCTCTCTCCAACCTTCTTCTCTGAAAGTCCAAGCATTAAGCAATCTTTCTAAAATAGTTTATTTAATATAGAGTAGCCGCCTCTACCTGGAATTCTACAGAGGTGCTAGAAAGCTACGTTGTGGTCTCCAGTCAGCAAGGGAATTGGCTAAAGATGGTGGGAGTTGTAGTCCAATGCATGTGGAGGGTGCTAACATTGGGGAAGGTTTAATATATCATCTATATCATTAATATAATATAAATTATTCTTAATATATTTTAAGAAAATCTGTATTGCTTTGACCATAGATTATAACAATAAAAATATAACTGAATAATACAAAACAATTCCACATTACCAATTAAAAATATTATCCAAATATACATACTGTAGATCACCCAGCCAACAATTATTATATTAATAATAAATACTGAAGCAACTGAAGTATTACTCATTATTAGTGTTCATGTGGATCTGAAACTGAACCACTCAGTTTCAGTGGTCTTGGCCCTTTGTGCTGACAGTTTCATGAAATGTGCAGTCTTCTAAAAAGAATGTAATATGTTACTGGCTGGTAATTTAAATATTTGTCCTCTTTTGTAAATTCAAAACCCTCAGAAGACTCTGTGTTCTAAGCACGCATGAACTTACTATCCTTCTGCTGAAATATGATTGAGTTGATTGTTGAGATGATTTTTGCCTTTAGTTCTTTCTTTAATCAAACAGAACTGAAAAAGAAAAACAACAACAACAACAACAACAAATATATAAGAGCTTATCATACACATATATATGTATACAGTATAAAGTTTTACACAATAGTTTCAAGTACTTTTTTCATTGTAACAGTCCGTACACAGTCTATGTCTGTAAGAACTCATTCATAAGTTGCAAGTAACATCAAGCCTTCAATCCACAGTGTAATTGGGTCCATAAATTTATTTTTCCAAAGTTTATTTATTTATTTTATTTATTATTTGGATTTATCCCCGCCCAGCTCTACCATGGTAGACTCTGGGCGGTTTACAACCACAATATAAAAGATAAAACCTATACATTTAAAACTACTATAAAAATAAAAAATAAAAATCCAAAAGATGGTCTGTTCTTAAAAGGAGGGAAACCACTAAGCCAACCACCCCCAGGAGGAACTATCATTTCCTTCACTCCAGGCACGGCGGCAGAGCCAGGTCTTCAAGGAATTCCTAAAGGCCAGGAGCGAGGGTGCCAGTCTCACCTCAGGGGGCAAGTTATGCCACAGGGCGGGTGCTATTGCAGAGAAGGCACGCCTCCTGGACCCCGCTAGATGAAATTCTTTTAAAGAAGGGATCCGAAGCATGCCCTCCCTGCATGATCTGGTGGGGCGGGTAGATGTGGTCGGGAGAAGATGGTCCCTCAGATACCCTGGTCCCATGCCAAGTAGGGCTTTAAAGGTGATAACCAACACCTTGAATTGAATCCGGAAGCAAACTGGTACCCAATGCAGCTCATGGAGTAGCGGTGTTACATGTGCTGATCTCATAGCACCGAGAACTACCCGTGCAGCCGCATTCTGGACCAGCTGAAGCTTCCGGATACTCTTCAAGGGTAGCCCCATGTAGAGCGCGTTGCAATAATCTATATGGGAGATGACAAGGGCATGAGTGACTGTTCGGAGGGCCTCCTGATCCAGGAAGGGGCGCAACTGGCGCACCACCCGAAGCTGTGCAAAGGCCCTCCTGGCCACGACTGCCACCTGCTCCTCGAGCAGGAGTCGTGAGTCCAGGAGGACCCCCAAGTTTCGCACTGAATCTGAATGGGGTAGTGCCACCCCATCCAGAGTTAAAGATGACAACTTCCTGGAAATCGAGAGGCCATCAATCCACAGCCACTCCATCTTACCAGGGTTCAGCTGAAGCCTGTTGTGCCCCATCCAGGCCCCTACAGCCTCCAGACACTGAGAAAGGGTGTCGACTGCAACACTTACTTCACCCGGGATGGAGATGTACAACTGGGTATCATCAGCGTACTGGTGGTATCTCATCCCATGGTGACGGATGATCTTACCCAGCGGCTGCATATAGATGTTAAATAGGAGAGGAGAGAGAACCGAACCCTGCGGCACCCCACACAAGAGGGGTCGAGGGTCAGATCTCTCCTCTCCTATTACCACCGATTGGGAACGGTCCTGGAGAAAGGAGGTGAACCAGCGTAAAACAACGCCGCCCACCCCCAATTCCCTGAGCCGCCCCAAAAGGATACCGTGGTAGACGGTATCAAAAGCCACTGAGAGGTCCAAGAGAGCAAGCATGGATGCACTCCCTCCATCTCGCTCCCGCCAAAGATCATCCATAAGCGCGACCAATGCAGTCTCTGTCCCATATCCCGGCCTGAAACCTGACTGAAAGGGGTCTAGATAATCCGTTTCGTCCAGAATCCTCTGGAGTTGCAGCGCCACCACCTTCTCAACCACCTTTCCCAAAAAGGGAAGGTGGGAGACAGGACGAAAGTTGTTTAAAACAGTAGGGTCCAGGGAAGGCTTCTTGAGGAGGGGGTGCACCAATGCCTTCTTGAAGACCGTCGGAAACACCCCCTCCCCCAAAGATGTATTAATCATTGCCTGGACCCAACCACATGTAACCTCCCGGGCTGATTTAACCAGCCAGGAGGGACACGGGTCTAGATGGCATGTGGTGGCGTTTACAATCCAGAGGATTCTGTCTACTTCATCAGGCCCAACAGGGTCAAACTGTTCCCAGATAACAGGGTAAGTACCTACCTCTGGCATCTCCCCAGATTGCGCCTCACACTTAGAGTTTAACTTAGAATGAATCTGAGCGATTTTGTCCTGCAGGTGCTCAGCAAACTCTTCCGACCGGCCCTGTAAATGGGTCACCGTATCTTCGCGACCCAAGAGAGATCTAGTAATCTTAAACAGGGCCGTCAGGCGGCATTCTGCGGACGCAATAAGAGCGGAGAAATATTCACATTTCGCCGCTCTTACCGCCACAAGGTAGGCCCTAATAGCGGCTCTAGATTGTGTCCGGTCAGATTCAGTCTTCGTCTTCCTCCAGCGGCGCTCCAGACGTCTCTTAACCCTCTTCAAAACCCTCAACTCTTCCGTGAACCACGGGGAGTGACAGGTCGAACGAGGCAAGAGAGGTCGCATAGGTGCGATCTTGTCCAAGGCCTCGGCCGCCTCCTTATTCCAGTTGAATAAGGATTAGTTGAAGGATTAGTCTCTTAGCAATAAGAAGGGTTCAGAGAATCCATTTCTGTTGTCTAGCCATCAATTTCCATGTAGTAGGTATGTAGTTCAAAAAAATATGGATCTCCAAAGATTTTAAACCCAGACAAATTACATTATAACTTTATTTCTCCAGAATATAATGGTTTTTGGACATTACAAAACATACATTTTAATGTTGAGGTTTGACTGACAAGCACAAATTAATGTATGCTGATGTAACAAAATTGTACCCAAAAGACTTTGGTTTAAACTAACTCAGTCAGTTGTCCTTTCTTAGTGTTATGTGTTGAATAGGGAGAAGGGAATCAGGTTTGGGGTTTGTTTCGCTATCATCAGTATGCTGCTGATACCCAGTTAGGTGAGGCTGTCACAGTTCTGTCCCAATGCCTGGAGGCTATGTGGGTTTGGATGGGGAGGAACCATCTCTGACTACATCCTACCAAGACCAAGTGGCTGTGGGTGTTTGGACCCCCAGATCTGGGGATATTCCACCTTTGACCTTGGATGGGGTGGCACTTGCCCATTCAAGGGGGGGTGTTCCTGGACTCACTGCTCCTACTGGATGAGCAGGTGCCAGCTGTGGCCAGGAAGATGTTTGCCCAGCTTCATCTGGTGTGCCAGTTGTGCCCTTTCCTACATTGGAGAGCCCTTTAGACAGCCACTCATGCCCTAGTTATCTCACTGCTTGACTACTGCACTATGCTGTACATGGGGCTACCCTTGAAGACCACCTAGAATGTTCAGCTGGTTCAGAATGCAGCGGCGTAGGCAGTGATGGGCATACCTTGGCATGCCCATGTATCACCTCTGCTTTGTGAGCTGCACTGGTGGCCAATTTGCTTCTGGGTGCGATTCAGGGTGCTAGTTGCTATTTGTAAAGCCTACATGACATAGGGCTTGGTTCCTTGAGGGACCACCTATCTCCCATAGTATCTGCCCTGCCAATTAGTTTTGGCAGGGTTGACACACTCTGGGTTCCTTCAATTAAACAATACCATCTATTTTGACCCCAGAAGCACACCTTCTCTATAGCAGCACCTGCTCTCTGGAATGAGGTTCCCCCTCAAGATCTGAATGGCCCCTACCCTGCTGGTGTTTTGAAGGGCCTTGAAGACCTGACTCCTCGCCAAGGCTTTTGGCAAGAAAGACTGAAACCTCCTTTTAACATGGGTTGTTTTCCTTTGTTCCCACCCGATATTGTCATCCTACCATCTTTACCCTTTTTTTTTGTTTCTTGTTTCTTGTTTGTTTGTTTTTAATGTTTTAAACAATTCGTAAACTACCCAGAGTTTCTGGTAGTCAGATGGCGGCTGCTGCTGCTGATGATGATATACCCATTCTGGGGGCTGTAGGGTGGGTCATGCTATCGAGGTGGTGATGGGCCGGGGATGCTACGATGGGAGCCAGAGGGGTGGCCATCTTCAGGGTGTTTGTTACCGGTGGCATGTTCTGGCCCTATGTGCTCAGAGCCAGGTCCTGGACAGCAGACTCGTGGGGGCCCTGGTCTCCGGCTGTTGATTCTCAACGCCAGGTCAGTTAATAACAAGGCCCCTCTCATATGTGACTTGATCACAGAGGAGGGGGCAGACCTGACGTGTATTACCGAGACCTGGCTGGGCCCAGAAGGAGGAGTGGTTCTATCGGAGATGTGCCAAGCTGGGTTTCAGGTTTGGCACCAGCCGAGATGCCAGGGCAGGGGAAGAAAGGGGGCTGTTGTCATCCGAGAGTCTCTAATGGCCTTCAGGGACGCTGTTCCACAAGTAGCTGGATGTGAGAGCCTGTTTTTCAAGTTGGGTTCCCGAGAAAAGTTGGGAGTGTTGCTACTGTACCAGCCTCCCTGCTGCATAGCAACCTCCCTGCCGGAGCTGCTGGAGGCCATCGTGGGGTTGGCAGTGGAGTTCCCCAGACTTATGGTTCTGGGGGATTTCAATCTGCCTTCCCTGGGGCGGTCCTCGGAGGCAGCTCGGGAGTTCATGGCTACCATAGTAGCCATGTGCCTGCCCCAAATTATTCAGGACCTGACTCAGGACAGTGGTCTCACCCCGGACTTGGTTTTCTTGTCAGAGCAGTGGCAATGTGATCTGAGGGGAGAGTTACATATATCCCCTTTGTCATGGTCAGACCACGCCTTGGTGACCTTGAGACTCTCTTATGCTGCCCCCCTCTGCAGGGAGGCAGGACCTATTTGATTGGTCCGCCCTCAGCGACTGATGGACCTGAAAGGGTTTCAGAAGGAACCGGGAGTTATACCTGAGGATCTGCTGCATGGCCCAGCAGAGGCCCTGCCTGCTACCTGAAATAGGGTGGCGGCCGGGGCCTTGGACAGGATCGCGCCTGTGCGACCTCTCTTGTCCCATCAAACCCGGCACTCCCCGTGGTTCACAGAGGAGTTGAGGGTTCTGAAGAGGATTAAGGTTTAAGGTCACTCAATCCCTTCTGGGAAAGGGTGGCCCGGTGACCCATCTTCAGGGCCGCGCTGAGGAGTTTTCTGAGCATCTGCAGGATAAAATCGCTCGGATTCGCTCCACGTTGGACTTCAAGCATGAAGCAGGGTCTGTGGAGATGCCGTGGGAACGTACCTACCAAGTTATCTGGGAACAGTTTGATCCTGTTGGGCCCGAGGAAGTGGACAGGATCCTCCAGATTGTAAATGCCAGCACTTGTCTAGACCCATGCCCCTCCCGGCTAGTGAAAGCAGCTCGGGAGGTGATGTGTGGTTGGGTCCAAGCAATGGTAAATACATCCTTGGGAGAGGGGGTGTTTCCGGCAGCGTTTAAGGAAGCGCTGGTACACCCCCTCCTCAAGAAACCGTCGCTGGACCCTACTGTGCCGGACAATTTTTTCCAGTCTCCCACCTCCCCTTTTTGGGGAAAGTGGTTGAGAAAGTGGTGGCATTGCAGCTCCAGAGGGTTCTGGATGAAATGGATTATCTAGACCAGTGCTTTCCAAACTGCCGCCATTGGCGACACACCAACGGCAGCGGCGACAGTGCAGGGGCGCGCATGGTGGTGCGGCGGCGGCGCAGGGGTGCACGCGGTGGCGGCACAGGCGCACGCGGCAGCGGTGCAGGGGCGCATGAGTGGCGGCGGCCTCGTATTTTCCACTGAAACCCAGAAGCGCTGATGGCATGCCGCCGCCGCCGTACACTCCACCACCACGCGCGCCCTCGTGCCGCTGCCGTGCATGTCCACTTCCAGGTTTTGTCATGACACACTAAAGTGTCGCAACACACAGTTTGGAAAGCTCTGATCTAGACCACTTTCAGTCAGTTTTCAGACCTGGATATGAGACAGAACTGACATTGGTTGCACTTATGGATGATCTCTGGCGAGAGCAGGATGGAGGCAGTGCATCCATCCTTGCTCTTCTTGACCTCTCAGCGGCTTTCTATACCATCAACCATGGTTATTTATTTATTTATTTATTTATTTAATTAATTAATTTTTATCCCACCTTTATTATTTTTATAAATAACTCAAGGCGGCGAACATACCTAATACTCCTTCCTCCTCCTATTTTCCCCACAACAACAATCCTGTGAGGTGAGGGGTTGAGAGAGAGTGACTGGCCCAAAGTCACCCAGCCAGCTTTCATTCCTAAGGCGAGACTAGAACTCAGAGACCCCTGGTTTCTAGCCCAGCACCTTAACCACTAGACCAAACTGGCTCTCTCAAAAGGTATCCTTTTGGGACGGCTTAGGGAGTTGGGGGTGGGCGGCATGGTTCTGCACTGGTTCACCTCCTTCCTCTGGAGTTGGTCCCAATCGGTGGTGATAGGGAGCGAGAGGTCCAACCCCTGGGCCCTCCTTTGTGGGATGCCGCAGGGCTCAGTACACTCTCCGCTCCTTTTCAACATCTACATGAAACTGCTGGGCAAGATCATCCGTCACCACGGGATGAGGTCTCATCAATATGCCGATGATACCCAATTATGCATCTCTGTCCCGAGTGAAGTAAGTGATGCTGTGACTGCCCTCTCTCGGTGCCTGGGGGCTGTGGGGGTCTGGATGGGAAACAACAGGCTTCAGCTGAACCCTGGTAAGACGGAGTGGCTGTGGGTGAGGGGCTCCTCGGTATCCGGGGATTTAACATCTTTGGTGATGGATGGGGTTGCACTGCTCTAGACAGACCCGGTGCAGAATCTGGGGGTCCTCCTGGACTCACAACTCCTGCTCAAAGAGCAGGTGGCAGTCGTGGCCAGGAGGGCCTTTGCAGAACTTCATGTTGTGTGCCAGTTACGCCCTTTCCTGGACCGTGAGGCCCTTTGCACGGTCACTCATACCCTGGTCATCTCCCATATAGACTATTGTAATGCACTCTACATGGGGCTACCCTTGAAGAGTATCCAGAAGCTACAGCTGGTCCAAAATGCAGCCGTGCGGGCAATTCTTGGTGCCCCAAGATCAGCACATGTAACACCGTTGCTTCGTGAGCTGCACTGGGTACCAGTTTGCTTCCGGGTCCAATTCAAGGTGTTGGTTATCACCTTTAAAACCCTACATGGCATGGGTCCAGGCTACCTGAGGGACCGTCTCATCCCCATTACATCGACCCGTCCCACCCAGTCATGCAGAGAGGGCATGTTGCGGGCCCGTCCGTAAGAGAATTTCATCTAGAATGGTCCAGGAAGCAGGCCTTCTCTGCAGCAGCTCCCGCCCTCTGGAATATCCTTCCCCCATCTCTTGTGGCCTTCTGAAAACAACTGAAGACCTGGTTTTGCCAGCTCGCTTGGGGCGGGAGGGGAAGCAGCCACTCCTGGGGTTGGCTGGCACCCTAAGATGGCCTTAAATATACATGAGTGGCATTAAAACTGTCATTGCCATCTGGATTTTATTTTATCTTTTCTACTCTATATTTATATTTGTATCTGATATTTATTTATGTATTACCATATTTTAATGTTTTATTTTTATTGTAAACCGCCCAGAGTCCCCCTTTGGGGGGAGATGGGCAGTGGCAAAATTTGACAAATAAATAAATAATGATATTTTTATCCCACCTTTTTAATATATTTGGTCAACTTTTTTTTTAGTATTTTTAAAAAATAATGACTATTATTTTCATCATCATATACTATATGGACCAAATCATTACTTGATTATGTTGATATCAAGAGACAGAGATGGAGTTACTGAATTCACCTATTTGCTAAACCTTATTATAGTGGTTGGACTCATACAACATCCTAAGCCAAAACTGAGCAAAATATGTAATGGCTTAGTTCAATATGTGAAGTGGGTTATAGCATAAAGCAGTCCAGAGAGAATAAAATTAGAGCTCCTGCTCCAGGCAGGATGGAACTGGCCACTAAAGGAAAAAGAAAACTCCTCAGTTGCTACAAATAAACCCATGAAGTTCTTAGTTTATGTCCAATGAATTCCTTCCAATGGATAAGAAAATGACCAATAAATTTCTTCAGCACGTGGAGCTGCCCAAGAGTGATCTAATTTGAGCACCATAGTTTTCCCTCATATTTTTACAGTACTCTGACACATCCTTTGGAGAACCAGAATTGATTATGCGCGGTTGCCACTGAATATGAATAAGTTTGGTCAAATCATTCCCACCCTTCATGGTATTGCAGCTTCTCCTCCACTAGTAATGGGACTTAGTTGGTGGTCTGCATATATATTTGTATTCTTTGCAACTGTGTGGGTAAACAGTGTATCAGATTTTAAAGTGTAATCAATGGGGACTCTGTACATCAGAAACCAGTTATACATTTTAGCTTTTACTTTACACCATATAAACATGTTTTATCTCTTGACAAGCAAGAAGCCCTTTTATGGTGTGGGCAACTTTTCAGAATAACTAGCATTCTTAAGAACCCCAGCCAAGGCATATATGTACGTCAAGTTTAAAACTGGAAATAAGTACATATGATTAGAAACTTCTCAGAAATATAAACTAAAGCAGCAGATGCATTTTAAAAATAAATAATTGTTTCAAAGGTCCATTGTTTTGAAAATTGGAAAGTTTTAATTCCTTGATCTGTATTTACCATTGGTTGAACCAAATATACAGCAATTGCTTATACTAATAATTATGGAACAGACCAATGTTCTGTCAGATGTACTATATTTTTGGCAGACAAAATGGATCATAATTAAACTGTATTACCCTTTGATTGACCTCAGTAATAGTGTTTAAAGTTTAGCCTGAATGCAGAGTGTTTCAAGTAATGCCAGAGAACTTTTAAAAATATTTTTGCATCAAGAGAAAAAAAGAGCAACATACTCAGTAAATCATATGCTGGACAATGAAATAGCACTTAACTAGTACTGTGTTCCAACTTGGATTTGTCAACTATGAATGTACTTGGGCAATTTTAAAAATATATTTGGAACAAATACTCAGTTTTTTGAACACTGCAGAGAACAATTTATATTACTAGCTTCACTGCAGTAGATGATTTTATGACAAAGTTTCTTCTGTAAAATGGGGACAATTCATTCAAAGATAAAATCCTGTTTGTTTCAAGAAAGAATAAAGCAAGGGATAGAACTCAGCAGAGCTGTAGAAGATCTTGGATTTGAATGGGTCATGACCAATACCTAGAAGAGGTAAAAGGAGTTAAAATGACACTGTCATAATATAGTTGGAATTTGAATGGAGCAGAATTACTGCAAAGAAGTACATAACCTAAGCAATATTGATTGCAAAGGTCAAAAGACAAATTGAATGTGGGAGATCCTAAGCCAAAGTTTATGAAGCCCACAGGCAAACCACTAAAACCAGGCTACCCTGTCGTTCCCCTTGTCTCCTTTATTATAGCTTATAGTGGCCTGTGAACCAGCATTAAGCTGAAGGATTGACTTCTGACCACAGCCTTGGCATAATGGGAGGTAGGAAGAAAGCTGTAGACATTTGTTCAAATGCCACTTTTCCCATCCTTCATACTTTTAAGGAAAAGTGCTTGATAGATGGGAAACAGTTATATTTTGAACCTGCCATTAGTGCCTATGTTCTTAAAGGGGGATTAATAGAGAGCCTGGATAACACAAGGATAATTCTCCACACTCACATGAACTTACAAAGAAGGCACGAAGTAATGCTGACAATTTTCCTTGGCGTTTTAAAAAATAATTTGTGTTTAAATTAATGAAAAAAATATTGCTCTCCATTTTTTATCAAAAAAAAAAAAGGAAAAAGAACATTGTATTGTCAAAGGCTTTCACGGCCGGAGTTCGATGGCTGTTGTGGGTCTTCCGGGCTGTGTGGCCGTGTTCTGGAAGTTGTGGTTCCTAACGTTTCGCCAGCATCTGTGGCCGGCATCTTCAGAGGGCAGGAGCACAGACAGAAGCGAAATCTCTGTGCCCAGGTAGAGTGGGCACAGAGATTTCTCTCTACCTGGGCACAGAGATTTCACTTCTGTCTGTGCTCCTGCCCTCTGAAGATGCCGGCCACAGATGCTGGTGAGACGTTAGGAACCACAACTTCCAGAACAGGGCCACACAGCCCGGAAGACCCACAACAGCCATCAGAAAAGAACATGTCAGTGAAATTGTGAAGTGTGGACTATGGGGTTCCTGCAGTAATTTAGTTATGAGGTGGCATGTGGGTATGTAAGAGTGTTTTGTCTTTCCTTACCCCAGCAGTCTGATCTCTCCTTGGCTTCACATATGTCAACTGAATGCAGAGGAAAACATGAGGGAATTTCTCCCTTTTGCCATTTTTCTTTCCAAATCAGGAAGTGTAGGTGACCACAGAGCTGCAAAGAGTTCAAGAAAAGTGTATCGGGATAAAAAGCACTCTTTGTTACTTCACAACCCCCTTCCCCAGAAAAGTGCAAAAGTACCTCCACAAGGAATTTGAAAGAAATTGTCAGGCACCCCGAGAATGAGGTACAAAAACAGAAGCTTGTTTTTCAGGGGAAGAACATTTTCAGGAAATTGCCCAAAATATATTACATGCATAAACATCAATTATCCATCACCATGCATAATTCCCAAGTGATGCTGGAGAATATGCACAAGAAAATAAGGTCAGTTAGATAGCATGTATAAATGGACTTTCCACTTGGAATTGTCAATATAGCCTGGAAAACTATATATAGTTTCACAACAGCTCTACAGTTACATTGGAAGCGGCACGTTAGATCAGGAGGCAGTGACAATGCTTGGTTATGCTATGCCACATTCAAGTTTGGAGTTTCATATTCCCAGTATATTTGGGTCTCTTCTTGCATTGGAAGTAGCAGTTCAGATTTAGCTGTAAACTTTCCATTTCAGAGATCTGTTTGCTACACTTTTGAGATTGGAAAGACATTTTTTTCCATTCAGTGCCTTCCCTTTAACCTTTCCTAAACTGTTTCTGTTGGCAGTTCAGTGGACATTTAAGCCTTTAGTTGTCTCTTCTTGTTGTAGTGATTAATTGCTGTTTAATCCAGCTGTCTATTTTTGGTCTGAGTGACCTATTTTTATACATGATAAAGATGGGGAGGAAAGAAACAGTGAGATCGTTAAAAGCCAAAATTGCATAATATTTTAGGTATCTGTGTATTTTTGACTGCGACATTCATCTGAGTGAATTCCAAATTGCCTTTTGTTGTGCTCCAAATAGAAATGTAATTTTTCCCTCTAAAAGTTCTATTCCAAATATGCAGCAGATGGCAGTGTAGCTATGCTGGATAGGTGTTAACATATCACAAGAAATAGCCTTGATTTTGCTCAGCTAAAAGGTTGGGGGATCAGCTTTTAAATTCAAGCTGCTCGTGAATTTCAGCTCCACTGAGAACCAGTTTCACTGTTATTACTAATAAACAAATTATCATACTTAATAAAAACACTGGGTTGAGATTATGAGAAGTGGTAATTCCATTCTATTCTGGGCTAGTGGGGCTGCATCTAAAGTACATTGTCTCGTCTTCCTCTAAGGAAGACTTCGGCCAGTGTTTCTCAACCTTCACCACATCAAGATGTGTGGATTTCAACTCCCAGAATTCCCCAGCCAGGATCAGGCCATTGGCCCATCTCGTCCAGTATTTTGTGTCCCACCTGACTAGGCTGACCAAACGTCCTGTTTTGAATGGGACAGTCCCATTTTTTCCCCTTTTCTCAACCGTCCCGTCGTTTAGCCACTCCACCCCCGCCCGTTCCTCTTGTCCTGTTTTTGTCTCAAGGAAATATGGTCAGTCTACACATGACTAACTGGATATATTTGGGAAGTTCACAAACCTGAAGGGTGATAGCCTCCTTATATTGTCTCTTCGCAGCAACCAGTGTATAAGATATGGTACCTGTGATTCAGAAGGTAGTAAACAGCCATTAACATTAGTAGCAATTGATGGCCTGATTCCCCATGAACCTCTTCAGTTCCCTTTTGAAACCATCAAAATTGGCTGCCATTGCCACAACTGCTGGCAGTGAATTCCACAGGTTAACTATGCACTGTGTGAAATTCACACAGTACCCACAGACATATACACATACATTAAATCAATAAGTCTTGATGTTTCACACTTTTAAACATTTATTTATCTGAGCTCTTTTCAAACCTGAAATGAATGAGAGGAGAAGTAAGATGCCATGGACCTGACTTCCATGAATTTATAAAAATGCAAAAGAAGTTCCACTCGTGTAATTAAGTTCAGCCTCAGCCATGGAAGCCCACTTGGTAACATAACTCTTAGCCTAGTCGACCTGATATGTTGGTGTGGAGAAAAAATGGAGTGCTATATATGATGGTATAAGATCCTGGTAGAAACATAGGATACTAATCTAACTAATTAATTTAAAAATAACTGCAATTTCTCACCAAACGTATTATAAGCCAAAGTTAGATCTGATTCCCTTCAGGTATTTTCAATACGAACTTCTATAATCCATTGACATTGTCCATATTCAGGGGTGTCCACAGCATATGGTCAATAAAGTCAAAATGCTGGCAATGAGACCGAGATCAAAGCTCCAGCCATTTTTCATATGGGATGAACATAAGAAACGGGTGGAGCTTCAGTTGTACCATTGTGGCTGCCATCTTGACTTTTTTTAACATACCCCTGTGTATGAGTTGGTGGGAGCTGAAGTCCAAGAATTTGGCAGATGCTAGATAGCCTGCTATCCTATAAGCTGCCAAGTTGTGCGTTATTATTGAGAAATTGCACGTATTTTGGTGCAGGAAACAACATGTGTAAGCTGTGCTTGGAGTTGTTATAAACGTAGCTTGCCTTGACAATAACATATCTAGTCTTCATACTTCTTGGTTGTAACCCCAAGATTTTTAAAATGTCCACTTCCATTTTTGATTAATCACGTCATCTAATTCATCCCTACCTAATGGTCTTGTTCACCCCTAATTCTGTGTTACGTTTTTGATTTAACATGATGTGTGAGCCCACCCATTATAGATTGGCATAATGTGCTAATCAAGCTACCATGGCTTGTTTAACAAACAGTGGTTAAAATACTAGGTTATGTGGTTAAATGTAATATACTCTAAAATACTCAAGAATTATAGAGCAGGCTGTAGTCAGGCTTACCTTCAGGTGAACAACATGCTAAACTGCAGTTAATAAAAATGCAAGCAAACTCACATATCAGGAAAGGGGAGAAGACATTCAATCTTACAAGGAAGCTAGAAGGATGAATCACAGTTTAGAGATGTTCCTTAAAGTCTGCATGTTAGTGCTAAACAGTTACTTATAAATAATGCAAAATTTTGTTTGCATTGGAAACTAAGCCAAGGCAGATTTCATGTATCAGGCTGAAAATTCTCCCTCTCCCTTTGTTGATCTGCCTACTTTTTGGCTTGATTTCAGTGCACTTCTTAGCTTATTGCAGCAACTCTATTTCTGGATTCATAGCAGGATCACCTGTAGATTCTGAATTTCATGCTTCATTAATATTGATTAACTTTTCCAACTTCTTTTACTGCTTATGGGAGGAACATATTCCTTATCCAGTGGTGAAATGATAGAAATGCTAGAAATTGTTGCAACAAACTTTTAGTGATAATTTCTGAAGCAGATGTTTTGCAAGCCGGCAGTTTTTATTAAAAGAACAGTAGGAAATAGTTTGTTCTTGTTTGTTTGGCCCTGGAGGAAATTAAAAGGCGTTTCTGTAATTTTGATCATAACTGCAAGTGTAGATTTTAATGTTCAAAGTATGTGGTTTGTATGAAGAATAGGCACCTTTAGGGCTCAGCAAGCCATTTTAAAGAAAGATAAATCAAATATGTGCCTATTTCAAGGACGGATGCAAGTCACACAGCACTTGTGTCCTGCTGTATTTATTAAATTCCCTTGAAAGGTGGTAGTGCAACAACAGCATATCTGCTATGCTCACTGATTTGATAAGGAGGTCAAACTGTCCGTGGACTGCTTCTCTTTAGACAATAAGTTTGGGACCTGATGCTTCAATGAGTCAATATTATGTGATGGGGTGGGTGAGACAGTGGATACTCAAGCAATAAAGGGAAAGAATGCAGTAGATGAGACTTCCCTATTCTGTTGCCTTCTAGAAGTGTTGGAGTTACAACTCATAGTACCTCCAGCCAGAAGCATCCATGCTGTAGTTCAACACATCTAATGGGCATAGTTGGTAGAGAAGGCTGTTTTAGCTTTCCCCCCCCTTTTTTTTAAATTATCCTTATTCTTTTACAAAATAATAATACATAGAAAAAACAATAACTAACGTAACAAAAACAATACATTACATAAAAGACAACCTTTAAATTATATTATAAAATTAAGTACAACTTCAACCCTCTTTCACAACCGCCTTTCGTTTCACCTCTCATACTTAAGTCTATGAAGGTTCTCAGTCATCCAGGTGGAATTGTCTGTAGCTTGAATCATGTCAACTGGATTTCTATTTTCTTAGTGGAAACGTTTCGCTCCTTATCCAAGGAGCTTCTTCAGTCTGAGCAAAGTTGGTAAGGGAATCCTAAATATGTTTCTAGGTAGCTGTGTGACCTTACACCTGGGGCTAGGTCATGGTTATATTGAGATGTTATTTTTAAGTCCTTTTACCATCTAAAGGAGAATTGTTAAGATCACCATGCTGCTGTTTAGCTTGTGAAATGGTCTTAATCTTCCTAGGCACAGAAGACAAAGCCGGGAGATAGATGGGAGATAGATTGTGCCTGAGGCCCCCACCTCTATTCAAGGAAGGATTTTCCAAGTTGGCATAAATGGATTCCTTGACCCCTCTCTCAAACCACCTATCTTCTCTGTCTAAAATGTGAACATTAATGTCCTCAAATGAGTGTCCTTTTTCCTTTAAATGAAGATAAACTGCTGACTCTGGTCCTGTGGTGTTACTTCTCCTGTGTTGGGCCATCCAACACAGTAACACCACAGGACCAGAGTCAGCAGTTTATCTTCATTTAAAGGAAAAAGGACACTCATTTGAGGACATTAATGTTCACATTTTAGACAGAGAAGATAGGTGGTTTGAGAGAGGGGTCAAGGAATCCATTTATGCCAACTTGGAAAATCCTTCCTTGAATAGAGGTGGGGGCCTCAGGCACAATCTATCTCCCATCTATCTCCCGGCTTTGTCTTCTGTGCCTAGGAAGATTAAGACCATTTCACAAGCTAAACAGCAGCATGGTGATCTTAACAATTCTCCTTTAGATGGTAAAAGGACTTAAAAATAACATCTCAATATAACCATGACCTAGCCCCAGGTGTAAGGTCACACAGCTACCTAGAAACATATTTAGGATTCCCTTACCAACTTTGCTCAGACTGAAGAAGCTCCTTGGATAAGGAGCGAAACGTTTCCACTAAGAAAATAGAAATCCAGTTGACATGATTCAAGCTATAGACTCTCATACTTAAATTTTCTTACTCTCTTTAACCTTCTCAAACTCTTACTTTAAACATAGTTCCTCTTATACACACAAACCCTGTCTGATCCTTTAACCTTCTTATACCCTCTACTCTCTTCTCCCACTCCTCTACCTACTCTTACCTTCTCTACTTCCTAATCCCCCTGATCCCCCTTTACTCTCCCCTGATTTTCACCTATTCTTCATTCTACCCCCCCAAGGAAAAACAAACAAACAAAACAAACAAACAAAAAACAAAAAACTACTAACAAACAGGACTTCCTACTTTCCCAACATCTTTTTCTACAACTATTTAGAAATAATCTCTAACATAATTAATTATTTATAAAAACAATTGTTATTTACATTAATTTCCCAATTGTATTTTTTGAGTTTTTTCTATGAATTTATAGAAAGGGCTCCAACATAAATTAAATTCATCCATATTCTTATCATTTAACAAATCCGTTAATTTAGCCATCCATGCTAAATCCATCGTTTTTATCAACCATTCATCGATTGTAGGTATGAAGTCCTCTTTCCAATGTTTTGCGAAGATGGTTCTGGCCGCAATTATTAAGTAGAATAATAATTTCCCATATTTCTTATGTATGTCTGGTTTTGTAAATCCCAACAGGTACAGTTCTGGCTCTTTAGTAATGTCTTCTTCCAGTATTTCACATAAAGTTTGATGAATAGTATTCCAAAACCTTTTGGTTTTCTGGCAAGTCCACCAAAGATGAAAAAAGGTGCCCACTTCTTTTTTACATTTCCAACATATATTGGATGCCATAATATTCATTTTTGACAATGTGTTAGGGGTTATATACCATCTGTACATCATTTTGAAAAAGTTTTCTTTCATATTATAATTCAAAGTAAATTTTAAATCTTTTAACCACATTTTTTCCCAATTATCAATTTGGATGCTATGGCCTAAATTTTCTTCCCATTTAATTATGCAATTCTTTTTAAGTGAAGTGGTCATTAAGCAAATCTGACCCAATTTTACAACCTTTTTTGTGGCGGTTGTTAAGCAAATCACCACGGATGTTAAACGAACCACATGGTCGTTAAGTGAATCACGAGGTTCCCCATTGATTTTACTTGCCAGAAGCTGGCCAAGAAGGTTAAAAATGGTGATCACGTGACCACGGGACACTGCGCCAGTCATAAATGCGAAGTGGTTGCCAAGCGCCCAAATCGTGATCACGTGACTGCGGGGACGCTGCAGTGGTCATAAGTATGAGAACTGGTCGTAAGTCATTTTTTTTTCAAAACTGTTGTAAGTCTGAACCGTCACTAAACAAATGGTTGTTAAGTGAGGACTGCCTGTAATATGGTTGATATACAGGTTCATGCTTTTGCATATGTCTAGGGGAAAGGACTGCCAAAGCTAAGGTGCAGTTTCTACCACTACCTATTTTATGACAACTTTCCCAACCTAGTTGCCATCCCGCTTCATGGACTTCATGTCCCAGAATTCTCAGCAATAGCAATAAGCATTATTGGACTGAAGGGCAAACATTGGAAGGGCACCAAGGTTGAAAAAGGGTGTTTTAAGAGCTCTTGGATCACACACAGCCTCAGAGAATGTTAAAACATAGTGGCTGAATAGAGGAACAAAGACAATCCTTTAAGTATGCTAAGGCCACAATGTCTAAGACAGAGCTTTCCAAACTGTGTGTTGTGACACAAAAGTGTGTCGCCACACACAGTCGGCTGTGTCGCCACACAACCCGGAAGTGGCAGCAGGGGCGTGCACGGCGGCGGCACCGGCGCGCCATCGGTGCTTCCGCGTTTTAGCGGAGGCTGCCGCTGCTGCCCCCGCCATGCATGCCCCCGCCCACACCGGGTTTTCCCGCGGCGACACATAAATATCCGAAGGCGCCACAGCCACGGCGGCGTGCAAAGACCGAAAGCGGCAGCAGCGCTTCCGGGTTTTTGCGTGCTGCCGCGGCGGCGAGACTTCCGGATTTTCCCGCGGCGACACACCAAGGGCGGTTGGTGTGTCGCCGCGGGAAAACTTTGGAAAGCCCTGGTCTAAGATCTTACAGGACATCACCAAGTGCCTTGATGGAGGATAGTCATGAGCCAGTGCAGATACTAGAATATTAATGGAATATGTTTCCAGCAACTTACTTTTATCAGAAGGCATAGTGCAATATTTTGTACCAACTGAAGCGTCTCATGGTTATTTATGAGAAGGGGACGGCAGAGGATGAGATGGTTAGATAGCATCACCGATGTAATGAACATGAATTTGAGTAAACTCCGAGAGACAGTGGAGGACAGGAAGGCCTGGCGTGCTATGGTCCATGAGGTCACGAAGAGTCGGACACGACTAAACGACTGAACAACAACAACAATTACAAACCTCTACTGTGAGGTTATTGTACATCAGACTCAGTCAATTATGCAAACCATGTGAACCATTTCTAAGCTGTGAAATTTATTCTATTACTATCCTTTTATCACAGTGCCCATCAGAATGAGGAGTTATTGATATAGAAGTGAGATAAGCAAACTTTCTCAAAGGTCAACAGAATAATGAATGAGGCCTGATTGAAACATGATGCTGGACGTGCAGCCCAGCTGTGCTAATGCATCATGTACAAATGATGCAACCCAATACTTAGATCATTATATAAATAATAGTTTTTTTCTTGCTTGCCATCAATGCATTTAAACAGAAATGGCCCCAAATTCTGAACTTTTGTAGGACATACAATTCCATAAAAGATTTTCAATTAAAAACCTATGTTTAAGAAAAAATAGCAGGATCAAAGCTAATGTACAAAGCTGTTTTAAATACACTCCGTGTTGGGAAAGAGGGTAATAACATCTGACTGATGGAGGTGCACTAAAACATCATACCCTGCAGGAGGGTGAAAACAGGTTTAAAACAGTAGGAGTTACATAAATGTTTAATTACAATGAACAAAATATTGACTTAATGATCTCAATGGCATGCTGCTACATTTGAGCAATTATTCTTGAATGGTTACCCAAACCTCTTTATTGCAATCATTTTTGTTTATGGAATGGCATAAAAATCCCAGTAAGGAAGATAAGACTCAACTGTTTACAGAAGCAAATTACTTTAGCTGAGGGTGGGGACTTGTAAAGCTACAATTAATATTCAATGACCAGCCAAAATGGTGGCCCACAATTTCAAACTGAACAGAAAGGTTGCAGATGTTTTCCAGTACAGTGAATATGATCTCCCATTGAAACAGTACAATATTTCTGGATAGTTGGATACTTATGCAATTACCAATCGAAGAGAATTATGCAGTTATGCAAAAATATTATGCAATTCCTATTCAGGGACTCATGCAGGAGGTAAAATTTGGTGGTTTCATGCTGAGCTTCTAAGTTTGCAACTCTACCCCTCTCCTGGACAATGTGTACCAAAGCAGTTAATGTGAGTGTGAAGTACTTATTCCTTACAGAATATCATAAGATACTTCCAATATGACGCTTCAAAGAAAAAGTTGTCCTGGAATTTTTCCTAAACTAAAATTTGGTATCATTTTGAAGAATGATTTTAAGGTGAAGGAAGTTTTTAGAAATCTTAATGAGTAGCAAAACCTCCCCACTTTGCTACTTCTAAAAGCAGCCACTTAATCACAAGGTGTGACCATCAAACATACTGCTGAAATGCCAAGGGGCAGGTGGCTCCTGGAGTCTCTGCTTATTGAAGGCAGGAAAGCCATTTGGGTTATTGGGTGAAATCTCAAGGTAAATCATCAGATGTTAGTTTTATGGGGAAGCACAAGCCTCTTCTCTTGAAGCCCCACTAAAAATAAGTACTGTAGCCTGAGAAAACATGCATAATAGCCATGGAATCCCCAAGGGGCTTTCTCCTCTTCCTATCAAAAAACAGGAAGTTCTAGCAAATAGCACTGGAATTTTAGAGGGAGGAGGATGTGAAGCATAAGTAGGGAAGGTCGCAAAAAGTGTTAGTATGTGTTAGTATATTTTAGCATAGGGGTTAATTTCCTATATCAGTTTCTTTCAGTGCTTCTTTCTCCTATCATGTCTTTCTATGCATTTCTCTTAATAAAATAGAATACCCTTTTGTAACATTATTTCCCCATATTGTACACTTTTTGGTGCTTTTACTTCCTAAATATGTGCCTTTTTGAGTGCAGGGTGGGGGTCTGTAAATCTGCATTTCAACAACAAAGGCCATTTTTATTTTCCTTTATTGATCTGGGTCTATGAAAGTAAAAAGGCAGAGAGCAGTACTGTCAGTAAGTAAAGGGACAATGGTACTTAAAGGAATCAGAAGACAGGTTATCAAATTGGGTATTGTGGAAGAAATTCTGATTCAGGCTAAAGGAAAGCAAAAATCACATAGTTCTTTATATCTGAATGCTGCGAATAAACAATAGAGAAGTGTTTTGAACTTCACGTTCTGCTTGTTACTTTCTCAGAAGCATGTTTGTTTGTTTGGACCATTGTGGACCAACAAGGTTTCTTCTCTTGTGTTCATTATGACCTGGCCCATGAATCTTCCACACCTAATATAATCTCAACTCAAATCTCTGCTTGCATTGCTGCTCTCCATATGTATTGGAATACATCTCTTGGAATTTCCACCTGATATGTCTAACACTTCTGGAATGCATCATATTGGGGAAGCCTGATCCGAGCTCTTTTGTTTTCTGATGAATTCCATTCAAACTGCTGAGTCTTCAAATCAAGCAATTCAGTTTAGCAGAGTTGTGAAGCAACCTGGGTATATATTAAAAATGCAGGAAATCAATCCAAATAATCATGAAGTTGTTTCTTCTCTCCTCCCTTTTTTTAAAAAATTTGCAGATGGGCTTCTTTCGCAGAAAATACAAAGAAATCATTGAGGCCGAGAAGAATAGACAAGAGAATGAAGACAGTTGGGACTGGGTCCAGAAAAGCCAATGAACTATAATGGGGGTAAGGAAACATTGAAATCCTGGCCATGTGGTACACAATTGCTCCCTATTGGTCCTGCTCTTGTATCTTCCATATGTGGAAGAAGGAATCTTCTCCAGATTTTTCGGAGGCCCCATTGATGCAGTTGTTCTTCATCACCTTATAGTAGGGAACATATCTTGAGGCAACCACTGCAGACTTGTCAGGTGACTGAAGCAATTTATACATCCTGGAAGAAATGAACTTGGATTACTAAGCTGCAGTGCAGAACAATATTTATGAATCCAACATATATGTGGTATACCCTCAGGGGAAGACTGTTGCCGAAAAAAATATTTTTCATAAATATAAGCTTTTATACTGATTATGTGTTTATATATATATATATATATATATATATATATATATATATATATATTTGTATCAATGTTGTATGTTTTCTTTTGAGATAGATTCACAATAGCTGCTGCAGTCCTATATTCACATTTGCTTGGAAGCTACGTTCCAATAAATTCAATAGGGCTTACTTCTAAGTAGGCATATTAGAGAATGCACTGTTAGATTGTAATCCTTTGCACACTTACCAGGGAATAAACCCAACTAAGTTCCGTTGGGTATAGTGGGGCTTCCTTCTGAGTAAGTTCACAAAGGATTGTCCTGTAAAGCACTGATATCCAGCTGAAATTTTGGTCATGCATATGTGTTTGTATCTATTATACTGTACTTTTGAATGTCAATGGAGAAGAAAAGCAGATTAAATGAATGGAAAGAGTTCATGTAACAGAATCTACCAGTTCTGATCATGATTTACATAAAGCCCAAATCCTTTCATTTAAAAAAAAAAAAAAAGAATCCGAAGTTAAATGTTTGAGCTGCTCACATGAATTTTTTTTTAAAAAAATCTGTTATTCAGGGACTAAGCATGACTCACATTTCAAAAGAAACAATTCTTTTTTACCTTTCCCTCCCTTTTGTTACACTGTTCAGTTGTGCAGCCCTCTGTAGAAGGAAGCAGTGTTATGTATATTCTTTATTAGGAATGTGCTTCCTTTTTTTAAAAAAAAGTAGTAATTTACAATTTCTACAGCTATCCCTTGGCAGTGGTTTAATGCTTTCAATGTGAGGTTCCGTTTGTTTACACTTAAAGCAGAGTTCCATGTTGTGTAAACCTCAAACTGCATGGCAAACCACCAGTGGAATTCAGTGGCCTGCCAGGGGCTTGCTGTCCTCCACCTATTTTTGCCGTCTCAGGCAGACAGCAAAAATAGGAGGCACAGTGACGTTTTGGACTGTGTTTTAGTGGATGGCACACTGGGCTGTCTTGAGGGGCATATAGAAGACGCTTCCAGAATTAATGACTGGCTTTGTTCGTCATTCATTTCCGAAGCATCCCCTGTCAGGGAAAAAATAAAGTGATGATGGAAAATTTGGGGGACCCTGTTTGTTAAAACAAATATAATTGTTGGCACTATATACTGACATGGAAAATGATTGTCCTGGAAAATAAAGGCTGTGTACTGTTGTTTTTAAGCTTATATTCCCTGCATCTCCCTCAATGTGTGACATTCTCTTTGGATGATTAAAAGTGCCTTGCAACTAAATAACCATCTAATGCTCACAGCTTTTATGTGGCTTTGTTGATAGGGCATATTGCACTAGAGAAAGCAGCACAAATAACTTCCTTTGGCCCAGCAAAGGGGTGTCTTCCCTGAGATGGGATGAAGTGAGGAGGGTGTGTTGAGTTTATAAATGTAGAAAAGAGAAACTCCCACTATCTAATGTCTGGTTATTACATTATTATGCATCTGTCATTTCCCCTGGCCCTGTTCCTCTTAGCAGCTGTTCTCTGCCCCTGCAGTCGATCAGTCTGTTTTGCAGGTTGGAAGTTTTGCTTAAAAATAATGACAATGCTGTGGCCAGCCAGTACATTTCTGATTCAAGTGAGATTTATACCAGAGTTCTAAAATTTAGACAATGGACTCCTGGTTAGTAGCAAAATGTTAACAGAGAGCCCTGTAGGTTTCCCACTGTATCAATAAGGCTTCATTATAATAGGGTATACATTGGCAAGACTAAAATTACATACATTTATTCACAAATTACAGTAACAGGTATCAGTGTTCAGTGTAACTAAATGTTTTGAGCATGGGAATATTTAAGTATTATGCATTCAGTTACGAAGTCCACCTCTGTTTATCAGGCTGGGTCCAAAGAATCATGATCCAACTTAAGTTCCATTGATTTTACAGGATCTGCTATAAGCATAATTAAATTTGCATCTCACCCTTAAGATTTGAAAGAATCACACATTACACTGATATATGTTACAGTAATACAAATCTTCCTGTGATGATGATAATTCAAACTATGTTTTCACTATTCCATCTACAGTAGGACGCTCAAAGGGGTAAAAATCTTAAGCTATTTAACATTTTACTTTCGGTAGAGGATGGGATTATATTCCAACACAAACACCTCATGGGATCATGTGAAAGGGCAGGGCAATTTTTAAAAAAATCATTTTTTCTTAAAAGCTAGTTTAAAACAAATGCCTTACTATATGAAGCTAAAGAGATACAGAAAGAAATGTTTTCTGATGAGCTATGACTCACCTATATTTCTGCCACAGGTTTTTCCAATTTTGCTACCTGAGTTCCTTTAAGCTGGAAGAACAAGCAAGGATCTTTTCAAAGTGGGACCTTCTGAATCCCATGCACACATTTTGCCTTTGAGCAATGTTCTCTTCTTACTCTATTATGCAGCTATTCAGGCATGGAAAATAATGCCAGCAGGTGGCATCCTGGCTTTATAGCTCCGAAGCAAGATCAGTAAGAAAGAGTTTCCAATTGATCTGAAAAAATATGTCCCCCCTTTTTTTTTGGGGGGGGATGCATATGGAATCTGAATTTACTGAAATAATTATTGGAATGGTTGCTGATTTCCACCATTCCAATATTTCAGCTTGTGGCACGATCTGTTTCTTTTTTTAAAAAAAAACATATGAAATTAATGCAGATACAGTATTATGCCCATGTACAGGCATACAAATGTTTATTATTAGGTGCCTTATGAAATCTTGAAGAAGTTTATAAGGTGAGCCTCAGTGGATTACCCTTTTCATCAGTTACATAGAATGTCATCCCAATAGAAATATATGCAAGGATAAATTATGTACTAATTTGATCATTTTGTTAGGGGATATTTTTGGGAAGCTGGAGGTAACTTTAAATGAATCGTTGATTGTTGATTCAAAATCTGACTTCTCTGAAAGGGATGGAAACTTTATTTTCAGCAAGTGATCCGTGAAGTAAAGTGAGACACTTTCAGCTTTACAAAATTATAACATGGCTCATATTTTTAAAAACTAGCATGCAATAGCTGTTAATCTTTTCAGTGAATACAAAGCTGATGCCTAAATTAAATGATGAGTTTCAGTTGTACTGTTGAATGTATGGCTATAAATTTGGGTCTTGGTCCTAATGATTTATCTATTAAGTCACCAAGAGAGAATTTGGCTGAGAGGCATGTTGGGATATTCCTAGTTTTTTAAACCAATGCTTCACGAATCGTAACAGAAATAAATTATTACATTATACCCCAAACTCCCAAAAGGAGTCCTTCCTGCCATGAGTGTAGGTTCTCCTCCATCAACCTGGAGCCTTTTAAAGTCTATACTTGAAATCCGTCTTCTTCTATGTGGTTAGCAACCTTTACAGCAATGTTAGTTTGAGGATTAGAGTGGAAAAGCCTCTCCTTGTCAGTTAATAATGAACTCTTTGTCTAATTTGCAAAGCTGGAACTTAGGTGTAGTATTCTGAACTAGAGTTACAATGAACACCCCTTCATTAAAGGAGCTTGTTTTAGCAGCATACTGACATAATTAAAAGAAAGAGGGCTTGCTTAGTGATACTCATTCTTGTTCCATGAACAGGGGCCATAAATTCAGAGGCCCTTATTCATTCTGTTCACATAAGAGAAAAGAGAATTAATGACTTTACTACTTCCAGAGGAACCTGTGGTCCAGGTGTTGTTTGTCTCTGAAATCCCTCACTCTCAGCCAACGTGAGCAGTGGTCAGGCACAACATGATTTGTAGTCCAACTCATCTGAAGGGTCACAGATTCCAGATCTCTGAACACAGAAATGTTAAGGTGAAGATCTGTCTATGACCTTTATGCTTGGAAAATCATTGCACACTCAATTTCCCTGTAAGATTCTTCTTAAAAATTCAAAGTTTCAATAGCAATAACAGTACTATGGCACCCTATACAGTATAGAGGTTTAGCTCAGTTGCAATGATTTAGAGTAATATAAAGATTCAAATAGCATTCTATTCCTTCCAAGCAAAGGCTGTTGCAGGGATCAAATAGTAGCCTTGAAAGACGTATTTTCAGGTTTGAAAACTAAATTACAATGCAGCATAACTCCTAATTCAGAATCATCTTCCCAAATAAATAAAGATACATTTGTTCGTATTATGGATTATACAAAAGGACTAAAATGCACATAATATTGAATCATGTGTTGATGTGCCAGCATTGTTTTTAACCAAGTGCAGCAGTTTAAAGCTGATCATTCAAGACCATTCTCAACTCGTAATGAAGATCCTGTCTTCTGCAGCATGGAGAGAAGTCTTCAAAAGAGTTTGCTTCTTCTGCTGATGTTTGTTTGGTCACTTCTGCTTTTTCTGTTGCGCTCCTCAGAGGAGCTTCAACGAAGTCTGTCTTTGCTGAAGGTTAGCTGGCCTTCATGGAAACCATTGGTGCTGTGCTGACATTTTCTTAGATAAATAGATGAGAGGGAGGGAGGGAAGTAGATAGGGAGGTGGATGGATGGATACCATCTCCATTCATTTTGATGTAAAAGAATTTGCTCTTGGTTTATCTTCCCCAAGTAAAGGAATCGCAATGGGGCTAGGGGGAAAAAAAGCCATTGACCATTGATGTGAAGGTACCTATATCTTTTAGCTCAGAAGACAAAACAGTTCTGCAATAGATGTCTTTGTCTGTCTGATTTTATTTTTAATGAAAGGCAGAGGGTAGAAACCTTTTTCTACACAAAAAACTATGTATGACTAAAAAAAACAGAAAAAAATGAATGGAAGCTCATAAGGACTGAAGTATGCTTCCTAGGTGTTTTATGGTTCAATTACAGTATTATTAATATTATTTTTATTAGTTAATAATAATAACAATGTGGTTCCATTAATAATGTACTCTTCATTCAATTTGCAAAGCTGTGATCTAGGGTTTTTTTAAGGTTTTCTGTATTGCCTTTGCATTGCTCCTTCTTTGCAGTCCTATGATTGATTTTTACTTCCAATTATAATAAACAGCTTTGACACTGATATCCACCCGGATATATAAAAGAATAAATAAATTCAGTTTTCATTAAACTTTCACAGTTCTTTATCCAGTACCAGGAACTTTTAATTAACACCAATAGTGTAACACAGAGACCAGGTATAAGCATGTGCCTTTAAACTAAGCAAAAAGTGTGGCTGAACTGCATGACTGAGTCACACTTACTACAGCCTTTGCAGACAAGATTCAGCCAATGTGACAGGTGGGATGCTTTGGGTGTGTTAACATATAAATCAGTAGGATCAAGACCCAAATGTATAGTCTTCACATTCAACAATATAACTGAAGTCCATAATTTAATTTAGGCACCAGGTATGAAATGTTTGCTTTGTTGTGGCTTATTCTATAATGTATACACTTGTGAGTACCTAATTTAAAATTGCCTGATCTTAAACTGAGAATCAAGGAATTTATCAAGTACTGTTACTACACAATTGTCTAACACAAATAGATATTGCAAGTTGTGTCAGAGCCTCTCCACCATTCATGTTAGAAATCCAAGTGAAAAGCACGTTTAGCCCTATGTTTGCCAGATGAAGCAAGAAAACTGACTATCACTGCCTGGAAGTGCCAGATGTGAATGGACCCACAGTGGACAGTGGGTCTTCCTAGGATTCCTACACCTCTTAAATCCAATTTGCTTTTCAGCTTTCATTTTCCCCATTGGGGCTACCCTTTATGTATTTATGGTATACACATGCACCTGTACGTAGGCATATACGTGTATACGTACCGGCCATGAGAGTCAAGTCAGGTCAAATGTAATGAGTGAACATATGTAGGATTGCTTTGTCAATCTTTTTTTTCCATATGGGACCGATAAAACATGTTGGATGTGTGTGATACTGCAGAATATGTCCATCCTTTTAGTAAAATAACATTACAGCAAGAATCCAGAAAACACTGAATAGATTGATAACATGTTTATTCATCCAGTGAACTGTTTGCCTGCCATGTCTTCTTCTGGGAAGTCTTTTTTTAAAATAATTTCTCCAGAGAAACCATTATGTAAATTCCACTTCCATAAGTATAATCAACATTTGTTACACATCCATGTGATTATTTAGAACTAATTCAGATGAGTGAAGAATAACTTGGTATTCCAGGAAGGACTGTATGTTTGAATTTTCCATTCCACATGTGTAAGTTCCTTTTCATGGGGGTAACTGGGAATCATATTTGGAACAGGATGTCTTTATGCGATTCAGCCGTCAGATACAAAACCCCAGATGCAGCTTGAACAGAAGAGAGAAAGGAAGGACTGCACCATATTACCTTTCTGCATTTTAATTAGCTTCCTAATAGAAGTGGATTTTACTGACTGGCAACTTAATAATGAACATTTAGTATTTCTTGAGGAAGGTGTTTACTAGAATTACAAATAAAACCTATCATAAGAAATGTGAAACTTTGAATGCTCAGGTAAACAGTAATTCTTGGATGATAGTTTGGTTGCTTTTTAATGAAATGCTAACGGATGTCACAACTTCACACATGGATGTTTTGCCTTGGTTTGCTGCCCGACATCAGTGGCGTTGCACAGAGCAGGGAGGGCTCCATATATAACTTAGAGTAGGTTGCTGAAAATGACATGAAGCGTGTGAGAGCCTGGAGGCACATACTTGACTGAGGCAAGCCATCTGCCCCATTTTCGCTCACTTCAGAGTTCCCTCTCATTGTAGAAGGATCACCTTTTCTGTCTAGATGTATTTGTGAGGAAGAAGAATGTGTTGTCTGTTGTTGTTATCATTGTCACCTGTATTTACTGCCTGTGTGTGCACCTGTATTCAAATATACTTGCACTTTTTTTGGAAGGTTCAGGTTTAAAAAGAAAACGAAACCTTGAGTAAATAAAAAGAAAAAAAAACTGTCAAAAATGGTTGAATGTTCTTAACCTTTGCCAAGCCAAAATCATTCTGGGATTGTATGGCTGGAAGAGCTCTTCCCCACCTGGGACTTTCCAGATTATTAGACAACTCATAGTTCTCACACTGGGTGGGACTGATGAGACCTGTAATTGGGGACAGCACCATTTAGTTAGAGGAAGGCTGGTAGATGAATGGAGGTTTTTGAGGCATGTAGGTAGATGGGGGGGGACAAAAAAGGAGGGCTGGCCCATAGAAAAATAATGCAATCTTGTAATGATGCAAGTCCCAGTCATTTGCCTCTGCTCACTATTATTCTCAGGGGCGTGGTGGCTCAGCGGGTAAGACGCCAGGCTTGTCGATTGGAAGATCACAAGTTCGGAGGTTCGAATCCCTAGTCCCACGTGACGGAGTGAGCTCCCGCACTAGCCCCAGCTCTTGCCAACCTAGCAATTCGAAAGCATGCAAATGCAAGTAGATGAATAGGTACCACTTCCGTGGGATGGTAACAGTGTTCCGCGTGCGTCATGCCGGCCACATGACCGCGGAAGCGTCTTCGGACAACGCTGGCTCTTCGGCTAACAAACGGAGATGAGCGCTGGCCCCTAGAGTCGGACACGACTGCACAAATGTGCGGGGGGAACCTTTACCTTTACCTTACTATTATTCTCAACCCCTGTTTGCTAATTGCTAGCATTGTTCTGTTTGGGGATTGCTTCTCTAGTCAATGCAGTATACAGAGTGTTCCCAAAGTCAGGCCCCATAGACAATTTATTATATAAATTACATTAAATGTTTGAATTGGTTGCCATTTGCTTCTCAACATTTCCTTTCTCATTTGATGCATGTCCTTCGAATATTCCTAGGTAACATTTTTTTCTGAAAAAAATAAAAAAAATTAAATATATTGTGATTGGCCTACAGGGTTAAGCCACTGTCTGTGATTAATATTTTAGGGTATTGCTTAAATGACAAATTCTGGGGGGTTAGGTTATTCCTGAAGTCACAATCTACGCTGGAAGCTCTAATCTGGGACAGATGGGAGGGCAAATTATTCCATGGGAAGGCAAATGGACCCATTATAATGTAAAAAGTATTTTACCCATTTTATCTTGCACTCTAGGGCTTGATTTTTTCCCCCGAAATGTGTTAATGTTCTTAGATTTTTAACTTTCATTGTTAAAATAATGAGCAAATGGGTTCTTGTAGTAAAAACATAAAGAACCCAATACTTTGATTTGTATGGTTTTATGGCCATCTCTACTGTAACACCATTTCCAATACATGTTGGATCAGTTACAGGAATGGAGCAGCATAATAGGATTTTTCATACAATTTTTCACATGACTTTGGGAAGAAAGCTCAGAATATATATGCCTTACCAATACCATGAGTATCTGGCATCTGTACATTCAGAGTTTTGCATTTGTGCAAAGCTTCTACATGTGACTAAGAACCCTGGCCAAAGAGCTCACAGAGGGCTATATGCATATAAGCATTCTTTGGCACCAGCGCTGGACAGATAGCCACTGGTGAGTGCAGGGTGCCTAATCTATTCATCTCTGAACATATGGGGAGGAGGCAGTGTTGTGATAACCTTTTTGATACTGGACAGATCTCATGCTGAAGGAGAGTGAATTGGAAACTTCTTTTTCTTTCAGTAGCACGAAGTTTGGTGTAGTTTTGGTGTAGTAGAACCAGTTTGGTGTAGTGGTTAAGGCACCGGGCTAGGAACCGGGAGACCATGAGTTCTAGTCCCGCCTTAGGCATGAACCCAGCTGGGTGACCTTGGGCCAGTCATTCTCTCTCAGCCCTAGGAAGGAGGCAATGGCAAACCACTTCTGAAAATCTTGCCAAGAAAACTGCAGGGACTTGTCCAGGCAGTCTCCGAGAATCGGACACGATTGAATGGAAATATACACACACAGCACGAAGTTAATACACAATACATTTTATAAGCAAACAAACCTACAAAGTAGTCCTAATAGATGACAATACAATTGCCCAAGTAAATGTCTATGAGCGTCATTATCTAGCATCGATTCTAGGCCAAAAGAGTGTGTGAGTTTTGGGGATGAGGCTATACTGGACCTTTGGGTGGTATGCCATGGTTCTCACTCCAAAAGCCTCTGTGCAGTCAGGACACATCTAAATTTGATTTGATGTTAATTGAGTTAAACACAGTAAATATGATTGCTTTCTGCATGCTTAATAATTCCCCTTTTGTCACCTGAAAAATTACAATTTGACAGCAACTTTTGAAGGGGCTCTGGGGACCACACCCTTGTGGCCTTGATGCCATAAGTTTTGCATCCCTGACATCATGGATGTTGTACCTGGTGGAACATGTTACAGTTCTTGAGAGAAATGTATGGAATGCTTTGGTTGACTATGAACTCCCATGGTTTGAATAAATGGATTTCATGTCAGGTTAACATACAGTTTTTTGGCTGTTGTGGGTCTTCCGGGCTGTGTGGCCGTGTTCTGGAAGTTGTGGTTCCTAACGTTTCGCCAGCATCTGTGGCCAGCATCTTCAGAGGACAGGAGCACAGATAGAAGCACAGATTTTAGCTCTATAAATAGAACATTGCCACTCTACCTGGGCACAGAGATTTTGCTTCTATCTGTGCTCCTGCCCTCTGAAGATGCTGGCCACAGATGCTGGCGAAACGTTAGGAACCACAACTTCCAGAACCCGGCCACACAGCCCGGAAGACCCACAACAGCCATTGAACTCCGGCCGTGAAAGCCTTCGACAATACATACAGTTTTTTGCTGATGATGCAATTTTTCTACTTGTTGAAAGGATGCTTTAAAAATAATAACCCCTCCTTCCTTTCCATATAGTCCATGAAATTTACCACTCAATATTGTTGATAGTATAAGCTGTGCCACAGAAAGAAAGCCCTGTGACTCATTCTGTTCTGGTATAGGGGAGGTTTTGGATGTCCCATGACTTCAGGTGTGTAATAGGAGCTTTGCCACATCATTGGCTCTGGTTAGGTGTCACACAAGAACACAGAAGAGAAACTTATGCAAGAACTACTAAGCCAGGCAATCCATCATATCTTCCAGATTCTCCTCACAGACCTTCATCGAACAGGGAGGTCTGAATGGGCCTTCTGTTTACATTCAAGAAAACATAAATAATAGGACCCACCCAAGACCCTTTGCTGCATAAGGAAAAGGACTAGATTGCACTCTCTCCCCATGCTACATACATACATCAGGTGGACTGGCAATTGAACCTTTTGGTCTTGATCCAAGATGGCGGTCGGAAGCAGACGCTGATCGCTCCCACTCTGAGGGAGAGAGCCCCAGGCCTTTTGAGCTTTTGGAGAGCTTGAGCTCTGATTCCCAGCCCCACTTACCTACCATTTGGGGTTTGGGGGAGAGTTTGCTGGAATTTGCCGGAGTTCCCTGGATGGAGTGGAGGAACGGTCTGGAACGCAGCGGCCCAGCGGAGTAATAAGCCCCAACACGGTGGATCAATGCGGGAGACCAGAGGGCGACGAGTCCCAAGTGCAGCAGACCAGCACGGAGGATCAGTGGGGCGACGAGCCCACAGGAAGGCAGATTAATACAAGGGACCAGCAGGACGACGAGCCCCCGACGCGGCAGGCAAGCGAGGAGGACCAGCTAGGCGATAAGCCCCGAGCGCAGCAGGCCAGCGAGCACAGATGTGGGGCCTGCAATTAAGACTTGGCTATCCGCTCTCAACCCCTCTAATTTGCTGATTATAGCAGAGCTTTTAGGGTCCCTCCAAAGTGAATGAGTGGCTCCTCCCACGTGTGAGAGACGAGGGTGAGAGCCTGAGTGTGAATGGTGTTTGATAGAGCACTCACCCTCTGAGTGAGAGACAGGTGGTGAGGGGTAGTGAGTGTTATGCCCCCCTGCTGTCCAGTGAGAGAGGCTGAGGGGGGCATGGTAAGTATGTAGGTGATGGTTGGTCCTACCAGCGCCAAGAGCGAGAGCTGGTGCGCTGGTGGTCCACCATCTCCGTGTGGTTGTGTGGTTGTGTGTAGAGTGAGATGAGAGGATGGAGGGATCCCTATTTCAAACCAGGGATTTTAAAGGTCCAGGATTGGGGGCGAATGGGCTGGGAAACCCTGGGGGATATAGGGCGGGGCATCTTATCGAGGTGGTGACGGGCAGGGGATGTTATGGCGGAAGCCGGAGGGTGAGTCATTGTCGAGGAAGACGCCCCAGATGTTTATTATCTGTGGCGTGTTCCGACCCTCCAGACTTAAACCTAGGCCCTGGACAGCAGACTCATGGGGGTCCTGACCTCCGGATGCTGCTGCTTAATGCCAGGTCAGTTAACAACAAGGCCCCCCTCATAAGTGACTTGATCATGGAAGAGGGGGCTGACCTGGCATGTATTACCGAGACCTGGCTGGGCCCGGAGGGAAGAGTGGCTTTGTCAGAGATGTGCCCGGCTGGGTTTCAGGTGTGGCACCAGCTGAGATGTCAGGGCAGGGGAGGAGGGGTGGCAGTTGTCATCCAAGAGTCTCTTGTGGCCTTCAGGGGCACTGCTCCACAAGTAGCCAGTTGTGAAACCTTGTTTTTCAAATTGGGTGCCCGAGAGCAGTTGGGAGTGTTGCTGCTGTACCAGCCTCCCTGCTGCGTAGCAACCTCCCTGCCTGAGCTGCAGGAGGCTGTCTTGGGGTTGGCGGTGGAATTCCCCAGACTTGTGGTTCTGGGGGATTTCAATCTGCCATCCCTGGGACAGTCCTCAGAGGTGGCTCGGGAGTTTATGGTCACCATGGCGGCCATGGGCCTGACTCAGATTATTCGGGACCCGACTAGAGACAGTGGTCTCACATCGGATTTAGTTTTCTTGTCGGAACAGTGGCAATGTGCTCTGAAGGGAGAGTTACATCTTTCCCTTTTGTCATGGTCAGATCACGCCCTGGTGGCCTTGAGATTCTCTTATGCTGCCCCACTCCGCAGGGAGGCAGGACCTATTTGATCGGTCTGCCCCTGGCGACTGATGGACCCAATTCGGTTTCAGAGGGAGCTGGGGGTTGTCCCCAGAGATCTGCATGGTCCAGCGGAGGTCCTAGCTGCCACCTGGAATAGGGAGGCGGCTGGGGCCTTGGACAGGATCGCGCCTGTACGGCCTCTCTTGTCCTATCGAACCCGACACTCCCCGTGGTTCACGGAAGAGCTGAGGGTCCTGAAGAGGATTAAGAGACGCCTAGAGCACCGCTGGAGGAAGACAAAGACTGAACCCGACCGAACACAAGCTAGAGCCGCGGTTAAGGCCTACCTTGTGGCAGTAAGAGCGACGAAATGCCAGTATTTCTCCGCTCTTATTGCATCCGCAGAATGCCGCCCAGCGGCCCTGTTCAGGATCACCCGATCCCTTTTGGGGAAAGGTGATTCAGAAAATCATCTGCAGGGACGTGCTGAGGAGTTTTCCAGGCATCTGCAGGATAAAATCGCTCGGATTCACTCTAAGTTAGACTCTAAGCGTGAAACATGGTCTGGGGAGATGCCTGAGGAGCGTACTTACCCTGTTATCTGGGAACAGTTTAATCCTGTTGGACCTGAGGAAGTGGATAGGATCCTCCGGACTGTAAATGCCACCATGTGTGGATTAGATCCATGTCCCTCCTGGCTGGTTCAATCGGCTCGGGAGGTGACGTGTGGCTGGGTCCAGTCGATGGTAAATGCATCCTTGCAGGAGGGGGTGTTTCCGACGGCCTTTAAAGAGGCATTGGTGCGCCCCCTCCTCAAGAAACCATTGCTGGACCCTGTTGTACTGGACAATTTGGTATCCTTTTGGAACGCCTGAGGGAGTTGGGGGTGGGCAGCGTGGTTTTGCGCTGGTTCACCTCCTTCCTCCAGGGTCGGTCCCAATCGGTGTTGATAGGGAAGGAGAGATCGGGTCCACAGCCCCTCCTTTGTGGGGTGCCGCAGGGCTCAGTGCTCTCTCCCCTCCTATTTAACATCTACATGAAACCACTGGGCGAGATCATCCGTCTCCACAGGATGAGATATCATCAATATGCTGATGATACACAGTTATACATCTCCATCCTGGGGGAAGTAAGTGATGCTGTGATTACCCTGTCCAAGTGCCTGGGGGCTGTAGGGGTCTGGATGGGGAACAACAGGCTTCAGCTGAACCCTGGTAAGACGGAGTGGCTGTGGATTAATGGCCCCTCGGTGTCTAGGAATTTATCATCCTTAATGCTGGATGGGGTTGCACTACCCCAGACAGACCCAGTGCGTAACTTGGGGGTCCTCTTGGACTCACGACTCCTGCTCGAAGAGCAGGTGGCAGTCGTGGCCAGAAGGGCCTTTGCACAACTTCGTGTTGTGCGCCAATTACGCCCTTTCCTGGAGCGAGAGGCCCTTCGAACAGTCACTCATGCCCTGGTCATCTCCCAGATAGACTATTGTAATGCGCTCTACATGAGGCTACCCTTGAAGAGCGTCCAGAAGCTTCAGCTGGTTCAAAATGCTCTCCTAGACTTTAGAAAAAACTTAAAGACCTGGTTATGTCATCATGCTTGGGGAGGGGAGGGGAATAGCCAGTCTTGGGGTTGCCTGGTCCCTTAGATCTGCCCTGACCAGCCTTATCGACCAGTGAAATGAGATCTACCACTCTGGATCAAATTGTATAATGTGTATATATGTATTTATGTATGTATATGTGTGTGTGTGTGTGTGTGTGTGTGTATTTATGTATGTATTTATGTATGTATATGTATATGTATATATATGTATATGTATATGTATATGTATATGTATATGTATATGTATATGTATATATATATATATATATATATATATGTGTGTGTGTGTGTGTGTGTGTGTGTGTATATGTGTATATGTGTATGTATGTATGTATGTATGTGTGTATATATATATATATATATATATATATATATATTATTGTTTATTATTGATATTTATTGTTTTAATTGATTTTAAACTTTGTTGTGAACCGCCCAGGGTCCCTCCTTGTGGGGGAGATGGGCGGGATATAAATGTAATAAATAAATAAATAAATAAAACCTTTTGTCAATTGGGGTAATGCCAGACATTTTGGACTACAATTCTCACAATCCCTCTCATTGGGCATTCTGACCGGGGCTGATTGGAATTAAAATCTAAAACATTGGCAGGACTGAGGTGACAGTGCAATACCTTTCACTATATTTGTGATGGAATATCCAAGTTTAGAGATCAGAAATATGTAGCGTGCATGCCTAGCTCTGTTCTCAAACGGAAGCAATCAGAGTCGACACCAATATCTGCCAGTTGTAATGATTGCCCCAGTTTGCCCAATGGTAGGGCCAGCACTGCGAAGTAGATGCTCTTTTTAAATGAAGTTTCAGTGCAAGAAGGGGCTGGACCCAGTGCCCACTGTCCTGTTCTCTTTCCACATGTTGCACTTTGATGCCTGGACAGGGCAGAGGACTATTGTGTTCCTCTCATATACTGTAATTCCCTAGTTCAGTGCTTTCCAAAGTCCCGCCGTTGGCGAGACACCAATGGCAGCGTGCAAAAACCCGGAAGCACAGCGGCGGCACTTTTGGATTTTCGCGCCCCGCAGCGGTGGCAGCAGCGGTGTCCTGGTGTGCCGTGTGAAAACCTGGAAGTGCTGATGGCCTGCCGCCAGTGGCGGTGCGCCATCAGCACTTCCGGGTTTTGACGCGACACACCTGGGCCCCACAGGCGACACACAGTTTGGAAAGCTATACCCTAGTTCAATTATTGCCTTCTTCTAGAGTAGCTTTCTTCATCCTTGTATCCTCCAGATCTTTAAGACTGGCTGCTGGTGTGAAATTCAGGGAATCACTACACAAATAAACCTGGAGGGTGGTGGGTAGGGAGAAGGCTGCTCTGAAGATAGTTTTGACTACTCTGGTCATGGTCTGTTTGAATAGCATTTGTGCGTTCCCTTGTTTTTAAAAATGAACTCTAATACCTTCCCAAATCTTGAACTAAGCAATTGACTGCAGTGAAGTTACAAACTGCATGTTAGTTATTGTTACACTTCAAACTATTCACCCCACCAGTCTATATATCTCCCTTCCTTTGTCTGCCAGCAGACTTGTTACCTCTTAAGGCTGTCTTATTCAGGACTTGTTATTCAAAAGCTGTACACTCCTTTGAGGCACAAAAGATGACTTAAAACCTCACATCTGTTCTCAGTTTTGCCTTCAGTTCTTTAACTGTTAAAATCCTAGTTTGAACTGAGACATTTTCTCCTCCTGGCAAGGGTCAGGATGCTCCTTCATGTAAATCAGTGATCTCTTCCAGAATGCAAGGAGGAAGAATCCCATCACTAAGTGTTTTCTTTTTTAAAAAATGCATATCCAGAAAAAAGGAGGATTGTTTGGCTATCTTCTTGATAATTTGATTTTCTATAAACAAGGAACAGATGAGATTGCGTTAAAGGAAGTCTGCACTATACACCTTTTCCAGATACACACAAGAACGTTGAATATATTATTGTTTTTTTAGATTGTTCATTTTTTTTAGACTTTTTAATATTTTATATTATGAAAAAATATTTTTAAAAAATCTAAAATGTATTAAAATTGCTTTCCTTAATCTGGTGCCCTCCAATTATGTTGAAACCATATTTCCAAGAATTCCCAGCCGGGTATTTCAGTGCTGCTTGGAAATGTTGGATGTTGCAGTTCCTACACATCTACAGAACGCCAGCTTAGGGGAAATTCTATTTGGTGTTTCACAAATGCATGTATATAATACACACACACACTGTTGGGGATGAGGTGTGGCTTATTCAAGTCTTCTCTTGACTGTGGCTGCAACCATTCAGTGATCTGTGGAATATGAACCTGTTGTTAGAGGTGGACTTTGTCCATCTTCAGCCATGGAAGATTTGGGCCAGTCATGTTATCTCTTAGTTCAATTTACAGGTAGGGTTGTAAAATGAGTAGTGCTGTGATCACTTTCCTCAATCATTATTTGGTAATATATATTGTACTCCAGCAACAGTCACTAGAATTCATAGACAATCATGGCATGCTGGAAATAATACATTCTCTCAAAGTTTCTCTAGAGTGTCTGGTTTTACCAGTAGCAACATATGCCCCAACATATGCCTTATCCTACCTTGTGCCTGCAAGAAACTCACCAGCCATGTGGGGAAAGGATAGCTGCTCTGTCTTTCCTCTGGTGAGCAAGCAAATCACTTTCCATTGAGCCAGTTTGTGAGAAGAGCCAGATAAGATATTCTTCAAGATTAAGCTGACACACCCCACTGAACCACAAACTAGCCATTCATATTTTAGAGTAGTATGTTGGGTGAACCCAGCCCATGCAGTTATTTATGGCTTAGTGTATTGTGAAAGCCAAGAATATTGGGCTAAGTGAGTTAAGTTAGCTATGGGTAGGCATGGCCTACATGGCCCCTGAATGCGGTAAATATCCTGGAATTCCCTGGGTAGGGGGATGTCTTCGAAGAAGCCATCTCCTTTCTAAAAGTGTGTGAATAAATGGTTTAATAGGACTTTTTGGCATTAACTAAAATAAGAGGCTTCAGTGATTTTTCCGTCTATGATAAAAAGCTATTATTGTTCCTCTATGAATCTGCCATTTAATCATCAGTAGAAATTGCAAGTGTGGAATTTAAAGGTGGTTTTCACAGATATACTGTAAATAAAACCCAACCTTTAAGAGCCCTAGTCCTGTAAAAAGAGAATGCCGAGAGATCCTCTAATATCCATAATATCGCCAAAATAAGACCTGGGGAAGTGCTTTCCCCACAAGCAGTAATGCTGGTTTATCTCATTTTGAAGCATGTAAGATAATACACATTTTCATCTTAAAGGGCTGCCTCCTTCATAGCATTACATTTAAAGTTATCTTATAGCCACACTGTATTTCCTTTGGATGAGAATGATTTAGGCAGGAAGAGAGAAAGACCAACTTTTGAAACAGATAAAAGAAGTGCATCTAAGAAGCGAATTCGGTATATTTGAAAAGTACCTGAAACAGCTGCCCTCCTTTAACAGATTAGACTGACATCTAGCATGCTGAGGAATTTGTGCTGAAAATCTGATCTATGCATTTCCACACCCAGAACTGATTGTATTAGTTCTTGCACTCACAGGAGACAAGGGAAAAGCACTGTCCTTCTTTAAAGGTATAACTCTTAGGCCTGCAATCTCACGTGTTCGAGCTGAAGTGTATCAATTGTTATTCACTGTTGGTCCACTGCAATCTGATTGGCGTAGGGCTGCCTGTGAAAATGATCTGGAAGCTGTGGCTGGTCCAAATGTCAGCAGAACTACTAATAGGCTGCTGCATTGATTGCCAGTAGGCATCTGAGCCCAAATCAAGGGGCTGGTTCTAACCTATCAAGCCATGTACTTACAGGATTCTCTTTTCCACCCAGACCTCGCCCATCCCAAGCATTCATCTCTAGAGCTGCTCCTGAGGGTTCCCACCCCAGGTGAGGCAAAAGCAGTAGAGGCCTGGAGGTGCATCTTCTCAGTGTCAGGCCCACTTTATGGAACACCTTCCCCCTTGTGGTCTGGGAAGTATGAAATCCTTTTTGTAAATCTATAAAAACTATACTGTTCTAATGAGCTTTCAGCATGGATAGACTGCCTTTGTAATTTGTAGGTCATGGTTCTACTTTTGGTTCATTGCAGTTGGCTTTACCTTCCTTCGTACTGTAAATCACCCTGAGTTTTCTGAAATAAGGCAGTATAGAAATGTTTGTACAAATAAATAAGATCACACAAACGGTGGTAGGTTGTCCTAAAGGTTGGAGGTAAATATTCTCTTCCTCCCTCATTGTCTCAATACCTACAAAATGCACTCAGGAATGTATATTAATTGTTCAGGACAAACCTTGATGTTGGGGATGTTTATTTTCCAAGACAAGAATAGAAAACCCAACTCCCAAGAAATAATGCACTTAAAGAGCCATTAATTACTGCCTAATTATGTCTATCAGTGTGGCATGGACAGAATAGTGCTCTGAGATGAAGTTGTCAATTAAAGTTGATAATTAAGAGGCCAGGTGCATGTTTAATTTAACAAGATAAATATCTACCCAGATGCTGTGTGTCTGGTGGTTCATAATCAAGTAGGTTAGAAGATTTTCAGGCATTTCACTAACCTGGTAATGATGTAACCTTGTTGCAGAAGAAAGCTATCTATGGCAGTGCATTAACTGAAAAGTCATAGTTTGTTGTAGAACTGAATCCAAGATGTACTGCCTTTTCTTTATAAAAAAACACTAATCCTCTGGATGTTGGTACCAGCATTTGCAACAATATTCACAAAAATGTGTCTTTCTTAGCCTTATTTTGATATCCAGACATTTTTGATAGGATCTCAATATTTTATGTCTGACATTCCATGATAATATTTTGTAATCCTCTTAGCTAAAACTGATGTAAGATTAGCAAAGGAGATAATATTGTCACTTTACCTATTCCTTCATATTTTTCATATGTCCTTTAAGTTTATTTAAGAGTGGCATTTAATGAGCAAGATTCAGAACCTGTAGATTACATGAGATTTCCAGGTCTCTCTCTCTCTTTTCCCTCCATATTATTAAAAATAGCACATTCAGTGTTGCCTGCAAGGAAACAGATTAGCAAGACAGTATAATCATAATTCAATCAATCATAGCCAGTAAGGAATTCCAAAGACAGATGCTAACAGGCTGAATCTTTTCTGATCAGCTTCTTGAATATGAACCCTTAAATCTATTAGGCAAAAAGGCACTGCTTAATCACATTTCCTGTGAAGAAGGAGGTTAAGGACCTGCAACAAAATCTGGCTACATGGAGCCTCATGCTCAGGATGCCAGTAATTCAGGCATTTTTTCTAGGACACTCCATTAATTCCACTAGACATGCTCCACCCTCTCCCCTTCTTTTTGATTTCTTCAAACCTTGGAGTTTTTCTATGCCTGTTGATTCCTCCCTCTTATGGATACCACCCTTTTGGATACTGAGACAAGTCCCTTCCTAAACCTTAGTGGCTGAAGCTATATGGCAAAAGGAGAGAAAGGAACTAGGAGTTGGAATGTAGCAAGAGGATCTGCCAATGGGAGAACAGACCATCCATGGAGAGGAGAGGAGAGGAGAGGAGAGGAGAGGGAAGGGAAGGGAAGGGAAGGGAAGGGAAGGGAAGGGAAGGGAAGGGAAGGGAAGGGAAGGGAAGGGAAGGGAAGGGAAGGAACTTTGCTGCAATTATAGTTGGCAGGAGTATCTGGGAGGATGTAAAAAAAGTCCCTTCCTGAGTGGATTACTGCCTTTGAAGATGATCTGGAAGCTCCAATGGATCCAGAATGTAGAGGGGTGGGCAGTTATGGGGGCACTTCAGTACGGCCAGGTTACACCTCTGCTCCCCCAGCTGCACTGGCTCCCAGCGTGCTTCTGGGTGGGATTCAAGGTACTAGTTGTAACCCATAACACCCTTTATGGCATGGGGCCAGGTTATTTGTAGGACCACCTCTTCCAGGTTGTTTCTTTGTGTCCCACCAGGTCCAACAAGAGGGGCATACTCTGGGTCCCCTCAATTAAAAAATGCCATTTAATGGGACCTACGAAGCAGGCCTTTTCTGTTGCAGTGCCTACACGCTGCAACACCATATATCTCCCACCCAAGAGTATATTGGCCCCAACCCTGCCAGCCTTTTACAAAGTGCATGATGACCATAGTGTGTCAATGAAAAAAGTAAGGAGGGTGACCTTGACAGAAATATACAAGAACCATTACTTAGAAAAAAGGGGCTGAAACATTTTCTGAAACGTAAATCCAGAGCAATAAGACAACATTCGGAAACAACTTAGGCAGATGTCTACCTGATTCACTGGGGTAATCAGAAGGGGGAGGAGGTACAGCACAGACCTGCAAGATTCTGTTATTAGAGCCAATCTCAATAAATGTAGTTTTAGTCTTCCTGTGGAACTGATTTCCTGGTCTGGTCTACCTAATGGGAGTGATGGTTAGCCAATAAGATAAAATCACTTGCCATCCAGAAGACATCACTTACTATTGTGGATTGGGTGGAATGCTGAAACTAACTAGGAAGCAAAATGTAAGGGGACCTCACTGTAAAAAAGAGCATATCAGGCATGTGGGCACATGAAAAGTCTGGGGTATTGACAGAATGGAGTACTCTAGAAAAGGACAGGGTTGGCTAGGCTGACCATATTTCCTTCAGACAAAAACGGGACATTTGGGATGGCAAAACGGGACAGGGTCTTATGCCACCATGCTGGCCTCCAAACCCCACCCCCCAGTCCACGCAATTGGCTCCCACCTGCAAACTCTGCCCCCGCCCCACACGATTGGCTCCCGCCTGCAAGCCCCGCCCCCATCAGCGTGATTGGCTCGGATTTTAATTTTTTTTATTTTTAAAGGTTTTTTTTTTCTTCTAGCAGTAAATGGTGCGGCAGAGCTTGTGTGTTTGGGGGAGGCCGGAGTACACACACTGTGCACACAGCACCGTCATTGGCCGGGGAACAAGCAGGGATGGAGGGGATGGAGGCCCACCACTGCCCCATCCCCCTCAGGCTTGGCCGAGGGAGGGAGGAGAGTCGCTGCTGCTGCCACCGCCGCAGAGCAGGAGAAGCAGGAGGAGCCGGCTGCGCTCGGCTGCTTCAACCACACCACTCCGCCCCTTGCTGCCCGCTGAAGCTCCCCAGGGTGGCCGGCTCCTGCTTCTCCTGCTCGGCGGCCCGACAACTCTCCTCCCTCGGCCAAGCCCGATCAGATGCACGCACACACACACACACGCACCCCATACCCTCTTTCTCCAGCCTCCCCATGACCAAATGCACCCGGACCTGTTGCAGGGAGGCTGGAGAAAGAGGGTGTGGGATGCGTGTGTGTGTGTGTGTGTGCGCAATTACGCTGAGCAAGTAATCTGCGTATGTGTGCACACACACACACACACACACACACACACGTACCCTCTTTCCACAACCTTCCCGTGCCTGCTTTCCCTGGCCTCACCACTGCTGGGCAGACAATCTCAGGATCAGGTAAGGAGGCAGGAACCTGGACTGTGGTGCTGCTTCTGCTGCTGGGATAGCACATGGCAACTGGGTTTCCAGTTGCCGCGCTGATAGGGCTTCTTCCGGGCTGCCTCCAATGGCAAGTCCAGCTCCAGTCCTCCTTCCTGTCTTCCTGGCCTCCTTCACGCCAGGTTTAAAAAAGGGACAAAATTGAGATTTTGATCAAAACGACGGGACGGTTGAAAAATGCTAAAATAACGGGACTGTCCCGTTCAAAACGGGACGTATGGTCACCCTAGGGTTGGCACGCTGGAATTCTGCTTAGGACCACTGATCCATTTCTTCAGGGGACACTCAATAAGTATGGCAAAACAAAAGTCATGTGTTTTTCGAGGGGCTTCATAAAGTATGGCTTGACCCTCAAAGGATGCATAATTGAAGAAGTCCCTTGTTTTAAATACCTGGGATGTGTGCTACATTATTCAGGGAACTGACATACTCATATTTCTGAGGTTGCTCTGAATGCTCAGAGAGGTTCAGTGGTAATCCTATCTTCCTTTTTATCTAGAGGAGCCCAGTATATACCAGCTGCTTTGAAGCTTTTTGAAGCCAAGGCACTGGCACAGCTCCTCTGTGGAGCATAATTAAATCCAGGTGTTAACTATGAGAAACTGGAGAAAGTTCAAACTGGCTTCCTAAAAAAGTTATTTCAGGGAGCAAAATGTGTGCCTAATGCTGCTCTACATTTGGAGGCTGCTTTATTAAAAAAAAAAAAGGTTTGGCTATGTACATTCAGATATTGGCTAAAAGTGAGCTTTACACCCCAAGATTTGGTACAGGTAGACCTTACCAACTGCTTTGTTCAGCGATTGTTCAAAATTATGACAATGCTGAAAAATAAGTTTATGACCAATGCCTGCATGGACATGCCTTTGCAGCGTCCCTCAGGCACGTGATTGCCATTACAGCCAGTATGCGTTGTCCTGTGCCTGACCTTTCTTTTTCTCCCCCCCCCCCCCACCTTGCAGACTGGAGAGATTGGAGAGGAAGGGATTACAAGAGAATAAGCAGGCACACAATGGGGAATACATATAGAAAGGAATGTGGCAACCCTGAGTGCGCTATGCAAACAGGTGATGTATTCCCCATTGTGTGCCTGCTTACTCTCTTGTAATCCCTTCCTCTCCAATGAATAAATACAAACATTAATTCCTTTCTTGTTAATTATCCCAGCACCAGAGTGAGCATTCCAAAAGGTGGGGGAGTGGGGAAAAGGAAAGCACAGTCGCAACTGCTTCACTTAATGACAGAGCTTCCTGTCCCAATTGTCATTATTAAACAAGGACTACCTGTATATTTTATCCTGTCAGATAATTACTAGACTTCTTGGAAAATCCAAATAATTGACAAATTACATAAATTGGGCTTCTCATACTGAATATACCAAGGTGTCACTTAGAGGTGGGTAGTGTTTTTTTTTTTTGGTGCCTTCAAGTCAGTGTTGACTCCTGGCAACTAATCCTAACCCTGCAGTTTTCCTGGCAAGATTTCAGAAGTGGTTTGCCACTGCTTTCTTCCTAGGGCTGAGAGAGAGTGACTGGCCCAAGGTGACCCAGCTGGCTTTGTGCCTAAGGCAGGACTAGAACTCACAGTCCCCTGGTTTCCAGCCTGATGCCTTAACCACTACTCCAAACTGACTCTTTATAGCTCAGATGGGGCATAGCAAATTTCATTTTAAAGCAGCATTATACAGTATATCTGGCCCATGTTAACAACAAATTCAGAGGGCCTTCGCACTATTCTGCTTTAATATCTTACCAGCAGCAGTATTGGAGGGTAAATACCACAAAATCCCGTGCACTGAACGGCTTTGTCCCTGCAAAGATGGGAGCATTCAGTCTTGGGATCACGGCTTGCTATACTGTCGTTTTTACCAAGAGAACTGTAGTGAGCTACTGACACCTCTTCTTAGCCCATTTCCAGGTCAGGCAGAAGAATTCAGTGTGCAGCTTCTTTTGGCAGATAAAGATCCCAAGACAACCCATGCTGTTGCAGACTTTACATTTGTAGCCTGTAGAATTCGTGTGTTGTTGACAGCTAACTAGGTTATGCATGACTACAGGCCTTTTTATCATGCATGTTACATGGTAATTTCTATTATATATCATATTTTCATTTATTTATTTTAATGAACTCTGGGTCAGTGACCTGTAATAAAATTGGACTTGATTAGATTTGACTTGATCAGATCAGTGAAAACAGCAACATTGAGTTTCAGATCCCATTTTTGCAAGCTGATGGTAAAGACTTTCTCTCATGTAAATCTGCTTCTTAATATTCTCCTTGTAAGTATCTGTTTTCCTCAAGGTATTCCCTGCCATTTTGATGCTTGAATGTTCGCCTTCATTATTTCCTGTTCCTTCTGGCATAACTCATAGTTCTTTGTTTCACTGTCAACTATTCTCCCAGCTTGTAACACACAACACATTTCTGTTCCTCACTGAACATATGTTGCTGTGGCAGAACCTCTCAAGCACCCCTGGAGGATACCTGTCCTTCAGTTGACAATCAACAATAACAGTAGCAATGAAATACCATGTGTATGAGAGAGAAAGAGAGATGATTGCTTCAGTTCATCCATCTTTAAAACAGGAGTGGAATACAGTACACAACAGTTTTAGAGAAAACTGGTGCAGACTGGGCAATATGACTGAATCAGGATGCGCCAATCTGGAGTTTAGATTCCAACAGGTTGAAGTGTTACACGTACCTGACAGTACTTTTTACTTATCCCAGTGTGGCCAACTTCAGAATAAACACATGTAGGATTGCCTTGAGCATCAGTGTCCATGGGTAGGGATCAAAAAAATCAAGATGGTGATTGTGGCATCACAATTGAAGCCCACACCTTATGTAGGTCTGGAGCAGGGCTTCTATTGTAATGCTGCAACTGCCACCTTGACTTTTTGGACACTCTGCTCCTTCCCCCACAGGGGCCACTGACATTGACAGAAACGTCCTCTGCGTGCAAAGGTCATGGGGAAACCAGTTCAGCTGGTCTTCTTCAATTAGGTGCTCCTTCTATATGAAGAATCACTGCAGGAGCCAGGAATACAGGAACTGCAGGAGCTGGGGGTGGTTAGCTTAGTAATATCCTCCTTTTAAGAACACACCATCACTTGGATTTTTAAAATTTATTTTATAGTAGATTTTATATGTATAGGTTTTTAACTTTTTATAATATGATTGTAAACCGCCCAGAGTCTACCATGGTAGAGATGGGCGGTGATAAATCCAAATAATAATAAATAAATAACAAATGCTTCTTCTGAGGCTTCTGGTGGGAACATGGTGGTCTGAACAGCTGTGCTTGCGGGCTCCGCGAGCAGAACTGACAACGCAGCAATTTTTTGGGCTCAGGCAGGTCTTTCCTGAAGCCCTGGAGCATTTCTCCGGAGAAGGAAAACACTCGGAATCACCCCATCTGTCCTCGGGAAGGCTATTTGCAGCCAGAAAATTGCAAACAGTGTCTGCAACCGACTGGTAAGAGCTGGGGTGTCGTCATTTCCAAGCTGCGCTGTAGCCTTAAAGGGACATTAAGACCGGCCACCCCATTTCTAAATCACCCAATTTATTTTTCTTTTAAGCATGTGTACCCTAAAAGAGCCTAAAAGAGCCTCTTGATGGGGGTGAAAGAGGAGAGTGCAAAAGCTGGCTTGAAACTCAACATTAAAAAAACTCAGATCATGGCATCTGGTCCCATCACTTCCTGGCAAATAGAAGGGGAAGAAATGGAAGCAGTGACAGATTTTATTTTCTTGGGCTCCAAGATCACCGCAGATGGTGACTGCAGCCATGAAATTAAAGACGCTTGCTCCTTGGGAGGAAAGCTATGGTAAACCTAGACAGCATATTAAAAAGCAGAGACATCACCTTGCCGACAAAGGTACGTATAGTTAAAGCTATGGTTTTCCCAGTAGTAATGTATGGCTGTGAGAGTTGGACCATAAGGAAGGCTGAGTGCCGAAGAATTGATGCTTTCGAACTGTGGTGCTGGAGAAGACTCTTAAGAGTCCCTTGGACTGCAAGGAGGTCAAATCAGTCAATCCTAAAGGAAATCAACCCTGACTGCTCATTGGAAGGACAGATGCTGAAGCTGAAGCTCAAATACTTTGGCCACCTAATGCGAAGAGAGGACTCACTGGAAAAGACCCTGATGCTGGGAAAGACTGAAGGCAAAAGGAGAAGGGGACGGCAGAGGATGAGATGGTTAGATAGCATCACCAATGTAACAAACATGAATTTGAGTAAACTCCGGGAGACAGTGGAGGACAGGAAGGCCTGGCGTGCTATGGTCCATGAGGTCACGAAGAGTCGGACACGACTAAACGACTGAACAACAACAAGAACCCTAAAGGAGGCTTTCTACAGCAAGGAGAAACGCGTTCTCTTGCTGCTTATCATTGTTTTTGTGATTAATTTTTTTAAAAAATTTTTTTTTAAGTTTTGGATTTTGCTTTCCATCCAAATATTAAGGAAGGTTGAGACTACGTAATCATCTCTCTGTTAATTATTTTCGTACTAAATTTGAAGATTTCTGCATTTTCCTACATGTTGAATCTGCTGTTTTGAACTTTAAGCTTTCTGTTGCTACTTTCACTGGGGAACTGCCTGTTATCATACTTTCACTTGTGTAAACACATTTTGGAATTTTCTTATTAACTCCCACTTTCGCTGGTTAAGTACCTAGGGGAGGCCCTTACTGCATGAGACATAGAGGATTTCAATCAGACTCTCTCAGATGTTCATCGAGACCTTAAACAGATTCTTTTTTATTCCTGTCAAGTTCTTATGCAAGACATTCAGGACGTTGTGGAGAACGTGAGGTCTGAAGTGTGTCATCTGGTTGGGGATGTCGTGGAAGAAATTGAAGAGCTTAACAATGATAGAAATATTTCTTTTAATAGCGTTAGCAAGATTGGGGCTTCTGTTGAAATGCTACATGAAGATTGGATTGCTGAGTTAAAGAAATTAAAGGGACAGATCAAGTTGCAAGCCATAAGTGAAATTGATTTTCTAATGGAATGTTATGGCAAAGAAGGGGTTATTATGTATGGGAGGCTTTCTGTTGAGAAGTCGGAGTATTTAAGGGGGGCAGTTGGGCTGTCTGACTTCTTTATGAAAAAAGCTCTGTGTGTATTGTGGGGATATGTGAAGTGGGGTAAGAATATTTGTTTCGATTGCTTCTAGGGCTTGTTTGACTTCACTCATCTTTAATTATTTGGATTAAGATTAATAAGGTATAATAAAAAATGCTTGGTTTTAGGCTTAATATGATTAAATTATTATAATTGTTGTATTATTAATCATAATGGCAGACAATTCATATGCTATTTAGTTTGATTTTTATTATAGGAGACAGAAATGTATAGAATAGTAGTGGGAAGGAAATAATTAAATAAATGTTACCTTTGGGGGGAAGTTGATTAGGATATCTCTCTCTATCGCTATCGCTATCGCTATCGCTATAGCTATCGCTATCTATCTCTATCTCTATCTCTATCTCTATCTCTATCTCTATCTCTATCTCTATCTCTATCTCTATCTCTATCTCTATCTCTATCTCTATCATCATCTCTATCTATCTATCTATCTATCTATCTATCATCTATCTATCTCTCTATATTTCTTCTTTTTCTTTTAATATAAGGGGATGAAGCAACTGTACTTAGTGATTTTTATAATGTACCAATGGAATGATTTATAGAAATAATGTGATTTTGGTTTAATATTGAGTAAGGGATTGATTATGGAAAACTTGTTGTATATTCTTGCTGTTAAAAGTTGGAAGTCACCTCTTCTTGTAATTGAAAATTTTTATCTCTTGTGTTTTCACACTTTTTTATTTTTCTCTTTTTTCTTTTTGTAGTTTTTTGCTTTTCTGTAGTTTTTATCTTTGTCTTAAATCTAATAAAATTCTTATTTAAAAAAGAGAGAGTAATGCTTCTTCTGTTGATTAGTGTTTAGTAATGGAATTCTCCTTCTTTGGTATTCCTCTTTAAAACTGTTACCTCAGAAAGGATCTTCTTCCCAGTAAAACTATACATCCTTTAAGATCACTTCTGAAGCACCACGTATGCAGATGGAACAGGGTCTCAATACCAACAGCATGGTTGTCCTTCTCCAAAGACAGGGCTTTCCTCTCCTAGCGTCTCTGAACCTGTACTGCAATCTGCAAAGAGCGCCGGAAGTTTTAGCACAACGGCTGTATGGGTGAGGCTTCTGTGGAGCTGTTTTGCTTTTTTGCATTTTTTCAAATATTTATTTCAGTTCTTTTGCCTGAGCAGCAGGATATAAATAATAAACCAAATAATCAGAAGTAGTCTGCTCTAATCAATCACTTTCACTAAATGTAAGACATTAATATAAAACACACTTTCTTTTGCTTTGCAAAGAAAGAGCCAGCTTTACATGAAGAACACTAAAAAAAAGTATCCCTAGTCAAGTAAACAAGTAAAACAAGTAGAATTAAGAGACAAAATGTCTTTGCAATCAGCCGTTGTAAGCCCACACAGTTAAGGAATCCACTCATTGGCATTCATATGACTCTTAAAGCAGTGGCACTTTTCTTTTCACACCTGCATGAAAGCCTGATGAAAAAAATTGGGCTACAAGAATAGCAGGGGTATCTGAAGTCCTTGGATGGTCAAGCCTGGTAATTGAACTTGGTTCTTGCAAATCAACATCATGCAAACATATCCATAATAAACAATGGTGGCCTCAGGGCTCTTCCTCGCGCACTTCGCGCACTGATGTGCTTCATTTGCCCTCGAGTCAGGAGGAAATCTATTGACATAAAGTATGCTGCCCCTACCCGGTGATAAGGCCAGGCAAGTGGCTGCTTGTGCACAAGCACAAGGAAGGAGGATTCAAAAAGTCAGGGTGGCTATTTGGCTGGTTTTGTGACATTCCTTCTCCCATTTTTCACAATATTTTATTTTATTTTATTTTATTTTATTTTATTTTATTTTATTTTATTTTATTTTATTTTATTATTTTAATTTTAATTTTAATTTTATTTTCTATCCCGCTTTTATTTTTTTTATAAATAACTCAAGGCGGCAAACATACCAAATACTCCTTCCTCCTCCTATTTTCCCCACAACCACCACCCTGTGAGGTGAGTTGGGCTGAGAGAGTGACTGGCCCAAGGTCACCCAGCCGGCTTTCATGCCTAAGGCGGGACTAGAGCTCTCAGTCTCCTGGTTTGCTATTGGCTCCTTCCTAGGGCTGAGAGACAGGGACTGGCCCAAGGTCACCCAGCCAGCTTTCATGCCTAAGGCAGGACTAGAACTCACAGCCTCCTGGTTTCTAGCCTGTTGCCTTAACCACTAGACCAAACTGGCCATGAAATATTCAGCCATGCAATGAGAACATTTTTTCCTGGAAAATTTTATTTGTCTACCTTTTAATTTAGGGTAAGCACGAAGTATTTCATGCCAAATGAAATACTGGAAGTACAACCAATATCGTACAAATGTTGAAATGGCAACTTTATATGTGTATAAAACAATGTCCACTAACAGAACAGATTTGAAGAGATACAGTAAAATAAATTTCTGCTTTTATTTAAACTTCCTCTACCAAAGCACCTTTCTTCTTTTAGCAGAATGTACAAATAATGTTGATTTTCTTTCTTTTTGTCATGAAGTTGAAACACAAATTTAAATATAGATATATTTCTCAAATGAAGCTTCATTTACACATTGCTTGGGTAGGAAACAGTTGGTCTACATTAAACTGATAAGAACAGATACTGCACTTGATCTTAGCCACAAGGCCGAGAAGTGATGGTCTACATTTGATATAGAATGAGTACATAAAGTACAGAATGAGCTGTCCAACATGATCAAAGATATAATTTTTCTATCACTTCACCTTGCCTGTAATATATTTTTTAGTCTTGTGTGAATCAGCCCTGATGAACCTCACTGTGTACTTTGTCTCATGGAAGTGAAACACTCCGTCCCCACAAAGCCTTGACTTGGCTCTGAGAAGGTTGCCCAGAAGCCACAATGCCAAAGCCACATGCACTGGCTCAGCTGGGTGGCAGCTCCTCCCAGCCTGGATATCCAGAATATTCCTTTGCAGCATTGCTTCGAAATGACTTTGAATAGCCTGGTAACTTTGGACAGAAGAGTCTCAACTCAGCAGTTTGGAAAACACCAAATCAGAGGCTGGTCTGAATCTGAAACAAGATTCAGAAACTCAAACAAAATGGGATCAACTACACAGGCATGCTAGACCCTTCCAAGGGCCTGTCCAATTTGAGAGAAATAAGTGCAGAGATTAAAAACCTAGACTACTTTAAATCCTGTGGTTTTTTAACTGCCTAAAACTTTCCAGAAAGGGGATTTCATAGAACTAAATTACATTTTTTCATTATGTGCCATCAAGTCATTGTTGACTCTTAGTGGCCACATAGATAGATTTGCTCCATGATGATCTGTCCATAATCTGGTCTTACAGGTCTCCCAATGGTGCACTCATTGCCACTGTAACTGAGTTCACCCACCTTGCTGCTGGTTGTCCTCTTCTCTTGCCTTCCACCTTTCCCAGAATTCGAGCCTTCTCCAGAGAGCTGGGTCTTCACATAATTTGTCCGAAGTAGGATAATTTGAGCCTGGTCATTCATTTCCACAATGGTTAGAGAGCCACATCCACATCCCACATAGACAACTAAATCAGAGGGGACGGAGTGAAGTCAGGTTCATGATAGTAATAGTAATGGTATGAAATGCTAATAAAAGAATGGGTGAGAAGACACAGAACTTGATTGAAAGTCAAGGCTAGCTAAATATCTAGGGGAAAGTGAAGGAGGCAGATTAGGAAGAAAGGAAGATGATATACCCATCTAGCAGCATTCTCTACCAAGGATACCAAGCAAACTTAACACACATACACGTGAATGGAAAACTGTTCTAAAGCAGACTTACGGTCAGGAATATGGCCGACTTAACAGCCTTGTCCACGAGCTCCATGTGGACAGAACTGGCAACACGGTTTCTTTTCAGGCCTGGGCTTTTACCTGAAGCCCAGAGCTTTTTCATGAGTTAAGAAAAAGCTCGGAATTATCCCATTTCGTCCTCCAAAACATTGCCTTGCAGCCTGAGAATCGCAAACAGCAAAGACCTGGTAAGAGACAACCACTTTCAGCCTGCATTTGTAGCCTTAAAGGACATTAGGTCGAGCCCCCCCCCCCCATTTCTAAATCACTCAATTTATATTTTTAAGTTTTCTTACCCTAAGAGAGGCTTTCTACAACAAGAAAAAGTGGACTCTCTTGGTGACTCTATAGTTATTTCTGGATTAACTTTAAAAAATGTTTTTTTAGTCTTTGGCTTACTTCCCATTTAATTTTAAGGTGGACTGAGAATAATTAATCATCTCCCTGTTACTATTTTTGTATTTAATTTGAAGGACTTAACTTTTCCCTACATGTTGAATTTGCTACTTTGACTTTTCATTTTTCTGTTCACTCTTTGTAGCTGCTGGTTACAACATCTTTTCTTTGTCAATTTCACTTAATAACCTTGCCTTTCATTAGCTCCTATCTGCGTTAGTATAGTAGGGGGAGCCATAATCTACTGCCTGAATTATGGACGACCTTAAGGAAATCTTCGCAGAGCTCCATGCTGGGCTCCGTTCTGATTTCAAAGAGATTCTTTATGACACTCGCCAAGCCATTATGCAAGATATTTGGGATATTGCAGAAAATATCAGTGCTAAAATGTGTCAACTGGCTGAAGATGTTTTGTGGGGGGGAGGAAGAAGTTTATCAAGAGGGGGAATTTTTTTCCTGACAGGGAGAATGGTCCCTTTGAAGAGCCAGATGATGAACATACTTTGGTGAAGAAGGAGTTGAAGTTTGACTTGCAAGATACTGATAAGACTGTTTTTCTGAAGAATTGTTATGAGAACGAAGCTATGTTGTGTGGGAGGATTTCTACTGAGCAGTTTGCTTTTTTAAGGGGGGGCAGTTGGATTCTTTAACTTTTTTTATGAAAAATGCCTTATGCGTAATATGGAGAAAAGTAAATGTCCTGGTATATTTCAATGTAGGATAAGAAATTAAGAATATATATTTGGATTGATATTAAGGCTTGTATGATTCCATTTTTCTTTAATGATTTAAAGTTTGTTTGATCTTTTAAGATTTATAAGATATAAGAATAAATGTTTGGTTTTAAGTTTAATAGGGTTAAGGTTGTTATAGTACTATTAAGTATAAAAGTAGATAATTTAATGTTTTTATAATTTGATTTTTATTATAGTGGCCAGAAATATATAGAATAGTGGTAGGAAGGAATTATGTAAATAAATGGGTTCCTTTGGGGGGGGGGAAGTTGATTTAAAGGTTTTTATATTTGTTTAATATATATATATATATATATATATATATATATATATATATATATATGGAGGGACCCCTTCATGCATCACTGCCTTGTCGTGGTGAAGGGGCTTGCGTAACTCAATGAAGTCAGGTCAAGACGGACAGGTCATGACGGAGAGTTCTGACAAAACGTGGTCCACTGGAGGAGGAAATGGCAACCCACTCCAGTATCCTTGCCAAGAAAACCCCATGGACAGTATCAAAAGGCTAAAAGATATGACGCCGGAAGATGAGCCCATCAGGTCGGAAACTCCGGGAGACAGTGGAGGACAGGAAGGCCTGGCGTGCTGTGGTCCATGAGGTCACGAAGAGTCAGACACAACTAAATGACTGAACAACAACAACAAACAAGGGGAGGGAGCAATTGTCTTTAGTGATTTTTATAATGTGCCTATGGAATGATTTATAGAAATAATATGATCTTGGTTAGATTTAGAGTAAGGGATTAACTATGGAAATTGCTGTATATTCTTGTTGAAAGTCTGAAGTCATCTTGTAATTTCTTAAAAAAACTTTTTTCATTTTCTGTTTCTCCACATTTTTTCTTTTTTATAGTTTTTATCTTTGCTTCAAGCTTAATAAAATTCTTATAAAAAAAAGAAAAGAAAACCGTTCTAAAGCAGGGGTTCCCAAACTTCTGTATCATATTCCTTTTTGGATTTCTTTTAGAAAGCCTCATGCCTCCCCACCTCTTATGTAAGCCAATCCCCTTTTAACAGAAATTTCCATTCATAAGTAAAATGAAAAAGAAGCAAAAGATCTTGAGATACATTTTTTATTTTTAAATAAATATCAGCAGGCCTTTTCCTCATTGAAAAAAATTAATGAAAATGTAAAAAATAGCAGAAATAAACAGAATATAATCTGAAACATGAAAAATAGCTGATTAACTTGCATACAAGTTGTTCTTCATATTCATGGCAACATTCGTTTTCATTTTTTTAATAGTAATTTTATTAAAAATTACTACAATGATAAAAAACTAATACAAACTAAAAAAAGGAAAAAGAAAAAAATTGAATGCAGAAAAGAAATAGAAAATAGAAAAGAATAGAAAAGGAAGAAAAAAATAAGAATATAGTAAAGAAAAAGAAAATAAATATAAATAAAGAAATGACTTCCCCCTTTATCACAACAAGTATGAACAATTTTAGAAACTTACCACCTTCTCTTAAAATACAACAAATGATCTCTTATATCAATATCCCATCTCTTATCTGTAAACAAATCCTTAAAAACCTCATTTCAGTCCTGATCAGTAAAAGTCCATTAAGGGTTACCAGAGATAACAACATATCTATTTTAACCTTGATCAAATAAATCAACTTTATATTCCTTTCCTTTACTTTTAACAATCTTGATCTTTAGTCACTTCAAATAATGTCCTAAAACTTGATTTCTTTTCATTTTTTCTTTGTCTCTTCTTACAAAATCATTCAAAGCTTTAACAAGCCTCTTTTGTAAATCCAATATAGGAAGATTATCCAGGAAGATTATCTTGGCTTCTTATTTGTATATCCTTTTTAATTATTAAAACATCAGCCAGTTTCTTTTGTATGTCCAGCGCAGCATCTTTTTCCATATCATTCTTGTAGTCTGTCATTTTTAAATCCACTTTCAGATCAGTCTCCATCTTGTCCAGTAAAACTTGTTCCTCTTCTATAACATCTTTTGAACACAGTCTATCTATAGAGACAGACACTCTTAAAATTAACTACTGGGTCCAATGTTCAAAAGTGTCCTTCAGTATGTCCAATGTTAAAATATTTTGCTCCATTCTGTACTAGTAATCAAATTTAAGTGTTCTTGTCCTTTAATTGTAATCTGTAGTTCCTTCTCTCCAGCAAAGGAGACTGTTACCTTGTCGTGGTGCTGGAGCTTGAGCACCTCAATGATGCCATGAGCTAAACCGAGAAGGGACACCCAAGACGGGAAGGTCATGGCAGAGAGGTCAGACTAAATACGATCCCTGGGGAAGGTAATGGCAACCCACCCCAGTATTCTTTCTGTGAAAACTAAATGGATCAGTACAACCAGAGATATGTCGGTATACCATCGGAAGATGGGACTCCCAGGTCGGAAGATGGTCAAAATGCTACTGGGGAGGAACAGAGGATAAGTTCAACTAGCCCCAGATGTGATGACGCAGCTAGCTCAAAGCCTAAGGGATGGTTAGCAGCTGACGGTGCTGGTGGTGAACTACAAATCTGATGTTCTAAAGATCAACACACCATAGGAACCTGGAATGTAAGATCTATGAGCCAGGGCAAATTGGATGTGGTTACTGGGGAGATGTCAAGATTAAATATAGACATTTTGGGTGTCAGTGAACTGAAATGGACTGGAATGGATCACTTCACATCAGATGACCACCAGATCTACTACTGTGGACAAGAGGACCACAGAAGAAATGGAGTAGCCTTCATAATTAAAAATAAAGTGGCTGGCTAAAGCAGTGCTTGTATACAATCCATAAAATGATAGAATAATCTCAATTCGAATTCAGGGTAAGCCATTTAACATCACAGTGATCCAAATATATGCCCCAACCACAGATGCTGAAGAAGCAGAAGTAGATTAGTTCTATGAGGATCTGCAGCACCTACTGGATAATACACCAAAAAGAGATGTTATTTTCATTACAGGAGACTGGAATGCTAAGGTGGGTAGTCAAACGACACCTGGAATTACAGGTAAGCATGGTCTGGGAGAACAAAATGAAGTGGGACATAGGCTGATAGAATTTTGCCAAGACAATTCACTGTGCATAACAAACACTCTCTTCCAGCTACCTAAAAGACGACTTTATACATGGACTTCACCAGATGGTCGACACCGAAATCAGATTGACTACATCCTTTGTAGCCAAAGGTGGCGGACATCTATACAGTCAGTAAAAACAAGACCTGGAGCTGACTGTAGTTCAGATCACGAACTTCTTATTGCAAAATTTAGAATCAGACTAAAGAGAATAGGGAAGACCCACAGATCAGTTAGATATGAGCTCATTAATATTCCTAATGAATATGCAGTGGAGGTGAAGAATAGATTTAAGGGACTAGATTTAGTAGATAGGGTCCCGGAAGAACTATGGACAAAAGTTTGCAACATTGTTCAGGAGGCGGCAACAAAAAATGTCCCAAAGAAAAAGAAAACCCAAGAAGGCAAGATGGCTGTCTGCTGAGACACTAGAAGTAGCCCAAGAAAGAAGGAAAGCAAAAGGCAACAGTGACAGGGGGAGATATGCCCAATTAAATGCAAAATTCCAGAGGTTAGCCAGAAGAGATAAGGAATTATTTTTAAACAACAAATGCATGGAAGTGGAAGAAGATAATAGAATAGGAAGGACAAGAGACCTCTTCCAGAAAATTAGAAACATCGGAGGTAAATTCCAGACAAAAATGGGTACGATCAAAAACAAAGATGGCAAGGACCTAACAGAAGCAGAAGAGATCAAGAAAATGTGGCAAGAATATATGGAATATCTGTATAGGAAGGATAATAATATCAGGGATAGCCTTGATGGTGTGGTCAGTGAGTTAGAGCCAGACATCCTGAAGAGTGAGGTTGAATGGGCCTTAAGAAGCATTGCTAATAACAAGGCAGCAGGAGACAACAGTATCCCAGCTGAACTGTTTAAAATCTTGCAAGATGATGCTGTCAAGGTGATGCATGCCATATGCCAGCAAATTTGGAAAACACAAGAATGGCCATCAGATTGGAAAAAATCAACTTATTCCTTTTATCAATCAGGAAATAAATCAAGTAAATCTAGGCAGATGAGTGAAAGAAAGAAGCAGATAATTTACAAGATCACAATACATGAAATGTATTTGAATGACTACTGTTGTGAAAACAGCCTAAACAAAAAATAAAAATAAAAAACAAGACACTCAAAAAGCTGGACAATATTTGATTTTAAGGCTATGCCTGTTGGATGGAGGACATGAGGACAAAAAGGAGGACATGTCCTGCTTTTGCTGGACATATGGCAACCCTATGCAAGTTAACTTACAAGTGCTGGTATTTGCACTTACTAGTACAAGTACACATACCTACTATCTTATATATCTTATACCCCACCAACAATCATGAGGCAAAAACGAACAGTCCCAATTGCTCCCAAACATTCATAAAAGTGCTAGAAAAAGAAGTTTAGAAAAAAAGAATGCTAATGTATATAACTTTCTGAATTGCAGCGTCTTCACCAATTGAACATCAAAAAGCAAAAAATAAAGGCATTTGCAATTCATGGGATGTAATTTTAAAAATTATTTATATGGTGCTAATTTTTTTCCTAAAAATTTCACTTCCTTGCAGTGTCCCTTGGAATTTCTCTTCTCCCCCCACCCCCCAAGTCTGGGACTACTGTTCTAGAAGAAATACTAAGAATGGAAATGGAGATATTAAAAGTACATAGAAGATTGGTTTAAGAAACATTTGGAAGAATGAAGATTGGTGCATAAAAGGATAAGAAATCAGAAGCATTATATATACTGTAACTAACCACAAATATCTTTTTTTACTCACCACATTCAAGAGCCAGCTCTTTTAATGTGATTACTAAAGCCACAAAAGAAAAGTGGAAAACAGCATGGAGAAATACATAATCTAACACTCAACCTTGTAGAACACCTGGTAAATCATTTCCAGTAATTAGAATAGAAACCTAACAGTCACTCAACCTTCTTCTTCTCCCTGCCATTTTCCATATATAGCCATAGGAAGAGGAAAGTACACATTTTGGCAGACATAATGTCTGTTTTTCAATAGCCCTCTGAAATACCAGACCACTCATGAAGTTTTGTGAAAGTTCCAATTGGGTACTGCTTACCTTGGAGAAAATCCAGCTTTATTCCAAAGAGTCCTACAATCTTTCCAAAGGACCCCACAATTCAGGATCCTGGCAAATTTGAGACATATGCATGTATCCAAACAAACTTTCATTTATATATCTGCAAACATATCTGATATCCAATAAACTTTCCCTCATTCAAGTTCACTTACTCAAACCACTAGATATTTTGAGCTTATAGCCTTATGACCCTGCAAACAATATTTGACCCTGTAATGTTGGCTGGACTCAAATATTATGCTAAACCAAATGTAGATGCTTGCTTGTTTGTCACTTAGCATGATGTATGAACCCGGCCAATTTTGAAAAGCCTATTTTCCATAGAACGTAACATATTTTAATAACATTTATTTGAAAAAAAAAAGATGTTCTGGCTGGATTTTGCTCTTTCAGAATCTAAGATCTTAGTTTATATGACCACTCCAGAATGGGCTCAAAAATTCAAAATGAAGTTTACATGTGAGTCTTTATTAAATATGCTGGTCAGCACTGAATCATTAGTTAAAAGTCATAAACAAAACAGTCCTAGATGTGTCCACAGGAGATAATGCTTTTGTCAGAATGATGAAAGCAGTGTCACGCCAACATGATACAAGCTCCACCCCTCTTATACATGCATGTGATGTCATTACATGATGACAGCACTGTTGCAGCCATCATCTTGATGTTCTTGCCCATACCCTGCGGATGCCCTGGGAGTCCTCTGAATAGCTATCCTTGTTAAATGGGGTTGACTAAATGGGCCTTTTTATTTCTTTTTTCCAGTACAGAGCATTGGGTGATTTTCCTCCCCCATGGACCCCACCTATCCACAGACAAGACAGGAACCTTGACTTGAGGATACTTTCCATAAATACAGATGATTGTCAGCACAGAGGGTCTGTTAGGGTAAGTAAAGTAGTGTTCCCCAACGTTGGCATGCTTCATATGTGTGAACTTCAATTCTCAGAAATTCCCAACTATTTTCTTTCAGGAATTCCAGAAAAGTTCAGGCAGCCACTAGGCTGTACTGTAGTTTTCACCAAAGAGTGCCACCATTCCACTGCCAAAGGCAAAGGCCAGGATCCAAAGAGCAATCCACAGACGTCTATACATATGCGAGGACCTCTGCAGCTCCATTTATCCTTTCAAGTCATGCTGGCAGGTTAGGACAGGAGTGGTAGAGCAATACAGTATAGTGGTTAAAGTATTGGGCTGACCGTGGGGAGATCCAGGTTCTAGTCCACTCTCAGCTATAGGAGCTCACCGTGTGACTTAGGTTAGTCTCTCTCTCTCTCTTAGCCCAACCTACTCAGCTACTGCTGTGGGGAGAAGTGGGAGGAGGGAATGTTGTGTAGATCCTCTTGAATGAAATGTGGCAGAATTTTCACACGTTCACTTTTCCCCCAGATTTTTTTTTTTAATTGTAGAGCCTTTATTGTTTTTCATGAATTTCCCCCCTCAAAACGACTACATAATTGTGGCGTTTTCTTGATGCCATTATGCACAGGTCATCATTTTGACATCATCATGGTTTGCTACAGATGCTGCTGGCATTATCTTCAGTTTTACAGAATGTGGAGAATAATTGAAAGCCATCCTCTTTGGAGGGACTGACTATTGCCTTACCCAGTCAAGGAAACTTCCATCTCTGATCTCCCAGGTCTAACTAGTAAATCAGAAATTATTTGTGGCTGAACCCACCTTCCTAGTGATTCTGTGCTGATGGTGGGAAATGATAAAGATGTATAGTAGTTTTTGCCAATTATGCCAGTTGTCTTAGCATTTATAACTTTATTTATATTGTATTTTAATCTTCTTTTTATTGTAAATCGCCCAGAGTCCCCCGTTGGGGGAGATGGGCGGTCATATAAAATATATATACAGTGTGTGTGTGTGTGTGTGTGTGTGTGTGTGTGTATATATATATATATATATATATGTGTGTGTGTGTGTGAATGATTTTATGGGAGAGGATTTTGAGAGACCTAAAACTGAATTTCATCTGTTCAAGCCTCTCAAGAAAAGGTCCATTTATCAGAATATCTGATAAATGTCATATCAAAAAGTAGGAGATTGGCATATTTACAATAAGCCTGAGCAGTGCTTTATCAAGGACATTCTCACAATAATTCCTCTGGCCATCAAGGCTTGAGAAAAATGTGCCAGATGAGCAAATGTTGCACTTACTACGTTCTAAAATCTATGAGATTGCCAAGGGATCTCTTCTATCTTTAACTTTTAACATATTACATATTAGTAACATACTGAAATTCACTCCCAGTAGGGTTCATGGTGGACTGCATGACAGAGCCAGGACTCCCACCGTAAATGTCTCATGTTCAATCCCTGATTTATTCAAGAATTACCGGAACCAGTACTGGTAAATGTAGCCAATACTGTTCTAAAGTGACCTCTAGTGTTGCCGTAAGAAATTACCTCTTTTTCTTCATCATGGCTGGAGTGGAATTTCAGACTGCTGTCCTGAGTCACTTTATGAGCATGAGCATGGTTTTCAGAAAACAATCATCCAATGGATCAACTGTAGCATAAATAAAAATGACTGGGCTTTAAAAGAAACCCAATAGAAACTTGTACATTCTGGGCTAGAGAAACATCCAAGCGTCAGTTCTTCAGTGAAATGATTTGTCTATTGTTGAATTATTTTAAGATTTAGGACGTTTTTGATTTCCTGTGTAATTTAATCTGCAATTTAAGGTCATTGGTTTTGCAGTGGACCTGCCAGGTGGAACACTCATTCCTCCTCTCCTTCTCAAAAGGCTGAAAATTGTCAATACAGTATAAGGCTAAGGGCAATCAATGACATTCTGCCATTTCTCAGTATAAATTATCTTCTGACCTTCATATCTCAGACATGGTTCTAATCTAGTTCTTCAGGTGCTACATTGTGCTGGCAGACAGAAATAAGACTTAAGCATGGGAAAGGTGAAAAAAGTACAATTCACTGATCCACTGGGACTGATCACTACTAACCACTATAATACTAACACTTAATTTGTGTAGAGATTATGAGCAGCCTGTGCTAGCAAAGAATATCATTCAGTCTGGCTTAAGTATGTATGATTTGAGCTTATGCAGACCATATTACAGGAAAGCCTTCTCCAGCCTGACATCCAGATGTGTTGGGAGTACAACTTATAGGGTGCTTAGCTGGTATGGCCATCTGACTAAGAATTCTGGAAGGTGTAGTTCTAACATAACTGGACTAGATATCATTAGGTTGGGGGAAGGCTGTTATAGGCCCTCAGCCTCCCACGTATTTTGGGCCCTCTTTCTCAGTTATCACTCCATGGCAGTAACTGAGTACATCTACAAGGGCTCCCCCCTTACCTTATCCAACTGCTGCAACTAACAAATCTGCAGAGTTTGAAACAGTATTCAAAAGGAGGCTCTATCTGTCTATGAATTCAGGCATCCTACTGTCATCCTGAATCTTTAAAATTGTGTTTCTACTTGTCAGAAATGTGGATATCAATTTGTAAACCTTAAGCTGTTCTTGTTGTTTTACATTAGCACCAACAGCACTGGAGAGTATTCCCTTGCAAATTAATTTTAAAGCACATTCATGTGTGTTTTTGAGCAGAATAGTGACCAGATGTCTTGAAATGCCTGTAGCAATGCAGAATCACTTCCTTGACCCAGAAGAAATCTGGGCCAGGTTTCCAATATGCTCTGGTTTGTGATGGGTGGCTGATTTGCCAAACTGTTCAACTCTCTTTCTCTGCTGCTTCAATGAGCAAGGAAATCTCTCTTTCCCCTCCCCTTTTCCTTTCTGTTACTAATATCAGTGTGGTGACCAGAAATACAGGGTCATGCTGCAAATTGCCATAGTCAGGGAGTGATGGTAGAGATAGAAATAAAATTATTTAAGAACAGGTTATACAGTATATTCAACTTTTCAGCCTTGGCTCCATAAAATATAACAAAGTGGAGTAATTCACTCTTGCAAGCATGGATATTTAATAATAGATTGCCCTTGCTTGCTGGCTACAGCAGCTTCCACTGTTATGCTATACATAGGCTGACCATATTTCCTTGAGACAAAAACGGGACATTGGGATGCAAAAAATGGGACAGGGGTCCCCGCCCCCCGGGTCCACGTGATTGGCTCCTGCCTGCAAACCCACCCCCGATCCGTGTGATTGGCTCCCGCCTGCAAACTCCGCCCCCTAGTCCGTGCAATTGGCTCCCACCTGCAAACTCCGCCCCCTGGTCCGTGCGATTGGCTCCCACCTGCAAACCCCGCCCCCTGGTCCATGCAATTGGCTCCTGCCTGCAAACCCCGCCCCCATCCGTGCTATTGGCTCCCGCCAGCAAACCCTGCCCCCGGTCCAGCCAATTGGCTCCCGCCTGCAAACCCCGCCCCCTAGTCCATGTGATTGGCTCCCGCCTGCAAACCTTGCCTCCCGTTATGCGCGATTGGCTCCCGCCTGCAAACCCCGCCCCCCCAGTCCGTGGAAAAATGGTCTTCCACGAAACTGGTCCCTCGTGCCAAAAAGTTTGGGTACCCCTGCTTAAACAGATTACTGTTTATATAAAAAGACTTGCGATCACCCACAAGGTCTGGGTCAAGGTTCCCTTTTGCAATAGGGTGAGACTGGAAATATATATATATTGACTGTCAAAGGGAACCTTGACCCAGACCTTGGCCTGCTGCCAATTGGTACTATATTTCTAGTCTTGCCATATTGTCAAAGTTTGACAATACGGCAAGACTAGAAATATAGGACAAGGTCTAACTAAGGCACACTGGAGTTTGATATCCTAAGATGTTATGGACTGCAGATCTCATCAGCTGTGTCTATTCAGGCGGGAAGGGGCGCCCAGCCCACCGTGGCCGCAATGGTAGACTGTGCCTGTCCAGAGGGGTTCTCCCACTAGCACCAGCTCCAGCACCACAGACGCGAACATCGCCTCCCCCACGCCTGTTCCGAAGGGACAGAACAGGATGTAGCTGGCCCCACCGCCATCCTGCGTACCTCCAGCGAGGGCTGGCATCACCAGCAGCAGCAGCAGCTCCAGGAGGCGGAGGCAGCTCCGTACCCAGAGGGGCTGCATAGCTCGGCGGTGCCCTGGCCAACCGGTTCCCTGGCTTGCTCTGGCTGGGACGGCTCCTCCTTCCTGGTGCAGACAGGTGGTGAGAGCGCTCTCCTCCCGTACCGGGGCCCGCTGCTGCTGTCGGGGTGGAGGAGCTTGGAGCGCCACACCGGGAGGCTTCCTGCCGTACCTCGCTTGGTCCTCCCAGGGACCTGGGATGGCTTGGCTTGGCAGCGCTGCAGAAAGAGGAACTTCTCCGCCTGTCCGGAAAGTTTGGAAAGGGTGTGTGCACGCACGCGAGCGAGGCTGGCTGCCGGGGCAGAGGGCCTGGGGGCCGTGAGGCTCAGCTCGGCTGCAGGAGCGGTGGCGAGGCGAGGCGGCAAGACTGGAGCGCACGAATCAGGCAAAAGCGGCGGAGAGCCCAGCGGATTCCAGGGGGGAAGGCTGAGTGGGCGTTTGGACGCCGGCTTCTTGGCAGCGAGGCAAGGCTTGGCAGCGGAACTCCCGGCAGAGAGGCAGGGATGGGATTCAGGGACCGGATCTTTGGTCAGGAGGCAAGGCTCAGGGTCAGGACTCACCACTGCAGGGCTTTGGAGCATGCGGCACCGACAGGATCAGGTAAGGAGGCAGGAATGGGGTGGACTGTGGTGCTAGTTCTGGCGATGGGCTCGCACATGGCGAAACAACCGGGCTTCCAGGGCAGCGTAGAAGACCGGTGTAGACGGGTGTCTCCGGCAGCACATGTTGGCTGCGCTGCCCCTTTTATTATTCGCATTTCGCGCCATTTGTGCGTCTTGGCCAATCGGGCCTCGCACTGCTCGGCCCGCCTCTCCACCCTCCTTTGCTGCGCGCTGATAGGCGGGAGGGCTTCATTTTCCAGGCTGTCTCCCAAAATGGGACAATACGGAGATTTTTGTCAAAAAGACGGTACGGTTCAAAAATGCTAAAATAACGGGACTGTCCCGTTCAAAACGGGACGTATGGTCACCCTAGCTATACATCAAGGAGAAGAACTGACAAAGTGTTATGAGATTTTTTTAGAGTTGTGGCTTATATTGCTTTATGTATCTCCCAATATGCTCACCTGATCCTAAACTGGAAAAAGAGTAAGTCTGCAAATTCAGTAAGGTTGTCTTCCCCAAAAGTCACTTCCAGATTGCAATCCAAGGGAAGCAGATGGATACTGGATTAAAAAACAAAGCTTTTTTTCCAATATAGGAATATGAATTAGATACTTGTTTCTTTAAATTTTAAGAAACATGATTCCAAATAGACAAGTTTTTTTTTATATTGGCAGCTTCTTTGTCCAAAGCAAAAACTGTCCACAAATCCTTACCCCAAGCATGAATGACAAAAATGTCAGAATACTTCCTGCTTCTTGTGTAAGCTCGTTTTTTTATATATATATATAAAAGAACCATGATAAGCTGTTCCTAATAACACATCTGCAAGCTAAGCTGAAGGTATATGGACAGCTTTTTGCCTGGTGGAGTTTTTCTTTTAATCTTACACACCATACTGTATGCAGGCAAGTCCTTTTGCAGTGGAAAATTGCACATTTTGTCTCTCTTTGTACCACGGTTGCAAATGTTCTCTCTACCCCTAGAGGTCACTATGATCCAGCTTCTTTAATTAAATCAATCCTCTCTGGCAGACGTCCAATGGAAAAGGAATATATTCCTTAGCACAAGGTAACTTCCTGTAGACTCTGTCTGGGTGTAAAATCTGCAGGCATTTTATAACTCGTCACATATTCCTAGCTTTGCCTCCCTGACTGTTCAAGCTTGCAATTAGGTCCCCAGCAGGTACTTTTCTCTTGTGTCCTGAAGCGATAAGGAGAGTGTTGGGGTGGAGATTTCTTGGCTCGGTTGTAGAATTGTAAAACTCTAGACACAATGATTGGAGGGGGGTGGGGGCGTAGTTGATTTTTTAAAATAACCATTGTCTTGTATTGTTTTTTATGGAAGACCTGGTGACTTCTGTGTTGCCAAAAGAAGTGCAGGACCAAACAGGTTTGCATCAGATTTCTATATATGAATGTATTTGTTAATTTTTACTGTACTTGAATATACATCTCACTGTGAGATGGGGAAGACAGTGATAGGGTAACCTGAGTGGCTGCACTAAAGCAGGATTTCCACTAGTGACTTCTGGCCTCTAGAGCTATCCTGTACTCTTTCTACCTATATAAAAGGTAAGGAGGGCAGGTTTTCCACTGTGTCAAAAATGGTTGTGGGTAATGCCAGAAGACACTTGAAGATGCTGGAAGTCATTAGTGGGGAAATGGCCAACAAGTTGATGAAAAACTTCCCATCTTTTCCCCCCCTTTCTTTATCTATTAATTGTGGCAGACCAGGATTCAAGGATGGCGTATAAAAAAAATCATCTTTCTATGATAGTTTTCCCCAGCCAGTAACTCTCCTTGAGATTGTCTTTATACAATGATTATGATCATTGTATAATTATTGCAAACTGCTCAGTATACAATATTTTAAACAAATGATAAATACATAATCAACTGCGCTTGAATGGAAGAATCCTTCAACGGAGGTCTTTTTGGCATGGCCACTGTAAGCAAAAGATTATTTCCACCATTTTAAAACTCAAATGAACCCTCAAATGAAAATAGGAGGAAAAATAATGGCGTCTAAACATTCACATGAAAGTGATTTGGCCTCCTTTTATTTATTTTATTTATTTATTTATCTATCACATTTGTATCCCGCCCATCTCCCCCACAAGGAGGGACTCTGGGCGGTTTACTTCACCTTTGCAAACTATAGGCTGTACTTTATCTCACTTCCAAGAATATCGTATTCCTTACTTTTCTTCCATCAGTAGGTTGGAAAATAATGTTCTAAATTCTGTGTTAGATTTTTTATCTCCAAGGGGTTTAATTATCCTGTATATATGTTTACATCTAAAATGCTTTTTGTTTCATTTACACTGCATTGCATGTGGGATTTAATTCCAGCCAAAGAAGGAAATGACTTCCCTTCAGAATAACATTAACTGGCCTCTTCTAGGGATGGGGTAAGTATTAAAGATACAAGGGTTTGAAAAAGCAAGTCTGCCCTGTTCAGATTTTGAGTTTGACCCAGTCCCCTCCAATTCAACCGCCAGCATTCCATCTTCGACAATCCTTTATTTTCTGAAAGAAAAAAAGGAGAAACGACAAGTAACGGAAACAGGACAATAGAATAGGAAAGGCCTCATACTTAAAAGGCCCCATACTTAAATTTCCATAGCATCCAGTTTTCCAGTGGATGCCATTTGCTTTATGACTCCTGACAAGGAATGACATGTGGAGCATTTTATGTACTGCTGAGAAGAGGGTGGCTTCCAGTGACATCTTCAGTCTAGATTCCCACTGATTAGATCATGGGGTTGTATTGAAGAGCAGAGAGAGGAAGATGGCAGCGGCGGTTCGACAAGCCGGTGGCGGGAATGCTGGGCTCTGGCGGTGGCTACCGCTTCTGCTGCTGCTTTGGGGAGTCGGGGCGGGGCAGATGGAGGAGCACCTGAAGCGGGAGCACTTGCTCACCATGCCTTATCAGGGTGTTGGATCGCCCAGTTTCTCCTTGTGGGAACTTATGGGCAATGCTATGGTGATGACCCAGTTTGTTTGTCTCACTTCGGATATCCAAAGCAAGAAGGGTGCTTTCTGGAATAGAGTGCCTTGTTACTTGAGAGACTGGTAGATGCAAGTGCATTTCAAAATTCATGGGCAATGGACAAGAAACCTCAACGGAGATGGCTTTGCCATCTGGTACACAAAGGATTGAATGCAGCCAGGGCCAGTCTTTGACAGCAAGGATAACTTCATAAGGCTGGGTGTGTTTGTAGACACCTACCCAAACAAGGAGAAGCAGCAGGAGTGTGTGTTCCCATACGTCTTGGCAACGGGTTGCTTGCCTATGACCATGAAATGGATGGGAGGCCAACTGAACTTGGTGGTTACACAGCCATGGTGCGCAACCTGGACCACAACACTTTCCTGGTGATCTGTTACGTGAAGAGGAGCCTTACCATCTTGCTTGATATTGACAGAAAGCATGAATGGAGGGATTGCATCGAATTCCTGGAGTCCATTTACCGCATGGATACTTCTTCGGAATCTCTTCCATCACGGGAGACTTGTCACACAATCACAACATAATTTCTCTGACATTGTACCAACTGATGGTTGAATGGACACTGGAGAAAGAGAAGTGTGACAAAGAGGTCTTCCTTCCTTTGGTGGAGAACATGAAGCTCCCTGGGATGGAGATGCCAATGGAACCCATGAGTGGCCTTGCTCTCTTCTTGGTAGTCTTCTTTTCACTGGTGGCCATGGTCTTCTCCATTGTCATTGGTATTATCATTTACAACAGATGGCAAGAATAGAGCTGGAAACATTTCTACTGACCCGCGGGCCTTCTCTTTGATTCCTTGTGCCTCCTTCTAGACAGCCATCAGATTTTAACAGCAAGGGATGGTCATGGAAACAGGCAGCTCATCTTGGGAAGCCCTGTCCAGCGGGGCCTCTGGCTGTCTGCCTCCTAAACCTAACCCTGGGCTGATGTTTGGATTGGTGGGCTCCTTGTGGTGATGAGACACCATTATCTCTGCTCTTTCCTTTGCCTTCTTTGAACTAAGTTCTTAGCACTGGCTTTCAGTGGGATGTGACAGGCTTTGTTAGTACCTCCCTGAGTATCTAGCACACAGTGGACTGTCATGTCACTGTTGACTCATTTGGGGGACATTTAATCAGTGATTTGGAGCTGCCATCCTCTGCTCTCCTGTTAGTTTGTTGGAAGATGGGAACTGTGGTTTGGGGAATCTCAGGATAGCAGCCCCTGGTACAGTGTAAAGGAAACCAGGATATGGTAATCAGCAGTAATGAACTGAATGATTTGGGATGCTTTAAGTAGCATATCTTTGCCTGGATGACAAAGGACGAACCCTTGTAGCTTAAAGAAAACCAAGGCCATTATCTTGTTCAGTTCTGCAACACCACTCTTTTCTTCTGTTCTTTGTGGAACAGGGCAGGCATCATAGTCAAACCACTATCCTGCTGAATAAACCAATGTGAATCTGTTTGCTCCTTAAGCACAGCAACTCTCCCCTTCTTCTACTTTCTCCCCATTTCCCCCTCCCATCTGTTTTCTTGACATTTTTGGCTGCCTCAACGGTCCTTGCTGCTGTTATGTTCTTTCCCTGGGTGAAACCATTTGGCTCTTGCGAAGAGATGAAAGTGTGGTTTCCACTTTCGAAATAGACCAAAAACACGAGCCTCTAGCTACGGCAATTGTGGATAAATACTTGAGGCAGGGAGACAGGGTTTTACTTTTGGCTGTGTCAGCAAAACCTGAAAAGAAATGCTTGTTTGACAACAGGGCTGCGTTTTCCGGGGTCAAAGTGATTCCTGAATGTTTGGTTCAACATTTGGAAAACTCTGAAGCTTGTTGGCAGCTGGTGGGATTTAGAGCAGGGAGTGTTGTTAGTTAGACTGCTTCAAAAGATGGCTTCGCTAACCACGGCTGATCATCCCTGCATCATTCAAGAATGAGCAGCTCACAGAGAGTAATAGCAGAATCAGTAAGTGATGCCTTGGGCATTGAGCATAACCTCTAAAACCTCCCCAAATGGCATGCCTGGCCTCAGCAGTTGGGGATGGCGAATCTCAAGGGTATCTCATGGGGGAAAGTTAGCCTGCAAACAGATGTGGCCCAACCTGAGATTTCCCTGATAACAAACACTTGTAAATTATTCTTCTAAGAAAAAAAATGCTGCTAACTGACTTTGCTGATGTTAGATTTTCTGAAGCCAGGTTTTCTGGCTGTTATTCAGAGGAATTTGGCCTCACTGGCTGCCTGATCCACCAATTCCTTTTAGTTAAATTCACTCCTGCCTCTGTGCTGGCAGGTTTCCTTCTCCTACAGATCAGATCAGATCAGATCAGATCAGATCAGATCAGATCAGATCCCTCCCTCCCTCCCTCCCTCCCTCCCTCCCTTCCTTCCTTCCTTCCTTCCTTCCTTCCTCAAGATTTGCTGGTTGGAGGAAAAAAGTGCAGAGTGATCCTGTTGAATCAATCCATTGCCATATTCTATTCAATTTCTTCCCATCCAATTTTGTTTCTCCTTCTCCATCCCCAGCATTTGATGATCACTGAGCACACCTCATTTTCTTTGGACACTTTGGGTTTTGTCCACTTTACAGATTATTTCCAACCTAAAGATTTCTCATAGTTCTGCACTCCTTGGAATCCTTGAAGACCGCTGATCAGCTATATTAGCAATATAATGACATGCATCACAAACAGAGGGAATTTGTCAAAAAGATAACTGGGTATTGGGAGAAGAGGTCAGATGTTTTAATTGCCTAATGCAAAAGGAAACATTTAGAAAATGTTTCTTGTGTAACTTTTCTTTTTTAGTAGTGCTTTGTCCACCTAGAATCAGTTTGACCGTGATTACCGTTATGACGTGAAAGTAGATTCAGAGGTATTCTATTCTATTTGTGGAATCTAGAGTTGTAATAGAAAAGCCGGAAATGTTATTTAAACATAAGAACCTGGCTATTCTTCTGTTTCTATTAAGACTTAAATGGACCTTTTATTCCTGAAGGACAGTCATACGTTTTGCATGATATCAGTTATCTGGACTGCTCTCCCCACCCTAGTGCCTTCGAAATGTGCTTTGACTACAATACCCAGTATTCTGAACTGGCATAGCAGTAGCAGTAGCAGTACAAACTCATTGGAAGATGCCAAGCATAGGCATCCAAGGATGAACAGAACTGTGAACTCAGGCAGCCTCATACCAAGAGTAGGATATACTGTAGTTTGTCAAGTTGAGGCAGAAACTGGAGTTTGTAAAATGCAAATAAATAATATGAACTCTTAAAACACTAGACAGCTATGCCAATTAACAACACACTCATTAACATTTGTACTCCTAATTAACCTGATATAGATCAGATTTCCAAATAAAACAATCTCAAATTATATACTGTATTGTCAATATGATTACCTTGTTAACTCTCATGTATCAACTTATAATTGGAGATGCCATCAGGTAACCAGCAGCTTTATTCCAGCATCTGAATATTTAAGAATTCCACACAAGGAGGATTCTTATAAAACTTACTTTCCTTTCAACCAGACTAATAATTTTGCTTTTCAGTTCTAGCGGAGGCCAGTTTCCATATCACTTCCACAAGCTGCAAACTGATACACCTCTCAGACTAAAAGGAAGAACTCACCCATGTGGTCAAGTAGAGGCAACTTTACTTGCCCGGCTGGTTGGGATAATCAGAACTGGTTTAGTGGTCTAGATGCACTATCAACTTTGGCAAGCATCATGTCATTTCTTACTCATGAAATATCTTTGATAACCAAATGTGATCTTTCAGGCCAACTTACCCTACAATAAGTTTATTGTAGGAAATTATCTGGTGAGTGAGCGGGAGGAAGAAGGGAACTATTGCCTTCCCTGTTAACATTCTAGAAAGCTGTTATGGCCTGATTATTTAAAAGGCTTGAGCTGGGGAACTGTTGGGATGAGGGAGGAGCCCTGCTACAGTACGTATGATAGGTGTTTATTTACTTGGCACAAAGATTACCATAACTGTAATTTGTTGTTTCACTTTGGTTTTGTTGATGTTATTATTTTGCTATACTATTTTAAGCCTCTTGTTGTTGTTGTTCAGTCGTTTAGTCATGTCCGACTCTTCGTGACCTCATGGACCATAGAACGACAGGCCTTCCTGTCCTCCACTGTCTCCCGGAGTTTACTCAAATTCATGTTCGTTACATCGGTGATGCTATCTAACCATCTCATCCTCTGCCGTCCCCATCTCCTTTTGCCTTCAGTCTTTCCCTGCATCAGGGTCTTTTCCAGTGAGTCCTCTCTTCGCATTAGGTGGCCAAAGTATTTGAGCTTCAGCTTCAGTATCTGTCCTTCCAATGAGCAGTCAGGGTTGATTTCCTTTAGGATTGACTGATTTGACCTCCTTCCAGTCCAAGGGACTCTCAACAGTCTACTCCAGCACCACAGCTCGAAAGCATCAATTCTTCGGCGCTCAGCCTTCCTTATGGTCCAACTCTCACAGCCATATGTCTATGAAAGTTCTCAGTCATCCAGGTGGAATTGTCTGTAGCTTGTCTGTAGCTTGAATCATGTCAACTGGATTTCTATTTTCTCAGTGGAAACGTTTCACTCCTTATCCAAGGAGCTTCTTCAGTCTGAGCAAAGTTAGTAAGGGAATCCTTAAATATGTTGCTGTGTGACCTTACACCTGGGGCTAGGTCATGGTTATTTTGAGATGTTATTTCTAAGTCCCTCACAGCCATACATTACTACTGGAAAAACCATAGCTTTAATTATACAGACCTTAGTCGGCAAGGTGATGTCTCTGCTTTTTAATATGCTGTCTAGGTTTGCCATAGCTTTCCTCCCAAGGAGCAAGCGTCTTTTAATTTCATGGCTGCCGTCACTGTCTGCGGTGATCTTACGACTCTACATCTCCATGGTTTAGAGCAGCATATAAGGCAGTAGTGTGCTTGAGCCTACTCGTACTGGCTTGAGAGAGCCCATCAGTGCCAGATTTAGACTTGGTGAGGCCTTAAGCTATATAAAGCTTGGAGGCCCCTCGTTTAAAAGTTACACCAGAAGGTCTCACTAAGGTGCGTACCAAAACAGCACCTTGGGTCACCAAAAAAAAATTGAAAACTTATATATGCTTTAATTATTTAATAGCAAGGTATTTAAACTGAAAAATACAAATTATTTTCAAATGAATGCATTTACTGATTACATATTTATCATTTGGCTGGCTTGATCTCTCTCATAGATTATAATTTAGTAAACCTTGAGAACAATACTTAAATGTAATTTTTAAAATAATTTTAAGATACATTAATATGTATATAAAATGCTGACAAAATAAGTAATCAGGGTCACTTTTATTAATATAAGTAATAATGAACTTGTTTGCCAAATCAGAAAACTGATATTTTGAAACTTTGTGAGGCCCTGCAGATTGTGAGGCCCTAAGCTGTAGCTTGTTTAGCTTGTGCCTAAATTCGGCACTGGAGCTAATTGTTACATTTTCTGGAATTTTGCGAGGTGGTTGAAAGAAGAGATGAGCCACAAAATCTAGCACGCCAGTCAGCTGTTCAGTGGCTAGCAGCACCGCACAGTGGCAGCTATGGAGCTGGCAGAGCTGGTTGTTAAACATTTACCAGCGCACCATTGATATAAGACCTAGTAAGTAGATAAGTAAATACATAAATAAGTAATACATCTGTATAAAACCAAAGAGGAAAATACACAAAAAGAATGCATATAATACACTGTGGCTACTTTGTTCCTTCATCAGTAATTTAGAGCAGGGTTTCTCAACCAGGGCTCCGTGGCACCCTAGGGTTCCGCGAGAGGTCGCTAGGGGTTCCTTGGGAGATCACGATTTATTTAAAAATTATTTCAAATTCAGGCAACTTCCCATTAAAGAGGTAAGTTTCATTCTTTATTTTTAGTTTAAGAACACTGTTAATGCATATATACAGGCCTACACATGAAACAAATACAATAATTTTGTAACTTCTGGCCTATATTTGAGCCTGAACATGCAGAGGTTCCCCGGGGCCTGAAAAATATTTCAAGGGTTCCTCCAGGGTCAAAAGGTTGAGAAAGGCTGATTTAGAGGTATCATACATAATTGAGGATTGCAACCTGACTTTTTAGGGTGTGGAAATAAACTACTTAGAAGGTCATATTAGTACTGTAAAGCAGAATATAAGTTAAACCAGCAAGCCTGACTGCTATGCCATTGTTAGAGGATGCCTAAACTGAATACAAGGGCTAGGATAAGGTGAAAGCTTTTCAAGTGTCCTTCACTGCATCTAGCCCAACTTCACTGTCTTCCAGATGTTGCATGGCAAAGGCTCAGAACTACCCTTGGACACTTTGCAAAGCTAGCAAAGCCAATTGTTACTAGATTTGAAGAGAACCTGGGCAGCACTATGGAATTTATCCAGGATAGTAATGACTGGATGAGCACCATTACATTGAATGGCATGGACATCAATAAAAAGGCAAAGGTTCCCCCCGCCCATTTGGGCAGTCGTATCTGACTCTAGGGGCTGGTGCTCATCTACGTTTGTTAGCCAAAGAGCCAGCGTTGTCCGAAGACGCTTCCACGGTCATGTGGCCGCATGACATGCGCGGAACGCTGTTACCTACCCACCGAAGTGGTACCTATTAATCTACTTGCATTTGCATGCTTTCGAATTGCTAGGTTGGCAAGAGCTGGAGCTAGTGCGGGAACTCACTCCGCACGCAAGGCTAGGGATTCGAACCTCTGAACTTGCAATCTTCCGACAATGTATTGTCGAAAAACATTGCCACTCTACCTGGGCACAGAGATTTCGCTTCTGTCTGTGCTCCTGCCCTCTGAAGATGCTGGCCACAGATGCTGGCGAAACGTTAGGAACCACAACTTCCAGAACACGGCCACACAGCCCGGAAGACCCACAACAGCCATCGAACCAAGTGACCTTCATTTCTTTGGAATGATTCTAGGTCCAAGAAAGGGCTCTGGAGACCACATGGCTCTCACAATACTCCTCTTTGGTGGGTTTTTTTTAAAGTGTGTGTGTGTGTGTTTTAATTAAACAGGAGCCTAGCATCCATATTGGAGGGTCCCCTGAATCTGGCATAGGCACCATTAAATTGGGTGCTGACCAGGTCTGATTATTAGGATAGAGACCCCATTGAGAAAGCTACTGTTACAATATTTTGGAGTACAGTTTATTCTTTGAGAGGGTAATTAGGCTTCAAACTTAGTGATTTCTTTCTGTAAGGTAAGTTGCTCTCTTGGCTCAATCTCACCCTGTGAACTCTGTGGTTGAGGGGGGACTTGAATCTGGGTCCAACATATTAAACACTGCATTAACCCCAATTTAAATCCCTGGGAGCTTGTTCTTATAAGCCAGCCAGTTGTGAGATATAGATATATAGGATAGATGATAGATGATAGATAGAGATAATAAATTAAAACAAACATATAAGAGCAAAAGAGAGATAAAAACTGAAATGGTCACCCATTTTAAAAAAAAGCTATTGTCTTGGCCTGATTATTCCTAACAGTGATAGACTGGAAAGGAAGAAGTGGTGGTAGCAACTTACTGTGAACATTTCTCCCATAGTGGAGAGAACTGTGTGACGTTGAATCCATAGGGAAGACACATACATGGATATGATAGGGATATTTAACACATTCTGTGAACCATACCTAAGCTGATTGAAGATAACTTGACTTCCCATATCTGTGTGAACTTTTACAGCAACCCACAATTGCAGACTTTATACAAGTTAGATAGAATTCCTGCATGGAATTGAGAAGAGAGCTCTGTAATGGTAGAAAAAAATGGAAATTATTCTGGAGCACTTGAGTACTTTTAGATTGATTCCCCCCCCTCTTTATTATACATGTGAATGTGAAAATTATCTTGTTTTTTTTAATCATTATTCAGCTTTCCATTCATTTTTTGAAGGTAAATGAAAACTTCCATTTTGATCAAAAACTGATGTCTGATCATTGGTAGCTGTGCTTGATCAAGGTATAGTCTGACAGCCAACATAACAATAGGGGGGGCATCCTGCAATATATTAACTTTACATATGTGATGTAATTAACCACCTCCAAAATGAAAAGGAGTTCCCAGACAGTTTGATGATTCCCCCACCCCCACCCCCATTTCACAATGGCACAGTTCCTCTGAATAAAACAATATGAACATGCTTAGCCTTCTTTCTTTTCCTTCCTTCCTTCCTTCCTTCCTTCCTTCCTTCCTTCCTTCCTTCCTTCCTTCCTTCCTTCCTTCCCTTATCTTCAGTTACTTACTTATTTCTTAGATTTATATATTAAATCCCGTCTATCAAGTTTGTGGGCTGATGTACAATAAAAATACTAATTAAGATTTATCATCAAACCAAGAATCCCAGAATCAAAGCATAAAGAATAAAAGTGGGAAATTACACTAAAAGTAATGAATGAGGAATCATAATATGGTATTTAAAACTCAGCAGTACAGAACAGTCTTTACTGCCCTTCTAAAGCAGAGTAAGGAAGGACAACATTTCTATAGAGTTCCCCATTGATTCCAAAGAGACGTGCAAGTGACTGCAACCTAATAACTTTACTTCTACTAAGGTAACCCAGGAAAGACTTTTGGCCACATTCTTGTGTAAACATGACTGATCTTGATGTTAAATAGCTTGAGTGGTTTTTCTTTCAGGCTTTTCTCCTTGAATCTTCCTGGAATCAGAACTAGGCTGACCATACGTCCCGTTTTGAATGGGACAGTCCCTTTTTTTTAGCATTTTTCAACCATCCCATCGTTTTCATAAAAATCTCAATTTTGTCCCGTTTTTCAAACCCAGCGGGAATGGTGCGGAAGGAGGATCCGAGCCGGAGTGTGGACTGGGGGGCGGGGTTTGCAAGCGGCAGCTAATTGCGTGGACCGGGGGTGGGGTTTGCAGGCGGGAGCCAATTGTGTGGACCGGGGGGCGGGGACCCCTGTCTCTTTCATGAATACAGAATATTACATAAGACCCCGTCCCGTTTTGCCATCCTGAAATATGGTCAGCCTAATCAGATCCCATTCAGGATCACATGAATGATCTGGATGAGAATTTTCTAGCTTTCAGGGAGGAATCAATCACATACAGACTTCTAAGATAATTAATTAATAAATTATTTTGGATGCCCTGAAAGGCTTGCCTGATTCTTCTCATAACTATTTTTCTATGAGGCTCAGTCTCCATTTTGGAGAAGTTTACTTATTTTTCCTTTGTTTACATGTTATCTTTGAATTCAGTCCTTGGATCTAAGCCCAACACCCATCCATATTTCTCTTTGCTGTGGTAAGTTTTCTAATAAAATAAAAACTTAAACAAACATTTTGGTTCCAGTTGTGTCCTGAGGATTGTAATCTGGTAATATGCCTCAGTTGGCCTAAGCCTTTGCAAATTAATTAACAATTGCTGGGCTTAAATTATTCATATATTTTCATTTTCTTTTTTCTCCCAATTAACAGCAAGGGGAAGGCATTTTTATTTTGGCCTTGTCAAGTTGCTGGTTAAAATGGTGGGGGAAGGAGGTAGTAACAATAATGCCAATGGAGGAAATCCTTGCAACATTCATCTCAAAGGTGAACCGCAAGGCGGTTCAAAAAGACAAGATGGCAGCCAGAGCCATGTGATTGAAGCTCTACATTTTTTTAATGGGTCATGCATGCAAAACAGCAGGGGGGCTTTGATTGTGTGGTTCTGACTGTCAATTTGAAGTTTTTGACTTCCCATGGGTACCCCAATTCACCCCGGGCTATTCTAATTGGGTTTGGCAGACGTGGTGGTGGAAGAGGTGGATGAGAGAGACCAGCCGTTTCATCACACTATCTAGCAAGGGTATTCTACAACCAGGATGGGATTACCAAAAGGATAAGATGATTATATTTTAACATGATTATATTTTGTTGTAAACCACCCAGAGTCCCCCTTGGGAGAGTTGGGCGGTGATAAATTTGATTAAATAAGTAAATAAATAAATGCCTGTAAATATTGCCCATCAGCTTCAGGGACAGCCAGCAAGAAATTTTATTATTGTTAGGGGGTTTAGGGTGGTTTTAAGAGGCCCCTTAACACATTTTTATAAGAGAAAAGCCTGCTTCATTTATGGGAATGTTTATGTTTTTAAATAAATGCATTGGGTGTCTTAAGCTTTTGCAAAACCACCCAAAATGAAAAATGACCCCACCCCAAAAAGCCCAAGAACCTGGGGTTGCAAATGAGTGCTAGGAGAGGCCACGCAGCACACCTCTGATCTAGTTTTAGGAACATTTATCCAGATCTTTGATTATGATGAGTGTAAATTACAAGTACATATAGAAAGAAGCAGGAGTGTGGTCCTGTTAAATATAGATGATAAGTCATAGGTCCAGGCCTGAGAGCAGAGGATCTCATGTTTAGCACATAATTGGGCAACACACAACATGTCCTGCCCTCTCCTCTTCATTCTTTTCCGTTATGGAGGCCCTTTACAAAAACGTAGGGAGGAGGACATGAAAATACACCAATCATTTAGATCAGGGATCCCCAACCTTTTTGGTGCCAGGAACTGGTTTCAAAAGACGATTTTTCTGCAGACCGGGGGGCAGAGTTTCCAGGATTTCCACGAACCAGGGGGCGGGAGCCAATCGCGTGCACTGGGGGTGGGGTTTGTGGGCAGAAGCCAATCACAAGCACTGGGGGCAGGGTTTGTGTGGAAGGGGGCGGGGTTTGCGGGCAGGAGCCCCGCGGCCCAGTTCCTAACAGGCCACGACCCACTAGTGGGCCGCGGCCCACAGGTTGGGGATCCCTGATTTAAATTTATTTATTTATTAGATTTATCACTGCCCACTCCCCCAAGGGGGACTCTGGGTGGTTTACAATAAAATATAATTAATTAAAATACAAATATAAATAAGTTAAAATAACATTCAAATAAAACTTATACATATAATGTGATAAAATCCAAGTGGCAGAATTTTCTTAAAACCAAGGGAAAAGGGTGCTCTAAGGCCACCCTAATGCGCTAGCCATCCCCAGGAATGTACACTCTTCTTCCTGCCCCAGGCAAATTGACAAAACCAGGTCTTGAGTTTTTTCCAGAAGTCCAGGAGCGAGGGGGACTGTCTTATCTCCAGGGGAGATAAGTCTTATCTGTCTTATCTTAAATCATTTGAATATATAAAATTTGGAATACATACATCCCTATGCTTTTTGTAAAATTTCCCTTACTATCCTGAAGTTTTAATGTACTAATACTGGAAGGCAAAACCATGGGGGAAAGATTAAGTATATGTTGTAACGCAAACCATGTGACTTACATTTTTCCATTAAACTTTAGAAAACTAGTACAAGAGGCCAGAGGCTATAGCATGACATCACTATGTGTGTGGTTGGTTGTTTTTTGTCACTGTGATTTGTACTGGACACCTATGGGCAAAACTTAATTTTAATGAAGTATTAATGAACCACGTGGTAGTGATTCATAGGTAGTTTACATAAATAGTAGACAAATTACTGTATCATAAGGAACTCTGTAATAGAACAATTCTGCATTTCAAAATGATGAAAGCAATGAGCATGCCTGTATATTAGAAAAGATGTCTAGAAATAGAGAGCTGTCCTTTTTGCTCTGTGCAGAGATTTTTTTTCCTTCTGAGTCTGCAGTCTTTCAGCTGCAGTCTGGGAGAATAAATCAGGGACAGTTTTATTGCACTTTCTTTATATCAGCTGAATTGAAGAAATGGGAACTAAATCATTTTTTGTACAGTTCTATGATTGCTCCTTTGCATTTCAAGATTTTTTCCCATGCAGATTCCCATGCAATTGGTCATCAAACCATCATTTTTTATGAGAAAACAAAAGAAATTATTAACTACATGGGGAGTAACCTATTAATCACATTTATTTAGTTCAGTATTAAATAATTTTAAATTAAAGCAACTTGGTCTTAGCCCCATCTAATTTGTGGAATGTACCTCCCAGCATGTCATACAAAGGGTTTCAGCTCAAAAATGATAATGTACTTCTGCTTTTGTTCAGTTACTTAATGGTTTTGGAAATTTCTGTGAAAGGAACAGTGAAATGTTAGTCATTGGTAAGAAGCTGAGTTTTGGATTGGAGAAATGGAATGACCATTGTTCTGACCTACAGTTCATTGATGGAATTCCTTTCTATTTGTGGCAACTCTAAGGAGAGCTTGCAAAGTCTTAAGAACTGGTGACTGATTAAACTATGTCAGGCTAGATAAGCCAATAATCTGATTTGAAATAGCATCGTTTCCCTATATCCAGACTCAAAGCCATAGAATCTGAATCCAGATTTCACCATACCATCTGCTTCTTTCAGAGAAATATAATACAGAACTGAAAGCTATTTTTAATATACTTTTACTTGCAGTAAGGATATTTACAAAATGCATTTTGATAGGCCTTCTTCTGTCAGTTTCTACATTTCTTCTCTTACTATGGCAATAGAAAATGTGAACAGCTCGCCCAAGAATCCCAGCATTTTAATGTTGCTTTCCTTATGTATTCTTTTTTCAATGAATTGCTATTTTTAATTGACATTATACTGCCAGGGCATATCCATTATCCAAAGTAATGCATTCTCTAATCGTTCTTTCTGAAAGCAAAGCTATGAAATTTACCATCTCTTCTAGAGATTTAAATTTATAGCAGTTGCTAAATATCTAACATCAATAAACAAAGATCCAAACATTGTTGCATTCCAATTTTGCTACTCTTTTGACATCCAAGATGTGAATGCCTATGCAAGAGTTGTTTCCTTATTATCTTACTTATTCAGCTTTGACAATTTAACTTTTCTGTAATATTCTCCCATCTTTAAGATATTGGTAGTTGTGGCACTCCAGCTAGATGTATGTATGTATGTATGTACGTACGTATGTATGTATGTATGATCTTTGTTACCCAGTTTTCATCAAATTATCATGAGAGTATAAACTATAATAAGGTAATAGAACTGCATGGTTTTCTGGTTTGTTTTTTTTTAAGAAAGGCCAACAAGATCTCAAAAAGAACAACAAAAAGATTACAGTTGCATAGATGGCACTAAAAACTGGTGTAATAAAAGAATCTTAGCTGATGCAAAAAGCCTAGAAGAGTTCATGCTTGCCATCGCTAAGCAGAGAAGGAGTTGTGTAGTCCTTAGTGCTCTCTGAGCTTGGTTGTTTGCTTGCAGACATTTCGTTGCCCAGCTAGGCAACATCTTCAGTGCTAGAAGCAAGTGGGGTTTGCTCTCTGTTTATATAAAATAGCTTGGCCTGCCAGTGTTGGTAGAGGTATGGTTTTGTCCTTGGTAGTTCCTTGATTAGGGTATTGTTTACTGCTTGATTGTTGGTCTAGTGTTAATCCTGGTGTTAATCTTTGCTTATCTGGGGGTTGATTGCTGGCAAGGAGATGTTCTGGTCTTTTTGTTTCCTTTTTAGCTTTTTATTGTCTCTTTTAAATGGTATGTAAATGTTGTTAACCTCTATGTGCCTGTTGATGGCCAACTTGTCTGAGTGCCAAGCTTCCAGGAATTCCCTAGCATTTTTAGATTTAGCTTGGTCTAGGATACTCACAGTTTCCCAGTTGAAAGTATGGTTGAGTCTGTCCATGTGTTGTGAGATTAAGGAGTTTTCATCATGTCTCCTGACTGCTAGTTGGTATTCATGGATGCACTCTACTAGTCTTCTGCCTATCTGCCCTACATAGTGACTGTTACAATTCTTGTATTTATGTTGTAGTTGATTCCTGTTTTTTTTTCTTGGGCTACTGGGTCTTTTGATTTACGTAAGATGTTGAGGGGGGCTTTATTTGGTTTGTGTGCTATGGTGATGCCATGTGGTTGTAGTAGTCTGTGGGTTGTTTCTGAGATGTTTTTGGTGCATAGGAGTGTTATCCTTTTCATAGGTTGTACTAGTTGCGCTGCAGTGGGATGTGTGATCAGGCATTTTTTGATAGTTGTGTGGGTATCCATTTTGTTGGAAGATGTTGTATAGATGGTCTGTTTTCTTTTTCTGGTGTTCTGGGTTGCTGCAGTGCATTTGTGCTCCTCTGAATAATGTTCTTACACAGCTCCTCTTGTGGGAGGTTGAATTATTATTTTGGTAATGGAGCACTTGGTTAGTGTGGATTGTTTTCCGGTAGATTTGTGTTTCTAATTTGCCGTCATTTCCTCTACTGATGAGTATGTCCAAGAAGGGTAGTGTGTTGTTATTTTCTTCTTCCCTTGTGAATTTTATTCATTTGAAGATGTTGATTGTTTCATGCGTCTTCTCTAGTTCTTCCTTTTTTATTATGATGAAGGTGTCATCCACATACCGGATCCATAATTTTGGTTGTATGCATGGGAGTGCTATCATTTCTAGATGCTGCATTATAGTCTCTGCTATGAGTCCTGAGAGTGGTGATCCTATGGGTGTTCCTCTGATTGGGTGGTATATTTGTCTATCAAACTGAAAGTAGGTGGTGAGGCAGAGGTCGATGAGGTCCATGATTCTGGGTATTTCATTCTTAGTGTATTTGGTTAGGTCAGGTGTGTTGTGTAGAACTGCAGCAATGGATTCTTTCACTAGTGCTTGGTCTATGGATATAAAGAGTGCTGTGACATCGAATGAAACCATAATTTCATCTTCGTCTATTTTTAGGTCTTTGATTTTCTGGAGGCACTGTTGTAGGGAGTTGATAGAGTATTCGCTCCCCTCTGTGAGATGTCCAAGATTTTTGTAAGTTCTTTCGCTATGTTGTACTGTATGTGGGGATCCCTGGTAACAATACAATTGAAATACATCTAAACCTTTAGCTACAGATATTCTCTTCTAGAGAAAAAGTTCCACAATTAAATGGAATAGAAGAGCTGTTCCACTTGAAGTTTGGCAGACCTACTCTTATGACATGCAGAAAGAGTGCATGTGAAACCTCATCCAAGATGAAGAAGACCTTAGTTTTGGGGAGAGGGACAATTTGAGAGGAAAGTGAAGTGCAAGGAACAAGTACCCCAACCTGCAACTCCTATAATCTTCTGCCTTGCTCAAAGTCTCAGGAAGCTATGCCAACAATTTTCAGCCATAACAAACCCCCCTTTTGCAGAGGGGCTCTGGCATCTACAAAAAGGAGCTTAGGGAGGGTGGGGAGCTGCATATGGCGTATCTTACAACTATCTGTATTTTCTGTATAAAGGTAGGGTGGAAACCCCTACTATTACACTAGATTTTGGTCCTGTTCCAAAAACAAAAGGAGGCCTCCCAGCCAAGGAAGGGAAAACATGTTTTTCTCTTCAGTCTTTGCCCAGGAAAAAAAAAACTTGATGGAATAGAACAAAATAACTGGATGCTCTGCTAAAACTCAGTAGATTTTTATTCAATTGTAGCAGTATTCAATGGAATCTATTTTCTCACATCTACTGAACAAATGATACCCCCCCAGTAAAGCAACAAGATTTTTTTAAAAGGGATAACTTCACTTAATATTGTAACTTTTTAAAAGCCTGCTGCTAACATTTAGCATTTCACAAGCTCAACCCATATTCATTAAACCAAAGGGGTCCATTTTCATTTTTTGGAAAGCATTTCTTTTATCATTACCTGCCAAAATGCTACCCAGAGAATGGATGCTGTACCGAGTACCCAAATGGGGAGTAAATGTCTCTCCTTTTCTAGTATATCATGACAGGAATATTAAAGAGAGGAATCTGCTCATAAATGGTTACATGATATAGAAAGCATGATTATTATTTTTAAAAAACACCACTGTGTATGTTTACACATCTCCTATGCTTATACACAAATTTGTGTATATATTTGGGTGTGTATAACAGGCATATATTGTTCAGATACCATTCACATTTTGCCTTCAGTATTCCTGGTCAGAAGTAGTCAACCTGGTGTTTTCCAGATACATTGGATCACTACTCCCATATTTCCTTGCTGTTAGTCAAACTAACTGAAAATGATGGGAGATTATGGTTTACCTATCTAGAAGATACCAGACCGTCTATCCTTGTTTCTAATTCAGTTATGCGTTTTCTTCAAAATATTTGGGATACAATGAATTAAATAGCTAATTGCTTTAACTAAGCCAGTTGTTTGTGAGTGTGTGTGTGTGTGCATGTTTGCGTATTTCAAATTATCTTAGTTTTGACAATATCGTCTTAAGCTGTAATTAATAGATAATTTAAAAAATGACTTCTGTAATTTTTCATTAATGATACAGGAATGCTCTGTGTACCAAAGTTTCAGTCAGCTATTAACAGCCATTGCTGCAAGACTTTTTCCATGTTCCCATAATCACACACATCTGTTATACAGAGGAAGCAATACCAAAACTAAATGAACTTGGTGCAGTTCTAATATGTCAATTTATTTCGAACATCTGAAAATCAGAGGATGGTTTCTTAAGAAAATGAGTTCATGCTTCACTGGAATATCTTCAGTACTTACCTTGCACTCATTAGAGTAGCTCAGTCCTAAGTCATATAAGCAATCTACCATTCAGATTACCCTGAATTGGGTTTGAAAAGCAATCAGCAATCAGTATAGTTGCTTCAATACAGGGGTTATGTGGGACCTTCAGGAGGCACCACTCATCACCTCTGCTGTTGCCTTCAAGGAAAGCTGTAATTTCTGGACAATCTTCAAGGGCCATCCCACAAAAAAACACAACCTCCAGTCTTGAGGTTATCAGTGCATGAGTCATTGAAGCTAGGTTTTCTTCTTCAGATAGGGATGCAGTGGGTTTGCTGCTAGGTTCAAATAAACATTCCCCAGAGTAACCTGGAATACAGTAGGATCCCTCAGCATGGACCAATCTAGTCTGCCCCCATCCACACAGATGGGAATATGCTTCAAACCTTTTCAAGTAGTGGTTGGTCTATGGCTATGATATCACTTCTGAACCCCTGTATATGGACTATTCCCATCCAGCACAAAAGTCAGACTGAGGATATGACCTGCCTCATGCATATGTTCTGAAACAATCCATATGAAGCCATTGGAAACCATAAAATCCAGAGTTGCATCTCTTAAAGCAGTCTCACTATGAATGTTTAAGTCCCCTAAGACCAAGATTTGGGGTAAATCTGGGCAGGTAAATCTGCTGCTATGGCTTCTGGTGACGCTATAGACCCTACTGGGTCAGATTAGCATTGGAAACGTATCATCCCTGCTTCACTGGGAGTTTGTTGGAAGAAGGCACCCATAACACAATCTGGTATCATCTGTGGAATTCAAAATATATAAACATTAATGAAAAATTGTACATGCCTGAAATCTCATGTGATTTTGATATTGTTATCATCTGAAATCTTGCAGTGTTTTAGCTTTTACATGTGGGATTGTGTGAGATATTGGGTAGGTGTTTGCCAAGATCTCATGAGATCTTGGGGTCTTGTAAAATTTCAGCCAGATTTACAAATATGCATGTAAACATTATTTTAGTAAAATATTATGTGTTGACAATGTTACCTGAAAATAATATCCTCCCTAAAGGCCAGGATAAAGATATAACATGATGGTGTCATGACTGTTAATTGATTTTGGATGTGGAGGATTTAGAATGCAAATTTGCACTTAATATAAAGCTCTAAAAGGATGCAGTTGATCAAGTCCTTGCTCACCAGCTTAATTTAATTTGCAATGTTATCAGGAAAAAAAGCTAGATTAATCTAAACTTGATTGGAACATTCCACCGTTCTGAGCTGCCAGTTACATGCACGCAGCCAGCTTCTGATATGAACTCAAGGTACTTAATGAAGTTGAAGGTACTTAATGAAGTTATAAATCTTTAACGGAAATAACACAAACCATCTTGTAAGCTCAAAGCTTTCTGTGTAGAAAACAGTCCTAAGAGCATACTTTTGCAAAAGAGTCTGCAGAGACAAATCTCAAGTTCAGAAAATTCCTTGTAACAGTCCAAGGTTCCAGGTAACACAACAACAGCATACAGAGAGAGTAATGGATAGGAACTGCCACAAAGAGCTGATCAATCTGTCTCTTTTTTGTAGCCCTGAACAGGTCCTGATTGGGGCTATAAAATTCTCAGTGTGAGAACAAAAATGGACATTTCCAAAATAATGTGGAACAAGAACATATGGATATTTTTTGTGTATTAAGTAAGTTATTAGCATCCTCCCCATTAAGTCAGACTTAGTTAGAAAGAAGTTCAAAGGCAATAGGGAGGACCTGTCTTAACATACTCACTGAAAAATGAGGCCAAGATACACATATCCAGTTTCCAAAATTCTGTAACCTAATCCCTTTCTTGTTACAACAAATCTGCTTTCTCTGAATCTGTAAGAATCTTGCTTTCTTGGTTGTGAGCTGTTATATGGGTCTTGACATGAGCTTTATCAGGTTTGTGAACAATTTACATTAGAAATGGTGAAGAGGCAGAAGGAGGAATTTGAGATCTTCCTCTGTGGTTCAAGTTGGGAAACTAACCACAATATGGGTCTATGATCCTGGGACCATAGGCCAATGTCCCATTTTGCCTTCCATACATTTTCTTCTTTGTGGGGGACATATCTAAAAATTGATTATGACCAAGTGACTTTGAGGAACTAATAGTCTTGTGATTACAGCTGGGCAAGGGAAGAACATATCTCTAAAATGTAGATGCCAGTACTGCATAGTTTGGTCACCTCCAATTGTGGATGCCAATATAAATAATATTAGCAAGTATTGATAATTTTCTTGAACTATTTCAGACTAGACATATCAAGTATCCATGGGGGAAAATACACCTAAACTGGAACTTAGTACTGTGTCAAAGAGGGGTCAAGGAGAAAATGGCAATTCTTGTCTGCTTGTAGGCTAGAATCCATCATGAATTTGTTCTTTTACTATGTAAAATTGTGCCTTCTCCAACAAATCAAACCTAATCTAGACCAAACATACCCAATATTTCCAGATACAATGTATTGTCGAAGGCTTTCACGGCCGGAGTTCGATGGCTGTTGTGGGTCTTCCGGGCTGTGTGGCCGTGTTCTGGAAGTTGTGGTTCCTAACGTTTCGCCAGCATCTGTGGCCAGCATCTTCAGAGGGCAGGAGCACTACATTACTTCCTGTCAGCATGGACAATGAACACCCAGTTATGGGTAGTGTAATTCAGCAAATCTAGAGGGGATTTTAGTTGTGAAAATCTAATTGTGATTAGTATCATCTTTTTTATTTATTTATTTATTTATTTATTTATTTATTTATTTATTTATTTATTTATTTATTGAGTCAATTTATATGGGTGCCCATTTCACAAATGCAACTCTGGGTGGCTAACAACATGCTACAACAATAAAAAATAATATTAACAAAGGGTAAAAACTACAGTGGTCGCTGAGGGTAAACCCAGACAAAAAAATAGACAAAGACCTCTCAATGGGCCATCTAACCTTCCAACCCTCAGGCCCTGGAGCACATACAAGTCTTCAACACTTTATGAAAGGCCAGTAGGGGCCAATCTAATCTCAGGGGATATAGCCCCTTTGTAGGGTGTATGAGTCAGACTTTTCTTCTTGTTGTTCTGTTTTGCTTTTGGTATCTGGTTTCTCTTGGAGGTTCCAGCAAATCAGCATGCCTCATTAGCATGTGGATGAGTTCTTTCTAGGATGCAAATTCTCTATATGCTTTTGGAGGAAGCTGTTTGTTGCCCCTCCCACATTCCACTCTCTCTCTCTTCCTCCTTCTCTTCCATCTGGGAAGGAAGCATGCTGATGCTGCTCCTTTCATCTAGGCGCCATGCCTGGGCCTAGAGTCAGGAGTTTCCCCCTTTCCGCATGCAGCCTTTAGCAGCAATGAGGGCTAAGGGTAAATACAGTTTAGGGAAAGAAAGAAGAACAAGAATCATTTTTTCCTGAATGGATGTAACTGGACCAAATAAACAAAGTTTTCTTTTGTACTTACTTTTGAACCTACTTTGTCTAAGTGTGCAATTCTTTATGCTTGGGTGGGCTAAGTGTGTAAGATCAATAACCTATATTTCTCTAACGTGCTCATGAACACTATTTTAAATAATACTCTTTTCTGTGTGCATCTTTTTGCTGTATTAAGCTCTGCTCCATTCAGTTGTTCTAGCTATCCACTAATGGTTTCAGTTTCAGGATTAAAGAAATTTGCAATATATTACAAAATAAATGTAAATCTGAATCTCAATGAGGATCGTAGGCTTAAGGCTCCTATTTCACTGCTTAAATCCTTCACTTCCCCAAAAAATCAGTTCTTTTTCAGTGAGGAAAGAGCAAAAGGGATGCTTTAAACCTAGAGGAGGTTTAAAGCATCCACCCCCCTGTGCGCCCCCACGCCGCCACCGCTGCCGCCGTTGGTGTGTCACCAACGGTGGCACTTTGGAAAGCACTGCTCTATACAAAAACAAAATGTGGACTTTGACAGAGCTACCTAAAGGCAAGAAGGCCATAGGTTATAAGTGGGAGTTCAAAGCAAAACAGGATGAGAATGGCAAAGTACAATGGTACAAGGCCAGATTGGTAGCAAAAGGCTACTCACAGAAATATGGAGAGGACTATGATGAATGTTTTGCTCCCGTTGTGAAACACACCATAATTAGAATGTTTCTAAGTCTAGCAGCTTCCAGAAATATGGATGTTGAACACTTGGATATTAAGACTGCATTTTTACATGGGGAGATACAGGAAGAGTTATATATGACACAGCCACCAGTTTTCACTAATCCCAATACCAAACATCTTGTTTGCAAACTACAGAAGGTGATTTATGGCCTGAAGCAGGCAGCCAGAGCATGGAACAAGTAGTTAAATCAAATAGTTCTTGACCAGGGTTTTGCTCAAGGAAAGGCTGACCCCTGTCTGTACACAAGTCACAGAAATGGCAGGGATGTGTACATACTGTGTTATGTGGATGATTTAATGATCTGCCACAGTAACAAAAGGGACTTTGATGATGTTGCTTCCCAATTAAACAAAAAGTAGAAGTGAAGCATCTGGGCAATGCCAGCTACTACTTAGGGATACAGATTGAGAGAGAAGAAGATGGGAGTTTTCTTCTAAGTCAGAAACAAAAGATTTTAGAACTGTTGGAAAGCCTAGGACTGCAGGATGCTAATCCTATGCCTACACTGATGGAAACAGCTTTCCACAAACAACATGAACCCAGCGATCTCCTACCAGAGAACAATGACTATAGAAGTGCCATAGGCAAGCTGTTGTATGTAGCCACCAACACTAGGCCAGACATAGCTGCTGCAGTGGGCATTCTGTGTAGGAAAACCAGCACACCCACACAAAGAGACTGGACTGGTTTCAAGTGGGTGGGAAGGTACCTGAAAGGGACCATGCACCTAAAACCAAAACTGCCAGCCACTGAGAATCCTAGACTAGTGGGATTCACAGATGCGGACTGGGCAGAAGACATTGTTGATTGGAAGTCCACCAGTGGATATGTGTTTTTCTATGGGGGTGGTGCAGTATGCTGGGGTAGCCACAAGCAAGGCACAGTTGCTCAGTCATCCACTGAAGCAGAATACATTGCAGTCACTGAAACATGCAATGAGGTAAAATGGCTCAAGCTACTGCTTGCAGACATGGGGACAGAGGAACCAGTCCCTATCCAGATCTTTGAGGATAATCAGAGTTGCATTAGACTCTCACAGTCAGCGAAGATTGGTGGGAGGACCAAGCACACTGATGTAAAGCATCATGTGGTGAGGGAGCTGCAACACCAAGGGTTAGTCAAACTAGACTACTGTCCCACAGGGAACATGATAGTGGACATCTTCACAAAGCCGTTATCTAAAATCAGTTACCAAGAACTGAGAGGGAAATTAAATCTTGTGGGACATTGAGACATGCATAGGTTGAAAAGAAGGGGATGTTAGAGATATTGGGTTTCAACCAAGCACGTCTCACACAAGCTTGAAGGAGGAGGCAGCCTCTGCTGTAAGCTAATCTTACTTGCTTTGTGTGGGAGGGGTTGAATCTTGATTTCCTGTTCCTGTTCCCTTCTCTTCTCCTCTTCCCTGCTCGAATCTGCACCAAGAAGGATGGTCAGCTATGGCTGTCCACATTGCTCACACTTCCATTCATGTGGGCCACATTAAGAAGCATGTGGGTCTTGTCAGAACCTATTGCTCACACGCATGGACCGTTTCTACTAAGAAACTGAGTTACACTAAAACTGTAAGCTCTTTTTCTGTAACTTTACATTAACGTGTGAAGTGTGTTTATTTTGTGTTTTGAACTGATTAAGACTTCTGCAAGTTTATTGGAACGCTTCTGCTGTGCTATAAACCAATTAGAAGCTGCGTGGAGTTCTGGTATTACCATTCCAGAATTCCTACAGTGCACAGATTCACAGTTAAATTTCATTACTACCCAAGATTTCAGCATTAATTTCAAGAGAAGATATGGGGAATGAAATATTTTTCTTTAAGGCAACAGCATTGGTTGTTATCCAAAGCCTTTAATATATTTAGTGTATTTCCTGAAGGGAGGGAAGTAGGGAAGGGTGGAACCTTCAATCCAATTCCCATACCTTTCTCATTCAGTTTGACTACTTATATATAGTATACAAAGTGACTGTTTTTGCTTCCTTTAAAAAGCTTTTCTTGCTTTTGGGCTTGCTTTAAAAAAATCTTGATACAGTTGGCTTTTGTAACTTTCCCTAATTAAACCATCTAAAGCAGATGGAATTACAGAAATTACAAAGTTTAAAATATCATCCTAATTGGTTTATGATCTTGGTGACACTACAGTGCCATTCAAGGCTGTGTAGAGTATTGCATATAGGATGCACAAAAGATAATTTTTTGCTAATTAATTCCTTAGTTATCCCAATTTTTCTTACCTTTCGTAATCCTCTTCCCAGTAGCTTTCTTTAATTGTATCTTACAATTCAAAAGGACAGTCTCTCCCATGTAAGCTTCTTGTGTGTTAGGGGAAGATATGCTTCTTGTAAATGTTTCATCCCAGGGAAATCATCTAGGTTATTTTACTGGCAATTGTGGTGCTTTCCATCAGGTTTGAAGAAGCCCTAATTAAAACTAGGGATGTGTCATATGTTGAGCTCTGATTAAAACATCTAAACTTGAAGGGTTCCTTGAACATGTTTTGAGTTGGCTGTGTTCTAATGAAATAAGTTTTGAAGTAGTTTGTCCCATGTTCTGTCAAAGTTGTTCTAGCTATAGAAAACAAAGGGAACTAGGGATCAGTTGCTGGTCCCTTATTTATCATCCAGAGCCACAACAGCAGGTAGGGTGGCAGTTAATGCTGACTGCTACCAGCTAGTCAGCGTGCAGAAAAATTGGCAAAAGAGATTATTTAAAAAACAATTTTGAAAACATTAAAACAAATCCCCATAGGAACATAGCTCTCTGTGCTAACTGATGGGGAAATTATCTTAAATTAGAATGTTCTCATACAGCCCTCTCAACAAATATTTTTAGCTCTTAAAGAAATTTTGAGACACCAAGCAACACATTAGCAGGACAAAAGGGTCAATCTTTTAAACATTCCTTTCAATTAACATCTGCCTTAACCTGAACAGGCAAGCAAGCAGGCAGAAATTGTACTTCCATTCTAATGCAGTTTTCTTAATACTTAATAACAAAAATAATCTCTTTGGCTAATTTTCCATAGTACTGCCATCCCACCTACTTAACTAGATCAAACACAGCAATTGCCACAGTAGCAACATGGAGTGGGGCTGTTGGCTATAAAAGAAAAAGAAGGAAGGAAGGAAGGAAGGAAGGAAGGAAGGAAGGAAGGAAGGAAGGAAGGGAGCTTTTTAATTTAATGAATTACCCTATAATTACAAAAACAAGATACAAGAGTGTGCATAGTGTGTATCTACACACATATCAAATCATGCATAAAATGCACATTAAAAAGAAGCTTGAGAAAGCAGCCCAAATCAACAATCTTTGCATTTTCAAATAGACCCTGAAATCAACAAGACACAAGAGCACACACCCACCCCAAAACTCAACAATCTAACACAACTGGTACTGTATGAGTAGTCTTTGCATTTACAAAACTTCAACAGTATTAGCAACACTTGCACGTGAAGCACAGGAGCACATAAATGTGCATGCACGCGCACACACACACACACACATCTTCATTGTCTGCCTGCAGAATAATGCAAAGCTGAGCCCACATGCAACCTGCCTGTTTATATAAATTTCCCACCGCAAAACATTTTTAAAAAGTATATTGGGAAATTGAAATGGCAGCTAAACCCAGTCTGATGCTGCTGTGGTCCAGGAAACTCTATTTGACGGGACCTTCAGACAGGCATTTTTTTTTTTTTTTATAATTTTATTTAGAACAAAGATAAAAACTACAGAAAAAGAAAAAACATTACATACAAAAAGAAAAACATTAAAAGTGCAAAAAGAAAAAGAAAAAAGTTACATATAAACAGGTAGCTTCCCGCTTTTCACAGCAAGAATATACAGCAATTTCCACAAACAAACCCTTCCTCTAAGTCAAACCTTAATCACATTATTTCTATAAATCCTTCCAATATATAAATCTCTAATAAATTTGCTCCTTCCCCTTACATAATATATATATATATATATATATATATATATATATATATATGCATATATTAAATTTTTTACTTCACTCCCTTCCTTTTAAAATTAATCCATTTAATAATTTTATTTCCCCTCTTTTACTACTATTTTATATACTTCTGTCTACACACTACATCAAATTATAAAAAAATCAATAAATTTTCTGCCTTTATAATAAACAATCTTAACTCAAAATATACCAGAGCATGCAAACACTTCGACATCAAACCCACTGCACTTTTTTTTTTTGAGAGAGATGTACAATAACTTCACAGAGTACAAAGTTTTCAGACAGGCATTGTTTAATGGAGACATTAAGGCCCTGACAACTACCCAAGGATGCTAAATAATAATGGCAGCTCTGGGGAGTTGGAATTTCAAAAAAAGGAAATGAAAAGGTGTCATTCTTGGGAGTTACAAAAACTAGGGAAGTCATATACAGTATTATGGTGATCTTCCTATGCTTGTTTCCCCTTCCTTCCTTCCTTCCTTCCTTCCTTCCTTCCTTCCTTCCTTCCTTCCTTCCTTCCCCTTCTGTTTCTTCAAAGTATGTCATTGTGCCATTTAGATGCGGATTTAAACCCTGTGTTCCCTTTGGTTGCCATGGTAACCAGTTTTGGGCCTCATGGTGACAGAAAAGTCTCCCAGACCTTGTTCCTGTCTGCAAACATCTTGAATATGCCAAAATATGCTCAAAGGCTGGAGAAGTCAAGGGAAAGACCTTCTTACCTTTTGTGGGGAGGCTAGGAAACTACTGGTGTTAAATAAAAGTAGAGTACAGGTGGAGGGATACCTTCTAATGGGTTTCAATTTACCTCTGGGAGCTTCCCTGAATGGCGTAGCTCATATGCTATGGCTGGTCGGCTTTTTATTCTCTTAGGTGACATTTTCGAAGTCAAAGAAATATTTAAATGAAATGTATCATAAGAGATTCCGACAGAGCCAGCTGTAAGTCTCTTTTCCAGGATCACAGGGCTCAATTAAGAGAGCCAATCATTTTGTTTTTAAAACTAAAAAAAAAAGAGAGCGAAAGAGAGAGAGAAGAAGTAAAGAAAAAAAGTGGACAAAAAGTAATGTTAAGTAGCATGGAGCATGACTAATGGCAGAAGCATGTTAAAATCATTGGGAAAATGTCCTTGGAAGACAAATGAATTTTCAGCAGAATAATTAACTTAATTAACAAATTTGCATGCATATTCATCAGGCTATTGAAGTCTTTCCAGCACAGCTTGATGAGCATTGGTGTAATAATTGTCTCATTTACATTCTGCAATCTACTACAATTTGGGGCATGCAAAAAAAAAAAAGGAAAGAAAAGAAAAAAGAAAGAAAGAAAGAAAAAGGAATTAAAAAGCCAACCTCTTCTCTTTGACATTCTTTAAGACCTCAGTTCTTCTAATGCACACATACAGATACCATGTCCATTCCCCTTCCATACTTTTCACACACCCTTTCTGTGGCTCTGACGTTTTCCCTTTCCCTTTCCCCTTCCCCCTTTCCCCCACCCCTCCTTGGCCCAGGTTTGCTGTTTTGCCTCTGCTTACTCTCCTGGGTAAATTTTGGCACCAGTTCTGACTTCAAATCTCCTGGGCCACCAGGCTGCATCATGTAAAAATTGCCATTTCCCTCTATCTCTGCAGGGCAATCTTTAAAGGCAGTAAGGTGTGACGCTCCAGACTGGCAGCTTGGCAAAAAAAAAAAAAAAAAAAAGCTTATGGATACCAGCACACAGGAATCTGGAGAGCTCAATCTGACAACCAGTCTGTACTAGGAACAAAAGGATTTTTTTTTTAATAGAGTAGGGTGGGGGAAGAACAAGATGTATTTTTGCATATTGCTGACATATGGCCACAAGACCAGCAGAAATAGATTTAATTACCAAATTCATGCATTAAGGAAAAACACACACTTAAAACAGCACTATAGACAGCAATATTCTCATTTAATTTTTCCCGTTAGTTAAATCCATTAGAGAAGTTCCAGTATATAGAATGAAAAAGATACAAACAGGGAGGCGCATCTAAAGCTGTCTAAGCTTGTCTCCTTTGTTGGTCCATTGCCATTTGAAAGAAATAAAATCTGCTTGCTGGAGTTTTTGGGCCTTGATGAAGACTTAAAACCAGAGTTTCTTAAGATACTTAAAGATAAAGGTAGATCTTCCCAGAAATAGTTATAATGGAAAAAGCTTTGTGTTGTGTGAAGATAGTGCATGATGAAGTGTACAGCCCTTCTCTCTAAACTAATCCTATGCTGTCTTATGCTCTGTCTTGGCCCCAGATCTTTGATTTTGCAAGAAATGCTGGACTTTGCACGAGGAGCTGGCAAATCTGCAGAGCTGCTGCTTGTGATGCTTGTGAGTGCAGACCTAAGAGTAGAGTTAAATATTGCTGATCTAAAGTTCCCTGCAGCCCTACCTATATGACCAATACTGAGGGATGCTGGGGAGTGACTCTGACTCCAGTCATATACTTGGAGTTCTTTCAAAGTGTTTAGAAGATTGGCTGGTTTAGTGGCACACATATTTATGTATAATTTTTCCTACTTGTGTGACATCACTACTCTGTGAGCTATGCTGGTGGCCTATTCACTTCTGGGTGCAATTCAAGGTTCTGTAAAGCCCTTCATGGCATAAGGCCTTGTTAACTGAGAGACTGCCCATCTCCAATTGTTTCTGCACGTCCGGTAAGATCTGGCAAATTGGGTGCACTTTGGGTCCCCTCAATACTCCAGGAAATAAAGCCAGACTGCTCACTTGAGAGAATGATATTAAAGGCAAAACTGAAGTACTTTGGCCACATAATGAGAAGACAGGATACCCTGGAGAAGAAGCTGATGCTAGGGAAAGTGGAAGGCAAAAGGAAGAGGGGCCGACCAAGGGCAAGATGGATGGATGATATTCTGGAGGTGACGGACTCAACCATGGGGGATCTGGGGATGGTGACGGCCAACAGGAAGCTCTGTTGTGTGCTGGTCCATGAAGTCACGAAGAGTCGGAAGCGACTGAACGAATAAACAACAACAAAAACATAGGCTATGGAATTTCCTGAAGAAGACTAAACTACTACAGTAGGCTGCGGACTGGTACTGGTCCGTGGCCTCTTAGGAACCGGGCCACCATGCCGGTCTCTGAACCCCGCCTCCCGGTCCATGCGATTGGCTCCTGCCTGAAAACCCTGCCCCCGGTCTGCGTGATTGGCTCCCGCCTGCAAACCCTGCCCCCCCTGTCCATGGAAAAATTGTCTTCCATGAAACTGGTCCCTTGTGCCAAAAAGGTTGGGTACCCCTGCAGTAGGCTATGCAGGATTTTAAATTCAAAGGTAAAAGGATGCTTTGGAGCACATAGCACCTGCTAGCAACTCCTCACACCATACATGTCTTTTTCTAGCATCAGGCTGCAGCTGCATGAATTGCAGAGATGGGGGGTCATGGGGGGGATCCTGATCAAGTTAATAAAGTATTACTCTTGAGAGAGAGAGAGAGAGAGAGAGAGAGAGAGAGAGAGAGAGAGAGAGAGAAATATACATACTGTACATCCATATATACGTATACCCATGGGAATTGGGGAAAGTAAAAGGGATGGTAATGGTGTTAGAAAATGGAAAGCAGTATTTCACTTTTTCTTATAACTGCTTTACTATTTTTCCCTCTCCAACAATGAGTATATGTGGATGTATATATTTTTGTTTATATCTATATCTATATTTACATTGACATCTACATCTACAGTACATTCATGAAAATGTGTCCCTAAAACTGAGCAAAAATGAGCTTTTGAAATTCTCCAACAAATTTGTGGGCAGAGAAATTAGGTGAAGATGTCCATGAGAAAGACATATTTTATTAAAAGACCTACACAGCAGTGACAAAACATTGGCACTAAAAAAAAAAAGGAAACCTACAGGAAGAGTTCCTTTGTTAGGTCTTCTCTCTGGATTTAATTGAAGCATTGAAAATGAGTGGGACTATAGACCACTGTTGAGATGAGTGTACAATGAAACACAGGACATCAAACACACCCACCCACCCATCTCAGAACAAAGTAATAGTCAGAACAATATATTCCACTGCTCCACCCATGAGAATTTCTCCAAAGTTGTCTTCTATCTTGAAAGAATATATAAAGCAAACTCTTTCTCCAAACTGAGTAAGAACTGGTTGAGAAAATTGCAGGATTTCTCTGTCCAATGCTACCTATACCATAATAGATATATTTGTTCTTATTATGCCACAAGACTGTGCTGGGATTTAGCTTATTTTTCTGCTCTCTCTGTGTGTGTATACTGTATATGTGTGTGTGTGTCTGTGTGTGTGTCTATGCATGGGTGTGTGTCTATGTGTCTATGGATAAACAGCCTACTTCATCAATAAAGTCAATAGTCATGTATCAGTTTCCCACCCACCCCACCCCACCCCATATAAGTAGACTATAATTTAGGCTTTAAAAAAACTGTTTACAGTCAGCACAAGCTATTCTGATTTAACAGCTTGAGGTTTCAAGCTAAATTATCAAAATCAATTCCATAAAATAACATTTATCAAATAAAAATAAAAATCAAGACTAGGCATAATCTCCATTCCATTAAAATGTCTTCCTCCATCTGTAATCACATGGTGATGATGCTGACCTTGAGCTTCTAGTGAAGTTTCTGTTATGCAGAGGTTTAGATAGAAAAGCTTGGCAGGGTGCTGTAAATGAAACTGGGATTCAACTTTGCCTTCTGCCCCCAATTTCACACAAACTTTGCCTAAAACCCTCTCAGCCTTGGGTTGGGGGTGGTCTTGGGGACCACAGCTTCTGTTGCCTCTCTTCGCTCATGCTTCTCAGCCAGGTTCAATTTTTGATCTATCTATAGTTGAGAACATTTTGCACCGTCTGCAAACTGTTTCTCCAAATGCTTGCCTTGTTTGAAAGTGCATTATAAAAAAAACACCCTATCTGTAGACAAAGATGGCAACAATAGAAAAATTAGCACATTCGGAGGGGGAGGATAATTTCTTTCTGCAGACACACATAACGAGAAAGAACAAACACCACCAACTGTCATGGCTTGTTAAGAAAATTAATGATACAGAAAATTCAGTTTTGTTTTGCTTTATTTTTTTGAAAAATCCCTTACATATCTTTAGTGAGAAAAGAGAGAAAGAGAAAGGGAGGGAGGGAGGGAGGGAGGGAGGGAGGGAGGGAGGAAGGATCTAGATTTTGCAAGTTTTCTAGTTTGGCATTATGTAATTGGGAGAAATAGAGGGGCATAGTGGCTCAGCAGGTAAGACGCCAGGCTTGTCGATCGGAAGATCGCAAGTTCGGAGGTTCGAATCCCTAGTCCTCCGTGCGGAGTGAGCTCCCGCACTAGCTCCAGCTCTTGCCAACCTAGCAATTCGAAAGCATGCAAATGCAAGTAGATTAATAGGTACCACTTCAGTGGGGTGGTAACAGTGTTCCGCGCGCGCCATGCGGCCACATGACCGTGGAAACATCTTCGGACAACGCTGGCTCTTCGGCTAACAAACGGAGATGAGCACCGGCCCCTAGAGTCGGACACGACTGCACAAATGTGCAGGAGGAACGTTTACCTTTACCTTAATTGGGAGAAAAGGTCTTAATGATTTGCTCTAGCTTCTAATAGTTCAAAGTTTTATAAAAGTGTGTGCGTTTTGGGAGTTCTTGTCAGCAGTTTTGGACATCAGGATCAGACTGACCAATGTTAGGGTAGGTATCAGTTTAATGCTCAGTATCAGCAATGGCTGCAAGGAGGCAAATGACAAAAGCTGCATGGGACTAATATGATGCAAGCTCTTCTGCTTTTGTACATGTGATGAGGAACACACATACAAAAGGGGTGAAGGTTGCGTGACAACATAATCATGCTGCTTTCATCATTTTGACAAAAGGTGGATCCTGCAGTTCTCGTTGCCCATTATTCTGACTATATCTGCCTGGGTCATTAGAAGGAAAGCTTTTCCATCAATCTGCTCATTTTCAACATCTTGCCATCCTCCTCATAACCTGGAAACCTCTGTATGTACTCTGAGACCTCATCTGTGCTCCTCTTGGAAACCTCTCTGGCAGGAATTCCAACCACTGTAGAACAGCTTACTCTCCTGTTCCAACTGCAGTGGAAATGTAGGAATTGTGGGCTTGGTGCATAAAATGACCGAATGAAGATGGGAACATTAGATATGGCTTTGGGTTAACTTACAGACAACTCCCCTCCCCCCTTCTTTACATCCAGCTTTCTCAACCAGCATCAGCCCCACTAGGTAGACCAGACCAGTAAATCAACTCCACAGGAAGGCTAAAACGACCTTTACCGAGATTGGCTATAATAACAGAATCTTGCAAGTCTGGTTGTGCTGTACCTCCTCCTCCTTCTTATACTCCAGTGAATTAGGGAATAGCCTGAGCCATTATCTCATTGTTCTGGACTTAAAAATGGCCTCAGCCCCTTTTGCCTTGATAGCAGTTCCTGCATATTTCCGTCAAGGTTATCTTCCTCATTCTCTACAACAAGTTCTTTGGTCTGCTCTCTCTTGCAGTTCTTTTCTTACCCATTAGAGATTTTTTGCAGAGAGGTTTCACCCCTGGGTCTTCCTCCTTTGATGATAGTCTTCACAACAGTATGACTGGGACTGGAACATTTTCTGTTACAGTGTGATTGAACAACAATATGTAGCCTGCCTTGATTAAAGAAAAGGCTGGCCTTTCATTTATTTCTGACATTCTGTTCCAGGGTGTAGGTGTATTATTATTCAGAGGGTTCTGTCCACTTCAACTGTCTAAAGAGTATGTTCTTAGTTCAGGTTTATCTCAAATATGGGCCGTTGACAGCACAGTAATGGCCGATATGCCTTTTTTTCATGTGTCCAACTCTTCTGCTGCCTGACATAGGGTGCCCTCCTTGTTTTAAAGCATCTACTAACTCCAGTGGACTAAGATGGGGCTGAAGAGGATGTCCAATTTTCCCACACCAGCCCACAGGATGCCTGTCAGGGCTGCCTGCATCAATCCAACAATCATAAATATTATCCCAGCCATCAAAATGGGCTTTACCTCTGTGGTCGTCTCTGTCAACCACAGTGGCCACTCTGATAGATCCAGGATTCCTCTTGTCAGTAACTTCAATTTTCATATTCTTCTGAAACCCATGAGAAAGTTTTACTTTAAGAGACCTAGTTAAGCAAACGGTTTCCTCCAAATATTTTTCTTGAGAAAAATGTTTGCCATGGGGATAGTCTGGAGAGTTGGTGGAGGGTTGAGTACTTTTCTAGGTTGTTTACACCACCCAGCTGGATGAATATATGGACTAGCAGCTTCACACCACTACTGAAAGCAACCTTCCCAGTTGTCAAATGAGTCAGGACATGACTGACCACAATGTCAATAATTGTAGCTGCACACATGAATTTGGGGTTCTTTTTGTCTCCTTCTTCTTATAGTCACTCAGGGTAGAATTTGTACCTTGACAATGACATTTACAATGACATTTGTAAAAATGTCATCTTACAATTTTACAGTAACAGTAAAATAACAGTAATAGCTAATACATTTATATTCATTCATTTATGCCTATTGTACTAGAGTTATCATTTAAGTAGCTTAAAATTGGAGTCACTATTGAATTACAATTTAAGTATTTTATTCCTTTTGTTTGTAGTAATTGATAATTTGTTTAATAACTTTAATAATTTAGCAAATTCACTCTGGATATTTTAGTTACTTTACAATATTTTTAATGTCCTATCTTATTTATAATGATCCATATCTTTTTATCCTTTTAAAACTGTTTTAAAACTGTATTTAATGTTGGTCCCTGATCATAATAACAAAGCTACTAATACACAGACACACACACACACACACACACACACACACACACACACAAAGACTATCATTTCAGGCATTTCAGGATATACAAGATAATAACATAGTGGAAGACATCAAGACCACTAACCGCCCCAGGTGGATAGTTTATGACAATTCAAAAGACAAGGTTAATCTTGAAATTTAATATTTATTCATTAATCTGAATGAATGAAATATTTGTAACTAAAAAGTCATTAATTACAAAAATGTGGATCAAAGGAATTTATACTTCTTTAGATGACATAAGGGTCATAAACATCATCAAAATCATGAGTTTGTAAAGTGCCCAATGTTTTTGTTATGAAGATGAGATTATTACAATTTGCAGATCAATTGTTTTTGCAATTTCTATTTTATTTTTTTAACAATGATTGGTGAAACATCAGGAGACTTTCACCTCACTATTGAACCTCAAGAATGAAAAATGTAACAATTAGAGATACAGTAGTTAAATAAAAAAATCCACTACATTGGAAAAATGTTTCTTTTTAAAAAGTGGCTTCTTGTACCAGAACAGAACTGTGAATCATGTGTGTTATATATATTGCCTTTTCAAAAATAACACTTCTTCCTTGATGCTGCTTCTTTTATAAAATAGCTTCAAATATATAAACAGGGCTATGAATCATAAATATTATTTGCATTCATAACTGTCTGGTGGAAGCCATGATGATGTCAAGTGCATCATGAAGTCATTGCAGAAACAACACAAATTGCATAATTTGTATCATTTGCAGGATGTTGTCATGACACGTGACATCACTTGCTCCCCTTGTCCCCTCCCCATGGATGCTAGTTATTGGGCCAAGACATGTCATTATAACCAACTTGAATATTTTTAGTCTGAGCAAATTTAGATCTTATAAATTTAAGATCTTCTACATACTCTGACATTTCAAACCATTCTGAAAGATAGACAGCATTTACTTAATTTTCTCTTACTGTGCTATTTATACCACTGTATTTATACCACTGTAATCAAAAGATTGACTCTTGGCCATTTAAAATTGATGTATTTATTTTTTAAAAATCATAAGCCATTTAGGTTTTATCCACTCCCTAATGCAGGGCTTTCCAAAGTTTTTCCCGCGGCGACACACCAACTGGCGTTTAGTGTGTCGCCGCGGGAAAACCCGGAAGTGCGGCAGTGCGCAAAAACCCGGAAGCGCTGCTGCCGCTTCTGGGTTTTTCGCGCTGTAATTGGTGTGTTGCCCTGGGAAAACCCGGGAAAACCCGGAAGCGCTGATGATGATCAGCGCTTCCGGGTTGTGTGGCGACACACCAGACTCTGTGTGGCGACACACTTTTGTGTCGCAACACACAGTTTGGAAAGCTCTGCCCTAATGTGATTTCCAATAGCATTACCTTCTCCTTTTAAAAATTGATGCTGTGCCCTCCCTTTTTAGAAATTCTGAATTTGTTGTAGATGAGGAAAGTATAAAATATTGCTGTGTGTAGATGATGTGTTATGCTTCAGATATAAACCTATATTTATTTCATTAGTATGAGAGTTTGATATCTTGCCTGGTTACTGGATAAATTAGGTAAATCAGGCTGATGTCATTCAGTCTCAGTAAGAATTCCAAAACTGTTTAGGGCCTGAGGTTTTAAATTGGACTCTGCTTCTTCTGTTTATTTTGATATACTGCAATGATTTATAGAAAGTTTTCTCAAACTGTAAATTTGAATTTGAATTTATTTAGATACAAATAAAACAAGATCTAGACAGGTGGCTCAAATTTAGTTTTTAAGTTTCAAGCTTTTATTTATTTATTTATTTATTTTATTTTATTTATTTATCGTATTTATATCCCGCCCATCTCCCTCACAAGGAGGGACCTTTTATTTTTTTCACATTATTTTTAGTAGAGTTATATACTTCTAAACAATTTCCTTTTGACAGCTATCCTTTGGGTATTTCACTCCATAAATTATTAGGCCTATCATTAGGTATTTGTTTAGCTTTGGTTGTTGGTTGGAAGAAGGAACTTCAAAATCCAGCTCCCTTCCAGCCTCAGTAGGAAAGTTACTGAAATTTTGTTAAGTATTAGAAGACTTATTTTCAATACAGTACCTGCCCAAACTGCTGCAAGATATATAATATATAGGGAAAACATGGGATCACAGATATAATTCTTATTATTTAACTATGAAAAATGTATGTTCCAGAATAACCCTATGTTAAGGTTATTTTATATTTATCTATCCATCTATCCATCTATCCATCTATCCATCTATCCATCTATCCATCTATCCATCTATCCATCTATCCATCTATCCATCTATCCATCCATCCATCCATCCATCCATCCATCCATCCATCCATCCATCCATCCATCCATCCATCTATCTATCTATCTATCTATCTATCTATCTATCTATCTATCTATCTATCTATCAGATTTATCACCGCCCATCTCCCCTAAGGGGGACTCTGGGCAGTTTACAATAAGATTTAATTAATTAAAATACAATTATAAATACACTAAAATAAGCATAAAAATAACAAATTTATGGATGTAATAAATATAATAAAATCCAGACGGCAGAGTCTTCTTAAGTCCATGGGTAAAAAGGACACTCAGGGGCCAACCTAAGGCGCTGGCCATCCCCAAGAATGTACACTCTCCTTCCCGCCCCAGGCATACTTTAAAGGCATTGTTGATTTCTAGACTCTGCAGTGCTTTGTGTTACAAGGTGAAGTTTCTTCAGAGGGTAGGTGGGTGTGCACAGAACATCTGTGGGCAACTCTTTCAACCAAATGCATCTTTTCCTGGGATTGCACTGTGGCTTTGGAGGGCAACCGCAACCCTGAGAAAAGACAGAACTGCCTTAAGGCGTTACCAATAGGGGCTATGTGAGCAACCCATGTGCTTTGAATCACCTGTTCCCCTTCGAACCTGAATCACTGCCCAGCTCTAGTGAACTGAGCTTCCCTTAACATTCTTGTCTTGGATTAGCTTAGCGCTATTTAAGCAGTCTTTAAAACTCTCGTATCACTTTTATAGGACTGAATTTAATTCATCACATACTGCTTCTTGGTAGTTTATTCAAGTGAAGCATTTGCTATTTGGGCATTTTGTAGTTGATGCTCTTTCTGCTACTGAAATTCTAAGCTTCTGGAAATCTCAGCTGAGGTTTCCAAGCCATGTATTTTTAGATGATTGAAGGAAGGAAATAAAATCAATATTAATTGCTTATATAAACTTTGGAAAAAGAAGCTTGAAGTGTCTTGTTCTCAAACTGGGCAGAGTGTTTCCACAATTTCTAGGGATCTTAAAATGTGGTTAACACAATGAGAAACATGTGCTAGAGACTGCAGAGGATATTCAACAAAGGCTGGCTATAATTCTCTGCTACTAGAGATGCAGTTCAGGAGCTGGAATATTAACTCACATAATTTTGGCTTGTTCTGTTATTGCTGATGTTGGGACACAAATACAAAAGGGTGGGAGATGTATCATGACATCACAACACATTTTCATTTTTATTCATTACTGCGAATAGCAGTGGATGGCTATGTATGGATACCACATTGCCAACTGCTACTCTGGATTTATTCTAAGCCACATTTATTCAGATCACAGAGTGTGACTGTGAATACCTAAAAGCTGGTCAGTACTGATTTTTTTTTACCAAGATTGCTTCCCTGCTCCTGGAATCCTTAGCAGTGTGCAGATGTTAGGTATAGGATTTGAAAAAAGTTTCCCAAAGTAGCATTGTAGAAGAAGTCTATGATAGATTATTTTTCTACTTGAAATACTGTGATTTGCCAAAGCAGTCTGGCATGGTCTGGATGGCAATATGAACGGAGCCACCTGCCATCAATTGTTCTTGGCTAGAAAAGTTTGGAAAAATAATCATAGAGAAATAGTGTAAAATTCAATGTGTATTTGGAAATTGAAGCAAAACAGAATATGTTAGGCCTAAGTTGCATTTAAATAAACCTTATAGCAAAGAGAGTTATGTGGGAGAAATATCAGAGTTGCCGAATAGAAAAAAAGTGTGTCTGGTGGCATACAATGTACATATACATAAATATAAATCCAACGGTGGATGTTAGGAACATTTTTTAAAATGATTCCCTGAGAAATTAGATGGAACAGCATGTGAGAGCATGTGGCACTGACTTGGACCAGAGTCCCACTGATTTATGTACCCTGATCCTCAAAACAGACATTCTGAAAGAAAAAACCTAACATATAATCACACTATTAATGCCTGCATTGAGGACTTTACATCATTCAGCCTCACAAACCAGAATGTCAAAAAATTCAAGAGGGTGGTCACAACCATGAAATCAATGTCCTGTCGTTTGTTATGTGTGTTGTAACATAAAGGGCCAGGGCTTTGATAGCATGGTTGTGGCTACCATCTTGAATTTTTTGACCCTTGTGTGGACACCCCTGCCACTATGTATATTTGTGTATTTAGATCCCTGCTCAGCAGGGAAAGCTGAACATTATTTGAGTGTCTGTTGTGCATTTTCATACTTTGGTAGCATTACAGGAGCTGTGTTTGTGTATGTCTATGGATATATACAAAAGAAAATAGTAACTCCACCCTAAGCAAGTTGCAAATTCTATTTTCCAGAAATAAGATTGTGGTATATAGAATTAGGAAAAAGGATAGAACAATACAAGTGATTTGGGATGTTGTTTGGGGGCTTAAAGTTTGAAATTATCATATTTTATTCCCCTGGAATCAAACTCTAGACAATAAAATGCAAACAGTTATAATACCCAAAGCACTTTACAGCTGTAAACCAAGCAGCCTTATTACTTATTCAAATTTACTTTCCTGCAGTACTTAGCTCACTTTAAGAGGGAGATTTATCCTAGCACAAAGTTAGTGCTGCATCTTCTTCCTTTTCCAAATGCTGCGCTTCATCATTTATCATGAATGCCAGCCGTTCAATAAACAGCAAATGTTTTACATCATAACTCCCTGATCTACCTTTTGACATGCAGCATAAGGGCACCCCCTTGCCTGTCACTCCAAAGCAGCTTGAAAGTGATCTGCTTGCACTGCTTCAGGTTCTGAAATGCAGGAAAAGTGCTGAGATCACCACAAACTACATGTGGACTTCCCAGAATTCCCCAGCTAGCATGTCCAGCAATTCCATTTTCAGTACAGCAGGCTTTATCTGAACTATTTCTGGATGCACTGCATTGATAGGACTTCTGATTGCTTTCTTTGCAGGGACCATCCAAGGTGCAAGGAGCTTGAGGCTTTCCCCCTCCAATAACTGCCATGCAGTGGAATGGAATGGCTCACTTGGGTCCAGAAGACAGGGAGAAGCAATGGGAGAATGGACCACCCATAAGCTTCAATCCTGCAAAGGTAACAGCCAGTTTTACTCTGGTTTCAAATAACCCACTTCAGGTAAGGTAAAGGTAAAGGTTCCCCCCCCCCCCATTTGTGCAGTCGTGTCCGACTCTAGGGGCCGGTGCTCATCTCCGTTTGTTAGCCGAAGAGCCAGCGTTGTCCGAAGACGCTTCCACAGTCATGTGGCCGGCATGACGCACGCGGAACGCTGTTACCTACCCACCGAAGTGGTACCTATTAATCTACTTGCATTTGCATGCTTTCAAATTGCTAGGTTGGCAGAGCTGGGGCTAGTGCGGGAGCTCACTCCGTCATGCGGGACTAGGGATTCGAACCTCCGAACTTGCGATCTTCCGATCGACAAGCCTGGCGTTTTACCCGCTGAGCCACCACGCCCTCTAACCCACTTCAGAGCTAGGGACAAAACAACCCTGCCAACTCAGCTCTTGCAGTAAGGTGACATCATCTGATCAGACAGGCCCTGACACACAGTCTTTTGTGGAGGTGTGCTTAGTGCAGTGGTGACTCACTATGTGATGGAGTCAATAAATCTTTTTGGCAAGGTAGCATGAAAATTAGCAAGGAGAAGGCATGTAAGTTAGGACTTTTTAAAGATGAAATGTTGTTTACTTTTTTAGGAACACCATAAAATGTTCTTTTATTGATCCATCTATCTAAATATTTTGTTACAATGATTAGAAGCAGCTCCTCAGAATTTCACACTTTTTTCTGCCCTGCCTGGAGGTGCCAGAGACCAAACCTGGGAACTTCTCCATCTGTCCTATCATTGAAATTGAGTTGCTACTCTTCACATGAGAATTCAGAGACTCCACAGAAACCTATTCAGCACTTTACACAGATTATGCAAGTTAGATGGACACTCAGCTAGAGATCCTTTGTGATCGTTTCAATAATGCATGTAAGCCCTAAGTAGCTGGAAACGTGCCTGCCTTTAATTTGCTAGAGATGAAAGCTCAACTGTAGTCTTGTTAGGAGTCAACACTTTGGGAAGATGCCAAAGCCTTATTTGCTAGAAAGGTCAACTATTGCCTGGAACCAAGTGGGAATTGCACCTTGTTGTCCACTCACCTGTCTTCTCCCATTCCCCGAATAGGATATGCTAGCTACTCTTTCTTTTCTTTGCCTTCTGGGCTCTTGCTCACTTCTCTATCGAGGAGGAGGAGGAATCGCTGTCATATCAGCGTAGGATCCCCCAACAGTGTATTTACCCATGAGCTGGTCAAAACCTGGAGTTGCCTCCATTCAACCAGCACAATATGGAAATTACAGTGTTCAGTCAGATGACAACTGCCTACAGAACAGCGCCATGATCATATCACATGTTTAAATTCTTTTTTTTTTAACAAATTTTATTAGATTTTAATTTTACATAGATAAAAGTTTGAAACAGAAAAGAAAATAGAAATACAAATCAAGAAAAAAGAAAAGATAAAAAAGTGTAGTAAAGGAAAAAAGAAAAAAAGATAAAGCTGAAACAGAATTTGGTCAACTTCCGATTTGTATCTGGTCATGGTATTTTAAAAATTTTATCTTACATGCTAGGTCTATATATAATATTAAAGAATATTTCTTGTCTATTACATCAATATATATATATTTTAATCTTCAAATCCCCATATAAGCTTTGCCCCTCCCGCATCTTGTAAATAGTCAGTTAATGGTTTCCACTCTTTAAGGAAATAATTATTTGGATTTTCTTTTAATAAACATGTCAGTTTATCATTCTCTGCCATATCCATCAATTTTAACATCCAATCTTGTATTGTAGGCGATATCTGGTTTTTCCAATTTTGTGCAAGAATAAGTCTTGCTGCTGTAATCATGTATTGCATAATCCTTGTAAATTGCTTCCCAGGTTGTCCATCAATTATTCCCAGTAAGAAAAATTCCGGTTTAAATGGAACTCGAATTTGTAATATATTTTGCATCAATGCATGTATTTGAGTCCAAAATTTCTTTGCAGTCTCACATGTCCACCACATATGGTAAAAAGACCCCTCTTTTTTTTTACATTTCCAACATAAGTTGGAGACATTTCCATACATTTTAGAAAGTTTTTGTGGGGTCATATACCATCTGTACATCATCTTATAAAAGTTTTCTTTTAAATTATAACACAAAGTAAATTTTAACCCTTTGGTCCACATATCTTCCCATTGTTGCATTTGAATATTATGGCCAATATTTTTAGCCCATTTAATCATACAGTCTTTAACTTGTTCCTCTACCATTTCACCTTTTAACAATAATTTATACATTTTTGCAATTAGATGATCATCTGTCTCACATAGTTGTATCTCAAATTCCGATTTGGTTTGTTCAAATTCAAGGTCTTTCTTATCTAATTTAAATTTCTCTACGAGCTGCATATATGAAAGCCATTGAAAACTGTATCCCTCTGATACCAATTCTTCTATTGATTTAATTATATATTGTCCTTGTTCTTTCTTTAAAAAGTCTTTGTAGGTTAACCATTTATCTTTATTTCTTACTTCTGTTCTGTAGAATGCTTCTTGTGTAGAAATCCATAAGGGTCTTTTATAACATAAGATGAATTTATATTTATTCCAGATTCTTAACAAGGATCTTCTAATATAATGGTTTTTAAAGTCCACATTAACTTTAACTTTATCGTACCACAAATATCCATGCCATCCATATCTTAATTCATGTCCTTCCAAATTCAATAATTTTTCATTTTTCAAAACTATCCATTCTTTAATCCAAACCAAGCAACAAGCAGCATAATATAATTTCAAATCCGGTAGACCTAGTCCTCCTCTTTCTTTAGAGTCTTGCAATACTTTATATTTTACTCTTGGTTTTTTCCCTTGCCAAATAAACTTAGAAATATCTCGCTGCCATTGTTTAAAAGGTTCTTCTGATGCCAATATAGGTAGTGTTTGAAAAAGATATAAAATTCTTGGCAAAACATTCATTTTAATTGCTGAAATTCTACCTAATAATGATAATTGCAGTTTTTCCCAATGTTCCAAATCTTTTTTAATATCCATCCAAAGTGGAATATAATTATTCTTAAACAACTTAACATTTTTAGTTGTTAAATATACTCCCAAATATTTTACTTTTTCTTCCATTGAATATCCTGTTATTTCTTTCAATTTCTCTTGTTGGTGGTAATCCATATTTTTGGTCAAAACTTTTGTCTTCTGTAAATTCACTTTGAACCCTGCTAGCGACCCAAAGTCTTTTAGTTTCTGTATTAATATTTCAATTCCTTCTAGTGGATTCTCCAAAGTAATGACTAGGTCGTCAGCAAATGCTCTTAGTTTATAAACTTCTTTTTTAACTTTAATACCATGGATACCATCATCTTGTCTAATATCTCTAAGTAAAACCTCTAATACCAATATAAACAAAAGTGGAGATAATGGACAACCTTGTCTAGTACCTTTTTGTATTTCACATGGCTTACTAAATTCTCCATTAACAATTATTTTGGCAAATTGTGGAGTATATATTGATTTAATCCATTTTATAAAGTTTCCTCCAAAATTCATATTTTCCAAAACTTTGAACATAAAAGGCCAATTTAAGTTGTCAAAGGCTTTTTCAGCATCAATAAATATCAAGGCAGCTTGTTTATCATAGTGTTGATCCAAATATTCAATTACGTCTACTATGTTTCGGACATAGTCATGAATTTGTCTTTTGGGTAGAAAACCAGTTTGGTCTTGATGAATAAAATCCTTAAGTATATTCTTCATTCTTTCTGCTAATATCGTTGTAAATATCTTATAGTCATTATTCAATAAAGATATTGGTCTGTAATTTTTAGTTAATGTTAAGTCCTGTTGTTCTTTGGGTATCAATGTTATATGTGCTTCTTTCCAAGTTTCAGGCATAATTCCTGTTTCCAAAATAGAATTCATAGTCTTCTGCAAAGGTAGACATAAATCCTCTTCAAAACATTTATAGTAGGCTGCTGACAATCCATCCGGTCCAGGAGCTTTTCCACTACTAATTTTCTTAAAAGCTTTTATCAATTCTTCTTTTGTTATAACATTATTTAATATCAATCTTTGTTGGTCATTAAGAACAGTTAGTTTTTGTTTATTCAAATATTCTTCAATCTCATCCAAGTTGACATCTTGTTTTTTATATAATTTAGAATAATAGTCATGAAAGGTTTTTTGAATGTCCATATTATTCACCAGAGTTTTTCCTTCATGTTGAATATTAGTAATCAAATTCTTTTGTCTTTGTTTCCTCAATTTATAAGCCAGCCATCTACCTGGTTTATTTGCATATTCAAAATATTTTTGTTTTGTAAATTTCATTTGAGTCTCTATCTCTTGAGTTAATATCATTGATATTTGCTTTTGTAGAAATTTAATTTGAGTGAGCAAAGTGTCATCCATTGGTTTATCTCTCAAATCTAACTCTTTACTTTTAATTTCATCTAAAATCAATTGAATTCTTTTTTGTTTTTTCTTCCTCATTTGAGCATTGTATTGAATAAAATAACCCCTCATATATGCTTTACTGGCTTCCCATACAGTTTGAATATTAGTCCCTTTGTTCAAATTAAATTGAAAATATTCTCTTAATTTTTTTTTGCATACATCAACTACATCATTATTCCGTAGTAGTGACTCATTCAATCTCCATCTAAATACATTCCGTTTCCCTTTAAGAGTCAACATTACTGGATTATGATCTGATAAAGTCTTAGGTAATATATCAACTTTGTTAATATCCATCATCAAATTTTTAGATATCAAAATCATATCTATTCTAGAATGTGATTTAAATCTCTCTGAATAATATGTAAATTCTCTGGAAGTCCCATTCATACATCTCCAAATGTCTTGTAAATCCAACATCTCTTTCAAGTCGAAAAATGTTTGTGGCAATTTTCCCTGTGTTTGCTTCACTTCTTTTTGTGACTGTCTATCCAATCTGGGGTAAATTACCCCATTCCAATCCCCCATGAAACACCAATTGTCATAAGTTAAATCCAAAAGTTTATCCATCAGGTTTTTATAAAATACTCCTTTATCCATATTCGGTGCATAAAGTCCAACTATCAGTGTTTTAGTTCCTTGTATGTTAATTTCTACTACAATGTATCGACCCTCTTCATCAGCTAATATCAATTTTGGGTTTAACTTTGGTTGTACATATAAGACTACCCCTTTAGTTTTTTTATATCCAGCCGAAATAAATTCTTCTCCAAGCTGTTTTTGAATCAAATATTTAGTATCTTTTTTACAAATATGAGTCTCTTGTAAACAACTTATGTCCAATTTCTGTTTTTTCAAAAAATGAAATATCTTTCTTCTTTTTTGTGGAGCATTGGCTCCATTAATATTCCATGTCAGATATTTAAGTTCCATTGGTGTTTTATTCTTTAAAATCCCTTTGTTAAGTCCACACCTGTAGCTCCTTTCTCAGATAGATCTTCAGTCTTCTCTTTGTCTTTCGATGTTTCTCCTCCTTTTGTCAATTCTCCTTCTGGTAAACCCATTTCTTTCTTGTATTTCTCTAAAAAAGCTTTTGCTTTTAAAATGGAAGTTATTTTGAATCTCTGTCCTTTAAACTCAAACGATACGCCTTCCAATTTTTCCCATCTGAATGAAATACTATGTTGCCTTAATTTGTCTGTAAGGAAAGAATAGTCTTTTCTTTTCCTAATTATTCTCAAGGGAATTTCTTTTAATACAATTATTTCCTTCCCTTCTATATTTAATCTAGTATTATAATGCTTCCTTAAGATTTGCTCTTTTGTCACTTTTCTTACAAAATATATCAATATGTCTCTAGGGACTTTTCTTTCCTTAGCATAACGTGAGTTTACTCTGAATATCTTGTCTATCTCCAAATCTAAATCTTGTTCTCTTGTCTCCAAAAATTTAGCTAATTCAAAAGTCATCCTTTCTCTCACATTTTCATCTACTTGTTCTGGAATTGCTCTAAATCTCAAGATGTGCTCCTTCTCTCTCATTTCTGCTAAAGCTGTGATATCTAGATTATGTTCAATCTCTTTAATAGCATATTCTGATTTATCTTCTAATTTTTGCATCTGGCTTTGCGTATCTTTAAGTTCTCCTGACAGAGAATTGACCACTTCCTTAACTGTTTGAATTTCTTTTTTAAAATCTTGCTTAATCTCTCGGGTTATTTCTTTCTTCATATCGTCCATTTTTTTGTCTAATGCTGTAATCTGATCTTCCATCTGCTTCGTGGAGTCATCCATTTTCTTATTTATTGCTGTATTCTGGTCATCCATTTTCTTATTTATTGCTGTATTCTGATCATCCATTTTCTTATTTATTGCTGTATTCTGATCATCCATTTTCTTATTTAGTGTTGCAACAGCTTCTAATATCTTTTTCATTTCTGGTAATAAAGCTTCTGAGGCAGATGTAGCAGGTGTAGCAGAATCAATAGGTGGTCCTCCAGTCTCCTTCTTCTTCTCCTTCTCCGCCCGTCTCGTTCCCAAAGACGCCATAGCCCTGCAAAAAAGAAGAAAAAAGGGAGAAAAGGGGAAAAAGCACCATATAACAATATAACAAAAATTATTTAAAAAAGGGGAAAAAATTAAAAAAAAAATTAAAAATTCTTTTACAAATAATAAAAAGAAAAAAGAAAAGGTGAAAAAACAAATATCCAAAAGGTTAAGGAAAAAGAAAGAGAGAACTAGGCTCCTTTAAAATTTTTCCTCTTAGGTCATTTATAATCCCTTATATATAAAAGTCCACAGTGTTTCAAAGGATAAAAGCCTAGGACTTTTTGTTCTCCTGTAGTCAAAATCAAAGATAAGAATAGTAAATATTCCCAGGGTTTCACCTTCCCACTTGTAATTCTTCAATCCAACCACAAGTCAAAAAGAAAAAATGTTGCTAGAGACATGTAAAAAAGCCTCTACTTTCCATATAATAATCCACTAATCCAAATTAAACGTTAAATAACTTGACTTTTTCAGAAAAATAAATCCAAACAGAGTTCAAAGTTCAAAAAGAAAAAGAGGAACTTGTATATATAAAAGAGTTTTTAATAGGGTTCAGTAATCCCAACATCAAAATCTTAAAAAATAAAGTATTAATCACTCCATTTAAATCCAAGCTTTAATATAGTATTCCAGAGAGCAAAAATAGAAATACCAATAGTTATCCATAAGTAAAAAACTCAAACCAAACTGAAATAATAGTAAAAGTCACTTTCACTTCTAGCAAAGCCACTTAGCTTCTCTTCCCACCGTTTATTCTTCCATTAACAAGAAAAAAATATAGCACCAGCAAATATAAATCAAGTCCAGATACAAATCTTAGCACTTAATAAAAAAATAATAATGTTTAAAAGTAAAAAAAAGTGACTAAAAGCCTGGTCGGGCCAGCTACTTATCTGTTAGAATCACGGCTGCTGCAGAGCCCCGTTTTTTTTTTCCAGTCTCCTTTCATTGCTCCATCTCCCTCCTCCCGCAGTGGAAATTACAGGAGTCGGGGGAGGGCATTTACTTCAGAGACCCTTTGTGGTTAATCTTCCGATGTTTAAATTCTTAAGAATTGGAAGTGATTTCTAGACTAGCCAAAAATGCAGCCATCTTTTGGCCAAGTCAGTATCTGACAAAGACGACTGGTAAAAGGAAATCAGTGTCTATCTGAAAAGAAAGGAAATCTACCTCATAAATCAATTGTTCATTATAGTTGTCATCCTATCATATCTTGCATAACCTCCATGGTAATGCTTGTTCGTTCTTATTTGCAAGGAGATAAATAAAGGGTTTTAAATAAAGGATAAGACTTCATGCTATGGATAGCATGCATGTTTAAGATTACACTTTGCTAACAGATACAGTTGCATTCATTCATCAGCTTGGCAATCTTCATATAGTTGTCATTAAGTAAGTTCTAATTACTGAACTCATTAATTGATAGCCTGTTTCCAGACTGATTTTCTCAATAAGCTTTTTGTCAGTCTTCCCTGATGGTTTTGTAACCTTTGATTCCTTGTATTAAAAGGATTAGGCCACCTCTTTTTCTTTTGCAGCTTTGTTTTTTTCCCCTTTTGACATTTAACTATATTATATGTGACCTTAAACAGGATCAGATGGAAGGACAACAGAAAATCCCAGGGCTGTAAGTTAGATAGGGAAGAAAAAAAATGGGTAGAAATGAATTACAAATTATTTCCATATCATTGCCAAGAAAACTACATGGACATGTCCAAGAAGTCACCAGAAATCAAGAAAGGTGGCTGCTGCAGTCCCTCCTCCTCCCCGCCTTTCCTCTTTCCTCTCCCTCCCCTCTCCTGCTCCTGCTTCTTCCCCTTCCTGCCTATTTCAAACTGGCAACTCCGGGCCGCTAATATAGGATTAAAAATCCAAAGAAGTAATAATGAAAAAGCAACAGCAATTAATAATAGAGTAATTACATCTGAGGCTAAACTCAAATCAAAGCATTAAAAAACCCACAGAATCATATCGACAAAGAGTCTATGCCTAAAGGAACATCCAGGTTTTCAAAGTCTTATGGAATACTAGCAGGGCTGGGCTGAACAAATCGTAGGGGACCTGGTGTTCCAGAGGGCAGGTGCTGCGACCTTTACCTTTTTGCATAAAAACATTTTGTTGGAATCAATATGGAAAGCCATACTGCGGTTTTCTTCACAAGTTTTCGGAAGTGGTTTGCCATTGCCGCCTTCTTCCTAGGGCCGAGAGAGAGGGACTGGCCCAAGGTCACCCAGCTGGCTTTGTGCCTAAGGCATGACCAAAACTCATGGTCTCCCAGTTTCTAGACTGGTACCTTTAGCTGCCAAACTAAACTGGCTCCCAATGAATTGAGTACTGTATCATACTTTCTTTAATGTTGATCTTCACATTTGAAATAGCACAATATTCTCCTCGGCAAACATTATTTCTCTGATCTTTGATTTCCTTTAGTTCCCTAGTGACTTTGTCCTTTTCCCCATTTTATTCTTGCATTCACATTCACCCCATTATCCTAATCTTAGGGGAAGGGGAAAATTAGAAAGCTAGGATGCTCTCCCTTGAAAACAGAGGCAGACAGAGACCGCCCAATGTTTTTTAGGCACCTGAATCAAAGTTCCAGAAATCCAAGCATTGTCATGAAGCATAGATTAGCATGGGAGAAACTGTTCTTCCACAGAATGGGATACAATTTTCAGACAACTAGAGTATTATGAGGAGCTAAATCACACCAGTTTTCGCAGAAATAAGTTTTTGAAATCCATAGTCTCTTTTCTTTAAAAAATGCTTATAACTTTGTTAATTTGGGCTCAGAACATAATGAAATGTGCAGTAATAATAATAGCTCCTTATAGGGTCTGCTTTTGCCAAATTTCAGGGAAAGAGACGTTTGTGCAAAAGGAAGTGGTGTTCATAACAGGGAGTTGATTGGATATGTGATGGAAATAAAGTGGAGGAGCTCAGTGTCTTTTTTCCTTAAAACATATCAGCTTCAGTTAGATCAGGTCAGATAACTAAAATGGCTCAGAAATTGCTCAGGAGAAGAGAATGTTCAAGAATTACTATGGAGTAAAATACAAAAGTCAAATCTCTCCACTTACCCTCTAGGTACAATCTCACCACTCAACCAGCATTTCATTTATTTATTTTGTTCGATTTGGTGCTGCCCATCTCCAAAGTGACTCTGAGTGGCTAATGTGATCAAGACAAAAATTGGCAATCTGGACATGGAATGACTTCCCTCTGATTTGAAGGTAGGCCCATCAATTACCAAATACTTCGAGACTGAATATAATTAATTAAAAGCATCAGGAAATAAGAACACCGAAGAATCTTGTGAAACTTTAAAGATTTTTTTTTGTCTTTGGAGTATTTCCTTTGGGACTTGTTGTGCTGCAACAGTGGGCAGTGCCTGCAGGATCTTACTGCACTGTGCTGTACACTTGTCTCCTTTTAGGTGTGTATGTGACATCACAATCTAAAAGTGGTGGGGTTTGCATCAAGACATGATTTCCAGGGGCACATGGAAATCAGAGTTATTTATTTATATAAATTTGCTTAATACATAAATAAATAACTCTGATTTCCATGTGCCCCCAGATGCTGTTGGCAACAGACTAACATGACTACATTTCTGGAAAACAGGAGAAAATAGGTATACAAACACAAAAGCACCTGCATCCCTTTTCTCCAAAGCATTGTAACACTCTATAGATAGCTTTCATAGTTAAACACTTTCCCCTAGAGAACAGAATTTTTCTAAGAGTGAGACAATGACCTAGTAGTATGTTAGTAATTTTTCCACTATTCATTCTTATATCATTCCTTTGCTGATATAAATGTGAGTACAAAGTTGTATAATGTTATGCTCTTTGTGCACATATATTCCTGTATTTGCATCTTAACAGGGCTTAAAACGTTGATCACCAGATAACCGTATTATATGTCTTATGTATCTCCCCCTTCCCCTTGCACACACTTTTGTTCACTAGCTATAAAATCAAACAACTGGTACTCTTGGGCTTTGGCCTGGATCCCAAACTGAGCTAGATGTATCCATGCTTGGCTTTGTGCCCATAGATATAATACTCAGACGTGACTTGTCCTTAATTTTTGTTTGAATAAAGCCTTCCTATTTTATTTTCTAAAGGGACAAAGGTATCCAGTGGGACTCTACTGGAATCATTAAGCTCTAATAAAGACATCATACCTCTAGATTTCTTTAAGGCATTTTAAACTCCCTAGTTACTCAAGCTTGAAACCAAAGTCTCTTTAAGTAAGAAATGTATATTTATTATAAAACCAGTGTGGAAACGAGCTGAGGTCATATCACCTATTGGCACAAAGGACCCCGGTCTTAATATTGGTGATGACCCCACTCTATGTACCCTCCTTCATGCCCACCATCACCTTTCCTTTCTCCCACGGTTCAAAGCCCTGGGTGGGGCAGGAAGTGGCTGCAACTGAGGTAAAAATGGGCTCCCAATTTTCAGCTATAAATCTTATAAATCCCCAAATCAGCAGGAGGATTCTGTGACTTACAATGTACAGGCCATTAGAAATCTGGGATTTGCAGCCACATTCCTCAGCAAGAAAATGGCAATGCTTTCTTCTTGTTGTTTCCTGTTCTGCCACATCTCCTTTGTCTAATGTAATGTTTGGGGCTATTTCTGTTTCAACAATGCAGTTGAGCCTTCTGACACAAATACGTTGACATCTTAACAAATGCTTTTATTCGATTAGAACAAGATTAGCATAAAGTTAACTCTGAATCAGCTTTGGGCTTGTCCTATTTGAGGCTGATTTGGGTCATGATAAACTACTTTGAGACAAGAATGCATTTGCTAGATCACGGTGTTGTAGTGGTGTTATTAATGCAAATAAAGCTTAGCAGCAGTACCAATTAAATTGGTGTAAATAACTTATAATATGATTAAGCTTGACAAGTGAAAACATATGTGTTCTGCAAACAAAGAGAGGGCACTGTCTGCATGTGAAGACTCAGATGCGTGCTGAGATGTTATATTTTATAGAGCAAAGGGAATTCTTTAAAACAGCTAGATGACAATACATTTCATTTAAAAATATATATCATGTTTAGTATTATAATAGAAACCCCGGTAAGCAATTCAGTCACTGGAGCAATTAATTTATCTTAATATTGAATTGGAATTAACCCAAGAGTCCCCAAAGTCTTCGTACCTGCTTTTGTTTTCTACTACTACTTCAGAATTGCTGTTTCAGCTTATTTTAAAATGGAAAGGTATTGTCATTGTTGTTTTCTGTCAAACTTGTTTCCATCACTCTGCAACTCCCCTGCTATTATGAAAGAGTGCCATAGGAGGAGTTCGCAAATTATGTCCTCTAACCTTGCAAAAAATGTGATGTGCAGGAAGATGAGCAACTGGAGAAAAGGACATTTTAACATGCCCCTCAGCAGTGATGGCCGGGGGGGTGGGGTGGCAGTGGCGTCTGATTAAAGCAGTGTCACAGGATTGAAAATGCCTTCTCTATGAGTGCTGTGACATCACATAGCAGATGCTGCTGCCCCTCAAATACCTTATAGTAAAAGTCATTGCCAGAACTTCCCACCCCCAGCCAGCAAGATATTTCTGCCAAAATGGTCTTCCCTTGAAAAAGAAAAAGAAAAAATTTTCCCCAACAAATTGAATGACTGTAATTTCAGAATGAAGAGAGCCAGTCTAGTGTAGTGGTTAAGGCATCAGGCTAGAAACCTGGAGACTGTGAGTTCTAATCCTGCCTTAGGCACAAAGCCAGCTGGGTGACCTTGGGCCAGTCACTCCCTCAGCCCTAGGAAGGAGGCAATGGCAAATCACTTCCAAAATCTTGCCAAGAAAACTGCAATATGGCTTCCTACATTGATTCCAACAAAATGTTTTTATGCAAAAAGGTAAAGGTCGTAGCACCTGCCCTCTGGAACACCATGCCCCCTAAGATTTGTTGCTGACTTGAAGGAACAAATACAATACATACAATTTCAGAATAGCCTGATTTTCTCTTTTCTCTCTTTTTGACTGTGTAAGAGAAATTTTCCATCTGAACTTTCTGGTTATATTTTGGACATTATCATTTGATGGATGCAAGTGATCCTTTACTATGCGTTTTAGTTAAATTTTTAATCGTGTTTTATACCTTTCCTCCAGAAGATATTCTGATCTGTAGAGCTCAACCTTCTAGGTTTTATGGTATCACCTAGCAGTCTTTCATCTTTGACTAAGAAACATAAAAAAGAATTAACTTCCCTAACTAGTTTGTCTTCAACAGAATTTGCACTCCCTTTGCTAGAAATAGTAAAATGGTTTAATAATGGTTAAATTGTTGGCAGGTGCCCGTTGGAAGTAAAGGTAAAGGTAAAGGTTCCCCCACACAGCCATGTCCGACTCTAGGGGCCGGTGCTCATCTCCGTTTGTTAGCCAAAGAGCCAGCGCTGTCCGAAGATGCTTCAGCAGTCATGTGGCCAGCATGACGCGAGTGGAACGCTGTTACCATCCCACGGAAGTGGTACCTATTAATCTACTTGCATTGGCATGCTTTCGAATTGCTAGGTTGGCAAGAGCTGGAGCTAGTGCAGGAGCTCACTCCGTCATGCGGGTCTCGGGTCTCGAACCTCCAAATTTGTGACCTTCCGATCAACAAGCCTGGCATCTTAACCACTGAGCTACAGACATGAATAAACCAAAATTGCTTATGGTATTAAAGCTTCATAAAAGAATGAGTATCACACAAAGAAATATGAACCAGTGCTGAGATGAAAGGGGCTGGCAGTTTTGGAAAAAAATGTCAGAAAGAAAGAAATGGTATCTTACCCTTCAATTTTTCTTTCCAGGAAGGAAAAGACTAGGAAACCATTTGATTCTTTGATGGCTGGCCGATTTGCCTATACGTCCTATGAGCACTGCCTGTTTGAATTATATCAGGGTAGAGTTAAATCTGAGAAGTCACCTAGGATTGTTACTACTTCTATTACATGATCAGTGAGTGAGCAGGATCACCCAAGAATAAAACCAGATATTTAAACAAATATTTAAGGGGGAGAATACCAGATTCATAATTGTCTGAGAGTAGAACCATAAGCAAATGCATGAGTTATTTCCCCTCCTTGAAAAGTACATGGGACATGGACCAGCCAAGAACCCTTCCCCTTGGTGACCTCCCTTGTTTATAACAGCCTCTCCCCACCAGGCCCTACACTATCAGTGTTTTGTAAATTAGGTAAAATTGCGATTTCAGTGGACATTTAGTCCTTAGGGTAGTTTTAGTCATGGGTGCCCACGAGATTTTTCTTTATGGGGAGTTTTAAGAATGCATATGTCCCATTATTTGTTTTTGCTTGCATCCCTGATTTTGTGGTGCCCCATCCAGAGTCCTTGTCAATTGAGGTGGGCTAGAGATATTATAAAATTTAAAAAAAATAAAGAAAAGCAGAATCTTTCTTCATCCACTCCACTTTTGAGTCAAGATGCATGAACCCCAAACTGTCCCAGTTATTTCAACATCTGAGAAGAAATGTCAACATCTGCAGTTCTGTAGGGTTACAGTCAAGTTTGTTTGTTTGTTTGTTTATTTTTATCCCACCGTTATTATTTTTATAAATAACTTCATGAGAGACCTGCAAACAGAGAAGCCTTCTTGGATTTCTATGCTGTCAGTAAGCTTACGAAGGAACTCCTTTCATAGGGCTCTTTCAGTTCTGGAAGTGTGGGTAGCTGCAGAGTGAGAGATGTGTAGCAGGCAACAACAATTGTAACTACAAAAATGATAACATCTGCTCCACAACATAGCTAAGATGAAGTCCAAAATCACTCTTCAGTACTCAAAGGATGAGGCAGAAAAACAAATGTCTCTTTGCAAAGGAAGACAACTTTGGGGAATGGATTTTGGATTCGGAGCACTAATGGTAAAAATCCTGGTTTTAAGGAATGCCTGGTATATTATATTTCAGTAAACTAAAATAAAAAGAGAAGGTATTGCACATAAGTGGAAAAGTTTTAAAAACATACTGCTAATGAAATATGCAATACATATTGAATTAACAATGAAAACTAAATTTATAGATCAAACTCACTCAGATAACGTTCATTCATCCCCAGTCTCCTGATGAAGATGTGAGAACTCCATCTTACCTTGAATTGTCAATAGTAAAAGAAAACACCAGCAAATAATAATTCCAAAATGTATCATAGCATACATTTTCATAGCATACATAGTAATGTATCATAGCATGTTCCTAGTGAATTTTGTTGCTAAGACGGAACTGTACAGTTCATCCAAAAGGAGAGGAAACAGCATGAATATGTTGATGGCCGGGGGCCGTTCTGAGTATTTTTTGAATGAGTCAAGAACCACAGTATGTAAGTGAGGACATCCCACATGCATGTTGGCCAAACTGAGTTTTTCTTTCTTTCGTGCAAAGGAGTTTAACAGTGTTAATCCTGTTTTAGGATTCACACTATAAAATGGCAGGAAATTGTGCAATTTTCATTAATTGCCAAATGAAATTTAACAGCACAGTTGATTGAAGTTCAAGAGACAGGCTGAGGTCTTTGGGTAACAGACTATCTATCCCTGACCAATGTCAAGTACAGAGAACATTTTTTTTCCCTTTATGAGGTCTATGTTCTCTTGGTCAAAGCTGGTCAGAGCCTACTGTACCTTTTAGCAGTGGGTAGGGCCAGAATCAAAAGCAGACAGAATCTCTAAAATTAATAAGGTTTAAAAGAAGGCCAAGAGCTGCATGTTGGGTTGAAGGACTAAAATAAAATGCTGTGTTGTTGGGTTTGGAGCAGGGTTCAGTCCCTGTTTGGGTTCATTGGTGACTTTGGGCCTATCAATCTTTCTCAGCTCAACTTGCCTAAAAGGTGGTGGATATGGAAAAAAAGTCACAGGAGGCCTCACAGAAGGAGCTTGGAGCTCAAAGAAAGGCAGGATAACAGTGCAGCAAACCAATAAATAAATTTTGCCCTTCATCTCTACTTCCAATTAAAAGGCATTTTTAAACTACTTTATGTGTTGGGGCAGGGTGTTAAGGAAAACTAAGAAGAAATTATGAGAAAACGCATGAGAATTATCAGTGGAAGATGATGTTATTGGATCCTTCCATAAAATTCTTTGAACAAATCAACGATTGGATTATAAAGCCACACTGGGAAGCAACTGTGGTTTATAACTTTCAGAACAACAACATCAACAACGATAATAATTCCAGTAAACCTTTCAATTGAGGTGGATATGAAGTTTTTTTTTTCTTTCAAAAAATGATAATCTATAGTGGAATTCATTGTCATGTGGATTCTGCCCAAATATATCTCTAAAAGGGTTATGTAAGGATACTTCAGGCTGAAAGGCTTTAACAGATCCCTTTCCACAAGATTTGTTACTGCAATGGAGAAACTGTGTTACACTGTAACTGTGAGCTTCTTTTATTTGTTAAAAAGTGTTAGTTAAAAAGTCAGATGTACTTAGATTCTAGCTGGTTCAAATTTTATTCACAGAAGCTTTCTTATTCCAGAGTTGATGTGATTTGTAATTGCAAACCGTGTGTAGGTGGGTGCATCTGTGCACCTTCTTCTGTTCGGCTTGGGCAGGCCCATGAAAACAAGGCTTGATCCAAAAGATCGAACCTAAATGAAGCTCCATGTGATATTGGACTGAGGCATGCAATGTTCCAGGTTGCACAGAACTGTTCCTTAAGAACAGAAAACGTTCACATTCCTGGTGCCGAGCAAGTGTGTAGGAGAAAGGGAGAGAAAAGAGGAGGGCAGCATCCATCTTTATTAAGGGATATTCAGCTAATCAAAATACGTTGGTTTAGCTCTTACAGCTTGGGAATCAGCGTGGCAGCAGCCATCTAATAGCAGAAATGGTACTGAGTGGAAGAAATGTTTAAAATACAGCTCTGCAAGCGTCTCTCAGTAAAAAGTTCCTGATGTAAAGAAAGTCACCAATTCACGGAGGAATTTGATTACCTCTATCCATTATACACACGCAGTGAGTGATCGTGCTACTAACCATCTGTCATCTATTTCATTTGCATCATCAACACCTGCCCTGTTTATCTGCTGCATTCTTCTCGTTGCTGAATTCTTACACTGCTTTAATAAAACACAGAAATGTTATTGTTAAAAACCAATTAATTTACAATCCTCCATAGGGATGGTATTACTTATAATTCAATTTAGCTTCTAATGACCTGCTTTCATGCAAAAATGACTTAATTCTTGTGTCAAAGATTAGTTATATTAGGTACTACCTTTCTGCACCTGTCATGCATGGCGGAAAGGTGGAACAATAGCTTCTTCTTTTCTTGGAATCATAGATATTTTTTCCCTCTAAATTATTAAAGTTCCTGTATTTTCACCCTCCTCCACCTCTCATGCCATTTTGTTTTGTAGAATTTCCCCCTAGTTTGTTTATAAATAATCTTTTTGGATCTTAGACTTCTATAAGAACTTAAGGGGAGACTGTCAGAACAACTAAAGGATGCAGGTTTTTCCTTTCAGCCAATAAGATCTGGATTTCTTTTTTCTTATTTCAGAAATCTGAAAAGGAAAATAATTAGATTTTCCTCACAATTACAGCACTGGGGATACTTTCCCTTCTCATTACCAGAGCAGAATTATAAGCATATATCACAGAAGCCAAACCTGCACACGCATTCATAGTTTGGCAAAGCTCGCAGTTTCCTCCTTAGCCTTAACAAAAGCTCAACATATGGCAGAATCCGGCAAATTCTAGAAACATCCGTTCATCCCACAGGCATTTGCAGAATGTCTTATCGTTGCAAATTGATTTAGTATTCAATATGTGAAATAGAATATATTTCTCATTGGCTTTGACCTATTTTTTATTTCACTGAGAAAACAGAACATTCTTTAGCACCATGTGGGTCATATTGTGGTAACCTTTGCTTGTAAACAATTTAAAGGGACTTGCTGAAACTGAATTAACATATTTTAAAAGGAAGACTATCAGTCAATGGCAGCAATCAAGACTTTTCAGTAACAAATAAGAAGGATCTGCCACAAAATGGTGCAGTTTGGAGTGCCCTTGTTTAGGGCTTCCAACAGGCAGTGTTGTCCTCTTCAAGGATACGCTATTCTCCTTTACATTCCTTTCCTTTCCCATTTACTTTTTGGTTTTTTCTCAATAAACACTTTCATAGCTATTGTGCTTGTTTAATTCTATTGGACTGTTTTAGGGGGAACAGCCCCATGGGATTTTATTTATTATTTTTATCCCCTAAAGATTTTCTCCACCAGAAAAGCTTGACTTTCCCCTCAATACTGACATATTTTCTATTTTGGTTAGTGTGGTGCAGTGGTCCCAATGTTGGACTGTGATTGTGGAGATCTAGGCTTAACACTTCACCACAAAGCTCACTGACTAAATCTGAGTCAATCACTATTTCCAGGCTAAATGTATTTCCTAAGATTATTGTCCAGATGAAGTGGGAGGACCCTACTTCCTTACCTGACTTTTAATAATTCATGGAATCCTGCCACATTCATGTAAAATGGAATATTTGAAAATAATAGCAGGCCTAGCAGAGGTAAGAAGGGAAATATTTCCATTTAGGATGATTGTTTAAAAAGTATTACGGTTGTCCTCATTTAGCAACTGCCTCATTTAGTGACTGTTCACAGTTACAACGGTGATGAAAAATTAACTTTACAACCAATCCTCATATTTCCAACCTTTGCAGGTCTGTAAAGCAAGGGAAAGCTGAAGAAGGATCATAAGCACAGTCATGGTTTCACTTAGCTTAATGACTACATTGCTGGTCCCAATTGTGATTGCTAACCGAGGACTACCTGCAGTTTGAAAAGAACCTTCTGCTTATAGTTCAGATTTTTTTTATCATCATCATCATCATCATCATCATCATCATCATCATCCCCACCAATGTTTGCAATAAATGGAAGTTGTTAACAGGACCTAACATTTGCTTATTCTAAATTTGATCTAAATTCCTGTTTATACAGAAGATGTGTATGGCAGCCATGCTGGTGGGTGGAGGGAGGTTGGGTGAATATTTTTTTTATGTCCTCAATTAAATCTATGCAGTTCAGAGCTTCTTCCTTAGAAATGACTGTTCAACATATTAAACAGCGCAAGTGAGGTCTGCCAGTGATTCTGCCTGTACATAAAAGGAGCTTGCTGCTGGCTTTGCAATAGCTATGCAGAATAAATGAAGCTACATTTTAGGAAGTATGTCCTCTTGCACGCCGTCTTAAATCAGCTATAGTACGCTCTGACTTTTTGACAACTGTGTATGGGTTGCTGAAAGTCTATGATATGCTCATTATTTTTTCTAAAAGCACAAGAATTGGCTGTGCAGGGTACTGCAATGAACCTTAAGCAGCTGTCTTCTAAAGAAGCATCCCCCCGCTCTAAAAAACAATGAGACATTAAGGGAGATGTACACCACACTCTGAAATAACAAGCATTCATGTAGAATTGTCAAGCCGGGTTACAAGGCACCTAAGAATAACCTTGGGGATGGAGGGTTGAATTGGAGAAAATAGTGTGCCGTTCTCACTTCCCTGCGAATATTTAAATCAGAAGGTTTTGTGCAGTTAATTTTGTCTGCACATTGAGGAAATAAAACATTTCCATTGCAGGGGGGAAGAATCCCTAGAAATCCCAACATTTTCCTAGGCAGAAAATTGTCATAGACATTGCCTGAGTATCATAAGACTTTATATTTACCAATATATTTCTGCAACGGATCTTAACATTTTTAAAGGCATTATTTGTTGTGGTTTTATGGACAAAATTTTGAAGAGCTTGGAGAATATCTCCAAGAGTCCCTTGCAAGGGAGATGGGCGGGGAATAAATTGAAATAATAAATAAATAAAATAAAACTCCCATTTAGATGGAGCTTTCTTCTCTATATTAAAACATTTTTTTCCTGGAAGTTTGTTATTAAGTATGAGGAAGAGGGCTAATCATTATTTATGGGTAAAATCTGCAGCAGAATAATAATAATAATTTATTATTTATTATTTAAACTTATATTACCACCCATCTCCCCCAATCGGGGGACCCTGGGCAGTTCACAATAAAAACAAGGTTAAAAATACAAGTACAAAATCATCACATCAATCAATAAACATAATATTTGTGCATCTTTCCATTGCTCTAGAACAGGGCTTTCCAAAGTGCCACCGCTGGCGACACACCCGGCGGCGGCGGCAGCGGCGGCGAGACGCGCGCGCACGGCGACGGCGCGCGGGGGCATGCGGCGACGGGCGTGCACGGCGGCGGCGCGGGGGGGCGTGCGGCGGCGCGGGCGGCGGCGCGCGCGCGCACGGTGACGGCACGGGAGGGGCGTGCGGCGGCGCGGGGGGCGTGCGGTGGCGCGCGCGTGCATGGCGGCCGCCGTGCACGCGCGCGCCGCCGCTTCCGGGTGGTGTGGCGACACACCACGCTGTGTGTGGCGACACACTTTTGTGTCGCGACACACAGTTTGGAAAGCTCTGCTCTAGAAGCTCAGGGCAGCAAATTCAAATTCAAAGTATTTATTTATGGTCCCTGACCAATAAAAGCAGCATAGATAATAATCCCTACTAGTCAAATTTAATCCATAGAACAACTGTTCTGAGGTGACTGGACTGCCAAAGCAGACAGACAGGCAGGCAGGCAATAATAGCCATGTTGACTGTGAAAGGAAGAAAGAAAAATCAGAATACATAGAAACAATGCTTTTAATAAAGTTTTAATCTAGAGAGCTCCTTAAAAAAATTGATGAAGGAAAAGTGACGTTGTCTGATTAAGAGTTCTTGAAGCTCAAAAGCTTGTAGCAATTTTGTGTAATTTAAAAAACATGCCAAAAGAAGGCAATAGCAAGCCATTTTCATACTACTGCCAAGAAAACTACAGAAACATGTTCATGTAGTCACCAGGAGTCAAACTTAACCCAAGGGAATCTTAACTTTTTTACTAGGCCGAATAAAATGATTGCCTCTATGGAGATTGGCTGGCTCGAACTCACTTGGTGAGTTTCCAATAGCTTGAGTGCCAGGACTCTTGAGTCTTAGTCCAACACACCTAACCACTATACAACTTTCCAGATTTGTTTCCCCCCATACAATAGATGTGCCCCCCCACGTCCTAATCTGCTTATTTGAATTTTAGCTACTTTACTCTCATTTATTCTACCAGCTGTTCTAATATAGTAGTCACCTACTTCTATTAGAAGTCTCTATAATTTCATTCCTGTTCATTTTGCTAGGCATTCTCATTTTTGCAGTCTTACAACTGTTTTCCCTCCCCAAACCCTGACATTATCTTGGTTTGCAGACAGAAATGCAGAATCACCCAAGCAAGCTTCCATGCTGCCATGAACATTTTGTCTGTCTGCACTGGAGTCTGAGGGTAGAAGAAACCAAAAGTGAATGCATTATATATACTGTAGAACCTTCAGTTCTACAACATGCTCTTAGAATAATGGGACATATCAGCCTTGGAGCTCTTGTACTTAACTTTCTTCTAGTGATTCTACCCATCAAGATTCAGCAGCCCATCCACTCTGAATCTTCCCATGTTTTTATTCTTTACATTGCTTTGCCTGGGTACAGTGTATGCCCACCTACATAGAAGTGAGTACCATTGAATTAAATGGAATAGGGCTGCACTGTCCAAGTGCAAGATACAGGCAGTTAGGTGTGAAAATGTATATATCAGAACATTTCTATCCACCTGTGTTCTTTTAAGCAGCTTATCATTTATTGCCACATCAAACCATTTCAAAAGACCAAATCATTCATTGAAACAAATCCCCAGACAAGATCTATATGGGAAGATGTTCCCAAAAACAACAGAAAAGAAAGTTGAAACAAAGTACTCAAAGAAGGATTTTTTGTGCACCTGAATGTGCAAAATGAAGCCAAATCTAGTGTTCCCTGGACCAGACATTGCATCCTTGTATTCTGCAACTCAATGAATGTTGACACTGGAGTGTCCTTTTTTTTTTTTTTAATATATTTTATTGAATTTTAAATATACATAGATAAAAGGTTGAAAAGGAAAAAGAAATAGAAATACAAATCAAAGAAAGAAAGAAAAAAGTGTAGTAAAGTAACTAGAAAAAGAGAAAGATGAAACATAGAAATTAGAACTTCCGATTTATCTCTGGTCATAGTGATTTAAAAAATAGTCTCTTACATGCTAGGTCTATATATAACATTGTAGAACATTTCCTGTCTAATATATCAATTTATGTATATTTTAATCTTCAAAACCCCATATAAGCTTTACCCCTCCTGCATTTTGTAAATAGTCCATTAATGGTTTCCACTCTTTAAGAAAATAATAATTTGTATTTTCTTTTAGTAAACATGTCAATTTATCGTTTTCTGCCATTTCCATTACTTTTAACATCCAGTCCTGTATTGTAGGTATAGTCTGGTTTTTCCAATTTTGTGCATATATAAGTCTTGCTGCTGTAACCATATATTGCATAATTCTTGTGAATTTCTTTCCTATTTGTTCTTCTGTTATTCCCAATAAAAATAATTCTGGTTTATATGGAACTTGAATTTGTAAAATATTTTGCATCAATGAATGTATCTGAGTCCAAAATTTCTTAGCACTCTCACAAGTCCACCACATATGATAAAATGACCCCTCTTTTTTTTTACATTTCCAACATAAGTTGGATACATTCCCATACATTTTAGCTAACTTTTGTGGGGTCATATACCATCTGTACATCATTTTGTAGAAATTTTCCTTCAAATTATAACACAGAGTAAATTTTAATCCTTTAGTCCACATATCTTCCCATTGTTGCATTTGAATATTATGACCAATATTTTTGCCCATTTAATCATACAATCTTTAACTTGTTCCTCTACCATTTCACCTTTTAACAATAATTTATACATTTTGGCAATTAAATGGTCATCTGTCTCACATAGTTGTATCTCAAATTCCGATTTATTTTGTTCAAATTCAAAGTCTTTTTTGTCTGATTTAAATTTTTCTACAAGTTGCATATATGAAAGCCATTGGAAAGTATATCTTTCAGAAGCCAATTCTTCTTTTGATTTAGTTTTATATTGTCCTTGTTCTTTTTTTAAAAGATCTTTGTAAGTCAACCATTTATCTTTAACTCTTACTTCTGTTCTATAAAATGCTTCTTGTGTAGAAATCCATAAAGGTCTTTTGTAACATAAAATTAATTTATATTTATTCCAAATTCTTAATAAAGATCTTCTAATATAATGATTTTTAAAATCCACATTAACTTTCACTTTGTCGTACCACAAATATCCATGCCATCCGTATCTTAATTCATGTCCCTCCAAATTCAATAATTTTTCATTTTTCAAAACTATCCATTCTTTTATCCATACTAAACAGCAAGCAGCATAATATAATTTCAAATCCGGTAAACCCAGTCCACCTCTTTCCTTTGAATCTTGCAAAACTTTATATTTTATCCTTGGTTTTTTCCCTTGCCAAATAAACTTAGAAATATCTCGCTGCCATTGTTTGAAAGGTTCTTCTGATGCCAATATAGGTAGTGTTTGAAAAAGATATAAAATTCTTGGCAAAACATTCATTTTGATTGCTGAAATTCTACCTAATAATGATAATTGCAGTTTTTCCCAATGTTCCAAATCTTTCTTAATATCCATCCAAAGTGGAATATAGTTATTCTTGAACAATTTAACATTTTTAGTTGTTAAGTATACTCCCAAATATTTTACTTTTTCTTCCATTGAATATCCTGTTATTTCTTTCAATTTCTCTTGTTGGTGGTAATCCATATTTTTAGTCAAAACTTTTGTCTTCTGTAAATTCACTTTAAACCCTGCTAGCGACCCAAAGTCTTTTAATTTCTGTATTAATATTTCAATTCCTTCTAGTGGATTTTCCAAGGTAATGACTAGGTCGTCAGCAAAGGCTCTTAGTTTATAATCTTCTTTTTTAACTTTGATACCATGGATACCATCATCCTGTCTAATATCTCTAAGTAAAACCTCTAATACCAGTATAAACAAAAGTGGAGATAATGGACAACCTTGTCTAGTACCTTTTTGGATTTCACATGGCTTACTAAATTCTCCATTAACAATTATTTTGGCAAATTGTGGAGTATATATTGATTTAATCCATTTTATAAAATTTCCTCCAAAATTCATATTTTCCAGTACTTTGAACATAAAAAGCCAATTTAAGTTGTCAAAAGCTTTTTCCGCATCAATAAATATCAAGGCAGCTTGTTTATCATAGTGTTGTTCCAAATATTCAATTACATCTAATATATTTCGAACATTGTCTCGTATTTGCCTCTTGGGTAGAAAACCAGCTTGGTCTTGATGAATAAAATCCTTAAGTATATTCTTCATTCTTTCTGCTAATATCGTTGTGAATATCTTATAATCATTATTCAATAGAGATATTGGTCTGTAATTTTTAGTTAATGTTAAATCCTGTTGTTCTTTAGGGATCAAAGTTATGTGTGCTTCTTTCCAGGTTTCAGGCATAGTTCCTGTTTCCAAAATAGAATTCATAGTCTTCTGCAAAGGTAGACATAAATCCTCTTCAAAACATTTATAATAGGCTGCTGACAATCCATCTGGTCCAGGAGCTTTTCCACTACTAATTTTCTTAAAAGCTTTTGTCAATTCTTCTTTTGTTATAACATTGTTTAATGTCAATCTTTGTTGGTCATTAAGAACAGTTAATTTTTGTTTGTTCAAATATTCTTCAATCTCATCCAAGTTGACATCTTGTTTTTTATATAATTTAGAATAATAGTCATGAAAGGCTTTTTGAATATCCATATTATTCACCAAAATTTTTCCTTCATGTTGAATATTAGTAATCAAATTCTTTTGTCTTTGTTTCCTCAAATTATAAGCCAGCCATCTACCTGGTTTATTTGCATGTTCAAAATATTTTTGTTTTGTAAATTTCATTTGAGTCTCTATCTCTTGAGTTAATATCATTGATATTTGCTTTTGTAAGAATTTAATTTGAGTGAGCAAAGTGTCATCCATTGGTTTATCTCTCAAATCTAACTCTTTACTTTTAATTTCATCTAAAATCAATTGAATTCTTTTTTGTTTTTTCTTCCTCATTTGAGCATTGTATTGAATAAAATAACCCCTCATATATGCTTTGCTGGCTTCGACACTGGAGTGTCCTTGATGAACATATACTGTACATTACTTCAGGCAGAAGAAAGATAAAGGAAATGCAGTCCTCAGGATTGTTTCCAAATTGGAATTGGGCCCCCAATTTTGGTTCAGGCTTTTAAAAGCAATAACCAGTATCTTGATTTAATCCCCAAAATAAATTATAAAACAATGCAGCTAATGCATTAAAAAGATTGGTTCCAAGTCACTTTCTCATCACTGAAATTTCTACAAACCTAAGGTTCCAAAAGGGTTTTCAAGGGCAGCCTTGTGTAGAGAGGTTTGCAGTAGTCTAAATCTTCGGTGACCAGTACTTATGTAAATGGATTTGGAAGAAATGTTGTCAAACTTCATGCAGGCATAGCGCCTTTCTGCTATTTGTTAAAGCACCCTGAGTTTTTTCAGGCTTCTGCATGAGGCTGAGAAAACGTTGCAGCTGTTTTAAAAGTCATACTGATAATTCCTGAACTGTAACTATGAGAAGATAAGATTCTGGTGAAAGAAAATGCTACTTTACTAGCTAAAACTCTATGGATAAACTTCTGACATATATACCATCTGTGCAAGAAGCAAAAGCAAATCTAGGAACATTTTGAAACTAGGGCTGGTGAGAGCACATTGCAAGGTCAGGCAACAAATATTGTCCTTTTCCAATATGGTTGTGGATTTCACTACATCAGAGTTGAGAGACATTAGTGTAAAAACATGGGAGAGTGACATAGTCACTTTGTAAGTCATCCATCACACTGTAAAAATTTGAAGAAAATAAATTTCAGCTTCACTAAATGCACATAACTATTTAAGCATTAAGTTCAGGTCAGGGGTGTCTGCAGTGATGGCCACTGGCATCAAAATGGTGGCACAATTAGGTGATCAAAGCCCTTCCCCCTTTTAACATGCATCTAATGCAGTGCATGCATGAAAAAAGAATGGGATTTCTTCTTCCTATTATTCATATTGCAGCATTAAACTTCACTAAACTCCTGTTTGCTATTCCACACCTTCAGACCTTCACAGATCTCAAGCACTGGTTCAGTGCTGCTCTCCTCCTGATCTCAGGAATAGTATTTATTGTATTGCTGTTATCATCACATGTTCATAACTAACATTCATATTACTGTGCCTTCAAACAGATGTGCTGATAGCTCAATGGATTATAGAATCTCAACTCCTGAAAGGTTTCCCATCAGGTTGAATGTGTTAGCATACATAGCTTTCACAAAACTGCTCAATTTACAAATAGCTTAGTATAATGTTTGTTTATTATGAAATAGCAGGCATAGTGTAGTGGTGTGATACTTGTAATATAACTGAGTGTAGTAACATCATTAGAACTGCCCTTGCTAGGGAATCATCAAACAATGGGACTCACTCATAGCAATAGATTAGGGTCAATTTGGAAAAGACTGAGCTACAAATGGAGGAGTCTGTAGTTTGTATCCTATCTCTGCTTGAACTCATAAGACCGTCTCAGATAACTGACTCTTAATCTCAGTCTCCCCAATTTGCAACATGGGGATCATATTAGGATATGTCACAGGGCTGCATAAGTTGAATAATTCTTCTGGAATGCTTTAAAAATCCTAGAGTGTAACACACGCCAAATAGTTATTACGGTGCTAAATTTGGAAAGTAGTGGTGATGGTAGTGGGAAAAAAAAGGTGAAAAAGGTTTCTTTACAGTATTTTCAAGAGAGATTGTGAAACTGGCAGATGGGGGTTTCAGCAGCGTTTTGTGAACAGACAGATGTGGATGCAATTAAACAGGTTGCAAAGGTAAGTGTGTCTGTGTAAGGGTAAAGGAATGAAAAGAAAAGGAGATTTGTCTCCTTGATCATTATCATGTGGTAGCAAAAGTGAACTCACTGGAAATTCACTGGGTCTTAGGCCTAGGTAAATATGAATCAACCTAATTTTCATATTACAAACCTAATGACAGAGCATCAGCTGGCAGAGCATAAGGAATGGCGAACTGACCACATGCAATGGGGAAACTAGGCAATTTTAACTCTGGATTTTAGGATCTTGCAGGGGTGCTTATTAGATAGCTTTATACAGTATATTACCTAGGAATAATACCTATGGAAAAACAATATGTTCTTTTTTATAGTATCTGTAATTATGCACATGACCTTCATCATTTGACTATGTTACTTTTTTACACAAATTAGGGATAGCTTCTGGACTATGTTACTTTTTTACACAAATTAGGGATAGCTTCTGGACTATGTTACTTTTTTACACAAATTAGGGATAGCTTCTGGACTTCTTTTGAGCTCCTCCAAAACACTCTGCTCTAGGTCACATGATTTGGAAGGAAGAGGGACGGGACTTAGAATGGAGGAGTCAACAGCATTCCAAGCCGCTGCCCATCTGCCTTTCTCATAGAGATGCACTGGGTGTCATGGCCAGCTCTGACTCAGAGGAGGAGGAGGCTATCTCAGAAAGCAGCAGGGAGACACCTGAGGCTGATTTGGCTGCAGAGCCTGTAGAGCAGCAGAAGATGAGAGGTGTGATCCAGGACCTCCTCCCAGTCCTAAAGCATGTAGTGAAGGAGTGAAGGGCAGAACAGAGGTCTGCATGGCTCCTGGTGAGGCAAGGGCGTTCCCACCAGTGATTGCTTGCACCAGATGGGGCTCTATTTTAGAGCCACTGCTAGCAAGCCATCCTTCGTTGGGAACAATTGGTCCATTTACTGGAATCTCTGTCTGTGGCACCCGGAACTCTTGCTTCTGAAGAAGCGCTCTGTGCTTTTGAACCTGGACCAGCTGACGACCTATGATGCCTCTACAACCTCTGGACTGTGCCCTGACGATGCTTCTGCCTGCTGCTTGGAACTTTTGCTTACAGGGAACTTGCTTGTAAGTTTCCAAGGGATTTGGGACTGTTTGAAATGATGAGTACATCTGCATACACCTCCCCCCCCTGCTGTAATTACTCAAACTAAGTAAAGCCTTTGAACTGTACTTGTGTGTGTGTCTCAGGCCTGGGACAGGACACTGGGGGATTTTGGGGGGAGCGGAATGTTTTTCTCCCAGTCCCCAACCTGATCAGGACCCTTTTCAAATTTGTCTTTGCTTCCTCCGCTTCATTCCCCCCCCCCCATTCTGCCAAAAATTTGGGCTCATGTTATTCTGTTTTTGTCCTGCTAAAAGATAGGCAGGCAAAGTCCTGAGCCCCCATAATTTCTTTCCAACATTCCAAAACAAGAATGTTGGATGTTGGGATAAACAGGCCTCTTTGCGGCTACACGTATTTCTTCCCAGTGTCCGGCTGGTCATCTCCCTTTCCCGTGGGCTCCGATTCCTAGTGATGCTGTTGACTACACAAAGTACTGATGCTGTATTTGAGACGCTATTTCTTTAGGGAGGATATTTTCTATGACACAGGCATGGACTTCTGGCAGAAAGGCTGAAGGCAGAACTCAGTGGGTGAAATTATAACAGGGCCAAAGCCAGTCTTAAAATCTAATCTTGAAATGATCTCCTTTCATTTTAGTTGGTAAAAGTTCATGGCAGCTTTGGCAGCACCTCATCGACATCCGGGATCGGATTTTTGCCAGCAATCCTTGCAATCTAATATGGAAATGAGCCACCAGCCTTGATAGTGTATCATTTCTTCTGAATGGGATCACCTGCACCCATCTATCTTGGGAGGACATTTCAAACAGAGTTAGCTCCTTAAACCTTCTAATTAAAATGAGAAATCCCCAGGCCTCCATGACTCAGCCTTGGAAAAAAAGATTATTAGGAATTTAATAGGGAAACTATTGCATCTCAGACCATCTGTGACCCAGTGCTCCATGAGAATTTAAAGAAAAACTGGAGGAGGGAGGAACATAACCAATGCATGCCTTAGGAGCACTTTGCTGGAGATGCAATAAATCAACATAGTTAGAGTACAGCCTTTTTCAGATTTAATTACTGTTACATAATTATTAGTAAAGCAGCCTCTGAAACTGTAAAACTCATTACATCAAAAATCCCCAAGCTCCGGAAGGAATTTATGAACTCCTTACTTTCTTCTGACTCTGAGAAAAATAACGTAGGATATACACCCATTTTGCCTACCTTTTTTTTTTTTTGAAGTCATGATGAGACATTTGTGTGTGTTTATATATATGCCTCTGCATCTGTTTATCCACGTACATACATGGATAATGTATGGAATATTTATGAGTTAAACTAGAGTGTTAACTTGGCAGTCTGTGGCATCTCCTTTGCTTGAAATAAATCTTTAGTGCTAATACAAGTAACTTCAGATGGAAGGTACCTCTCTTGTTCTCTCTCTCTCTCTGTCTCTCTCTCTCTCTCACACACACACACAGACGCACATGCTCAAACCCATTGTACACACCCATTCATGCCGCTTCTGTCTTAATAGAGAAGCTGTAGAACAAGACAATGGACTCATCTCAAGAGAACTGCTGCCTTTTGAACCAGGTTGAGTAGTTTCAAAAACCTGCCAGGGGCCTGAGCTAGCCACACCAAAGAGAGTTCTCTGGGAAGTTAGCCAAATTAGCATGTCATCTAGTAGTGCCAGTTACTTGCCATTTGGATAGGTGCTCATGTTCTGAAATAGGATGGAAACTCTGGGCAATTTGCCCTTATCACATTCCTGGTTTTTTCCTTCTTGCTATCCTTGATGTTCAGTATGTAACTTAGTGGTACAAAGGGTAATGAGGTCCAATGGAGTATATTAATATTTATTTTTCCATTGTATACAGGATAATTCTGGGATTCATTAGTATGTCTATGTCTATAAAGTAGCACAGACCATCTAAGTTTCTACTCTTACAGTAATGGATGTGGGCAGTGTGTTATGGCTGGCCCTTTACAGCAATATTTCTCAACCTCAGCAACTTTTAGATGGGTGGACTTCAATTCCCAGAATTCTGGGAGTTGAAGTCCATCCATTTTAAGGTGCTGAGGTTGAGAAACACTGCTCTACCCTGTAGCCTTCATCCCTTTCCTGCTTTTCTATGCCCTTTTTGGTGTTTTGGGAAGTATACTCCTAAAAAAATCTTCTTGGTCCTAGGCTTGTTGAACCTTGAAGGCTCCAGCCACACCCCTAATGGTTGCCTTGCATTACAAGTACTACTGTCTTCAGACCTAAAGTAGGGCACATCTGAAGCCATGATGGTCACAATTCTGCCTGTTACCACCTAGAGTCTTAAATCTCACAAATACGTGCATAAGTCACTCTGCCTAGCTTTGTAAAAAAAAAAAATCTACTTTATGCTGTGGAAAGCTTTCAGCAGCCTCCCTGAATCAGATGTGTAGAGTCTTTAATTCCCAGAACTCGATCCCATGTTTGAAGGGTCTACAAAATGTTTACCATAGGACCCTTCCAGCATCTCCCCCTCAACCCCTACAAAACATTTTCAAGCTGTCCAGTTGTCACCTTCATGATCACGTTCAAAACAATACGAAGAAGGGCAGAGAACATAAAATTCTGCAGTAGATCCTGGAGTGGAAAAAAAGAAGAGCCCCTCATTTTGACTTTACAGAAGAGGGAAATTAAAAAAAAAAAGGGGGGGGGAGTCCAGTACCCTCCAGCTATATCCTTACTTCATGTTTTGTGTGCTTGCCTGGTCACAGTAAAAACAAATCAAAACACGAGCGGTTTAGGTGCAAATCCATCCAGTCACCATAGAAGGTGACTTTTATGATGTGACTGAAGTGACTGCTAAGGTGACTACCAGAAGGCAAGGCAAGGCAGGAGTTCCCTGTGATGAGGGAGCAACCTACTTACAACTTCCACAGAGTTGTAGTATTTCAGAGCATTAGAGAATAAAATACTAGTTTCGCTGGAGCTTGAATCATGTCAACTGGATTTCTATTTTCTTAGTAGAAACGTTTCGCTCCTTATCCAAGGAGCTTCTTCAGTCTGAGCAAAGTTGGTAAGGGAATCCTAAATATGTTCCTAGGTAGCTGTGTGACCTTACACCTGGGGCTAGGTCATGGTTATATTGAGATGTAATTTTTAAGTCCTTTTATTATCTAATGGAGGGTCGTTAAAATCACCATGCTGCTGTTGAGCTTCTGAAATGGTCTTAATCTTCCTAGGCACAGAAGACAAAACGGGGAGGAAGATGTGGGAGAGTTTGTGCCTGAGGCCCCCACCTCTATTCAAGGAAGGATTTTCCAAGTTGGCATAAATGGATTCCTTGACCCCTCTCTCAAACCACCTATCTTCTCTGTCTAAAATGTGAACATTAATGTCCTCAAATGAGTGTCCTTTTTCTTTTAGGTGAAGATAAACTGCTGACTCTGGTCCTGTGGTGTTATTTCTCCTGTGTTGGGCCATCCTCCTGTACATAGGTTGTTTGGTTTCTCCAATGTAGAGTTCAGAGCACTCCTCACTCTACATTGGAGAAACCAAACAACCTATGTACAGGAGGATGGCCCAACACAGGAGAAATAACACCACAGGACCAGAGTCAGCAGTTTATCTTCACCTAAAAGAAAAAGGACACTCATTTGAGGACATTAATGTTCACATTTTAGACAGAGAAGATAGGTGGTTTGAGAGAGGGGTCAAGGAATCCATTTATGCCAACTTGGAAAATCCTTCCTTGAATAGAGGTGGGGGCCTCAGGCACAAACTCTCCCACATCTTCCTCCCCGTTTTGTCTTCTGTGCCTAGGAAGATTAAGACCATTTCAGAAGCTCAACAGCAGCATGGTGATTTTAACGACCCTCCATTAGATAATAAAAGGACTTAAAAATTACATCTCAATATAACCATGACCTAGCCCCAGGTGTAAGGTCACACAGCTACCTAGGAACATATTTAGGATTCCCTTACCAACTTTGCTCAGACTGAAGAAGCTCCTTGGATAAGGAGCGAAACGTTTCTACTAAGAAAATAGAAATCCAGTTGACATGATTCAAGCTACAGACAATTCCACCTGGATGACTGAGAACCTTCATAGACATAGTTTCGCTGGAGTTTTAACTACACTGCAACTTTCACCGTTCATCTCTTGAATGCTGCCAGCATCATGGGGTCAGGGAGACTGGAGGCAGTTTTCAATCTATTGTAGTGCAGAATCCTCTTCTGGAAATACTTTCCAAAATAATCTTCTTAAATGTGTATGGGTGTATCCCAAACACAAACATATATATGGATACATATATATATTGTTGGATATGTTTTTGTGTATATACTGTATGTACACACACACACACATACACAGTTTTAGATTTTTCCTTGATGTAAGCTTTTTTAAAAATGTAACAGTAAATGTAGTCTCAGAAATATGCAATCTTATTTAGATGCATCTTACACACACATGCACACACACACACCATTTTGTACACATGGACCAGAGAAAGACAGGCACTAGCGGACTCCATTTAAACTGTGCTGTCTATCATATGTGGAATCCATTCTGCTGGATCTCATAATTTCACTCCTATAGAAAGCAAAGAGCAATCTCAGGCAAAAGCAATATATAAAGAGCAGTATCTTTATCTTACTTATTTTTAAAAATTTATTTTTAATTTTTAATAAATTTTTAATAAAAATTTATTTTTTATTTTTATTTTTTCTCTTATATTGTGAGCTGCCCAGGGTCAGTCTGGAGTCAGGCAGCACCTACATCAAACAAATCAAATACACACAGTACATCCATAAATACATACTTAAATACAGCAAAGGCTAGAACCAAAGAGCTCAGTTTCCCCCAAAGTCAAGAGAATCACAGTCAGAATGTAAGCACCGCAGCCGAGCAAAGCAACTCCCACCAGCCCATGCTCTGGGGCTGGCAGTAACAGCTGTCTCTCACCATTATGCCCTTAGGAAGCGGTGGCATTTGCCAGCAACTCCTTCTGTGTCTAACTCATTTCCTGCATTCTCCGTGTTCATTTGCATAATCAACTGGTCCTTATGCCTCAAGAAAATTGAGGAGAGCATCTGAGGAATATGTTGCTAGAAATGAAGTTTTAAAAACATCACACCAGGAGGTGCAGCCACGATGCCTCATTTTATTCCCTACAGGTCTGCACACTCACAAGAACACAGCAGACAAAGGAGAGGCTTGGAACGATCTCTTTGCGGCAGGGGAAACAGAGCACATATTTTCAGCAAATTCAACATGTCTACAGTTCTGCATCCTCCTTGCACCTTAAAAAAGAATTACGTGTGGAGACTATTATAGGTGACAATTTGGGATTTTATTTTTATCTCCCTTTTCTCTTTTTCTCTTATTTTTCCTTCCTGCTGCTGTGTCTCTTGACAACTATGTTCACACAGCATTCACACAGGCAAACAGTGTTAGTTCCTCCTGCAAAAGTTAATCAGGGGTGTGTGTGTGTGAGTGGGTGAATATGCGCATACACCTTTCTCATGTGCTATTGTTGACATTCTCCTTATGCTGAGGAAAATTGCAGTATGTACTGTATGCGCCTGGGTGTTTTCCCTTTGTTGTCCCAAGCTGATGTGAACACCACCATTAAGAGGTAATCTCAAGTGGTTTTCTGAAGTCAAATGTCCTTCAGAGAAGTTGGATTACAATTCCCATCAGCCACCACCAGAATGCCAAATGGGGGTTGTGGGAGAATGCCAGGTTGGAGAGGGATTATCTAGAGCTTTTTGTGTTTCCCTGTTGCAAGGAATACAGTTGATTCCAATAGAAGAGAATATATGTAGCTCAAGGTTGAACTGTGGAATCCTCGGTGCTCTCTGAGCGTAGTCGTTGCTTGCAGACATTTCATTACCCGACTAGATAACATCATCCGTGCTAGTGAGTGTGGGGTTTGCTCCCTGTTCATATACAGTAGCTTGACCTACCAGTGTTGGTGGGGGTGTAGTTTTCTCCTTGGTAGATCCTTGATTAGGGTATTGTTTCTGCTTGACTGTCTGGTATTAATCCTGCTTATCTGGGTATTGGCTGCTGGAGAAGATGTGTTCTGGTCTTTTTGTTTCCTTTTTGTATATGAACAGGGAGCAAACCCCACACTCATTAGCACGGATGATGTTACCTAGTCGGGTAATGAAATGTCTGCAAGCGAACAACCAAGCTCAGAGAGCACCAAGGACTCCATGGATATGGTTGAGCTGAATTACAATTCTATTTAAACAACTTGGTAAAAATGTTAGCAATTAAGAAGCCTGAGGGAGTTGTGGGTTTTTCAACTTAATGTACTTCAACTGGGCTCAACCCCAGTTCTGCTTTATTCTGCACAATCACCAACAGAGATTAAAGAACAGAAATTGTAAGAACACTTTGCTAAATTGCATTTTGAGTTTATTGCTTAGCCAGTTCTTTTCTGGACAACTACTGTGGACATTTCTGGACAGCACCATTGGTGATCAGTAAGAATCTTGTGGCACCTTCAACAAATATATTTATTTTGAGATACATGATATATTATCCTGAAATAGGAGTTCATATTAGAATATATATGCCTTTCTTAGCATAATGCTTCTATGCTACTACTGAGGAACTGGTCTGTAGTTAGGCTGACCATATTTCAGGTTGGCAAAACAGGACGGGGTCTTATGTAATATTCCGTATTCATGAAAAAGACAAGGGTCCCCACCCCCGGCCAGCGCGATTGGCTCCCACCTGCAAACCCCGCCCCCCAGCCCACATGATTGGCTCCTGCCTGCAAACCCTGCCCCCAGTCCACACGATTGGTGCCTACCTGCAAACCCCGCCCCCCAGACCACGCGATTGGCTCCTGCCTGCAAACCCCAGCCCCCTGTCCACGCGATTGGCTCCCGCCTGCAAACCCTGCCTCCAGTCCACACAATTGGCTCCCGCCTGCAAACCCCGACCCCCGGTCTGTGCGATTGGCTCCCGCCTGCAAACCCCGCCTCCAGTCCACACAATTGGCTCCCGCCTGCAAACCCCGCCCCCCATCCACGCGATTGGCTCCCGCCTGTAAACCCCACCCCCGGTCCGCGCGATTGGCTCCCGCCTGCAAACCCCGACCCCCGGTCCGCGCGATTGGCTCCCGCCTGCAAACCCCGACCCCCGGTCCGCGCGATTGGCTCCCGCCTGCAAACCCCACCCCCCGGTCCACATGATTGGTGCCCACCTGCAAACCCCACCCCCGGTCCGCACAATTGGCTCCCGCCTGCAAACCCCGACCCCCACTCCACGCTCCAGCTCGGATCCTCCTTCTGCGCCATTCCCGCTGGGTTTGAAAAACGGGAGAAAATTGAGATTTTTATGAAAATGATGGGACAGTTGAAAAATGCTTAAAAAATGGGACTGTCCCATTCAAAACGGGACGTATGGTCAGCCTATCTATAGTGCACAAATGCCACAAGTGATTTATTAGGTAGAAGACTCTTGATTAGTATAATTCAAAGAGGCTACTAGTTGATTATTTTTCATGGACCAATCCCTTATCTTGTGTGAAAGCAACTTAAAGGAAAGGGTTGGGGAGAAATCAGAAGGGAGAGGAATGTTTCAGTAAGTTCCCTATCCACTTTCCTCAGTCCTTTCTCCTCACGTTCAAATTTCCTCAGCAAATAAAGTTTTGGGAATACAGTCTGACCAGAGCAATCAGTATTTCTGCTTTAAGAACAGTCTTATCAGTGCAAAGGAGAATGAGGCAACCCATGTGTATATGGGATTATTTGGGTACCTCTGAGACTCATCTGCAAACTGGAGCTGTTGAATCATGGCAAAATGTAATTGAGAGCCATTGAGATCAGTGGGATAATTTATCAGTGAATCCAATGGGAGTCGGATTAACTCCAGGATGTCTGCTGCAGTTCCCTCCAAAGTCAATAGAATTCCAACCACTTGGATCAATGGGTTCTCTGTTGAGCAATGACAATGCACATACCACCTCAAATTTCTTTTCATGGTTTGCAAACATTTATCTTAGACCATATCTGCAATAATACTTCCAGCCTGACCATGCCTATTCTGCTGACGGCTCGGCAGAGTGTCCAGGATTCTAAAACAGCAGCCATATGGAATCTTACTGTGCTTATTAAATTTTGTACAGCAGTGTTAACAGCGGTTTGATTTGCGGCTGCAAGTAATAAATGAATTATATTAATTTTGTAGCTTCAAGCTAATTTCTCCAGAATTACTTTTTAATAACCAACATCATGTTCACTAGTAAGGTTTAAATACATTTAGAATCACATTTGTGTGTGTTTGTGCACGTGTATATATATTATATAGGGGTGTCTACGTAATTATCATTTTAAGAGCTCGGATCTTATTTAACAATTCCCTCACTGTTGGAAAAAAAAGCAGGCTAAGATAAAATGTTTTACATTTGCTTGGAGATTTAAGGCTAAATTACCTCTGTGTATTGTGAAGAGCGGAAGTAAACTATAACGGGAAAAGCTTGAAAAAAATAATATTCTCTGTATTATGAATTGCTGAGTCTTCTGTGATGCCACATTGACTCTAATTGTCCAGAACTAGGCTTTCCTAGAACTAACTTCTTACAGTATAAAATTTGTACTTGGCAGGATTGGCTATTGGTTCTCCATTCACACATTCTTCCTTCATGCAGCTACAATCAGAGGAAGGAAAATAGGATCTGCACTCATTATTCCTTCTGTGGCCTTTCCATTAATCTACCCCTGGCATTCACAGGTTGGGAAGGAAAAGCATAGACCAGAGATGAAGTAATTGTAAGAACTTCAGAGGTTCTGAATTACAATTTCCAACTGGCCCAGCCAACATAGTCAGTGATAAGGGATGCTGGATCTATAGTTCAGCAATGCCATTTCTGGTATAGACTTTTCCTTTAATGGAAGAGAAAAGGTTATGCAGCCTTTCAACTGTATGAGAACATAATGACTAGGACATCAGTAAATGTCCAGTGAATGAATTTACACAACTGTTTGTATGTTCAATTTTGTGCATAGGAAGAGATAGGGCATTTCTACACTGGGGCATTCTCTAATGAGTGGTCCTTAAGCTTCTTGTTTAAAATGACAAGCATTGGTAGATTTGTAGCCATTTCTTTTCTAACTTTTTGTAACTTTTCTTCTATTAAGAAGTTGCTTACTCTCAGTCCAAACTCAGAGGAACTTGTCAGGGCCTTTTATACCATGGCTGCCATTTTCTGAGGTTATACAAATATCCCAGTTTCAGCTTCACCTGGTATATCCTATCTGTGTGGTACAAAATGCTATACAAATATTAAATGCATTGATTGTGATGGTGTAAATGTTACAGCTCTGAGATTGTAACTTAATTTTAGATCTAGTATCTTTTTGTTGTTGTTACACTGCATAAACAATGAAGTTGCTTTTCTAGCAGCTACCAGGTTGAATGCAGGCAGTTTAAATTTGTGCACTGAATTATATAAGGAAGTTCCATTTTAAGGCCAGAACTAGGTTTTCCTTTCAAAAGGGAAAAAGAAAAAGGGGGAAGGCTAATAGAACTGAAAAATCAACCCAGTCTCAGTGACGTTGCCAGGTTTGAGGGGTTTCCTGGGTTCCTCCTTATTTCCAGACTAGACTCCCTGCTTCCTCCCTGTCTCTCCAAGCTTTTGATTTACTTGGGGGCAACAGCCATGTGAATTGTTGTGCTGATTAATGTGGGGAAAAATCCAAACCTAATATGTTTGGTTCTCATATGCTGATTAGAATCAGCTAAAGAATGTGCAAATGTTCAAGTTCTTCAGAATGCTTTTGTTCTGCAATGTAGTGTAAAATCAAAGCAATAAGAGACAGAGCAGAAAAAAAAACAGTAGTCTACCTCACTTGAGGGAATGATATTAAAGGCAAAACTGAAGTACTTTGGCCACATAATGAGAAGACAGGATACCCTGGAGAAGATGCTGATGCTAGGGAAAGTGGAAGGCAAAAGGAAGAGGGGCCGACCAAGCGCAAGATGGATGGATGATATTCTGGAGGCGACGGGCTCGACCGTGGGGGAGCTGGGGATGGTGACGGCCGACAGGAAGCTCTGGCGTGGGCTGGTCCATGAAGTCATGAAGAGTCGGAAGCGACTGAACGAATAAACAACCTATTTCAAATGTGCATTCCTGCTGTTCAGTCTTGAGATGGAGGTTGTAGAGTTAATGTCAGGTTTGAGGAAACATTTGGAGAACTTGAAACTTTGCATCTGTTTTACAGTGTTTTAGTTAGTTGTGAGATATGGACATTTACTTTCTTTGTGCTAGATTTCATTGTAAAGAAAAGTGCTCCTTTCGTTAATTAAAGCCACAAACTGTGTATTATTTTAATTTAAGGTATTTCCTTAAGTGACAGTGAACTCAATTAGTCAGATGCTACTGGATCTTTGAGGCATGGATCCAATAAGAGTACCAAGGGATCCAAAGGCCAGCCCCATGTAAGTTCTGGGCGTACTCATTAATTCCTGATTTGTTCAACTTGTCCAGAAGTCATAAACATAAGCAATATTTTACAGGCATTGTCCACTTATGAAAGTTAAATAAAAGGGTGAATCAGTAGTAACCAGTTGCTTGGTTGCCTAGTAGCTATCAGAAAAGCCACTCTTGTATCTTATTCGGCAAAGAAAAGGCTATTTGGAAAAAGTCTGGGGAGAGTATTTCTGTCCTAATTTGTTTCCTATGCCAAAAATAGTAACTATTTGTCCTGTGTTGATAACATTGCCACTTAACTAATTAATTGTAGAGTAATCATCTGTGTCTCAATACCATAATGTTTTCAGGAACATTACAAATAATAATTTAAAATGTAGGTTGCTAATTATATAAGTGTGTTGCTGACTTCATACATGACATCTTGGAATACTGTATTTAATGTGTAACAAATTGGGCCAGATTAAGGAAGAGGAATCAGTTGACACCAGAATGCTGCTGTATAACAAGCAGCATATCTTCTAATTGTCCTGGGTAATCCAATCAGTTTTCCATGGTAGCCTTATTTGAGGATTATTTTCACAAGGAAGCATCCTACAACCTCCATATTGGAGAAAGAATTCTTCCTGATTAGTTCTTCCAAGAATTATGTGCCCTCCCCACTCCCATTAAAGTCCCTGGCTCTGAGCAGGCTGTCCGCTTCAGGAAGCAAGATGAAGCGAATACATGCAAAGAATCATCAGTACCATTTGCAAATGATCAGGGGTTGGTATGAGTGAATTTCTCTGAGTACATTTGGCAGCTGGGGGACATGCCTGGAGAGGCCATCTGGGATCTTTTGCGAAGGAAACTTGTGCCCTGCTATAAAACTATAATCTGGCCTCCGCAGGCTTTTTTATCCACTGGTTTGGATGTCACTCTTGTAGGAGCCTTCCGTTTCCCTTTTTAATTTTCCTGATGCACAAAACATTATTTTACAGTTGCTTTGTCACATTGTTGGATTCTGTTCTTTTCTAGAACAGAGGTCATTTGAGTTCACAATCATAGATTTAAACCATAGGGGTTTTTTAAACTAGTTCTCCATGATCCACCAGTTATGCTTGCATAATAGCTTCATGGGGCAGATGTGAGCTGATCTGGGTTTTCCCCAAGTTTTCTTCATTTTAGCAGAGAGCTTTCAAATGGCCACCCTTTTTCATCTCCTTCCCCTTGCTGGCTTCAATTCTGGGATTTGAAGTCCACACATCTTAAAGTTGCCAAGGTTGAGAAACACTATCCTAAACCACCTCAACACAGTTTAAAACATGCCTGGGACAGATCAAACCTCTTCTGACTATTTGAAGATTAATTTGAACAAGTCTATGTGAGCACATTCATGTCTATATATTTGCATATCTAGAGATCACAGAAAACCCATCAGCCAGTCAGTGCTGCTTGTCTCTGGGTAATAGCTAAGGTTAGGTAACTGTAAGCCAAACTATGTTCCTTTACTATTATTTCAAGCTGGCCAATAATTTGTTCTGTCCCTAAAAAACATCTGTTCCCCCTATTCATAAATAAATAAATAACTTGCTAGCATTTCTTTTCTTTTATGCTCCATTTAAACACATGCATTTGCAAATGTTTGTCCATTGCTTTGCAACAAATCTCAGAGGGTAAGCTATGTGATGGAGATGTTGATTACTAAAAAAAAATGATGAACAAATGTATTAAAAGCTCTCAAGCATTTTTTAACCGTAATCCACTGTTGCCTTCTAAATTTCTATTACTTGTAATGCCACACTTTGGGGCATCTTTTTTAAATCATGCCAACATGTTGCTACAACAGGAGCCCAGGAGCTGGGAGACTTGGAGAGGCAAGAATCCCCATCATTAGGACCCCACTGGTGGGTCACCCCTTTAATCACAAGGCATTGGAATCTTGCTGTTTCTGAAGAGCTTTCTCTGTTCAAAGATTAAAGAGCAGGTGGTAGCCGTGGTTAAGAGGGCCTTTGCACACCTTCAGGTTGTGCACCAGTTGTGCCCATTCCTGGACTGGGAGGCTCTGCTCGCTGTCACTCATGCCCTCGTGACCCCCCATTTGGACTACTGCAATGCGCTGTACATGGGGCTGCCCTTGAAGAGCACTCAGAAGCTTCAGCTACAGAATGCAGCTGCACGGATTGTAAACGGTGTCGGCTATTCGGCACATGTAACAGCACTGCTTCGGGGGCTGCATCAGTGTGTTTCTGGGTGCAATTCAAGGTGCTGGTTGTCACCTTTAAAGCCCTTCATGGCTTGGGACTGGGTTACCTGATGGACCGTCTTCTCCCAGTTGTTTCTACCCATCCAGTTTGGTCCAGCAAGATGGGCATGCTTCGGGTCCTGTGAGCCAAGGAATGCCAGCTGGTGGGGACTAGGAGGCATGCCTTTTCTGCCATAGCCCTGCCCTCTGGAACATTCTTCCTCCAGAGATTAGGATCACCCAGACCCTGTTGGCCTTTCGTAAGGCCTGGCTATGTGCCCGGGCCTGAGGTCCCAAGTGTGGGAAGGGCCCCATTTCCTGGCTATATTGACACAGATTAATTAGAATATCTCTTGGCTGCTATCTGTATTTAATTTCTTTTTTGTATTGTGTTTTAACTGTTCTAATTGTTTTTATGATTGTTCGCCACCCAGAGTCACTGGTTTGAGATGGGGTGGCTATACAAATTGACTAAATAAATAAATAAAAGATAAGATGGTACTAGCACAAGGACAGGTCACAATTTCAAGACCCCAGTAGCAACGTTGTATGTTTGGCCATACCACTCCACTGCCAGGACACACTGTAACCTGAAAGTGAGAAAGAGGCTGAGAAAGAGGGCTTTTCTTTTCTTTTTGTTACCGTTTCTGTTTAACAGTTGTTTTTTTTAAAAAAAGCAACCTTTGAAACTCACCGAAATATCAACTGGTAAATCAGTTCAAATAAACAGCTAACTACTTTAAACAATACTGACAATATTTGACCAAGCAAATGGTCAACATTTACAGGATGCTTAAGAAGCTCTCACTGACCATATTCTTCCTTTCTACATTCTAGACTCAAACAGGATCTTGGATGGACCATTCATCTCTTAGACCTTGTATGCCAAATTATTTTAAATAAATAGCAAACTCTGGAGACACTATGAAGGAGATCAGAATTGCGGCATGGAGGAAAGTCACTTTTAAGTCTTTGAACGTAACATACCTCCAATATGATGGGGGGAGGGGCTAGAACAGTTATTTGCAGTTTTGAGGAGAGCTGTCATTGGTTCCAGTTAGACCTTTCATCTCATTGCAAGTGGGCTATATGCCATCCCAAATTATCTTAGATCCTCCACCATGCCACAGTAACAAGCCATCCCATCCCCTCTCATGCCAGAGATTTAATTTATATTGCACACACAAGGTTTGCTAAAATGAATAATGTCATATTCAGTTTGCCCCTGAAGCAGTGATTCACTGATTTTTTTATTTTTTATTTTGTCCTGACAGAGTGGCAACTAAAACCATACTGAGAATAAGCATTATTGCAATGGTTATAACTTTGCCCGGAAAGCTGAAAGTGGAAAGACTGGAGAAAGAATATATCCAGTGCACTGGAACAACTCCAAATGGCTCAAAAAACTGTGGGTTAACAGGGCTCTCCATTTGACTGCTTTTCTCTTTTTCAAAGCTATGTCTCTGGAGATGGTCACAAATATAGAGAGTATTGAAATGAGACAAGGAAAATCCATGAAAGAGGCATCTATCAGTAGTGATTTGTCATGGTGGCTTATCATTGGTTCTGCACAAGATCCAGGCCAGCCTGCTCTTATGTCTGATGAATGTGTGAATGTATGTACAGTATATATGTTTCTGTAGAAACTCAGCATACTTCTAGGCCAGTCATGTGAAACTGTCTGTAATTCTTCATGAACCTACAGAGATTCAGATGAATGTATGGAGAGTTCAGACTGGGAAGTTCTCCTTTCCTCAACCTCCACATATCCAACTGGAGTCAGGAAGGAGATGTATATTTGCATTAGTTTGAACATGGTACACATGTCTGCATGTTCTGGAACCCTTCTTTAGTAGAGCTTTGGACTTTGATGAGAGGTATGATCCAGGTGAAGGAAAGTAGGCCTCCTTTTCCATCCTCTGGCTGAATATGTGAAGGCTAGGAAGAGTAGGACCACAGATGCAGTTTTGTCCACAACCTAGCATGAAGTCCTACATGTGTTCAATTGAATGCCCAAACAGGACTACAATATATTACTTGCTCTGAAGAGCAGTAGTGGTGGCTGAGAAATTCATTCTATGTGATTTTTTTTATATATTTACTCAATTGGCACCCCTGAATCTTTGATATATAACATACATGTGCATTGAAATTAACACTGTTCAGAATGTTACCAGGGGTTCCCAAATAAAAGGAAAGCCTCTTCTGGTTCTTCTTATCTGATACTATCTTTCTCAAGCAATGCTAGTTATTGACCATTTCACATATACATTATCCCTGATCCTCTGAGCCAAGTTCCATGCAAGATTTCTCCAGGTTAAAAGATGTAGTTGTTAACACTTTTTCAGTACTATATTCTGCACATTAAAGTCCCTGTTAGCACTCATTTTCACCATATGTTGAGCACATCAAGGAGTGATTACCCTTACATTACTGATAGATGCTTTTCATCACCTCAAAGGTAATACTTTTTAATGGATTCTATCCAGATGTAATCAAGTTCAGAACTGACTCATTGAAATCAATTGGGCAAATAGGTCATGACTAACAAGTCCTATTGATTTCCATATGAATATACTGTAGAAACGCTCAGACATTAAATGCTAGGCAGCCAAGTGTTGAGAAAGTACATAGTCTACATGTATGATGGAACCAAATTTTAGAGGTACGTTTAGCTGATGACAGCTAGCAGAGAAAACTGTTCCTTAAAGGGGAACAAAACCCTAATTCAAAGTACACTAGTAACTACTGAGCCATCATACAAGATGCCACAAACCAACTATGTATTTTAACCTTCAGGACGCCAGATAACTTCCTCCCCTAATTTGTGCTGACTTACAAAGAAAGCACCAAACAGAAATATATAGGGTTTTTCCTGGGTTGTATTCTCAGAGAAAATTCTGAATTTCCCTACCCTACACAAGGTTACTGAAAATGAGTCTCTTATATGGAAATGCAACATTAAGTATTCTTTTTCAGAAAACACATTCGAGGAGTGCAAACGATAACACTCAGCTCATCTTCCCAAATAACCCCAGTGAAATATCGAAAGCTGTGAGCTTCTGTTTATGTAAACACTTCTGTGGCATAAGAATTTTGACTGCTTTGAGATAAAGTGATATACTGTCAAAGTAAGTAAAAGCCACTGACCCAGAGCACCCTTATCTGAAAGTGAAATCCCCTTTGGAAATCAATAGAATGGTCTTAAAAGTAAGCAAGTGTTGATGGGACCAGGGTGTGCCACAAAACCTTAGATTTCAGATCCAAATACATTTGCTGGGACATGTACAACATCATGTCCTCATGCTGCTTTTTATGAATGCTTACAATTTTTTTTTAACCTAATATCCAAAGGCTAGGTGTGGGAAGTATTTAGATTCCCCCCCACTGTTGCCCCTAATTCATTGATTGAAGCTTAAAGCCCTCAGTAATTTGGAAAAGGTGAGGGAGCACCTTTTCTCATATCAACCTGTCCAAGCTATAAGAACTTCCTCCAACTTTCTCTTTCATCAGAGGCACATTATATACCTACCATAGAAAGGGCTTTCTTAGCGGGACTACATGCCTATACAATGCCATACTTGCCTACTGCCTCAGTTGCCATCTTTTTAAGATTACAAAAAATGCATCTTGATTGACCCAAGTGTTTTGATTAATTGTGAAATATTTGAACTTCACAATGAGGAATTAGGATTTTATTAACTCTTGATCTATTGTAATTCTAAAACTGTAATCTGCTGTAATCCTAATCATGCACTGAATCTCTATGCATAATTTACCATACTTAGTGCAAATCAAGTTTGCAGCAAGGATTACAAGAACAGTCCTTGAAGAATTACATCCATAAGGACTTCCAGTCATCAGTCGGCTTTACAGAGTTTACTTTTACTGCCAAGCCTTGGCACTCTGATTTAAATGCTCGGACTTGATTCATTTATTTCATAGGAACTGACTTAACGGTTGATTTATATTAGTGGATATTAACATTTTTTTTTAGCCTGTGAATATAACAACCCCACAGAAAGAAGAAGGCAGCAATAGTCCACTGATATGACCATATGATATCAGTATGTCATAACTGACGTCATGATCAAAAACATTTAGGTTTTAATTGCATTTAAAGAAAGTCAAGAAAAACACAGTTGTACAAACTCTACATGTGAAGGCAGAATAATACAAAAGAAGTGCAGATGCTATGTGAGGTTTATATTAAAATGATGGATGCAAAACTAACAAAAAATTTCAAGAATTATAAGTAGCCCCTGCCAGCAATTCTTTCAGATTTTAAGATGAAGAACAGTGACTACCATTTATTTTATTTAGATGCACTTTCTTTAGATTTTTTTTTTGCATAGCTTAGAATATTGCTGCACCATCTCTACTGCGTCTCATGATGCCTGTGACAGTTTTTCCTTAAACAAAACCCCAAAAAATTCAAGATAAAAATTTACTTCTTCCCCATTACATAATATATCATTTCTAATTATTATAAATACATCATTTTAAACTCATCAGATCTGAGCAGCATGCATTTGTATAGTGACTTTACAATTAAAATACAGTTGCAGACTTTCTACGGTGTGTGTTTGATCAGCTCAACCATTTTATTTCAACACACTGCTTGACAAAATCAAGCAAACAGTGGAGGAAGGGGAAAAAATAATTCTTAAAGGAAAAACAGTGGAAACAGAATTTCACAGTGCTTACCAGGATCCAAATTGGATTAAATATAAATCAGTAAAATTATTCTTCTTATTTATTATTATTGGTATTACATAGAAATAAAAAAAGGCCCACAACAGTTGACACACTTTTGAACCTAGCAAACACATTTTTAATAGAGTTGCATCAATTAACCAGGGCACAAGCATCTGCTTTATCTTAATTAGACAGAGAGGTGAATGACCACTGTTTATTTTCACTTTCCTCATTAATTATGAAAAACTGCATTTAATTCATCTTGCATGGTGAGTGACTGGCTGCGCAGATGTAGGTCGTAAGGGAAGTGGCTCTCTGTCGGCAACCTGAATACAGAACTCTGCCCCAGGGGACCCCTGGGTGGCACTGCACAATAATGCATGCCATAATTGTAGTTTTTGCTATAGTCCAAACCTTCTTCTTGCTTGAGGGAAAATATCCCATTATAGTTAATTGGGGGAGGACTTAAGGGGCCTTCGAACTGTGGGCTGGAACATTCAGGAGACGTGCTTTCATAGAAGGATTCATACGTGCTGCAATAATTGTAGGGTTTCATGGACTTGGCACTGTCAAGCGTTCCATGACCCGGGGGAGTGTTCAGCTCTGGGCTGTGATAGGGCGGGTAGAAAGTAGAGTAGGGAGATCTGGTGTGATGGGCCGTTTCTCCTGTCTGACCCATTAAGAAACTTCTGGCATTCAGCTGTAGACATCCTGCCACCAAGTTTGTTGTTGGCTGGGAGAGACCTTTGCACAAGTTTTGCACAAATGACAGCAGATCAGGCCTCTTGCCAATGCGTAAGATTTCTGAAAGAGCCCATATGTAATTTTTTGCCAGCCTCAAAGTTTCAATTTTAGACAGCTTTTGTGTTTTGGAATAACAAGGGACCACTTTCCTTAAATTATCCAGTGCATCGTTCAGGCCGTGCATTCTATTTCTTTCCCTGGCATTCGCTTCCTGGCGCCTGAATTTGACCCTATCCATTCTCATCTTGGTCATCTTTTTTTTCCGAAGAGTTCTCCTCCTGGGCAAACCATTTTCGTCCTCTTCCTCTCGGTCATCTTCCCCTTCCTCTTTTTCTGTGTCTTCTGCTGGAGTTCTCTTAATACTTGTCCCCTGGTGCATAATCTGCTTTGCAAAGATTTCTGGCTTTTTTATTTGCTTGGGGTCGTCGCTTTCGCTGGAAAAGTTTCTGCAGATCTGGGACTCTTGCATTACAACAGATTCGTCAAACGGTAGCGTTAACATGATGTTATAATTTTATCTGACCTGAAAGAATGCCAACAGAAGGTTTTTAGAGCGTCTGTTTGTTTACATTTTAAGATAAGTATTAAACACATATACATATACACACGCACGCACGCACACACACATACCCGAATGCCCCCTCAATAGAGGTAGAGCAATTTAAAAAGAAAATATTATTTCCTATATTTGCATATTAATTTAATGCAAAGATATACATTCAAAATGCAGTATAACAATCAGAACAAAACACGGACACTTTTAACACTTTTTAAAACTGAGCTACCCCCCTTTTCAAAGTTTTTTTTAACACAAAAGCTCAATATTTAAACCATGTGGAATTCATTTAAAATAATAAGATAAAATGCATACATTTCAAGTATGATTTTGAATATCAAAAAAAGACAATAATTTTAAAACTTAAAATATTTTAGACGATGGGAAAAATCAGCTTTTATATCACAATGTTTTGCACATATTCTTCTACAAATCATCACAATAAATCTGAATTAATTGAAAGAATTAAAATGGAAAAGAAGGCAAATGAATCATTCAGTGACTTAATTAAAGTGGAGAGGCATTTTCTAATGATCAGTATGAAAATGTGTGATATAACGATTATTATTTTTTTTCTATTAAAGTAGGTCTGGAAAAGTAGCAAAAAATATTCATAGAAAGCATTTGGCAATACATTTCTTGTTCCTTCTTTATTTTAAAATGATAGGCTAAACATCCTAAACAATTTTTTGGTTTTTTTTCTTTTTCAATTAAAATAAAAATAAAAAAGAGGCATGCCTAAACCCTTTCATACTTTACTGTAGCATCTGTCTTCTTCAAGGAACAGACGTTTCCCTCCAGCTAATATTTGACAGGATGGTTTCAGGATTCTGACTGCAATTGTGCACGTGTGTTCTGAATCCGGAATGAAAAGAGGGGGGAGAGAAATCATTGCTCCTCGTTACATTATTTCTGCCCCTGAGGTCACTTTTTAAAGAGCCTTTCAGGTTTGTCTAACGGATAAACACACATATACAAATTCAAAAACAAGTACGGAAGAAACCTTGACACAGAGGCAGATTTTTCAATTTAAAAAACTAAGCTAAACTAAGCCCACCATCAAAATATCAACTCTCAGTATTATCCATGACACCCTTACAGTATTACATAATCGGTGAAAGTATGCAACATTTCAGAAACAGTGAAACAGAAGCAGCAACAAATAACAGCATTGATAAAACACAACATTTACTTCTCCTGTATCTTTAAACTCTTGCATGCATGCTCAGCAGCACCACTTAAATACACAGACACACGCACACACAAATATTTATTTACTTGCATTACCTTGGCCTTAAAAAAATCTGATTCAATTAACAGATTTCATTTTTTTTTTTGGTGCCTTCCAAATGTTTTCAATCTGAATGTCGCATCGTCTCCTGGAGTCTAGATCTGTGTATATCTGCACTATCTCATTGATCTCTAAAAAGTGACATTGATGCCAACTGCCAGAGCTGGTACCCATGCCATCTGCTGGTGACGTCACAGGGCAGAGAAAACCATGTGATCTTTTCTCCTGGGACCTTCATTCTGCACTGATCATCTGGCATCTCTCTAAGTGGGTACCAGCATTCATGTATCAACACAGAAGGTTAGGCTGATAGGGGAGACAGTGAGCGGGCGGGCGGGGGGGGGAGGGAATCTACACCATCATTTCACATGCAGAGGTGAATTTCTGTGAGTTTTGTTGAACAGGCAGAAATGTCAACATTTCCCATTTATCTTTACCCACAGGTAACTCTGATTTTTTACTTGATACTAGGCTGATTTTATCACAGAAAGGATTTTTGGCATGTTGGTGAGACAGTCATGTACTTATTTGTACTGAGTATCCTATTTTTTTCAGTGAGGACCTGTAAAACTGAAGAGGAAGAAGTGTGCCAAAGCTGACAGAAATGTCAGGGATATTAGAAATAGTTTCTGACCTAGCCTTGTTGGGAGAAATTTCTCAGTGTGAGAGCAAAAACAATTATTGATTCTGAATCACTGTATACTTATTTCCCCTTTGTACAGAAAAATTCCCGTTTCTTCTTAAGTGCCTCTGGGGCATTTCTGAAGGAGGGGAGAAAAAAGGGCTACTAAGAAATTTCCCCAAATTAGTCTTTTTCTCAGTACACATATGCTGCCACTCTATCGTTTTTTCCCTTAAGACAACAACACGATCCACGTACCCAAACGGCTTTAATCTGTGCTGAGAGAGGCAGAACAGTTTTTTCCTGGGGTTTATTTAGGGCTCATCTTTTGAAACCATTAAAAAGTGGGCATTTCAGTTTTGCTTCTAATTATTCCAATATCCACAGTTTATTTATTTTTGGAATGTTTAGCTCTTTTTTTTTTCTTGCTGTTCTTCACACAACCGGTGTTTGCTTTTGTTATTGCTAGTGACTTTTTCAGCGTTCTGTATTCTTCTCTAACTTTCTCCCCCTCTTTGCTTCATTAGATACAGCAGGCAAGAAACAGTTAAATCTGCCATCCAGCCAAACATGCCAGAGTTTTACTGGCAAACTCCACCTTGCTATTTCAGGAGGAACCATCTCCAAGAAGTCACATATAATCAATAGTTAACTTGCTGCTTCACACACACAGAAACGCACACCCAGAAAATAAATGAATAAATATAAATATAAAAATAAATAAATGTATATGTATATGTATATGTATATGTATATGTATATGTATATGTATATGTATATGTATACACATATACCTACATACACATACACACACAGATATATATATATATATATATATATATATATATATATATATATATATTGAAAGCACTGTAAAATCTTGTCATTATTTCCAAATTATTTTGTCTAAAATGAAAAACAACATAATAGCATTTTGTTACAGGTCTGTGTCAGCATTTCCATTATGATTTCTATCATTTTCTCCCTACCAAATATTTATGATTCATTTTTAATTCACAGCAGACCCAAGTTTCACATTCGTGTTCTTTGGCTCTGATGTTATTATTATTGCAATATTCTATTTAAATTTGGACAGATACAGTATTTTAAAAGAAATCAGGGGGAAAAAATCATTTGAGGCACCCTTTCCTAAACCTCTAACTTAAGAATTCCACATTCTCCACTTTTTGCTTTCATGGAATGATGCAGGCTATTTTCTCAATCTAAATTAGGATTGTATGTTTAAAAAAATACTGTATCTAAAAGAGGGAACAAGCTTTGGCTTTACCTGGCAAATTTAAATAAAGAATAACTTCATTCCTATTCCCATTCTCACCAGGCTTGCTCAGACTGAAAATTGTTTATGTCTGTTGCTGGATACTTTTTTCCTAAGTAAGATGCAACAGACTATTAAATCATATTTATTAAAGAAAAAGAAATATGGAAAGGGTTATTTTTGGAAGGCCCTGAAATCAGCTGTTAATTTTTAAAATAGATCTATATTTAGTGTGTTACTAATGCATAGGATCGTAAGTTTACAAATCGTTGAAAAATTAATGTTTTTAAGAGTTGTTCTAAAAAAAAGCAGACATAGTATATAGTAAATCAATTACCAAGCTGGGAAGTGTAATGTTCCCAATCAATGTATGATCATTTTCCATCAACCTCTTTCTTTTCCTAAAGAATTTCCTCTACTAAAGTTTCACATATCATATATCATCACATATCATATATCTATATCACACACACTCACACATACATATCTACATATCTACATATATATTCACATGTTATTTTTTCACAAAAAAGATATCAATAAATCATAGAAAGCTTTATTAACATTAATGTTCACAGTCTTTTAAATCAATTGGCTTTTTAGCAATTTTCAAAGAAATAGCTGGAATGTCAAGATTTTAAAACCATCCACTCTGCACAGCTAATATTTCTGCCTATTGATTTTTCTTCATAAAACATATTATGCACTACAATCCTATGATATTAACATGCATTCACAGTATTACAAACAATACAGGGCAAAAATTTATTTAAAAGAATCAAACACAAAATATCAAATTTTTCTGAGGACTAAGTGACCCACAGACATGGGGACAAATATGTGGTAAACTTAACCCGCAAGAGTGGGCATGTGCATAAGACAAAGAAATTTCATCTGCAGCCATCTTCTTTTGCCATATGGCAAGCTGGTGTGATATTTGAAATAGAAAATATTGAGAAGAAGGCTACCCTTTAGCCCAGTGTTTCTCAATCTTTGCCATTTTAAGATGTGTGGACTTCAACTCCCAGAATTCCCCAGCCAGCTGGGGGATTCTGGGAGTTGAAGTCCACACATCTTAAAATGGCCAAGGTTGAGAAACACTGCTTTAGCAACTGCTTTGCCATTTTTCTTTACCAACTTTGTTTTCCCCCTGTCCAAGTTTAGAACCATCTTTGCAGCAAGCTTGGAACTCCGTGCAGGATTCAGACAATTGTAGCTGGTGGAGTGGGAGTGAGGAGGAATACTGATGAAAGAGTTTTGGAAAACCTTGATGAAAGTTAAGCAGATGAAGAACATGCATTTGACTTCCGGTAAAACAGCGCTAGCATATTAAGGTTGAAAAAATAAGGCAGATTCTATAGTAGTAGCCTTCTTAGTAGTTGTGACTAGGGTGATCATTTACAGGTTGCCCAAATATTGTAGAGGACGTGCATCACCCCAAAACATGATAGACGCTTGCAAAACACTGTTTTCATCTGGATTTGTAAAGTCATTTTTGAAAATAAAGCAAAATAAAAATAAAAATACCTCAGACATGTATCTGATGATGGTGGGGGAGACTGTAATCAGGTAACTGTGATTCTTTTTTAAAAATCTGCACAATAATGTGAAGGCTTCTTTGTGCTTACTTTGCTAATATACACTTTTGTTTGTATAGTTTTCCTATTATTATTTTTTTGCTAGCAATTTCCATTAATATATTTTTGTCATTACCCAAGCTTGTATATACTTTTATCTAAATCAAATATACCAGTTGTAAAATTAGGGGAAGGACGGACATCAGCATCTAATTCTGTTCCAATTCATGTAGAGGTTTTGGCAATGAGAATTGGGTACATTAACATTAAAAATATAAATCCAATGAATTGATCCCCTATCTCTAGTTTGAAAGCTGCATTACCATGACATCTTGGCCTTGTCTTTTTATTTAGCTTTATAACTGGCTATGAAAACAGTTGTTTTTCACAAAGGTGAACCATTTTAGACCTTGGTCATACAATTAATGGAAATAGGTGAGTTACTTTACTTATTCAACTAATCTTTCCCATATCACTATTCCATGCTTTGGTCCGCATAGTTAAAGCAATGGTATTCCCTGTAGTAACCTATGGCTGTGAGAGCTGGACCATAAGGAAGGCTGAGCGAAGGAAGATAGATGCTTTTGAACTGTAGTGTTGGAGGAAAATTCTGAGAGTGCCTTGGACTGCAAGAAGATCAAACCAGTCCATGCTCCAGGAAATAAAGCCAGGCTGCTCACTTGAGGGAATGATATTAAAGGCAAAACTGAAGTACTTTGGCCACATAATGAGAAGACAGGATACCCTGGAGAAGAAGCTGATGCTAGGGAAAGTGGAAGGCAAAAGGAAGAGGGGCCAACCAAGGGCAAGATGGATGGATGATATTCTGGAGGTGACAGACTTAACCATGGGGGAGCTGGGGATGGTGACGGCCGACAGGAAGCTCTGGCGTGGGCTGCTCCATGAAGTCACGAAGAGTCGGAAGCGACTGAATGAATAAACAACAACAATTCCATGCTTTACATTTGCTTGCATATTTCTGTTATATTAGAACAACAACAGCAAAACCACCACAGCCTCCCTGCACAAAATACATCTATTGCCCCTATATGCTGTTTCACTTTTTAAACTCATCTAAACTCACACCTAGTTTGACAGCCAGGTTGGCGGAGTGGGTAAAGGGAGTGTGCAGGAAACTGGGAGGCCGTGAGTTCTAGTCCTGGCCTTAGGCACAAAGCCAGCTGGGTGACCTTGGGCCAGTCACTCTCTCCCAGCCCTAGGAAGAAGTCAGCAATGGCAAACCACTTCCAGAAAAGTTCCCAAGCAAGTTGCATGGACATGTCTCTGTAGGTGCCAGAAGTCAAGGTTGACTCAAAGGCACAACCCCAAGCCCCCTCACAGCAAGTGGCAGCAACTAATCACCTTAGCCGATCTTGAAAAAGCTAAGCAAAGTTAGACCTGGTTAGTGTACCATTTGTATTTGATAAGGCAACAACACAATACAGGTGAATTAACTGCATTTATTAAGATCAGCTTGCAGTCACTCCTGACCTAAACAAGTGACTTGGATCAACCAAGTCATTTAACATTTTGCAGGGAATATAACATTCCTTCCCACAACATGGCAGGTCCAACATCTGGTAAATACCAACTTCCTCACAGTTAGTACTTGGATGAAAGACCACTACCAGGCTAGACTGGGAACACTCAGAACAGAAGAACGCACAAGGAAAAGGCAGGATATATGCTAAAATTGGAATGATAGCAAGTGGATTAGCATGGCAAAGAATATCATGGATAGTAAAGACACACACATACACGCACAACCACGAAGTCCCCAGGAAGCTCAAGGCAGACTTCATCTTTAAAATGTGAGTAAAGCTTGAAAATAGGCTATGCTTCTGCTGCTGCCCTAATATTAGAGACCTTTTCCTACAGTTTGCTACAGGAAAGGATAACACATTTTTAACTGAAAAGAATATAGTAAAGACCTGTAACCACGTACGTGTCTGGGTGACAAGAGGAGGAGGAGGAAGATGGGTCTTGGCACACTTATTTGGGTGTAGCATTTTGCCACTGCCTCCATTATTTGTCATTATTTGGGTCGGGACACTTTAGGCTAGCTAAAGGGCTTTGGACCTTGCTGCAACTTCACAAATACTCTGTTGATTCTTGAGTCCCTCATCAATTTCAAGATCTGCTCAACTGGGCAGGAATTGGGGCTGTTTTCTTTTGCTGAGAAGTTAACTTCTGGGGGAAGTATGGCAAACTGAAGATGGCTCTGTGAAAGCGGACCCAATGACTGCGGCAATGACCAAGGAACCAGTGAGTAGACTGGTTCCTTGGAACCTCTCCGGATAAGGAGAGGACGGAAGATTGCCCACATGTCTTACAACAGGACAGCCTTTTTTTGTGGGTTTGAGCACCAGGAGATGACGGGATTAGCCATCTTGCTTGCAATAGCGGAGACTTTTAAAGGACACTAAGTTCGCAAACCTCACTTCCTAATCACTTTCGGAAATTGCTGATTAACTACTTCTAAGCTATTAGAGACCTTAGGCTGAGAAGTTTGAAAACGCCGGGTGAGTCTGCCTTCAATCCTGAATGAAAGAAATTTTAATTATAAGCTTAAGAATTTAAAGAATCTGAAATAAACAGCAAACAGCTAAATAAGATTTTGATCTTAGAAAGTTATAAATGGACTAAGGGTCCAGATAAAATTGGAATATTGACACTTTTACAGTAAGATTTTACAATAATTATAAAGTACAAACAGCTTATTGTGGGAAATAGATCCTGTTTTGTTTTTTATAAGACACAACATAGAGAAGCAATTTTGTGATTTCAAAAACTGGACACCAGAGGGAACTAAAGATTTTAGGTATAGGGAAGATATTCAGGCCTGTAAGATGATGCAAAACGTTATGACAATAAAAATATTGAAGCAGACTTTTGAAGAATGGAATCAGAAAATAGTAGCCATAATATCAACAATGTTAGTAATGAAGTCTGCTTCTATGGATAGACTATGTCCAAAAGATGTCATTGAAGAAATGTTGGACATAGAACAAATTTAATCTGACAAGATAGAGATGGTATTGAAAGTGGATTTAAAACTGACAGGCCAAGAGAATGACTTACAAAAGGATGTTTCACTGGATATAGAAAAAAAAAAACTGGCTGAGGTTTTAAAATTTAAAAAGGAAATACAAATGACAAACCAAGAGAGTGACCTGGATAATTTTTTTCCTATTGGATTTACAAAAGAGGCTTGTTAAAGCTTTGAAGAACTGAAGTGAAGAAGTGAAGAGAAATCAAATCCTATGACAATATTTGAATGAACTAAAGATTAAGATTGTTAGAAGTAAAAGGAAGGAATATAAAGTTGGTTTATTTGATCAAGGTTAAAACAAGATACATTCTTACTTCTGGCTACCCTTTATGCACTTTCTGCTAACACCAGGACTGAAAAGATGACGTTTTATAGATTTGTTTATAGATAAGAGATGGGATATGGAGTGAAGAGATAACTGTTTGTAACGTTAGAGGGGGTGAAGATTTACTTTGTACTTTGTACTCCTGTCTATTCTCCTTTCTTTCTTATGTTTAGTTTGTATTAGATTTTACTATTATAATAAAAATTCTCTCTCTCTCTCTCTCTCACTCTCTCTCTCTCTCTCTCTATATATATATATATACTGTATGTATGTGTGTTTGTGTGTATGTATGTATGTGTGTGTATGTATGTATGTATGTGTGTGT